>CM053145.1:85421563-86671563 GCA_028571685.1 Heterohyrax brucei | reverse complement strand
TTTGACAAAGGCCCTCAGATTGTAAACTGGAGTCAAAACAGTCTCTTTAACAAATGGTATTGGCAAAATTGGATATCCACCTACAAAAAATTGAAACAAGACACATATCTCACACCTTACACAAAAACCAACTCAAACTGGATAAAAGATCTAAATATCAAACCCAAAATGACAAAGATCATGCAAGAAAAAGTCGGATCAACAATGGAAGTTTTAATACACAGCTTAGACAGACTTTGAAATCTGAAAAAGCACAATCAACAGAAGAGAAAGTAGATAAATGGGTACTACTAAGAATCCAACACTTTTGCTCATCCAAAGATATTATCAAAAGACTTAGAATACCACCGACAGAATGGGAAAAAAATTTGGCAACTACATGTCAAACCGACATCTGATCCCCATAACCTACAAGGCATTGCAAAATATGAACAAGAAAAAGGTAAATAACCCAATTAAGTGATGAGCAAAGGAGATGGACAGACACTTCACCAAAGAGGACATCCAGGCAGCCAAAAGACACAGAGGAAATGTTTATGATCATTAGCTATTAGAGAAATCCAAATCAAAACTACAATGAGATACCATCTCCCCTCAACAAGGTTGGCCATAATCCAACACAAAACAACATATACTAGAGAGGCTGTGAGAGATTGGAACTCTCCTACACTGCTGGTGGGATTGCAAAATGGTACAGCCTCTTTGGAAAGCAATCTGACACTTCTTTAAAAAGCTGGAAATAGATACACCATTTAATCCAGTAATCTCACTGCTCAAAATATATCCAACAGAATCAAGGGCAGTCACACGAACAGATACATGCCCACGAATGTTTATTGCAGTACAGTGCACAACTGCAAAAAGATGGAACCAAGCCAGATGCCCAACAACAGATGAATAGATAAAGAAACTATGGTCCATATATTTAACAGAACACTATGCAATGATAAAGAACAATGATGATTTTAGGAAGCATCTCATAACCTGGTTTCCACTGGAAGAAATGATGCTGAATGAAATCAGTCAGTGGCAAAAGGACAAATATTGTATGAGACCCCTACTATAGGGACTTAAAAATAGACTTATGTACAGAAGAAAAGACTCTCTGGCAGCTGCAAGGGTGGGGAAGGAGGGAGAGGGCTGGTGATAGATTAGATAGTTGACAGAAATTTGGTTGGGTGAAAGCAACAATAGCTTACAGTAGAAAGAAGGTCAACTTAACTGGACTTTGACATAAACTAAAATCCGTTCTAATTTTAACCCAATATTGCTAGGATAGAGTAGCAGGGGCAGGGTCTGGGGACCATGCTCTCAGGGGACACCAAGGCCAACTGGCACAACTAGCCTATGGCTAAGAGTCTTCTGCACCCCATATTGGTGAGTGGCACCTGGGATCTTAAAAGCCAGCAAGCTGCCATCTGAAGTACACCAAATGGTCCCAACTCATCCAGAACAGATGAACACCAAGAACAACAAGGACATGAGGAAGACAGACCCCCAGGAGACAGAAGGACCCATGTGAATGGGGGAGTGTATCAGCATGTGACCAGAAGAACCAGATACTGCCTGGCCAACACCAAAGACAGCCCTGATGGGGCACACAATGTGGAGTCCCAGTGGCAACATGAGATAAAGAGGTGTGCCCCTCAAGAACTTCACTAAAAGACTGCATTTGATTGTCCAGCTGCCTGGGGGTTCCTCTGAGAGCATGACCCCTAGATCTACTGCTGCCCCAACCAGAAAACATTACTGAGGTCAACTCTTAGGACAGGAATGGACTGGACTCAGGGACACAATGTAATCATATGGTGTGTCTACTTTATGGTTCTGTGCATCTTTTGGATGCTGTCCTACTGACCTCTTACTAGAAGGGAGAGACGGAGGTAGAGAGGACGGGCCAGGAGATTTTTAAGAAGATGTGACATATGTAGAACGCAAAGGAGGAGTGTGCTGTCAGCAGACAAGCAGAGTAGATGCAGGTGCATATAGGCATGCATGCAAATTTAATTTGATTTGTATACTTCCACTTAATCACAATTTAAAAAAGTTAAAAAAATTGATGTCATAATAAACTCTGAAACTGATTCTTAAAAGCAAAGTAAATAAAGCAAAAGGAAGAAATGATCAAGTAAAAGAGGTAAACAGAAGCTTTCAAAAAGCTGCTAGAGAAGAAAAAGTAAAATACTATAATGAAATGTATGAAGACCTGCAGTTAGAAAGTGAAAATAGGGATGCAGGGCTAAGATGGTAAAATAGCCTCAGGTATTCTCTGATCCTTCTAACAACAATGAATCAGAAAAATAACTGAACAAATTATACAGAACACTCTAAGAGCCCTGAATATCAGGCAGAAAGCTGAAACTTTGACTGGGTGACAGGGAGAGGAAAGTAGGTCCAGATGCAACTACTTTGGCAAGAATTAAATTTGCACCAGGTGGAGGGGCCTGCTTCAGCCAGCCAATCAAAGCCATGGCACTGTGGTGGCCAGTGGCCCAACAGGGCAGCAGCACTGTGAGCAGAGCAGGTCTTTCTCAGCAGGTAATGTGAGCTTTGGGGGGCTGCAACTAAAGAACCACAGAGGACTTTCACTTGAGTGTCATAAGTCAAGTTCTTGCAAACTCTTGTGAATTTCAACCTTTCCCGTACAGTGATTTCTCTCCCTTTCCCCAGCACTTCCCACTCCCTTCTCTGCTCTGTACTTGGTGCTAAGCACCACCTAGTGCTAAGCTACCTGGGCCAGAAGTTGGACATCTTTTCCCCATGCCCTGAGCTATTTTCCCAGGCTTGAAGAGGGAAACAACCAAAGTGGAAGAAAAAAAGTTCTGACACCTCTGCGGAACCACCAACTTCCCTTATCCTTTTCAGCATTCTCACAGCTCTAACTATTCAGTGATAGCGCATTGGTCTGATAATCAAACTAGTTCAAATTAAATTAATATTATATGTTTGTGTGTGTGTAAGAAAGTAATAACCAGACAAATAAATTACAGCAATTTTCTCATGCCTCAGAGACAACAAGCAATTTCTCATCATTTAAAGCAGTAAACCACCATCACTTCAGGAAACTCCCAAAACAAAGAATCAAAAAGTTTTCCAGAGATAGAATACAAAACAATACTGTTTAGAGCTCCTCTAGACATCACGAAGATTAGGTAAAGTGTAGCAAAGCATAATAAAAAATTAAAGTGGCTACAATAAGTACTTGAGTAAAAATGATCTGAAGTAAGGCAGATTAACAATAAAATTATGGAATGTGACAATCCAATAGAAAGTCAAAGGAACAGGACTAAGGCAATGGAATACAAAATTAGTGAGGCTAAAAATAAAGCAACAGACACCAGCATATATGAGGAAAAATCAGACAAAAGAATTTTCAAAAAGAATCACTAAGAGTTATGAGGGACTCTTTCAAGAGGAATAACTTACAAATGATTGGAATACCAGAAGAGGGAGAGGGTTAACAGAAAATACTGAGAGAGAATTCTTGAATATGTGTCGATAGAAAACTTCCCTGAGATCATGAAGGATGAGAAGATACCTATCTAAGATGTTTAGTGAACTCCACACAAAGTAGAACTCAAAAGAAAGATGCCAAAACATAATCAAAATGACTAAAACTCAAGATAAGGAGAAGCCTTTAAACGCAGCTAGGCTTAAACAAAAAATAACATACAAACGAATGTCAATAAGGCTAAAATCAGATCATGCAGCAGAAACCATGCTGGCACGGAGTCAAAGGGATAACATATACAAAGACTTGAGGGAAAAAATTGTCAACCAAGAACTATGTATCCTATGAAATTGTCTCTCAAAATTAGGATATTCCCAGATGAACAGAAGATAACAGATTTTGCAAAAACCAAACCAAAATTACAAGAAACACTGAAGGAATTTCTTCTATTGCCAAGCCAGCCAAGTGCCATATACTTCACAGTACAATGCAGAACACAGCAACCAAATAACAACATAACTAGGGAATACACAAAAATAAACCAAAGCTACAACACTAAAAATGGAGAAACGGAGATCTCAGTATGAAAATGATGACATTATACCAAAAGGGGGAAAAATTAATGTATTCATAAATCTTTGAGATCAAGAAGAAGTTGAGGTGATGTAAACATTTAAGACTGGTTTAAACTTAAAACATTAGAGGTAAATATTAAGGTAACCACAAAGGAGAGTAACAATCCTATACATCAAAACAAGAAACAAAATCAAGAAATCTTAGCAGATACAAAACCAACAACAATGAAAAGAAAACTCATAAAGCGACTCCACACAAAAAATTAAGTGGAACAAAGAAACTGTCAACAGCACAGACAAAAAAGACACCAAAATGACAGCACTAAATTCTTACCTATCAACAATTATATTGAATGTAAATAGGTTGAATGCACCAATAAAGAGACAAACAGTAGCAAAATGGATTTAAAAACACGCAATCCATCTACATGTTGCTCCCAAAAGACACACTAAAAAAAAAAAGTGCTGTCGACTGGATTCTGAGTCACAGTAGCCCTATAACATACACCTTAGGCTTAAACATACAAACAAACTGAAGCTAAAATGATGGAAAATACATTCCAAGCTAATGACACTAAAAAAAGAACAGGAGTGGCAATATCAATTTCTGATAAAATAGACTTTAAAGTAAAGTCTACAACACTGGACACAGCCAAAAAAAGAAACAAATAGAAACACAATACCTACTGCTTTCAAGTTGTTCTGATTGATAGTGACTCTACAAGACACAGAAGAATTGCCTCATAGAATTTTCAAGGAGCTCCTAGTGGATTGCCAAGCCAAGTGCTGTTTTAGAACCATCAATATTTTGGTTAGCAGCCATTGCACTTAACCACTACACTATACATTGCTTAAAGGGTCAATACATCGAGGACATAACCATATAAAATATTTAAACACATAACAACAGAGCTTCTAAATACATCAAATAAAATCTAACAGCATTGAAAAGTGAAACAGACAGCTCCAAAATAACAGTAGCAGACTACAACATACCACTTTCAGTGATGGATAGAACATCCAGAAAGAAACTCGATGAAGACACGGATCTAAAAGCTACAATCAACTAACTAGACCTCACAGACATACACACAACACTACAGCCAATGACAGACAGGTACACTTTTTTCCAATGAACATGGAACACCCTTCAGAATAGACCACATATTAGGCCACAAAGCAAGTCTTAACAAAATCCAAAGCATTTAAATATTCCAAAGCACCTTCTCAGACTATAAAGCCATTATTTTAGTCATCTGGTACTGCTCTAGCAGAGATACTACAAAGTGGATGGCTTTAACAAAGACAAGTTTATTCTTACACAGTCCAGTAAACTACAAGGCCAAATTCAGGATGCCCTCTCCAGAGGAAGCCTTTCCCTCTGTGGGATCTGGAGGAAAGTCCTTGTGTTGCATCAGTCTTTGATCAGGGCGCAGCTTGGTGCAGGAACCTCAGGCCTGAAGGATGCACTTTACTCCTAGTGTTGCTTTTCTTGTTGGTGTGAAGTTCCCAACTCTCTGCTTGCTTCCCTTTCCTTTTATCCCTTATAGGATAAAAGAATCAAAAGTGGTGAAAGCCACACTCCAGGGAAACTCCCTTTACAATAGAGCAGGGAGGTAACTTTAAGAAGGGATTTACACTTCCACCCTACTCCTCTTTAACATACAGCATAGGAAAATCATAAAACACAAACATTTTGGGGGGGACACAGTTCAATCTGTGACAGCCATAAAACTCAAAATAATAGCAGAAAAGGCAAGAACAAAAAATCAAAAACTTGGAAACTGACCAACACCTTGCTAAAAAATTTCTGGGTTATACAAGAAATCAAGGACAAAATAAAGAAATTCATAGAACCAAATGAGAGTGAAAACACATCCTACCAGAACCTAAGGGACTCAGCAAAAGCAGTACTCAGAGCTCAATTTATCTCAATAAATGCATGCATCCAAAAAGAAGGGCCCAAAGCAAAGAATTAACCCTACAACTTGAACAAGTAGAGAACAACAAAAGAACCCTTCCCGCACCAAAAGAAAACAGATAATAAAAATTAGAGCCAAACTAAATGAATTAGAGACTAGAACAACAAACAAAAGAGTTAACAAGAACAAAGCCTGTTTTTTTAAAAAGATCAGTAAAATCTGTAAACCACTGGCCAAATTGACAAAAGAAAAATAGGAAAGGAAGTAAATAATTCAACCAAGAAATGACATGGTGAATATTAAAACTGACTGACCCAACGGGAACTAAAGGAATCATAACAGAAGACTATGGAAAACTAATAAATGTGTAAACCTAGAGGAAATGGAGAAATTTCTAGAAACACACTACCTACCAAAACTAGCACAAAGAGTAGAACTTAAAGAAACTCATCACAGAACAGGAAATGGAAAAGGTAATTTAAAAACTCCCAACTGAAAAATAACCTTGCCCAGACGTCTTCACTGAAGAATTCTATCAAACTTTCAGAAAAGAATTAACATCATTATTACTAAAGGTATTTCACAGCATAAGAAAAGATGGAATACTCCCAAATTCTTCCTACAAAGCCAGAATAATCCTGATACCAAAACTGTGTAAAGACATCACAAAAAAGGAAAATTACAGACCAATATCTATCATGAACTTAAATATAAAAATCCTCAAAAAATTCCAACCAATAGAATTCAACAATGTATCAAAAAATAACTCGCCATGACCAAATAGGTTTCATATAAGGGATGCAGGAATGGTTCAACATTAGAAAAACAATTAATGTAGTCAACCACATAAAAAAGATAACAATCACTTGATTTTACCAATTAATGCTGAAAAGGCATTCGACAAAGTCCCCCACCAATTCATGTTAAAAACTAATGGCAGAATCAGAATGGAAGGGACATTGCTCTAGAAGAGTGCCAAATTTCTCTTGGCTAGGGCAGTGGGTACCAGAGTAGAACTATATTCCATAGAATTCTCCTTGTTGATTTTTTTTTAAAAAGTATGTTAAGAAGTGGTTCTTCTGAGGTGCCTCTGAGTAAACTTGAACCTCCAGCCTTTCTGTTAGCAGCTGAGCCTGTTAACCACTTGCACCTGCCAGAGATCATGTGTCTTTAGTCTCCTTTAAACTGGAACAGTTCCTCAAGCTTTTGTTATCTTTCCTCACATTGTCAGTACCAAGAAGCATACTCCTAAATAACTCGTGGTCAGAATACTCCTTTGAAGCAAGACTTCCTTACACATACTTTGTCCATGTCATCAAGAGGGACTACTCTCTGAAGAAGTTCCTCATACTTTTTGTGAAGGATTCAATTGTGCCCCCCCCCCATATGTTTGTGGTAATTTGGCTCAGAGATGATTCCTGGTAGCCTGGGACTTCCCTGTGTGTTGTAGAACTGTGTTTATGATGTTACTGGGGTGGGGGGGGTGGGGCATGGTTGTGTTAGTAAGGCAAGAGTCACTTTATAAGAATATATTGTGCCTTGAGACAGTCCCTTGAGATATAAAGGTAAAGGAAGCCAGCAGAAAGTTGGGGACGTCATACTACCTGGGAAGAAGCACCAGGAGCAGATTGTGATGTTTGGACTCAGGGTCCCTGTGCCTCAGAAACTGCCAGTGCAGGGGAAGATTGACGAGAAGGACTTTCCTCCAGAGCCAATATAGAAAAACTTCCCCTGGAGCTGATCCTGATTTTGGGCTTTTAATCTATGTTTCTGTGAGAAAAAAAAATTTCCCCACCAACTTCTTCACAGCAACACAAAGAGGGTGGAATGAGTGACAAGAATGAGAACACTCTAGGCCATATCAAGAGTTCCTGATGTGACTTGAAGACAGGGACTAAGTATTCACCATTGGATTCAGCAATGTAGAAGCCACTGTAACAGGTGTAGGAAAAGGTATGATTGGAGTTAGATCAAGAAGAATGGAAAGCAAGATATTGCTTTATTACAGTAAAACATTGTGAAGCACACTTTGAAGGTGTTTTATTGTAATACAGACAGAGAGAGAGAGTCAGAGACACAGAGAGACAAAAGTGTAGAGACACTAGGGGAATTTGGGTACAATAAGTGTTTTCCTTACTTTTCCCTCTTTCCCTTCTGTCTCCGTCCCTCATCTCTCCCTTCTTTTCTCTAGATAGGAATAATAACAGATGTATGCAGATTGAAATAAGCCTTTGAAAAATAAAACTTTGAAGATAGAGAAGACAGAGGAGGAATACATAAAACAATGCCCCCAAGGTAGATAAGAAGGATGGGAACTACTTCACTACATCAAGGCACGAAATAAACCAGAAACTAATAGTTCAGCAGTTATCCATAGTTCATATCTTTCCAAATACCTGCCTGGGTTCTAGAGCTAAGACTGAATTTAAAAGGTGAACTGATTTATTTCTGAGATTCTGAATGAGAAAGCTCAATGGTTCATTAAAAACTAACTTTTTATTGTTGATTAGAGACCCTGAAAAGTGTGCTGCAAAACTACCCTAATAGACTTACTCCAAGACATACACTGTTTGAGCCATTTATCATCTTGATTGCCACACACCTACTAGGACTGCTAAAGCATTCACACGTGTGACAGGAAATATTGAAAGAAACAGTAGTTTGGTTTCCATTCTCAAAGTCTTATCATTTTTGGAAACAAAACCTGAGTCAGCCAGTCCCGTATCTGTTTGGTCTTGATCCCATAAATGATAGGATTCAGCATTGGTGGAGCCAGAATGCAGACATTGGTCAGTAGGACATGAACATGGGGTAGGATGTGGCGTCCAAATCGCTCCATGAGCGCTGAGAAGATGCCAGGCCCATAAAAAAGCACGATGACACAGACATGGGAGCCACACGTGTTGAGAGCTTTCTGGCGAGCATCTTTGGAAGGCATGTGGAAGACAGCATGAAGTATAAGCATATATGAAATGAATATTAACATAGCATCTAAGACTACTGTTGACATTAAGACAAAAAATCCATACCAGATGTTCACATGGATGTCATCACAGGAATATTTGGCCAAGCCAATGTGCTGACAACTAGTGTGTGGAAGAATGTTATTTCTGCAAAAAGTGAGCCTTTTCAAAAGAAATATTATGGGAAAAATTGTCCCATAACTCCTGAGAAAGACAGTCAGGCCTATTTTCCCAATCAGGCTGTTTGTTAGAAGTGTAGTATATCTCAGTGGGTAGCATATGGCAATGTAGCGGTCAAATGCCATGGCCAGCAAGATCCCTGACTCAGAGATGAAGGTGGAATGGATGAAGAAGAGCTGAGTGATACAGCGAACCAGGGAGATCTCCCCAGCATGGAACCAGAAGATGGCCAAGGCCTGAGGTACCGTGCAGGTAGAGAGGACAACGTCTGCTGCAGAAAGCATACAGAGGAAGAGGTACATGGGTTTATGGAGGTTGCTCCTTGTGAGGATGATGAAGATAAGCAAGCTGTTCCCAAGTAGGGCAGTGACATAAGAAATGAAGAAGGGGATGGAAATCCATACATGCAGATCCTCTAGGCCAGGAATTCCCAGCAAGCGAAAGACTGTGTGGCCATCCTCAGTGTGATTCAAGGTAGCCATACCTGGAGCATCTCCTCCTATTCACAGAGATGGAGGAGATTTAAGATTACACTTGAATTTTTTTTTAATTTTTCTAATGTCACCAGAAGCTTTTAACGCATAGTCAATTTTTTTCCACAGTCAGTATGCCAGATACTATGTGAAAACAAGAAACAAATGCAATGAATACATGGTCTTGCAAGGAGGTAACAGTCATACATACGACATTTACACAGCTAACTAAAATAACATAAATCAGTGAATGTGTCAGTCACTCCCTCTGTGCCCACTCCCCCACAAAAAACTACAAAAGGAACATAATGGAAAGCATAATTCAAGGTGGGATATCTTTGGGTGGAGGTGAATTAGGTGGAAAATGGAGAGAAGTCATTTGAGAATTTAAGTAAAGACTGTTGCCATATAAAATTAAAAACATTTAAAACAGTTTACAGACCGTGGGGTTGTGAGAATGCATATTCTCATGGGATTGCAGAAAAATGAAACAGAGGCATATTGACTCCAACTACAAATGAAGGAGCTTGGATGCTGTTCTGAGAAGAGATGGTCAAGCATCCTGAGTTATGAAAATGGAGAGTGTTAGCTGCATGATCTGACGGTAGTGGGAAAAGGGCTTAGAAAGGAGAAATAATCTAAAATTTTAAGATTTTTCTTATTAGAAGGAAATGATGTGTTGATATATTTTCACAGTAAAATAGAATAACCAGCAAAGCAACTTTTTGAAGTATTTTATGTCAGGCAGTGATGTAAACAGTTTGCTCATAGCAGTGCCTCATTAATTACTTGTGACAACCTAGAGAAGTAGGTTATCACCAACTCTTCAGAATAAGTGAGGCTCAAAAACCTGGCACAGTTAGTAAGGAATAGAGGCTGGGTTTTAAGCTTCTTTCACTGTACTACACATTCATTTTCTAGTGTGTGATGTGAGCCAAGAGACATTACTAACACTTAACAAGGCCATGTGGATGGGCATGAGAGGTAGGGTGGAGAGAGGCCCTGAGCTGGTCCACTTTCTCTATGCTTTTTTATCCTGGAATGCACAACAGATTTAATACTACAGGGGTTTTGATGCAATTTATCATTGAAATTCCCCTTCTAGCCACCTTAGCCACTAGGAGGAAAGCCATTAACAATTTGTACATCCGAGAATCTAGGCCAAGTGAAGGCTGAAAGCTTGGTAAACATTCTAAATTTCATAGTGCTATAGAAGGAGAGGGGCCAGGTGCTAATAATACAGAAGGACCAAAAAACCAAATGAAACCCACTGCTCTCAAGTCTGATCTGACTCATAGCAACCCTAGAGAGTAGAACTGCCCCCATAGAGTTTCCAAGAAGTACCTGGGAAGATTTGAACTGCTGACATTTTGGTTAGCAGATGTAGCACTTAACCCACTATACCACCAGGGTTTCCACACACTACAAGTGGACTCAAACCAAGTAACTGGTAGAGAAAAATAAATTTGCCCGAAGCATAGATAACGTAGAAGAAACCCTGGTGGTTAAGCAACCAGAGTGCTCATTATTCCCCTGGAACAGCATTTAGCAATATACGTCAAACAGATGCTTTTCCACTCTCCAGAACAAACTCTAGGTCAGTGGTTCTCAAAGAGGGGCAAACTTGTCCCACGATGGCCATTTGATCATGTCTGATGACAGTTTGGTTGTCACAACTGAGCAGTGCTGGCTACTGGTATCTAGTAGTTAGAGGACAGGAATGGTGCTAAACATCCTGCAGTGCATAGCACAGCCCCCACAATGAAATCTCAGCTGCACTGAGATGGAGAAATTGCGTTCTAGGCTCTACCCTCTCCCATACCCTCTTCAGGCTGAGCCAAGCCAAGTCAAGTGCCGTCGAGTCAGATCCGACTTCAGGCTGATGTTGAATTTAATATTTCCACCCCCGTTCTCTGGAAATGCAGTTGGTACAGAGCACAGGTAGTGAGAAACTCAGAGATAGTTCAGAGTTCAGGGACCCAAGGCATGCACAGGGAACAACAGCCAACAACTGTTTATTTAGTGCCTTACTAAGGACCTAATACACAGCAAATATACATAATTCTTAATATCTTCTCCTGCAGATTCAATTCTGTTATCATCTCAATTTCAGTATGTGATGGAGCAAAGATCTATTCACTGTTATTGGGGTCTAGAGTATCCCTCTACATAATGGCTGAAACTGTATGGACAATAAGGTCACATAACAAGGGAGCCAGGAGAAACTTGAGCTGTGACTGTAGCTTTTGAGTGGACATTAGTTTCTCATGTCCCACTGTCAATATTAACTACCTTTTGGTCAGCCTACGACCACACAAAAACTGTGCAACTGCATGTTCCTGTGGAAGTGGTGGGAGAAATTAAAACCAATATGAAAAAGCCATAGAGTGCTGCGGGCTAACTGTGTGCATGAAATTCTGAAGAAATAACAAAAATGGAGATGAACTAAAATAATTCCTAAATAAAAAGAGTACCTAGAAAAGGATTAGCTGGCACTTATCAGTGGGTACTAAACACTTCAGGGGTAACAAAAATGGATATTCTTTTGGGAGGCAGAGAAGAGAGACCAGGGAGGTTGGAGATTAGGGGTTGGACAATGGGAGAAGTTGCTAGAACTACAATGAGGGTATGTCTACCTCAAGGTCACTCTAATAAAAACTTCTCAAGTGCTGCATGAATGTAGTCCTTATGAAGAATGATGATACAGAGGTACTTGCAGCATTCCAGAGAACTTACCTCCATCTGTCTTATTTGAGCTGCTTAGAGAACTGGTCCTAATCAGGGTATGCTCACCAACAACTGGGTACATCAGGGATGCACCTGGGAGACTTACCCCCCAAAGTTATTTCTTTCCTCTTCTTTAATAAGTAGTCTAAGTATTAACATCACCATTTTATTTATTGCGATCTCATTGAGATATGAAACAAGTTTTTTATCTTTGCATGCCCCGAATCTAGCACACACAAATTGGATAGGAGTAAAGTGGCAGCAGCTTGTTACAGCAGTCAGAGGCTAAAGCAGAACCTTCCCTGGAAGGACAGAGAGCACCTTTGCACACCTGGAGAGAGGAAGGCTTCCTGAGCCCCTCAGCATGCTTCCCTCCCAGATACATATTAGTGGGCATTCTACTAGGACCACCCACATTAGTGACTGTGGTCTCTCCCATTCTGCCTACTTAACTCCAGACAAAGCTCCCTAAATACCTACCGTAGCCTCATGAACCTCAAGTCTGGGTGGGGTACTATACTTCTTTCTCCCCTAAGTGTTTACCCCATATGAATAAATAACACCTGCTTCAAACATCTCCATGGCCTAAAAAGGAATGTGTCACAAGAGGACTCTCTGAGTGACAGGCACTGAGGAGCAGATATTTTTATGCATTTGTCCACATTTCCTCCAGGGGAAGCTATTTCCTCCAGGGGAAGCCCACACTTTGAGTTATCTTTCAACTCTACCTCCTCCAACTCACAAACGTGAGTGAAGTCATCATGGCTCTTCAAGCCTGCACACACCCTTCTCCACACTCCATCCTTGGATTAGGTGTGCACATGTATTATTTCTAACAAATACAGTGCTAGTGTTACTACATCAAATATTCCTGCTTCTATTTTAATGGAAATTAGTAACTGTTTATTTCAATTTCAGTCAGTATAAGTACATTGACTATCTACCATGCAAATTATCATTGAATATATTTATTCCTACAAAGCCTTCTTCATAATTTAGAGAAATTTAGAATTAAACTTGCCCCTTACATGTCATATCATTTTATATTCTGAATCTGAAATAATGAGTGTTCATTGCTTATGCCAGAAAACACTAATATCTTCATGAGTGTACATACATCAGTTATAAGGAACAAATTATTCCCTACTTTCCTTTCCTTTGACTGTCAGTAAATCTACAATGCTCAGTTACTATTTTCCCAATCTCTTTCTGCTACTAACATCAGTCTGCCTTTTTAAATACTGTGTTTGTTTTATCTTTAGCCAAATAATTGATAGGTACCTATTTGTAAGGAGATACATCTTTGTGTCAGCATAAGATAACAAATTAATAGATTCCTGCTTAAAATGGTAGATTGAATTTACTCCAAAAAAACTCCATGCCCACTTAACTAATAGAGTGGTTTGATAAAACAACATTGCTCCATTAAATGTTTATTTGAAAATATTAAAACACACGAAAATGTTACCAGAATTCAAATATAGCCTTTGTCTAGACTCAGTCACTGTTGACATTATACAGTGTTTTGTCTTCATCTGTCTCATTATTCTTACTCTATTTTTTTATTTTATCTTTTTTCACTCTACTGTTCAAGTGAAATATGCAGAGATCATGGGTCTTTATCCCTTTACTCCTAAATATTGGGTATGTGTCTTCTACGAACAAAGATAACATCTTATGTACTTGCAGGGCTATGATCAAATTCAAGATATTGATACAGAGTGCCTAATTGGCACAAATGGTTTACCGCTGGACCAATTATTATTATAGGGTCACTACTGCTGGAACCAACTCAACAGCAAGGTATGGGTATGATACTAACAAAAAAGCTGGTGTTTCAACCCACCTAGAGGCACTTTGAAAGTAATGCTTGGTGATCTGCTTCTACAAGAACCTGGAAAATCCTAGCGAGTATGGGCCTACTCTGTATACATGGAGTTGCCACACTGAATAAACAATTTGTGTAAAACTACTTTGAGATGGTGAGTTGTACTATTCCCTAACAAATGTTCAGCTTCGGGTTTTATCATTTATTGATGATTCTTAATTGTTTTGATAGCTGCAAAATGGAATTTCTTTTTTCAGTGAGTCTTTCCTGCTTTATTTATTAATTTGTATGCTAACTACAAGTACTTCCTTTCCATTTCTGGCTTCTTTTTTTTTAATCTCTGTGAACCCATAACTTCATTTTAATTTAATATCTTACTATCCAATGCTGTCATTGTTCATTTTTTACTCAGGCTCTCCCAGACACTGATTTCCAATTGTGATTTTAAAGGAAGATGTAAAATTGTTATTATACATAGATGATATGACAGCACAAAAATATTTTTAAAAGCTACTAAAATTGAGTCATTTTAGCAAAGTTGCAAGATACACAAAAATTTTAATTTATATATACTAACAATGAACAACTCAATACTGAAACTTTAAAAACACACAAATATATTTAAAAATTAAGGAATTTTTTGAAAATAGATGAAGTCAAGATTGGGCAAAATATGCAACTTCAAGTTGAAGCTGAAGAATATTAAAAACAAGTCTGGAGGGGTGGAGTCAAGATGGCAGACTAAGCACACATCTCCTTATATTCCTCTGGAAACCAAGACCTGAATTGATAATCAAATAGAGCCTTCTGGTCACCTAGTGAGCCCTCAGGACACAGCACAGGGCTGTTAATTTGGACTTCATACCCCTGAGAGAAAAACCTCCTCTCTTTCGCTGACTCCTGCTCCTGGCTAGCCCTCGCCCTCACGAACTGAAGGTAAATGCACCATTTTGACTTTTTTTTTTTCTCTGTCTTGGCCAGCGGGCAGAGTTGGGTCTTGCCTAGCTGCTGGACTCAGACTCACTGCTGGTGGGGTATGCAGGCGAAAATGCCATATTTTGAGAGCCAGGCTTAGGACTCTGTTCATCTAGCCACTTTGGGGCTGTCTTTTTATCACTGCGACAGTGTGGTTTGTGCGGAACCAAAATGCGGGACACCATGTTGTACACGGAGACTTTGCCAAGCCAAGAGCCATCGAGTCGGATCGGACTCATGGGACTTTAGCAGGACCTAATTCTTAGCCTGCGAGTCAGTGCCTGCAAACATGACAGCGCTTCTCTGACAGAACAGCAATAGTTTACACAGTGTCGCCTACAGTGGGGGCCAGGCAACAGAGGCAGAAGACTCATTATCTCTCAGCACCTTTAGCCCCTCTATCTGCCAACTGTGTGGAGGGCGCCATCTTAGATACGGTGGCTGAAGCTGGACTTATTTCTTAGCTTGGGAGCCAGAGCCTGCCATAGGAGAGCACTTTTCTACCAGAAAAGCAGTAGTTTACACAGTGTCATCTAAGGCTGGGCCCTGTCAGCAGAGGCCAACAGAGCAGTAGCATTTCTATATTTTGAACTAGTTTGTATCATCTGGGGTTGGATATAGAGGTGCTTGCTTTGGCATTTGGGAAGATGGACCTCTACACCTGAAAACCTGACTGACTTGGGAAGTGGTCAGATACCTTTCATTTTACATTTTAAGACAGCCTAGAGAAACATCTGCAGTCCATCCTCACAGTATCTATCCCAGCCTTTACTTACTCACATGAAACCCAAAAAGCAACAGATGCTTGTGACATACAAGAAATCACCCATGGCTTCAGAAGGCTCCCAAACAAAACAACCAAGGAGTTTTCCAGATGAAACTTTTCTGAAATCATTGAAGGTGAATACAAAATGATAATATACAGAGCTGTCATGATTTGAATTGTGTCCCCCCAAAAATATGTGTAGCCACATGGCTGGGATATGATTCCCAGTATCTTGGGACTCTCCTCCATTTTGTGGTTTTTGCTAAACTGTGTGTTACAGGATTAGGGTGGGGCTACGAATTCTGCATAGGATTACTTCTCTGCCCTGCTGTAGGGGGAGTTTCCCGGGAGTGTGGCTTGCCACCCTTAATGCTTTCAGATAAAAAGGAAAAAGAAACAAAGGACAATCGGGAGCCTCGTTATCATCAAGCAATCAGCACCGGGAGTAGAGCATGTCTTTCAGACCTGAGGTTCCTGTGCTGGGATGCTCCCTGGACAAAGACTGATGCAGAACCAACAAGGGGAAAGGCTTCCCCTGGAGCGGTCACCCTGAATATGGACTTACAACCTACCGGACTGTGTACTACCGACTGTGTAAGAATGAACCTTCCAGTGTTAAAGCCATCCACTCTGTGGTATTTCTGTTAGAGCAGCCCTAGCTGACTAAAACAAGAGCCCTTCTAGACCTTATACAAAATGCAGCAGAACAAAAGGAAAAATCAAGCAAGCTGTTTGATCTGATGGAACACCAGTACTCTGAAATCCAACAGATCAAGAACAAAATCAAAGACATAGAAACTTCCATTCAAAGCCAAGAAAACAGAATGGAACAAGTGGAAAAAAGAATTTCTGACTTGGAAGACAGAGCTACTGACACTAGCGTCTATGAGTAGATATCAGAAAAAAGAAACAAGTAAAATGAAGAAACATTAAGAAGCATGTGGGACTCTATTAAGAGGAACAAACTTCAATTAATTGGAGTCCCGGAACAGGATGAAACACCTGAGAATACAGAAAGTATCACTGCTGAGCTGCTGACAGAAAACTTCCCAGAAATCATGAAGGAAGAGAATATAGACATCTCAGATGCATATCGTATGCCACCCAATATAGATCTCAAAAGAAAGACTCCAAGACATATTATGATCAAGCTTAACAAAATGAAACACAAGCAGCAACTCTTAAAGGCAGCAAGACTCAAAGCAAAGCTAACATTCAGAGGGAAACCCTGTAGGCTCTTTTCAGATTTCTCAGCAGAAACCATGCTGGCATGGAGGCACTGGCATGACACATTCAAAGCCCTGAAGGAAAAGAACTTCCAACCAAGAATTATATACCCTGCAAAACTATCTTTCAAATATGAAAATGAAATTGAAACATTCCCAGATAAACAGAAACTCAGAGACTTTGTAAAAACCAAACCCAAGCTACAAGAAATACTGAAAGAAGTCCTTGGCTTTGGCTTAGAAGAACAAAACCACTCACTTTATATTTTAGAACGACACATTATTCAGAACTCTACTCAGTTAGGGAAGGCTCCAAAGTCAATCACAGCTTTAATACTGAAAGAAACAATCCCATGATTATCATGAAAACTATGGTGCCATCATATTAAAAAGAGGGATATACTACAGTCATTATAGTCCTTCAGATGTAGAGGAAGATGACAAGACTGGTAGTAATTAAAATTGGGTTTATATATAGTTTATTAAGGGGGATCTTAGGGACAGCTGTAAAGCACAACAAAGACGTAACATATCATTTCAAGAAATGTAACACAGGAGTCTCAACAACTACAAAACCAGCTCTGAAAAAGGTGAAAAATCAACACACAAAGAAGAATGTCCCAGAATAGACTAATAAGAACAACAGAGAAAACATCAACACAAAAATAAACATATCACAATAGCAGCACTGAACACATACCTATCAATAATTACATTGAATGTGTATAGACTGAATGCTCCTGTAAAGAGACATCAAGTGACATCTTGGATCAAAAGACGTGACCCATCCATATGTTGTCTACAAGAAACTCACTTGAGACTTAAAGATAGGAACAAACTGAAAATTAAAGGATGGAAGAATATGTATCAAGCTAACAATGAACAAAGAAGAGCAGGTGTGGCAATTCTAATCTGAGACAAAATCAATTTCAATGTAAAATCCATAGTAGACAAAGATGGACACTATTGCTGAAAGGTTCAGTACACAAGCAAGACTTAACTATATTAAATACTTATGCACCTAATATCAGAGCACCTGAATACATTGAAGAAACACCGACTACACTCAGAAAAGAGTTAGATTACTCCACAATAATAGTGGGAGACTCCACTCTCAATACTGGACAGATTATCTAGAAAAAGGCTCAATAAAGATACAGAAGACCTTATTGCCACAATTAACCAATTAAACTTCATTGATATATACAGAACTTTCTACCCATCAGCAGACAATTACACCTTCTTCTCCAGTGCACATGGAACATTCTCCAGAATTGACCATGTGCTAGGACATAATGCAATTCTCAACAAAATCCATACCAGTGAATTAATGCAAAGCATCTTCTCAGATCATAAAGCCATAAAAGTCAAAATCAATAGCATAAAAAACATAGAGAGTGGAAATCTTGGAAACTGAACAACATCTTGCACAAAAAGCCATGAGTTATAGAAGAAATCAGGGATGAAATAAAGAAATTCATGGATTCCAATGAGAATGAAAACACTTCCTACCAGAACCTATGGGATACAGCCAAAACAGTGCTCAGAGGTCTGTTTATCTCCATAAATGCACACAAATCAAAGAAATCAAATCAAGGAACTAACCCTACAGCTTGAACAAGTAGAGAGGGAAAAACAGAGGAACCCCTCAGGCACCAGAACAAACCAGATCATAAAGATTAGAGCAGAGCTAAATGAATTAGAGAATAAAAAATATTTGAAAAAATTGAAAAGACCAAAAGCTGTTTTTTTTAAAAGATCAGCAAAATTCACAAACCACTAGCTAAACTTACTAAAGAAAAACAGGAAACAAATAACTCAAATTAGAAATGAGAGGGGAGTTGTCACAACAGATCCAACAGAAATCAAAAATATCATAACAGAACATTATGAAAGACTATACTCTAACAAATTTGAAAACCTAGAGAACATGGATAAATTCCTTGACTCATACCATCTACCCAAATTATCACAACGTGAAGCTGAACAACTTAATAAATCCATCACAAAGAAAGAGATTGAAAATGTCATCAAAACACTGTCAACCAAAAAAAAAGTCCGGGCCCAGATGGCTTCACTGCAGAATTCTACCAAGCATTTAGAGAAGAGTTATCTCCAATACTACTGAGATTATTTCACAGTATAGAAAGGGATGGAGTACTCCCAAACTCATTCTGTGAAGCCAGCATAACCCTGATACCAAAGCCAGGGAAAGACCCAACCAATAAGGAGAACTACAGACCGATACCACTCATGAATCTAGATGCAAAAATCTTCAACAAAATTCTTGCAAATAGAATACAACAAAATATCCAAAAAATAATCCATCATGACCAAGTTGGACTCATACCAGGGATGCAGGACTGGGTTCAACACCAGAAAAACAATTAATGTGATTAAACACATAAATAACACAAAAGACAAGGATCACCTGATTTTCTCCATTGATGCAGAAAAGGCATTTGATAAAGTCCAACAACCATTCATGATAAAAACTCTTAGCAAAATAGGCATAGACGGAAAATTCCTCAATGCAATAAGGGCCATTAATACAAAGCCAACTGCCTACGTCCTCCAGAATGGAGAGAGACTGAAACAGTTTGCCTTGAGAACAGGAACTAGATAAGGATGCCCACTCTCACCTCTCCTATTCAACATTGTACTAGAAGTTCTAGCCAGAGCATTAGACAAGACCAAGAAATAAAGGGCATCTGCATTGGCAAAGAAGTCAAAATCTCCCTGTTTGTTGATGATATGATTGCATACGCAGAGAATCCCAAAGAATCTATAAGTAAACTACTCAAACTGATAGAAGACTTCAGCAAAGTCTCAGGATACAAGATAAACATAGGTAAATCAGTAGGATTCCTTTATACCAACAACGAGACTGTTAACGAAGAAATCATCAAATCAATACCATATACTATAGCCCCTAAGAAGATAAAGTATCTAGGAGTTAATCTAACCAGAGAGATAACAGACCTTTACAAAGAGAACTACAAGCCCTTACTACAAGAAACTAAGAGAGACTTAGATAAAAGGAAGAACCTACCCTGCTCATAGATAGGAAGACTTAACATTGTGAAAATGTCTATTTTACCCAAAGCAATCTACTTATATAATGCAATCCAATACAAGTTCCGGGGTCATTTTTTAATGAGATGGAAAAACAAATCACGAAATTTGTTTGGAAAGGGAAGAAGCCCCGGATAAGTAAGGTTCTACTAATGAAGAAGAACACACTGGGAGGCCTCTCATTACCCGACGTTAGAACATACTACACTGCCACAGTGATCAAAACAGCCTGGTACTGGTACAAGAACAGACAGATCGATCAATGGAACAGAATTGAGACCCCACAGATGACACCATCTGCCTATGAACAGCTGATATTTCACAAAGGCCCTAAGACATTAAACTGGGGTAAAACAGTATCTTCAACAAATGGTACTGGCAAAATTGGATATCCATCTGCAATAAATTGAAACAAGATCCATATCTTATACCTTATACTAAAACCAACTCCAACTGGATAAAAGCCCTAAATATCAAACCTAAAATGATAAAGCTCATCCAAGAAAAGGTAGGAACAACAATGGAAGTTTTAATACACAACATACACAGACTTCAAAATCTGTCAAAGAAACCACAATCAGCAGAAGAGAAAATAGATAAATGGGAACTATTAAGAATCAAACACTTTTGCTCATCCAAAGACTTTATTAATAGAATTAAAAGGCCACCTACAGAATGGGAAAAAATATTTGGCAACTCTACGTCAGACCAACACCTGATCTCCATAATCTATAAGGTACTACAAAATATCAATAAGAAGAAGATAAGTCATCCAATTGAGCAATGGGCAAAGGAGATGGACAGATATTTCTCTAAAGAGGAGATCCAGGCAGCCAAAAAACACATGTGGACATGTTCACTATCTTTAGTTATTAAAGAAATTCAAATCAAGACTGCAATGAGATACCATCTCACCCCAACAAGGTTGGCCATGATCCAAAAAACATAAAACAACAAATGCTGGAGAGGCTGTGGAGAAAGTGGAACTCTCCTACACTGTTGGTGGGGTTGCAAAATGGTCCAGCCCCTTTGGAAAGCAATCTGGTGCTTCCTTAAAAAAAGGGATATAGATATACCATTTGACCCAGTAATTCCGCTACTTGGAATATATCCTACAGAATCAAGGCCTTTCAACACCAACGGACACATGCACCGGAATGTTTATCGCAGCACAGTCCACAATAGCAAAAAGATGGAATCAACCCAGATACCCAACAACAGAGGAAGGGATAGGTAAACTATGGTATATGTACTCAATGGAGCACTATGCAATGATAAAGAATAATGATGATTCCAGGAAACATCTCATAACCTGGTTTCAACTGGAAGACAAGCTGAGTGAAAGCTGTCAGCGACAAAAGGACAAATATTGTATGAGAACCCTACAATAAGATCTCAAAAACAGACTTATGTATAGAAGAAAAGACTCTTTGATGGCTGCAAGGGAGGGGAAAGAGAGCGAGGGGGGAGAGTTTAGATTAGAGAGTTGGTAGAAATTTGGTTGGGTGAAATCGGTGATAGCACACATTAGAAACAAGAACAATATTAAGTGGACTTCAACATACTTGAATACTCCTTCCATCTTAACCCAATATTGCAAGGACAGGGTAGCTGGGGCAGGGGGCAGGAGACCATGCTCTTAGGCGAATTCCAGGCCAGTTGGCACAACTAGCATTTTGCTAAGAGGGCTCTCTGCACCCCACATTGGTGAGTGGTGTCTGGGGTCTTAAAAGCTGCCAAGCTGCCATCCAAGGGCACAGCAAATGGTCCCAACTCAGCAGGAATGGATGCTCACTGAGGACCAAAATGACATGGGGTAAAGACAACACAGCAGGTAGAGAGACCCACATGTGTGGGTTCCTATATCAACTTGGGACCGGAAGAACCAGACGGTGCCCGTGATAGCTGCGATGGAGCTCACTAAGTTGAGTCTCACTGGCAACACAAGAAAAAAAGGGGTGTACACTGAGTTCTCCACTAAAAGACCTCAATTGATGGTCCAGGGGCTTCAGGATTCCCCTGGGAGCATGGCCCCTGGCCCTGATGCTGCCCTTGCCCATAAATCATAATGAAGACCCACTCTTCAGGCATGAGTGGATAGGACATGGTGATGCAGAGTGACCATATACTGGATGCACTTTATGGTTCTATGCATCTATAGGATATCATCCTGCTGACCTCTGGCTGGAGGAAGGGGAGTGGGTGGGAGAGGAGGGGAAAGGAGACTGTTGGGAGGATGAGACACGTATGGAGCAGAGAGGAATAGTGTGCTGTCACTGGGCAGGGAGAGCAGCGGAAGCTGCAAATAGGTGGGCATGTAAATTTATATGAGAATGTACATTTTCATTCAGTCATAATCAAAAAATAAATAAATAAATAATAAAATAAAAACAAGTGTATAATAGCCAAAGTAGTACCTCAAGTACATCCCACCTGAATTTAGAGACCATCTTAAGAACAGATTTGACACCTTGAACATGAAAGACAGAAGACGAGAATTCTGGGATGATATCAAGGACACCAAACACAAAGGAAAAAAGGTCATTAAAAAGACAGAAAAGAAAGTTAAAGACCAAAATGGATGCCAGAAGAGACCCCAAAATTGGCTCTCAAACGTAGAATTGCTATAGCAAAAGAAAGAAATGATGCAGTAAAACAGCTGAAACAGAAAATTTGAATGGAGAAGACAAAGTAAAATATTATAATGAAATGTACAAAGATTTGGAGTTAGAAAAACAAAGAGAAGAACATCTTTGTAATTTCTTAAGCTGAAAGAACTGAAGAAAACTAATTCAAGTCTCAAGTTACAATATTAGAGAATTCTACAGGCAAAAAAATTGAACAACACAAAAAGCATGAAAAAAAGATGGAAGGACTACAGAGTCATTGTACGAAAAAGAACTGGTTCACAGTCAGCCATTTCAGAGACAGCCTATGATTAAGAAGTGGTGGCACTGAAGGAAGAAATCCAAGCTCTACTGAAGGTGTAAATGAAAAACAAGGCTCCAGGAATTGGTAGAATACCAACTGAGGTGTTTCAACAAAGAAGAACAACACTGACAGTGTTCAGTCATCTATGCCAACAAATTTGTAAGGCAGATACCTGGCCAGCCTACCACAGAGATGCTTATTTGTGTCCACTGGAAAGAAAGGTAACCTAATGGAACACAGAAATCGTCAAACATCACATGTTGTTATTGTGTGTCATACAATCAGTTCTGACTCACAGTGGCCCCATGTACAAAAGAACAAAACACTGCTCAGTGTCAGGCCAACCTCACAACCATTGCTACACTTGCACATACTGATACAGCCCCTGGATCAATCCATCTCACTAAAGGCCTTCCCTTTTCAATGACCTTCATTTTACCAAGTGTCTTAGTCACCCAGTGCTGCTATAACAGTAACACCACAAGTGGATGACTTCAACAAAGAGGAGTTTTATTTTTCTCACAGAAAAGTAGGCTGAAAGTCCAAATTCATGACATCAGCTCCAGGAGAGTCTTTCTATGTTGGCACTGGAAGAATGTCCTTATCATTGATCTTCCCATGGACCGGCAGCTTCGGAGGTGCAGGGATCCCAGCTCCAAAGGATGCTGTCTGCTACTGGCGCTTCCTTTTCCCTTATAACCCAAGTGATGGCCTCAAAGCACAGTACAATTTTATAAATGGAGTACCAGCCTTGCTAACATAATCATTGCCCATCCTTCCTCGTTAACGTCATAGAGACCACTTTTACACCGTACAGAAAGATCACACAATACTATGAAGGTGGCCTAGCCAAATTTCCATGTTTATTTTTGGGGGGCCCAATTCAATCCATGGCATCAAGATTGATGTTGTTCTCAAGGGACTGGTCCCTCTTGATAACACGGACAAAATATGTGCAAAGAAGTCTGGGCATCCTTGCTTCAAAGGAGCATTCTGACCTTGAGTAACTTAGGAGTGTGCTCACTGGTAACAACAATGTCATGGAAGGTAACAAAAGCCTAAGGAACTGTTCCAGTTTAAAGGAGACTAAAGATATTTCATCCCTGGAAAGTGCAAATGATTAACAAGCTCAGCTGCTAACAGAAAGGTTGGAAGTTCAAGTTGACTCAAAGGCATTTCAGAAGACAGACTTGTAAATCTACTTTAAAAAAAAAAAATCAGCCACTGAAAGTTCTATAAAATACAGTTCTACTCTGGTACACAGGGGGTTGCCATAAATCAGAATTAACTTGAAGAAACTGGAAAAAGATCATGACAAAAGGTAGACAACAATTAAATGCAACATGTGATGTTGGATTGAATAGCAGACTGGGAAAATTAATAATAAATAGCTGTATGAGTACTATGATTATTCTGAATATGTACTGAATATGATTAACAGTTTTCCTTGGTCATAGGAAATCCGTGCTAAATATTTAAGGTGAACAGCCTTCATATCTGTGACTTATTTTTTTTTGTTTTTGGAGTTGTTTTGGGTTTTTTGGTATTTATTTGCCATGTCATATGGTAGAGCAAATAAGTATGAAAAAACAAAAAGTAAGTCACAGATATGATGCAGCAAAAATACCTAAAAATAATAATACATTACAAGGAAAAAGAAATAAAGGACATGTGAAGCTATAACAACAGGTAATTCTAGATTATAAGGGTTTTCACTGTAGCATTCTTGCAACTTTTTCATCCACTCACACTTTCTTAAAACAAATGCTGATAAGTACTTTATCAAGCTCTTCTGTGTGACTAGAGATCTGATTTTCAGCTTCTTACATCAGTCTTTGTGGAATAATGTGATTTTATCATCACACAAAGACACAAAAATTGTTTCTGAGATATACAGGTACCTATAACAGGTAAACCCTGGTGTTGTAGTGACTAAGTGCTACAGCCACTAACCAAAAGGCTGGCAGTTTGAGTCCACCAGGTGCTCTTTGGAATAGGACAGTTCTACTCTGTCCTACACAGCTGCTATGAGTCAGCATCGACTTGACGGCAATGGGTTTTTGTGGGTATTTTTTTTAAAAGTTGCCATCAAGTCAATTCTGATTCATATCAACCCTATCGGACAGAGCAGAATTGCCCCATAGAGTTTCCAAGGAGAGTCTGGCAAATTTGAACTGCTGTCACTTTGGTTAGCAGCCGTAGCACTTAACCACTATGATACCAGGTGTGTGTAACAGGAAGCTATTTAGACTAACTAAATAAAAATCAAAGCATATGAAAGTGATATAAGAAGTGGAGATAAATTTTTAAGACCAATAGGGACTTGAGCAAATAACTGACAAATGATTATCAGCCTTAAAAATAACTGGAAATTAAATGTGATTTTTGGTTGCCAAAGAAGAGGAGCACACAAAGTATTTTTTTCCAATGGCATTGACTCTCATAGATATAACACAAGGATTTTTTTTTTTTATTTAACGTAACTGAGTGAAAATGTACATTCACATGTAATAACACAAGGATTTTAAAAGACACATCAGCATTCTCATTCAAATATTAAAAGCTTATTATTATGAATTCCAGAATTACAAGACTGACTGAATACAATATACATTTATTTTCAAATTTGTATAAATTGCAAAGAAATTCTTTTGTTATAATCAGTCCTTTGAAAATAATTTATATATGTATTTTGAAATTATTTGTACTGGTTGAAAATGGGAATAACATTTACTAATTACATTAAAATGAAAACATGAGTATTTGGTGCAGTGCTAGCCTTTTTGTTTGTTTTGACTATTTTTTTATTTCTTTTTTGTTATTGTGCTTTAGGTGTAAGTTTACATCTTAATTTCTCAGACAAAAATTTTTACACATATAGTTGTGTGACACTACAGTCCCCACAATGTGACAGCACACTTCTTCTTTCCACTCTTCACTTGCCATGTCTGTTCAACAGTTCCTGTCCCTTCCTGCCTTCTCATCATGTTTTCAGGAAAGAACTACACATCTGGTCCTGTTTGAACTAAGGGACATACTTCTCACGTGTATTGTTTTTAGTTTTCACCCACTGTTGTCAAATTGACTCCAACTCATAGCGACTCTAAAGGACAGAGTAGAACTGCTCCATGGAGTTTCCAAGGAGCACCTGGTGGATTTGAACTGCCTACATTTTGGTTAGCAGACATAGTAGCACTTAATCACTATGCCAACATGGTTTCCTTTAGTTTTATAGTCCTGTCTAATCTTTGAAGAGCGGACTTTGAGAATGGTTTCATTTCTGGGTTAACAGAACATCCAGGGGCCACAGTTCCAGAGGCTCTGCAGTCTCTGTCAGACCACTAAGTCCAGCTTTTTTACATGAATTTGAGTTCTATTCTACTTTTTTTTGTCCTGCTCTGTCCAGGACTCTCTGCTGTGTACCCTGCCAGAGTGGTCGTTTGTGTTAAGTAATGCTAACATATTATGTACCGGAAACATCACATGTGCATACCTATGCAGGGATGGAGTTGTAGATGTGGTGGTGTGTGGGCAGACTTGGAAAGCCATAATAATGTCACCTACATATATGAGAAAGAAATATCATTAAAATACAGCTCTAAGATGGGCTCCTTGGAATAGAGCTGCCCCTGAGACCTTCAGGCAAATACATAAAATCTTGGCTCTTTGGTGACCATCCTTTTGAGAGTCCCACTGTGACTCACCCCGTTCTAGCCTGTGAGAACTTCACTTAAAGCAGGTTAGTGATCTTTTTATTGCTGTAAAATAGTTAACATTGAGCAAGTGCTTCAAAAATATTTTTTCCTGATAGTGTTTATTTCCGATATTACTGATATTAATCCATCAGTGTATCTGTTCATACTGCTAAGATTAACACTTGACTGCTCTGACAATTCTAGTATTTGCTGCCTTTCTCTCTTCCTATCTATACTCTGCTCAACTATCGCATTAATGTATGCAAAATGCTTTCCACTTGCAAATTTAACGTGGCTGACCAACTCTTCACACGGTTCAGTCCAGGCTCCTTAATTTTTATTCAAAGTCAATCTACGTTGGCTGTAATCTATTCACCAGTTGTCAAACTTTCCAATATCATAATGACACAGATACAGATCTGATAGATGTTTTAAACAAACTTAGCATTTGCATGTCAAATATTTCTCCTTAAACCCCCAAAAGACCTCATTCCACTGTCTACTTGATACTTCTTCCACTTCCTGCATTCCGCACTATCTCCAAAGTAAGCTCAAATGTAGACTCATTCTTAATCATCAGAGCTGCAGAATGAATTTCACCTTCTCCCGTTTTCCTGTATTTTTATGTTGTACCACTAGATATCAACTAAATTATTTAATTTTCTTTAGTTGTACAATTACTTGTTTCTGAGATTAAGACTTCATTGTGAAAACAATGTATTTATGCATCACAGCTTTTGACATCCTAGAACAGAACAGGATGAAGTAGATGCCCACAACCTCTGATGATACCAAAGAAAATCTTTAAGTGTAATCTGAATTTTCCTCTGTCTGCATAAATAGGAGGCCAGCTCTCAGCCTGTCTGCTTCAGGTATGACTACATTAAACCACAATGGTATGAGTCATACAGTCTTCTGCTTGCTGGGTATCCCCAAACTAGAGACCCAGCAAGTACAGATATCCACCCCTTTCGTCATTTCCTATGTCATCGCCCTACTTGGGAACAGCCTGCTCATCCTTGTTATCCTCACAAGGCGCAGCCTCCATGAACCCATGTACCTCTTCCTCTGGGTGCTAGCTGGAGAAGACACTGATTGTCCTTTCCACTTGCATAGTACCTCAGGCTTTGGCCATCTCCTGGCTCCATGCTGGGGATATCTCCTTGGATTACTGCATCGTTCATTTCTTTGGCATTCACCTTCATTTCTCGATCAAGGATCTTGCTGGTGATGCCATACGCTACCCACTGAGATATACCACTATTACAACATGTGCCTAAATTGGGAAAATTGGTGTATCTTTCTGAGAAGTAATGGTATGGTGTTCCCTGTTTCTTCTGAAAGGCTGGTTTTCTGCAAAAGTAACATCCTTCCAAACACTGCTTATAAGCACATTGTCTTGGTTCACATTTTTTTGTGATGAGATCTGAGTAAACTTCTGGTACGGGTTTTTTGTACTAATGTTAACCTTGGTCTTAGACATTATACTAATTTTTGTTTCTTATTTGCTGATCCTCCATGCTGCCTTCCACATCCCTTTCCAAGCCACTCACCACAAAGTTCTGAGCACCTTTAATGCCCATGTCTGTGTTGTCATCCTCTTTTATGAGCCTGGAATCTTTTCAGCCCTCATTCAACAGTTTGGAGGCCACATCTCACCGAATATCCATGTTCTTCTTGCCAATGTTTGTATTCTTGTGCCACCTACAATGAATCCTATCATTTATGAGATTAAGAGCAAACAGATCCAGAACCAGGCGGTCTATGGGTTCTTTAAAAGCACAATGACAATGACCATGGACTTTTCTCAACAGTTTCATGCTCTACACGAAATTTAGTTTCTAGATGTAAAAAGGTTCAACTGAGATGGTAGTCCAATGACTCCATGTGTTAGTGCCCCTAGTACAACTATACCAGGGATGTTTTAGCTCAGGTTTCGTCCAAGGACTTTGGTCATTAGATATCAGTGTCTTCGGGAGCTTAGTTTGCTCTTCCTCATGCATAGAACTGAGAACTGGACCAGTTCACCTTTTTAAGTTACACTTACCCCTATAACGGAAACTCTGGTGGCAAAGTGGTTAAGTTCTATAGCTGCCAACCAGTAGATTAGCAGTTGGAATCTTCTTCTGATGCTTTCTGAGTCATTTAATATTTACTCTGTTGAATCCTTTACTAGTGCAACTCGAGGCTTGAATTTTTTCTTTAGTACTTTCAACTTGAGAAATGCATAGCATGTTCTTCCCTTTTGGTTTTCTATTTCCAGGTCTTTGCATGTGTCATTATAATACTTCATTTCGTCTTCTTGAGCTGCCTTTTGAAATCTTTTGTTCACTTCTTTATTGCATCATTCTTCCTTTTGCTCAGCATTTGAGAGCAAGTTTCAGAGTCTCTTCTGAAATCCAGTTTGGCCTTTTCTTTCCTGCATTTTTAATAACCTCTTGCTTTCTTCATATATGACATCTTTGATGTCATTCCACAACTCGTCTAGTTTTTGGTCATTAGTGTTCAACAAATCAAATCTGTCCCTGTGATGGTCTCTAAAATCAGGTAGGATATACCCAAGGTCAGACTTTGGCTCTCATGGACTTTTCCTAATTTTCTTCAGTTTCTATTTGAACTTGCATATGAGTAATTGATAGTCTGTGCCACAGTCAGCACCTGGTCTTGTTCTGACTGCTGATATTGAGCTTTTCCATCTCTCCACAAATGTAGTCAGTTTTGATTCCCGTGTATTCCATCTGGCAAGGTACATATGTATAGTTATGTTTTATGTTGGTAAGAAAAGGTATCTGCAATGAAGAGGTCATTGGTCTTACAAAATTCTATCATGCAATCTCTGGTATGTTTCTATCACCACGGCCATATTTTCCATCTCCTAATCCTTCTTCTTTGTTTCCAACTTTTGCATTCCACATCACCAGTAATTATCAATGTATGTTGATGCATGTTTGACCATTTTTGTACTGTAGAAACTGGTAAAAACTTCAGTTCCTTTAACTTGGCCTTAGTGGTTGGTGTGCAAATATGAATAATAGTTGTATTAACTGGCCTTTCTTATAAGTATATGGCTATTACCCTAGCACTGACAGCATTGTACTTCAGGACAGATTTGAAAAGGTTCTTTTCTGATGATGAACATGAGGTTTAAAGTGAGAGTTGTGCAAATTTTTCTTCCACTTGAACTCTTGGCCGTCACTGTAGGGTTATTAAGTGGCCTAATTTCAATATTGCCGTGTGTCAGGGAATACATAGGGCTATAATGTAAATTTAATGTACTACCTTAAGCTCGCATTAATCTTATAAAAGATGTAGAGCTATTTACGTTTTTTAACTTTTATAAATGTGTAGTTCCATAAATATCACCCTAATTCTTACTGTTTTTCACTCAGCACCTTTTTTAAGCCTATCTCTTTTGCTGTACTTATTATACACATTCCCCCTAATTCTGGACATATCTAGCTCCCAGATGTCACAAACAAGGCTGGGACATACATCCTTATAGACGTCACGTCGTAATTCCCCATAAGAAATTCTCCAAGATGCAGACGTAGGAGAGGTTTTACTGGGATATCAGCCACATGTCTATAATTACAGGTACACCATGTTTTATTGTGCTTTACATTTATTGTGTTTTTCACAGACTGAAAGTTCAAGGCAACTCTGCACTGAGGAAGTCTTTCAGTGCCATTTTTCTAACAATATGTGCTCATCCATTCCTCCTCAAGCTGTAATTCCCAGCATAGTAGACCACATGATGGTCCAATCCAAAATGGCCAATACCCATCTGTTTCACTCACTAATGCCTAGGATATTGATGTTTATGCATTCCATTTCATTTTTTACCATTTCCAGTACTGTCTGATTGTCCTCCGTTTTGTGATTTTCCTGTGCTGTAAATCCTAATATATGCCTGTTGTTAATAGACCAGATTATGTTAAAGAAGATGAGGAGGGAACTTTAATACCATTCCTTTAAGGTCACCTCCCTGTTCCAATGTAAAGGGAGTTTTCCTGGAGTGTGGCCTGCGCCACCTTTTAGCCTTTTATGCTATAAAAGATGAAAGGGAAGCAAGCAGAGACTTAAGAACCTTGTACCAGCAAGAAAACAGAACCAAGAGCAGAGTGCATCCTTCAAACCCTAGATTCATGTGCTGAGATGCTCTCAGACCAAAGCGGTGTACCACATTTTAGTAATTCACATAATATTTCAAACTTTTTCATTATTATGATATCTGTATGGTGATCTGTGATCAGTAATCTCTGATATCACTATTGTAACTGCTTGGAAGCACCACATGCTGCAGATGTATGAGACAACAAGCCTAATTAATAAATGTTGTGTATGTTGACACTGCTCCATTGACAGGCCATCTACCCTTCTCTCTTCCTTTACTCAGCCCTACGTATTCCCTGACACATGGCAATATTGAAATTAGGCCACTTAATAACCCTACAGTGACGGCCAAGAGTTCAAGTGGAAGAAAAATTTGCACAACTCTCACTTTAAACAAAAAGCTAGAATTGATTAAGCTTAGTGAGGAAGGCATGTTGAAACTTCCTTGTTGCTGATACAGAGAAAGTTTTAACAGTCAGAATAGAAGATCAAACCACCAGAACATTCCCTTAAAGACATCCTACAGGGGCTGGCAAACCTAAGATCAGCAAGTCAGAGAGCTGGCTTCTTGCTTACAGGCTTCACAGGTCAATGACTCTCAAGACCTGCAGGCAAGACTGTAGGTAAGCTTCTAGCTCAAGTCCCAAGAATCAGACATCAGACAAAGGTGCCAGCTTAGGATCAGCATAAGCAAAAAGCCTCTAAGCCTTACCAGAATGTCCACTTATGTTTGATATCTGATTCAGGCCACACCCAAAGAAAATCCCTTTTAACTGATTGTCTCCTCACAGTAGACTCCATTAAGGGGCTGATCACGTATCAATCCTCAGCAGAGAAGTGATCATAATGTTGTACAACTGCCAAAACACTGGGAATCATCCCAGTCCAAGATGACGTGCAGCCTCAACAATCACGTCATACTTTTTCACTTTCCTAGAGCATATAACTTCATTTTACATAGTTTACTCATTTATCATGTTTATTGCTTAATATTTGTCACTTTCTATAAGAATATAAGCTTGTGTGATGGTTGTGTGTCAGCGTGGCTGGGTCACAAGTCTCAAGTGTTTATATGTGATCAATCCCATGATGGGATCTGCTGTGAGAAGCCAGTCATCTGAAACAGAGTTTCCTTAGGTGTGTGGGCTGTATTTGAATATGAGTGGATGCTCTGGCTTTTGCCTGCACTGGATCCTTCACCTCTTCCTGTTCTTCTGACCTCTGGTTCCTGGGACTTACGCTACAGTTTATCTGCCAGTATAGGATTCATCAGTCTTCACAGCCTAGAACTACATCCCTGCTCTCTGAATTACTGATCTTGGGTTTGTCAGCCCCTATGTGAATCAGAAGGCTTGATCCTGATCCATGGACAAGGGATGTTCCAGTCTCTTCAATCACATAAGCCGTTTCCTTGTTATAAATATATGTAAAACCAAAACAAACCCACTGCCATCGAGTTGATTTTCAACTCACGGCGACTCTATATATTTGTAAGCTTCACAGGTTTTCCTTCTCTGAAGAACCCAGACTAACACAGCTTGCAAGAGCAGAGATCTTTGCAGTCCTGTTTACTGACACGTCCCAAATGCGTAGACCAGTGCCTCACACAGAGTAGGCACTCAGTAAATATTACCTGAATGAGTAAATGGACAGGGGATGTGAGGGTCATCTTCCCAAATCCTCCCAAACACTTAGTTTATATTCCTTCCTTACTTCTGTCATTTTTATGAGGATAAAGTGACATCACATTTGTTGCTTTAATTTGAATTTTTCGCGTTACTTAATCAGAGCCAAATATGCATGACTGATGAGCAAAATACAACTGGCTGATGAGCAAGTCCAGTTTTCTAGGACAGTTTATTTCCTCTAACATGCATTTTTAATAAATGTAATTTCCTATTACAAACATGCACATAAGCTTTGAATCCTAATAAGAAGGGTTACATTTTTATAGCTTAAAAAAATTGACATTAGGTTGGCCCCAACTCATGGCAATCCATGTGTGTCAGAATCGAACTGTGTTCCACTGGGTTTTCAATGGCCGACTTTTTAAAAATAGATTGCCAGGACTTTCTTCTCAGGTGCCTCTAGTTCGACTTAAAACTCTGTCCTCTCAGTTAGCCACCGAACATGTTAACTGTTTGCAGCATCCCAATGGGACTCCTATTTCCCAATAAACAGCCATTTTAAGACAATTAAGTTTGTTACTATTACTTGGAATGTTGTGGATACTCTCTGAGGAAAATTTTAGATGCCATGATCTGAAGAAAAATTATCCTAGCCTCTGTGAATACCACAAACACTGAAATTATGTTCAGTGAAGCTGCAGAACCACCACCACTTTCATTAGCCAGGTGATTTCCTCAAAATGATCTGGTCCCTGATGTTTCTTGGACTCACTGGATACATTCCAAGCCAGCATCCCTTTTATTCTATCATATAGCACTTGGAGCACTCACATAGTATAACCAGCTAACTAACTCTTCAAGAAAAGGAGCTTTCCGGCAAATGGCCCTACAGACCAAGTGTGGGTACTATGGTGCTCCGCAAACATGGCTGCTCTGGTTTCCCTTCTGAATGTTAGAGTGGCACGTCAGTTTTAACTCATGCTCCACTCATTTCTAAAGCCTAAGGACCCACCATAAGCCAGCTGCACAAAGCCTCCTCTCTCCAGGCTTCAGCAGAAAGTAACACTTCAAATTGCTTAACTGTAGCTCCTGTTAAGAGTCCAGCAGAACACATGGAATAAAAAATTCATCTCTACATGTGGTCTCAGAATTTCTCATTAAGACAAAAATATGATACTGTACGTCACCTGCTGAGTTACCTGCTGATGCAGCAAAGATGAAGAAGCACGTTAGCATGGGTGTGTACAGTTGACACAAGATATGCTGTTTGGGGGATTATAAACCAATAAAACCTAACTAGCTGATAGCACTTTTAACACAAATGCTTGTCATTTACCATCAGTCCAAATCTATTCACTTATTCTCAAGAAATAAACAGGCTGTAAAACATATATGAAAAGATAATGATGACATCATTTTTCATAATATCAAAAAATGGAAAGAGTACATAAATGCCAAATTATTTTAAACACTGGTTAAATCAGTTTGGGTGTATCCTTATCACAGATTGCTTGGAGGTGTTAGCAAACTGTTAAAGAAATATTTATTGAAAAAAAAGTTGGAATCAACTCCAATGTCCATCAACAGATGAATGGATGAGCAAACTATGGTAGATATACTCAATGGAACACTATGCTATGATAAAAAACAAAGACAATTTTAGAAAGCATCTCAAAACACGGTCTCATTTGGAAGAGATCATGCTGAGTGAAATCAATCAGTGTCAAAAGGTCAAATTTTGTATGAGACCCCTGTTATAAAGACTTAACAAGAGAATTATCTATAGAAGAAAATGACTATGTTGGCTACAAGTGGGGGCTGAGGGTTTATCATAGATGAGTTAATTGATAGATGTTAGAAATTTTATTCTTTTATAGTAATTAATAAAAAATAAATTTTAAAAAAGAAATATTTATTGACATGCAAACACCTACTACATCAATCATATCAAAATCAATGTTTCAAAAGAGTATATGCAGCATGATCCCCGTTTTTAAAACCTTTGTATATAAACATATGTCTATGTTTATATAAAACCAAATCCACTGCCATTGACTTGATTCTGACTCATAGCAATCCCATAGACAGTAGAACTGCCCTGTAGAGTTTCCAAGGAGTGCCAAGTCCACAAGCTTAATTGTTCTCAGTGCTACACACCTCATTGCCAAATATCACTACAGTCACCTTCAAAGTACTCCCCTTGGGAAGCCAGGCACCAATGCCAGCACCTAGTCCACCTTCCAAAGCAATTTTGGAATTCTTTCTGGAATGGCCATTGTGCATCAGTGGCAAGGTGGCAAGGTGGCAAATTTAATTGTATGGTTGTCTCTGAAAGAGTTTTTAGCCATTAAACAAATAGCGGTGTTGGAACACCCTCCCTACTCACCTGATCTGGTCTCCCATGACTTTTTTCTTTACCCAAAAATGAAGGAAATATCAAAAGGAAGACATTTTGGTGACAGTCAAGACATCAAGGGTAATACAACCACAGCTCTGACGGCCATTCTAGAAAAAAAGTTCCAAAGTTGCTTTGAAGGGTGGACTAAGCATTGACGTCAGTGCGCAGCTTCCCAAAAGGAGTACATTGAAGATGATCATAGTGATACTCAGGAATGAGGTATATAGCACTTTTTCTAGAATTAGTTCACAACCTTAATTGGCAGTCCTCATGTGTATATATATATACACACATATATATTACATTTATGTACGTATGTTTATTGTAAATTATGTTTATATATATTCATATACATTGTCTTGGTTACCTAGTGCTGCTATAATACAAATACCACAAATGTATGGCTTTAACAAAGAGAAATTTATTTTCTCACAGTACAGTAGGCCAGAAGTCAAATTTAAGGCCTCAGATCCAGAAGTCTTCCTGTCTCTCTTGACTTTGGAAGACGGTCCTTGTCATCAGTCTTCTCTTGATCAAGTTGCTTTCCAGCTGAGGAACCTTGGGTCAAAAGGACACGTTGTGCTCCCACCACTGCTTTCTTGGTGGTATGAAGTCACCCCACTCTCTGCTAGCTTCCCTTTCCTTCGACCTCTTGTAAGATAAAAGGTGATGCAGGCCACACCCCAAGGAAACCCCCTTTACACTGGATAAGGGATATGACCTGAGCAAGGGTGTTACACCCCACCCTAATCCTCTGCAACATAACCTCATCTTGCCTCACTAACCACAGGCAGATATTTGGATTTACAACACACAGGAAAATTATATCAGTCACAAAGTGGAGGACACCCACACAATACCAAGTATCAAGGCCTAACCAATCTGAGACATTTTCTGGGAACACAACTCAATCCATGACACCTATGCATATGCTGAGCCCTGGTGGTGTGGTGGTTAAGAGCTGTAGCTACTAACCAAAACATATGCAGCTCAAATCCACCAACAGCCTCTTGAAAATCTTATGGAGCAGTTCTACTCTCTCTATAGGGTTTCTAACACAATGGCAGTTAGCAATTATATGCATGTATATACATATACACACATATGCTTATACACTCATGTGTATGTACACATGTACATATAAATTATATATATATTCACACACATGTGTGTGCATGTACGCATGTGTTAAAAACTGGGATTATAAAATATATGTGTGAGCACTTGTATTGATTCATTTCTACAGTAAGCACTTATCAGGTACTTACCACAAGACCCATTCTAAGAGCTGGAGATAAAGCAATGAATGAATACATGCACTGAAAATAGACAAAAAAATAAATATACCAGAAAACTGACAGTTAACTCGACATGATGTGCCTATTGATTTTCTTCTTATAACTACATTTATGTTTTTTTCTATGAAGCATTTGTTTGGGTTTTTTAATTGTAGCTGAGAGAAGACCAGTGACCAGGATCAGGATCCTTAAATCAGTTACTTCAGTTTCGCTAGCTCTAATTCACTAGATTCTGTAAGAATATATCCACCAAGTATAGCAGCTAAGAAGGCAGGTCCTGGAATTCACCTGGGACTCTTTTAAAGATTCAGCTGGCTTTTAGGGAAGGCCTAGCAGTCCAGGCTGTTTCAGTCACTCCATAGAATACAGGTGGAACACAAAGTGTTTACTATACCATCAGCTACCCCTTGCTAGCTAAGAAGAAATTGAAGACTGTGTGATTGTCTATGACAACTCTGCATAACATACACACACACACAAAAAAAAAAATTCCAACTGATTTACTGGACTTCCAGAATAGACACTGTGCCATTTATGATGTCTGTGAGGACCAGAGACAAATTTTGGTCAACCTTTTTAAGTTGCATTACTTTACTGTGGAAACCTAGTGGCACAGTGATTAAGAGCTATGGTGACACTCTGTGGGGCAGTTCTACTCTGTCCTTAGATGGTCACTATGAGTTGGAATCAACTCAGTGACAATGGGTTTGCTTTTTTGCTTTTCTTTGGTACTTTATGGTGGGAATTATACAGTCTACATCAAGAGGGGCAGTTTCCCCTCACAGGAGTCTTCCCAAGTAGCCCATGCTTGCCTCTTTTTGGAGATGTTTTGGTATTCATTTCAGGGAAACATGACCAACTTAGAGCAGGTGGTACTTTTAAATATCTCAAAGTCTTTAGCAATTATCCTGAGTACACAGGATTAGTTAGAGGACAACAGGAGGTGTAACACATTGGAATTAGCATCCTAGCAGAATATACACTGTATTACGAACCAAAATGTCATTTTAGCACAACAGTGACAAGTCAATTTTACTTTATCTTCAATGTGGGCAGTTTTCTCCAGCCGAACAGTTTCTAAAGAGCAGGCTGGAGTATTCTGAAGGGAACAGACTGACCAGTATAGTAAGGAAAGCCCTGAAGTTAGTGCCCTCTCCTGATTGGCTGGTCTTGCTGATAGGATTGTAATGACCTCAGAAGAAGCATTCTGTCGATATGAAGTCCAGCTCCAGTTTGTACAAGGCTAAAGTTTAGGATGAAGGATGCAAGGGAAACTTCAGTACCAAAAGAGGACTGTTCATTCTGAAGTATTTAAAGAAACACTTATTAAACTTTGTCAGCTATCAGTTAAATCCAGAGCAGTAGCTGTGGTTTAAGAAAGCAACACAAGAGAGCTTAATTTTTTTGTTGTTGGTTTGGGTTTTCCCTTGACCATGTTGAGACCACAGAAGTCAAGATTAACAAAATTCAGACAAAGGAGATGATTATTATTAGTGTTCTAGGTGGTGCCACCATGTAACAGGTAAGACTAAAGGAGCCCTGGCGGCACAGTGGTTGAATGCTCAGCCGCTAAGTGAAAGGCCAGCAATTTGAACCAACCATCCAGTTTTCTCTGCAGGAGAAAAGAACAGCTGATCTTCTCCTGTGAAGATTACAGCTTAGGAAACCCTATAAGGCAATTCTACCCTGACATGAGTCAGAACTGACTTGACACATACCACCACAACAAAAACAGCATTGTTAAATGAAAGAAAAAGGGTGCTGATAAATCAGAAAACTGATCTTACAGTCTTGGGTAGAAGGTTGCGGAGGTCTGCCATCAGCCTTGTAGACAAGTCGCGAACCCCTGTAAATGACGGGCTGAAGCATCTCACCTGTGACATGTTTTCTAGCCTACTGCCCTTGATATTATTTGGCTTCCTAATTAAATTTTCCTCAAAAGATACCCTCTCCTCTCCTGGCACAAGGATCAGAGGAGATGCCTTCTGAGAGGGGCCCTTTACTACCCCCTTGGTTTATGAAATAATATTGGGAAAACCTGTACAGGAATTTCTGGGGAAAAGAGCTTAGAGGAATGATTTCTAACACAGCTAGCTTGAGAGCAGCGAGGCCGGCCCAACCCCTGCTGACTTCTCCCAGCTGCTCACCCCTCCCTTCACATGAGATAAGCAAGCTTGCAAGAAGGCCCTGAAAGGCTTTCCAGAGACAACTCCCCTCCCTCTCTTTCTCAGCTCTTAGATAGCAAACATCTTAATTCAGGAAAATAACTAGATTCCCAAGTTTATTACATTTGGTATCGGCAAACAGACAAATACTAAAGAAATGCCTTTCTTAGAGTAGTTTAAGAGAAACTTAGAACAAGGGACGGTAGACACCCATTGTCCTTACAGGAAGAGATAAGGAAGAGCAGAGAAGGAACAAATAGAGACTGTATAACTTTTAAGATGGGTTTGTCCTCTCTTTCTGCTTAGGTAAAGTTAATAGAAGTCTAAGATTAGTTTTGCTCCAGCTATTAATTATAAATCACAAATATGCCTGTCTCAGATCATTCTTTAGAGGGTCCTAATGGTTAACATAAAAAGGAATAACAAAGTGTTTGCTTTTTACTAACTAACAGAGAAGACCCTAATAGTCAACAAAAAAAGAAAACCATTGTCTCTAACCATTGTTTACAAGATCTTGATAGTTAACATGAAAAGAGACACTAGTCCCGAGCCATTGTTTGGAAAACTCCAGTGATTGACATGAAGAGACCACGAGGTACCTGTTTCTTGCCTAGCCAATCACCGACGTGGTCAAAGTACTACTGCCTTACTAACTATAAAAAAATAACAATAAACTAAGACAACCCTTCTCTCTTGCTCTCTGGGTCAGGCTGCCTTAAACCAGAAAAGTCTTTCCTGTCTTTCTTTATTCATTTCCCGCCGACGCCTCCCCCTCTCTCCGTGCGGGACCCGGAAAAGTGTTGGGACTGGCTCCCAGCAGAAGGTACCCACTTCTGCAGTGTTTTTAGGAACTGCACAGGAAAATGTTTAATGGCAAGGGGGCATCATGTCTGCAACTTACTCTCAACAGTTCAAAAGAAGATATTAATAATAAAGGATACAGAGGAAAGAGAATGATAAAGCATACATGGCAAATATTAAGATAGATGGAATCTGAGAAAGGGACGTGTGGACATACTTTATACTAACTCATGAGTCGGATCCGACTCGACGGCACTTGGCTTGGCTAACTAAAATTGTTTCAAAATAAAAAGTACTATAAAGAAAAAACATGTAGGGTGAGAGAGAAGAAAAATGAAGTTAAAATGGAATAGTTAGTCCAAGTTTCCAAGAGAAGGGGTAAAGATAAATATTACACTTTACTAACTCAAGGAAGACATGAGTTATCGACAATGAATGGATAAGCAATATGTGGTACATAAGCAAGGAAATAGTATGCAGCCATAAAGAAAAATGAGTTCCCAAGACAATTTGGAATGACATCAGTGAACCTGGAAGATATTACACTGAATGAAATAAATCAATCACAAAATGACAAATATTACATGATATCACTTTTATAAAATAATGAGAATAGGTATATATACAGCTTCTGGGGTCTTAAATGTTTGCAAGTGGCCGTCTAAGGTACAACTACTGGCCTTCACTAACCTAGAGTAAAAGAGAAAAAAAGAAACCTGAGACTCAGAAAAGGAACCAGTCTACAAGATTGTCTACATGAACCATAACCTTCTCTACCCTGAAACAAGAATAACTAGATAGCAGCCAGCTACCATTACCAAATGTTCCAACCAGGGCCACAATAAATGTATCCAAATTTAAAAAATAAAAATGAAAAAATGAGAAAATGCTGAATACAACTTCAAAGTCTCAAAAAATCCACACTTATTTAAACCATTGAGATTAGAGGAATACCCAAGGCTACTGCCCTGAGATACTCTTTAAACTTAACTCATGAAGAATGTCACCTTGGAGTACTGCACTCTTAAACAATCATCTATGAGGTCTGACAATTAAGTTCATGAACTTAATTGTTCTAAGTACTACATACCTCATTACTAAATATCATTACAGTCACCTTTGAAGTACTCCCCTTGGGAAGCTAGGCACCAATGCCAGCACCTAGTCCACCCTACTAAGCAATTTTGGAACTCTTACTGGAATGGCGGCCATTGTGCACGTGGGCAAGGTGGCAAGTCTGCAAACTTAATTGTATTTGTGTGTGAGTTTTTAGCCAGTAAACAAATAACTGTATCGGAACACCCTCCCTACTCACTTGACCGGGCCCCAAATAACTTTTTTATTTACCCAAAGATAAAGAAAATATTGAAAGGAAGACATTTTGGTGACATTCAGGACATCAAGGGTAATATGACAATGGCTCTGATGGACATTCCAGCAAAAGAGTCCCAAAATTGCTCTGAAGGGTAGATTAGGTGCTAGCATGCATGCATAGCTTTCTAAGGAGCGTACTTTGAAGGTGATCATAGTGATATTCAGCAATGAGATATGTTGAATTTTTTCTACGATGAGTTGCAAACTTAATTGGCAGTCCTCGTATATGATTAGTCTAAAGCATGGATGAGAAGATTGTGAACAGTGAGACTAGGTTAATGGGAATATCTTTAAGAACGTTAACACAATATGAAGACTGCAATGAATGTTACAAAACAATATGTGTAAAAATTGTTGAATGGAAATGTTTTGCTACGTACAACTTTCTTCAAAAATACAATAAAATATTGTTTTGAAAAAAGAAAAATGTAGTAGGTTATAGGATACTGACTGAAGGAAGGGAATCATATACTGCACCATCCAAAGAACAGAGAAAAAATCTTGGGGAATCTCCAGGGAAGGTGAAGAAACCAAGCACTGGCTTCAGAATCACTCTGACATCCAAGTGGGAGGGCAGCTTTGCTGCCAGCGTGGGGATGGCTGCCAGCTGCAGCCTGTCTAACCTGCGGGAAGACACCCTCTAGCCATTGCCAGTCCTTTGTCCACCTCACCACTCCTCATTCCGGGGGCTGACCCAAGAGTTCATCTTCTGAGTCACCCAAAGGACAGACCCTGTTGCAAGCCCCGTATGAGGACTGAAAACAGAGGTAAGGCCTCTGAACTGACGGTCAGTGGGGCAGGACCACTCCGTTTTCCCCATGTTGTCTGGTCCTGCAGGAACTAGGGAGGTGCCAGCTGCAAAGAAGTGAGGCCTTAAAAGAGGAGACGAGGAGTCAGACTGGGTAGACTAGGGAGGGGTGACTAGCAGCTACTCAGAAAGCGCCATAAAACTAGGGCTAATTGATGCATCATTTTTAGAATAATTGCCCTCCCCACCACATTTTCAAACTATTACTAGTACCACTTCTGCAAGTAAGTGCCCAAGAGCTTCTTCAAATGGAGAAGAAAACAGGCAGAGGTGCTTACCTTCTTCATCCCAAGTCTGGCAGTTGTAGGTAGGAGGCAGCCCAGGATTCAGACTGAGGGTATCCCCACTGAAAAAAAAAATAAGATTATAATCTCAGGAACCAAACACTAACAAGAAGGATGGGAACCATCAGAAGGTCTTGGGGCAAGATACTATGGTAAATCTGAAGGCCTGTCAGCTCCGGGGCAGCTGGGGACTATCCATTTCCCTCTCTAACACTTGGGATACACTCATAGCAGAGAACAACCCTGCACCTACCAATCAGTACCGCTTGTCCTCAGGTCTTCCTGGGCATTGGTCATGAGGGTGAAGGACAGGACCAGAGTTTTGCATAGGACAGGACCAAGTTTTGCACAGGACCAAGTGTTTGCACAAGCAGCAAACCCCTCCATCCCCTGCAAACACACAGCCTTGTGAAAACCCTCTGAATCATGGACCTGGGAAATTTTTTTGTTCCTTTATTTGGCTGTGGTAGTAAGGGCAGCATACAAATTTCGAGTTCTAGAGAGCTTCAGCTACACTCCTCTTTCCACTTCAGTAAGGCCTGGCACACAGTTGGCATCAAAGGAAGCAGCCTCCATTAGCTTTGTTTCTCATCTTCCTAGAGAAGTCCTTCAATCCAGAATAGCCAAGACTGCACTGTGCCAAGACCACAGCTTCCATTCCCAACCCCCAATCCAGATTCCTGTCATCTAATTATCAAACAAGTCTTCTTAGAGAATTTTAGAATTTCAATATAAACGAACACTCAGGCACAGTCACAACGAATTCAACTTCCCCAAGCCTGTGCATGGACACACACATAACCACACAGAAGGGGGACCGTGGAACAGGAAGAACTGGAGATAAAGGACAATCCACAGTGGCTGCGCCAAGAAAGAGGATGGACGCTGTCGCATGACGGCAGCTCTGGCAGAAGTTTCTCCCTGAGCTGCAGCAAAGGCAGAATCAGGCTTCCTCACCAGGGAAGAGGTCACTAGCGGCTCAGGAAGGTGGGTGGTCAAGTTTCCCACAGTAAGCATGGGGGTGAATTTTGCCCAAGAAAGGCAGCAAGGGTCTGGCTTGTGCTCCCCATCCCCGTGGAAAGGAATTTTCACCTAGCAAAGAACTGCATCTTGACCACCTCCCTCACAGATTACTCCACTGCCCCCAATCCCATCCTGGTAAGGCCCAATGGAAGGAGAGAGCCCCAAAGCTACAAGGACATGACAGGCTGCAGTAAAAGGACCCCCATACCATTAACCCCTCTGCCCTGAGACCAGGAAGATCCACCAAGCAGGAGAAGGCGGTCCAGCAGATGCTTATGAACTGGCCTGAGTATAGATAACTCCAAACCACCTAGAAGGAATGGCTAATTCTCTAGTTCTTAAAACTTGAATTTACCTCCACATTAGGAAAACAACACTTTCCCAAATTTTGACATTCAAGGTATCATGCAGACCTAACTTACAGATCAGTTAGTTAATATGGGACCAAAGTTCTCCCCAGTCTGCCTCATTTCATCAAGGAGCTCCCTCTGCCTACCTGGCTATGCAGGCTATGTGCATAGGTTATATGCAGGTTACATACAGGCACCCAGACCTTTAACACTTGCCCCTAGGATCGCCATGAGTCGGATTCTACTCAACAGCACTTGGCTTGGCTGGCCTGCAGACTAGCCCCCAAAGCCATTTCTCTTTTGAGAACTTCCCTTTTGGTTCCAGATCAAGTAACCAGAGCCACAGAAGTCTCCAGATTCACCTGGCCCTGACACTTCCCTGGATGCAGAGTCCTCAGGGGTACCTTCTCCTAGATTGGCCATATACCTGCCTCACCTAGATCCTGAGGACCATTCTCCCAGGAAGGCCTCTCCAAGGTCCTAAAGATACAATTTGAACAAACTAGTTAGGAAATTTGTCCACTTATTCATTGAGGAGCTACCATACATCTGAAACAATCAAACAGGGAAGTGCTCTATGAACTACAAAGAACCCTGCAAAGAGCAGGAGAGTTTAACGGGCAGGGAGGGAGGAATAAAATATACAGCAAAGTTATCAGGTGATGAACTAGCAAAGGAAGCACTCTAAGAGCTCCAGGGAGAATTCTATAGGGGGCAGTGCCACCCAGCATGGATTTCTGAGAAGTAAGGCCAATGCCAGAGATGGCAGTAGGCCAGCCTCACAAAGACAGACACCTGTGTGCAGCCTGCTCTGCCAGCAAGGGCTTGTTGCCAGTAACAAACCACAGGGAAGCCATTAGCTGTGACAGAAATTGGCCAAGGGAAGCAGGGACTTCAGCCTGTCAACTATCCAGGAAGCAGCAGGGGAAATTGTCCCAGCCTGTAGCCCCCAGCTGGACTCGGCTCCCAGGAGGTCAGTAGGGGATTCATGCCAGGTATAGCTAAGGAAGGAAGTGAAGTAATGGTGGCCTGCTGAGACACACTGATGAGGCTACCTGTGGGAGGAGGTACAGAGTCCCTGAAAGGCCTACGTGCTGGAATTTGGCACCTACAACCCTCTTCACCAAGCTGAGGAAGGCCACAAACCTGCCAGATTTTGCCATACTGTGAAAAGGCCAGAAGCTCAGAAGAGAATTTGTCCCCTACTGTCTCCTCCCCCATCCAAGGTGATAGAATATTTAACAACTGATCCATTTCACAGCCAGTGCAGCTGTTCCCATCAGTAACAGTGAGTCTGGGAAAGCACTGGCTAGTGGCCACAACTTCAAAGGGCCAGAGGGCATCTGGGGAGATCAGCAGTATCTCCAGTTGTCTCCCAGTCAGGGTCGAGGCACATGTGCCCTTCAAGAGGACACACACAGATAGAGCACAAGGTCTGCAGTGGGCTGATGGAGAGTGAGCCAGTGCGCGCCTTGGCTCTGCACCCCTGGTAGCACTCATCCAGAGCTTTCCAGGGTCAAGGCAGCTGAGAGTACTCAGGGACCACAAGAAGCATCCACTTCCAAAGGGTCCCCAGTGTTTCCATGATTTACTAACTGGTACTGCCATACATGGCACTGTGTTTGAATTGTGGTGTTAGTGAAGACTAATGTACGACAGACTGCTTAAAGAATGAAAAAATGAGTCTTAAGGAAGTACAGCCAGAATGCTCTTTGGAAGGGAATATGATGAGCCCATTTTGTTTGCTTCCTCTGGGCACATCATCAGGGAAGTCCAATTGCTAGAAAAAGACACTATGTTTCATAAAGCAGAGGGTCAGCAAAAGCAAGTGAAACCCTTCACAAGATGGGCTGAGACAGTGGCTGCAGTGATGGGTTCAAACACAGCGCAACTTAAAGCATGGCTCAGGACTGGGCAGTGTTTCTTTCTGTTATACCTAAGGTCACCAAGAGCGGGAGCCAACTCAACAGCAACTAACAGCTACTGCCAGGCCTGGCACACGGCCTGGGTAGCAAGCCCGCCCGGCCCTGGCTTGAGCTCTTGCTGATGCCATGCCATCTGTCTCTCATATAGCAGAAAACCAACAGAGTACTAAAGTATGAACCATCCTGCTGCTCCCATGACCTGCACACATTAACGATGCTCCCGTCTTGGCCGTGACCAGGTTGCTCCCCGCTCCTCGTATCTCTAGCCCAGTCTGACACTTCCATGACTACGATCTCACATGAACCTCTCAACAAGAGCTGATCTACTTCACAGCCAAGGTAGATGTTCCCACCAGCTTGGCACAAGACAAGTAAACCTTTTGGAGAGATGAGAAAGCTAACCCGTGGCACAGGAGGGAGTACTGTAGCCAGTGCATCCACAGCCCAACCTTCACCTCCATAAAGCCTTGAGAGAACCAGAGGAGCCTCTTCCAGCCCCCAAATTGTTATCTGTTCTGTCCCACTCTAAATCATATTCAACCTGTCTTATCACAAGCTTCACTCCTGCAGGCCCTTGTATGATATATAGATACTGTGCAATTTGCAGCAAACTCCGGCCTTTTTCCTTCTCGCCTTTTCTAGACCTAGTGACAAAAGTTCAAGAGTCAAAAGACCCCTTCAGGATTATTCTGCCCTAGACAGATACTGATAGGAGCAGACAGCTGACTCGTCCCAGGCCACACAGTAAGTTAGAGACTGAGAAGAGTGGGAGAGCCCGCGTCATTCCTGTCTTGCATAGTTTTCCTTGTAGCAACTGAGCAGGAGGATAGCTCTTGCAAGGTGTGGAACCTTACAAGCATTCATGTAAGTCCTAGGAAAACAGCACAGCCTAAAGAAAGGATCATCATGAGAAGGCCTGAAGGCATAACAGGAGATCCAGAGGGCTTGATTTTTCCTGAGGGGAGGGGTTCTGAATACCACCAAGTGCTGACCCCTAGCCTCCAGACAACAACCTACATTAGGTGATACTGCCTTTCCTCCAGGAACACAGCAGCCATGATTGCCATCCAATATGGCCAAATTTTACTTCACCACAATTGTGTCAGAGCTACAATAATGGTTATAACCTTACAAGGTAGACCAGCTGTAGAGAGGGACAAGGGACATGTGGAACTGTCTGCCTTACACAAATCTCTGTCTAGGAACCAGAGAAGTGTTATCATTTGGTCTAACACCACTGTATTCTCTAATTCTGAAGTGTTTATTCTGGTTCCTTTCCTAAGAACACTTCCCTTCAGAGTTATCATCACCCAAGTCACAAACTCTTCTGAGTTCTCAAAGCAGCCACCTTTGACTTCAGATGCTAATACAGGTACTTTGGAATCCATGGTGGTGTAAACATTTAACATGTTCAAATTCTAGCTCAAATTCTAACTGAAAGGTTAAAAGTTCATATCTACCCAGAGGCACCTTGGAAGAAAGGTTTGGCAATCTCCTTCTAAAAAATTAGCCTCTGAAAACCCAGTGGAGCACAGTTTCCATTGAATAGAATCAAGTTGATGGCTAATTGTTGTTTTGCTATGGTACTTTAAAAAATGGAATTCAAGTTCAAACCCAGACCTTAAGACTGGTCTGCAAATTTGAATGGGAAATAAAAAAAATACCTTATAAACGATACCATTCTGAAAAGTCAGAGAGGTAACTTTTTTAAAAAGGGTCCTAAAGATCATTTGTGCTAACCAACAATTGGCTTTTGCCCTTTTCTACAAGGCAGCCCATCTTTCCTATCTCACTCCAGTCTAAGTGGCTCTAAGGAGCACTGGGGGGCTGCGGGGGAGAGGAGAGGAGATGACTACCATTAGGAGACCACCCTCAGACACCATCACTCCCAGCGCAGTCTGGCGGGGCAGGCACCACAGCCCAGAGGAAACACAGTAAAAAGATGTGAGGACTTTGGTATTAAGGAAAAATCAGCTGTTTGGATGGAGGGTAGCATTACGGCTTTCTGGATCAATAGGACTGATAAAACAAGGGAAGGTAGTCAGCGCTAGACCCAGCCCTGGGCAACTGAGGCCAGACGGAGAATCCCACACAGACACGGTCTGTTCAGCAGAGGGCCCTGGCAGGTCCTAAGGAAAAGCACAGGTCCTTTCCTCAGGTTCGCGTACTTGGACAGTTAAGTCAGATACTGAGACCTCGGGCTACTTGCACTGATGAGGCTGACAAGCGAAAGTACAGGTTTTAAAGTGGAATTTAGACATCGCAGGTTCATTTTGCTGTTGCTCCCTTTGGTAAGGTGAACAGAAAGGTTCACTGGGCTAAAACAGAAAATGATCATGGAGAAAAACACACTGCTGCCAGGTAACAGTTTTAAGAAAAATATAAATGAGGCACTCAAAACTCTCAGCAGCCAAGATCTTCTGCAGCTCTCTCAGTCTCACGGCACGGCTTCAACCTTTCAACCCCGCTCGTTGAGAGAGCGGCTCCGCGGCCGCTCGGCGCGCTCGGCCCCCGCCATCCGCCCGGCCCCCGCCATCCGCCCGGCCCGCCTCATTCTGCGGCCTCGGGCGCCCCCGCGCGGCTGCGGCTGCACGGCGCACCGGCCTCTGGCGGGCTGGGGGCGCGGAGCGGGTCTCTTGGCTCCGGCGCTGCCGAGCGCGCGGTCGGCCAGCGGCCCGTGAGGCTGCCTGCGTCCCTGGGGTCTCGTTAGCGCTCGGCAGATCCGCTGTTGGCGAGGTAGCAGAGCTCTCCTGGGCAGCGTCGGCGGCGGCCGGCTGGGCAGAGCTAATGAGACCCGCGGGAGCGCCGCCTTCACCCGGCTGGCCGCCCCCTCCGCGGCAGCAGGGAAGCCCTGCCATGGCAACCTGGCGCGCCGCCGCCGCCGCGAGGCGGGCTTGGCCTGCTCCTAGCAGCGCAGAGGCCTGCGACGTCCCTTTCCTCGCTTCCCCTACCCGTGTCAGTGAAGGTCCCAGGCGAACATCATCAAGAGCCTTCCCATAGTGCCCTGCGACAAGGTCGCCACGGTGGAGCAAGCAGGCTAGGGACGGCAAGGCCTTCCCCACAGCCCACCCCAGTGCACTGTGGGGCAGTGGGAGCCGCCTGGCCATCCTTTGCGTAAGGCTCAGTGGCATCCTCAGTTAACAAAAGACTTACGGCTATCCAAAGGGAAAGGGGACACAGGGAGAATTGAGCAAGTTGGTGCCTCCCTGTCCTCTAGGAATGTGTATGTGTTGTGGAGATAAGCAAAACGAAGGGGTTTGCGAGCTACTTACCTCTGTTTTAACCATTTACAGGATTGATACCCAGCCCCATGGGGTTGCTGTATTGCTAATAATCAAACACTATTGTTCACTTACCCTTTACTGCCTCTAACCAAAAGGTCGGCAGTTGAAATCCAACAGGAGCTCCTTGAATACTCTAGGGGGCAGTTCTACTCTGGCATCTAGGGTCACCATGAGTGGGATCTGACTCGACGGCACTGAGTTACCATTTACTGGGAACTAGGCCTTCAATTACCTTATTTAGTCCTCACAAGAAAACTGTGATGAGACCTGTAGTATTATTTCCATTTCACAGGTAAGAAAACTGAGTCCTCAGAGATGACGTGGCCAGAAAGCACACAGCAATTAAGTGGCTGAGGCAAGGCTGAAAATCTTTACTACAGTGTTTTCATATTTGTCTTCCAGGAGTTACTACCCACACAAATGCTCCTCCAAACAGGGGATTCCATGGCTCCATTATTTGGGGTAACTGCGTACTGTATCTGCTTTTGCTTTTGTGAAGGCCAAAAATGCATTTTAGCATGTTAGAGTCTCTTGGAGAAGAAAACTGTTTAACTTGGTTTAACACAGTGTTTTCCAAACCCGTTTGAACTGGAAACACCTTTTTAAAAGACATTTCACTAGCATCCAGTGTTCCTTGAAATTCACTTTGGGAAATGCTACTCTATTGAGTTGTCAGTCTTAAATGAAAGAACAGATGTGGAAGTTCCTGAAAACTACTATAGAGATATGAGGTTATATGTTTCATTATTATTGATATTGTTATGGTCACAATGCTCTTCATTATTTTTTTAGAGATCCTGTCCCCAGCCTTCTGGGCATCCACTCTGTGGTACTACATAATAATACTAAGTAGTATTTAGTGCACACTTCCTGTGTGCCCAGCACTGTTCTAATCACTTGATGTATACCGATTCTTTGTAACTACCCAGGCATTATCCCACCTGACACAAGACACAAGAGCCTCAGAATTAAATGAGTGATAGGTCTAAGACCCTTAGAAGAAGGCCCTTAGAGCTACTACATAAGTGTTTGCTATTACCATTATCCCCATGTTACAGAGAAGGAAACTGAGACACTAAGTAACATGCTCCAGGTCACACTGATTTTAAGTGTTTTGGAACTCAGGAGGCATGTTATCCTGCTTCTCTGCTGTGGGTGGAAGGAAAAACCCAAGCTACAACCTTCATCAGCCAAACTGGAATTTGCTGGGGTATCAGGAACATCTCTACCTAGGGCCACCACCCCTTATCTTGCCCATCCTCTGTTCCCATCATAACCACCACCACTAACACCCACATGGGAGAAGAAAAGGGACAGAATTTGAGGTTAGAGAGCCCAGAGTTGGACTCTGGCCCTGCTATTTACTGGGTGACTTTAGATAAATAAGGATCAGTTTCCTTTTCAGTAAAAAGAGGCAGTATCACGTGCTTGTATGAGGATAAATTGAGATGATAGATATAAAGCATTAGCATAAGGCCTGGACCCTCTGAAGAATGCAATAAACAAATGAGAAGCCTCCCCTCCTGGTGCCTCTCCCATCCCCAGGCAAAGCTGGGGCCCTTCCCCCGGCTTCTCCTCCCCTCAGCCTGCCACATACCCTGATCTTAAAAACACCACTTTATATGCCTGTCTGCCCCACAGAATTCAGCTCTTCGGGACAAGGGCTGTGTTGGTTTTGTTTCCTGTCATATGTCCAGAGCCTAGCATCACCAAGTATATAGTAGAAGCCTCATAAATGTATGCTGACTGAATCAATAAGAAAAGAAAGATAGTGAATATTAAGTATTGAGAGCCCAGTATGCAAGGCCCAGTTCCAAACATCTTATATGGATTCCAACTTGCTTAGTACAGCAGCTGTAAGAGGTAGATACTATTGTTTCCCATTGTAAAAGCTGAGTCATGGAGATAAATAGTGGAGACACAACTGGAACTCAGTCTGGCTTCAGAGTCTGCATGCCTGCCTACCCATCTTTACTGGGCTGAGAAGAAGGCCAGAGGAGACTAAAAGCCACATATATACATAAAGTTTTATTGTAATTGAACATCCAAAAAAGGAAAGTTTCAGATTCAGCTCCTGTGTTTCTCTGGGCCTTAGTTTCCCAATCTGTGCAGCAAGGGAATGGCTTGCTAATATTAGAACTCTTACAGTTTCTGTGGAAACCCTGGTTGCATTGTGGTGAGGTGCTATGGTGAGGTGCTATGGCTGCTAACCAAAACGTTGGTAGTTCAGATCCAGTGGGTACTTTTTGGAAACTCTATGGGGCAGTTCTACTTTGTCCTATAGAGTCACTGTGAGTCAGACTTGACTCAACAGCAGTGGGTTTAGTTTTGGAGTTTACATTCTCAGTGGCATCTGTCTGTAAGGGGCATTCAAAGAAAAAAGAAAGGGAAAGTTGGGCCAGGAGAAACCTAGAGAAGATGGAGAAGAGGACAGGACAGGGACCAGAAAAGCAGGCACCTCTGTGTCATCCAGGTCAGACTTGACTAGTTAATCTAGGAGTGGGGGTCAGGGTCAGTGTCCCATCCAGGCTAACAGTTAAGGACAATAATGACCTTTCATACCTGACCAACACTTTGCAGTTCACAATTTTTTAACAAGCATTACCTCACACCAACTTTTTAATAAGCATTATTTCACCTGTGCTTTACACCAACGTATATGTATTATCCCTGAGAACTAAGGCCTAAAGAGGGCTTTGACTTGGCCAGTGTTACACAGTAGGTCAAAATCTAGCCCCACATGACCCTTCTGTCAATTGACCAATCAATTGAAACTGCAGCAAGTTTTACTCTAGAAACTGACCTGGCTCTTTAAGGAGAGAGCCATCAGGACTCAGGTGGCACACCAGGGCCATCATCAAGAGAGAGAAGTAGCCATTTCTAGTCATTAAAAGTTTGTCCAGGCGAAGAAAGTGGGCATCTAGGGCTGATCTCCTTGGGGCCAGGATACAGCAGGACCCCGCGATGGGATCTGGCTGCTGTAATTGGGCCCCAAGTGTCCAGCTGAGCCCGTGTGTACAGAAGCCCAGCAAGCCACCAAGGTCCAGCTCATTATTGCCTAATTGGTCTGCCAGCCTTAGGGACAGAGCTGCTGAGCTCAGAGAGAGAAAAGTTTCAGCAGCCAACAACTTTGTCCTTTGCGGCTACAACTTTCTCCTCTGTGGCCCAAACTTTTCCCAGCATAGCGGTCCCTGCTGGCGCCCTGGCTCTTCCAGGTTGCACAGCTCAGGCGTGCCTAGCCCCATGGGCTGGTGTAGTCCTCAGCCGAAGCACAGAGTTCTGAGGCACTGCTGGGGTCCCCAGAGTCCTACAGTTGCTCCCAACCTGATGAGAAGTCTGCCCCAGCTTATCCTCCACTTTCCACCCCATCCCAGGACGCTTGGTGAAGCAGCAGCCTCCTCCACATACAGGAATGGGCCTGGGCTCTCAGTCCTGAAAGATAAAAGCGGTCTGACTGTCCACAGGACGAAGTGGGCCCCTTCCCTCACAGCAGTTTCTGTTCATTAGTGTGCCTCCTGCTCACTTGGGCAGCAGGAGGGAGGGAGGATGATGTAAAGATGATGACAGTGATAAACACTATTTCAAAGCTAAGTATCTTATATACATTAGTTCACTGACTTCAGAAAAAAACCAGTAAGATTAGGCATTATTATGCCTAGTTCATAGACAAGGAAACAGATTCAGAAACACGCAGTGTGCCCACCTCATACAGCCTTTCCTTGTAGAGAATAAATTCTAGCTTTGAAGGGAGACTAACTTGGATTCTCATCTGTTCTACCATTTAACTAGCTGTGTAAACTTAATGCAAGCTGCTTAACTTCTCGATTTCTTCATCTGTAAATTGGAGATAATGTCAGCATCTATTTTACAAAGTTACAGGGTTAAAGAAAATGTGTACGAAATTTCTATCCCACACCTCTGCTGAAGTAAATCATTCATTAAACACCAGTGATTAATACTATTTTTGACCTCAATGGAATAAATAAAGCACAGAATTTGGAGTCAGCAGTTCAAAAAGTATTTTTGCCCTTAATTCTGTACTGAAGACACTCCTGGGGTTCACCCATCAGCCAAAGATTAGGCAGATCATAAAACTATGTGACTAAACAGGCACACTAGCCCAGGGGCAGGGACGAGAAAGCAGGAGGGGACAGGAAAGCCGGTAATGGGGCACCCAAGTAGAGAAGGGGAGAGTACTGAAAAACCACGGGGTCAGCAAACAATGTCACAAAACAATATGTTTATTAATTGGTTAATAAGAAACTAGTCTGCTCCGTCAAACTTTGCCTCAAGTGCAATTAAAAAAATAAAAAAAACAGATCAGTAGTTAACAGAGGCTGGAGGTGAAGGAAGGGAGTTGACTACAAAATAGCACCAGAGAACTTTATGGGATGATGGAATTGCTTGTGTCTTGAATGTGGTAGTAGTTATGTAACTATACGCATTTGTCAAAACTAATGCATTTACTATACAGTAAACCTAACTTTAAAAAAGAAAGGATACATATATATAGAAACCCTGGAGGCACAGTGGTTAAGTGCTATGGCTGCTAACCAAAACACTGGCAGTTTGAATCCACCAGGCACCCCTTGGAAATTCTATGGGACTGTTCTACTCTGTCCTATACGGTCCCTATGACTCAAAACTGCCTCAATGGCAATAATATTTGGGATACACACACACATATATATATGTATATATACACATGTATCCCAAGTTCTGTACCAAGTCCTGGAGTTTCAAATATCACGTCAGACACTGAAATAAGTGGGCTATGAAGCTCCAAAAAAAATAAAAAATACCCATTGCCATCAAGTGGATTCCGACTCATAGTGACCCTATAGGACAGAGTAGAACTAGCCCATAGAGTTTCCAAGGGAGCTCCTGGTGGATTCAAACTGCTGATATTTCGGTTAGCAGCCCTTGCACTTAACCACTATGCCACCAGGGTTTCCACAAAAAAAAAACAAACAGAGGGACCTTAAACGCATATTGTTAAGTGAAAGAAGCAAGTCTGAAAAAGCTACATACTCTGTGGTTCCACTTATATGACATTCCAGAAAAGACAAAGCTGCAGAGAGCGTAAAAAGGTCACTGGTTGCCAGGAGCTGGAAGAGGGAGGAGGAACAAATAGCTGGAACACAGGGCATTTTTAGGGCAATGAAGCTATTCCATGACACTGTAATTAATGGTGGACACAAGAACTGTACACCACAAAGAGTAAACTCTAGTGCAAACAATGTCGACAATGACATTGGTTTATCAACTGTGCAAAAACGTACCATGTGGACAGACAACATTAATAATAGGAGAAACTGTACAGGGAGCTTTGTACTTTCTGAACAATCCTTCTGTAAACCTAAAACTGCTCTTTAAAAAAATTAAGTATATTATTTTTAAATGTCTGTTGGATGTTCTCCCTGCCCTCCCAGAACTTAGAGTTTGGTGGGGACAGTAAGATGAACACCTAAGTGCATGTGGCTGGTGCTGTGGTAGGGCATGCAGGGCTGGTGTTAGTCTCAGTTCTCACTTAAGCTATCTCAGCTCAGCTTTATTATCTGTAAAATGGGGACAGCAATACCTGCCTTGCAAGGTTATCGCAAGAACCAAGTGTGGTCTGCAAATTCTACAGCAGTATACAAATATCCCTGTTTCACAGATTTAAAAAAAAAGCTGACATAAAGAGACCTTGAGTCAGCTGGTAGGTGACCAAGCCCAGAGCGAATGCCAGAGCTTTTTTGGCCAAAGAATGATAGTGTACCTCAGCAGAAAAGCAGCAGCCTTTCCTCAGCCCTTCCACAATTCAGCCATTGCCCCCACCTCCCACATTCACTGACGCCTGCTGGAGCTGGATACCCCCAGACAGTGGGGGAGATGTGAGAGGCCAACTCCATCTCCTCCCAGGGAACTCACAAGAGTGAGTTAGAGTCAGCAAGGCAAACAGGAAATACCCACAATTCTTGCAGAAGGGGAAATGTAGGCTGGGGACAACCTGAGGGAGTGGAGAGGCACTCTGCTGCCTGGCCCTCCCTGCTCAGAGAAAGCCCCACCGTGAGCTCCATGCCACCCTCTCTGCTGCTTTTCACCAACCCCCACCCCAAAACAAACCCACAAAGAAGCAGAGCTTGCTGTGCAAACAAAACTTGGAGACATGCCTTTCATTCCTACCAATCAGATTTAAAAAGAAAGAAGAAGAAACCACTGCCATTGAGCCCTGGCTGACACATAGCTGTCCTATAGACAGAGCAGAGCTGCCCCATAGAGTTTCCATGGAGCACCTGCAGATATGAACTGCTGACCTTCTGGTTAGCAACCCTAGCACTTAACCACTATGCCATCGGGGTAGATGAGGCCCCAAAATATCTCTGAAAGAGAAATTCTTAGGTGGCCCCTCTTCCCCTAGAGACTGGGGAAAGGTCCGAGCTCAGTAGCCCCAGTGCAGTGTAACAATCTTCAGGTCAGGGCTGGACGTAAGTCAGGACCAGGATCAGGGCTGGTTATCTCTGGTCTTCCTTCCCTGGCAGGCTTTGACCCCAAGTGGTAAGTAGCAGAAGGAAGCTGGATCTGGGAGCCTCCTAGAAATAAAAACAAAGCAGTTGCCATTAAGTGCACTCTGACGCATGGGGACCGCATGTGTGTCGGAGCAGAACTATGCTCTGTAGAGCTTCCAATAGCTGGTTTCTTCTGAGGTGCCTGTGGGTGGATGCCTACCTTTGCTTAGTGCGTAAGTGTGTTAACCTTTTTTACCACCCAGGGACCCTCCTAAAACCAAAAACCCAAACCCACTGCCATCGAGTCGATTCCAATTCATAGCAGTCCTATGAGACAGAGTGGAACTGCTCCACAGAGTTTCCAAGGAGCACCTGGCAGATTTGAACCACCAGTCTTGTGGTCAGCAGTCAGAGCACTTAACCACGACACCGCCAGAATTTCCAGGACCCTCCTAGGACCCTTGAATTGTTGGTGATGTCTTGGTGGCCAGTGACTTCCACAGTCAGATCTGCAAGCTCCTGCCAGCACCAAAACTACAGAAGCAGAGGCTAAAGATGTGGATGGGGAAGGTCTGAGGCTAGTCCAACTCCCCTGGGAAGACTTGGAGTAAGCTCACTGGAATCACACTGCACCCCCCTCACCCCAAATTAAATGTAGGACCCAGGAGTGAAATTTAGAGTCAGACAGACCAGGTTCAAATCTCAGCTTTGTTGTTTATGGTAGTATAAAACCCAAAACCAAACTCAGTGCTGTCAAGTTAATTCTGACTCATAGCAATCCTATAGGACAGAGTAGAACTGCTCTAGAGTTTCCATGGAGTACACGGCAGATTTGAACTGCCAACTTTTTGATTAGCAAGTGTAGCACTTAACCACTATACCATCACAGTTTCCTACGGCAGTACAGCCTTGAGCAAATGCCTGTATCTGTTTCATTCTCCAAAAAATGAGGATATAGTGGGGCCAACCACATAGGGGTGCTTCGAGGATTAAAGTTAAAGTCTTAGTTAACAATCAGAGTCCATACTGTGTGTCGACTGAGTGCCTGGCTGGTGCAGAGGGTTAAATGTTCTCGACTGTTAACTAACAGGTTGTTGGTTTGAGTCCACCCAAGGCACTGGGAAGAAAAGCCGGGCGACCTGCAGGGAAGAAAAAGCTAGCTCTACTCTGACACACATCAGGTCACCAAAGTCAGATAATACTCATCACATTCACATGAGGTTTGCTTATTCACAATGGAACACTGTGCTAGCCTAGTATGTGTTCAGTAAGTACGTTTTGAATGAAACAATGAGTGGAATATGAGGCTGGTGCTAATCATGCCCGTTTTTTTGGAAGGACACTCTGAGTTTCAAATAGAGGATCACACAGAGCCAGAACTTGATCCCAGATCTTCTATTATGGATTCTGACATCAGCATGACCAGCTAACTCAAGCTCACAGTCTAGGAGCCTAGGCAGTGTGGTGGGTGGGAAAGGGTACATCAAGAATGAACGAGGGTGAGGCGCCTCAAACTGAGCAGCCTGCCAGGCCGAGACTGTACCCTCCCCCAGGTGCAGCCCCTGGGGCAGTCTTGAGCACAGTTAACCAAAGCTTGATGTGGTGCTTGGGTGTCACCTGGTGGCTACCCAGGGTGGTGCAGGCTGCACCTGTTCAGACCCAAAGACCTCGGGCACAGAGGAAAGCCAAATCCACTGCCTGGAGAAAATAAAGGCTCCAGTCCATGGATCCTGCATGCAGAAAAGAGGAGGGAAGCTGCTCCCAGTGCTTCACTTAGGAACCAAAAGGCCACTGCCAAATTACTTGTTTGCTACATGTCCAACAGGACCTGAGACCTCCTGGCTTCCCAGAGAGCGAACGCTAAATGACCCCTGAAATGTCCCTCTCATACAATATACACTTAGGAGCTACATCACACCCACCAGACTTCCTGCTTCCCGCAGCCCAAGGTCTTGGGGTCTGCAGCCTGGTTTTTCAAAGCTGTGGGATCAGCCCAATGATCTGAGTGGAGAATTCCCACCCCTTCACTACGCAAATGAGATCCTTGGAGGAGTGAGTCCTGCCCAGGGTCACACACAGCAAAGCCTCAGCCAATTTGGCCCAGCACCCAGGCTCCAGGCTGCCAGGCCAGTGGATTCTCAGCAAAGCCCTCCTCTTCTGAGCAAGAGGTCTGATTCCGCCGTGCATTCATTCACTCTGACTGTGCCCAAATGAGCTCAGTCTATAGCACATCCCTTCCCCATGTCCAACTCCTCCAGAGAATAGGAGGCTACCATCAGCCTGGGACTTAGGCCAAGTAGCTTCTAGGGCAAGAGTCTGGGATCAAAACCAGACTTGACATAAAATCTCAACTCTGTCAATTTTTTTGCAACCTCTGTGCCTCACTTTCTTCATTTGTAAAATGAGTTTAATGATCACTGACTTGCTAGGGTATTAAATAAGATATCTCATGTGACATGGCATGTGCAGGACCCAGCTAGCCCCTGGCCAGCCAAAGAAAGGGCTGATGAGGGCACCTAAAAAAAACTGTGCCCCTCTAGCCACACTGATAACAGGGCCCCAGTGGCTTATTAAAATCAGAGCCCTTGCTCAGTCAAATCAAGACAAGCCCTTCAAAATCAGAGAAGTTGGTTCTAATTCTCCTCAGGACACTGACATTTTCCTTTTGGGGTCAAAAATGGACCAATAGGTAAGTCTGCTGAAGGGGAGGAGGCTCACACAGAAGAGCACTTGGTGCAAGGAAGCACCTGGGTGGTAGCAGGGGCCAGTCCAGCTGTGCCCTCCATCCACTGCTGAAAGACCTCTAGTCAGACCAAGGCAGGGCTAGCCTCTCAAGGGCTAGCCTCTCAAGGCTGATCTGGAGAGACCAACTCCCTCCCAGTGTGGGAAAAAAAAAAAAAAAAAAGAGCTGATAAAGGAAATCTCCTCACACGGGCCAGGGGCCTACTTGCCTGCTGCAGTGTGGAAGGTTTCACAGCCTCTTCCCCGGATGAGGGCCTAAGGCTCATGAGACCAGGGGCAGTGGAGACTCACTTTTAGGAGCAGACCCAGAAAGATTGGATGTCAGGCTGAGGGAGTAGGATGGGGGACCTTGTTCATCCTGCACTGCATAGAATAATCTGTCCCAACATTCCCCAGTACTGGGGGGCCCTCTGGCTCCCCAGCATTTGTCCACCCCAACCCTGAGTGCTAGATCAGGTTCAGGGCACATGAGGAGCTCCAGGCTTGGTTCTGTTACCAAGCAGCTGTAAGAACACTTACTCCAAGCCTCAGTTTCCTTATCTGTAACGTTGGGTGGTACCACCTACCTCCCAGCTGTGGTAGAGAAATGAATTCAGCTGAGAAACATGAAAGAGCCTTCTAACTTATACGATGTTCATTAGAATTACCAGACATTTGAGCTAGAAAGAGAAAGCCCAGAAGCAGTCACACAGCTCAGTACCTCCCCCTACAGAAGAGGAAACAGGCCCAGAGGCAGGCCTGCATGAGATCTCAAGCTTCCTGACTCGCTTTCCCACACCACCTCCCATCAGTGCATACCAAGGCCCCACGCACTGGCTGGGGGTTGAGGAAGAAAGAAAGCCCAAGACTAGACGCTCTGATGAACCCTGCCCAGAGACAGAGGCATAAATGTAGCACTGAGGTGAATTTCAGGGGCTTCAGTGAAGCTGCTACACCTGAAAGCCTCCCAACATACTCTGCATGTTAAGATCTACCATCAATGCCAGAGAGCAAAGCGAAGACATTTTCCTGATTTGTGTAAGGAGCCTCCTGTCCTATCAGAAGAGAGCTTTGATACACTGTCCTAGTTACCTAGTGCTGCTCTAACAGAAACACATAGGATTTTATTTTCTTATAGTTCCAAAGAATAAAAGTCCAAATAAAGGTCTTGGCCATGTCGATTGCTGTCCTTGTCAGGAGCTCCAGGCATTCTTTGTTCCTTGGTTCCTCTACTAGGAAAAGATTCTCACACAGCGTCTGTCCTCCCCTACATGTGTGTCTCTGTGTCGAATTTGCTTTTGCTATAACTTGGAAATGACTGAGGCTTGAAGCTCATCTTCTCCAGGAAGTCTCTCTGGATTAGCCCTGCCTCACATGGAAATCCCTCAGATCTCAAGGGCTGTTTCCACTCTTCTAAGCTGCACTTTGGAAACAAGGACGTTATCACCCAAATTAGACGGCTTCTTCAGAACAGCGCCCTTGACTCCTCCATCCATGATTTCACAAACGCATATCCTCTTCTTTACCCTCCTCCACTCACAGCCTACCAGACCAACCCATTCTCTTGTACATCACATACAGAAGCTATCGGGGACTGAATGATGGTCCTCAAAAAGATACATCAACATCCTAATCCCTGGAGCTAGTGAATGTGATTTTATTTGGAAAAGAGGTCTTTGCAGATGCACTTGGGAGTCTCTGAGCAGTGCAAATGGTTAACACACTTGGCTGCTAACTAAAAAGTCAGAAGTTCAAACCCACCACAGTCCTGGCTATCTACTGGTGAAAAATCAATCGCCAAAAAGCCTATGGAATGTATTTCTACTCTGACACACATATTATCACCATGAATCAGAATCAGCGCTACGGCAGCTGGTTGGGACAGATGCAATTAAGTTAAGGGTCTTGAGATAAGGTCATCCACGGTTATCTGAGTGAACCCTAAACTCAGTGGCCAGTGTCCTTATGAGAGACCCACAGAGTAGAGACAGGGAGGAGAAGGTCATATAAAGATTTTCTGGGATTGGAGGGATGCAGACAAGAAACCTCTGGAACCCCCAGAAACTGGGAGAGCCATGGAAGGACCCCACAGAGCATCCAGAGGGAGCACAGCTCTGTTGATACCTTGGTTTCAGGATTATGGCCTCCAAAACTGTGAGAGGATAAATTCCTGCTGTTTTAAGCCACCAAGTTGGTGGTAACTTGTTACAGCAGCCATAAGAAACTAATAGAGAGGCTGAAGCTGGGCAAACAAACTATTCTTAGAGATCTGGGTTGGCCACAGTGAGAGCTGACCCAGTGGTGTATCTAGTGAGAGTCCTGCAATCCTGGGGGCACAATGGAAGTCAATGCCTGGAAACCAGGAAGGGAGAAACTCCATTACCAGAGCTTCTGCCTTCACGCCCAGGCTCCACCCTGCAGGAAGGTCATGGACAAACTGGAGGGTCCAAGCACCCAGTGGGAGGGGCGTGATCACCAGGACCCAGGGAGGAGGAAAGAGTAGATTCCAGAGGTGTCACATTTAGTAAACTCAGCCTAGTGCAAAGAAGTCTTTCCTTTTGGCAAACCTCACACCTAGGTTTTGGGGCTGAGCAGAGTTCACTCCTGATACTGCCTTGCAGCCAGGTTGTCTACTGGGCATCTCTGATAACCCTGCTACCACCTCAAACCCACCAAGACTGAGGCTAACCCAAGCCAGACGCCCTTGGAGGGACTTCTGGGATCCAAACCACACATCCCTGTTTGGTTCCTTCCTCTGCCAACACCAAGGCTTGGGGATCAGTCGCACATCCCCATACCCCCGCCATCACCATTCCTACCCTTCAGGTAAAGCCTCAGCCTCAGTCCTCTCATCACCTGCTCCTCCGCCACAACCTCTGCCTTTCTTCCCAGGCCTGGCTCCAGTGCCCCCTTTTCCACAAAACCTTTGCTTAATTCTATCTCCTCCTCTACTGGGCCCAGCACAAAGACAGGCAGAGGGGTGAATGGACAGGGCCAGAATGGGCAGACCCATCCCAGCATTGCCATGTTCCTACTGAGTGATCTTGGTGAGGCCACTTAAACTCTCTAACCCATGATATCCCACCTCTAGCAATATCTTCATTTCAACAGACCCTCTTACAACCTCATTTTCTTGCTTCCAGCTTCTTTCCTCTCATAACCATCATATAAATACATGAATATAAATACATGAAATCCTTCAAAAATCCCCACACAGTAAGTGCTCAATAAAAGCTATAGGTCCTTGGACCTGCTCTCTCCTGGGACCTGTTTGTTCCTCCTAACTGACCTTTAAAGGCTGCCTGCAGGACTGACGAGCATTCCCCAGTCCACTCCCTGACCCCACTTTGGAACAGTTGACAATGGAGTGGGCTGCAGGCCGGGTTTAGGGGGTGAGGTCTGAGTTCCCCCTGTCTATATTGAGTCATTCCTCTTTAGCTCCAAAGCAGGGATCTTCCACAAGACAAGCCTTGAGAAAAGGCCTAGGCTGGGTGTCAGGAGAGCTGGGCTCCAAGCTGGTTCTGTTGAGATCCCAAGAGACCAAAGATTAGTCATCCCATTACCTGTGGAAGGGCACTGCCCACTGGCTAAGTCTGAACCTGGGTTCTCATGGGAGGAGGAATAGGAGTGCATTTAACTTCACTCAGGAAGCCCCACTGGTTCTCTCTGATCCTGCATGACTGTGTTTTGGTGAGTATAAGCTCTGAAGCTCAGCCCAGAAGGCCGTGAAGGACTTGAGCAGATGTTCTTTCCTCTTATTCACCTTGAAGCCTGAGCAGGTTTCAGTTCACCTCAGAGTTGGTACACCTTTTCCCTACTCTAATCCCCCCTTTATGGCAACAGCAAGGCAGAGACAGGCCTTCCACCATACGGATGGGCAGAGTCCAAGAAGAGGAGCAGGTCAAGGACTACAGATGCAGGAAGTATAGAAAAATGTCCAGGAACTCAGATATGACGTTTAATCCATGGGCAGTGGAAGTGGGTTCCCTTCTGAAGATTCCTTCTAGGGTGCTCAGTGATGTTAATTCCCAACCTCGTCCAGAAACTTCCCATCAGTTTTCTCTGCAGTCATTCTGGCATCTGGTTATTGTTTGCTGAGCACCTACTGGAGTAGGACTGGAGACACAGAAAAAGATGTGTACCCCGCCATCAAAGATCCCTGATCTATTGGGGAAGATAGAAAAGGAGACAGGCAATGATTTTTAAAAATATGTGTTCAGTGCTAGGAAGCATAGGGCCGTGAAGGCTCAGAGGCAGATGGACAGCCATGATGAAAAAGCTGCAAGCAGCTCTGTGTTTTTTCTGAATGTCCAGAGAGGCAACAAATAGGTCAAAAGGAAAGCAGAGGTATTCTCTACATTGCTTAGAAATTCAGATTTTGTTTGTGAGCACTAGGGAGACATTGAAGGGCTGTAACCAGAGGAACAAGATGATCAGATTCACATCTTGGAGAAGCCACTCTGGCGGTGGTGAGCAAGATTGACTGACTGAAAGACAAAAGTCTTTGTTTTAGTCCAAGAGAGAGATGATGAGGCCTGGACTTGGGCAAAGATAGCTACTACAGAGAATAAGGAATGATTTCAACAACTATTTAGGAGATAATACTGGATGATTCTGGTGATTGATTTGATGTTGGAGGAAAGGAAGTTATTAGGGTTGTCTACAAGCCTGAAAGGCCAGACAGATGGACAGATGGCTGTTCCTCTAACTAGAATGTAGAATAAAGGATGGTAGGCTATTGAACATATGAGTCTGAACCTCAGGAGAGAGGTTGTGAATAGGAACAATGATTTAGGAGTCATCAGCTTATATACCTGGTGGTTAACAATTTGCGAGTGAACAAGAATGGGCAGGTTGAGAGAAGAAAAGAGAAAGGGGTTGAGGATGATGCCTTAAGGACCAATATTTAAAGAACAGGTACAAAACAGAAATCACATGGGTGGAAGGGAACAGAGAAGGAACAGTCATAGAAACAGGTAGAGACCCTGGAAAACTCAATATTGTACACGTCTTCTCTTCCATTGGATTGGTTCATACAAGTTCTTTTTCATGAGACTGTCCCCAAAATCCCAGGGGTGTCCTTTGAGTTGTGACAAGGAGAGAGGTCTGAGCTTTGAGGTTTTACTACCACTCCCACTACTTACCAGCTTTATGTCATTAGATTATTTGCATCTTTGCCTCCCTTCCTTTATCTAACATGAACATGACTCTCAGATTAAATGTCCTCTCCTCTGGGTAGTCTTCTCTGTCCCACAGGCTGAATTACAGGAATCCTCTAGATTCCTATAGCTCTCTGGTTCTTCCTCATAAGACTCTAAGCAACTTCAGCACAGAAACTACATCAAGTGTGTTCATTAAACCCCAGCGCCTAGCACCGTGCCTGAAACATGTTTTTTTTTTAATGTTGAATTAACAACAAATGAATGAAGAGTGATTCCCTACATCTGACTCTCAGTTATAGTATCTGCCTAATAGAGATGTTATGGGTCGTAAGTGAGAGGGGAAATACATGTGAAAGCACTCAACAGAGTCCAGAATACAGCAAATCCTCAACAACATGTTAGCTTTCTCTTAGTTCCTTCCTATTAAAACAACCCAAAGGAGATGACTGTTTCTCAGAGCTTTAAATTAACAGAAGAGAGACCTGGGACCAAGGGGAGACAGAGAGATTTCAACCCAAGTTGGAGAAAGACATTTAAGCAAAGCCACCGACTTATGGAACTGATAGTCTGACCCCCTTGTTGCTAGAGCCAAGCAAACTTAGGGGATTGCAATCAGGAAGTGTATATAAATGTTCACAACAGAGTTATTGAAAACTACCAAAAAGTAGAAGCCACTCAAATGCCCAAGAACTGATGAGCGGATAGATATAGAGAACATGATAAGCTCCTGCAATGGGTGTTATTAAAAAGAACCTTTAAAATATTATGTTAAGTGACAAGAAACCAGTTACAGAAGACCATGTATTTCATGATTCTCTTTATATTAATCATAATGCCCAGAACAGGCAAATCAATAGACACAGAAAGTAGATTAGTAGTTGACTAGGGTTGAAGGCTCTGGAAGAAATAGAGAATGACTACTGATGGGGACAGAGTTTGTACGGGGAAAGATGAAAATATTTAAAAATCGACTGCGGTGACAGAGCTCCTTGGAAACTCTACAGTGCAGTTCTACTCTGTCTATAAGGTCACCATGAGTCAGAATCAACTTGATGACAGTGGCTTTTTGCATAGTGTCTGAATTATATCTCAAAGCTTTTATCTAAAAAAAAGCAGTATGATACTGGTACAAGAACACGGCATCATTGCTTTAAGGATCTGTGCTGTCACCAGACAGGGAGAGCAGTGGAAGCTGCATATAGGTGGGCATGTAAATTTATATGGGAATGTACATTTTCACTCAGTCATATTAAATTAAAAAAATAATAATGATGATAACAAAAAAAATAAAAAGAACACAGTCTGGGATAAAGATGGCAGCACCAGTCAGTGGAGAAGTAATACAGGGACAATCATTTAGCCATTTGGGAATTAAAAAAATCAAGTTAGACCATCACCACATGTCACCACATTATTAAAATGAACTTTTGTGGACCAAAAACTTAATATAAATAAAGCTATGTTTTAAAGAGGAACAAAATATAGTATACTCTCCATTTGATCTCTGAAAAAGACAGGACTTGCTACGCTTAAAACCAAGGGAACTCACAAAGAGAATACCAGTAGATTTAATTCTATAAACTTAAAAGTTTTTGTCTTGAATAACTTCATAAACAAAATAAAAATACTAACAAGATTTAGAAAAATCTTTTGAATGGGTTTTAAATCAGTAATAATTTTAATATTGTTACAGAAAACACTAAGTCTTGAGTGAATAGGTATAGTAAATGAACAGGAAATTCACAAAAGAGAACACACAGACTAAAGTGATAGTGTATTCCAACTACCAAATAACAAAAGAAAAAAAAAACAGTAATTCAATTCAATACCCAGCTACAAGATCAAAACAACTTTTATGGAAATCCATTTGGCAATCTCAAAATGTTTATATTATTCGACTCAGGAAGCCCACATACAAAATTCACCCTGAGGAATTTACCTCAAAAGCAGACAAAAATTACTGAAAGAGAAAGAAAAAAAATTATTGAAAGATGGGTAGCTCATTAAGTTATGACCAGGAACTCATTTTTTTCTATAGGGATATTGGAGACTCATGGCTGTCAAAGCACATAATACAGTTTGGTGAAGCTGGGGAGGGCCCTGGTCGGAGCCGAGGTATAGCAACCAGGCCTCCCGCTGCTCTTCTCTTCCCAGAGACAACCTGCTCCCCAGGGGAGATGTCCTGGTGGAGCAAAGGAAGTTCCAACATTTCCTATACCAGCTTCCTCCTGGTAGGCTTCCCAGGGCTACAGGAGTCCCGTGCCCTCCTGGTGCTGCCGTTTCTCAGCCTCTACCTGTTGATCGTCTTGGCCAATGCCCTAGTCATCCACACAGTAGCCACCCAGCGCAGCCTGCATCAGCCCATGTACGCACTCATCGCCCTGCTCCTGGCTGTCGACATCTGTGCTGCCACCACCGTGGTGCCTGCCATGCTGTTCAGCTTCTCCATGCACTTCAACCGCATCCCTCTGGCTCGCTGCCTGTTCCAGATGTTCTGCATCTACTTCCTGATTGTGTTTGACTGCAATATCCTCCTGATCATGGCTCTGGACCGCTATGTTGCCATCTGCTACCCACTTCGCTATCCAGAAATCATAACGACACAGTTGCTGTCCGGCCTGATAGGGGTGGCAGTTGCCAGGAGCACATGCATCGTTGCTCCAGTTGTAGGACTGGCTTCCCGGGTTCGCTTCTGCCGCTCAGAGGTGATCCACCACTTTGCCTGTGAGCACATGGCCCTGATGAAGCTCTCCTGCGGGGATGTATCACTGAACAAGACTGTAGGGCTCACTGTCCGCATCTTCAGCAGAGTCCTGGACATGCTCCTCCTCGGTGCCTCCTACTCCTGCATCATCCACGCTGCCTTTCGGATTTCATCAGCTAGGGCCCGCTCCAAGGCCCTGAACACCTGTGGCTCTCACCTGCTGGTTATCTTCACTGTCTACGCCTCCACCATGTCCTTGTCTATTGTCTACCGTGTGGCCCGCACGGCCTCCGAGGATGTGCACAACCTGCTCAGTGCCTTCTACCTGCTGCTCCCATGTCTGGTCAACCCCATCATCTATGGGGCCAGAACTAAGGAAATCAGGCAGCACCTGGGAACTCTGTTCCACAGAGCACAGCTACAGACCACCACTGAGAAGCCCCAGCCCCTGCCTTCACATAAGGAGCTCCATGCCTGACTTTCTGGGACTTGGGAGCCCTATAATCACTTCTACTACTGGGTAGGCAGGAGGGATAATAATGCAAGTCATCCATGCTGTAGTTTGTCTTTGGCTATCGGCATTGATCTTTGAGAGATTTGTACTCATTTTCTGAAATACAGTCACCTATCCAGAGTTACACAGTAACCAGCTACAAAGTGAGTATCTGCCTCCACCTTCTAAGTTTTCCTTTCCTTCTGTATGCACATTTTCATTCATTCATTTATCAAACAGTTCACATTGATCATGCTAACCCCCAGGAATGCAAATAAAAATAAATCTGTCTCTTGCTTGAAGGAGACCCCAACTAGCAATCTGTAAAGGCACAAAATAGTCAAAACTCTGTAGGAACACAGAAGAGGAGACAATCACTACCACTGGGAACATCTCTGGAAATCCTGGTGGTACAGTAGTTCAGTGCCATGGCTGCTAACCAAAAGGTCAGCAGTTCAAATCTACCAGGTGCTCCTTTGAAACTCTGTGGGGCAGTTCTACTCTGTCAACAGGAACACTGGCAGTCAGAATTGACTCAGCAACAGTGGGTTTGGGAACATTTCACTGAGAAGATGGATTTGAGCTGAGTTTGAAGGATAAAATCAGAAAATATACAGTGGGGAGAAAAGAACTCAAGAGAGAAGTCATTCCAGGCAAAAGGAACAGCATTGGCAAAAGTATGGAGACATGGAAATTGTTGTTGTTGTTGCTGGGTGCTGTCGAGTCGGCTCTGACTCATAGCAACCCTGCGAACAACAGAACAAAACACTGCCCAGTCTTGTGCCATGTCTGCAATCATTTTATGCTTAAGCCCATTGTTGCAGCCACTGCATCAATCCATCTCATCAAGGGTCTTCCTCTTTTTTGCTGACCCTCCACTCTACCGAACATATGTTCTTCTCCAGGGACTGATCCCCCCTGACAACATGTCTAAAGTATGTAAGATGCAGTCTTGCCACCTTTGCTTCTAAGGAGCACTCTGGTTGGACAACTTCTGAAACAGATCTGTGGGTTCTTTTGGAGGTCCATGGTACATTCATCATTCTTCTCTAACACCACAATTCAAAAGCATCAATTCTTCTGTCTTCTTTGTTCATTGTCCCGCTTTTGTATGCATATGATACAATTGAAAATACTATGGCTTGGGTTAGGTGTGCTTTAGTCTTCAGTACTTTACTTTTCAATACTTTAAAGAGATCATTTGCAGCAGACTTTCCCAATGCAATGCATCTTTTGATTTCCTGACTGCTAATTCCGTGGGCATTGACTGTGGACCCAAGTAAAATGAAATCCTTGACAACCTCAATCCTTTCTCCATTGATACTGATGTTGCTTATTGGTCCCATTGTAAGGATTTTTGTTTTCTTGATGTTGAGTTGCAATCTATACTCTTTGGTCATTGATCTTGGGATTTGATCTTGGTCTTTGATCTTTGTAGACATGGAAATTCAGTGGTAGTGCCATATGGCTCTAGCACAGACCCGCCCACTGCCCTCGAGTTGAGGCCAACTCATAGTAAAACTGCTCCATAGAGTTTCCAAGGAGCGCCTAGTGAATCTGAACTGCCAACCTTTTGGTTAGTAGATGTAACACTTAACCCACTACACCACCAGGGTTTCCCTAGCACAGAGAAATCATGGATGCAGGTCAGGGTGGAGGCTAAATGGATAAGCAGAGGCCAGATCATGAAAATCCTTATCTGTCATGATAAGAAGTGTAAGCTTTTGTACTAGGTAATGATTCGGAATTGACTCAATAGCACTGGGTTAGGTTTGTTGGTTAACATGTAGCCAGTGAAGAGTTTAAAGTAGGAAAATGGCAAGTTCATTACTCTTTTGTAATGATCACCTGGCAGTCATAGCAGTGTGAATTAGAGAAAGACAATCCTAGAAACCTAGAAACTGAATAGAAGGCTGTTAAGGCTGTTTCAGGTGAGAAACAATGGTGGCCTGACCCTGAGCCTGATTAGTGACATCACAGACTTTGTGCAACAGATGCAAGAGAAATCAGAAAATTTAATTTGTATGTAGGAATCAGAGAGGCAGGAAGAAAAGGAGAGAATAGCCTTACCAAAGCCAAGGGAAGAGACTATCTTAAGAAGGTTGGAGTGGTCAGCAGTATTAAAACCTCAAATGGGTCTAAGTGAATGAGGACCGAGAGGCTCCTTCAACTTTGCAATAAACAAGTAGCTGGTGACTTTAGCAAGCATACTAATTCACAATAAGCATGATGTGGTCCTCTCCCTTGTGAATGCTGACAGGAAATGCAAGCAACCAGGCAGGAGCAAGTCCTTGTGCCCTCTTTCTTCTTCCCAATCTTTTCCTAGTGTCCATTATTGAAAAAATCTAACAGGAGACCTGCTGACAAAGGTTAAGTGTAGCTTACAGAGTCCCAGCCCCAGCATCACAAAGTTGAGTATAAAAGGATGGGTTTGGACCTGGGAGATAATGGTTTAATAATCAACATATAACTTTAAAACTTTTGCAAAAAATATTTTCCAGAAAAAAAGGGAAAAGGGAAATAATAAGATAGTGTTGGTTCAGCCATTTTGCCAGTGAACAGAGGAGGCTTTTGGTTTATTTTTTATATATTTTAAACACACAGAAATGCCAGCATGAAAGACACTATATTGTCCATGTTATTCCCACAATATTCTGCAAAGCTGTTACAATCATAACCCCAATACTTCACCTCTGTCTGTATCCAGTTATCTTGCCATGTGACTTCATGGTCCCCTCCCACTCAGATTCTGGGCTCAACCAAGTGACTTCCTTTGTTAAAAGGACATTAGCAGGTATAGACAAAGTGTTTGAGTATTTCAACTTGGGGTCTGCTATCAGTATGAGAAAGAATATTCCCAAGCTCTACCATCACTATGAGAATATTAATTACCAGGCTGACCTATGGAAGGATGAAAGATACAGAAGCAGAGCTGAGTCATCCTAGATGTCCTAACCAGTATCCATGCATGTGAGGTAGCCGAACCAAAAATCATCAAAGCCTCCTGGCAAGTCACCTAGATGGGTGAGCAATAAATGGTTATTACTGTACATCATTGAGAGTTTGTTGTAGTTTATTATGCAGAAATGCTATAGCAACACAGAAATGATATCAAAATTGGTCCAGCAGCCATGTGCTAGAATACCAAAAATCTCCAATATGTATGTGGCATTGGCTTTGGGACTGATCAGTGGGCTCAAGTTGGAAAAAACAGAAAGGAAACAGTTGTGAGCTTAGCCATGGTATTTACTTTGGACAAGAGGATGTTAACAAACCTTATGCAAGCAGAAACTTGTGAAGTGCCTTTACATTTTCACTTGCTCTGTTGCATCTCCGCCATACCATAAGAACACGCTTGGGCTAGCCTGCTGGAAGAAAGAGTCACATTGAACATAGCTGAGTTGCCCCAGCCGTACCAGCCAATGCTAACCTAGGCTAGTGTATAGCTGACCAACTCTTAGAAACCCTGATGGCATAGTGGTTAAGTGCTACAGCTGCTAACCAAAAAGTTGGCAGTTCAAATCCACCAAGCATTCCTTGGAAATGCTATGGGACAGTTCCGCCCTGTCCTGTGGGGTTGGTATGCACCAGAATCAACTCAACAGCAGTAGGTTTTTGGTTTGGGCCCGTCGTTACACATACGAGCAAGCCCAGCCAAAGTCAGAAGAGCTATCAAGCTGACCACTCCAGATGTGTGAATAATAAATACTTTACTGTTGCATACCACTGAGTTTCTGTCATTGGTTGGTGTACAGAAATCCTGTGACAACAGACAACCAAAAATATAACTAAAAAAATGTTTTATGTATAATATGTATACAATAAATGTTGGTCTTCTTATCTTACTACATTGTATTAATACATACTGAGTGAAAGTCATTTTCAACTGCTTAATTGTGAGTTCTGGAAGTGCAGAAACTGTATTTTAAAAATACCATGGAGCCCCAGACACTCTGCTAACTCAGAATTGAAGCTACTCCTGAAACCACCATTCAGAAATTAGACAGGGCTATAAAACAAATAACACACACCGCTTCTTAGTTCAGCCAAATAGATGAGACCAAAAGAGCAACACCTGACCAAAAGAAGAGATGAAAAGGCAGGAAGAGACAGGAAAACTGAACAAATGGGCACAGGGAAACCAGAGTGGAAAGAGGAAGAGCACTGACACACTACAGGGATTGCAGCCAGTGTCACAAAGCAATCTGTGTATAAATTTGCACTGTAAACTTTTGCCTAAAGCACAATAAAAAAAATTTTTTACAGCAAAAAATAGTGATAAAGTTGTGAGAAAAATACCGTTTTTTTGATAGAAAAGTAACAGCTTTTCAAAGAAAAGAAACATTTACAAGTATTTGAAGACAGAAGGTGCTAAGAGTATGAGGATAAGGCCCACTCCAATATATACTACTCTCCAATGAAAGGAGTCAGAAATGCTAGGAGAAATAGCTTATTCCAGAGCTAGGCTGGGCAGTAAGAGATGCATCTAGATTATCTAATGGAGCTAGGAAGTAAAGAAGGGCTTTAAGGAAAAAAGTTCTGTTAGAAAGACCCTTATGATTGGGAGACTACATCAGCATGAGACCAGAAGAACCATATGGTGCCTGGCCACCACCAAAGACAGCCTTGAGAGGGGACACAATGTAGAATCCCTGACGAAGCATGAGAAAAAGAGGTGTGCAAATCAAGAACTGCACTAAAAAACCAGAACTGATGGTCCACCATCCTGAAGTGTCCCCTGGTAACACAACCCCTAAACTTGCTGCTGCCCCAGAACTGAAACCAATACCCAGGTCAACACTTCAGACTAAGAATAGACTAAACTCGAAGACACAGAGTAAGCATGTGGTGTGTGTATTTTATGGTTTTATGCATTTACAGAAGGCTGTCCTACAGGTTTCTTTTCAGGAGAGGAGAGGGTAGAGAGGAGGGAGCAGGTGCTCATTGTGAGGATACTAAAAGTAAAGAGTGAAAAAGATGAGTGTGCTGTCACAGGGTGGGGAGAGCAGATAGAGTTGTAGAGAGGCAGGCATGTCAAATTGACTTGGATTGTATACTTTCACTTTATCATAATTAAAAAATTTAAAAAAAAAAAAAAGTCCTGTGGGAAAACAAGAGGAACAAGTATGAAGGGATTCCTAACTGCCAAATCAGAGATAGCTTGAGGAAAACAATAAACGACAGTTGTTCCAGTCATTTAAGTGCTGCTATAACAGGAATGCCACAAGTGGATGGCTTTAAAGAGAAATTTTGTTCTGTCACAGTCCACTAGGCTACAAGTACAAATTCAGGCCATTAGCTCTGGGGGAAGGAGGTGTTAGCTACTACACAAACCTCCCCTTATTCAGCTAATAGATATTCTAGGGCAGTGAAGAACAAAAACTCGTAGAAAAGTGTTGGACGGTAAGAAAGGGCTATGTTAAAACCCCAAATTAATTCAGAGAATTATTGATTATCTGAGTAGTCTAACAAGTAGAGCACACAGGCATAGGTAACCAGAATACCAACATCAAGGTCACTCTAACAGTAGTGTTAAGAGTCTCTGGGAGATCTTACCCATGTAGGAAGGTGTCAGGAAAACAAATATTCAAAGTTTTGGACTGACTCACAAGTCCCATTCTCCCAGATTTGCAAATTTTCCCCTGAATTCCAGGAGAGGAGAGAAGTACACTGGCTCTTACTTCGACCACAGAATATGCGTAAGGCCAGCAGGAAGGACACAGAAATGCATACAAGCCTAGAAACTGACAACATAGTGAATAGAGTCACACTGAAACAACAACAGTAATGTGTTCTTAGGGCAGAGTAAGTATCAGCAAATAAAACCTGGGGCTACTTAGCTGTTAGGAACTTCTTTCTTAATCATTGGTACACGTTTCACGAATGATAATTAGTGACCCTGTTGAAATGAGGAAGGGCGCAGTAAAAATTCGAGGTATTAAAGAAAGCCCCAGGAAACATCTTAATAGAATAATCTCACCTTTGTCTTAGAAAACATCTGTCACAGACAAGCCTGGGGGCAGCCTTGCAAGTGACCCCTAGACCTTGACCACGGATAGCCTGCAAGTGACCCCTAGACCTTGACCACATTTTACAACTAATAGGAATTCCAGGTGGCCTTAACCAATCAATGTAAAGGTCAGTTCCCCCTCCCTGCTTTACAATCTCACGACTTAAATACTGGGCGCTGAGGAAGCTCGTGGTCACCTCCTCACTCTGTGTAGTTTGGAGTGCATCCCTGGTGGCACCAGCCTTTTTCTTGTTGGGCATATTTTTTAATAAAATTTAACCTTTAAAGAAATTCTGGGTCACGTCTTGAAATCTGAACCCCTAACAACCCCAATTTTCTATTCATTAAATGCTAATAGAAAAAGTGAAGAGTGTAAAGTCTCCCCTGGAAAAGATATCCTTCAAGATTATCTCTTTACCTCAGGGCTCAGTCAATGTGTCCTTGTGAGTCCAGCTCCAGCTGGATCACAATCTTTACGTTCAAGGACAAGGAGTAACAACACATAGATGATTAATAACTGGACTTAGGTTCTAAGGTAGTGGACATTGCAAGCTTTTTAAAATCACAGTGCTGTTTTTCCGTGGAATACCATCTGGTTCTTCATCAGGTTTTTGAAAGAGAGCAAAGCTCTCATTATTTGCATTGTCCAAGTAAGCAAACTCAAGGTACATCCACATTTTAGCCCAAGGCCTTCTTTTGCTTTAGTTGTGTAACAAGGTAGCTTGTTGTCTATTTTTATAGCACAGACTGTCTTCCTGGGCTAATAAAAAAGCTATTCTGTTATCTCATGTCAGTTCAGTTTACGAGGTAAGAAATTACTTTTGTTTCCACCCCACTAGTGACGTAATCTATTGTTTGTCCCATAGTGATCAATAAATTTCTTTAAAGGCTTCTCCAATTCAACTATGGGAAACCCTGGTGGTGTAGTGGATTAAGTGCTACCACTGCTAACCAAAAAGTCGGCAGTTCAAATCCACCAGGCGCTCCTTGAATACTCTAGGGGGCAGTTCTACTCTGGCCTCTAGGGTCACCATGAGTCGGATCTGACTCGACGGCACTGGGTTTTTTTGTTTTTTGCTTTTGTTTTTTTTTAATTCAACTATATTGTAAGCAGGAATTAAAGTTCTTAGAAATGACTAACCCCACCCTAAGTGCTGTACCAGAGATTTCTCCTGACTCCCACTTTATGATGCGTAACAACTTAACATTACTTTTCCAGTATTTGGAAATGCTAGTGGCATAGTGGTTAAGTGCTGTGTCTGCTAACCAAAATGTTGGCAATTCAAATCCACCAGGTGCTCCTTAGAAACTCTGGGGCAGCTGTATTCTGACATAAGGGTCACTATGAGTTGGAATCAACTTGATGGCAGTGGGTTTGGGTTGGGTTTTTACAACATCTACTAACATCATTACTGTGACTAGCTAAAGGTAACCTTAAAGCTTTCAGAGGGCATTGCCCAGGTGTTCACTAGGAATCTAAACAAGAGATTGTCCACACCAATTCACTGTCGGTTGAAAGTATGGATCTGCCACACAAAAGCATAGATCAGTAAGCAGCACACAAAGTTTGTCTAGAGGAAACAAGAAGTATAGCAAAACAGACATGCGTTAGGGTTTTCAGCTCAGTGACAATTTCTTAATCTACTTGAAAGACCACTTTCTTATCAGTCTTAATTAGCCGAGCCAAGACTCTCCCCGCTCTGATTAGGAGACTATAGGCATGAAAGGTTTCTTCCTGTAGAACTAGTTGTCAATCTCAAAGAATTTAAACCAGAAATACCCTAAAATTAGACCAGGTTGGCAAGCTCTGATACAGGTAAAGCCTACACCAGTGAGGACTTGATAAGACAGGGAGGTCTGGACAAGGCACCACACAGATACACAGGTAGCAATTAAAATCTCAAGGGAACAGAGTACTCTTGGCTGCCTAAGTATTCTTGGTGACGTCAGTCTCCTCCTGGAGTGGACTCAACTTCCCCCCTCACCAGAAAGGACAAGCTTAGCCATTCAGTATTGGCTGCCTCAATCTCTCAGATACCCTTAAGCCCAAACCAAGACCCTAGAGTCACCAGGAGTCCTTCATGACAATTCCATTCACGGGGTTGATCACTTTCTGCTTGCCCCAGAAACCAAGGGACTCTAACCCTATATGCCCTGGCCCTGGGGTGCCCAGGGAGAGAACCTGTGTACTTGGCAATCCCATCCAAGTCTTGCTTAAGTACTCACCTCTTTTTTATGGCATGTTGGAAACCAATGATGCTGTGGCCGGACCTGGACATTCCCAGCAGCTCAGTTTGGAGACAAAGAGGTCTCTAGAAGACAAATATACAGTACATATTGACTTAGAGCATTTCCTCACAAGATATTTGTTTACTAAAAAGGAAAAAATAATAAGTTTACAGTGCAGAAATTTGGCAGTCACCTATGCAAGTTTACCAGAACTGTTTTGTTTTAGAAGGAAAACATGGTGGTGCAGCGGTTAATGTTAGGGTCCGTGATTTTCAAGATGCGACACTGTTACTTTAAAGGTTAAATTTTATTAAAAAATATGCCCAATAGGAAAAATACTGGTGCACCAGGGATGCACCCCAAGCTACACAGAGCAGGGGGCGACGACAAGTTTCCCTCAGCTCCCAGTATTTAAGTCGTGAGATTTCAAAGCAGGGAGGGTGAACTGACCTTTACATTGATTGGTTAATTCCTATTAGTTGTAAAATGTGGTCAAGGTCTAGGGGTCACTTGCAGGCTGTCACTTGCAAGGTTGCCCCCAGGCTTGTCTTGTGACAGTGTTTTGTAAGACAAAGGTGAGATTATTCTATGGTATTTTCTGCTACTAAGTTGTTTCCTGGGGCTTTCTTTAATACCTCCAATTTTTACCGTGCCCCTCCTCATCCCAACAGTTAAGGCTTACAGTTGCTGAAATCCACCAGATGCTCCTTTCAAACTCCATGGAGCACTTCTGCTCTGTCTATAGGGTCACTATGAGTCAGAATAAACTCAGTAGCAATGTGTTGGGTTGGGTTGGATTCTAGGGTTTTTTAGAAAATTCAGGAGCTAACCTGAAGAAGTTCCCTATCTGAGTATCAGAAGGAATAATAATTGCAATAGACTGAAACCCATTGTCATCAACTGAATTATGTCCCCCCAAAATATGTGTATCAATTTGGCTAGGCCATGATTCCCAGTACTGTGTGATTGTCCACCATTTTGTCTTCTGATGTGATTTTCCTATTGACGAGACTCTGTCCCTGAAATTCAGGGAGGTCATTGAGAGGACTCTGTCCCTAAATTCAGTGAAGTCATCTTATCCAGTGATCAGATTTCACCATTAGCTTGAAAACAGCCTGGTATGCCCCACCTGGTATAACCATAAAACCATAAATAACTTTATGTCTACCACCCCACCCTCCTAATCAAAGCTCTTCCCTTATCAAACCTTGACCATAAACAAAATTTACCCTTTTCCCTCCTAATCAACACTTCTTCCTTATCAGACCATAAATCCCCTAACCAGGATTTCTTGCTACCCTTCTTCTCTCTCTTTCCTTTTCAAACCATAAATCCCTCACCCCACACTACCTCATCAGAACTTTAAAACTATAAACAACTTGCCCTACTGGCCAGGGGGCAGGCTGAGCCACCCTCAGCTCAGACTCCACTCTCTTTCTCTTCAAACAAACTTCACTAGACTCTCAGACTGGTGTGTCTCTGCCTCTGTTTTGGACCACTCTCTCCCCAACACCTGCGTGTTGTAAATCCTATCTCTATGATATTTACAAGACAGAATTAGTGGTAGCCATATTAACGAGGCAGGATTCAATCAACAGAATTAGATTGTGTTTCAAACCAATCTCTTTTGACATAAAGAAGAGAGAAGAGAACAGAGAGACATAGGGATGTTATACTACCAAGAAAGCAGTGCAGGAGCTTCCTCTGGATCCAGGATTCCTTGAAGGCAAAGCTCCTAATCCAGGAGGCGATTGATGGCAAGGACCTTTCCCAAAGTCAACAGGAATAAAAAGCCTTCCCCTGGAGCCGACACCTTGAATCTGGACTGCTAGCTTCTAGAAATGTGAGAAAAAAACTTCTGTTTGTTGAAGGCATCTGCCTGTGGTTATTTCTCTTGTAATAGCCCTAGATCACTAAGACACTCATACGTAACAGTAAAACCTAGCTAGTCACTTTTGGAGGATGCTAAAGAACAAATTTTTACTCCTCTTCATAGAAGAATTACCAAAAAACAAATAATTATAGAATTAGAAGACCACTACTCTTCAAAACCTAAGGAATTAAAAGGATTCTAAGCATTAAGCATCAGTTAAGCACCAAAACAATTACAAAATGGACATGTGCCTCTTGATGAGTAACACAAGAAGCTGTTTTGCAAAAATAAATGAACAATAAAACCAGAATCTAAGTAATTCTCTGCATCCAATTAACAATTTGCAGAAATCACAGAGGGCAGAACGCACTAAGCTACATTATGGGACTGTAAATAGCAAAACCCAAACACTGAAGAACTGTACAGGACAAATGATCTAGGTATTTTAACATTTTATAAAGAAGGGAGGAAGAGAGAGACAGACAGACAAAGGCAGAGAGAGAAAGAAGAAGCGATCAATTAGATTATGTGAATTGACATATATATGCAGCAGGAAAAAGATAAATTCGGCCCACAGAGCAGAAAGCACCTCGAACACCACTTTGTTTGTAGAGGAAGAGGCTTTCATTAGCTGACGATGCAGTGAATTAAAGTCTGAAAAATAGCTACACACTCCATTCCATTATCAGACATAACTATTTATACATTTCTTAAGGAAGTAGACAAAGGAATTTCTGTATATCCTCCTAATTGGCAACTACAGGTATACAGATTTTCGTATTGCATTCCTATTGGTACAGTATACTTAAAGAGGCACTAGATAAGCAGTTAGCATTAAGTTGCATGGGAAGAAGCTATCCTCTTTTTAGAAACCAGGCTTATCTCAAGGATTTCTATGGCAGGAGAAGGGAGTGCCCTCAAGCTGGCTCCAGAGAGGTATCTGGACTTCTATCTTCTTTTAGAAACTAGGCTTATCTCAAGACTTCTATTGGGGGTGGGAGAGAGCTGTTATCTCTGACACTCCAACTCTAATTTAGGCATCATGCAGCTCATTTTTACTTAGTGAACAGAACAGGTATACGAGTAGTAAAGCAAACATTGATTTGAATACAGTTTGGGAAGTTCCTCTTATCTAAACAGCATAACAAAGGCTACTTCCTCAGTTGAATTCACCTCTCAAGGAGGAAAGCACGTAAGCCTCGACACAGGTACAAGGGTCACATTTAGAGGGCCATACCCATAGTCTGTGAGGATCTGATGTCATGCATTCCAGCCGTTTGCAGCTGTTTACACTCACTCATTCACATGCTCACAAGCCCTGCACCCAGGACTTCTGGAATTTAAGTGGTATCTTCTTAAAAGCTTTTTCTTCCTCTCTCATATGTGTGTATATATAATTTTATATAAAGTAATCTATGTATAATTTTGGAAACCCTGGTGGTGTAGCATGTTAAGTGCTATGTCTGCTAACCAAAGAGTTGGCAGTTCAAAGTCACCAGGTGTTCCTTGGAAACTCTATGGGGGCAATTCAAGTCTGGCCTCTAGGATCTCTATGAGCTGGACCTGACTCAACGGCAGTGGGATTTTTTTTTTTGTATACTCTATCATAAATAATACAATAAATTACACATTTATTATAATACTCAACTTATAATAATGTATAATTATTGCATAATTGAAGTACAGCACTATAGTAAAATTATAAATTTACTTTTTTAAAGGCAAAACTAAACCTTGGTATTTAAGGATCTCCAATTGCAATGAAGCTGCTATCATAAAAATCAGGAGAGTAGTTATCCTGGAAACAGTTAACTACCTAAGAAAGGTTACCTGTCTAGTTAATGGGGAATGAAGGGGTTGTGTCTGAGCTGAAGCATGTGGATAGGTTTGAGGGTAACCAGCAAGATTCTGGAAAGCTGGTGGCCTAGCAGTTAGGAGGCATGGCTGCTGACCAAAAGATGAGCAATTTGAATCTACCAGGCACTCCTCAGAACCCCTATGGAGCAATTCTACTCTGTCCTTACAGAGTCACTACAAATCAGAATCAACTCAACGGCAACAAATTTGGTGTCTTTGATTTGGCAAGGTTCTATCTCCTAACATGGGTAATGGCCTTACATTAACTCATTAGCCATACTTTTCTTTTCTTGGCTTTTTCTGCATGTGTTTATATATAGTATGTAAGAATAGAAACTTAAAATTAGATCAAATAAAATAAAAATTAGGTTCCCTTTAAAACTTAGCTTTAAAATTCCTGAAAAAACTCAAAAATAGGCAAAATGGAAGCCTAAATGTTTGCCAGAATTCTAAGACAAGGCTAAAATCTCTCTGTTATATGAAATGTTAATCTGACAATTTAAATTTCAGGTAAGTGCATCACCAGGCAGCCCCCAGCCTACACAAGGTGAACAAGGTAAGAGACATTATTGACCAATAGAATCACTTGTTTAAAGAGAGGACAACATTGTCTTTAAGCCCTTTTTCCATTCTTTTTTTTTTTTTTTTTCAGTTGCTAAAACATTCAGAATGCTCTACATCAAATCTTTACTCCAATTCAATTCAAAGCATTTCCCTTCCCCTCCTCTGTCTGTATCAGAAGGGAAACCTGCAGTGGAGAAAAGCCAAGTGATCATTCATTCCCCTCCTTCTTCCTATAGTTCTCCTCCAAATCATTATGTTGACTCAGACTCTTCCAGCACTGGATCAAGAATAAAAAGCAGAGATGAAAGACCAAAATGTTCTTACCTGACTGAGACAGTTGTAACTTAGCATTTAAACTCTCTACTTATGGCAAGAGAACAAATGGATTTATCCTGAAAGAAGTACAGCCAGAATACTCCTTGGAAATAAAGATTGCAAGACTTCATCTCACGTACTTTGGACTTGGTATCAGGAGAGACCACATCCCAGAGAAAGACATGATCTTTGGTAAAAGGGAAGGTCAACAAAAAAGAGGAAGACCCTGAATAAGATGGATTGGCATTGTGACTGTAACAAAGATTGTGAGGATGCCACAGGACCAGGTAGTGTTTTCTTGTACGTAGGTTCACTGTGAATCAGAACCAACTTGACAGCACCTAACAGCAGATGTGGTAACATCCCTGTGCGGCTTCATGTCTTCCTCAAAGAACTCAAACTCAAGCAACCAATAGTGGGTGATGGTGTGGGCTTCTCCTTAGTCCCTACCTTCTAGAAATCTGTCTTCAGCCCCTCTCTATCTTGACCCTCCAGATGGTACTCTTAAGCAAAATCCTTTTGTAGAGAACTCAAAATTTGCTCTTCTCTGGGCATCTACCTCTGTTGTTCCTTGTTGATGTACTGCTGCAATAGTTTAAGTATCTTCAATAAAATTTTACTTGCATGCAATATTAATAACATCGTTTGGTAATATCTGTTGCGTCACCTTTCTTTGGAATGGGCACAAATATGGAACTCTTCCAGTTGGTTAGCGAGATAGCTGTCTTCCAAATTTCTTGCCACAGATGAATGCGTGCTTCCAGTCTTGCTTCCTTTTGTTGAAACATCTCAGCTGGTATTCTGTCAATTCCTGGAGTCTTTTTTTTTTTTTTGCCAGTGACTTCAGCACAGCCTGCACTACTTCTATCAGTGCTACTGGTTCTTGATCATATGATACCTCCTGAAATGGTGGAACATCAACCAATTCTTTTTGGTATAATGATTTTGTGTATTCCTTCCACCTTCTTTTGATGCTTCCTGCATTGTTCAACATTTTTCTCATAGAATCCTTTAAAACAATAACTTGAGGTTTGAATTTTTTCTTCAGTTCTTTCAGCATGAGAAATGTCAGGCATGTGCTTCCCTTCTGGTTTTCTAACTCCAGGTCTTTGCCTGTTTCATTATAATACTTTGTCTATTCAGTCCATCCTTTGAAATCGTCTGTTCAGCTCTTTCACTTTATCATCCTCTCCACTCACTTTAGCCCCTCTACATTTAAAAGCAAGTTTCAGAGTCTCTTCTGACATCTATTTGGTCTTTTCTTTGCTGCATTTTTAATGGCTTTTTGCCTTCTTCCTGTATGATGTCCTTCATATCATCCCACACCTCATCTGATTGTCAGTCATTAATGATCATACATCAAATCTTGAGATGGACTCCAAATTCAGGTGATATACTCCCTCGTTTTGCTTTTCTTAAGCTTGAACTTAAACTTGCATATAAACAATTAATGACCTGTTTTGCAGTTGGCCACTGGCCTTATTCTGACTGATAATATTGAGTTTTTCTTTCACCTCTTTCCACAGATGCAGTCAATTTGATCCCATGTTTTCCATCTGTGGAGGGGTATAGTCACCATTTATCTTGTTGAAAAAAATGTATTTGTAATGAATAAGCCATTGATCTTGCAAAATTCTATCATGCCACCTCCAGCATCACTTCTATTACCAAGGTCATATTTTCCAGCTATCGATTCTTCTTTGTTTCCAGCTTCCACATTCCAATCGCTGGTAATTGCCAATGTATCTTGACTACATGTTCAATCAATTTCAGACTGCATTCCCATTTTTGGCATTAGTGGCTTGTGTGTAAATTTGAATTATAGTTGTATTAACTGGTTTTCCTTGTAGGCATAAAGATCACTATTGCTGACAGCATTGTATTTTAAGATAGATCTTGAAATGTTCTTTTTGATGATGAATAGACCATCATTCTCTTCAGTTTGTCATCATCAGCATAGTAAACTGCATGATTTTCCCATTCAAAATGGCCAATATCAGTCCATTTCAGCTCATTAACACCTAGGATATTGATCTTTATGCATTCCATTTCTTTTTTTGAGTATTTCCAATTTTCCTAGGTTCATATTTTCTATATTCCACTTTCCAATTATTAATGGATGTTTGCAGCTGTTTCTTCTCATTTTGGGTTGTGCCATGTCAGCAAATGAAGACCCCAAAGGCTTTACTCTACCCATGTCATTAAAGTCAACTCTACTTTGAGGAGGCAGCTCTCCCTGAGGAGTTCACCTTCTGGCACTGTATTCCACTGCTATTCATAACATTTTCACTGGCCTATCTTTTCAGAAGTAGATTGGCAGGTCCTTCTTCCCAGTCTGTCTTAGTTTGGATGCTGTGCTGGAATTTGTCCGCCACTGAGGACCCTGCTGGTATTTGAAATTCGGTGGTATAGCTTGCAGCATCACAGCAACACATAAGCCGCCACAGTAAGACAAACTGACAGACTCACCGTGGAGTTGTCCATCTCTGGTCTGTGAAAAATAATGGAAAAGCCTCTGACAGCCTCTCATCTTTACACTTTTTCATCCTGCAGTCTTCAACTTCCAGAGGCCAAAGGTCAAACTGTCTATTTTTCTTAAAGCCACCTCACTTGTCTCAGAGTAAGGGAGATACAGTCATCTCTCACCTCTCATAAATATTGAAGATCTATTTGTGCTTCATTTTTGTAAACAGTCTCCATTTTTGTTGGGTTATTGGTCTTTTTCTTATTGGTCATTAAAAGTTCTTTATATAATCAATAAAATAGCCTTCATTTATGGAATCACAAATTTTGAATCTCATCCTGAAATTAGGGTTTTTAAAATACGTAAATGACATTTGAGCCAATAGCAATGGTGCTGCAAGTCTTCAGGGTGATAAAATTCATTCTCATTGTCAGGGGGGAGAAAAAAAGACAGATTTTCAGTCTCTATAGACTAAGAAATATGATGTCAGTTTAGATAAAAATGATTTCTTAGAACCAACAAGTCAAATCAAGGCTAGTTTAATGTCTTTCTTTGACAGGGCTCATGTCATGTTAATAATGTTATCTGTATGAACGAGGAGGAGAAATGTGGACCAAGAACAAAAACAGTTGGCTGTATCAATAACTGGTTTAGTAACCATGCCAAAGAGTAGGAATTTTACTAGTGCCCCTGCCTGGAGGAGCCAACCCCTGCCTCATGGTTCATAGCTATTTATGACAGGATCCACACAGCAGTCACCTTGTGTTGAGCCACGACCTCAGTGCACACATGCACATTTCAAATCAGGCTGGATCCAGGACTTGGTATCCTTGTCATAACCACTGTCTTCAAAATATCCTCTCTGCTTTACGAGTGTGTCTTGAGTGTCTGCGTAATTCCTGAATTCCAAGAGCTCTTTCTGCTCAGCTGAGTGCCTAGCCAGCTCGGTCAGTAAGACCTAGCTTCTGCTTGCTAGTGCCCAAAGTGCCCTGGGATGGAGCCTAATCTGAATTCTGACTTGTTCTCTCTGAGCACCTAATGGCCATCTGTAAAATGGGTATAATCCTTCAGCTGATATGACTGGTCTGTGAGAAATGCCAAGAGCTATATAAATGAAATGTTTGTACACTATCACTCCTACCTAGACTTTCTCCCTGGAGTCTTCCCAAAGACCAGACAAGTTCCTATGCATTTCTCATTATTTTCTCCCTCTAGTCTTTGCAAATGGCTCCTCATGAGGAATCTTCTCAGGCTCCTCCCCTGAAGCCACAGGCTTAATTATCCATTCCTGCCCCCCGAGCCTGACAGTTCACCTTGGAGGTGAGCCCTGACTTCAGCACTCACTTTCCAGAGGCTAAACGAAAGCCACGGGTTTTAAGCAGAGACCACTACAGGCAGTCACGGTGAGGCTGGGGTGAGGGATACAAGAAATGTGTGGAGACTTTGAGGGCAGGTTAATCTGAAATTGAAACTGAACTCCATCTCTTACAGCTGATAAATCTGAATTCAAATCCTGGTTCTATCATTTAATATCTATGTCTCCTTCTTAGAGTGAACTTTTCTAAAATGCATTGTCCTCACTGAAAAACAGGTATTAGTAAATAGTATTCATCTCTTAGGGTCGCTGTGAGTCTTACAGAGCTATTACATGGAAAACATGTGGCAAATATTTGGTAAACATTAGCTCTTTATACCACTACTGAGATTAATATTGAAGGCTGACCAGTACTGTCCTGGTGTACGGAGTGTGAGGGGAAAGCTGTGATGTATAGGGAAGCATCCTGGAAGATCTAGACTTGAGGTCTGATTCATCTTCCAAAGTCAAGCAAGTTGAAGCTCCAAGCCCGGATAGAACTCGTTTTTATGACCCTATATAGTCGTTTATTCATTCAGGCTCATAGGCCTGCCATAAATTTCAAATGAGAATGTTTACTAAAATCCTTTGGGGCATTCATTTATTCCTTCAACACGTGTTCTGATGTAAATAGTATTCATCTCTTTGTGCCAGGCATGGTTTTCCCATGCAACACTTTCATTCGAGTAGGGAGACAGGTAAGCAATTACAGCATGATTCCAGCATGCTGTGAGAGTCCAGGGAAGGAACAGCTAACTCAGTCAATCACAAGTTAAGAGGCTGAAGGGAAAATGAGAATGGATGTCCTAAGGAAAGGAACATTTGAGCTGAGTTTTGAAGGAAAAATAAGAATTACTCAGGCAAAAGAGGGAGAGGGAACATCATTTGCCAAAACTAGGAAGGATGAAACACTGTAAGTCATTCAGGAAACTGTAGGTGGTGCTTTGTCACTGGAATACAAAATCATAATTTGACATTTATGGGAGCAATGAAGCCAAGGAGATGCATTTGAAACTTCATTCTCCCACTAACTCTGTGCAAGTTTAGGCAAATTAGACCCTGTGCCACAGTCTCCTCACCTGTAAAATCGGATAAGGTTGTAAAATGCCTCATACAGTTGTGAAATTCAGTGAGTTAAATAAAGACATAGCACTTAGTGTCTGGCACAAAATGGGCATTCAATAAACTATTGTGGTCAGGTACACTGAGAGATGTACTTAGACAGGCAAGCAGGGGACAGGTCACTAAAGGTCTTCTGTGTTAAGCTAAGAAGATTTCATTTTATCCTGAAAACAATGGTTACCACTCGAGAATTTAAAACAGAAAAGTTAAAAACATCGATATGCATTTTATATAGATATTTATGAAAGCCACACACAGAAGGGATTTTATAAAGATGAGGATAGAGGCATCCATATAAGTGAAGAAGTGATATATTGTGGGTTGAAGTATTGAGGATTAAGACAAAGAGAAAGAAGTCTAGTATGATAAGACAGGTGAGGGGGTGAGTGACAGGAAAAAATTTGACTATCTCCAGATTTGCCTGTTGTGTACATGAGCAACAGTTACAGATTTCACAGTCATCAAGGCATAACTAGTTGGAATCATGGATCTAGAATTTTACTGAAGAATGCAACGTAAGAGAGGAAGAGTGAACAGAGAGCACAGACAATATGGTTAAGTCTAAAACAATGTTTTTCAAACTCCCATATGCTTATGAGTCCCTTGAGATCTCATTCAAGTGCAAGTTGTGTTTCAGAAGAGTTTGGGATTCTGCATTTGTAATAAACAACCAGGTAGGTGATACTGATGCTGCTGATCCAAGGACCACACATAGAACAGAAACACTAGAAAAAGCAAATGATGGAAGAGAAACTTGTAAAAGAGATTGTGTCAGTCTCGGTCCAACCAAACAACAAAACTAGCAGCAATTTCAACAGAAAAAATTAATATAAAGAATTATTAACTATAAAAGGGATTGGAATAATAAGAGATTGACTGTTACTGTTAAGTACCACCATGGTATTGTTAGGTACCGCCAAGCTGATTTCTATTCATAGGGACCTCATGTGACAAGAGTAGTACTACTCCATGAGGTTCCCTTGCTGTAATCTTTACAGAAGGAGACCCTGGTAACACAGTGGTTAAGTGCTCGGCTGCTAACTGAAAGGTCAGTGGTTGGAACCCACTAAGTTGTGTCATGGGAGAAAGAAGTATCAATCCCATCAAAAAGATTACAGCCTTGGAAAACCTATGGGATAGTAAGAGTCAGAATGAACTCAATGGCAAGAGTTTAATCTCTATGGAAGTAGACTGCCAGGTCTTTCTCCCAAAGAGCCACTGGATGGGTTCAAACCGTAGACCTTTGGGTTAACAGCCCAGCACTTACCTGTTATGCAACCAGGGCTCCTGGAGGGGTTGAATCCCAGAACCCCCTGCCACCAAGTCGATTCAGACTCATAGTGACCATACAGGACAGAGCAGAGCTGACCCATAGAGTTTCCAAGGAGCACCTGGTGGATTTGAACTAACAAACTTTTAGTTAGCAGCCATAACATTTAACCCAGCAGGGTTTCCTGAGGGGTTGACTAGTAAGAAGCAGAGGAGGGAAGAGCAAGGGGACATTTCCATTTATTTCCCCCAGCAACTAACGCACTAAACAATGAATAAAAACAATTTGTGTGGAAATTGTCAAATAAGAACGAAGCTTACCGTGTCAACTTTCACCTGAAATAAAACAGAAGACATTAAAAAGAACTCCAAAGAATACAGGAATAGCAGACATAAGGAGTAATCACTATACCACTAGGTCTGACAGAATGCTCAAGGAAGAGAGTTCCTTCTCCCCTCAGGGTGGGATCTAGACTTTGTTGGATGGAGCACAGCTTTGATTCAATCAACAGCAGCGAAGTAGCTGTGATGCCATGCTAACAGAACTTGCTGGAAATCCACCATCTAGGAAGTGTTTCACCAGAGGCACTGTATATACCACCACCCAAGGGGGGTGCCAGGGGAATCTGCTTGGTCATTAGGTGCTTCTGGCCTCCATGCACTGTAGGAGCTTGGCACTGGGGAAGCTCCCCATTCTGCAGGAGGAAGACTGGTGAGCAAGTCCATGGAACTAGAAAGCAAGCTTCTTTTCTCCCACAACGTCTATCCAGTGCCTTCTACCGACAAAGTGTAGCAGCATGCCGGATAGCAAAACAAAATTATTTAAAGACCACAGATCCATACTCAACAGAGCAGACAAAAGAATGAATTTGGAGCTGAGGGCTAATAAATTGATAATCACCACAGACATGAAGCAGAAGTGGTGGGCAGGGCGCTCATTTGTTTTGAAAAGATCCTGCCACTCTTCATATTTTATTTTATTATTCACCTCATTGGCTACATTGTAATAGTTATAATACAGATATAGTCAAGTAAGTGTTTATCGGATCTAACGTTTGGTAGGTATTCAGGCTTATAAACAAAAAAACCAAAACCACTGCCGTCGTGTCAGGTTCAACTCATAGTGACCCTGTAGGTAGAGTAGAACTGCCCCATAGAGTTTTGAAGAAGCATCTACGGCAAGTGACATTTTGGAGAAGAGCTGGGAGCAGAAGCTAGACTGCAGTGGTTGAGGAATGAGTAGGAGGTGAAAACACGCAGACGGTGGCCAAAAAGTTGAAGGAAAAAGATTATAGAGAGCTGAACGTGGCTAAAGAAAATGCATTGTCTCTAAGGACAGACTTGAGCTTATTCATACACTGAGGGGAACAAGGGAAGAAACAGAAGGGTATTCTGAGGACAGAAAGAAAGGGATATCACCTAAAACACAGGCAGAACAGACATGCTGCATTGCTTTCACTGGGAAACGAAGGAAGGAAAGATGAGCACAGTCATCAGTTTTGTGGGAACAGGGGAAATTAAAGGAGTTTGTGTTTGTGAATTTGACTTGTACATTGCAGGATATATGCCTCTTTCTGCAGACAGCACACAATGCCTGCTGTCTTCATCTCAGCTCTTCTGTCTGTCCCCCTCTTTTGCCATTCAGAATATTAAGCCTTATATGGAGAATAATTTAACTGTTAGATTTTCACTTATACTAGTCTATATACACATATATGGAAACCCTGGAGGCATAGTGGGTTAAGTACTACCTCTGCTAACCAAAAGGTCAACAGTTCAAATCTCCTAGACGCTCCTTGGAAACTCTAGGGGACAGTTCTACTCTGACCTCTAGGGTTGCCATGAGTCAGACCAGACTCGATGGCAGTGGGTTTGGGTTATGTATACATATTTACATTGAAGTCTCTAGAGCAACCAAATTTCTTCTCCTTTAGTTTCCAGCACTCCATTTGCTCTGGTTCTCTCTTCTCTCTTTCAGTCTTCTTCACTGACATCAGTTATTCTACCTGCCCCTTAGGATTCCATCCCACTCCTTCTATAAAATTAAAAGCCTCACATCGTCACCCCCAGCCTTAATCCTTCATCTGAGCTCTCCATCGCTATTTCCAGTTGCCAACTTGACATCTCTTAGAGAGTCCTGAACACGTGGTACCTCCTAGTACCCTGTTCCTCTTCTCTCAAGTCTTGGCAGCTCTGCTGCAGTCATCGAAACTAAAAACCTTGAAATTGTTTTTTATCCCACCCACTGTCTCCATTTTCAGTTGGTTTTTAATCTGATTCATTTGCCTCCAGAAGTATCTCTTCATCTCTCTTGGGACCTTCATCAGCCACTTAACTGATCTTTTTCTCCCACAATCTTTTTCATTGCTTTTCTCCTCTTTTAGAAAGTTGTTGTTCTGTATTTCCTTTACTGTTCTGAGGCCCAGTGTCAGAGAAGCTCCTAGGAAATTTATCTGAGTTAATCCCAAAATGCAAAACAGGAGTACAAAGTATAGACTACATGATAGAGACAGACCAACCTTGTTCAAATTTTAGAGATTTGTGGGTGATCCGTGTCAGTTTTTCTCCCCGTAAAGAATGACCACACTCTGATTCCTGGACATCTACTTGGCCACTGCTTTTCCAGGTTGTATTGTCCCCCTCATCCCTCTAGTCTTATCATGGGTCACCTTGCACCTGTCTCCCTCTTTGCTTCTCAATTCCACCCTCTTCCATGAAAGTCGTCTTCTTCAGATCTCCACTGTAAGGACTTTTACCACCTCTACACAAAGGCTGGCTAGCCCTTACCCAACTTCAACAGCAAACGTTTCTCAAAGTCTGAGGAATTAGGTCTAAAATAAAGCTCATAAATTTCCATCATGACATTCCAGAGTGTGCTTTGGGATTCCAAATCTACTTTTCTCTGAGATCTCCCTGAGGTGTGAGTTTATAGATAAGCCTTTTTTTCTTTTGAGTATTCAGAGGGTGGCTGTTCAAACATCCACATGAATGGTGATTTTCAGACAATACATCTAAACCCACAATGAAGAAAAACATTTCCTAACACCCCACATTTTATAAGGCTGCTCTAACCTTCAATATGTCCAAAGTAATTGCAAGGTGATCCATTTGCCCAGGTTGTTTGTGACTGAAGGGTTTCCTAGGATGCCAGACTTTCAATGTCAAACTCAAGAGAATCTCAGGCAAACTGGGACCATAGTTGTTAAGAACATGAACTCTGGAGTCCAGTGCCTTGGTTCAAATCCAGCTCTGCCACTTAGCAGCTGTGTGAACTTCAGCTAGATTTAAACTGAGCTTCTGTTTCTTCATCTGTAAAATTAGCAGTACCTCCTCCATAGTGTTGTCACAAATATTTTAAAAACTAACACATGACAGCACTGATTACAAAATTGACTGTAAATGGGCAAAGTTTAATCAACTTTAGCTATTTTATGTATCTCACTGTTAGTTCCTTTTACCATCTTCCTTTTCCCTCCCCTCACCCACCCCACCCAAGCCAAAAAACCCACTCATTGCTGTGGATTCCAACTCATAACAACCCTACAATACAGAGTAGAACTGCCCCATACAGTTTCCAAGGAGCATCTGGTAGATTCAAACTGCTGACTTTTGGGTTAGCAGCCATAGCTCTTAACACTATGCCACCAGGGTTTCCTACCATCAAACAGTGCCCCTAATAATCCAGAAAAAAAGTGCCCCTAATAATCCAGAAAAAAAGTGAACCCATTACTGTATCATGTACATCTTAGTCAATTAGTCCTGCTTTAACAGAAATATCAAAAGTTCTTGGCTCTAAAAAGAAATTTTAATTATCACACTCCCATAAGCTACAAGTTCAAATTCATTTATTATCACTGTCCAGTAAACTACAAGTCCAATTCCAGTATGACAGCATCTGGCACAGGAACCTCACATCCAAAGGGCACACTCCACTCTCAGAGCCACTTTCTGGGTGGTATGAGGTCCCAAAGTCTCTCTGCTCACTTCTTTTATATCCCACAAGTTTGTAGATTGAGTCCCGCCTCATCAACATGACTGCTGCCCATTCTCCCTCATCAACATCATATAGGCAGGATTCACAGCACATGGGAAAATGACCCAACAGCAGCCAAGGTGATACATACATTTTGGGGAGGACACAATGAACTCCATGACAAAATACCTTTCAATATCTGCTCCCTTAATTACGTAAAGATCTGGTTAAGACTTTGAAATCACTGTTATGAGAGTCCAGTTAAATATTTAGCCTCCTCTCCTCTTCTTCACTCCTCTACTCAATAAGCAGTACTCAAGAACCTGTGTGCTGCAGCAGCTCTGTGCTTAAGGCTCCAGCCAACACCCCAGAAGTATGCTGTTACTCTGCTCTTCTAAACTTATCCTGAAAGGAAAGCAACATAATCACTCAGGAGGACGAGACCAGGCAATGAACACCACAGCCAAAATACAAGTGCTCAGGAAGGCAACAGTCTGTTCAGCTTGTCATTTGTGGTCCAGGAAGACCAGAAGTCTTCCTCAGCAATTTCCCTCTGTCCTTGCCACAGTGGCCCCAAAATAAGGCTGTTTTTCCTCGCTGGTTTCGCTACTCCATAAGGATTCCCAGAGCCCTTGGCCCTTTGATTCTTGATATACTTTCTCTTGTTCCTAATGAAGGATTTTCTTTATCTTTCCTTGTTTTACCTTGAACCCCTTATTCTTCCCCTCAAATGATACATACTCTTAATCTTTCAGTCAGCACTTGAATACCTGCAACATCACAAACTAGTATATTTTCAGTTTACCTTTCATACATATGAGGCCAAGAGTTCCCTGGGACAAGGAATTCATCTTTGTAGCTCCCACAATATCTGACACAATACTTATTTGAATGCCCCAAAGGAACAGACCTATATATAGTGCCAAGCCAGCCAGTGGATTTTTATCAGACCCCCCAGGCTCTAAAATAGAAATAGGCTTTCTTTCATTGACCACTTTGTTCTCAACCTCACTACTAAGGCAGGCCCAGGGGCAAGGCTAATGGATGAAGATGGAAATACATCTCGTACACCAGCTTCTTCCTGGTGGGTTTCCCTGGGCTGCAAGAGTGGCGGTCTCTCCTGGTTCTGCCTCAGCCTCCTCTATGCAACTATCATCTCTGCCAATGCCTTGGTCATCTACACTGTGGCGACCCAGCAGAGCCTGCACCAGCCCATGTACGTGCTCATCACCTTGCTCCTGGCTGTCAACATTTGTGCTGCCACCACTGTGATGCCCAAAATGCTGGAGGGCTTTGTGCATTACCCCAACCCCATCTCACTGCGTAGCTGCCTGGCCCAGATGTTCCTTATCTACTTCACCCTCCTTCTGGACTAGAATCTTCCACTAGCCATGGCCCTAGACCACTACATGGCCATCTGCCATGCACTCTGCTACACTGACTGATGACCCCTCGCCTGTTGGGCTTTCTGGCCATTCTTGCCCTGACACGGAGTCTGGGAGTGGCAGTGCCCTTGGCGGTGCTGACCTCACAAGCTCAATTCTGCTGGACAGCAGCGATCCGGCACTTCACCTGTGAGTGCACTGCACTTCTGAGCAGAGCTTGTGGGGACCTGACTTTCAACAGGTTCGGGCTGGCTATGCGGCTGGTCAGTGTGACCTTAGATCTGGCTCTGCCGGGGACCCCCTACACCCGCATCATCTACAGTGCCTTCCAATCTCTTCCAGGGGAGCCCGAGCCAAGGCCTTGCACACGTGTGGCTCCCACTTGCTGGTCATCCTCACCACCTACCTCTCTGGTCTCTCTACTTCCATAGTCTTACGAGTGGCCACGACTGTGTCTCAGGACGTCCAGAACCTGCTCAGTGCCATCTACTTGCTGCTCCCAGGAGCCCTGAATCTTATCATTTATGGGGTAAGGATGAGAGAGATTTGGCAACATGTAAAAAAGATGCTTTGTGGAAAGGTATCAGTCTAGGAGGCTGAGAAGCCAGCGGCTGCAAAACATCACAGTACAGGGTAAACTGCCAGGGTGAGGACTTTTATCAGCCTAGGAAGCTGTCATTGTGACCTCTGGGTATATAAGATAAGCAGGTAGTCCTAATGGACTGGCTAGCTGGAATTTTCTGAGTAGATTATGGCTCTATAGCAAGCCCAGTGTTAGTCAACTACTACTTGCTGAATTCTTACAACACTGTTTTCATCCCAATAATAAAATTGCTTTTACTTGTATGTCCCTTAGTTCCTCTGTTCTCTTCCCCCAACTCCAAGAAAACTCCAATTATTATTCAGATGTATGGTGCTTCACAAGAAGTGGTATACAAATCATATTAGACCATACCTGGCCTATACCCAGTATGAAGCAAATGCATAGTCCAGGACCTTCCCTGGGGACTCAGTCTCTCCCAAAGATAAGCCAAGTCTTTACATGAATAACCAGTGTCACGAAATACAGGCTAGCCTTAAGAACACTAGAATGAAGACACTCAGAATAAAGAATGAAGGCACTCAGATTGGTTCTAAGATTTAGACACAGATGAGGCCCTGACTTAAGGCTCTGGGGAAAAGTCCTGGTCACCAATACTCAGCTGAGGAGCTTCTCAGCACAGGCACCCCATGTCCAAAGAACCCACTCTGCTCCTCATTCTGCTTTCTTGGTGGTAGTTCTCTCTCCTCCCTACTCAATTCTCTTTTATAAATTATCTCAAGAGTGACTCAAGATACAACCTAGTCCTGTGTATGAGTCCTGCCTAATTAACATCATACAAGTTAGGATTTTTGACAGGACAATCACTGCCAGGTCACAAAATGGAGAAACACCACAGAATACTGGGAATCATGGCCTAGTGAAGTTGACATACATTTTTGGGAGATGCAATCGAATCTGTGACACCAGGCTACCTCACACCCATCAGTCAGGCCATTCTCCCCATCTCAGCTTATGTGATCCATCTAAAATGTAACCAGCCATCTCCTGCCTACACACTTTCCACAGCTATCATCCACAGGATAGCCAACAGAGCGTAACTTCATACGCTGCGCAAGGCTCCCCATGATGTGAGCACAGCCAGTCCCTTCAGTTTTATTCTCTACTGAAAGTCAGTAAGAGAAGGAAAAATACAAATTTCCCAAATATATGGAAATGAAACAAGACAGGGTTAAACAATCAAAAGAACAAAGGAGCACTCACAGAGGAAATCAGAAAATATTTAGCGACTAATGAAAGTGAAAGCATAACAAACATGAAAGTGGTTCTAAGGGAAATTTATAGCTGTCAATGACTACATTTAAGAAAAAAAAAATCGCAAATAGATAACCTAGCTTTATACCACCAGAAGAACTAGAAAAGACAGGCGAAAACTAACTAACTTCACAACTACCAAAAGGAAGGAAATAATAAAGATTAAATAAGAGGACAGAAAAACTACATAAAGCAGTAACACTGACAAACCTTTAGTCAGACTGACGAAACAATAAAGTCATGGACCAGGTGGTTTCACTGGGGAATTCTGTCAAACGTTTACAGAAATAACTTCAATTCTAACAGAACTTTTCCAAAAAACATAAGAGGATGGAAACTTCCTAATTCATTCAATGAGACCAGCATTACTCTGATACTAAAATCAGATTAAAGACACAAGAAAACTACAGACCAATATCCCTTAAGAATATACATGCAAAACTCCTCAAGAAAACTGGTAAACCAAAACCAACAGCATTTTAAAAGATAATATGCCATAATCAAGTGGAATTTATCCCAGGGATGCAAGGGTTGTTCATTACCAGAAAACCAATGTACTATATACCACATTAGTAGAATGAAGGAAAAAAAAATTATCATCTCAGCTGATGCAGAAAAAACATTTATCAAAATCTAGTATCTTTTCATAATAAACACTCAAGCTAGGAGTAGAAAATGATAGATGGCATTTATGAAAAATTTACACCTAATATTATACTCAATAAGCAAAGACTGAAAGCCTTCCCAAGATCAGGAATATGACAAGGCTACCTACTTTCACCACTACTATTCAACATTGTACTGGCTGTTCTACCCAGAGGAACTGAGTAAGAAGAAACAAAGGAATCAGTATTGGAAAGGAAGAAGTGAAACAATGTCTATTCACAGACAACATAGTTCTATATTTGGAAAATCCCAAAGAATCCACAAGAAAGCTACTATAATACACAAATTCAGCCATGTTGCAGTGTGCAAGATCAACACACAAAATTCAGTTGTACTTCCCTTCATCAAAAATTCACAATCCCAGGAGGAAACTAAAACAATTCCACTTACAATGCTATGTAAGAGAACAAAATATCTAGAAATAATTTAACCAGAGAAGCAAAAGAACTTGTACACTGAAAACTATGAGATATTGCCAAAAGAAATTAAAGATCTAAATAAATGGAAAGACATCCTGTGTTCATGGATTGGCAGACTTAATATTGTAAAGATGTCAGTACTACCCAAAGCAATCTACAGATTCAGTGCACCTTATCAAAATCCCAACACTCTTTTTTTTTTCAGAAATGGAAAGTTGAATCCTCTAATTCATGTGAAATTATAGGGGGTCTTGAGTATTCAAAGCAATCTTGAAAAAGAAGCACGAAGTTCAAGAACTTGTACTTCAACTGACCTGGACCACACAAAACAAAGTGACACTAGAGGCAAAGAAATCTTCAAAAATGTACATGGGGTTGTCTAAAGGACACTGCTGGCGCTGAGCTGATTGGGTGAAGAGGGCCAGACCTTGGTCAAAAGGTCACGGGAAGTTCAGAACAAAAGGGAAAGTGTGCTATCACATGGGAGGAGAGGGAAGAGCAGGGTAGCTAGAATAGAATAGACGTGAAAGTCCCAGGTGTTACTTGTTAACATGACATAGACTCTAAAATTGTTATTAATTCACAACTAAAAAAAAGAACTAGTACTTCCTGATTTCAAAATGTACTACAAAGCAATAGTAATCAAAACTGTGATAATGGTATCAAGATACACATATAGACCAATGAAATAAAATTCAGAGTGCAGAAATAAATCCAAACATCTATGACCAACTGGTTTTTGACAAGGGTGACAAGTCCATTCAATATGGAAAGGAACAGCTTCTTCAACAAAGTGTAGTAGGACAACTGGATTTCAGCATGCCAAAGAATGAAGTCAGACCTCACCTCACACCACATATAAAAATTAACTCAAGATGGATCTACAGAGTAAATATAAGACCTAAAATCACAAGACTCTTAGAAAAAATACAGGAGTAAATCTTCATGGCCTTGGATTTGGCAAATGTATTCTTAGATATAACAGTGAAAGCAACAGAAACAAAAGAAAAAATAAATTGAATTTCACCAAAATTAAAAACCTTGGTACATCAAAGGGCATTATCAAGAAAGTGAAAAGAAAATCTACAGAATGGGAAAAAATATTTGCAAATCAAGTTACTTAATGAGGGTTTAATATCCAGAATATGTACAGAAATCCTACAACTCAACCAAAAAAAAAACCTCAATTTAAAAATGGGCAGAAAAAATACATCTCTCCAAAATGGTCAATAAGCACATAAGATGCTCAGTATCATTAGTCATTAGGGAAACGCAAGCCAAAACCAGTCACAAAAGACCATATATTGCATGATTCCACTTAGCTGAAATCCACTTAGGCAAATGTAGAAACAAAACAGTAAAATAACAACTGCTTCGGGCTGGACGCAGTGGAAGGAGACAAGAGTAACTGCTAATGGGCATGGGATTTGTTTGGGATGATGACGATATTTTAAAACCGATTGTGGTGATGACCATACACTCTGTGAATGTACTAAACATAGATGAAGTATGCAGTGAATTGTGTGGTATGTGAATTGTACCTTAATGAAAAATGTCTTTTTAAAAAAAAAAAGCTCTCACTAGAAGAAGTGAGGAGACACTGCGAGGTGATGCCCCTTTAGGAGCAGAACACACAAAAAACTCGATTTTCAAGGCAATATAAACACTTCATATTCCAGAAGGTCTTGAGTCAAGCCTTTACTAAGAAAGCTAGCTCAAGGTTAGAACGAAATTTTGTGTCAGAGAGTTGTAAGAATTAAATGGTTTATAAATGTTCAACACTAAGGTGCTGTACCAATGTGAAGAATATCATTCAAGTCTGGAACCTAGTAACAGAGATTTATCTTCAGCAGTTGTTTAATGTTTTCAGACGTACCAGCTGGGTAGTCTTTCCCTGTGGCTTCAGTCAAAGAACAAAATCTGTTCTATATCCTTTTGGGGATAAACTGTGTGAATACACCAACTACGTATAATGTCTGGCACAAGGCAGGCACAGTCAACAGGTATTCTTTAAATGAACAAATGAAGAAAGAACAAAGTTATGAAATGAAAAGCCATCCAGCTTAATTCCATGATTCTCATTTCTCTCTAGTTCTACTTTGTGTCCACAGATTTTGAGAACTTTTCTTAGAGGGGCTATAAGGATAATCAAATTTAATTTTATATGGAATACGAAGTAAGAGGCAATGACAAAGCTGTGTATCACAGAGTAATTGTAACCATCTCTGAAATCGTTATTAGAAAAATTTCACATTAGAGCATCATCAAGGAAAATAATAAGTGGCCATGAGTTCAGAAATAATAGGTAAGAGTTTATAATCTGTATGTGAAAAATGACTGAAAATAAATTTGGCTAATTCACTGATAGTGTAAGTAAAACTGGTAAGCCAAAGTCACTTCTTCACAAAAAACAAGTGTAGAAGTTTATAAAAACTAAAAACATTTAGAAACATCAAAAACTGACCAAAATATACAACAAAAATACTCATTTTATACAGTAGAAAATAAGTCAGAATCTCCAGAGCTTCATACAGGTTTGTTTCAACTTAACTCCCTGCTGAGAAACTTTCCTTTCCACCCCAGATACACTGAATCAGAACCTACATTTTAACAAGACTCCTAGGTGATTCTTACTAGATACCTAGGTGGGGTATCTTGTTAAAATGTAGATTATGATTCAGTGTATTCGGCGGTAAAAATTAAAATTCTCAGCAGAGCAGTTCAAAACCCTGAGAATAGTCAAGTCACTTACCCTTTTTGAACCTATTTCCTTATCTGTAAAAGCAAAACTTGGAAACCCAGGTGCTTCTTGGAAACTTTATAGGGTAGTTCTACTCTGGCCTACGGGGTCACTGTGAGTCATAACCCACTCAATGGCAATGGGTTAAAAGTAGAACTCAACATAGATTATATCCAGAGATGCAGAATACTGAATTAAACACAAAACTAAAACCAAAATCCACTGCTGTGAAGTTGATTGTGACTCACAGCAACCCTACAGGACAGAACAGAACTGCCCCAGAGTTTCCAAATACCATTTGGTGGACCTGAAATGCTGACCTTTAGGTTAGCAGATGTAGCTCTTAAGCACTACATTAACAGGGTTTCCAAAAGCCATCAAAAAATCCAGTGAAAACCACCCAAGTAATAGAGAGAGGAGACTTAAAGAACATTCCATAGCTTTCTTTAGAAAGCTCATGAACACTTAGTGAGCATTTTACTAACTAAAGGTGCTAACAATACTTCTCCATATTAAAAATGGGAAATTAGCCACGCTCAAAAAGGGCACCAATTATAATAAGGGATAAGTAGATGTTTGTTTGTATACATGTATGTTAAAAAGAGGAAAAAGGCAGTCGGAATTCTATACAGATTTTAAGTAATTTAAAATTTTCTTCTCAAACCCTAAAGGTGCAATTTTTTTCCTCACATTTGACATTTGTATGAAAATAAATGACAAAATTAATCTCACACAGTTACTCAGAAATGTTTATCTTTATTTCTGATGACTCTAGAACCTTGTCTATATAAACGTCCTGGAGCAGGTCAAAAGACAAAAAGAATAAGAGCTTTTCCTGAGTGGCTCTGATGGGTTACTGGTTAAGAAGATGGACTTAAGTTTGGTTTTATAGGGACTTAGCAGTCAAAGCAACAAAACTAAGCCACCTTACCAAAACTGGGACACAGTACTTTAAATCAATTATTCTTCTTCTACAATAAAGTCCAGACAAACCTTACACTTGAAGCAAACTTACTACATCTATCTATGATCAAGAAGTAGCATGACTGTCAAAGAAGTGCTGTACTCTTCTGAGCCTTTCTTCTCAAGATCCACACATCAGACACTCTTCTCTGTTCTCCAGAGAGCACACCATGGCTGCCGTGTTCCTCTCCTTCTCTTCTTCCTCTTTTGATGCCTTTTCTTTTTCTTTCAGCTTTTCCTTATTTAGAGTGAACTGAATAGGGTTAGCTGCTGGTCTTGTCCTTAAATAATACATACCAGTCTTTAAACCCTACAAGGAAAGTAAAAACAACCATTAGAAGAAACCATTTTTGACAATGCTATTTATTCAAGACCAATGTGTAAAATACATTCCTATAAACCAGTTCAAGCTCTCTCCTAAACCGGAAATTTTACCTTCACTAAGAAGTCCTTTCAAAACCGCTCAGAGTATGGAAGACACAAAGCTATACTCTGTGTTTTTACCCTCAAACAGGCTTCTCTATTGGGAAGTATCAAATATTTGTATGTTCTCTAGTCTATTTTTTGTTTGTTTGTTTTTATGCATGTGACTTCTAAAGTTGCCCAAGATAACATGTCTGCCTCAGACTGTAACTATTTAGAGGGCCAAACTGTATCTCTGTGTTAACAACAGATTATGACTCCTTCAAGGATGAAAGAGATCAGTTAAGAATTATAATGGCAATGGAATAGGAAGGAAGATATTCAAGAGACGGTATGAAGGAAAAACCAACACAACTTGATGAGTGACTGTACAGAACATAAAGGAAAAGGAGGATCATAGGTAACTCAAGGTTTCAAACCTAAAATGATTTAATCCTAAACACAGTCCTATGCAAGAGCTAACTCTGGTAAAAAAAAAAAAAGCACGGGTTGGTTTGAACGCATTGGATTTAAAGTGAAAGGACTTCTTAGTGACAATATTTTACTAAATATGGTAGCTACATTTCCTCCACCAACCTGCTTCCAGCCATAGAAGTGCATACTGGTGAGTTTGCCATAGTTAGGCTCAGCAATATGGATGTTCAGAGACTGGCTTTGATCAATGAAGGCCCCTCTTTCAGCTGCCATCTTGAGTACAGTTTTTTGAGAGATTTCCCACACTGTCTTATACAGTTGCTTCAAGTCATCAGGAATTTCAGGAATGCTCTGAAGAAGGGAAACCAAGTATTTACTCTACAACTCTGGAAGAAAGTAATATGATCAGTAGAATAATGACCCAAGGTTCCAGCCTTGGTTCTATTTCCTGCCAAATCTGACTATACTATTCAGTATTATACAACATGATGCTTATCAGATTTGTCAAGATTGCCCTTAGAAAGTTCAACAAGGCCCTAAGTAATCAACCAAATATCATTCTGGTGATGGTAACTTACGAATCCACAATTAATTGATTTATGGCCTAAACATGCACTGTTTAGAGGCATTCAAGAAAGGAAGCAAAAGTCAGAAGTAAGCAGCAATAAATTCCTCTTGAGTTTTACTAAAAATAATCAGATATAATCCACAGTGACGTGATCAAGGGAAGCAATGAGACAGAACTTTTTAATTAAACCAAAAAGACTATGAACTCCATCTAGAGTCAACATAAATTAGATTTTCTTAGGTCTAAGGTAAACTCACATTAAAACATACAGGTGGGCTAATGCTGTAGTTCCTACCATCACACACAAAAAAGTTAAAAGAATCTTTATATCTGTGTGGCCATGTATATCAATGTTTGGTCAGAAGCTTCTATGTACAAATAACTGCTTCTTGATTCTCAGCTGCAAATAACTTACTGTTGAACGCTATTTGTGAGTCTGTCTTTGAGACTCAGTCCTCTGACTCCATCATACTTTTTTTTAATTAAGTGTGACTCTCTAATTTCAGACTTTGTATCAATGGTCCCGCAAAATCTGATTCACTTTGGAGTCATCTGAGAAATCTTTAAAAAATAATGACGCATAGCTTCGATCCCATTCTTATTTAGTTGCTATGGGGTGCAACCTAAGTTTCAGTATTTTAAAAGCTCCCCCAAGTGACTCTAATGTGCAGAAAAGTTGAGTATCACTGCTTTATATTAGGGCACACACAATAAGCCGGTAAAAGCTATGTAAAGATGTGCACTGTCCTACCATGACGATGGCTATGTAAGCAGAGCCTGTACTACCACAATGGCCAGCCATTCTTTCTCTCCACTGCCTGAGAGAAGAGAGGATGTACCACAAAGTCCAACTCAGCTTTCCGAAGATCACACTTCATTTTCATCCTGTACCTGGATAGAGCCATTGCAAGCAATAATCTGGTTTTTCATTTCTTCGTTCCACAAGCCCCGCTCAGTAAGATCTTTCAGTAAGTGGGGATTAACAATCTGAATGCAAAAACAAGAACAATAAGAAGGTATATATAACAATGACAGGGCTGACACAGGATCACAGCCTGAAGCGTAAGTATATGAAATCACTGATGAATTATTTAACATTAAATTTCTTAGTAAATAGTATTTTTTTTAATAAACTGAGAGAATCCCATTCTACCACATGAAAGCTATATTCCTTTAAGATCTTTACATCTGTTATTCAAAAAACATACAGCATTTGCAAGGGAGAAGAATGAATACTGCCTAAACTGGGTAAATCTATAGAGAGTGGCTTTTTGTTTTTGTTTTTTTAATTTCATTTGTCTTAGGCAAAAGTTTACAATGCAAACTGGCTTTTCATTCAATAATTTTAGACACAGATTGTTATGTGACATTAGTTGCAATCCTGCACAGTGTTAGTACTCCCCTTATTTGTCTTTATACTCTGGGTTCTCTGTGTCCATTTGTCCAGTTTCCCTGTCCCTTCCTGCCTGCTCAACGTTGCTTCTGGGCAGGTGTTGCCCATTTGGTCTCACAGACTTGACTGAGCTTCTAAGAAGTATGCTCCTCCATGTGTGTTATTGTTTATTTTACAGGTCTGTCTAATCTTTGGCTGAAATTGCTTTTTTTTTTTTAAGTAAGTATATAACAAATACTTGGGAATAAACTGAAATGTACCCTCTCCAAATCTTAAAAAATTTATTTCAGGATATCTGGTAGTGCATAAATGAAATGCTTTTAAAAATTAGTGATTGTTAAAAGGATATGATATGTATAGAACAGAAAGGAAGAGTGTGCTGTCACTGGGTAGGGAAAGCAGTAGGAGCTACACATAGGCAGGCATGCAAATTTAAACTGGATTGTACACATTCAATCAATCACAATAAATAAATAAAACATATATTTAAAAAAAAAATTTAGTGACTCTCAATCCTAGAAGCACCAGGGAATCTCAGGAAAAAGACAAAAAAAGCACTGGTTCCACTAGAAATTCTAAGTAGTAACCAAGACTGAGAAACACTGCCTTAAATGATGTTTTTATATACTTCTTCAGTATCCCCTACTTAAGCATACATCACAACATTTATAGAATGGTTAAACATCATGAGAACTCTAATAATCAAGCTTCTTTCATACTCAACCTCCAATCATTCACTCCTTCAACAGGTATTTATTAAATGCCTATTAGGTACTGAAATAATATGGTGAACATTAAAGATGAAGTAACCCACTTTATCAAAGCATTGCCTCCAATCTAACAAAGAGGGGGCATACAAAATCTGACTGAGCATTTACTCCCAATATCAGGTTTCTGAAAGATCTCTCAGTAGGTCTGGCTGTCATCTCACCTGAAATTCTCCTGACAAGACTCTGCGAGTGTATATGTTGCTCGTATACGGTTCAATGGACTCATTATTCCCCAGTATTTGAGCAGTTGAAGCAGTAGGCATCGGGGCAAGAAGTAAACTGTTTCTTACACCATACCTAAAGACAAGGAGATCATTTGGTTATGTTCATACAGTTACAGTCTGCCAAAAGGCAGACACTTTAAGTCACTGGAGTCAATGTAGCTGCTGCAAATAATATCATACATATATTTCACTCACATGATGACGTCTGAATTTAACGCCTACAGGGATTCAATCCACAAGACGAGTGTGTTGAATTCTTTCTTAAACGCTAAATTCCTAAGCAGAACTAGCACAATTTTTACTGCTGGAAATCCTTACCATACCATACCATATGCTAAGTGTACTGTAGGACGCAGGTATTAGCACTTGATTCACTATCCTGCCCAGAGAAACACAAATCTCTTGAAGAGTTGACGACCTATGTCAAAGTATACTCATCCAATGTTCACTCGAAGTGCCTATGTGATCCCTTCAGGAAACATAATAAGGTGAAGTGGTCAGAATCAGACACATGTCATCACAATTCGCCATTATCCTGCGATTAGGGCAAAAAATAGGCTGAAAATACATTTGACTTCTGCAACCTCTTTAGTTTTAAGTTGTTAGTAGGTTAACTTGCTTTAACTTATTCAGTGCCAAGGAGAGTGCTTAAGGGAAGAAAACACACTATCTGACATACAAAGTAATCTTCAACTGCGCCAGCTCATCCTGAGATACCATCTCTATTAACATCTTTCCTCACCAAGCGGCAACTCCAAATACAAGTATAATAAGTATACTGTACCTTTATGTATACTAAAACTACTTGTGCTACATGTTTTACCTTACTTCATTTTAAATTAATCAAAGACAAAGAGCATGTGTTTCTCACTCTATACCTTGAGATTCATTCAGTACTTGGTACACAGCCTCATATCCTGATGAAGTCTGTACAACTGAGTTCTCAAACCCAGTCAGCCACTTTCTAGTAGTGAGACATCAAGCAAATCACCATGTCTTTACTTCTTCATCTATAAAACAGCAACATCAGCTGTCTATTTCATAAATAGTTCACGTGAATCAAAGTAGGAGAGAATGTTTTAAAAATTCAGGAACTCAAAATAGAAATATGTTTTAAGAAATCATACATGTGTGATACATCCAAACTATGGAACTGTCTGTACTTCTTAGAAACATTAGGTAAATCTACATGTTCTAAAAAGAGAAAGATTCCCAAGATAACATCACTAAATAAGAAGTCTCACAGTAATCAGTCAAGTTTAATCATAGTTATATAACAAAACCATGTTTTTGTGTGTGTACCTATCTGCAAATGTACTGAAAAAGGTCTAGAAAAATATATACCACCAACAATCTCTAAGAAAAGAAATATGTTGGCTTTTTGTTTGTTGTATGTTTTGTGACTCTTTATAGGACAAGTGGTCAGCAGAAGAGTATGAAGGACTTGCAATTTCTATTGTACATCTGTGCTTAAACTTTATTAATAACATATGTGTTTGCATAGCACTCGTGAAATTTATAAGTGATATATGTAAGAAAGATAGTTAAAATATTTTGAGAAAAAAACAACAGAGTGCAGCTTCATTTTTGCAAAATTGCATTTGCATTCATATACGAACATGTATATACTCTGAAAGACGAGAGACACCAAGATGTAAACTGGTTTTTCTGAGAGGAGGTAAATAGGATAATTTTCATTTTCTTCTTTACAATACAATTTTAAGGCAAATAGATATTTTGAAGATTATTTTTAAGACACTGCTTCCTTTGCAAACATGAAACATTTTGCACACTGTTATGACAGACTCCGGCTTATTTGTCAGTTTGTAGTACTGTAGAGATTTGCATGTTGTCGTGATGCTGGAAGATACGCCGTCAGTATTCAGATACCAGCAGGGCCACCCACAGGGCACACGTTTCAGCTGAGCTTCCAGACCAAGACTAGGAAGAAGGACTCAGCAGTCTACTTCTGAAAACCTTATGAATAGCAGCAGAACACTGTCAGATACAGTACCAGAAAATCAGCCCCCCAGGTTGAAAAGCACTCAGAACCAGGGAAGAGCTGCTTCCTCAAAGTAGAGTTGACTTGAATGACTTGGATGGAACAAAGCTTTCAGGACCTTCATCTGCTGACATGATAGGAAATTATTCACTCAGCAAAATCCCACGTGTGTTATCTTGAAAGGCCTAAACAGACTGAATCTTAAATTTTTTCTCTTATACAGTTCAACGTATTACCTTATAAAAGCTCTTCTAAAACCCCTAACTTATTCCTATAAGCATGAATTCAAACAAAGGCCATTTATGTGCCCAATGTGATTAAGCAATAAATAATTTACTACCGGTTATGGATAAAATTATGTCCTCCAAAAAATGTGTCCATCAATTTGGTTGGGCCATGATTTCCAGTACTGTATGGCTGTCCACCACTGTGTCATTTAATGGAATTTTCATATGTGTTGTAAATTCTATTACTATGATCTAATAAGATGGATTAGTAGTGGTTATATTGATAAGGTCTGTAAGATTAGACAGTGTCTTAAGCCAATCTCTTTCTGAGATATAAAAGAGACAAGTGAGCAGATATGGGGACCTCACACTACCAGGAAAGCAGTGCTAGAGCAGAGCATGCCCTTTGGAATTAAGGTTCCAGCACTGACTGCTCCTAGACCAAAGGTAAACCGATGTATCATAAGGACCTTCCTCCAGAGCCAACAGAGACAGAAGGCCTTCCCCTGGAGCCCATGCCCTGCCTTTGGACTTTTAGTCTACTGGACTGTGCTCAAATAAACTTCCATTTGTTAAAGCCATCCACTTATGGTATTTCTGTTATAGTAGTGCTAGATGCCTAAGACACAACCTTGCAAAGTATTCTTACAGAAATAGCCCTGTGAGGTAAGTTATTTTAGCCCCACTAAATAGAGGAAGAAAAACAAGTGTCAGAAATTAAAATGACATACCTAACTTCTAAAGAGACAAGCAGAAAAATCCCAACCCTGACTTGAAAACTACTTTACATCTCTTTACTTACTTTGTAATCTTCTCCTTGAGAAGTTTCCAGTCCCATAGGTCTGTAGGAGTAACATTCCACATATCATACTGAAGGATCTAGAGAACATAAATCACCCAAATGCATGTTAAGTTACTCTATGGTAATTAAAATCTAGGATACGAAACCAATGACTCACTGACATTCAAATACATGCTGTAGAACTGTGTAAGGAATAAAGCCATCACACTGATCAGAAACAGGCTAAGAAAACTAGGCAATGTCTCACCTCTTTCCCCACAGCCCTGCTGAGCCTTCTTAGAGGATCATTACTACACTTACAAACCAGGAAATCTTTGCACTCATGAAGAGTGTTACTAAAATGCATTTTCTTTTACAGTAAGAGCTTTACTCTAGTCTCATCTTTCTTCATTGTCTTGTTCTTCCCCTTGATCTGTTTACTTAGTGAAACACCTATATTTTCAAACAATTGCATATTAGACTTTCTAAATATGAGTGGGCATTTCAGAGTTAAAAATAACACTTCCTTTACATGGAAGAGAATCATACTAATGACAACACGAAAAGGCAAAATTCAAAGAAGGCCCCCAGATTCCCAATCCTGGTGTACACGTAATGTGTAATCTCCTCTTGAGTGTGCATGTACAGTATCTGTGAATACGACACTGCCCGGGACTATGGCAAAGGAGAAGGATTTTTGCAGATTTAATCATGATCCCAAATCAGTTGATTTTATGTTTTAAAAAAGGGAGATTATTATAGGGTTGCTAAGAGTTGGCTTGACTGGACAGCAGTAGGTATGATTTATCCTGGGTAGACCTGACTTAATCAGATGAAGGCCCTTAAAAGAAGCACTAGGCCCTTACTAACAAAGAGACTCTCTGTCCTACTGATCTGGAAGAAGGCAGATGCCATGAACTATCCAGCTGCAAAGAAAAGAATTGGTGCAAGAAAACCCTAAGATGTGATGAACACCTGGATTGTTGCCTTGGGCCACCTTGAGAAAAGGACCCACCTAAACTGTGTCTGGACTCCTGACTTGTGAAAACTGTGAGATAATACATGTATGTTGTTTTAAGCTGCTGAATTCACCAACAGAAAACTAATACACCTACTTCTCACTTATCAACCATCTCTCTCTTTTTTTTTTAATGATTGAATGAAATCATTAAATTTCATTAACATGGGTCTCATTCGACGGAACTTGGCTTTGGCCATTCCCATATATATTTGCATGCTCATCTATATGCAGCTTTCACTGCTCTCCCTGCACGGTGACAGCACACTCTTCCTCTCTGCTCCATACACGTCCTATCCTCCCAACAGTCTCCTATCTTCTCCTCTCCACCCACTCCCCTTCCTCCAGTACGAGGTCAGCAGGACGACATCCTATAGATGCCTAGAACCATAAAGTGCCCACAAAAATATGGTCACTCTGCATTGCCAAGTCCAACCCATTGCTGTCCAAAAAGCTGACCTCCGTTATGATTTATGGACAAGCGCAGCATCAGGGCCAGAGGCCATGCTCTCAGGGGAACTCCAAAGTCCTTGGACCATCAATTGTGGTCTTTTAGTTGAGATTTCAGGGTGCACCCCTATTTATTTTCTTATTGCCAGTGAGACTCAACTTTGTGAGCTCTATTGTGGGTATCACTGGTGGTGGCCTGGCACCATCTGGTTCTTCTGGTCACAAGTTGATGGAGACACCCACTCACGTGGGTCTCTCTGTCTTCTGGGTTCTCTTTCCCCCATGTCGTTATGGACCTCGGTGATCATATGTCCCTGCTAAGTTGGGACCATATGCTGTACCCTCAGATGGCAGCTCACTCACCAATGTGGGGTGTGGACAGTCGTAACTAGCAAAATGCTAGTTGTGCCAACTGGCCTCGATTTCCCCTGAGAACACGTTCCCTTGGTCCCCTGCCCCAGCTACTCTGTCCTTGCAATACTGGGTTGAGATGGCAGAAGTACACAAGTATCAACCATCTCTTTAACTGACATTTCACATTTTAGACAATAATAAATAAAACCTATTATCCAACTATTTTGCACATAAACAACATGTGTCTGGCAATAATGAACACACAGGTGAGACCAGGAGAGCTGGCTGTGATGGAGGATTAAGGTTATGTGCCAACTTGGCTGGGCCACGAGTAACAGTGGTTTGGCAGTTATGTAATAAGGCAGTCACCCTCCATTTTCACGTAATGCCAATTTTCACTTAACAATCTGGTCTCTGGAACCTAACCATGTCAGTAAGGGAGGAGTGGGTATACAGGAAGCATTGTTCTTAAGCCATTTTAGCAATGACTATTTCTTAAACAGCACAGAATGCTTTCTATTCCAAAGAGCCTGAGTTAGCCATCCATGTAACAAATTAGCACAAACCTGGTAGGTTAAAACAGAATTTATTCTTACAGTTCTGGAGGCCAGAAGTCCAAAATCCAGGTCTTGAGAGAACCACATTCCCTACAGAGGTTCTAAAAGGAGATTCTGTTCCGCGGTTCTCCTTGCCTCTGATTAGGAATCCTGGGCTTACGGCTGCATTACTACAGTCTCTGTCTCTGTGGTCACATTGCCTCTTCCTCTTCTCTGTGTCTTTAATCAGGACAACTGACACTGGGTTTAGGGACTACCCAGATAATCCAGACAGTCTTTAACTTAATCACTTCTGCAAAGACACTTTCCCCAAAGAAGGCAAGGTTCACAGTTTCTGGTGATTAGGATATGGATGTATTTTTAGGGTGCCACGAGTAAATCCACTACAAATACTCACTGGAAAAAAGAAATTTCATCCACATACTTACTCCTTTGCTGACTGGAGAGCCCTCATAGGTTTCATATGGACCATGCTCCTTGGCCAATTCACAACTGGCTTCCAGGGCACCATAATAAATGGTTTCAAAAATTTGCTTATTCAACAACTGGGCCTCTGGACTCTCAAAAGGATACCTCATCAGGATGAAAGCATCAGCCAGACCTTGCACCCCAATTCCAATAGGCCGATGCCGTTTGTTTGATACAAATGCCTTTGTGCCAAGAAATTTAGAGAAGAAAAAGAGAAAACATTACTGAACATAAAAAGCACCACTCTGCACCAAATGATACATACTATCTCTGCATCTCAGTTTTCCTACACCAATCCAGTGATAACTATTTAAATAATGGCTTCCAGGCTCTGATAAGTTCCCTCCACCTTGGATTTTAACAATTACTAATAAACAAATTGATTCATACCTCTGGGATAGGGTAATAATTTATATCAATAATTTTATTCAAGTTGCGGACAATAACTTTGGTGACTTCAGCCAACTTCTTAAAGTCATATGTGTGTTCTGTTGTGACATACATATTCAAAGCCAGGGAAGCCAAGTTACAAACTGCAACCTGGAATGCAAAAAAGAGTCAAGAATCATACAATTTTCATTTCTTTCCCATTTGTTTCAATGGCACCACTATGCAGGCTTCTAACACTACCGACATTAAAGTTTAAATGTTAATCCCCTCCCACTTCATCATTCTTCAGTCCATTTCTAAGTCCCACTGACCCCACCTCTTAATATCTATTCATGTATGTGAGTAGCAACATGCACCGGTGAAACAGGCAAGAGGAAAGAAAACCTGTGTTCACAGGGTACAGAGGTCTCATACCAGACATATTATCACATTGTACCATAATTTTTTTTATCTCATTCACTAGTTGTACATTATTTAATATAGCAGCCACTAGCCACATGTAGCTATTTAACTGAAATTAAATAAAATTTAAAAGTCAGTTTCTCAGTCACACTGGTGACTAGTCTCCAGATGATTCTCCCAATTGTTGTATTAATAACCACTACACTAGGCGGTGAGACTCTTCAAACAGAAATCACATCTTGCTGATCCTTAAAATTTCAGCCCCTAGCACATCTCGTATATATTAAATGTTTAAAATACTGAATGAATACACCTTCTTTTGAATTTTTTTATGTTTTATTTATTGTGATTGAGTGACAGTGTACAATCCAGTTTAAATTTGTAAGCCTGCTTATTTGCAACTCCTACCACTCTCCTTGCCCAGTGACAGCACACTCCTGCTGTACAGGTCATATCCTCTTAACAATCTCCCTTCTTTTGTATTTTGAGTCCAATTACCCTAATCCGAACTCTCAACTTCTCACTGTTCTTCACATTTACTCCATTCTACACATGTCACAAAAGACCTATGTTTTAAATAGCTTGGATCACACACATACACACAAATTTAACTCCATTGATGTTCAGTTGATTTCAACCCAAAGTGATCCTATAGGACAGAGTACAACTGCCCCACAGGGTTTCTAAAGAGCAACTGATGGAGTGGAACTGCCAACCTCTTGGCTCCCTAAGTTCAATAAATGCTAAAGAGAAAAACAAGACAAGACAGAGAACGCTGGAAGGAAGGATGGAGCGCATACCACTTTAAATACAGTTGTCAAGGAAGGCCTCACTGATAATGTGACAAATGAACAAAGAACTAGAAAGGCTAGAAAGCAAACCAGAGGTCATCTGGGGAGGAGCATTTAAACATTCAAGGTACCTGAGGGAGGAGCATGCTTGACATGTTTGAGGAACATCAGGGAATCTAGCAGGGCTAGAGCAGAATGAGCAAGGTAGAAAGTATAAGCAGGTGAAGTAAGGGTACCCACTTATACGTAGGAGCTTATAGAGCATGAGAAGGACTCAGAATGGAAAGATATAAACTATTGATACATGCTACAACACAGATAAACCCTGAAAACATTAAGCTACACGAAAGAAGCCAAATATAAAAGCCCACATATTATATGATTCCATTTATATGGAATGCCTAGAATAGGCAAATTTGAGACAGAAAGTAGATTAGTGGTTGGGGAAATAAGCAAATGAGTATAGCATTTCTTCCTGGGGTGATAAAAATGTTCTTGAGTTAGTGGTGACAGTTATATAACCCTGTGACTATACTAATAATGAACAATGTATTTTAAAAAGATCAATTTTATGACATGTGAATTATCTCAATGAAAACAACCTCTGGACATTTGGAAAGCCATAGAAGAGTTCTGTCCAGAGGAATGACATATCTAACTTTTGTTTTACAAGAGTCACTCTAGCTTCTATATATATAATCTTGTATAATAGTTCCTGGACATGTTTCCTCCTACTCAGTAATAAATTTCTAGAGGGCAGAGATTGACCCATATTCATTTTACATTGCCAGGGCACTCAGATACAGTGTCTTACACATAGTGCTCAATAAACCTTGTTGAGTTAAACTGCAACTTTAGCATTATATTTACACATCTTACTTATGTCATTTTTCTTTTTCATAAGAAGCCCTAGTGGCCCAACAGTTAGCAATTAGCTGCTAACCAAAAAGTTAGCAGTTCAAACTACCCAGTGGCTCTTGCTGAAGAAAGGCCTAGTTCTCTACTTCTGTAAATGTGGCAGCCTAGGCAACCCTGAGAGGCAGTTCTACTGTCACATGGGCGTCATTGAGTCAAAATTGATTCAGCAGCACCTAACAATAACATCTTTTAAAATTGTAGACTTAGGGACCCACTTCTTCCTCATTTCCACGGTTTTAATCTACTATCCACGCAGCTCCCATCCAGCTACTACAAAATTTTCTCATGTTATGCTTCCTAACTCAAACTTCTTCTCACACCAAGACAGTCTTCAATCAGACACAAGAACAATCTTTTTCAAGTTAGCACTTTGACATTTTCCTTTCAGAAACCTATCTGGGCTCCTACCTCTGAGGCATGGAACTGTCAGCTTCCATCTACTATCTCCCTTCGCCAGTCAGAGCCATTTCTCCACATACCAGGGCTTACTGTATTTGCTCCATCAAAATACACTCACTTGGCACTCTGGGGAGATGCACTCAACACACAATCTAGCCCTACGTCTCATTTGCAACATAGGCCATTCTCTCCAAACAGAATCAAAAGCTTTCCCCCAAACTTTTCCTTTTAAACAAAATTCATGTCCATTTCTAGCCTTGCCTTTTCTGTGCAATCTCCTGAGAGATCTCAGACTAGAATTCTGTCTCACCATTCCCTGACTCTCTACACACTTAGTTACTTTAATCTGAAAGAGCTTCCTTACACTATTTCTGTACTCATCTTAAACCTTCATAACTTCTGTTCTTCTCAAGTAAAGCTTATTACAAAAATGCATTAAAAGAAAAACTCAACCATCTTTTACATGGTTTATAGATTAAAAGATACTTACGGGCATGAGTCATGACTTCTTCTATAACTTCTCATGGGCTATTTAAGTGCTATTCTGCTAACCACAAACTATGAAAACTCCCTTCACCCATCTCAAGTGAAATTAAACAATAACTGCCTAGGCAGAAGTTTTTCTACCCACCTCATCTGTGCTGGTGTACTCCACTATTTCTGTGCACAGGTTGCTGCATTTGATCGTTCCCAGGTTCTGCTGGTTACTCTTCCGATTACAGGAATCTTTGTAGAGCATGTACGGGGTCCCTGTCTCTGTCTGAGACTCAATGATGGCATACCAAAGCTGCTGAGCTTTTACAACTTTGCGCACACGACCCTGTTTCTCATAACTGAAAGGCAGAACTAACATTGTTTTAATATTTATACACTAAGAAAACCGTTAGTACAAACAGCTTGAAGAAAAGACATTAAAATACAATTACGGAGGCAAAAAGAGGACTATTTATTTCACTCTGGCTAAAACCATTTAGGAAAATAAGGCAGGTTTGGATCCCTTCAAATGTATCACAATCATGCTAAATCAACTGTACTTTTCATAAGAAAAAGAACACAAATTAGCCAACCCACCTAGTATTGTTCTAATATTTACTGAGCTATTGAAATGTGTGTCCCAGTCTCATACAGTTCTTATGTGCAATACAAAGCAACTACACTGTGTGACAGCAAAACAATAACACTGTTAGTTTTTGCTTTATTTTTATAGGGACCAATTTAAAAATCTAAGCACCTATGTACATGTCCTATTTACATTAATGGTTAAGTTTTAAGAAAGATGAAAGGAACCAAATGCTGGTGAAGAATCAAGGAGCAAACCTGACCAAAGTTGAATTAGTAACTACATTCTTTCCTGAAAATTTCTACAGACTGGCTAGTGGCTGATGTACTTGTGAAATCATGCAAGAGAAACACATATTTAAAACATTTTTACATGTCTCCCATACCTTTCATACAGTTTCTCAAATTCCTCTCCCCAAACCTCATCCAGACCAGGACACTCATTTGGGCACATCAAAGACCAGTCCTATAAAGGGAAGAACAGTAACACCCTTAGGAAATTTCAAATAGCCCAAGAGAAATACTGCAAGGAATGGATGCCTTTATAGGCTCTTCTGCTGTGGAAATAATTTTAAGCTCATGCCCAAACATCTAGTACTGCCTGTCTGTAAACATTTAGGTCAGATAGCACCTGCTTTAGAAAATAAAATGTAAAAGAAGAATGGTATTTTTTAACTTGCTCAGAATGCTTTCCATTGTATCACACACAGGTGAGCTCTTCCTAAGCATGATTTAAGAAGGCTGAAGAAGAGAAAGTGGATATTCAGGTTGCTATTACTAAGGTGGCTACCTCTCACCTGATTGGTCTCCACTCGTTTCATGAAGAGATCCGGAATCCAAAGGGCAAAGAACAGGTCCCGGGCACGCTGTTCTTCCTTGCCTGTGTTCTTCTTTAAATCAAGGAACTCGAAGATGTCTAAATGCCAAGGCTCCAGGTAAATAGCAAATGCCCCAGGTCGCTAATGGTAAACAGATCATCATTCTTTTCAGAATCAAATGAAACAAGGAAGATTTCTTATTTTCCAAATCACATTTTCATGGTATCCCTCTTAATCTTCACTGCAATTAATGAATTAAATGACAATATAAATAAAGGTATTATAGTAATATTTTTCTTAGAATTCTAGGAGTAAAAAAGAGTAAATGACATGAATAAATTGTGTAACAAGAAAGATTAAATGATGTGTCCGAAGTGACACAACAAACTTAAGTCAGAGCCTCCTCTTCACTTACAGTCCAGCTCCCTTTACACTATACGAGATGCATGTAAAGGCTAAAGAAAATGTTGTTAACTTTAATACTACAAGTTGTGTTTTGCTAAAGGTCAAAATGATGATCTGTCTTATCAACGTCCCCATAGATATTTTTGTCCACCAGAAGGAAATTCCTAAGTAGGTGATTAGTATGCCTACATCTTCATAAGAAATAGCCTAAGTTATAAACAGAAACCTTGGTGGGTTAAGGGCTACATCTGCTAACCAAAAGGTCAGCAGTTCAAATCCACCAGGTGCTCCCTGGAAACTCTATGGGCAGTACTACTCTGACCTCTAGGGTCACTATGAGTCAAACCTGACTCAGCAGCAGTAGGTTTAGTGGGTTTAAGTTATAAACTACCTTGTTGATAACACTTGGTATACAACCAAATTTCTCTCAACCTGACTTTGTCTATGTAAAATGGACTGGGTTTTGTTGTTCTGCGTTTAAAGAAAAATTTAGATCACACATTACAACCTCTATCCATGGTTAGGTATTAAAATGAGTGATAACTCTTTACAAATAAATTGTCATACTAAAAAACTGAATAGATGAAAGGCTACCTGGAACCAGGGGTATAATACCTGTGAGTGGCGTGATGGGGAGAGACTGAATGCACAGGAGCATGAGGAAACTTTTGGGAGGTAATTTGATTTTAAAGTTAAAAAGCTAACAAAAAGCATATAGTTAAAAACTCTACATTAATAAACTATACCATTCTAAGTATACACTGCTAAAGCTTTTCAGTTGCAATTTCCAGTACTTTCAGGTAAAAGAACGTACCTTGTTTCCACCTTGATCCACATATCGAGCTGTGTTGTTATACACTCTCAGCATAGGTACAAGGCCATTGGAATTGCCATTAGTCTGAAACAGAAGCCAAAAATACAGGCATCTGGAGAGAAACAGGGAGCTCAACAGAAGAGAACAAAATGGCCCAGCAGTGAACAAAATTCCCATCTTTCATCAGAAAGGGTACCTAATTTCTACAGTGATCTATTGATTTTACTGCTCACTCTGTCTCTGTCTTGAAAATATAATGACCAACATAAAATGAATAAAATGTTGTTGAGTTAATTATAATCATGGCACCTCTAATTTATAACAAAATATAACAATTACAAGTTGACAGAGCCTCAAATCAGGATAAATAACTTTTAAAGCTTTTTTTTTTAAAATGGTCCTTACATAAACTCATTAGAGTAAAAGTACTGCAACATCTTCTTCCCAAAGAATTTAAGACAACTTGCAGCAATAACTACTTGCAATAGATAACTTAGGACAATAAATACGGCAAATGGAAATATTTGACAATAAATGGATTCTAGAACGAGAATACGAAAATATCAAGAAACCTAGGAGTGGAAGACATTATTAGCAGCTGCTGAGTCACTGCTGACTCATGGTGACCCTGTGCACCACAGAACAAAAACACTGCTCTGTCCTGCACCATCCCCACGATGTTACAGATCTGACGATTGTCATTCACAGAGTTTTCATCGGCTGAATTTCAGAAGTAGATCATCAGGCCTTTTTTCCTAGATCATCTTGGTCTGAAAGCTCAGTAAAACCCATTCAGCATCACAGCAACGTGCAAGCCCACAGTGACAGACAGGAGGTGGTTACACATGAAGTACATTGGCTGAGATCAACTCCAGTCTCCCACACGGAAGGTGAGAATTCTGCCACTGAAGCATCAGTGCCCCCAAAGCTATAAGAAACCTTATCAAATTCCTTAAATCATCCTTCTAACTCAGAGGCAAGTCTTGACACAGTCTAGAAAGATACGTAAACAATGGCTCACTATACTGCTGTGTAGAAGTACAGTGATACACACAGAACCTTTACAGCTTCAGAATGGAATAATTTCCCTCTAGATTGTCTAAGAATGTGTTAATTTTATCCTACCGGGTTAGATATTTTCTTTGCTTTACAGGTAAGAAAACTAACTCAGAGATTATAAAATAACTTTTTCTACATCACACTACTAACAAGTAGTGAAGTTAGGATTTAAATCCAGGTTTTAGCCAAAATCATTATCTTCACTCCTGACAAACAGTCCACTAGCAACTGGAGTTTACAGTTCATGTAAAACTCCAATTTACATCATAAAGTGCCAATGTTTAGAGCTTGAATCCTGGCTCTAAACCATATAAATAAGTGACCTCTGGAAGTAATTTAACTTTCTAAGCCTCAGATTCCTCACTTTTAAAATAAAGACAAAAAAATAAGAGTAAATAAAGAAAGAAAATGAAGACACTAGTATCTATACCAACAAGATTACTGTAAGGTTATTGTCCCTAGCTTATGTCTGTAATAGTATCTACCTCATAAGTTGCAGCAAGGAGTAAATGAACAATTCATGTAAAATATTACATTTATAACAGACTTAGTACATAGTAAGTGCTTAATAAAGCATAGCTGCTATTATTCCTCACAGAAACCAAAATTCCAGAACCCTAGAGATCATCTACACTAAAGATCTAATAAGACAGAGGAAAATGAGGCCAGAAGTGAAATGACTCACTCTAAGTCACACAACAGCCAATAACTACCAAACACTCGGGTCTCTCAAACCCCAATAAGTGCTTTCTCAAACATAAGCCTGGATGCTCACAGACTTGAATTCTCCTAGCCTACATTTTGTTTAGTTTAAGAGAGAAGCTTACCCCAGCAATATAGCTGCCAGTAGCTCGGATGCAACTCACAGCAACACCAATTCCCCCAGCAGACTTGGAAATCAGTGCACACTGCTTCAGAGTGTCATAAATGCCTTCAATGCTGTCATCTTTCATGCTCAGAAGGAAACAGCTACAGGAGGAAAAGAAGTCACAGTTCAGAGCAAAGAAACAAAGATGAATCATGAAAAGGATTACACAATTCCAAAACACTGTAAGGCAAATAAAAGACTGGTCCTACATGGTTTTAGAAGGAAAGAAAAAAAACTTTAAATGGGTATGACACAATAAAACATATCTACATGAGATTGTTTTGAAATCCCCTTGTCTACCCTAGATGTTAAGCCTAGAAGAGCATTTTACAGGAAGTGCCATTATCATATTTTCTCCTCCCGTCTTTTCAACATGTTAGCAAGATAAGAAAAACAAAAGCTCTGAAAAAAGATATATCTATACAATCAACCAATTCTCTGATATATCTAGGGTTAGATTACCCAATAATTAAAGTATGAACAAGTTTAGCTGTGCTTACTAACTAATCGTAGTACACAATTTCACAAGGACCGTTCACGACAAATTAGTAAGCACAATTAAGCCCGTGAGTACTTTATCTATTATAAGCTACTGCATACTGTTGCTTACTGGTTAATCCACTCTTGATCAATTATCTATCCAATAATACTGTAACGAAGTACTCACGTTATCTTTTTTAAGACAACACCTCTGGCTGTGTTTTGGAGCTTACTGTGCTCCCTACCTCACGAACTTTACCAGACATTCAGAACGACAGTGAGAATGTAACAAATACTTTGTACTTACCACTTACTTCAAGAAATTAGATACTATATACACAGCCTAACTGTAGTCCCCTATTATTTTCAGGCATTTGTTCTATATACACATCCTACATTTTAACATTTTCTGGCAACGTATTTACGTATCCTACCACAACTTGCTTTTAATTCAGTATCATTAAAGGGATTCATTGCTATTAATACATGTAGCTCTAGTTTATTTTCACTGCTGTGAGGTATTCCTAACTATATGAATATACCAATAAATTCACATGTTCTCCTCTACATAGCCATCTGGATTACTTTCAATCTGTTTGCTGTTCTACACAAGGCTGCTGTGAAAACTGTCAAACATTATCTCCTTGTGCGCATATCCAAAGGTTTCCACAGAAAAGACTTGCTAGGTCTAAAGACAGCACACATTCCACTTTACTAAAGTTCTCCAATGTGGATGAGCAAGTCCACACTCCATCAAGCAAAGTATGATGGTTCCCTCTGATGCACATTCTCGTGAACACTTGGTATCATAAGCCTTCTTTAATTTTTATCAGTCTGATGTATATGAACTATCTCATGATGATGGTAATTTTCATTTTCCCAATTATAGCAAAGTTTATCATCATCTCAAGTCACAGAAAAATAAAGTTGCTTTTTTTATATATAAACAATTGTTTATATCCTATTTCTTTTTGGTTTGGTGTCTTTTTCTTATAATCCCTCATTACTTATTATGTGTTATAAATATGTTCTCCCAGTCAGAAACTTGTCTTTTCACTTTGTTCTTGACTCACAAGAATTTATAAAATATTGTCAATGTTGCCAATATTTTCCTTTACGGTATTTTTCTTTTTAGATCTTATTTTAAGAAATTCTTCAAAACTATGAGGTCTTGAGTTGATTCCAACCCACAGTGACCCTACAGTATGGAGTATAAACTGCCCCATACATTCCAAGGAGCATCTGGTAGATTCAAACTGCTGACGTTTTGGTTAGAGCCATAGCTCTTTCCACTATGCCACAAGTATTTCCTCTATCAAGATAAAAGCAAAGATATTACTAAGAGTCATATTTGCAACTCATTTTCTGGGCTTTCTATTATGCTGTAATGGCTTATTTGTCTATCCCAATGTAAACACCAAACTGACATAATTACCATGGCTTTGTAACTGTCTTGAAATCTGGTAGGGTCATTGCTTTCAAAAATGTCTTCTTATTTATATTACCTCCTTTGGCTACCAAAACAAATACCACAAACTTGGTGGCTCAAGGCAATAAAAGTTATCCTCTCATGTTCTGAAGGCCAGAAGTTCAACATCATTTTCACTGAGCCAAAATCTGGAGGCTCCAGGGGAGAATCAGTTCTTGCTTCTTCCAGCTTCTGCTGGCTGCCAGGATTCTTTTTATTGACCACAGTGCTCCAAGGTCTCCCTCCATATTCCTATCACCTTCCCTCTTCTAGAAGCCCTGGTGACACAGTGTTTACAGCACTCAGCTGCTAACAAAAAGCTGGTGGTTCAAACACACCAGCTGCTCCACAGGAGAAAAACACTGCAGTCTGCTTCCAAGACATAGAGTCTTGGAAACCCAGAGGCAGTTCTACTCTGTCTATTTAGACTGCTTAAATCAGAATCAACTCAGTGGGTCTCAGTTTTGGTCTAGTCCCTTCTCGTGTATCAAACCCCGCTCAGCTTCTCTAAGGATACTTTTGATTGGATTTAGGGCCCACCTAAATAATCTCCCTATGCCAAGGTCATTTGGTCACACCTGCAAAGACCATTTTTTGTTATAAGACTCTAGGGATTAGGACCAGATATGTTTGGGTGGCCATTATTCAGTCTACTATTCTTTGCCTTTTGCTCCTCCACGTAAATTTTACAATTAGAATGTTTACATGTTGATTGGAAGTATACTGAATCTTTATGATATTTAACCTATTATGAATATAAAGTCATTTTCCATTTATCTTTTAATGTCCTTCAATCACATTTTAGAATTTTCTCATTAAGTCTTACATATCTTTTATTAAATTTATTCCTGGGTACCTTCCAAAGTTTGTTGCTTTTATAAATAGTTCACTTTTTTAAATAGAATGCTTTTAAAACTTAATTTGCTAAAGTACAGAAACATGATTAATATGCACTGATCTTATAGCCAGATACACTGTTTAAATCTCTAAAATAATCACTTGTCTAAAGATATTTTTGAGTTTTCTATGTAAAGAATTACATAATCTGTGAATACAGTCTTGTTCTCACAGCTTTTTATTATCTTACAGGTGACAAATCTAAGTTTTTAGTGAGTATCTTTTTACAAATTAAGGAAGTTATTTTCTATATACATTTTGCTAACTCTATTATGAAGGCATTATTAAGTGCTATAAAATACTAATGTAATTAATTACATTAATATATTCTTTGAAGTCTGCATATCCTTGTATTCTTGAGAAAAACACAATTTGCTAATGTGTTTTTTCTTTTTTAAACATATTACTGGGCAGTGTTCCAGTGCTCCCTTTCTTAGCGAACAGAAACACTTGAACACTTGTTACACTACATGTTGAGCCCTAAAATTAACCTCAACCCATGTCCAAAACATCAACCAATTCTGCTAATTGTGTCTCCTAAGTATCTCTTGCATCTCTCTACCTTTCTCAGTTTCTGCTTACACCACTCTAATCCAAACTACCATAATCTCTTGCATAGATGACTATCATAGTACCACAGTAGACCTCAGCATTTAAGTTTTACTAAGATGTAATTCATACATCATATAAATTACCCATTTAAAATGTACAATTTAATGACTTTAATAAGAGCTGCCCAACCATCACCCACAATCAATTTCAGAACATTTTCATTATCAATCAGCATTTTCCTCTACAATCCCTTTACCACACCACAGCCAGAGCTCTTTCCAAAATCAAGTAGCTCATTTATCAGAGCAGGCAGCAATAACACTGTATTGAAATTAATTTTTACATGATGAACTGCCTACTCTGTCTACATCAAGGTTTATTTTCTTAGTCAAAACCATTTCAGAGAATTACAAAGCAACAACAGGTGGCACATACCTCGAGAGTTGGGGGCGGTTGGTACCAGCATTGAAGAGAGTGGGAGAGGCATGAGTAAACCACTTCTCAGAGAGAAGGTTGTAGGTTTCAATAGCAGCATCGATGTCCTCTTTGTGAATCCCAACAGATACCCTCATCAACATATGTTGCGGTCTTTCAGCCACTATAAGCAAGAGAAGAGTTGTCCCATGATGGAACATTTCAAAAAAAACTAAGCTGAGACATGTACTTGAATCAAAAATAATAATAATTCAAACCAAACCCACTGCCATTGAACTGATTCTGATTCAGAACCACCCTTCAGGACAGAGCAGGATTGCTTCAGAGGGCTTTCAAGGAGTCCCTGGTAGACTGAACTGCTGATCTTTTGGCTAGCACCCAAAGTCTTAACCACTATGCCAGCAGGGTTTCCTGATAAGCAACACCAAAAAAAATCAGCAAACTTTACCCCAATAAGTAGGATAATTACTCATACACTAAATCAGAACTTCAAAATTTATTTAGTCTAAATAGAAATGTTAAAAGTTAACGACACACAAACGTGTTCATATCTCACCTTTTCCATTGATCTTCAACAAATAGGACCGCTCCAGAGTCTAGAAAAGGCCAAGCAAGCAAAAATCCAGTTGACCAATTTTTAAAGATACAGCAAATATATCACTTATAATAAAGGAATCTGTTTAAATCTTCTGTTTTTACAGAATTTTAAGTTAAAATGTAGAATTCTTACTGGCCTCTGTTTAGAACATTATCAATGGGCTGTTCTGTTTTGGAGAAGAATGCATGAAACTTTCTGGGAAAAGCCCACTCTGCCATATTAATAACAGACCTTAACAGTAGTAATCACCATCAGCATTGCTATCACCATCATGACTGACACTCATAAAATGCTCAAAACAGGCTAGGCACTGATCGAAGCCACACACACACTTACTTAATCCTCATAACAACCCTATGGAATTTTGTTATCTCCATTTTCAAAATGAGGAAACTGAAGCACAGAGGTTAATTAAGTAACTTACTAGAAATAATACAACAGGAATATGAACACAGGTAGTGTGAAACCAACATTCACACTCTCAATCACTACATTATACTGTCTGTCAACAAACAAAACAGTACCCAGAAAAGCACCTGGCACATAGTAAAAAAAACAAAAATGAAACCCACTGCCATCAAGTTGATTCCAACTCACAGTAACCCTACAGGACAGAGAAGAACTGCCCCACAGTTTCCAAGGAACACCCGGCAGATATGAACTGCCAGCCTTTTGGTTAGCAGCTACAGCACTTAACCACTACACCACCAGGGTTTCCAGCACAGAGCAGGGATTTAGTAAATAGTTGTTATGTGAACAGTAGAACAATGTGGAATAATGATTCTGGCAAACAATCCGTATAACTCTTTAAGAATCCAGAAGTAACAGCTGGAAAACTGAAAACAAGCATGCTATCTTTGCTTTATTCAAACAACTACTAACATCCTAACTTCACTAATCCTCCATTCCATCTCAACTCCCAATGATTTATTGCTTTGATAGCTATACTGCTAAAATGTAAATAAAAACCAGTGTTTCCTGATTTAAGCTAGAGTTTCTACTTACCTAAAGCCCATTACTTACCTTGAAACCAAAGTAATTATAAGAAAAGTCTCGATCATAGATAATGGCTGAATTCAGGCGCTGATTGGGGGAAAACACGTTAAAATAGTTAGAAAATCTATTTTCAACTAGATTTATTTTTGCAAAATCCATTATCTTTCAGTCCTAATTTCAGAACTAAAATTGATATAAAATACAAAGATAACTCTAAGCAATATTGTTATATGATAGAAATCCACACATGCATATTAAAGACTAGATGAAAACACACAAATATAAGTTGTGTGATCAAAGGTTATTTTTAACTGTTCCCTATTATATTTACATTTATTTAAATTTACATAAAATTTATTTAAACTTATATAAATATGTATATAGTACATCCGTAATCAGACAAGGAAATAACATGAGTGTTTAATATTCTCAGCCTTAAACATGTTTTTAGATTGGCTATTGATCCAAAAGTACTGGTATCATATATATATAAAATTTATTTTGGTGCAATTTTTAAAAATATACCTAGCAGAATATATGCCAATTCAACACTTTATATTTACAACTCAATGGTGTTGATTACAATCTTCAAATTGCACATCCTCACCCTCCTTTTCTGAATCGTTCTTCTCCCATTAACATAAACTCACTGCTGCTTAAGTTTGCTATCTAATCTTCCCAGCGGCTGTTGTCAATCTGATCCTATACATGTAATTTCTAAAACAGCACAATGCTCATGGCATGCATTCTTTACTAATTAAGCTAACTACTATTGCTCAGTTTAAAGAAGACTTCAGGGGAGGTACCACATTACTTACTAGTATGTGTTTTAATTTTAAAACCTAGCCCATTTTAAACTGTACATAACAATACAAATAATGACAGAAGACAGGATTACATTAATGGTAAGGCTCTTCAAATCTATGGTCCTCTAATGAACTTTAAACAAACTACTACTGTGACAGTAAGATTTTATAGTAGAATTAGCCATTGTTGCAGTTTTTATAGGCCATAAAGCCATTTGGAGGAAAATGAAAGCAGTTAGGTACAAATAATCATTTAGATAGAAATGGAGCTGTTTTTTCAAAATATGAATAGTGTTTCTGTTAATGATCCATGTCCATAGACCAGAAAAACCTACACCAAACTCTGCTACCTCTTTCTCTTAAAATTTTAAGGACACCTTTGTTGCCAAGGGAAACTCTGGTTGGCATAGTAGTTACGAGCCACAGATGCTCACTAAAAGGTCAGTTCAAACCCACCAGGTGCTACTTAGAAACTCTATTGGACAATTCTACTCTGTCCTGTAGGGTTGACTCAACAGCAACAGGTTTGGGTTTGATTTTTTTTTTGGTTTGTTGCCTAGCGTGACTATTATGGGACACTGAAATACTTAATTGTCGATAGTTATCTTTCTTTCTTCCATTAGTTATACATACATATATATATTTTTTTCATTGTGATTAGGTGAAAGTATACAATCCAAATTGAATCTCCATGCCTGCCTATCTGCAGTTCCTTCTGCTCTCCTTGCTGGGTGACAGCACACTCCTCCTTTCCGTTCTATACAATAGTTATTCTTTTACACAGGTTTTGCTGTTATTTTTATTTTAACCAGCCACTGAACAACACACAACTCAAAATTTTCTCTTAATCTCGTTAGCATCAGATACACAGTTAGAGAGACAATCAGACTAACCATTCTATTGCCTAAAATTAAGACTGGTTTCTATCTGTCAGATATCCATGGTAAATAAACGACGTGTCTTCTGGGATCTAGTTAAGAAACCAGCTGGAACCTAAGGAGATAAGTTTTAAGTTGCTGAGCAAGACCTTTCACAATTTTATCTGAATGACGTTTTTGGGAGTCAAGCAATGTCCTTCAAAATTTCAAATGCATTTACTCTCTGGCTCATTATTTCTACTTAAGGGATATATCATACTGATACAGATATACAAGCAAAAGACGTACCATACATGGATAGTCACCACAGAAAAAAATGAAAAACAATTTATATGTTCATCAACAGAAGAGTGCTTACATTATCTATACAATGACAATATATACAATGGAATGCTGTGCAGCTATTAGAAAGAATAAATTCATAAATGCTGATACAGAACAATCTCTTACACATACCAGTAAGTGAAAAAAAGCATCAGCAAGAACAACATGCACAGCATGCTACCACCAAAAGAAAAAATCAATATGTGCTCACACATGTGTATGTACTCAGTAGCTCTGCAAACACACATTTAAAAAGAGTAAAATACTGTTTCTAGAGAGGAAAAGCAGGATTTAGAGCACAGCAAGCAAGAGAATTCATTTTCACCTTATATTCTTTATAGTGCTTAAAAACATGTTACTTAAAAACAAACAAACACTTCACTACAAAAGCATTATACATACATCTTTATTGGCCAAAACAATATCCAGTGTTGCCTTGGCCACCATGGGAGAGTGTCTGCCATTATGAGGATTTATGTAGTTATACAGGTCTTCCATCACATCTGAAAAAATTGGAAAAGTCCCAAAACCACTTAACAGACAATTCAGTTTTCAGATAACAGTTTAAAACGGTGGCTCTCAACCCTTTTTTTCCATTCCCACACCCCCCTACCTCCAGTGACTAACATAGAAAGTGTTCAATAAAAACATTTATGCTGAATAAATATATCATAATGTGTCACATACAGAAATGACCTTCAAGAGTTAGAGTGTATATAAGCTCTTGTAGTTTGAAAAGGATTTCCAGGTGATCCTGATAACCTGCCCTACTGAAAACTGTTGGTGGAAAATTCAGAAACTGTAGTCTCTTCTCATAAATGCTTTTTATCCTAATAGAACACAAACTCAACTTAAAACTCAGAATCTAGAATCCCAAGCACTTTAATTCTATAAAAGCTATTCCATAAGCTCCCTAACTTTGCTCTCCTTCAAGACATCATCGCAGTTCTTAGCACTATGCATTTACATATAAAACACACATATGTGCACAAAATACTTGATTTTTTCATTGGATTGAATTCAATCTACAGAGCAACTTCGGGACAACTGAAACCTTTAAAATAGACTGCCTGAGGAGAGAGGAAATGATTGAGGTCTTATTATAGTAGATCTAGAACTGACAAGATGTCTAATCTCAGCTGGCCATGAGCTGGCTTTTTATAAACCGAACAAATTTAGCCTTCCATTGTCCACATCCCCTGAGCTGTAAAATGGGGAGGAAAGGAATAAAGTGCTTGCTAGTAGTGACAAGAGATATACCGTTAGAGAGGAGGGGAAAGGAGACTGTTGGGAGGATGAGACATGTATGGAGCAGAGAGGAATAGTGTGCAGTCACCGGACAGGGAGAGCAGTGGAAGCTGCATATAAGGGGGCATGTAAATTTACATGTGAATGTACATTTTTACTCAGTTACGTTAAATAAAAATAAAAATAAAAATAAAGAGATATACCATTACATTTAGCTTAGGCAAAACCTGTTGATAAATATTGTTTCTTTTTCTAATCATCCCACTATTGGCTGTCAAAAAACCAGCTTTTTTTTTTTTAACAACAGAAAGGTAAGAAACGAGGATTCATTGACCCTTTCCTGCAGTAGATTACCAGGATGCAGAAACAGGATGCCCTAGTCCCCTCTGACACTAACTTGCACATTTTGCTATTTTAAACAAGATGCAGCTTTTCTTTGACAGTCAAGGTTTCTCTCCAGTTCCCTTAAAAATTTTCTGACAGTACAGAAGAAAAAACTCTTTGATGGCTGCAAAGGAGGGGAGGGAGGGAGGGAGAGGGTTGGTTATAGATTAGATAGCTGATAGAAATTTGGCTGGGTGAAATCAGTGACAGCACACATTAGAAAAAAGATCAACTTAGCTGGACTTCAGCATAACCTGAAAACTCTTCCAATCTTAACCCAATATTGCAAGAACAGAGTAGCAGGGGCAGGGGTCTGGGGACCATGCTCTCAGGGGATATTAAGGCCAATCAGCATAACTAGCCTATTGCTATAAGAGTCTTCTGCACCCCAATGTTGGTGAGTGGCTTCTGGGATTTTAAAAGCTAGCAAGCCGCCATCTGAGATACATCAAGTGGTCCCAACTCAGCTGGTACAGATGATCACCAAAGACAACAAAGACATGAGGGAAAGAGGACCTAGAGGACAAAAAGACCCACATGAGTGGGTGACTGTGTCAACATGTCACCAGAAGAACCAGATGGTGCACAGCCACCAGTGACAGCTGTGATAGGGTTCACAATGCTAAGCCCCAGTGGCAACACAAGACAAAAAAAAGGTGCACCCTGAGAACTCCACTAAAGGACTGTAACTGATGGTTAGACTGCCTGGGGTTTCCCTGAGAGCATGCCCCTAGACTTGATACTGCCCCTGATCATAAATCATTACTGAGGTCAACTCTTCAAACAGGAATGGATTGGACTCGAGGACACAGAGTAACCATACTGTGTGTGCACTTAATGGTTCTATGCATCTGCAGGATGTCGCCTAACTGGCCTCTTACTAAAAGGGAGTGGAGAAGGTGGAGAGGACGGGACAGGTGATTGTTAAGAGGATATGACACGCATAGAGTGGAAAGGAGAAGTGTGCTGTCACCAGGCAAGGAGAGCACAAGGAGCTGCAGATAGGTGGGCATGCTAATTTAAACTGGACTGTACACTTTCACTAAAGCACAATTATGAAACAATTTTTTCAGAGAATACTAAAGTTTTTCTAATTTTTTAATCCCAGACTCACCACTGAACACTTTCTTTGTCTCTTTGTGCAAGTTAGAGACAGCAATCCTTGCTGCTAGGATGGCATAGTCAGGGTGCTTAGTAGTCAAGGTCGCAGCTGTTTCAGCAGCCAAAGTGTCCAGTTCCACAGTGGTGACCCCACTATACAAGCCTTGGATCACTTTCATGGTGATCTGAGCCTACAAAAATATAGCTAAGAGTTACTTGTGTTTTCCTGAGAACTAACAGCTTATTTTAAAAAATAATAAAATACATAATAATATATAATGTAATAAAACAGCCAACTACTTTTCTGAAAAAATTATTTTGCAAGAAAGGTAGGTTGTATAAAACATAGTAATGAGAATTTACATACCAATAAACTGCTAAAAAACACAAAGTACAAATATAGAAAAGGTGTCACTTAAAAAATAATAATTTAAGGGTAGTCTTTATAAAGATTAAGTCTCATAGAGAAATAGCTTAAAAGAGACCAATGATTCTATAAGTATTTCCTAACCTTTCAATCAAATTCTCCCCACACAATCAGGGCTCAGCTACGTCCATATCTATCCTTTCCCAATTCCTTACAAGGACAAGTAGAGGAAAGCAAATCAATCCAACCTTAATCATTCCAATTAAAAGAGGTGAAGGTCTGTGAGACTTACCAGTGGTTACCAGAGGTGGGAGGAAGGAAGAAAGACATACACTGCTTAGGGAGCACTGAGCTTCCGTTAATGGTGGTTGATAATTTGGAAAAGGGCAGCAGTAACGGCTGATGATGATCAGTGGCACAGTCTGATGAACATAACCAATGTCACTGAATTGTACATGTAAATATTGCTGAATGGGAAAGGCTTTGTTACATATACGTTTTTTACCACAATTTAAATAAAGAAACATGATGGTCTGAATGAGGATGGGACTGAGTCATCAATACTTATTTTTTTTTTTGCTTTTCAACAGTTTCTACATGTACAATTTAGTGACAGTGACCACAGTTCTCAAACTGCACAACACTTCTTATCCTCCTTTTCTAAACTGTTCCCCCCATTAACATAAACTCACTATGCCCTAAGGTTCCTACCTAATCTTTCAAATTGCTGCTGTCAATTTGATCCCATATAGACAGTTCTTAAAGAGCATAATGCTCAAGGCAGACATTCCTTATCAGTTAAACCGAAGTATTACTTAATTTTAAGAAGACTTCAGGGAATATCTTTGGTTTAAAGTTCAAAGACTATCTCAGGGCAATAGTTTTAGGGGCTTATCAAATATTTTTTAACGACTACTCTTTCTTTAGCACTGCACCAATAACAAACTGTCAACCTTCATGAACTTCTGTGCTATTTCACAATCGCCTTTTGAGATGACCTTATTACTACTACCACTTCACATGAGGAACTTGAAGCTCAGGTTACTGAGACTTCCCCAAGGTTATATTACTATCCAAACTTTCCATTCGATCTCACTAGATTACAGTGTTTTCAGTATCATATTAAAAGAGGTCCCACTCTCAAAATACACAATATATGATACCATATTAACTGTTTAAAAAAAATACTATTTTTAAGAGAAACAAATTCTAAGTTACACACACACACACACACACACACACACACACACACTAGGAGGTTAGTGAAGGACCAGAAACAAGACAGAAGTAGAAACAATCACATAAAGCAAGTAACCCAATATACAAAACCTGTTTACTTACAGGATCAACAAAATCCATATTGAGTCCATAGCAAAGCTTCTGGATTCGAGAAGTGATTTTGTCAAACATGACCCGCTCTTGGCGGCCATCTGAAAAGTAAATCATACAGATCATGTTAGAATTAATTAATTAAGATGGCAATGTCAAAGAATTAAAATGTAATCAACATCTAAACTTTTTAAACTGACCAACATGGAATGCTATTACAAAGATAAAAGCTTCAGACTCCTAACAGATTCACCAGCTTCACCTTCTGCTCTCCCATCCTCCTCACTCTACCCTGGTAACTCCAGCCTACTTCCTATCCAAATCTCCCTTGCTCAATGAATACCCCATTCTCAGGGGAGCACTTCCCAATCACTCTAATTTAAACTGCAATATCCCAAACATAGCTCTACTCCTCTTGGCCCTTCTCTTTCTGTGCTCTATTTTCTCCATAGCACTTTCTACCATCTGACATAGTAGTTTACTTTCACATTTGTTTACTGTGTGGCTGTCCTCCCTTCCATCAGAACATAACTTCCAAAAGGAAAAAGATTTTTGTGTTTACTTACCAGTGTATTCCCAAATACCCAGACCAAGCCCTAGCACACAGTACCCAAATCTCATTGCCATCAATTCTATTCAAACTCACAGTAACCCTATTTGACAGAGTAAAACTGCCCCATAGGGCTTCCAAGACTGTAATCTTTATATAAGCAGACTGCCATATCTTTCTCCCAAAGAGAGGCTGGTAGGTTTAAACTATTGACCTTTCAGTGAGCAGCCACTTTACCACTATACCACCCAGGCCAGAGCCAGAGCCCAAGGTGCTTCCACTGCCAGAAGAACCGGCCTCAAGCCTAACAGTATCTGTCCCGTTGCTCCCACTGGGCTCCTCCATCCTCTGCCATTTTGGAGAGTTTGTCAGATGGGGGCAGACTGACCTGGCACCCTGGGTCTGGCTGGTAGAGGACGAGACTGTAGCCTCTGCAGGCTTGTGCTGGGTAGCAACTGAAGCAACACAGTTAAGACGAAAGCAGCATTACTTGCCTGTAGGACACGTGTCTGCTCAGCTTAGCAGACACATCACTTCCCAGCCAGGGACAGCTGCTCCTGCTGTCCTCATAGGTGGCAGCTAACACACAGTAGGTACTTAAATATTTATTGAATGCCACACGACTTACAGAAACCCTGGTAGGGTAATGGTTAACTGCTTATAGCTGCTAACCAAAACACTGGTGTTCATATTCACTAGGCACTCCCTGGAAACTCTATAGTGCAGTTCTATTCTGTCCTATAGGGTCAGTATCAGTTGGGATTCAACAGCAGTAGGTTTTTTGTGTTGTTTTCTTTTTTAAAATAACTTACAATCCTACTTCTCTTTTAATGTCCTTATGAAAAATTTGGCTTGTATGACCTCCTAGAGTAATTAATAGTTTAGAATTTATTTCATATCATGTAAACAAGTATTTCTTTGTATTTATAATTTAAAACAACTTTCTACAAAAACTCGCTTAATTTTAGTATTTTGGGAATACGGCAGGCAAATATATATGTACCTTATCTAGTCCTTTCACGACTTTTAGACTTAGATCATTTGTCCTTCCCAACAAAAAGTCCTTCTATTCTTAATTTGCATACAACTTTCACTCATGTACTTACAAGGAATAGTGGATATATCCAAACACTAAATAGCTTTAACCTTCAGCAAGCTCATAACATGTTCTGTCATTTTACAGATGTTTATTTATGGAATGGAACTCTATGGCACCCTCCATTCCCACATCTGCATCATTGCTTCTATCTTATTCCACTTAGAAGTCCCTCTTCCACCTCTCCATGTATCTAAATTCTACTCACCCTCCAAATCTCACCATCTCCATGAAGTCATCCCAAACCATTTTAACACATACTGACCTCTTCCTCCTCTGAAATCCTCTAACACTGTCTAATTCCTCCTTAGTTATAAGGTATCTTCTTCAATTGTTTTCAGGAAGTTTCCACTAATTCTCTCAGACTAAGGGTGTGCTTCTTCTATATGCCACAAGCCTGTTATTCACACTGCCTGGAATGTTCAAGCCACAGATCTCCACACAGTATTATTCAGGGCTCAGTTCAAACATCAGCTTCTCAGCCTTCCCTGATTGTCCAATTCATCTTCTCAGTCATTATTCATCAGATCACCATGTTTTACTAACTTCACCTCTATAATTACTATCTAAAAATACCTGATTCTTATGTTTGTTTCTTGTGTACACGTACCACTCCCACCTATACCAGAATGTAAATTCCATGAGACGATGGATCCAGTTTGCTTGGGTCACTGCTGTACCCCAGCACCAAAAAGAGTTCCTAGTACCAAGAGGTGCTAAATAAATGTTCTGAGTAATTAGACGTATATGTTCCTCAAGCCTACACTTAACCTACCAGGTTATTTCTCATGTTTTATCATAATCACTTTCTGTTACCCAACTGATTTGCAGATCCCTGAAAACAGTAACGAGGTCTGTCTACTTCCCACTGTAATCTCAGTGCCCAGCACAGAATCCAGTACACAAAGAAAATAATACGGTGTGTGGAAACAGTACTGGGGAAGAAGGATAGGCAAAGGAAAGGAGAAGGAAGGCAGGAAGGGAAAGGACCTAGACTAGAAGAGACTGTCAAAGTATAAATGAACCCTTAAGAAGGTATTATTTCATGAAGCTTTGTTTCAGTTTTAAGGATATATACATATCCAGTCATATATACATACTCAGTCATGATGTAAAAATGCATTTTACTGTGGAATACAATCTAAAGTTTTGAAGACATTACACTAAATTCCAAAGAGCCAAGACAAGAGCAAGAATAGTTTACAATTTAGTCAGCTACTGTGTGATTTACCGTGATACTGCTCAACTTTTATTTTTTAACTTTAATCTCCTTGAAGGATATACTTCCTTATTAGGAAAAATAGCTCAAAAAGCAGGTAAGAAAACTCATCTACTATCCCCTTCAATTATCTAACAATTTTCACATGGGTACTTTCCACATCCCTAACAACTGTTACATTCTTTGGAGATGGAACTGTCTTCTCCCTGTGTTGCCTTATAGTGCTTAAGAAGATACCAAGCACATTCAGTGAATACTTGTAGGTTGACCACCAGGTGTCCTCCTAAATAATTACAGTAAAATTAACAAAAACTACAGGAGTTGCTGTGTCACTATACTGACAGCCAAAAATAGAGGAAGAGAAAAGGCAAAATACATTAAAAAAAAAAAATTAGCACACTTTGGTATATTACGAGGCCTTATTGAACCAAAACATAATAGATGCTGAAGGTACATCAGCAGGGTCCAGAGCAGTGAAACACCCAGATCAAATTGTGTTCTGTGAAAAAATGAGAAACAAAATAAGCCCTGCCTTTTTGAGACTCTTAGAAGCATTAACTACTCCAGTAATCTATGTCCACAAGTTTTAATTTCACCTTTGTTATAAGACCATAAGAAAAATCCCCAAATGTCCCTTTCAAAAAGTCTGAAACAGGATGTTCATCTTTCACTCCTATAGGACGGACCAATACGGTACAAAAAGTTAATGTACTCGGCTACTAAACAAAAAGTTAGAGCTTCGAGTCCACCCAGAAGTGCCTCTGGAAAAAGGCCTAGCAATCTGCTTTCAAAAACTCAAGTCACTGAAATAGTTGCAGAGTGATTCTACTTTGACATACACGGGGTTGCCACGACTTAGGGGAAACCTGACATCAACTGGCTATGCAGTTTGATCTGTGGAAGCCCAAATTGGAGGGCCTAGGGAAATTCAGAGAACACTGTTTTTATATACTAAAGACAAACAGAAGGGTTGCCACTGTCTAATTTCTACCTCTTCAATGTAGTTAAAACAAATCAACTACCTGCCTACACACAGCATTCATCATAGCCTACATTTTGACATTTATTCTCATTGATTCTTTGAGCACCTATTCATAGTAGGTAGAAAAAGTCCCTGTCTTTGAAATGTTCACCACCTAATGAACAAAACAGGTACATTCAGTCAGTAAACCAGTATTTACTGAGTACCTGAAAGAGTAGCAGTTCAAACCTACCCAGTAGCTCTGTAGGAGGAAGACCTGGCAGCCTTCTCCTGTAAAGATTACAGCCTGGAAAACTCTTTGGGTTAGTTCTGAGTTTACAAGTCAAAAATCTTAGTTCTGAGTTTACTAAGAATCAAAACTCAACTTATAGCGAAAATCAGCCTACCAACAACAACAACTGTGAAATAACTGCTTTAATAGAGGCAGGCTGACTGAGCTCAAAACTTGCTCGGACATGTCTGATACAGTTCTAAGTGTGCACTGCTCTTGTTTTACCAACCTGAATAAACCTAATCACAAGGTAAGGACTTGTCTCCTCTGTTAAATGCACAAAGCCAAGCAATGGGCTGAGCACAAAGGAGGTGCTCAGCAAGACTAAAGGGAAATTGACGTTGAGAAAGAGTACAAGTCCCTGACTCCTCCCTGTCCCACCCTGTCAGAAGGTGTCCTGGCCATCCTTCAGTATCTCTTCTCATCAGAAGGAAAGACAGGCAGCCCCTGACCCCACATTTCCTAGGTACTATTCCTGGAGCATATGGCAACACCATCTCTCACAAAGGGCAAAACAAACTCCAAGGGAGCTGTGTCTGTGTACCTGCCTTTTTTGCCTACACCTCTAAATCATCTACAAAAGAACTGAGGAAACTGTCAGGTACAGAATCCCTTCTTTCCTACCTCCCCAGTACGCTTTGGACAGTTTACCAACCCCAAAGTTTCAAATAAACATTTCAAATAAAACTCTAGTGTCAACTATGGGTTCCAACCCTGGCCTCACCATCAACTAACGGGTTGACTTTGGGCCAGTCCCTCAACCTCTCTGAGCTTCAGTTTCTTCATTTGCCAACTAGAGCTAATAATACCTACCTCAGAGACGTGGTGATGAGTAATCAAAGAGAACTTGTAAAGTGCTGGGCGCACACAGTAATTACTCGACAAAGGGTAAGGGTTGTTTTTTTGAAATGCAGCCGTATGACAAAGCCGAGTGGCATAGACTGAACGTCCAAGGGAGGATGGGGGTCAGGCTGATGGAAGACAGAAGGCCGCGCAGGCTGACAGGGCGGGAAGTGGCAGCGGGAACGGCGGGAAGGGCGGGAAGCAGTGGTGGGCGGCCGTGGGTAAAGGCATCCTTTTTTCCCCCTCTCCACATACCGCAGGACCTTTCTGCATTCCCTACCTACCCCGGAGCCCCTTCCCCGGTACCTCACCTCGCTTGATCACATGCATCGCAGCTAATGGCTGAGGTGCTGAAGGATGCGATTCCGGGTTGCCTCTTAGGCGTCGGGGAAATCGCGAAGGTGGCACAGTGCAAGGGTCGTACTCTAGGGGCGTCTGGATATGAGCTCAAAACCAGCGGGAACTGGAGTTCGGGCAGACAATACTCTCACCATCGGATCAGAGGCGCGGCAATCTGAATCCCTTCCCGCTCCCGCTCCCCGTGACGCAAAACCACCGCGACGGAGCTCGAGTGACGTCACCCAACAATACCAAATCCCGGGGCCGGGTGGGCAGAACTAGCGGAGAGTCGGGTTGCCCAAACCGCCATATTTAGTATGGGCAGGGCACGGGAGACTGCCTGCCCCTCGGCCACATTGCATGTGAATATTCCCGGAGGGAACGTCATTCTCTCTGCCGCCATGCAGGGTGTGGGCAAAACCGTCACCTAGAGCCCTAACGCAGCACGCAGAGCCTTCCAGGTTCGGCTTTGTCCCTCACACCAGGCGCTCCAGCCAAATTAAGACTGGTCTGGCATTTTTAAGATAACAAAAATTCAAGCATGCCAAAATACATTTTCTTGTCTTAATCACTATTCCATTATGATAACTCGAGACTGCAGTCCGACATGGGCTCTAGGATCCACAACCGGAGGCATTTGGGACCCTTACGGCTATAAGGTTAGCCAGGGCGTGTCATTTAATAGCGTTGGAAGAGAGTCTTACTAGGTCAAAGGTATTTGGACTTTATCCTGACGGAAATGGGAGCTCTAGGCGAGTTTTAAACAGGGCAGGGCCAAAGCCACTTTGCTTTTAGAGCCTTCCAGTTGATGCGGTGGGCGGGGGCAAAGACTGAGTCAGCAATAGGCAGTTGTTGGCTTGTGGTCGAATGGCCGCGGCTTCGTGTTAGAGTGTGAGGACTAAAAGGCCTAGTATACAAGGCTTATGCAAACAATTCTGATTTGCGCCACACAAACTGTTCCTGATGAAATCTCAGCTGCGGCATTGCTTCTCTGAAATCTTTCATTGGTTCTTTCCTGGCTGTACATGTAGCCCAAGCTCCTTGTGACGTAATTCTGCAAAAGGTCATAGAAGGCCATGGATGAAGCTGTAAGAAAACCGGGATCAAGAAGGCCCAGAGATAGGGGTATCAGATTTAGCAAATAAAAAAATTGTCCCAGTGTTGCATGGTACATAATTACACTAAAAATGTCTATCTGAACGTCACCTTTAACTGGGCACCCTGTATTTTATGTGGTAGCCCTACCCAGAAAGCTTTTGAGTATATGCATGCAAGTTTTATCTTCCCACAGCACAAGAGAAGTAGTCTCTTAATCCCCTGCCTGCTATACCCCAGAGACCACAAAGAACACAAATGACAGTCAAAGACAGCACAGGTTAAAATCTCTTACATGCTTTATTGGACTTCTAAGAGTCTTATGAAATGGCACAGAAAAACCCATGTGAGGGGGTCTAGAGAGTACAAGGCAGTCTGCAACCTAGCACCCTCTTAAGACTAGCCCCAGGTACCCCCATCCTAGGCCCTAAATAGGATCCTAGGGTAGAGGCATCACAGGGAGTGGGACAGAAGGAAAATACCTTTACAGCCATAGCAAAAACAGGTAAGGGAGGGAGCTGTCTAGAGGCTGGGAAGGGGGAATGGAATAGTCACACAGCCACCTTCCACAACACCATCTTTCTTAGTCACCCCTTCCCCCAACTGGTTGTAGCCTTTTTAAGCCTCTGGCCCAAGCTATGCAGTAACATGAAAATGAGATCTGATAAGGGAATATGTGGTGCAGGCACTTGGGAAATTCAGGAGATCTCTTTTTTCACTTTTAAACTGTTTTGGTTCAAATGCAACAGCATCATTGCCCAGCAGGTACAGAGCCCCATTGTAGCCCTATATCATGGCTGTGGCTCCCATGGCCAAGAAGCCAATTGTCCTGAGCCCCAGAAGTACTGATGCTTTGGGAGCACTGGGGCAGCACCTCTTAGAGACAAACCCTCCTGCAGTGTGGATAAGCAGGGGGAAGAGGGTGGCAGGTGTGGGTGGGAGAAGAAAGGTAACCACCTTATAGCACACAGCACTGGCATCTGTTCACCCTCCAACTAACAGAGGTCTCTCCCTATCCATCCTCTATAGCCTGGCCTCTCTTCAAAAGTCTTCGATGGCTTGTTCCCTGGGGTTGATTTCACTTCCCTATGGACCTCTGGAAACCTGAGTGAGCTCCAGGGCGAGGTTCCCTCAGGCCTGCCACACACCCAAAGAACAAACCCCCAAAATTAGACCCTAGGTCCTAGCCCCAGTCTGGGGCAAAAAGAACCATCATGGTGGGGTAGGACTGATCTAGGACACAAGTGTCAGAAGTTACTCCACCTATCTTCCCCAAAGCTGCTAGGGGAAGCTGGGGAGTAGGGGGAAGGGAGGTGCATGAAAGCAGAAGACAGAGAAACAAGAAACCAAACCTCAAAACTGGAACAGCAGAGGCAGAAGCTGGACCCCAGAAGTGGAGCTGGGAGCTGAGGGGGCAGGAAGGGGATAGCAACTAAGACATGCACTGAAGTGAAGAGCGAGTGGCAGCTGCAGCAGCCCATGGCTAGGAGGAAGTCAGGACAGGCAGGCCATGGTGGTCAATTAATAAATAATGTTGAAGGACCCAAAGACATGGGGAGTGGGTATGTACAGTGCCCAGGCCCCTGGCCTAGCCCCTCCCATACCCCACTCTAGGGCCTTAGGATCTTGGAGGTGGAGGATGGAGAGGCAGAAGATCCAGAAAAGGACAAGCTGTCCCATTACTACGACCCCAATCCTGTCTATTTCTTAAGTGGTTTCTTAAAGATTTTGAGGGGAAACTTCTTCCGGCCTGGGCTGGAGTCTGTCTCCTCGCCAATGGAGCCATTATCCTCCTCAGCCACAGCCTTCTTGCCAGCTAGGTGGGGAATGCGTGTATTTCGGCTGGCTTGTAGGGCTCGGCTGTCCCCTACTGGAGATGGTGTATCTGGGTCTAGGAGACTAGGGCTATGAGAACGGGAAGAATCCAAAGGTGGAGAGCCACCAGGTGGGGCTGAGAAGCTCAGCTCCATCAGGCTGTGGGCCTTATCCAGCCCATGGTTCAGCGCCAGCGGTGCCTTCTTGGCCAGGGCAGGGCTGTCAGGCAGTTTCTCCAGCAGACACCCTGGATGGACCCCCTCAATTGGCCGATGGCTGCCATTGGAAGTCAGGGCATTGACACCCTCATCTGCAGCACGGACCATCTGAGGCGGCTTGGGGGCCATTCGCTGGCGGTCACTCATGTGGAGGGAGGAGTCCGAATCGGAATGGGTCAAATCCCTGCAAGACAGAGGGCAGAGACAAAGAAAGGGACATGCACAGGACAGGAAACGAGGGGAAGTTGAGGAGGAGAAAAGGACAAAATGAGAAGACAAGGAGGCAGTAGGAAAATAAGGACAGAGAGAGATAGAAGAAAGAAAACAGAATAAAGAGGCAGGTGGGAAGGAAGGAAGAAAGAGGAACAGAATGTTGAGTAGGCCTCAGGTATAAGGTGAGAGGAGACAGGAAGAGAGATTGAGGATAGATTGGGTAAGAGAGAGCAGAATGGGAGGAAGAAGAACAAAAGGCAAGGCAGATATAAAAAGGGACAATGGGTGAACGAAATGAGAAAAGGGATGGGAGAGAAGAGACAGACGATAAGAAATAAAAACAAATGTCATTATATGATCATCTGCCTGACAAAGTGCCTTTCAACGACTGTGATCCACTCCTGCTGAATGCCTAAGCCCCAAGTTGGTACAATTATAAGCTTAAATCCCATAGGTGTCCTCCTCAATAAACTATCTTCCTTCTCACAGCTGGGTCAATGTCTTAAGACTCAAATCTAAGCTAACACAGAGCTATGTATTTTTCAGCCACCTCTAAGCCACCATTTCCAATGGTTTCCTCCTTTACCTACCTATCGCCCTGTGAAACATCCAGCTCTGGGCCAGGCCCCAAGGAAATGGCACATGCAGTCAGTGGGCCTGACCCAGGCTGGAAAGGAGAAGTTGGAAAAGCCTTGCAAACAATCCCCCACCAACCCCAAGAGGCCAGAACACTGCCACTTCCAACCCTCTCACAGGACTCAAAGGAGGTCACAGAGCAAAGTGTTCTAAGAACTCCAACAGTCTGTGGTGGCAGCAGGAAGGGTGGGGTGTCTTTCAGAGCTCTGCTGACAAGGAGAATACAGGAAGGTGTAGAAAGACAGGCATTGGCTTCCAAGAGTTTAGAAGAGCTCTAAACTAGACATCTAGATTTCCATTTGGTTTAATTTACATCTCTGCCTGAGTCTTGCTATGGGGCAAGTCATCTGATTTTGCTGGTCCTCAGTTTTGGTCAGGTGAAGATAATATTAATTCAGTGCTTTTGCAAGACTGTTTTGGAGCACCAAATATGTTGACAAAGCACTTGGAAGTGTATAAAGTATTATGGGAATGAAGATGATGAGGCCAGTCAAGCTGGAAGGGCATGTCACAAGGGGCTTCTTTGCAAGGCTTATATTATGGAGACATGACACTGCACACTGGTCACACAGAGGCTCAACTAGGAACTCGAGACCCTTTAAGTGACTAGCTGTTCCTAAGAAGGCTATGAACTAATTCTAGAGGCCAACCTCCTGCCTCTAGAGACAAAAGGGTAGATATGGGGGTCCCCAATCCAGCCCCTGAACCCTCCTTCCACTTCCCAGAAGCCTGAGAACCCATGGCAGAGGCAGAGGAAAGGGCTAAGGGAAATGTTTCAACATGTGAGTCAGGAAGCCAAAGGAAAGGAGAGATGAATGGGAGAGGAGAGTGCCACAGGTGGAAAGAAGGATGCTGAGGGTTGAAGTCAGGAGGCACTGGTCCCCTGAAATACGCAAAAGCATGGGGTTAGCTTACAGCTGTTACAGAGTTAAGTCTTAGCAAGAAACAACTAAACAGCCACTCTGTGGGACAGTACCTTCCTCAAGACATGGGTGAGTAGAGAGAACAATTCCAGCTCCAACCTCTGTTCTACAAAGTGTTCCAACCAAATATTCCAGCATTTACCAGTATTCAGTCTCATACTTGATCTATACATCTAATACCGTCTTACTTCTACCTAAATGTGTCTTGTCTCTCTAAGCCCCTGGGATGATCCTCTCCATCTCCTGTCATCTTCACAAATGTGAAGTACTGAGCAACGTGCCAAGGAAGTCCTGCAGAGCAGACACACCAGGAGAATGGGGCCCTCTAAGCTGAGGAGGTGAAGACACTAGAAGCCTAACTTTCTAATACCAAGTAAGAGAGGTCAAGTAGTTGGGCCCCTCTAGCCTCACTCCTCCTGGCCTATAGCCCCTATCTGGTCTTCATTCCCATCCCCCTATGCCTCCATGCCTGCCTCATCAACTAAAAGCTGAGAGTGTCCAAGGTAAGAGAAGAACCTGGGTGGATTTAGAAGGGAAAAGGCTCATTAGGGCAGGCTCACCTTCCCTCCCTGAATCTTTTGAAACCATTCAGGTCAAGGTTGTCCCTCCCCAAAGGTTGGGCTGCCTTAGGTTCCCATCCCCAAGCTACTAACCTTACTAGAGAGCCTGTTTGCCTTTAGAGATGATCCTCTGGTGCATGGTGCAAAAGAAAATCAAGCAGTGAACAGGCCAGGTGGATGCAAGTACCTTCCCACCCCTCCTTCCCTCTGCCCTCAGCTTAGTTCTGGGGGCATGACATTCAAGCCCTCAACCCAATTCAGTCCTCTCCAACTGCACTGAGAGGAACAACCTCCCTGCCTATGCTTTTGGATGAAAATGAGGATGAATGTGAAGATGAACAGCAGTGCTGAATGATGCCAATAAAGTCAGTCCTTCGGTGGAAGACATAGAACAGCCCTCAAGGATAACTATCCAGAGAATCAAGGGTCAGAGCTACAGAGGTTGATACCAGAATGAGACAGGGCCAAAAAGAAGCAACAAGGAAAGCAGACCACAGGCCAGAAGCCAGGACTGAGAATGATCACAACTTCAGAGAAGAGAGGCCTTTCCAGCAGACAGGGACTTTCCAATGGTCCCCCCTAAGCTTCTTCCATGCAAGATCAAGGCCGCTATTTCTGATTCTGGCTTAGCATTTTGAGCTATTAGCCGGGAAAGTCCTTGTGCTAGGAAAACGTCTTCCACCAATTCTTTTGCAATTCACTTATTCAGACTTTGTAGGCGGACAAAACTGTCCAATTGAGTGCCCTGGAATAGAAAAAAACAAGTTCTAGTTTGTGTCCAGCTCCTAACTAGCTGTGGGACCTGGGAAAAATTATTTAACCTTTCAGAATGAGTGTTTTAATATTTATGCCACTTACAAACTTTTCTTATCCAAAATCAAACTTACCTTTGACCCCAAACCTGCTTCCTCTCTTCTTTTCCCTAACTCCCTGAAGCATACTACATCCATGCATTCACCCACGCTACAGTGGTGAATATCGTCCTAGATTTCTTCTCCTCCTTCACCATCTGAAGCCAGCCACCAACTTAATCTTGTCTTTTCCATCCCCAAACCTTGTCACCTTCCCTACTGGTCTACTGCCAGTTACACTGATTGCCACTGAGTCAGTCCAATCACGGCCACTCCATGTGTGTCAGAGTAGAACAGTGTTCCATAGGGATTTCAGTGGTTGATTTTCCAAAAGTAGATCACCAGGCCTTTCCAAGGTGCCTCTGCATGGACTCAGCAAACCTTCAATCTTTTGGTTATCAGCTAGGCATATGATACCTTCTAAATTCCTCTCTGAGCCCTTTCTTTACACATGCCACTAAAATGATATTTCTGAAGTATAAATCTGACCAGTTGACTTTATTTTAAAAACCTTTTTGCAGCTCTCCACCTCCTAAAGGGGAAAGGCCAAGATCCTTAGCCTTTCAGGGCCCTGAATCATTCCAGCCCATTTGCTGCTCTTTTCCACCAATGCATCCTAATGTTCTAGCCTCACATACATCATATTCTTCTCAACCTCCATGTTTCTGCACATTCCCTCTGCCCAGAATACTCTTTCTTTTTTCCCTACACACAGGGGATTAACACTAATGTCATCTCCTTTCTGAAGCGTTCCACCCCAGGTACATACTATTAGTCACTCCCTCCTCAACACCTGCACAGCACTTATCAAATTGTTCCATAATTATTTACTTACTTCTCCCAAGCCAGACTGTGGCCAGTGATGGCTTCTGGGATTGCACAAAGTAGGTACCAATAAATATTGAAGAAATAAAGGAAATGGGAGCTCCACTCAGATAACTGATGTGAAAGGAAGTGCGGGCTCCACCTAGATAACTGATACGTGTATTTTAGGCAAAAGTGCTACAGGACTGTGAAGGCGGTACCTATTATTCTATTCTTTTTTTTTTTTTTTTTTTTTGAGGCAGCAGACTTCAGACAGAGGCGGAGGAGAGAAAGGCATAGGGAATTAGGCTGGTCCTAAGAAAGGGTCCCAAAGCTGGGAAATGACAGGACAAGGAGAAGATTCCCCATTACACACATACCCGCAACAGACCAAGCAGCAGCCAGCAGACAGAGAACAAGGTACAAGCAGCGAAAGGGAAGGAAGGGAAGAAAGGAAGAGAAGAGAGACAGCTGATACCCCAAGCTCTCTGAATGCCCAGGCATCACAGTGGTGCTGTCAGAAGGGGGTGGGTCAGGGTAGGCCTCCATCTGGAGGAAATAGGAAGTGCTGTGATGGTAATAAACAGGGTGGATGTGGACGGTGTTGACGGTGGTGGTGGTGGTGGTGGTGGTGGTGGAAGAGCAGCAGGAAGAAGCAGCAGAGGCAGATGGAGGGCTGGTCCCGAGGCCTTCAGAACTGAAAGACTGTCCAGAGGAAAGGCTGCGCATTCGCCGCAGAGATACCCGGCTTGTCAAGAAGTGGCCAGCCTCACCCTCTACCAACCTCTGAGATCCTAGGCCATGTTGTGGTTCCGTTAGGCGCTGCCGGACACTGCTCTGCAGGCTGGGGGCTGCAAGGAGAGTGAAGAGAGTATGAGGAAAGATGGGGTCCGGGCTGGTGAAATGCCAGCTGGAGACCTCTCTGGGCCTTTGGTGCCTGATCTGGAGAATGGGAAACCTCCTCCCAGAAACCTCCCACCAAAGAACTGAAAGGAAGGGGAAACTGAAGATGAGGTGCTCAAGTCAGTTATAATGGCTATTCTAATGGAAGGAGACCTAAAATCAATGTAACTATAAGGGGAGGTGGCAAGGCAGTTAGTGAGAGGACACAGGCAAGGGAGGGTAGGGCAGGGGCTTAGGGTAAGGTCCGGGAGAGCACTAAGAACCAGCCTTTTTAGAAAGCTAACCTCAGACATAATTCACAACCTAGACAAGTGTCTGTATACAAACTTGTTCACCACATCATTATTAATAACAGCATGAAAGTAAACATAAAAGTGAAGCAATGTAGGAATAATATCCAGGTGCTGGAAGACTAGAAAGCTATTAAAAATGGTGCTTATGAAAAAATTTCAAGAACATAGAAAATGCCTGTTAAAATGCTAAGTTAAAAAAAAAGGATACAAAATCATGTGTAATAGAAACACCTTGAGCTTTGGAGTACAAGACACTAAAACTTAAGCCGAGCCTTTCCACAGTCTGGTTGTGTGACCTTCAGCAACTTAACTGCACATTCAGAGCCTATCTCTGAATTTATAAAATCCTGCAGCATTGTTTTGATGGTTCTATATAATGTGTTTAAAGTACCTGAAACAGTTCCTAGCACTTAATAAATGGTAGTGGTTATTATTATCCTAACCACATAAAAATATTTTTCACAGAAACGAAGACTGAAAGAGAAGGTGCTCAAATATGGCAGAATGGATGCCTTTTTTCTGCTTATATTTACTCTTGTTTACTTTCCAAATTTCACCTAGTAAGCATATAAACAACAAAGAACCAGCTCTCAGATCAGTGTTGCAAATCAGACCCTTAGAAGATGAAGGCCACCATGCCCACTGAAGGGGAACATGGGCACCAGGTAACTCAAGAATGTCATCGAGCTCATCCCCAAGGGGAGTCCCTCGGGCTCGCTCCCCACTCCTGCTTAAAAGAAAATTCAGAATTTTGCTTTTTCTCTTCTACCCTGATAGATGGGTCACCCTACCTTCTCCCTACAGATAGGAGACAGGGCCAGGTTACACGGGTGGCAGGAGCCTTGAAAGGGCTTCCAGGGAGAGAACACTATAACATGGTGATAGAGAGTTGAGGTGGCAGGGCTTTGAATGGCTGGTGGCTTTCAAGGCACGAAACAGGCTGAAGGGTAAGACTAAGCATGGAAAAGGTACGAGGAAAAGGAGAAAACAGGGAGGAAGGGTAGAAACATCAAAAAAAGAAAAGAAGAGGGTGATCTCTCCTTCCCTCTTTGCTTTTCTCTTTCCATCCCAGCCCAGGTGAAGAGTCCCATCACAATATCTGCCTAACCTAAGCCTTCCATCACCACAAGTGTCCTCTCTCTGGCTCTCAGATGATCAGGCTGATTCTTCTCCCCCCCGAACCCTTCTTGCAGTTAGTAGGGACAGTGCTGAGGGGACACAGGGATCAGGCAGGAATGTGAGGCAGGCAGGAGAGGGGCCCATGGGGTAGGAGTGTTGGTTTAGTCCCAAAAGTTGGAAAAACAAAAGCCCCAAAGGGGCTCCTCAAACCCGGGTATTTCCAGAGGGACTGATCATCCGAGCCGGTGGATACAGAGCAGAGAGAGCGGTCACTGAACCTACGCCCCATCAACCAGGCAGCATCTAGGGTCCAACAGCCAGGCCAAAAGGAGAAGAGAATCTGATTTACAGAGGGCTTAAGCCTGCTCATCAATGGGGTAAGGGAAGGGCCAAGGCACAAGGAGTGGGTAGTTACAGCTAATGAAGGTTCTCCCCAACTGGGAGAAAGTAGGAACCTTTAGATCAGTAAGACAGGATCATGCACTGCCTGTCATTGTCCTGATCTTGTTAGGCCTTTTGGTTGAGTCTGATCAGGGAGACAGAGAGGTTTGGTCAGGGACAAAAAATCATTGAGGAAATTGACAAATCTTGTCTGGGTCTGGAAACCGGCTTCCTTAAAGTCAGCCCCTAGCCCAGTCCCAGTTTTCTGTCACCGCCCCCTGTACTGGTGGATTATGGGCTGGAAACAACAGCTTTTCCAATAAAAGCCTATTCTATTCATCTATAACCATGTTTGGTAAAGTAGAGGGTAAGCAAAAAAGAAAAAGACCCTCAACGAGATGGACTGACACAGTGGCTGCAACACTGGGCTCAAACACAGCAACAACTGTGAGGATAACGCAGGACTGGGCAGTGTTTCATTCTGTTGTACAGCAGGTCGCTATGAGTCAGAAGTGACTTGATGGCACCTAACAAAAACAACATTTACCAATTATAGCCTCAGGTCTAAAGAAAAAATTCAACCATGAGTCAGTAAGGGAAAATTCCCTTCATTCACTGAAGAATTCCCATGAGTGTTGGTACTGCTGAGTTGACACTGCTCTTCTCAGCCCTCACCACCCGCAGGGGGGACAAGAGGAAAGACCAAGGACAGAGATGGAGGGTCCCAAAGTTCAGCTGAGAAGTGAGGCATGCTTAAGTAGCAGATCCCTCCTGGGCAAGAATGCCTCTCTGGCTTGGAGGACTTAGGTCTATATCCCTTTAAGAGACTATGTACTTCACGGGGCATCACACAAAAACGCAGAGAGAAAGAGAGACACCATTCCACTCATGTATTTTAGCAATTAGGAATAACTCAAAAAAAAAGAAGAAGAAAAAAAACTTGTTGCCACAGAGTTGATTCTGACTCATAGCAACCAGCAACATAAATTAAAAATGAACAACTAAATGAATGCCATATTTACTTTATGAACCACGTAAAGAGACTATAAAGGTAGATAGGAGAAAAAGGAAGATAAGAAGTAAAGAAAAACAGAGTGAAGGGAGACATGTATAACACAACAGACCCAGAGGGACAGACAGAGCATATAGCAAGTGAAATCACCGAAAAGACAGTTATAAAAACGTATCCTGATGCAATTGTGTTTTACTAGCCAAGGCCATGAATTTGACTGTTGTACTTGGTATCTGTCTCCTGTGCTGTTTAGCCAAAGTAGAGGCCATGGATTTATCAACCTGTGCATCAAAGGCTCCTTCTCTCACCCAGACCAAAGACGTCACCTACACTGAATGGACAAAGGTGACACAATCTCCTCATCCATATCATCCACGTCGTCGGTCATGATGAAGTGGGCAGGGTTGGGGCGGGTGCTGCCCATCCAGCTGGGGTCTATGTTGAGGGCAGCCACCAGGGAGTGGATGCCAGGGTTATTGACAATCTGGAAGCCACAGAGGATCTCAATTTGTTGCCAGCGGTGTAGGCGCTCTCGCAGTGCTGCTGTCACCTCACTCAGTGCTTGCCTGAAGGCAAACGAAACAGAATTGCAGGTGTGGGCTGAGTGTGAGCCCCAAGAAAAATGAGGCCTCTTCTCAGAGGAATAAGCTGGGTAGACACATGTGAATCAGAAAAAAACAGTAAAATCACAAACTTAAGAGCAAGGTGGGAGCTGCACCAGCCCTGAAGCAAGAGAACAGAGCTGTCCTTCTAACAGTGAAGTAGAACTGGGATCAGAAACCCTGTAGATCCCCAAAGCTCTGAGGCTGGTATAGGCAGTGCTAGCAATGGAACACTGGGGCTACTTACTTAGCTGTTAGGATTTTATGATCCACATCATCCAGGGAAGAGCTGTGGGCCACATGGAAGGTGCCAAAGAGTGTATTTCGCTTCTTTTTTATCTTCTCAGCCTGCAAAGATGAGGCCCCCAGCTTAAAGACAGCAAGGATTAAAGGTCGGAAGAAATGAGAAAGGCCTTCTTATCACTAGGTTCCCCTCCTCCTAGCACAGCTTTGGCTGCACAAGGAAGGAAAAGGACGAGAAGGAGGAAGGAAAGGGAAAAAGGAAGGCAAGGGAATGGAAAAGGTGGCACGGGAAGCAACAGAAGAAACAAAAGTGGCAGCAAAGGGGTCTCGCAACAGTACTCTAGCCCTAGGAGGCTGTGTCCCTGTGGTAGTCTGGGGCTGTTAGTCTACAGCTGGCAGAGCCTTCCCTCTACCTCCCTCCACTGGCCTTATCTTTCTCAGGTGGCAGATGGAAGTATCCCCATACCCCTATTCTGTTCTCCAGAGGCTTGAGAACATTATCAGGAGCTGTTTATTTAGAAGACACAGAATCCAGCACCAGGGGATCTCTTTTTCCTGATAATATCTAACCACTTGAGGTGCCCAATGGGAAAGACAAGAAGAGACAGAGAGAAGGGAGAAGGTAGGTAAAAGGGAAGAGGGCACTGAAGAGGGAGGAGGAAGACAGAACGTATCGGGAAGGCAGCTCTCACCCCCTCCTTGGCCACCAGCAGCTGCTTTTCGGCATTCTGCTTCTTGATGTTGTAGTACTGCACCTCCACCTCATGCGTGAGCTGAAGCCATTTCTGAAGGGCTTCCGGAGCGTACCACGAGCTGTGCGACTCCAGCTCCTTCTCCGCTTTCCTCAAAGCCTCTCGAACCTGCGCAGCCAGGAGACTGTGAGCCCGTTTACTGCCACAATGACCTTCTCCACACCTTTGAGGGAGGCTTCAGAATTCACAGTTCTTACGTGCTGTCTCATGTGAGCATTGCAACTCTCCCAGGAGGGAGAAAGTACAAGAATTAGTCTCTCTATTTTATAAATAAGGAAACAAATAGGTAAACTATGGTATATATACTCAATGGAGCACTACGCAATGATAAGGAATAATGGTGATTCCAGAAAATATCTCATAACCTGGTTTCAACTAGAAGACATTATGTTGAGTGAAAGTAGTCAGCAACAAAAGGACAAATACTGTATGAGACCTCTACGATAAGATCTCAAAAGCAGACTTATGTATAGAAGAAAAGACTCTTTGATGGCTGCAAGGGAGGAGAGGGAGGGAAGGTGATGGGGGAGGGTTTAGATTAGATAGTTGCTAGAAATTTGGTTGGGTGAAATCGGTGATAGCACACATTAGAAACAAGAACAATATTAAGTGGACTTCAGCGTAACTTGAATACTCCTTCCATCTTAACCCAATATTGCCAGGACAGAATAGCTGGGGCAGGGGGCAGGGGACCATGCTCTTAGGTGAAATCGAGGCCAACTGGCACAACTAACTTTTTGCTAAGAGGGCTCTCTGCACCCCACATTGGTGAGTGGCATCTGGGTTCTTAAAAGCTGCCAAGCTGCCATCCGAGGGCACAGCAAATGGTCCAAACTCAGCAGGAACAGATGCTCACTGAGGACCAAAGTGACATGGAGTAAAGCCAACCCAGAAGATAGAGAGACCCACATGAGTGGGTGCCTACATCAACTTGGGACCGGAAGAACTGGATGGTGCCCAGCCACCATCAGTGATAGCTGCGATGGAGCTCACTAAGTTTAGTCTCACTTGCGACACAAGAATAAAAAGGGGTCCACCCTGAGACCTCCACTAAAAGACCACAATTGATGGTCCAGTGGCTTCAGGGTTCCCCTGGGAGCACGGCCCCTGGCCCTGATGCTGCCCTTACCCACAAATCATAATGAAGGTCCACCCTTCGGACACGAGTGGGTTGGACTTGGTGATGCAAAGCAACCATACATTGGATGCACTTTATGGTTCTATGCATCTATAGGGTATCATCCTGCTGACTGCTGGCTGGAATAAGGGGAGTGGATGGTTAGGGGGGGAAAGGAGACTGTTGGGAGGACGAGACATGTATGGAGCAGAGAGGAATAGTGCGCTGTCACCAGGCAGGGTGAGCAATGGAAGCTGCATATAGGTGTGCATGTAAATTTATATGGGAATGTATATTTTCACTCAGTCATAATAAAAAACATATGTATAAAAAAATAAGGAAACAACCTCAGAGAAAGAAAGTAACCTAACTCTAGATCACACAGTCAGTTGTATCAACCAGATCTTTTTGCCCCCTGACTAGGGCTCTTCTCCCATCATATCAGCTGATTCTGCTGGCCATATAATCAAACTCAGCAATTTTCCCTGCTCATTTGAGATACTGGGCAGCTCAGTGAATCTTTTGACAGGTGGAGGATCTGTGCACATACCTCAAGATACTGTAATGTGGCAGAAAAAACATTTGGTTGGGGGTCTGAAAAGCTGGTTATGGTCACCGGTCTGTCACTCAGCTGGCTGTATGATCCTCTGCTTCTAATAGCAGATCTCACCTGAGTGTGGAGAAGCCCTTTCTCTCTTGTCAATCCAAACCATAATGGAAGGGGTTATCTCAAAAGAAAATGAGCTATCATGGGAGGTATACGAAGAGCTCATGCCGGAGAGACCTCGAAAATGATTGCTGCTCTGGAGGGCACTGGCCTGGATGCTCTCCAAAATCTTCTCTAATACAGACACTTTGTCCTTTAATTCTCTCACTGAACATGGCAGATAGGCTCTGAAGGGCAATCTCCACAAAGTAGGGAGGCAACAAGCATGTCTACATCTAAAATGGACATTGGCCACAGAGGCATGAAAAGACCAATATCTACGCAGAAATCTCCTCATTGATTTCTCTGCAAAAAGCACAAAATGAAGCAGAAGTAAAGCATTCAGTATGAAAGATCTAGCAGCATATATAGGTATACAGACTGGATTCCTTGCTACTTCATTCAGATTACCAGGATAAGTGATTCCCAACTCCCCCATCTCAACATTGACCTTCAGCTAGTCAGGATCCCACAGAAAAGGGATTGCGAGTAACCTCCTTATCCCCAACTTCAGCCAGTGAAGCATGTATCCCACAGCAAGCCTGAGGTCCTATCTAGAGCCTAAGACAGACCAGGAATGCTTTAGCTAAGCACTGAACACGTTTATTCCTTCAAGGGCCAATGAGAGGGCCAGGCTTCACTTGATTTTTATTTATTGAAAAATAAATGGAAAATGGCCCATCCCCAGCTTTTAAGATTTAAAACGAAGAATGAATACCTTAGAAATGAACACATTTAGTCTGAAAATTTATGATTCATTTCTATATTAAATCCAGTTAAAGGAATGGTGTAAGCTTAGAAGGGAGGAATGGACAGAGAGAGAAGAGAGAAAAGGGAGTACACAGAGGGCACATGATGACAGTGGGAGAGGCACAGAAAGGCTCAAAAACTGTTTAATGAGAGAAATAATTATAAAATAGGGAGACAGCAGACAGAGAGACAAAGACAGACACATCTTGCCCCAGGAAAGTAATGAAAGCCTGAAGGAGACAAACACAACAGATAAGGGCTGGAGCAAATCAAGCCAGAGCGAGCTAGTGGACTGTTTTAGTCTAGAGACCCTGGGTAGTACAAACACTTAATGTACTAGGCTGTGAAGCAAAAGGTTGGAGGTTTGAGTCCATACAGAGGCATCTCAAAGAAAGGCCTGGCAAACTACTTCAAAACAGCAGCCACTGAAAACCTAAGGGAGGACAGTTCCACTGTGACACATGTGAAGTATCCATGAGTCAGAATCAAGTGAATATCTTTTTTAGTCCTTTTGTCTATGGTTGTGGTTCTCAGCCATTGGAATCACCTGGGGAACTTTAAAAATAGTGATGTCTGGTCCCGACACACAGATTCTGACTTCATTGATCTGGGGTGCTGTCACGGCCCTCAAATAATTTTTAAAGCTCTCCAAGTGATCCTAGTATGCAGCCAAAGTTAAGATCCACTGATTTATATGTTTTAAAGTATTACTACTGACTTTTGCTTCCCACTAAGATGCACTAGGTCATTGCAAAAGAACAATTCTGCTCTAACTCAAGAACCAGAAAAAAAACTCTACTAATTATGAAAACAGTATTTTCAAAGATATCAGTGAGCTGTGGAAGCAACAAGGACTAGGTCTACAGTTCTCTAAGCATGACCTAGGGACCCCCGGGTATCCCCAACACCCTGAGAACATCCATAAGACCATTTTCATTATAAAAACCTGCTGAAAGACCAGAGACAATATTACCATGAGACTGGAAGAACTAGAGGGTGCCCAGCTACCATCCATGACTGCTCTTACAGGTAACATAACAAAGAGTCCCTGACACAGTGAGAGAAAAGTGGGGTACTGAACTTGAACTCTATTAAAAAGATCAGGCGTAATGGTCTAACATACTGGAGAGTCCCTGGAAGACATGGCCCCCAGACTCTCTGTTACCTCAGAAGTGAAGTCATCCCTGAAGCCAACTCTTCAGGCAAAGATTGGACTGGACTATAAGATATGAAATGATGCTAGTGAAGAGGGTGCTTCTCAGCTTAAGCAGATACATGAGACTAAATGAACAGCTCCTCTCTGGAGGTGAGATAAGAAGGCAGAGAGGGACAGGAACCGGTCGAATGGATGCGGGAAATACAGCGTGGAGAAGAGGAACGTGCTGTCACAGTGTGGGAAAAGCAACTAGAGTTACATCACAATGTGTACATAAGTTTCTGTATGACAAGTTGACTTAAACTGTAAACTTTCACTTAAAGCACAATAAAGCATATATTTTTTAAGCTGCTGAAAGTAATCAGATTAAACTTACATATGTGGAAAGATACTCCAAGTTCATGGATTAAAACATTTAATATTGTTAAGACGTCAATATTACCCAAGGTGATCTATAGATTCAATGCAATCCTGATAAAAATTCCAGAAGTTTCTTTATAGAAACAGAAATACCAATCTTCAACTTTATATGGAATAGCAAGAGGCCCTTAACAGCTAAAACGATGTTGAAAGAGAAGAACAAACTAGGAGGACTCACACTTTCTGATTTTAAAACATGTTGTACAGCTACAATAATGAAAACAGCCTGGTACCAGTGTAACAACAGACACATAAATCACTGTAGCAGAATTAAGAGTCTAGAAACAACTCTACACATCTATGGCCTACTAATTTTTTATAAGGGTGCTATATCCATTTGAGGGAGGAAGAAGAGTCTCTTCAATAAACGATGCTGAGAAATTTGGATTTGCATATAAGGAAAAATAAAATAGTATCCATGCCTCATAACCATACCAAAAAAATAATGATAATCAAAATGATTGAAGACTTAAACGTGAAAATGAAAACCACTATACTCTTAGAAGAAAATGCAGAGGCAATGCTGTTAGGGCTAGCTTTTAATAATGGATTATCTAACATAATGGCAAAAGCACAAACAGCCAAAAGTAAATAAATGGGACCTCACAAAAATAAAAAACTTATGTTCATCAAAATAGTTTACCAAAAAAGTGAAAAGATAAGTTACCAACTGGCAGGATATCTTTGGTAAACACACACCTGATAAGAATCTAATAACCAAAATATATGTAAAACTTCAACAACTTAACAACAAAAATAAAAATCGCCCAACAATAAAAGGGGGCTAAGGATGTGAATAGACACTTCACAAAACAGGGCATTTCAAATGGCCACCAAACACATGAAAAAATAGCCATGAGAGACATGCAAATCAGAGCCACAATGAGAAACCATTTCACTCTCATTTATGTGGCGTTTTTTTAAAAAAAGATGCCGTTTCATTATCACTTGGGTGGCCTTTTGAAAAAAAACAGAAAATAACAAACATCAAAGAAAATGTGAGGAAACTGGAACCCTTAACCATTACTGGTAGGAATGCAAAATAGCACAGCTGTTGTAGAAAACAGTACATATCCAAATAAGAGTGAAATGGTATCTCATTGTGGTTTTGATTTGCATCTCCCTGATGACTGGCATTATATATAGATAGACAGATACACATATATATATTTTCCCACATAATTTACTTTTTTATTCTCTTAATGAATAAAACAGTAAGAACATATGTTCTCAATTTTAATGAGATCTAATCACTTTTTTAAAATTTAGTACTTGTATTTAATATTTTTTGTATTTAATAGTTGGTACTTTCTGTGTCATGTTTAAGAAATCTATCCCTATCCTCAAAATATTCCCCTAAATTTTCTTCTAGAAGTTTTATTTTTTTGTTTTTCACATTGAGGGCTCCAGTTTATTTCAAATTCACTTTTACATATGATATGAAGTAGAGGATCAAGTTTCCTTTTTTTTTAATGTCAAATGTTCATTTAGATCAGCTCTTTTTAGTAAAAGGATTGTTTTTCTTGATTGAATTGCAGTAGCTCTGAAAATCAGGTGACCATTCTGGAATCTCTGTTCTGATTCCACAACCTATTTGTCTACCTTGTACACACTGTCTTATAATAAATCTTGGAATCTGGTAGTATTAAGTAACTTGGCTAAGTAATACGGAAAATTTGGCTTTGTATATTAATTTGTCATTATGCTGTCTTTCCTATCTCCTTCCTCACTCAAAAAAGAACTGCTGAAATTTTTATGTTTGCACTGAATCTATAGAGCAACGGCAGGAAAACTGATATTTCAACCAAATGGCTCCTCCAATTCATGGGAATAGTTTACCATGCCATATATTTAGGTCTTTTTACTTTCGGTAGTGTTTTGTAGTTTTCAGTACAGTACAGTTTTCTTATACTTTTAAAACAAAAACTTTAATTTGCTTTTATTTTTCTAGCTTTTTAAGGTGGCAGCTTAGCTCAGTGATTTTAAACTTTTAATCTTTACTGATACATGCATTTGGAGGGCTCTCTCTTAGCACTACTTTAGCTGCAGTTAAATTTCTCATGTTTACATTTTTATTATCATTCAGTTTAAAAGGTTTTTTAATTTTCCTTGTTTTTTTTTTTTTGACCCTTGGTTATTTAGAGATGTTTTTCCTTAGTTTTTGAACATTTGGGCACTTTTTTAGTAATCTCTTTCTTACCGATTTCTAGTTTTAACTCTACTGTGGTCACAGAACACATACTGTATGGAGGTTATATACTTAGTCTCTCCTACAAAGCCCCAGAACTCAGTAAGTGCCCCACAGGCAAAACTGGATGTATGTCTTGGACCTTGTAATTTATCCTATCACTTCTACACTATCACCAAAAGCCAGACCAGCTTATCTGGGTTCTAGCACAGTTCTTCTGTGCTGGAGAATTGGCCAAGTCCAGTTCTCAGCCCTCACCCAAGATCATCAAATACCTCTGGGGAAGAAAATGTCTTGCAATTGTCAGCTCACCTTAGAAGGGCTTCTGAGCTCATCTAGTCCAGCTGTTTTTATTATGTCAGGACCCCTTTGCTCTTAAAAACTACTGAGGACCACAAAGAACACTTGTTTATAGAGGCTATATGGTGCACTGATTAAGAGTCTGACTGCTAACCAAAAGGTGAGTTGTTCAAATCCACTAGTCTTTCTGTGGAAGAAAGAGGGGACAGTGTGCATAAAGATTTACAGCCTTGGAAACACTATGGGGCACTTCTCTGCCTTAAAGTCTTGCTATGAGTCAGGATCAACTCAAGAGCAATGGGTTACATGTTGCCATATTATTCTGTGAGAGGTTATAGTTGAGAAAATTTTTAAATAATCATTAATTCACTTAAAATAACTATACGAAATCCATTACGTGTTAACATACAGAACACATTTTTATAAAAAACTATTTTGTAAAATGAAAGTTATTTAATAAGAACAGTGATGTTTTATATTTTGCAAATCTCTTTAATGTCTGAAATAGGTGGATTTTTATACACATACACAAGAAATATATATATATATATATACATAAACCAGTGCTGTTGAGTTGATTCTGACTCACAGTGACCCTATAGGGCAGAGTAGAACTGCCCCGTAGAGTTAAGCACCTGAAAGATTCAAACTGTAGACCTTTTGGTTAGCAGGCACAGCACTTAACCACTATGCCACCAGGGTTTCCATACACACACACACACACACACACACACACACACACACCAAACCTGTTGCCATCAAGTCAATTCTGACTCATAGCAATCCTATAGGACAGAGTAGAACTTCCCCACAGGGTTTCCAAGAGCAGCTGGTAGATTCGAACTGCCAACTTTTTGGGTACAAGTCAAGTTTCTTAACCACCGCCACCAGTCCTCCGTGTGCGTGTATATGTGTACAATGATTACTCAGCAATGAAAATAAACCAACTAACACTACATACAACAACATGGATGAATCTCACAGATACAATGATGAGTGAAAGAAAAAACACAAGAGTATAAACTATGTAATTCCATAAGACACATCTAGAATATATAAAGACCCCTTACAAACTGATAAGAAAAGACAAGCTGTTTTTAAAAAGAGATTTGAATAAATACTTCTCAAATCAAATAGCTAATAAACTTTTTAAAAGGTGTGAAATATTATCAGTCTTTAAGGAAATATAAATTAAAATCATGAGATACCACTATACTCCTACCAGAATATCTAAAATTAAAAGGACTAAAAATACAAAGATTTTAGATCAATTAGAATTCTATACATTGTTGTTGGAAGTACAAATTGGTACAATCATTTGAGAAAATTGTTTGGCAGTTTCTAATAATGCTAAATCTATAAATAACCTAATTAAACCAAAAGCCAAACCCATTACTATCGGGTTGATGCCAACTCATGATGACCCTACAGGGCAAGGTAGAGCTGCCCCCATAGAGGTTCCAAGGAGCACCTGGTAGATTCGAACTGCCAACCTTTTGTAAGCAGCCATAGAACTTAACCACTAAATAACCAGTGTTTCCAAGTATCTTATCACACGCCATCAATAAAGCAAACTGACACAATTACCTGAAAAATGAGTTCAAATATATCACAGATCATTGAGAAGGCACAGGACCAGGCAACATTTCATTCTTATCTGTAAAGTTGTCATGAGCTGAAGCCAACTCAGTGACAACTAACAACATTATATGTCCAATAGAAATGAATGTTTATGCCTATCAAGAGACAAATACAAGGTTTATAGCTGTGTTATTCACAGAAGTGAAATAATAATACAAATAAACCCAAAACTGCAGACAACCCAGAACGTCTAGCAGGAGAATGGACAATTACAGTATACTCATACAATGGAGTATTACTCAGCAATGAAAATAAACCAACTAATACTACAGACAACAACACGGATGAATCTCACAGATATAATGATGAGTAAAAGAAAAAACACAAAAGTATAAACAGTAAAATTCCAATTATATGATGCTCAAAATCAAGTGAAATGAATCTATGGTTTAGAGATTCTGAAAGAAGCTACCTTTCTTGGGTAACTTCAAATGTAAGTGTTCTGGGGTACTTAAAAGTTTCTATGCCTTGATGTGAGTGGTGGTCACATTCATATATAAAAGTTTTTCAACTGTATATTCATAATTTGTACACTTTATTTCAAGTAACTGTCTCAACAAAAAGGGAACAAAATACTTGTTATCACTGTCCTTTGAAAATCATGGTGACGGTTGTTTGCAACTTTTCCATTGCTCTTATCGGTAAGAGTTTAGTGACCCTAGAAGATATTCCTTGAGCCATACTTCGAAGTCCTCACACACAAACTTACCCGCGAGACCCCGGGCCCCTGTCCTGCCCTTTCCCAACCCCTCAAGGTGTCTAGGACTTAGCAGACTCTCCTACCTGCTCCAACTCCTCCTCAGCATATTTCTGGCGGCTGCGCTCATTCTCAGTGCCCTCTCTCAGCTCCTTTAGCCGCTGGGCTTCCTGCTTGGCAAGGTTGATCTCATCACGCAGCTTCTTTTCCAGATGTACCTTCTCCACCTCCACTGTGCGGTGTTCCTCTTGGGCCTTGTGCAGCCTGCGAAGTGATGCAGGGAACTGGTGAATGCCAGGCAGGGGGGTGCCAGCCAACATGCCATGAGTCAGAGCATCAAAGAGGAAAACAAGGCTCCAGGCCTCAGCACTGTTCTCCCTCTCTGCTGACCATCTGGCTCTGAGCTAGCCCAACACCAACAACAACAGCAGCATCCTTACCCTAATTTTTACATTGGTGATAATTTTGCTGTCAACAGCCAAGGCTTTGGAGCCATGTCCCCAGGCATCCGAATTCCTACTCTGAAGTACCTCACATTATAAAAATCATAACCAATTATCATTTATAAGATACGTCACATTTGTCCTCCCTGAAGATAAGGATATATTAGTATCATTATCAGCATTGGAGAGATATAAACATGAAGGCTTAAAAAGGGGAAGTAACTTTTGGGTAGATATGAGATCTGAAATGCCAATCCATATCCATCCAGATTCCCCTAGTCTCCTTTACACTAGGGTACCTGGAAGATTTTATAAATGTAAAATACCCTGCAAGCTAGACAAAAATCAAGGGAAAGCCTAATGGCTGAGCTGTGACTAGGGTGGTGGTAAGAGGGAGAAACTCCTGATATAACAGACAAATGGATAAGAAAGTAACTATTGGGCTGGCTTGGACTCCTGGGTACCTGCTCCCAGAAGCATAGGAAAGCAAAAGCTAAGGGCACTGGACAAAGTTTAGCAGAGCCTTCTGTTATCCCTGAGTCCAGAGTTCCTTTCCTAAGTATGTTTTGTGGGAGGAAAGACCTCAAAGGCATTCTCGTAATAAAAATCTACACTTGTACTTATCTACACATTCCCTCTGTCCACTAACAAGACCATTCATCCTATTTTCAAAAACCTTTCAAACCATGTTTCCTTTCTTCCTCCCTCCATATTTCTGTCCTAATCCATTCATTCATTCATCAAGTACTTTCAAATGGCTACTGAATGCCGAGACCTTTCCTAAACACTAGATATATGGAGACGAATCAGAAAACTGTCCCTGTCACTGTGAAATTCATGATCTAGTCCAGTATAGACAAGTTAAATAGTGTGATAAGTTCTACAGAGATACAGAAGGTGCTGGGTGAGCCCAAAGGATGAGATGATCAGCAAGCCATACTGGAATGGAGTCAGGGACGGTCAGGGTAGGGCTAGATCAAGAAATTAAAGTAAAATTTTGTTAACCCCTCTGGAAGAAGGTCAACACTTAGCTACCATCAGGTCTATCCACCTTAATAGAAACCACTGAGTTACCTGTGGATAAAGGGGAAAGGGAAAAAGATAATGAGTAGAGGAGATATACATGGTTTCAGTTTGGGGTATAAAAGAGAAAGCACAGCTACAGAACAAGACCAGCCCATTGAGAAGAGCACTGAGAAGTAGATGAAATAAAAGTGGGAAAACAAAAATTTAATTTCTAATAAGCCCCAAGTATACAGTTGTCAGTGGCTGAGGTCTCAAAAGATGTGGTGGGACAAATACAGAAGGAAGAAGAAAAAATATCTAGGCTACGAGCTTCTTGCTGACATATGGCAGCCCCCTGTCTACTCGGCACTCCTTAGAAACCCTAATTGGGCAGTTCTACTCAGTCCTACGGGTCACTGTGAGTCAGAATTAACTGAACAGTAATAGCTTTGGTTTTGTGTTTTGTTTTGTTTTGTTGGGGAGGGGAACTACTTGGACAGCGACCGGTTCTATTTGGCTCAGGTTTTACTCAGGAGAGAAAAGGAGCTGAACGCCCGCGAGGCACACACCAGATGGCACTGTCGGCACAGCTAAAAAAAAAATGAGAGGCACTGTTTCCTGACCCTACCTCCCTTTGCTAAACATTCTACTTGACAGCATTCTTCCTCTACCTAACTGTCTGAAGTCTCACCCTTGCGGATTCAAGTCTTCACTGAAACATTGTTCTACCTGAAAGCAGACTCTTCAGAAAAGCAAATACCGTAACACATTCGTCTTCCTGCTACAACGGCAAGCTCCTTCAAAAGTAGAATTAAGCCTGACTCCTTTCATAGTCCCAAGGCAGGCTAGTAGAAATAGAGATCAACAAATATTATTGGGTGCAGAAATGAACAAATAAATGTACATTCAAGTCCTGCCCCATGCCATCTAGCTCACAGAAGACTGAGTATCTTGAAAACAGCTATGAAGTTATATTACAAGCAAGAAAATGAGGCAGCCTGATTATAAGTCCTGTCTCTAGGAATTGAATGTGCAGAATGTGCAGAAGTCTATTCCTTTTACTGAACCTGTTTTTTCACTGTAAAACAAGAATCAAAATCCCTGCCTGCCACAAAGAATTACCGTGAAAACCCAATGAACTTCTAACTGCAATGCACATGCAGTGTTACATTTATTCATCCAAAACACCAGGAGCTCTGTAAAGCTCTATGGTGGCTCAGGACAGGCCTGATAAAGTACAGGAAGCACAAAGTGGTATGTGGGCTCTGGACACTGTCAGAGGTGTGCCTATCTGTAAGCCTGTGCGTATGTTTCTAAACGCCCCAATGGTCATTTAGCTCTTGGAGAAGAGGGAGAGCTAGGAGCTTAGTTTTATCCCCAAACTTGGAATGCCTCCTGCCTAGATTATTATGCCTTTGGAATGAAAACAGTACATGTTTTTCAGACAAATGAAGTATGAGGACCTCTCAGATAGCAGCAGTCAGCCCCCAGATGGCAAAGGTCCCAGAAGCATGGGGCCCAGCAGGGTAGCTAGGAATCAGCTCAAAGATCAGACTCCTAGTTCAGCACCTCGTAACAGCCACAGACTCTAGCGCATGGAAATGAACTCAGCTGCTGCCTCAGTGAAGTCAGTACCCTTTGAGTGTTAAAAGTCCTTGCTCACCTACTGGCATGTGCCCCTAGCAAAGCACTTACCCTCTCTGAACTTTCATTCCTCAATTTTAAAAAAAGGATAACAGTACCTGCTTCAAGAGTTTGGTGATTAAAAGCAACACTGCATTTCAATGCTTAACAACACCTGGTTCTTAAGATATCCCTGCCCTTAAAAAAAAGAAATCATGTCTATCATCAAAAAATAAGAGTAGGCTTCATTTTCTTTTTCCTTTCAAACCTCCAAACTGGAGTCCCTAGGCTGCCAGAATCATTGTCATAAAAGAGAGTTCTGAAGAAGAGCCATTCCCCTTCTTAAAACAAAACAAAAACAAATCTGCATCCTACTAAACTCCTCCCTGTGAGGCTTAAGGTCCCAGAGATCTGACCCTGCCCCATACACTCAAGCTTAACTACCGCACTTTCCTACCCATCTTTCCAGGCCACCTGCTAAGTGCCCTACATCCATGCAACTCTTACCTCTGTGCCCTCCAGTCCTTACAGTTCTCATCCCATAGGCTGATACTGAGTCACAACACCGAGGCTGTACTCCCTGCTCCTTTTATGTAAGTTCTTTTGTTCCCCTAGCATGGAGTTCCTTACAATTGTCAGCATAGATCTGTTTCCTAAAATATGTCAAGAAGTACTCAGACTGACTACCTGAATGATTGACTGGGACCTTCTTTTCACAGCTAAAGTTTCTGCCATAGTTTTTAAGTCATGCTTTATTAAAATAAAACCCCAGTCCATCAGAGCTAGAAAGCTCTTATGTTCTTCTAGTTCAAACCACTCACATTACTGATGAGAAAATAAGTTTTGGAAGGGAAAGGGATTTACCCAAGCTCATACAGTAAGTCAGTATTATTAAGAGATTTAGATTCCATACAAGAAAGAACTAGGGTCACAAGGATAAAAGGTTTGTTCTTTGGGAAACAGTGAAGAACAGTTAGTTATACCTACTTATATGGGAAAAGCAGCAGTCTAGAAACAGGACAAAGGACAGAATGACACTTAACAAGTCCATCCAAGCAGGGAAGCTAATGACTTCTGACAGCTACAAGGTTCATTCTCTGAAGTTCAGAGGCAGGAAAAAGAAAAGGAGCTTCTTCTTAGGAGGGATAAATAATCAGGGAAATTGGAATAGCAGGAATTCAGGTTTCCAGTGTGATTTGGGAAGGATTACAGAGCCCGAGCAGTTCCTGTCAGCATGGTCTCAAGGGCCAGGTGACCCATAACTCAGGTGGAAACAGGAGGCTCCCAAGAGCTGGCAGCAAAGGGCTGTGGGGAAGGGACACAGCCTTACCTTTCCTGAAGGTCATGCAGACTCTGCTCAGCTCGGTGTAATCCCTCCAGATCCTTCATCATCTTCTTCATGTGCTCCTTGGAGTAACGGTTCTGGATATAGGCAAACCAGCAGCCGCCCACACCAATAACAATGGACACTACCAGCATGAAGTCTTTGAGGTGATTGTGGCGGGTCACTGGTAGAGAGGGGAGGGTATGATGAGTCAGGGTGCCCACTCCAACTTAGCCTTGCAGACGCCACAGCATTCCCTGAAATCTTCCTAACTCTTAGCCTTCATTTCCCTCATTTCAGAGCTCCCACTGCCCCAGGATTGGTCCTGATTTATAAATGTCTTACATCTAGAAGATCACTACTACATTCCTCATCTTGACCATCATCGGAATGCAACCGACCTTTCTTGCATCCTCACCCATTGTGCTCAACACAGAATACCTGTAGCTATTTCTCTAACAACCACCATGCTCTTATCCATGCTAGCCCCTCTGCCAGGAATGTCTTTCATCTCTTTGTTCCTGGCTAATTCCTACTCATCTTTTAAGACTAAGCTTTGGCATCCCCTTCTCCATGTAGCCTTTTCCAGACACACTCTCCCATTCAGGGACAAGTAATTTCCCTCCTCAGATTTGCTATATGCTATTGTGGTAAGCTCTGTACCTGTATCTCTTGCTAGCAAAATCTAGCTTGCTAAGGATGAGAGGCCTCAGAACAATACACAAAGCTAATTAAATCACACTTCCCCTAAGATGCTGTAAGGAGAAAACTAGTGACTTCTCAATACATCCCAGCAATCTCTGGGCTGGCATGAGCCCACAGTTCAAATACAGTGGTTCCCACCCTTCAGGGCAAGCAGTGCTAATATGAGAGTGGTAAGCAGCATCGTTAGAGTTAGAGTGGTAAACAGCATCATTAAGAGAGTAGTAAACAGCATTATTAGAATGAGAGTGGTAAACAACATCATTAGAGAGTGGTAAGCAGCATTATTAGACCCTAAAGTCTGGCCTATGACACTGATGATTGCAGGAGCTGAGTCTCTAGACTGCTAGGCCATTCTAGGCACAAGATCTAAAGCCCAGATTAAGTAAAGGTCTGGAAGTTTCAGTCTATAGACAGCATTTCTAGGCTGTGGCTCAATCAAGAGTCTAGGTAGAATAGGAATAATGTGGAGAGATTTACATACATGTGGCATTAAACATGTCAGGAATATAAGGACAGATTTACCTCTAGGAAAGGCCTGGCAGCAGTTAAGTGAAATGCCACAGCCCTAGTCACCAGCTGGGGTTTAAAGTAATGCCCAGTCATCAGACCAAAACTGAAACGCTACACAAGAAGTCAGGAAGAAATGATGACAGAATATAAGAGCAAAACCCACATCCTGAGAACTAAGCTAACCAAGAGAGGGGCACCGTGGGAAACTCACATCGCTCCTGGCATGCTACATCTGGGCTCAGTGCTATGGTGTATGAGACTTGAAAAAGACACCACCAGGGGAAGAGGGCTGCCGCCACAGGCCCTGCCTGAGTTGTGCTCAACTTACGACAGAGTAGACGTGGGCTTAGAAGTGCATGAGATATTAGAATCAGGGAAGGGGAAAAAAAAAAAGGAAGAGGGGAGCAGTTACACAGGTGCTGTAAGGACTCCAAAAGACCTAGGTGAAACCCCCAAGTTAAGGCCAGGTCTCGACAGCAGGAAAAGACACAAAAAGCTAGAAACTGTAAAAAGTTGAGCTCCACAGTTTGACAACAAAAAAGCAGGGTGGGCAGGGAGAGTTACATTCACTGCTCTTCACTGAAAGTCTGGACAGAGGATGGAATCAGATCAAAGGTAGATTAGTCTATGCTATTTCTATCCAAGGGAGGGAAGTTACTAGGGCCAGGGTGAGAGCCATGTCCTTCACATGCTTATGCTAAGCTCTAAAACAGAAAAGAGAAGGCTCCCTAGCCATCCTCTAGCATCCAGGCAGGCCTCTATGGTGCAACCATACTCGAACCCTCAATTCTCTGTTTTTCAGGTCCCAAGAGGAGGAGTTTTGTCTGCAGCACACCTGCCTGCCTGCCTTTCTCCCTTCTCAGCAGCCGCTACCAGAGCCTGGGTACTCATGCTTCCTGTTTGTTAAACACTTTCAGTTTTGGTTTCCCAGGTCTTCTTAACTCCAATATTTCCTTTACATTCTTATAAAAAATCAAAGGTACTTTTGTTCAAAAGGTACTTCTCTGTCCATGCAACCAGCACATTCACCCTGTTCCCTCCAACATCTCAAAGTTCTTAAGGTGGATGTGCAAGTTGGGCCCCATCGGCCCTTAGCTATTCCAGTCAATCCTTTATTCTACCTTGTCCAGATCAGTTTGGAACTAGATCCTATTATCCTGCCCAGCTTCATATTTGTATCCACGTCATGAATAAAAACACTGAATAACCATGGCCAAGAACAGAGTCCAACAGCTACCCTTCTTCTAAGGTAATAATGTTCTACCTATGACTATCCTCTGGATTCCTTCCATCAGTTTTGTTTGGTCCTACTTAAATGTGATAATGTCCCTACAATACATACCTCTGCTTTATTAAGTGCATAGCTGAAGTCCAGATAGACTGCTGGTAATATCCCATGAACTACTAAGTACAGCCAGCCAGTGGAAGAAAAATGAGTCTACTCTGGCCGATTTATACTTTGTAGCTTCTACTGACTATCACTTGCCTGTATGCCAGTGCCTGGCACAGCATGGACTGACAAATAGAAGGCACTCAGAGTATGAGATGATTGAATTTCTACTGATAAATCTCAAGTGTGATAATCTCTGTCTCTCTCTCCTTACTCCATATAAGGAGGGAAATAGAGAAAATAAAAATTACCAGGCATTTATATTCATCATCTCTAATTCTCACAACTCTACCAGTCAGTGTATTATTCTCATTCTATAGAACAGGAAAACTGAGGATCAGTGAGGGGCAATGACTTGCTGGAGTTCATAAAAAGAGACCAAGTTAGGATTCAAAACAACGCTCTGACTTTGTAGTCTTTCTACTACACTATACTTCTTCACTGCAACTTTCACACACTTGGAGCAAGTATTGTTTCTGTTTTATTACATGCAAACATCTTTCACCATGGAGATACACACACTGATTTGATCTAGCCTGAGTGTGACTCAGAGTTCCAAATTCTGAGTTTTGCTCCAAACATCTTGGAAACTAACTATGACATTGCCATTAGGACAGAGAAGACTTCAGGGCCAAATGGTTTAACCAATTAAGGTTAAACATAAGGCCTCACGTAGAGAATTTCTTGTGTCATCAAAGGAAGAATGCTGCACTGAGTGTTAGAGAATCTAGGTTCTATACTTGCCTCCATCCACAACTGTTTATATAATTTCCTTCCTCCACTAGACTTCAGCTTCTTCAGCTATAAAAGACCAGGCACTTACTCACAAACCAAATGCATAGTTGTAAGTGAAAGCTTTAAGGTGCCTGGAGATATTCAAATGGGCATTACAGAAGGCTATTAAGAATCTAGATACAGAGTTTAAGGAAGAAAAAACAGCTAGAAAAGTAGATGTGAAAACCAGGTACCCTCAATAGAGGCCTAGGTTTGAATACCCTTACTCCTAAGACAATCTATAAACTACTGTGTCAGAGAAAGAAGAAAACAGACAGGCTACATTTTACCAATGATGTGCCTCCTGTCATCCTAGTCCCATCCTCACTCTTCACCTTCTAACCACATTCCCAACCCACCACAGCCCAGAGGGGTCCTTCCAGTCCTTTTCCCCTGAGCAGGAATAACATGAGCTATCTCTTGCTATTTCAGGACCTATCTTGTGTGTTTTTTGACTTCTGTATCAGTCTGTGAGTTCCTCAGGGGCAGACACAGAACTAATTTATTTCTGCAGACCCTTACTTAACATAGATCCTTAACAGAGCAAGTACTTAGCAGAAGTAAAGAGAAAGGGAAGTTTCAGCAGGAAAGGGAGTATACTAGTTTCCTAGGACTGCCTGCCACAAACTGAGTAGCTTAACACAACAAGAATTTACTCTCTTACAGTTCTAAAGGCTAAAAGTCTGAAAACACAATGTCAGCTGGGCCATATTCCCCCAAATGCTCTAAGGAGGAATCCTTCCTTGCCTTTTCCAGCTTTGGGGGTTGTGGCAATCCTTGGCATCCCTTGGCCTGTAGCAGCATTACTCCAATCCCTGCCTCCATCTTCACATGGTTTTCTTCCCTTGTCCACTTTGTGTCTTTACATTGCCTTAGCCATTAGATTTAGGGTCCACCATAATCCAGTATGACCTCACCTTAACTTGATTACATCTTCAAAGACCCTATTTCCAAATAAAGTTATATTCATAGGAACTGGGGGTTAGGATTTCAACTACCACTTTAGAGGATGTGGCTCAACCCCCAAAAGTTCACTCTGTGCCCCCTAAAATTCATTTTCTTTCTACATATAAAATATATTCATCCCCTTCTAATAGGTCTTAACCTATTCCAGTGTGAACTTTAATTCTAAAATCTCCTCTAAATAGTATCAATCCAAAAAAAAACCCAAATCCCAAATATCGTATGAGACCCCTATGATAAGGACTTAAAAACAGACTCATGTACAGGAGAAGACTCTCTGACAGTTGCAAGGGAGGGGAGGAAGGGAGGGAGAGCGATGGTTTCAGATTAGATAGTTGACAGAAATTTGGTTGGGTGAAATCAGTGACAGCATACATTAGAAAGAAGATCAATTTAACTGGACTTCAACACAACACGAATACTCTTGCAATCTTAATCCAATATTGTAAGGACAGAGTAGCAGTGGCAGGGGCCAAAGACCATGCTCTCAGGGGACATCAAGGCCAACTGGCATAACTAGTGTATTGCTAAGGGTGTCTTCTGCACCCCGCACTGGTGAGTGTCGTCTGGGGTCTTAAAAGCCAGCAAGCTGCCATATGAAGAACACCGAATGGTCCCAATTCAGCAAGAACAGGTGATCACCAAGGACCAAAACGACATGGAGGAAAGAGAACCCAGAAAACAGAAAGACCCACGTGAATGGGAGACTACATCAATATGTGACAGAAGACCAGCGGGTGCCTGGCCATCACCAGTGATAGCCGTGAAAGAGCTCACAAAGTTGACTCTCAGAGGCAACATGAGAATAAAAAGGCGTGCACCCTGAGAACTTCACAAAAAGACCACAATTGATGTTCAGGGGCCTCGGGGTTCCCTTGGGAACAGGGCCCCTAATCCTGATGCTGCCCCTGTCTATAAATCATTACTGAGGTCAACTCCTCAGACAGGGATAGAATGAACTTGGTGACACAGAGTGACCATATCGTGCGTGCACTTCATGGTTCTATGTATTTATAGGATGTCATTCTACTGGCCTCTTACTAGCGGGAAGGGAGAGGGTCGAGAAGAGGGGACAGGAGATTGTTAAGAGGACATAACAGGATAGAACGGATAGGGGGAGTGTGCTGTTACTGAGCAAGAAGAACAGTAGGAGCTGCACATAGGTGGGCATAAAATTTAAACTGGATTTTACACTTTAACTCAATCACAATAAACAAATAAATAAATAAACAGTCCGAAATCTCATCTTCTAAATTAAGTATGGGTCTCTTGGTGAAGTTCATGCTAGGGCAAAATTTCTCTCTGTCTCTGGACCTGCCAACCACATAAGTTCTCTGCTTCTAAAACACAATGGTGGGAATGGCATACAAAGAGATATTAGAAGGAATAAGAGAGTCATGGGTCCCAAGAAAGTCCAAAACTTAGCAGGACAAATTCCATTAGGCTTCAAAGCCTGAGAATAATCCTCTGTGACTTGATATTTGTCTCTCTGGGCCCAAAGAGGCTCCACTGGACCCAGTGCTTGGGCCCATGGGATTCTCACATGCCCTGCTAGACTCTAAGACACCTTGAAGTCATTCTTTCCTTATTTTGATGGACAGCACAAGTTCACAGTCAAATAACTCTATCTAGCTATAGAATTCCAGAAGCCCAATAGTCTTCCTTTGTTTCAACCCATCTCTGTCCCCTTCAGTCCAAGCTGGTAATGATTTTGGTGAGATAACATTGTGAAAACTCCTGTGAGTTTTCTGCATATGTCAAGGTGATCTATGCCCTTATACATAGGAGTTCTCCACAGAATGTTCCCGGATAATCGCCCTCTACTCTTGGCTTCTGCTGAGAAAGCTGACTGAATCAATGAGTCACACATTTAGTCTCTGGCACAACCGTCTAGCCACACCCTTGGTGTTTTCTTAAGAGCATGACTGTCCTAATTATCTAGTGCTGCTATAACATAAATACCACAAATGGATGGCTTTAGCAAACAGAAATTTATTTTCTCACAGTTTAGGAGTCTAGAAGTTTGAAGTCGGTGTGCCAGTTCTAGGGAAAGTCTGTTTGTCTCTCTCTGTTGGCTCTGGCAGAACTCCTTGCCTCTTCAGCTTTTGTTTCCTGGTTCCTTGCAGATCTCCACATGGCTTGGCATTAATTTTACCCTGTCTCTTTACTCCTGCTTGCTTGTTTAACCTTTTTTATATCTCAAGAGAAACTGACTCAAGGTACTCTCTACACTAGTCCACCTCATGAACAAAGACAACCCACACCCAGACAGGATTATAACCACAGGCACAGAAGCTACGATAACAACACATATTTTGGGGGGATACAATTCAATCCACAACAATGCCTTAGCATCTTTTGTAACTGAATATTCTGAGAATTTTCCAAATCATCAAGTTCTGGGTCTAATTTGCTTAAAAGTTGCTTCCTCGGCATATCTCTTTCCTCTCACGTTTTACTATAAGTAGCAAGGTCAAAACAGGTTGTACCACGTACATTTTGCTCAGAAATCTCAACTAAGTAACCAAGTTCATCAGTTAAAAATTCTGTCTTCTACCCAACATCAAAAACTGGATTAACTTTTCTGCCACATAGAACAAGGAAGCAATCACATGTTTCTCATTTCCTTCCAAGACCTCACCAGAGGCACCTTTAATCTCTATATTCCCATCTACAATTTCCCCAAGGCAATCTCAGCTTTCTCTACCCATTTCCACAGCCACAGACACATATTCAGGTATTTGCTATACCACTATCCCACTAATCTGTATTAGTGTCCTAGAATTGTTATAACAAATCATTACCACAAACTGGACAGCTGAAAATAACAGAAATTTGTTTCTTGACAATTCTGAGGGCAGAAGTCTAAAATTAAGGTGTCAGTGGGGCCATACTTCCTACAGAGCCTCTACGGAAGAATCCTTCCTTGCCTCTTCTAATTTCTGGTGGTCGCAAGCAATCTTTGGTGTTTCCTCACTTGCAGCAGCATAACACCAACCTCTGCCTCCATCTTCACATGGGCTTCTCCTCTGTGTCTCTACGTGGCTATTTTATAAGGACACCACTCATTAGCTTTGGGTTTCACTCTAATCCAGTATGGAAACCCTGGTGGCATAGTAGTTAAGTGCTACAGTTGCTAATCAAAAGGTTAGTAATTCAAATCTACCAGGTGATCCTTGGAAAACCTATGGGGCAATTTTATTCTGTTCTACAGGGTCCCCTTGTGGTGCAGTGGTTAAGTACTACGTCTACTAACCAAAAGTCGGCAGTTAAAATCCACGAGGAGCTTCCTGGAAATGTGATGGGGCAGTTCTACTCTGACCTTATCAGTGGCTGTGAGTCAGAATTGACTCAAAGGCAGTGGCTTTGGTTTATGGGGTCCCTATGAGTCAGAACTAACTCTATAGCAATGTTTTCTCTCTGATCCAGTATGTCTTACCTTAACTTGATGACATCTATAAAGACTGTCTTTCTAAATAAAGTCACACTCACTGGTGCTAGGAGTTCAGGACTTCAGTATATCTTTCTGGGGGGGACACAACTCAACTCACAACAGGAAGTAAAACATTAAATACACATGGAGGGCAAAGACTGCTCCAGAGGACAAGAAGAGTAAGGATAGCTGTCTTGCATAGCCCTTCTCAAGCTCAGCTCTCAGAAGCCACTTCATATCTAGTGACTATAGCCAAAGTCAGGGAAACCATAAAGGTTTCCTGAGAGCAGATGTGGCTATCTAGGTGAAAGCAACTCAAGGAGGCTGGCTGGGACCTGGGGAGCCAGAAGGTGATAGAATTCCCAGCCTGAGTGATAAAGATTTTAAATAAAATAAAAACCCACTGCCATCAAGTCAATCCCAACTCACAGTGACCCTATAGGACAAAGTAGAACTGCCCTATAAGAGCACTGACTTTGTAGCATTTAGCCATTCTGCCACCAGTGCTTCATACTACCAATAGATATTAGCAAAATGAAGTCAACTGTTAGAACACACTCAGGCTTGAGGCAGGGGAGGTGGGAGTAAACAAATGAGATGGTGACATGCTAACACAGTCAGGATAAGGGTGAGAATTCTCAGAGTATCAGCTAGTATTGAGAAAGTCAGCCTCTAATCATCTTCAATGTCTAGAATCCCTCCTCCCAATCTATTCTCTCCACCTTCCCTACTGCTCACATACCCTTGGGAGATGAATATATATTCATCTCTCACTGCCAAAATACATACTAAGAATTTCTTTTGTTATTTACATGGCTCCCTGTGGTACTAGGGTGTCTGTTCAACTTGTAAGGGCTATTCTCCCTTCCAGTTATAACCCAACAAACCCTCTAACAGCCTCAAGCACCTACAGACAAGGAGCACCTGGTGCATTCGAACCATCAACCTTTCAGTTAGCAGTGTGGCACTTAACCACTATACCACCAGGGTGACCTAGAGACATTCTGTAGGTAGTAATTCTCTCCACACTCAGGTTGTGTCTGATTCTACACTCATCTCTCCTCTCTCCTGTATCTCTGGAAAGGACACATCTCCTCCTTCTGCATAACTTCATACTTACATCCATCTAGCATATAACTGGCACCCACTCCATACTGGATCTGATACTGAATGCTGATGGTAGGTGAACAAAACTGTCTCTACCCTCAAGAAGTTCCCGGTTTGATGCAACACCAACAGGAGAACAGTGTTACAGAGAAAGCATGGGCATAGGGCTGTGGGTACTGGAGCAAGAAAGAAGGAAGAGGTGCACATGGCTGGGGAGAGGCTGGCATCCTAGAGAAGGCTTCAAGGGTGAGTTAGAGCATAACAACGGAGAGATATGAATACAGCCAACTGAGATGGGAGGTAATTCACATAACCTTAAATGTACTCTTTCAGAGTACACAGTTCAGTGCTTTTTAGTACTTCCACAAGGTTGTAAAATCATCACCACAATCAACTTTACCCCAGAAAGAAATCCCACACTCATTAGTAATCACTTCCCATTCGTAGCTCCCCACAGGTTTGGAAATCACTTACCTGTTTTCTGTTTCTACTGATTTGCCTATTCAGGGCATTTCATATAAAAGGAATCAAACAGCATATGGCCTTTTGTGTCTGGCTTCTTTCACCTGCCACGTTTTTCAAGGTTTATCCAAGTTGTAGCATGTGTCAATACTTCATTCCTTTTTTGACTTCTTTTTATTCAATGTATGAATAAGCCACATTTGTTTCTCCATTTATCAACTGATGTGCATTTGAGTTGTTTGCACTGTTTGCCTTTGGGTGTTTTTTTGTTTTTTTGCTATTATGAATAATGCTACTATAGACATTCACATACAGGTCTCTTAGATATATAACTAGGAGTGGAATTGCTAGGTCATACAGCAATTCTATATTTAACTTTTTGAGGAAATATCATATTGTTTTTCAAAGTAGTTGTATTATTTTACCTTCCTACCAGCAATCCATGGAAATTCCAATTGCTATACATCCTTATTACATTCATTACTGTTTGTTTTTTTTATTATGGCCATCCTAGTGGGTAAGAGAAAACCCTGTGGCATAGTGGTTAAGTGCTACAGCTGCTAATCAAAAAGTCAGCAGTTCAGATCCACCAGGTACTCCTTGGAAGCTTCATGGGACCATTCTACCCTGTCCTATAGGGTCACTATGAATGGGAATCGACTCAGTGGCAGTGGGCTTGGCTTTTTGTTTGTGTGTTTGGGGTGTTCTTTCTTTTTGGTTAGTTGGATAATGCCACCATTATGCTGGTGGCATAATGGCTAAGCACTCTGGCTGCTAACCAAAAGGTCACTGCTTCAAACCCACCAGCAGCTCCACAGGAAAAAACTTAGCTATCTGCTCCTGTAAACATGATGGCCTACGAAAGCCTAAGAGAAAGTTTTATGGTTGCTGAGTCAGAGTCCACCTGATGGCACACAACACGGTGAGAAGTGTCATCTCAGAGGGGTTCTGAATTGCCTTTCCCTAATAATTAATGATTTGAGTATCTTTTGTCTACATTTCAGTTGGGTTATTTGTTTTTTTTACTGTTGAACTGTAAGAATTCTTTGTAAATTTTGGATACTAGACCCTTATCAGATAAATGATTTGCAAATACTTTCTCTCATTCTGTGGACTGATTTTTCCCTTTCTTGATAGTGTATGGAAGCACAGAAGTTTTTCATTTTGATGAAATCTAGTTTATCTACTTTTTATTTTGTTGTTTGTGCTTTTGAGGTCACATGTAAGAAATCATATGCATGTCCTTTTAGATTCCAGGAAATAATATCAGCACTTTTCAAAGCACCATATGGACATCTCGTTCTACAGATTTTCCTTTCAGGTTGTTGGGTTAGCTTACTGTTCTCCTCAACTGTTATCATGACCTCAGGCAGTTTCAGTGTTAAACAAATGCCACTGGCTGTCACTGACAAATGTCACCAGGCTGTTGGCAATGGGTAAACTCTGAGTCAAGTCAGATACAGATAAGTGCTGGTAGGGGGGTCTTCCAGTGAACTCCCAAGCCAGTCAAATAATGACAATTCTCTAAGAAAGAGGTTCTGAAAGAGTGCCAGCCTGGTTTTGATTGCTCTGGTGTCTGATAGGCTGCTGGTTTTCATTATGACTGTGAATTGTTGGTTTTCAAGGCTACTGCAGAGCTAGGGGAAAGGAAATGGTAAAAGGACAATTAAAGTGCCACAGTTTGCTGTTCTCACCAAGATTCAGCCATTTATCCTGAATAAACAGTCCTCAGATTGCTGCCACCTTTTGGTTAATTTCCAGAGTTTTAAAAAGTTGATTTTGGCGTGTGTCTGTGTGTGTGTGTGTGTGTCTGTGTGTGTGTCTGTGTCTGTGTCTGTGTGTGTGTCTGTGTGTGTGTGTCTGTGTGTGTGTGTCTGTGTCTGTGTGTGTGTGTGTCTGTGTCTGTGTCTGTGTCTGTGTCTGTGTGTGTGTGTGTGTGTGTGTGTGTGTGTGTGTGTGTGTGTGTGTGTGTGTGTGTACCAGTGTTCTCCTTGCTTTACAGAAGAGAGGCTTTTGAAGACCCTTACTCTATCACTGCATATGACATCACTCCAAGCTGTGTTGTTGTTTTTTTTTTAATTGTGATTGAGTGAAAGCGTACAATCCAATTTAAATTTGCATGCCCGCCTATCTGCAGCTCCCTCTGCTCTCCTTGCCCGGTGACAGCACACTCTTCCTTTCTGTTCTATATATGTCATATTCTCTTAACAATCCTCTATCCCCTCCTCTCCACTCTCTCCACTCCCTTCTAGTAAGAGGCCAGTAGGACAACATCCTATAGATTGCAGAACAATAAAGTTCTGTGTCACTCTGTGTCCCTGAGTCCAAATCCATTCCTGTCCAAGGAGCTGACCTCAGTAATGATTTACCAACAGGGGCAGCATCAGGACTAGAGGCCATGCTCCCAGGGGAACCCCCAATGCCTTCTGACCACAAGTTGTGGTCTTTTAGTGGAGTTCTTAGGGTGCACGCCTTTTTGTCATGTTACCCCTGGGACACGACCTTGTGAGCCCCATTACAGCTGTCATTGGTGGTGGCCAGGCACCATCTGGTTCTTCTGATCACATGTTGACACAGTCTCCTATTCACAAGGGTCTTTCCATCTTCTGGGCTCTTTTTCCCTCATGTCACTGTTGTCCTTGGTGATCATCTGTTCTAGCTCAACTGGGACCATTTGGTGTACCTCAGATGGCAGCTTGCTAGCTTTTAAGACACCAGATGACACTCACCAATATGGGGTGCAGAAGACTCTCTTAGCAATATGCTAGTTATGCCAACTGGCTTCAGTGTTCCCTGAGAGCATGATCCCCAGGCCCCTGCCCCTGCTACTCTATCCTTGCAATATTGGGTTAAGATTAGAAGAGTTTTCAGGTTATATTGAAGTGCAGTTAAATTGATCTTCTTTCTAATGTGTGTTGTCACTGATTTCACCCAACCAAATTTCTATCAACTATCTAATCTATAACCAATCGTCTCCGCCCATCCCCTCCCTTGCAGCCATCAAAGAGTCTTTTCTTCTGTAAATGAGTCTATTTTTAAGTCCTCATAGTAGTGGTCTCATACCATATTTGTCCTTTTGCTGCTCACTGATTTCACTCAGTATAATGTCTTCCAACTGAAACCAGGTTATGAAATGCTTCCTAAAATCATCACTGTTTTTTACCATTGCATAGTGTTCTACTGAGTATATATACCATGGTTTATTCATTAATCTGTTGTTGGGCATCTGGGTTGATTCCATCTTTTTGCTATTGTGGACTGTGCTGCAATAAACATTTTTGTGTGCATGTATCTATTCATGTGACTGCCCTTGATTCTGTAGGATATACTCCAAGCAGTGGAATTACTGGATCAAACTGTATATCTATTTCCAGTGTTTTAAAGAAGTGCCAGATTGCTTTTCAAACAGATTGTACCATTTTGAAATCCTACCAGCAGTGCAGGAGAGTTCCAATTTCTCCACAGCCTCTCCAGCATTTGTTGTTTTATGTTTTTTGGATCACAGCCAATCTTGTTGGGTTGAGATGGTATCTCACTCCAAGCTGTGTTTCTTGACAGATCACTCTCAGTCTTCCTCAAAATTCTCCCATGAAGTAAGCAAACAAGGACAACTGGGCCCAGAGCCACCAGTCTATGATTTCTGGTGCTAAAGATCTTCAGCTGGAGTTTATTATAAGAAGTTCACCTGCCACAAGAAGTAATTATCGGTTACGGGTACCAGTCTCTTCCTCCTCTTCTTTATTTCCCTGCCACAGACATTCCTCATGACTGCCCAACAGAGGGGAGAAGATTAGCTGGCCTGGACTGTCCTTGGAAGGGATGCCCCTGAGCTCTAGACTCCATCTGCTACAACCTTTGTCTTCCCTCTCTGAGTCAGCATAAATCCCAGCCAAAGTAAGGCAAAGGTTGAAAGACACCAAAAGTTCTTCTTTCTTAGAAGTTAGAGACAGAGGTAGAAGACAATTAGGCAGGAATATGGGGCAAGACACAGCCCCCTCTGTGATCTTTTGCTGATTACAGGACATTTTTTCCTTGAACAGTGCAGCCCCTCCTTGTTGGAACTCAGTCCACAAACTCTGATTCATGGCTAGTCCTAGATAACAAAGAAATCTGACAACCCCATCCATGCTTCTTTATATTACAAATAGCTTACAAGGAAAGGAAAGTAAGAGGCCGGGAAGATAGGACGAAGTACTAGCATTACAGTCAATGGGAAAAGAATGACACCAAAGAACTTACAGAGCATGGGACAGAAGGAAAATTGTTCACTATTCCCTAGGCCTTATTCCACTGACACTCTTTCTAGAAAACTTCCCTGAGCTTCAGGCCCTGGGAAAACTACTTCCTCCCATATCCCCTGAAATCATAATTTTTTGCAAATGCTTTCCTACTTTTTGATGTAACTACCTACTTATAATTTGATTTCCTAAATCTTTCTCAGATCTTCTCCTTCTCTTCTCCATTCCTGTTAAGTCTAAGTTAACCATGTCTCTTCTGTACTATTACCATTGGCACTTGGCTTGGCTTGACTTCCCATTTCCTAACTGTCTTTTTGCTGTTAGCCTCTCTCAATCTCATACATCTTCCACAACACAGTTTGGGTAATGTCTCCAAAATAGCAGACCTGATTGTTATCACTCAGCTCAGTAGACTTCTACACTGCTAACACCACCAACATAAAATCTCTCCTTGCCTACATTCTTTGATTTATCCTATACTTGGTTGCTGTTGTTAGGTGCCTCAAGTTGGTTCCAATTCCTAGCAACCCTATGTACAACAGAACAAAACACTGTCTGGTCCTGCACCATCCTCACAGTCATTGTTATGCTTGAGCCCACTGTTGCAATCCATTTCATTGAGGGTCTTCCTCTTTTATGACACTCTAGACCCTTAGATATTTGCAACCCATCTCATTGAAGGTCTTCCTCTTTTATGACACTCTAGCCCCTAAAACACTTGTAATCCATCTCATTGAGGATCTTCCTCTTTTATGACACTCCAGCCAGTACGACATTTGCTCTTTCCCAAATACATCACGCTCTTTAATACTTCCAAACCTCTGAACTTAATATTCCCTCTGTCTGGGATGCTCTGCCCCTTCTCTATCTGCTAAGATCCTAGTCATCATTCAAAACACTGTCTATGTATCATCTCTTCTGTGCACCTAATCAGATAGGCTGAATTTCTTTCTCTTTCACTAGACTGAGAGCTCCATAAGAACGGGAGCCATTTTATTTGACTGCACAGTCCCAGTGCCAACCACAGTGCTCAGCAAAAAGTAACTATTCAATAGTAGGATAAGTGAACGAGTAAATGGAGAGAAGGATGACGAGAATAAAGTATGGCTTTTCAAGTTGGCTAACGCAGTCCAGGAAAGTAACTTGGTTTCCACTCAAGACCATTACAACAGATTTAGTATATTACTGTGCCCAGTTTTTCATGCCTCTCTGTATCCATGCATTTATAAGTGTAGTGTCCTTCCCCAGCAACTCCACCACATAAGTCACTTTTGCCATGTGATTTGCTTGGCCAATCAATAGCAAATGTGACACAAGCAGAGGCTTGAAAAGTACTTGCATGCTTCTGCTTGCCCTCTTGGATGATTGGGTCTTCTCTCTCTTGTTTCTCACAGTTGCCTTGAGAACATGCCAGGGCTAGCCTGTGAGAGGAATGTCAGAGTCATGGAGAACAAGGACCCCGTCATTCCAGCCAATCAGCAAACAGCTGACTACAAACATTAAGTGTGAGCCCAGCCAAGATCAGCAAACCTGCTCTGTAGATCTGTAGACCTGTGAACAATTCTAAGAGGTTGCTGTTTGAAGTCTGTTTCAGTAGTGACAATAACTAATTGATACAGGTCTTCCAGGTATCAAGTCTACAGAATCTACATCTCAAGTTCCCTAAAACTTCTCTCTGAGCTCCAGAATGCATGTGCAACTCTTTGTTAGACATTTCTTCTTGGATGTTATTCAGTCCTTTGAATGCGACAGTCTAAAATTGAATTCATTACCTTCCTTGCTCTTCCATCAAACCCATGAAGACTGACTCATTCACTCAAGCTGAGGTACACGCTTCCATTCTGGAGTTCCAAATTTATCAAGCCCTCTCCTCCATTACAGTCTTTATCTCACAGTACATGTGATACCTGTCTTAAGTTCTGTTCTGAGGATTCTGTTGTAAATCAGTTGTGCTGTAAGTGAAACATCTCTATCAGTATCTTTATAAATCCAATCTTTATTTATCTTTGGGGGTAGACATGAGAATGATAGCATCAGCAAATTAAATGCTATCACAGGCACAGCAAATGGTCCCAACTCAGCAGGAACAGATGCTCACCAAGGACCAAAAGGACATGGGGTAAAGACAACCCAGAAGATAGAGAGACCCACATGAGTGGGTGCCTACATCGACTTGGGACCAGAAGAACTGGATGGTGCCTGGCCACCACCAGTGATAGCCACGACGGAGCTCAATAAGCTGAGTCTCACTGGCAACACAAGAATCAAAAGGGATGCATCCTGAGATCTCCACTAAAAGACCTCAACTGATGGTCCAGTGGTTTCAGGGTTCCCCTGGGAGCATGGCCCCTGGCCCTGATGCTGCCCTTGCCCATAAATCATAACGAAGGTCCACTCTTCGGACACGAATGGATTGGACTTGGTGATGCAGAGTGACCCTATATTGGATGCACTTTATGGTTCTATACATCTATAGGATATCATCCTGCTGACCTCTGGCTGGAGGAAGGAGAGTGGGTGGAGAGGAGGGGAAAGGAGACTGCTGGGAGGATGAGACATGTACGGAGGAGAGACGAATAGTGTGCTGTCACCAGACAGGGAGAGCAGTAGAAGCTGCATATAGGTGGGCATGTAAATTTATACGGGAATGTACATTTTCACTCAGTCGTATTAAATAAATAAACAAATAAAATGCTATAACAATGTATGTAGTACATATTATCAACACTAAGATGTACCTCCCCCAAAAAGGTAGTCTTAAGTGTGGTTTGTCATAATTCAAATATGTCAACCTATATTGTAATTGTATGGTTACATGTCATCTCCCTAATTAGACTGCTAATTCCTCGAGGGCAGAAGCCATGACTTATTTGCTTTTCTATAACTACAGTCTGACACCTTGCAAACAGTTAACAAATGTCTATTCAACTGAATTGATGACACATCCATGATGAGCTCTTCTAAGCTCCAGTAACTTTGCTGAGCCTCTTTCAGAATGGAGTTATCTTGCTCACTTCTGAATTCCTTTAGGTTAGGTCACAAACAGCCCACTCTCTACATGAAATGAGCCTAGGAGAAAATATCTCTGTCTTGGTATTAGTCTACTCTCATGTACTAGTACCCTGTTACTGACTCTGATCCCCTGGACTCAGTACCATGTATCCAGGACTCTTGTTCCTACGTTCTCCAACTCAAACTGACTTTTCAACATCAGCATGCTTGCCTACTTTCACGTGCAGTTGTTAATGCATTCTTTCACATATGGTAAGTCATATTTTGAAGTAGAACACAAAACAGCCTGATAATACACCTTAGAAAACTAAGGAAGAAATTCAGGCAGCTGAAGATCTCCTTTCCTGAGCTATGATGGAATGAGTCTTCTGAGTAAGATGTTCTTGCTAGTATATATGAAGAGGAATATAAGTTGTTAATGGAGAATTAAATAAGGCCACTTCTCATCTTGCAAGACACAGCTCCAGAATTACCTTTTCCATAACGCTTTCTGACCTCCAGTAGAAATGATTCTCACTACTTTGTGCTCCTCACTGAAAACTCAACAAACTTTATGTGACACGTACTACATTTACTATATTTATTGACCATATCCTATATTTGCTGACACCTCTATCTCCATCTAGGTGAACTCCTTGAAAGCAGGGACCCTGCCATGTACACTGGCACACAGGAGATGCTCAATAAGTGTTGGTAAATGAATGAAAGGTCATTGCTCAGTATAGAAGATGGGCCTCACATGAAGGGTCGAATCTTTCATGTGTCATTCATTCAAAATCTACCAGTTAATGGTAAGCAAAATATGTCCTAGGAACAACAACAAAGAAGCAGCATGGGCGGTGAGAACAATCTTCTCCCATGTTGCTCTGTTTCACACTCTCAAAAGTTACAGACTCAGCTGTAGTGATGCATCAGCTTTGGCACCCGCTGAGCCAAATGCATGAACAGGGAAATGTTGCACTGCCTCTGACCCTGCCTGCCAGTTGCTTCTCTGGACTGATTCCTGGCTCCATAGCATTCTGCTGCTGGCAACCTCACATGATGCCAAAAGCTCCCAAAGGGCACAGAAAGGGCCCTGATGCCTGCTTGGTCAAGGCTGATTTTCTAAGAAATCTCACTCAGTTTATTCTCCCTGAGTTCACTAAGAATAAGAAAAACAATGGCACGGTTGGCTAATCCCTCTTGCAAGTCTCTGGGACCAAATTACTTACTCTTCTCAATGAGCTACACACTGAAGAGACTACCCTACCTTATGCCTAAGTGTGTCTCTTTTGCTTCAGTGAAAGTTCACTTAGTCCTCCAAGGACACAGAGATGTTTAGCAACGAATTCATACATTCTGTGTGTCTACACTGACAGTAGGTAACACTTAAATGGTATTTAGCTCCTTATGGGTTCCTTGCTATCCCGGAATGTAGCTTTCACATTTTAGCCTTTACATTCGTATTCGAGTTGTTTCCTCCACTTATACTGTCCTCTCCTGACACCTTTATGAAATAAAAACCTACTCATCATTAAAGACAGAAGTCATATGACACTTCTATAGAAAACCTTCCCTATCCCTCCTCTGGGCCCCAGAAACACTGTGCACCTCTCTAGAACACACACTATCCAGTTACAGCACAATATGATTCATCCAGGTCTCCCTACAGGTTCCAGCACCACACAGGCACAAAGTAGGCATTTCCTAAATGCCTTTAATAAATAAATGAGTGCTGATGTCTGGGTGGACTACATACGAGATCATTCCATATCTCAACATCAGTGGCAAGAGTGGAGGCATTGCTTTGCAGATATGCCTAGGAGACCCAAAGATCTCAACCTAGCATTGGGGTCCATGGCACAGCAACAGCCCTTCTCTCCACAAGACTCACAGAGAGGAGGCCCAAAAAGCACTGTGTCCAGGGCCTTCAGCTGAAGCTTCTGCCGATGGCTTCGGTCTGTCATCTTCAGAACGGTCCCTGTCATGGTGGTATTGGTTACAGCTAGCCTGTTGAGGCAAAGAGTAGGGGGTCAGTTCTCTGCCAGAAAAGACAGGAAGGATCCCAGTAGGATGCCCACCTACTCGAGGAACACTCCCATGACTTCTAGTTCTTGGTGACTAACCCCCTACATATTCTAGAACTAAGAGTCTACACCAGTGGATCGTATTGGGGAGTATGCACAGATACATTACCAGTAATTTTCTGACCTTCCTTCTTTGTGTTCATTACTTCCTGAGTATCCCACCCTCTGAGGAGTACCTATCAGTCACCATTCCCATATCCAAGTATAAATTTTCTGTTATGCCTCTCCATCCAGGGATTATCCACTATATACCTCTCTCCACACTCCCATCGCTGGTAAATTTCTTTTCCTGTTCAGCCTGGTTCAAAACCGTAAACACTATTACTCAGTGATCTGGGGGAACTCTCAATTATCCTAATCAACTATACATCATATATAAACCTGCTGATGATAAAACCTGCATTAGTCTTGTTAGCTTGTATTTATTTGAGTCACTAAAATACAGCTTACTCCCAGCCAGATTACTGTAATTTTTTATGACCTTCAAACATACTGTCAATGTTAACTCTAATAATAGAAAGACTGTAAACAAGAAAATGACCTAGGAAAAAAACAAATTTGTTTCTTTTCTGCTGGAACACAGTGGGTATAGGAGGAGAGGGTTATAAGAAAGGTTAAAAACAGCTTGTCTGGATCCTGCAAGGACTTGTACTACAAAACCCTGTGAAGTTGGTGCTCTTTTCTGACACACAGCTGTACTTCTCCATCTAGAAAAGATGCTTCTGATATCACAGAGTGTGATTCATATTCCTGCCTGCACGTGCAACAGTAACTTCCTCTCTGGCTTTGGAAAACAATCAAGCCCACCTGCAAGAGAGACAGTAAGGTACTGTGGTCTGGGGGTCAAGAGACATGGCTTCTGCTCCAAGTTCTACCAATGGCTCACCTATCTGAAGATAAGCTCTCTGCCTCCCCCTCACAGGGTCTTAGTTTCCATCTGTATACCAAAAAAAAAAGTTGCTATAGAGTCAACTGCAACTCACGGCAACTCCATGTGTCAAAGCAGAACTGTGTTCCACAGAGTTTTTAATGGCTGATATTTCAGAAGTAGAGCACCACACCTTTCTCCAAGGTGTCTGTTGGAAGAATGACACCTCCAACCTTTCAGTTAGCCGCACAGTCAGTTAACCATCTGTATTACCCAGGAATTCCTCCTGCTAGGTTAAAAACCACAAAACCAAACCCACTGCCGTCAAGTCAATTCCAACTCATAGTGACCCTGTAGGACAGAGTAGAGCTGCTCTATAGAGTTTCCAAGGAGCACCTGGTGGATGTGAACTGCCGACCTTGTGGTTAGCAGACATAGCACTTAACCACTATGCCATCAGGGTATTTCCTTCTGTGTTAAGTGAGGTAAAGTCAGATGGTTCCTACAAGCCTGAGGGTTCTTGGGACTCTTCTTTGGAGCATATCACCAAGTACAGTGGACTTCATCTAGCTGATCAAAATAAACTTTGTCATCTTATCTACAGTCTACTTCTCAAAGAAACCTATGAACTAGGGGGCTATCTACAACTAAGCAATAAAAGAAATGATAAAGGAGCTAATATTTACTAGGCAACTACAGGTATCTGGCATTATTTCAACACTACACACAATACCTCATTTAATTCTCACAACAACGTTAACAGAATTTAGTTCTACTATCAGCTGTATTTTATAGACAAGAAAGCTGAGACTTAGAATTGCAGAACTTGCCCAAAGTCACAAAGTAAGTGACAATGCCAGGAAACAAACTCTAATCTCTTAGACTCTTTCTATTATGCCATGCTTCCTAACAATGGGCCTAGAACCATCCACACCCTATGCCGTGAAGGCTCTATGCTTCCTGCTGTCACCAAGCTGCTGTAGCCCGGCTGGGCCTGAGCCTGGTCTTAGTTCTAATTCTAGCCACAAGAGAGCCGAGTGAGACCTATGACTTGAGAACTGACAGTTCATGCTATACCTTGGAGTTTTAATCCAAGCCATAGCCATTCCCCAGGATGAAATGGTCTAGGTACCCACAAGGCAACACTACTATTTCTATGGGTATCCTAGCCTTTTGAGGTGAGAAAAGAAATCTAAATTTGAAAGCGTCATTTGTCTATCTAGACCATTAAACATGGAGTTAATCAAGGCAGGGGATAGGTCTAACGCATCTCTTTGTCCCCAAGGCCCAGCAGAGAGTATGGCAGACGACAGGCGCTCAGTAAAGTTTTGTTAAACACAATTAAACTGATATTGTCAGGAAATCCATCTTCAACCACATGGGCAAGAGGAAGGTGCAATGAAAAAAGCAGGACATTTAGAGCTGGCAGACCTGGGTTCATATCCCACCTCTACCCCTTACCAGCTTAGATAAATAATACAGTATTTGAGATTCAGTGCGCTTGCCCCAAAACTGGGTTAGTAATTCTTTCCTCCAAGAAATGCTGTGAAAGTCAACTGAAATAATAGGTAGAAAAGCACTCTAGAAAGGGATGTACAAACATTAAGATTATTACTCTCTTCAGAGCAGGGAGAAGCTGTGAAGAGGAGGCTGCAGGCAACTCAGGAGGGAATAGCCAGCTGAGCTAGGCCTCGACAGCAGTGCCCGGTAGCTCTGTGACCGGAGACTGCAATGTGTGAGCATTCCAACAGCTTTCCCTTCCCCTTTCCCCTTTGCTGAAGCTCATAACCAGATGCACCTACATCATAAGATGACAGATAATACATAATCAGCACTTATCAGACAGTGAGCCCTCTGAGGGCAAGGGCAGGTAGCTGTCACCTTTATCCCCGGCACCTAGCACAAGTGCTTGGCACAGAGCAGGTACCCAGTAAATATTTTTCAGTGAATAAGTACATGGATTAATAATTAGATGACAGGTATTATTAATCTGATAGAATGAGAACTCCAAGCAGTACTCTATCCCCCCCCCCAACCCCATTACAAGCCCTGTGATACTGTGACTGCAAAGCAGGCAAAGAGCTATGATAGAACAGCTGCTAGAGGAGTGACTTCAGAGGGACGCTAAGTCAGTGTAGCTGGCCTCCAACTTCTGCACCATTTTAGTTCAAGAAGACAAACTCCCAAAGCTCCTGGGTGACGAAAGAAGCAGCTGCTGGTGGACAGAACAAGAAAAGAGAAGCACCAGAGGCTCTGAAGTCTACTCAGATCTAGGTTCAAAATCATAATTTTTCCCCTAGCTAACCATGTGACCTTGTAAAAGTTACACAGTCTTACCATCTACAAAAGGAGGAGGATAATAATACCTACCTTGCAGAATTGATGTAAAAATTAAATGAGATAATCTATATAAAGTGCTGAGCAGAGGGCCTAATACACACATAGCAGGCACTCAATAAATGGCATCTCTTAGTACTATTTCCAAGACTGATAAAAATATTAAAGAAGAGAACGGATGCAAAGCACCCATCATGCTCTGTAACAAGCACACAATATATTTGAGAAGAGGAGGGGTCTACAGACTATGTCCTGAAAACAGTGGGCCCCCACCTAACTGACCAGAGCATATGAAGACAGGCCCACTCCAGCCCATTTCCTGAACCCACAAGCAAGAGAAACCCAGTACCCATCTGACCTTGGCATGGCATGGCCACCAAGTTGCAGCTTCCGGAAGGTTTCCTCATACTGAGGCAGCTCCACATATGTGATAAGCCACTGTACGACTTCTTCCACGGTCCAGTTATACACTGTGGGGAGAGATAAGCAAAGCCATGACTCCAGAGTGTCAAGCACTACTTTCATTCACTTTTTGTCACAATCATACTGACCTTAACATTTACCACATATGACCACATTTGTGACAGCTCTCTCTGCCATGAAATCTCCTAAATGTGAAAAGATTGCATGCTGTATGAGTCTATTTATATGAAACTCAAGAAAAGCTAAACATATAGTGATAGAAGGATCAGTTTTTGAGAACAGCCAGAAGTGGGAGTGCTTGTGCTCCTGAGAAGGAGCACAAAGGAACCTTTCGGGGTGATGGAAATATTCTATAACTGGAATGTACCAGTGGTTACATAGGAGATGCATTTATCAATATTCATCTAACCATCCTTTTTATTGTGATTAAGTTAAAGTATACGATTCAAATTAATTTTGCAGGCCCGGCTACCTGCAGCTCCTTCTGCTCTCCATGCCCAGTGACAACACATTCCTTTTCGTTTTATACTTGTCATACCCTCTTAACAGGCTCCTGTCCCCTCCTCTCCACCCTTTTTCCTCCCAGCTAGAAAGAGACCAGTAGTACAGCAGCATCCTATAAATGCGCAGAACCATAAAGTACACACACTATATGGTCACACTGTGTCCCAGAGTCAAGTTCCATTTTTGTCTAACCTCAGTAGTGTTTTCTTGACAGGGGCAGCAGCAGGTCTAGAGGCTATGTTCCCAGGGGATTTCCCAGGCTGTCGGACCATCAGTTGTGATCTTTTAGTACAGTTCTTAAGCGGCAGCCCTCTTTTCCTTGTGTTGCCACAGGCACTCAACATTGTGTGCCCTATCATGTCTGTCTTTGGTGATGGCTGGGCACCATCTGGTTCACCATCTGGTTCTTCTGGTCACATGCTGATACAGTCCCCAATTCACATGGGTCCTTCTGCCTCCTGCACTCTTGGTCCTTGTCTCTTTGTTGTTCTCAGTGATCATCTGTTCTGGATGGGTTGGGACCATTTGATGTACCTCGGATGGCAGCTTGCTAGCTTTTAAGACCCCTGACACCGCTCATCAATGTGAGGTACAGAATACTCTCTTGGCAATATTAATAATAAAAATAATAGTAATAGAAGCCATCACTAACATAGCACTTATTACATAACCCTGGTGGTGTAATGATTAAGTGCTACAGCTGCTAACCAAAAGGTCAGCAGTTCAAATACACCAGGTGCTCCCTGGAAACTCTATGGGGTAGTTCTACCCTGTCCTGTCCTATAGGATCACTATCACTTAGAAATGCTGGCACTGGGTTTTCAGTTTGTTATAAGTCATGTATTCTTCTAAGCACCTCACATGTATTAACTCACTAATCTTCACAACCATTCTGTGAAAACAGGTAGCCCCATTCTATCTCCATCTTGCAGATGAAGAAATTGAGGTGCAGAAAGGTTATATAACTTTTCCCACATCACTCAGACCAGAATTGGTAAAGCCAAGATTTGGACCCAATCTAGCTCCATACCCAGTGTTATAAGCCACTATGTTATACATCGCCTTCCTAACACTGCTGGAAGCCTTCATACAGAGGCAAAGCTGAGCCAAAGAATAGATCCAGATGACATCATTTAAGCCTTGAGTCAAGCCATGTTTATAGGCAATGTTATTCATAAATATTTCAGCTTTGTGCAACAAATAAATTTTCCATTTTGCTATGTAACATTGAGAGGATTTTCAATCTTGTTAAGAGGAGATAATTCTAACTAAAATTATCACTGAGTGTTCATTCACAGCATGGCAAATCACATCATCACCATATGTGGAACACTGCAGCGAACTGCTCCTTAATATTACAATGCTGTAGTTTTCTCAAATAATCATAGAAAAAATTCCTTTTAAGGCATTTTGATATGTATGTGGTATTTAGATACACAGACAGTAAGTTTATCTCTATACTTTTATCAAGAATCAATCAATTATAAAGGAGTAAGAGTAGATTTATGCAATGAACATGTTCAAGCCAAGTGAAGGTCATAGGACATCATGATGTTTATACATATCGAAGTCTTACAGTGGCTTATACAGAGAAAAATGGTAGGAGGACTGAGTCACTGGATGGCACCCAGTAGTGCAGGCATGCTGTACTTGAAAGAGCCTGGGAACAACTTAGCTTCAGCAAAAATGTATCAACCTACTGGATTTGAAGTTTCTTTTTATTTAACGTATAAATCTTTTTTGTTTGTATTTGTATAAAATTTTATACACTGACTTAAATCTCATGTTTTAACTTTTTAATTTAAATGAAATTAAAAGTAATTTAACTCAGCACTGCAGATCCAAGATAAATTATTTCCCTTATAAGGAATTTGTGCATTCCCAAAATTTGAAAACAAGCAAGAAGCCAAAAAAGTTTTGAAGCAGGATGATATCGTGAGATGCAGCCCTGACTTCAGATTCGTATCTTTACCCCAAACTGTCTTTCTCTGTTTTGACGGAGATCACACTAGAGGTCCCAAACAGAGCTAGAGAAAAATGTAGAACAAAATTCTAAGTCACAAAAAAAAAAAAAAAAAAAAAAAGAATGGACTTACTGACTTGACAGAGACTACAGAAACCCTGAGAGCATAGTCCCTGGACACCCTTTTAACTCAGTAATGAAGTCACTTCCGAGGTTTAACAGGCCCATAAAACAAAATAGGCCCCCAAATTAGAAAGGCTCCAAAACAAAATGCACTAAAGGTGCATACCAGCCCAGGGACAAGGACAAGAAGGCAGGAGGGGACAGGTAAGCTTGTAATAGGTAACCCAAGGTAGAGAAGGGAGACTATTGCTATGTCATGATATTGTTAATCAATGTCATAAAACAATAGTGTATTGTTTAGTGAGAAGCTAGTTCGTTCTGTAAACCTTCATCTAAAGTACAATTTAAAAACAAAAAATTTCTTTCATCAGAATTATGTCTAACTTCCTATTAGTAGTCAGTAGGCATTTATGGCACGGATCATGTCCTCTTTGCTTTTTCTCACTTCATGTGGATAATATCCTTGTCTTGAAAACCAAACAGAAATGAATTTACAAATGATACATTCAAACCCTGGGCAAATATGTACCCTCACACCTTACAAATGTGATCATTTGCTACAATCTGGAGGGTCAGGTAATGAAGGCATAGGAAAATGTCACACAAGTGAGGCAGACAGGCAAGTGATAACTTATCAAATGCCAAGGACAGCACACTCCAGCCACTGCTGCCAAGAGAGCATAGCTTCATCAGGCACAAAGGGGCCTTTCTGCTCAGTGTGTGGAACAGAAAGAAGGCTACTTTTTTGTTGCTAAAAAGGACTGAGGCCAGCGACGCTTCAAGGACCTTTTGTCTACTAGGAGGATTCCTTGACACAAGTCTGGGCAAAGACCTTTGACAAATAGGAACTCCTGGATTGGCACCCTGTGCCACAGTGGAGGCAGGCAGGAGTCACTCTAGACAGTTTCTCAACCTCTGCATCACTGACATTCTTGTTGTGGTAGGTGGTTTGCATGAGGGGGTCTTCCTGTGCATTACATGATGTTTATTAGCACGTAGCCTCTATCCACTGGATAATAGTAGCATGTTCCCAGTCGTGACAATCAAAACTGTCTCCAGACATTGTCAAATGTTCTGAAGGGGTTAACCCTAGTTGACAACCACTGCTCTAGATACTACATGAAGCGAGGCAGAAGACTCTAAAAGGGGGCTACAGCACCCCAGTAAGGCTGGATTCTCAACTGTCCCAACATTGCTAAGCGGTAGGAAAAAAAGGAAAAAGGCTAAACTTCAAGGCAGTTTTTTAAGCTCTATAATGAGCCAAGAAGCATAATATGGTCCTGTTATTTACGCAGATGCCCTAACTAAGCATGGTGTCTTCTATCCAGAGTCAATGCAGTCTACCCGAAGTAAGCCCAGATGAGCTGCTTCATTCTCTGACAGCAATCCCGCGACCAGGGGGAAGGTATCATTCAACAGTCAACTATCAGGGCTCTTTATCTCTAAGTACCTGAAAATTAAAAGGCAATGTTCTGCTTTCTCATTCTAAAAGAGAAAATGGGAAGAATCTCTGAGTCAAAATGAAAAAGGCAACAGCAAGCACAAAGAGCTGTGGCTGTTGCAGAGAGGTTACAGAATTTGGCAGAGAGCTAAACGCAAACTCCAAATGACTCACATCCTCGAATCTCTAAAGGACATGTAAGTGAGAGACAGTCTCCTAAAATCATGAGTCTCTCATCCCCTGAGCCTTGTTCATGTGTCTGTAGCCAGATCAAAGGCCACATGTTTCAGTAAAATGAAGAGCAATGCTGCAGAGAATCAGAAAACTATCTATCTCTGGAGTGTTTCACAACAAATGGTCCTCCGCAAGAGAGATGCAGTAGGTGACTCTTTCGTCTCCAAACTTTTTTAATAAAATAAGCTACCTATACAAAAAAATTGAGCATTCATTGCCAAAATGTGTATCTGTTCATAAATTACATTTATGACCTGACCTTAGGTAAATTATAAAACATACATAGAAATAAAGAGTGAGGTAGGAAAAAACACAACATAAATTCAAGCTCTAATACTTCTCTGGCGTGCCAGTTGCCTCGTCTGTGTGCTACTACAGTACGTACACTCTAACTGAAGACCGCTGGACTCACAGTATAACTTATTCCAGTAACAGGTGACCTAAAGTTTACAGTCTTGCCCTCGAGGCTGCCTCTGCAGCAGCCCCTAATTTAGCAGTCCTCATCTAAAATCAGGCAGTATCTCGTACTATTCTCTTACTCACCCCGGAACATTGCTCTCTGGCTGTTAGGCCATGGGTATTTTCTCTGCTAGAAAAGCTCTTTTTCCAACATCTTAGCCTGGTAAACACCAACAATCCTTATAACCCAGCTCTGCCTCCCCCTGTCACACATTCCGTCAGGATTTACATTATGCTTTCTCAACTAACAGCACTACTCTCTCTTACAGACTTCCTATGGAGGTAAAGTGAGGAAGCATAACAAATTTTAAAGAACACTTTTTATGCACACAAAGCAGCAATCCTCAGAAACTGATGTTCTGCTATTTTCTCAGAAAAGAAACATAGATTCTGATCTCCACAGTATGTTTCAAAGACAGAATGAATTTTCCACTTGAAAAAGTATTTTAAAAAATAAAAATAAAAAATGAGTAACACCTTCTGTTTTATTCTGAGATAACCACAAAAATGAAGCTATCCAGCACTGCCAAAGCCCTGAGCATTGTGAAAGACTGGGCTTTTACTGCAGAACACAGTAGAAAAAAAGCAGATTTAGCTGGAAGATCTCAGTTCTATTCTTTTTGTTTTTTTAAATATTTTACTGTGCTGTAAGTGAAAGTTTACAGTCCAAGTCAGTTTGTCATACAAAAACTTATCTACACAGTGCTATGTAACTAGCTGCTCCGCCCACACTGTGACAGCACAGTCCTTCTTTCCACTCTGCATTTCCATTCACCCAGCTCCTGTCCTCCTCTGTCTTCTCATCTTACTTCTGGATAGGAACTGCTCAGTTAGTCTTGCGTATTTACTTAAATCAAGAAGCACACTCTTTGCCAGCATCACTGTAGGTCTAGTAGTTCAATCTTTTTCTGAAAAGTTGGCTTTGACAATGGTTTCAGTTCTAAGTGAACAGAGGGTCTGGGGGCCATCTCTCCCAGGGTTACCCTCCAATCTGTCAGACCATCAGGTCTGTCAGACTATCAAATCTGGTCTTTTTAACAGAGTTCGAGAGCTGTATACCAATTTTTCTGCTGCTATGTCAGGCACTCTGTGTTGTATTCCCTGGAAGGTCAGTCATTGGTGGTAGTCAGGCACCATTTAGTTCTTCTGGTCTTACGCTAACATAGTCTCTGGATTATGTGGCCCTATCTCTTCATTCTATTATACCTGCCATGGACCACTTGGGTAAATCCCTTAACTATTTTGAATCTCAATTTCTCCTTCTGTAAAATATTTATCCTGTCAATTCAACATTTTTTATGTACATATGTTTTGCCAGGAGTCCTGATGGTACAGTGATTAACAGCTACAGCTGCTAATCAAAAAGCTGGTAGTTTGGATCTACCATCCACACTCCTTGGAAACACTATGAAGCAATTCTACTCTCTTACAGGGTCTCTAATGAGTCAGAATCAACTCCACAGCAACGGGTTTGGTTTGGTTCTTATGTGCCAGGCCCTGGAAGCAGAGCAGTGATCAAGACAGCAACCCTTATTCTCATGCAACTTCTGCTGTTGTTACGCGCCATAGAATGCATTTTTGACTCACAGTGACCTCATGTGATACAGTAAAATTGCCCCATCAGGTTTGGTAGGCTGCTATCTTTCCAGAAGCAAATCACCAGGTCCTTCTCTCATGCAGCCACCAGGTAGGTTGAAACTGCCAACTTTTCTGTTAGCAGCCAAGCATTTAACTATAGTACTGCCAAGGCCTCTTGCCCATGTAGCGTCGAATCAAGTAATATCTATTTCCCAGAGTTACTGGATTAAATGAGCTCATTTGTTTGAAAGTACTTAGGGTTTAATATAACTCAGTAGTAACCGTCCATGTACACATTCATTTAATAACGAGAATGTTGAAGACCTGTCAGAACTTGGGTGTGATGAGACGCAAGCCCACCAGAGGAAAAAAACATGAGCAAAGACAGAGAACTATAACGTGTGGGACATGCTCGGAGAATATGGACTCCAGTTTGTTTCAAGTCCAAGAGTCATATATAGGACAAGAACAAAGAGCCTAGACAAAGAGCCTAGAAAGCAGGTGGTTTCACATTCCAAAATCATTTATTCACTAAAAAAATTTACGGACCATTTGCTATTTGTCAGGTACTGCGAGGGAGCTAGGGCTATGACAGTAAACAAAAGAGAGTCACAAATTCCATGGTGCTTATATTCTTGTGCAGGGAAACAAACACTCTAAGTAAATCATTATGTGTCAGATAGCAATAAGTACTATGAAGAAAAATAAAGCAGAGAAAAGGATAAAGAATAGCGCTATCTTAGATCTGGTTAGGGTACGCCTCTCTGATGAGGCAACACATAGGCAGAAAATAAAAGTTCAAGCCATGTGGACACTTGAGGGAACAGCATTCCAGACAAAAGCCAAAACCCCAAAACCATTTCTGTTAAGTCAACTACAACTCATAGCGCCCTATAGGACAGAGCAGAGCTGACCCATAATGTTTCCATGGCTGTAATCTTTATGGAAGCAGACTGCCACATCTTTCTCCTGAGAAGCAGCTGGTAGGTTTGAACCAATGATCATTCGGCTAGTATCCAAGCAGTTAACCACTGCGCCACCAGGGCTCCTCCAAAGGGAACGGTAAATATCACTCTTTAACACATGAGTTACAGTAATAATCTCCAGGAATGTGCCTCAGGTAACCTCTTCTCTAGCCAGGGAAAGAACAAAAACCAAACCTGTTGCCATCAAGTCAATTCCAAGTCATAGTGACCCTATAGGACAGTGGAGATCTGTTCCATAGGTTCTCAAAGAGTGGCTAGCAGACTTGAACTGCCACCCTTCTGATGAGCAGCCACAGCTCTTCACCACTACACCATCTGAGTTACAGACCTAGCACAGTGGTTTAGAAATGTGGGCTTTGGAGCCAGGTACCTTAATTTGAATTTAGAATCTACTTCTTACTAGACGTATGACTACAGGGAAGTTACTTAACCTTATTTTCATCACCTCTAAAACGATAAGAACCAGAGTACGCAAATCACTAAGTGTATGGAGAAATAGAGGAAGCTCCTAACATACGGTAAATGTAGTAAGAGAATCTAGGCCCTGGAATATTGAATGAGCCAAATAACTTGTATAAGATCACGCAATGACAGAGCCAAGGAGAAACTTCCATATACGTATGGTTAGCCAGGCCCTGTGCTAAATGTTAGGATGTTGAGTCATGTTAAAACTATATCTGCAAGAAGTCTGCTGAAATAGTTAACAATAAGAAAGCAAGTCAATTTTTAAAAATCGACAAAAACTGTGAACAGACATTCCATCAAAGAAGAGATAACTACAGTAAGCTAGCATATGAAAAGATGCCCAACATTATTAGTCATCAGGCAAATGTAAAATAAAAGCCACAATAACATACCACTACACTATTAAATAGTTAAAATTAAAAAGACTGATCACATCAATTAATGACAAGAATGTGGAGAAACAGAAAAATATCATACACTGCTGGTGGGAACGTAAAATGGTACAACCTCTTCGAAAAACTTTGACAGTTTCTTAAAAAGTTAAACACACATTTACATATGACCTAGTCATTTCACACACGGGTATTTACCAAACAAGAAAGGAAATACGTGTTCATACAAAGACTTGTACATAAATGTGTACTTGTTCATAACTGCTATATTTGTAACAATCAAAGCCTAGAAACAACTCTAGCATCTATCAAAAGGTGAATGCATAAATAAATTGTGATGTGCAATACAACAAAATGCTACTCAGCAATAAAAATAAATGAAATATTAATATGTGCAACAACATAAATGAACCTCAAAATAATTATGCTGAGTGAAAAAAACAGATTTAAAAAGAAGAGTACATACAAGGTCAGATAATTCAGTTTGTGAACTTGCCACCATGCACCGACATTGGCAGCACTGTACAAACAACTTGGTAACCTTGGTACATCAGTGTCTCACAGCTGAGTTGATGTCGACATGTGGCAGTGTCTTACTAAGTGGCATTCATTATTGTTGTTGCATGTTTTTGTGTGCCAACACAAGAATGTCGGAGCTTGATTTCGAGCAATGAACAAACATTAAATGCATAGCAGACCAAGTAAACATCGATAGAGAACAGTAAAATCTTGGCATGAGAAAGGTGTGTGCAAAAATGGTCCTGAAGGAGCTCACTGATGAACAAAAGCCAAGGAGAGTCGAAGTTTGCCAAGACATTTTGGAGAGGCAAGACGATGTTTCAGGCCGTGTTATCACTGGTGCTCAAACATGGGTGCACCAATATGACCCTGAAACAGAGCATCCAGGTGCACAACAGAAGTCAGCCAATTCTCCACCACCAAAAAAGTTCTGTTAGTCCAAATCAAGAGTCAAAATGATGTTGCTAACTTTTTTTGGTATCTGAGGGATTGTTCATTATGAATTTGTACCAACTGGACAAACACTTAACCAAGTTTACTATTTGGAAGTGCTGAAAAGTTAGACAAAAACAACCTGAACTTTTCACCAACAACTCATGGACCTTATGTCACAATCAACCAGTTCACATGGCACTGTCTGTGAGGGAGTTTTTAGCTAGCAAACAAATAACTGTATTGGAACATCCTCTTTACTCACCTGGTCTGGCCCCCAATGACTTCTTTCTTTACCCAGAAATAAAGGAAATATTGAAAGGAAGACACCTGGATGACATTCAGGACATCAAGGGTAATATGATGACAGCTCTGATGGCCATTTCAGAAAAAGAGTTCCGCAGCCAAAAAACACATGCAGACATGTTCACGATCTTTAGTTATTAAAGAAATTCAAATCAAGATGACAATGAGATACCATCTCACCCCAACAAGATTGGCCATGATCCAGAAAACACACAACAACCAATGCTGGAGAGGCTATGGAGAAAGTGGAACCCTCCTACACTGCTGGTGGGGTTCCAAAATGGTCCAGCCTCTTTGGAAAGCAATCTGGCACATCCTTAAAAAAATGGATATCGATATACCATTTGACCCAGTAATTCCACTATTTGGAATATATCCTACAGAATCAAGGCCATTCACACCAACGGACAAAAGGAACCAGAATGTTTATTGCAGCACAGTCCACGATAGCAAAAAGATAGAATCAACCCAGATGCCCAACAACAGAAGAACGGATAGGTAAACTATGGTATTATACTCAATGGAGCACTACACAATGATTAAGAATAACGATGACTCCAGGAAACATCTCCTAACCTGGTTTCAACTGGAAGACATTATGTTGAGTGAAAAGTAGGCAGCGACAAAAGGACAAATATTGTATGAGACCTCTACGATAAGATCTCAAAAATAGACTTGTGTATAGAAGAAAAGACTCTTTGACAGCTGCAAGGGAGGGAAGGGAGAGAGGGTGGCGGGGAGGGTTTAGATTAGATAGTTGCTAGAAATCTGGCTGGGAGAAAGCGGTGATAGCACACATTAGAAACAAGAACAACATTAAGTGGACTTCAGCATAACCTGAGTACTCCTTCCATCTTAACTCAATACGGCAAGGACAGAGTAGCTGGGGCAGGGGGCAGGGGACCATGCTCTTAGGCAAAATTGAGGCCAATTGGCTCAACTAGCATTTTGCTAAGAGGGCTCTCTGCACGCCACATTGGTGAGTGGCATCTGGGGTCTTAAAAGCTGCCAAGCTGCCATCCGAGGACATAGCAATTTGGTCCCAACTCAACAGGAATGGATGCTCACCAAGGACCAAAATGACATGCGATAAAGACAACCTAGAAGACAGAGAGACCCACATGAGTGGGTGCCTACATCGACTTGGGACCAGAAGAACCAGATGGTGCCCGGCCACCACCAGTGACAGCCACGATGGAGCTCACTAGGTTGAGTCTCACTGGCAACACAAGAATCAAAAGAGCTCAATTGATGGTCCAGCGGTTTCAGGGTTCCCCTGAGAGCATGGCCCCCAGCCCCGATGCTGCCCTTACCCATAAATTATAACAAAGGTCCACTCTTTGGACAGGAATGGATTGGACTTGGCAATGCAGAGTGACCAAATATTGGATGTACTTTATGGTCCTATACATCTATAGGATGTCATCCTGCTGAGCTCTGGCTAGAGGAAGGAGAGTGGGTGGAGAGGAGGGGAAAGGAGACTGTTGGGAGGATGAGACACATATGAAGCAAAGAGGAATAATGTGCTGTCACCAGACAGGGAGAGCAGTGGAAGCTGCATAGAGGTGGGCATGTAAATTTATACAGGAATGTACATTTTCACTCAGTCATATTAAATAAAAAAGAAAAAGAGTTCCAAAATTGCTTTGAAGGGTGGACTAGGCTCTGGCATCAGTACCTAGCTTCCAAGTGGAGTATTTCAAATGTGGCTGTAGTGATATTCAGCAGTTAAGTATGTAGCACTTTTTCCAGGATGAGTTCACAAACTGAACTGGCAGATTTTCTATATGATTCCACTTATATAAAACTCTACAGAGTGCAAACTAATGTCTACTGACAGCAAGCAGATCGGTGGTTGGCATGGAGAGGGGTGTCAAGGAGCACTAGAAGAAATTACAAAGTGGAGGAGACAACTTCTAAGGGTGGTGGATATACTACTATCTTGTGGGAATGGTTTCACAGGTATGCACACATACTAAAACTTACCAAATTGTACACTTTAATATTTACAATGCATTGCATATCAATTATAATTCCATAAAGAACTTTTTAAAAATTGATGATGAAGTTGAGTTTCATAAGATAGTGTCAGAGAAGATGCATGTGAGACATTTTCAAGTGGGACAGTCCTAAGGACTTGATAACAGATATAAGATGAAAGATGTTCAGTTGTCTCACTCACTAAATGAAGATACAAGTGAGGCCCTTTATCTCAAGTGATCATTTAAAATAAATTTTTTAAAATGAGTATGCTAAATGTTAGATCACTGCACAGATGCTAGTTTTTTTTTAACAGAAAATGTTTTTTTTTAATTTGCAAGAATGTAAAGGAAAAGCAAAGCTAACTGTATGTTTTGCCCAAGAAATGTAGCAGCAAGCAACTAATAGCTGAGATATTTAACTAAGTGACATGAAGATTCACTTGGCAAAATTAAATAGCTAATTAGGAGGCCCTGAATTTCTGCTGAAAGAGCCCTGGTGATGCAGTAGTTAAGCAGCTTGTCTCCTAACCAAAAGGTTAGTGGTTCCAAACCTATCAGTGGCTTTGCAGGACACAGGGGTGGCAGTCTGCTTCCATAAAGATTTACAGCCTTAGAAACCCTACGGGGCAGTTCTACTCTGACCCACAGCATTACTATGAATCAGAATCATCTGGATGGCAATGGGTTTGGGGGTTTTGGCGGTTTTTTTTCTTGTTTGTTTGGGGGTTTGTTTTGGTGAGTTTCTGTTAAGAATGATAGAAAACAGGAACACATAGCAGTGATGGCTACACACACTATGAACATAATGTCGCTGAATTCTACACATAAAAAATGTGGAAATGCTAATGTTTTGTTACATATATACTAACCACCTTTTTTTTCCACTTTTAATTAAATAGCTAAAAAACAGAATAAACATGTCTATCACTCAGTTTATGTAAGCAAAAAGGGATGCTGACTCTGTCATGCCCATCTGACTTCTAAAATGGTTTAGACAGAAACCTATGCCATCTGGCCCCACTGTGTTACATCAACAGAGAGAGGCTAGTCTGCTTATCCTCTCTAAGAGGTTCTCCAGCACTGTTCTCCTGCCTTCTGAAGACAAATCCAGTCCTCCCAAGGGTGGCATAGACAGAACTGGAGATCTCTGACCTTAATTTATTATTTCCAAAAGTCTAGTAGAATATACTATGGACTGACAAAAGAACATACAAATTTGTCCTGGAAGCAGTATGACTTGAATGTCCTTAAAAGCAGGAATGGTAAGACTACATCTCAGATATTTTAGACTTGTTAGTAGGAGGGATCAGTCCCTGGAGAAAGACATCATGCTTAGGAAAGTACAGGGTCAGTGAAGAAGAAGAAAGCCCTCAACCAGATGGACTGACAGAGTGACTGCAACAATCGGCTCAAGCATAACAATTGTGAGGATGGTGAAAGACCAGGTAGTATTTCGTTCTGTTGTACACAGGGCCACTAGGAGTTGGAACCAACTCGACAGCACCTAGCAGTAACAACAAGTAGAAAATAAGTATTTTCTCATGATTAAGTCCCAAAGGCCCACCAGAATATTACGACCTTTTGCTTTCAGCTGGATTCATTTCATGCAATTAAAATAAAAAATTGACAGTTAAAACATTTTGATTCACAAAAAAAAGGAGGAAAAAATATTACTTCAGAAATATACTTCGCTTGGTAGACAACATCTTTTAAAATCTAGTGTCCATGAAGGGAGAAGACAAGAATGATGCATTTGGTTTAGAAGAATGAAAACCATTCTGTCAAGGAGATCAGTTCCCTTGGGTCATTGCCTCCCACAGGCTATTATTCCTCTGTTTACACAGGTTCAAATATGCAAACAACAACTCTATCCTCAAAGATTCTAAAAAATCTACTCGGCATCTCTTCCTTTAGAGAGAAGCCATTCTCCTCACGTCAGCTTGGGGGTACTTCAAATCATAGCACCCCTACACACACACACACACACACACACACACACACTCCCACTATCACCACTCTATAGGTCTACAATACTATGCTAACCTGGTATTTTCCCCACCTATCTGACTTTACAGCAAAGACAGGCAGGAAAGAAAAAGGAATGAAGGCAAGTCACTGGACAGCAGCCCATTAGAGCATGCCATAACCCTCTAGTCTACCGCTGGATCCCTGGAGTTGCTATTGTTCTTGGTCCTTCCTCAAGCTTACTTGTTCAGTTCTTCCTTCCTTAATTACCTAATCTGTCTCTGCCTCATTTTTCTCATCTGTAAATAGGAGCAATAATAATGTCTATACTACATAATGTTGTTGTGAGAAATAAATGAGTTGATATACGTAAAGCACTTAGAACCATGCCTTGCACATATTAAGCATTAGAAAAACATGCAGTCATAGACTACAAGACATAAAATGATACTGGTGAAGAGCGTACTTCTTGGCTTAAGCAGACACATGAGACTAACTGGACAGCTCCTGTTCAGAGGCAAGATGAGAGGGCAGAGGGGGACAGGAGCTAGCTGAATGGACACGGGAAACACAGAGTGGAAAGGAGGAGTGTGCTGTCACAGTGTGGGGAAAACAGCTGGATTTCATAGCAAGGTGTGTGTAATGTTTTGTATGACAAACTGATTTACATTATAAACTTTCACTTAAAGCACAATAAAATATTTTTAAAAATAAAAAAAAAATGTTCAGTCATTTTTGGAGTGTTTTTTATTATTGAAAGCCCAGAGCTGGGTAATGTACACATTAGCACTTTCCTGCTAAAATTTAAATGACACAGAGAAAAGACTGGCTCCCAACATCAGACAGAAAATGTTACAACACCAACCACATACATGATACTGACATTAGCCAGCTTATGTTCTGAACACAAATGACCACTGTGAATATCTATTTCATCTAGCTAAACTCAGACCAGCCAGTATGGACAGTGCCAGAAAATTATAAGCTCTGGAAACCATCACTCCGGAGACACCTCCCTTTTCTGAATGATGAAGCAAACTGTTGGAAGAAATAGGACACAGTATAACTCATTACCACCAGGTATGACACATGGTAAACAAATCCTAAAATGATATGTACTTATCTCTCATGTCTTAGCTGTGAACTACATCACTGTGCACTGAAATGTTTTCTTCTCTTTAATAGCAATGCCACCCACTCATTGCCACCTTCCCATGCCCCCAGTACTCACTCCATTGTCTTATATCTTCCTCTAATTTAGAACATACTGGAAGTATTCCAAATAATTGCTTAAGTTCTTAACAGAAAAATGCCATGAGCTGTTTTCTAGTATTATGAATCATAATACTCTATTTCTGCCGGCTCTAGGTCACTTTCCCTTTCCAGTTACTTCTGTGTGAGCTTTTAGAAAAGGCCAGGAATGCTCTGCCTGCCATCTTTCATTTTCAGTTCCTACCTGTGAAATTTACTCTTAAAAATCAGGTGCTTCAGCTGCTACACTGTTAAAGAAAAATAAGAAAACTAAAATAAATGATACTGATAGATTTTTCCTGGCTGTACTGGTATAATCCCAAAGTTCATGTGACTGCTTGACCTCTCATCAGCAGACCACCTAAGTTGCTCAGGCGCCATTCAAGAAAAGCTCCACAAAGGAACTCAGCTTCCAAAGAATTCCAGGAAACTGTCTGCTACAGCTGACTAGTGCTTCACCTTAATTGATAAAATACAAAGCTAACAAGAAGCACCAGCCTGTCCATCCAAGAACCAAGATTCGAATCCAAGTGATCCTACTATAAATCTAATGCTTCTTTATCTACATTATAGATGGTCCCTTCCAGATCTAAAATTCTATAATCTTTGGTAAGAATTTAAACAAACATCAATCTGTAAACAAATTTTTGAAAGAGAAACTAATTTGCACTGTAAACTTTAACCTAAAGCACAATAAAAATTTAAGAATTCAAATACAAATTAAAATTTCTTCATTCCTACCAGAACTGTTTGTTTCTACCAGTACTTTCAGCCACATAATACAAGGAAAGATAGTATAGAAAAGCACTGGTGACCTTGAGAACAGAAGACCCAGGTCTAAGTCCCAGCTCTACTATCAACTGTTTGACAATGAACAAATAATTTTATTAACCTCAGCCTTAGGCTCTTCATCTGCAAAATCAGGGACTATAACCCTGGCAGTCCTCATGTTTAACCCTTCTTAGCATCAAGACTTGCTCTAGGAAGACACTGCTTGTTGGCATCAAAGGAAGTTCTAACTACAGATACAAGTGGAAAAGACACTAAAGTCCTGTTCATCCCTTTCCTGTCAAGTCTTACACAATTACACAGCTCCCTCATTCAGAACTCCCACATGAGAAAGATCTAAGGTTTTCATTAATAATGACTTCAACATGGGATAGCAGACTATCTAATCTGACCGCATTCACTCATGTGCAGGGTCCAGAACCAAGAAGTTGACAGTCCTGCTCAACTCCGTGCTGACAGAGCCACACCTGGGCTTCTGCATTCACTCTAGGAGCCATGATCTAAGAAAGACATTAACAAAAGCATTCTCAGGCAGGAAAGTAAGATAGGGTGGAGGCTAAAAACATGCTTTCCTCAAAGACTGAGAGCTACATAACTTGAAGAAGAGAAGACTCAGGGAAGAGTCCATCGTGCTTCTACTCAGTCTTTGAATCATCACAGACTTAGCAAAGCTGAGGCCAAGCAGGCAGCTTCAAAAAACTGAGACTGGCTCAAGAGCAAAAAAACTCCCTACTGCTGGAGGTGAAGTAGCAGAAGCTGGGAGAGTCCTGTGGGGATTGCTATATGAGGCTGAAGAGAAGGCTAGGGTTAGGATGGGATTCAAAAGTATTCTAATAAAGAACAACATCAGAAGCCTGCTCTGTTTAGAGCACATTTCTCCATTTCCAGAAGAGTGACTATAGTCGGTCTTATTCAGTGACTATACATAGAAATCATTTCAATAATTTGCCCTTTACTAATCATTTTAGATTTATGTCCTTTTAAGGCCAAGCTGCTGTCCATTTTCTCTCTTCTGTAAATTCCAGCAATTAGGACTGAACAACTAGACTGTCTATTATTACCTTCTGAAGACTTCCATGCTTTCCAGAGGTCCTCCACACTGATGAGCTTATCCTCACCATGGAAAGTGCTGTGCTTCACCGTTGGGTCATGGTAATTGAGGTCTTCTCTCAGGAACTGCAAGGGAAAAGCACAGAAATCACAGGAGATGCCTGGGAGCCAGATCACCAAGATCTATACACAGGTTATCTGCCTCTGGTGCTCTACCACATATCCCATCTACCCAAAGCACAAGTACATCACATCACTCATGGATACTTCCATGCACATATGTCTTGGTCATCAACTAGACTGTCTTTTCTTCTTTGTTACATGCTTCACTTGAAAAAATAAATGTGAGTAAGAAATTCCTTCTTCAGATTGTTTTATTAAAGTTTGAAAAGATAATAAACAACAGTTAATTGGAAATCAATAAGCTAGAAGCAGGAAAAAGAGAAGAAACAATAGTTTTAGAAAAACTTATTTATACTTTAAGCAATATGCCAAGAAATTCCACAATATTTTCTCATATAATCCTCATAACAAATGAATTATCATACCCACTTTACAAATGAGGACAGTAATATCTCGATTACTGTCCTCATTTGTAAAGTGGGTACGACTCGACGGCACTTGGCTTGGCTTAATATCTCTTAAAGATTATGCAATCTGCCCCAAATCACTCTAGGTTTAGAAAGGTTAAATTACTTGCTAGGCTAACTTTAAAACATGTCCACATATTCTTTAATATGCCTCCCACAAAAGGTAGACTCCCTTGTCCTTGAATAAAACCCAATACTTGTGGCTGACTCATCCTCTAACAAAATGTGGCAGAAGTGGTGTCACATAATTTCCAAGGCTAGGTTAGAAAAGACAATATAGAGTCCATCTCTATCTCTTTGGAACATAATGCCTTGGATAGCACTGAGCCAACTATGTTTGTTTCTATATCATATTTTTAAAAGAAAGGAAAACAAAGCTTTTAGAAATTTAACTGTGATTAACTTCACGGCCAATCCTGTCACTGCCCAATGGGCTCATGAATAAAGTAGCCATGGTGGCAGGGACGGATGCTTCACATGGGCACAACATGGAATTCCACTCACCACAGCTGACTGGCTACAGCTGCTGCTGAGCACCCAACCTACCAGGACAAGAGACCAACACCAACTCTCTCGTTGGGCACCATTCATCAGGGTGATCAGCCAGCAACCTGCTGGCATGTTAATTACAATGGACTGCTTTTATCATGGAAAAGCCAATATACACTTACTCTGGATACAGATTTGGCTTTCCTCAATATAATGCTTCTGCCAAAATTACCATCCATGGACTTATATAATGCCTTATCCAGTACCATGGTATCCCACACAGCATTGCCTCAGACAAAGGGGCTCACTTTGCAGCAAATAAAGTGTAACAACAGGCCCATGCTCACAGAATTCACTGGTCTTACCACACTCCCTGTCATCCTGAAGCAACTAGCTTGACTGAATGATGGCCTTCTAAAGACACAATCACAGCTCTAGCTAGATGGTAAACCTTGCAAGTTTGGGGTATTGTTCTCCAGGAAATTGGATATGCTTTAAACTAGCACCCAATATGTGGTATTCTTTCTTCTACAGCCAGGATTCACATGTCCAAGAATCAAAGGGTAAAAATAGGATAAGTACCACTCACTATTATCCTCAGAAAACCACTCAGAAAAGGTTTGCTTCCCGTCCTTCTGACCCTATGTTCTGTGGGTCTTGGGGTCTTACTTCCAAAGGAAAGAATGATCGCACCAGAAGACACAACACTGATTTCATTAAGCTGGAAGTTAAGAATGCTACCCAGCCACTTTAGGCTCTTGAGTCCTCTGGATCACAGGTAAAAAAGGAAGTTACCATATTAATTGTTGCGACTGATCCAGATTACCAGGAGGAAATCAGACTGATATTAGATAACGGAAGTAAAGAAGAGTGTGTCTGGAATACAGGTGACCCCTTAGGGTGTCTCTTAGTATTACCATGCCCTGTAATTAAAGTCAAAACCACAGCAACCCAATTCTGACATGACTATTAATGGCTCAGACCTGTCAGGAATGAAGCTTTGGGTCATCCTACAGGCAAAGAATCACGACCAGCTGAGGTGCCTGTTGAGGGTAAAGAGAATACAAAATGGGTGGTGGAAGAAGGTAGTTCTAAATACCAGTTATGACCATGTGATCAGTTACAGAAACAAGAAGTAGAATGTTAGTGTTTCTTTCTTATTTTGTCACATGCGTGTGTATAAAACCAAAAACCAAACCTGTTGCTATCGTGTCAATTCCAACTCATAGCAACCCAACAGTCCCCACAGAGTAGAACTGTCCCATGGGGTTTACAAGAAATGGCTGGTGGACTTAAATTGCCAACCTTTTGATTAGCAGTCATAGGTTTTAGCTAATCAGTCACCAAGGCTGTGTGTGTGTGCGCAACCAAAAGAAAATCCATTACTGCTGAGTCGATTCCAACTCCTACTAATGCTATAGGACAAAGAAGAACTACCTGACTTGTAGATCTTGGAATAGACCAGCCAGCTCCTGAAACCCTGTAAGACAGCAGCCTTCTTCCTGACCCATCAATTTGGGTTCTTCAGGTTATGAAACCATGTGAGTCAGGAGAAGGCTCCATTGTGAAGCCTGACCCATGAGTTTAGGACATCTACATGAGCCACTTTCTTGAGATAAACTTGTATATATATGTACATATATGTGCCTCACTGGTTTTACTCCTTTAAAGAACACAGCTTAAGACTACGTCTATCTCCCAAACCAAATCACACACCTCCAACAAAAGGTCCCTGTCACCAGGACTTACCCATATGTATGAATGTGTTGTACTGAACTGGAACTTTGTTATCCAATATACTAAGGCAAGCACTACTACATTTAACTCTGAACACTCTCACATACAGCTTACAGTTAAAGTCTGATTTTAGACAAAGTTTCAAAGCAACAAAAACAAACACAAAAGGCAGATTTTGCCTCCCACAAGAAGGATTTACTGTTTCGGACTCCTAACAAGAAGCTCCTCCATCAGGAAGGTCTAAGAAGGCTCCCTAAAAGTCTTGTCTTATTGTGAAAATGCAACACTGGCTAGAGCTGCAGCTCAATAGCTCTCTGAAAAGCCAAGGCACCAGCTGTCATTGTTATATTTAGCTCTCTGAGCTGAGAAAAGTGATCTCTCTGACAGTGGCACAAAGCATGCAACCTCATCCCAAGTGTCAGTGAAGGGGGGTGGGTACAAGCAGACAGGAAGAGAGACATTGCTTTAGAATTCCTACAAGTGAGACCCTCCAGCTCCATCTTCTGACATAAACTGAGAAGGGGTGTATGGATCCATGCAAGTCTTCTAGGTTCTTCCTTAGAATTCATTATTCCTCTCTCCCCTTCCCAAGCTTATTGGTCACCGCTTACCTTCTATGTCTCCCAAACTAAACACACCAATTCCACTCCCACTTCCTTACACATAATATCGAGAACCTACAAATCACAAACCCCAGATCTGAGCAGCTTCTCAACTCTTGCTCACCTCCTGAACATCCAGCAAGGACTTACATTTTAGTTATAACAGCTCTGAATGCCATTTATGCTGGGACACAGATTTCATGGGATGAAATATACGTATCCAACGAGATCAGACACCACTGCATAAGGGCATGGACATATCTCACTCACCTTTGTATGTTTAGTCTTACTTTTGCTAGTCTACCTATCATATTAATCACTACAATGACCTTTGTAAAGTATATACCTAATTGCATCAATCCACACGCTTAAAATCTTTCATGGCTCTGAATTACATACACGATAAAGCCCAACTTCACGGCCTGCCATCTAAGATTGTTTATAATCTGGCCTATAGACTAACTTCCCTCTCTTATTTGTAGCCACTCCCCCTTCCTACCAGACACCTTACATTCTAGGAATCAGGAAACTGTGGCCATGGTCCAAATGTGGCCCACTGCTGATTTTTATAAATAAAGTTGTATTTATAGTACATAGTACACTTATTCATAAATACATTGTCTGTGGCTGCTTTGAAGCACCGCTGGTGCAGTGATTAAGTGGCAGTTCACATCCACCGAATGCTTCTTGGAAATCCTATGGGGCAGTTTCACTCTGTCCTATAGCATCACTATGAGTCAGAATAACAGCAATAGATTTGGTTTGGTTTTATGGCTACTCTAGTACTACAAAGCCAGATTTGAGTAGCTATGATAGAGACTACATGGCCTGCAAAGCCTAAAATATTTACAGTCAGTCTGGTCCTTTGCAGAAAATGTTTGCCAACTCCTGCTCCAGATACACAAAGCTACTTCAAATTCCCTGAAAAAAACATGCTCTTATATCTCCAAGCCTTTGCACATGGCTCTCCATTTAAAATGGTCTTTCCCTCTCTTCATCTGCTAAAAAAGTCACAATCTCTTTGAAGTTCTCCAGCTATCTCCCAGCCCAGTTAACTGCCCTAACTACTTGTTGCCTTAGTTCCCACAGTATACATCTCTGACAGAACTTCTCCCATTATATTCACTATTTGATTGCCTCCCTCTGAGTAACCTCTCCCTAAGTAACTCCACTGTATTTTCTTTATCTCTTTGCCCAGCGTCTTGCATAAACTCTGGGTTACCTAAAGTGAATTAATTAATTGACTCTGTAAAGTCCACCTCCAAATATCTGGCACAGAGCAAGGTATGTGGTTATAACTGAATTAATGTCTCTCACTTGAGTTTGTACTACAACACCCAGCAGAATGCTTAGCTTAATTAAAACAGCTAGTCAATACATATTATATCTACTGAACAGAAGAAAGAAAAAGGTCCCCAAATTGCCAGCCAATGTAAAACAAAGATGCTCAAAGGTTACTCTTGTTTGAATTCAGCATAACTTGATTCCTGGGCCAGACTGACTATCAGGGTTTGAATCCTGGTTCTACAGCTTTCAGTGTATCATGTACACGACTTGTAAAGCAGAGATAATAGTAGCCAAACCTCATAATGTCCCTATATTGGCAGGGTAACTGGATATTAAATGAGCTAATTCATATAAAAAACTAAAAATAGTGTCTGGCAAAAATGAGCTTTTATGTTATTACTTACATATTTTAATATATCATAGAGGGATATAAAAATTTATTAGCCAGGGGCCGACTGTTACATAAATAAGGGAGACCCATAGAAGAGATACAATATAGATGGGTATTTCCTGAATGCTTCCTATGTAAACGCCATGTGTCAAGAAATCAGAGACAGAATAAAACAAGGCACTGTATGCAATCTACTTATTTCTAAAGTTGTTTCTCTTCTACTTTATGATTCTTACTTTGAAAGCTTCAAATCTATTTAAAATCTAAACTTTATAACCTTACACAGACCTTCTCTGGGCTGGGCCCTACCTGTCTCTTTCACCATATCAACCTCCACTTTCTCCCATACCCAATGATAATGAATTATTTCAAATTACCAAGCTCTGCACCAGTCCAGCATCTCTGCACATAACATTCCCTCAGTGAAAATGCTCTTCCCCTGCTCACTCATGGCCATCTCTTCAAATCCAGATAACTTATCAGGGACTCTTTACATATGTATGCCATGGAACAAACGTGTTCCCTAAAAAATCTATCTGAAACAATTTGGCTGTGCCATAAATTCCAGGTATTGTGTGATATTCCTCCATGTTGGAATTCCTGGCTCTATGATATTAATAAGGGTGGATGGCAGAGCAAGATTCAACATGTAAGTTTGTTTTGTGCCTTGAGGCAATCTCTTGGGTTATAAAGGGAAAAATCTGGCAGAGAGATTTGGGAACCTCATGTCATCAAGAAAGCAGCACTGGGAGAAGAGCTCGTCCTTCAGACCTGAGGTTCCTGCCTCAAGATGCTTCCTGAACAAAGAATGATGCAACACAAGGATTTTTCTCCAGAGCTGACAAGGGGGAAAGCCTTTCCCTGGAGCAGACACCGTGAATTTGGACTTGCAGCCTACCAGACTGTGCAAGAATAAACTTCCCTTTGTTAAAGCCATCCACTGGTGGTATCTCCGCTAGAGTAGCACTAGCTGACTAAAACAGTGTGTAAAGCTAACTTAGGTCCTATTCTTCTGTGACTGTCTGACAGAAATCACTTACCACATTGTAGTACCTTACCTGTTTACATGGCTGTCTCTACCACTAAGAGAATTTCTTCTAAGGCAGCAACATCATCTTTCCTCTTAAACTTACTGCTGTCAAGTCGGTGCCAACTCACAGCGGTCCTACAGGACCAAACAGAAATGCCCCTATGGAGTTTCCAGGGAGTGGCTGGTGGATTTGAACTGCTGACCTTTGGGTTAGCAGCCTGAACTCTGAAGCCTGTGCTACCAGGGCTCCACCATGTCTCTTACTCTTGTACTTTCCAGTATCCAGCATACATGTAGGTATAGTGAATCCCTCTGAGGCTGATAAAAAAGATCAGTCTATGCATTGCATGGAATCATTCTTCATGTCCTCAGACTATAATATTGGGCACATGACACAGGATGACACAGGTCAAATCCTAGAGGCAGCATCTAAAGTTGCAGCTTTGCCAGGTACCTTGCCAGGGTGACAAAGACTAAGAAATCATAGTACCTCCATTCTTGCAAACTATCAGGAGGACCAAAGTATCCAAGCTAGCCAAAGACAAACCGGTAGGGAGTCTTAGTTTTATGAGAGGAGGATCGAAATAGATCACTAATTAGAAATGATTTCCTGAGAGCGATGGAGTTATCTTTTTAATTGGGGTCAATATGGACACATTTACAGGAGAGAAATACACAGCACTGGGACAGAATCATTATAGGAAAGAACTCTTACAAAAATTAACAGGTTAAAGAGAAGTTCTGGCATGACAATGTGAGGAGTTCCATGGACCCACATCTCAGAAAAAGTGGTGAAAATCAATGTTTTAAAAACAACCATTTAAATTCTTTAAAATGGTCCTGTGGATATACAACAAATGAAGAAGTATTTATTTAAGAAAATTTGCTAAAACTCGGCAACAGAATAGCTAGTCTACTGTATTTGAACCAAGACTTGCTCCTTTCCTCCCTACTCTTAGCTCACTCACCAAGATGAAAATTCTACCCAAGATTTACATGGTTAAGAATACAGAACTCATCTCTCCCCAGCTCCCAGATGGAGAGACATCTTTCTGGAAGGGGCAAGGCATCAACATTTGTCAGCTTGCCTTCAGCTACCTACTGCCAAGGCTAAGTCCTGAGAAAATGGCCAAGAGGTGGGAGCTCCCTTCTTCTACCCAGACTTATGAAACACAGGCTCTACCTTGGACCTCATATCACTGAGAATACTGGTACCCTAACTGTCATTGCCCTTAGCTCATAAGACAGCAATTCCACACTGGAAAACGCACGCCAAGAAGACCTGAGGCTATTGTCCACCCCTTCACCAACCACTCAGCTCCAAAAGCAGGGGTATCAACCAGAGAGAAGCATGTCATGGATCCCACCTCCAGCTCCAAAGCCCTGGTTTAAAATTTTGTCTGGTAGTAAAAGCCAGCCATAAAACCAAAAGCAAATTAAACCCACTACAGTCACTTTTGAACAGCCCTATAACACTTCCAAGAAGCACCTGGTGGATTTGCACTGCCAAACCTTTGGTCTGCAGCCAAAGCTCTTAACTACTATGCCAACAAAGATAGTTTTTAAAGTCAGTGTTTGAGATTTGTGCTTTCACTGGTCCTCTCCGAGCCAGCCTACAATTCAGTCTGTATCTCCAATGAATCTACTTCCCTTCCCAACTGTCCTTTACCACAACTTCTGCTGTTTGAGAGTACCCTTAGGCTTGAACTCCTTCACACTGTGTTGCAAATGAGGTCAGTTCCTTTAGGAATAGATTTTTGAGCATGCAGGGAGCTCAAGCCTAAGAGTACTCTTAAACATTGACTTTAAGAACTACCCCTTTGAGGATGTCTGTAGAACAATTTATGCTCCAGAGCACTGTTGGAGGGGGAAGAATAAAGCAATTTTAGTGGCCAAAGACAGCGCCACCAAAACCACTGTCATCCCAGGGTGACTATAAGCATACCCAAGGCTGCAACTCTGAGAAGCCACATCAGAGGCATTATATTGCTGATTTCCCATCAGAAACCATGAAGGCCAGAAAGCAAGGAAATAATATATTCAAAGTATCATAAGAAAAAGACTATGAACCAAGAATCTTATATTCAGCAAAACCATCTTTGAAAAATGTTGTTGAAATAAAGATACTCCTGGACAAGCAAATACTGAGAGAATCTATTACAGCAGACTCGTTACAAAATACAAAAGAAAATTCCTGAGGTTGAAAACAAGTAACCCCTGAGGGTAATTTTAATCCACATAAAGAAATAAAATCTGCTCCTTTTGAATAGATTTATTCAACCAGTTATTCACTCAACAATATTTATTGAGGACCTACACTGTTGTAGATGCTAAGAATATAATAACAGTGAATACAACAGACTCCTTGCCCTTACAGACCTTATAGTCTAGGCAATAAATAGTAAAATAATGAGCAAATGACAGAATGCAAAAGGTGGTAAGTTCTGAAAAGAGACAGAGAGAGAGTTGTGTAAAGAAGATCTGACTGCCAGGGGTAGGGGAGTATAGATTCAGGTATTAAATAGACTGATCTAGGAAAGGTGTCATTGATAAGGTGAAGTACAAGTAAAGAAACAAAAGTATTTGGGAGTATAAAGGAGTTAGCAAAGTGGCTATCTGCAGAAAGAATATTCTAGGCAAAGTTAAGAGCTAGACCCAAAGCTCTAAAGGAGGGAACAAGGAGTGTTTAAGGATTCAAGAAAAGTGGCTGGAGTGAGCAACCTTGGGGACAGAAGCAGGAAAGGAGATCAAAATGGTAACTAAGACCAGATTGTGTAATGCCTTGGTGACTTTTGTGGTGACTTTCACTTTCATATTGAACGAAAATGGAGCTCTTGTAGGGTTTTTAACAGAGACGTGAAATTATCAGGCTCACTTTTTTTACAAAACAAAAAATTTCTAGCTGCTACACTGAGAATGAATGACAGACATGGTGATTTATTCAGGGGCTATAAAGCCTCAGTGCCTACAGTGGAATGGTGATGAGAAATGGAAGGATTTTTTTTTACACATTTTGAAGGTAGAATTCACATAATGGATGTAAGATGTGAGAGGAATTACAAATAATTCAGAATGTTTTTTGGCCCAAGCAAATGAAACAAGGGAGTTGCCTTTAACTGAGATGGGGAAGGCTGATGGTTGAGCAGGATTTGGGTGAAGTGATATTTAGAATCCAGTTTGGGGCATGTGAAGCTTGAGATGTCTTTAAAACTCTTAGAAGAAAACTTAAGAGTAAGTATATGGTATCGAAAAGCATGAGCAACATAAGAAAAAACTGATAAATTGGACTTCATCAAAATTAAAAACTTCTGTACTTCAAAAGGTACTATCAAGAAAGTAAATATATATATATATAAAGGGGGAAAATATTAGCAAATCATATATGTGATACAAGGGACTTGTATCTAGAATATATAAAGAGTTCTAAAAATTTAACAGCAAAAACACAAATCAAAATCACAGTGAGACACTGGTTCACACCCACTACAATGATTATATTAAAAAAGTCAGATACTGACAAATGTTCTCTACGATGCGAAGAAATCTGGATTTCCGTAACTGCTGGTAGGAATACAAAGCAAGTAGCCTCTTTAAAAAATAGCAGTTACTCTGGTACTTACTCAAACTGTCACAGATACCATATGACTCGGCAATTCAATTCCTTGCTATATACCCAAAAACGAACAAACAAACAAAAAACAAACACACTGCTGTCAAGTGGATTCCAACTCACAATGACCCTATAGGACAGAGCAGGACTGCTCCAGAGAGTTTCCAAGAAGCACGTGGCAGATTCCAACTGAGAACATTTTGGTTAGCACATGTAGCACTCAATCACTACACCACCAGGATTTCCACACCCAAAAGAAATGAAAACATATGTCCACATAAAAACTGGTGTGTGAACATTTATATGAGTATTATTCATAATAGCCAAAAGGTAGAAAAACCGAAATGTCAATCAACTAATGAATAGATAAATAAAATGAGTTATGCTCATACAATGGAACACTATTCAGTCATAAAAAGGAATGGCACATGAAAATGCTACAACATGGATGTACCTTGAAAGCATTATGTTACATGAACGAAATCAGACACAAGAAGAAAACAACACACAGATTTCTTTCATATAAAATGTTTGTTGTTGGTGTGTGTCACCATGTTGATTCCAATTCACAGTGCCCACACAGGACAGAATAGAACTGCTTCATTGGGTTTCCTAGGCTGTCATCTTCATGGGAGCAGATTATCAGGCCTTTTCTCCTACAGAGCAGCTGGTGGATTCAAACTGCCAACCTTTTGGTTAGCAGCTAAGTGCTTAACCATTGCACCAGAAGGGCTCCTATGAAATGTCTTATAGGCAAATCTAGAGAGACAGAAAATAGATAAAGTGCTTGCTTAGGGGCAGGAGTGAGAGGTTACAGAGACAATAGCTAAAGAGCATGGTGTTTATTTCTAAGGTGATGAAAATGTTCTAAAATTAACTATGATCATGATTGCACATATCTACAAATATACTGAAAACCAACAGATTGCATGTTATATGAATTGTATCTCAATAACACTGTAAAAAAATATTGGTGGGTTAGACCCAATTTCTATAGAGACCCTCCCCCAAAAAACCCACTGCCTTCGAGTTGGGTCTGACTCATAGCGACCCGACAGGTCAGAGTAGAACTGCCCCATCAAGTTTCCAAGAAGCGCCTGTTGGATTTGAACTGCTGACGTTTTGGTTAGCACTATAAAGAGACAGACAGTAAATATTTTAGGCTTGGGGAGCCATATGGTTTCTATTCAACTCTGCTGTTCTAGCACAAAAGCACCCAGACAATATTCATATGTAATATGTAAATTACGGCAGTGGCTGTGTGCTAATGAAGCTTTATTTATGGGCATTCAAATTTGAATTTTATGTAAACTCAAAGTGTTGTGAAATAGCACACTTCTTTGAATTTTTTTCCCAGCTATATAAAATGTAAAAACCATTCTAAGTTCACAGGCCATAGTCTGCTGACCCCTGAGCTAAAATCCAAACCAAACCCAGTGCCATCAACCCCTAAGCTAGACGCATCTAATCTTCCTTTCACTCTGGTTTCAGAAACTAAGGAAATCTTTTACTCTTACAAATCTGACTAAAAGAGGCAGCCCTGATTCCCCTCTCAGTTTTCCCCCATCATGACCTCTCCCAGCATGGCTGTCTAAGACCCTGAGACACCCACAAACATAGCCAACCACTCAACAGCAGGAAATCACCCAGACTCTATTTTCAAAATAGCACACAAACTAATCAACTCAGTAAAAGAGTAAGAGCTCACCATAAGTTCCTTCTGAATGCCACTGACCTCTGAGCAGTGGAGGGTGCAGGAAGAAACATGGAAGTAGATAATATAAGAGAATAAGACAAATTCATGGCGCTCTCAAGAAGCTTTTGACACCTAATCAACTCTAAGAGGAAAAGCTTAGACTTATGTACTAATGAGCAACATAAAAGAACATGTTCTTAAGAAGAAAGTCTCCTACTGGAGTGCCAAAGTACCACAGGAGAAGGCAGAAAGGAGTCGTGCAGACATTTGGGATTCCAGGGGCCTTTATTAAGAAGCAGAGGCATGTTGGCATGGTGCTGAAGTTATCTGTGGCTTCTGACCAAAAGGTTGGCTGTTTAAATTCACCAGCCACTTCCTGCAACCCTACTCTGCACTACAGGCTCACTATGAGTCAGAATCAACAGATTCGATTTGGTTTGGGCTATCAAGAAGCCCAAGCAGCATTTACTGTGTATGGTTACTTTGTAACAGTTCCTGCATTGGGATCATAAGACAGAGATTAATCACAGACAGCAAGAACATCTAAATGATACTGATACATGAGAGTCAGTTTTTGAAGGCAAGAATTACTGTTTTATTCAGAGGAATGTGATATGGCTCAATTCCAAAGACAGACCCTCGCAAACCCTCCCCAGCACTTCCACCCCTAAGCTGCCTGGGAATTCATAGTTGTGATAGATCACATTTGTGTGGCCACAGTCTTACAAATTCCATCCAAGTGACTGGGTTGAACTGTACAAGTAAAGTAATTGTTGTCCACCACTCATCAATTTTGCCATTCCACTAAGCTTAAAATGAGCTATCACTGAGGCAGAAAAGAGAAGATCTCATCACCACCAAGGAAGAACACATCCTTTAAACCCAGAATCTCTGTGCTGAGAAGCTCCTGGAACCAGGAAATCAAAGAGAGAGATCTGTAACACCAAAGATGATGAGAAGGGGAGAAAAATGTCAGCAGGAGAGGCTGGCGAAAAGACAGCATGGTAGGCTTCTCTGCCCTTGAAGTGAGAGAGCTGAGTGCCTTTGAGCAGGAGGCTTGCTGATGGAATAGGGTACCTCCAGTCACTTGGCAGAGGTAGATTTGCTGACCCATAGAGCTGGAGCTGCATGTCTTCAGGCTGAAGCTTACTGGCAGAGTAGAGTATTTTGGAAGAGCTAAGAGGGCTTTGTAACACTTGCCCAAGCAGGGAAGAGGCAGAGGGCCACAGAAGGAAATCCGCAGGAACAGCTAAAAAGAAGTCCTGATGAATAACTGTACTTAGAATACAGTTATAACTGTATTTAGAATACAGTGTTCTTGAACCTCAGCTGTAACCTGTTAGTTTCCTAAGACATCCCATAATCATGAGCATTTTCTGTAAGTTCTGTGTGGCCATGGCAATGAATAATCAAACTCAGTAAAGAAGAGAGAGAACTGTGTGAGGGACAGTTGTTATCAAAACTAGTAAAGAAGTGGGAGAACAGAGGCATGTCTGCCTTCTGTCTCACGGGAATCAGCCCTTGGGCTGTTGATCGTGATTCTCCTTCCCCACTGTGATGCTACAGGAGGTCAGACGGCACCCCCACACCATTTTTACAACACGTTTCCATTCTCAACTAATCAGGGAACTTGTCTACTATTCAGAGATGACAGAAACTTCACGAAATACTATATAGGAAAAAGACTCTCACAGACATAGGCTCAAATCTCAGTCACTTACCATCTTTGTCAGCCTGCATTTGTAAAATGCAGACTACCCCACAGATGTGTCACGTGAAGAAAAAGACATAATTTTAAGGCACAGTCCATTACAGTCTCTACATGTACAAAAACCAAATAAATAAATGAAGCCACACTCGTTGCTGTCAAGTTGATTCTGACTTGTAGCAGCCCTACAGGATGAGTAGAACTGCCCCACAGGGTCCCCAAGGCTATAAACCTTTACAGAAGGAGGCTGCCCCATCTTTCTCCTGTGGAGCAGCTGCTGAGTTTGAACCGCCAACATCTGGTTTAACAGTAGAGCACTTAATCACTTCACCACCAGAGATCCTACATACCAAATCAAATCCACTGCTGTCAAGTTGATTCTGACTTATAGCAACCCTACATAACAGAATACAACTGCCCCATAGAGTTTTCAAGGAGTGCCTGATGGATTCTAACTGCCAATCTTTTGGATAGCAGCCATAGCACTTAAACCACTATGCCACCAGAGTGGCAATGAGCTCATAAATGTTTGATTATTCTGAGCCTGGGTCCTTTGGCAAGAGGGTTCATACAGTGGAGAATGGCTTAGCCTGACTGAAACAGCACTCAGCCTCTGGGTTCCCAAAACTTCCAGTCTTAGGTCGTCTTCCTTAAGGTGACAGGTGGCTAGATGAAAGAGGCCATGGCTCTTTCCCAGCCAATGTCAAACTGCTGAGGTACATGTTTATCTGGACCTCCTTAGCATTAAACCTATTGCAGCTGAGTAGATTCCAACAATAAAGGACAGAGTAGAACTGCCCCCATAGGGCTTCCAAGGCTGTAATCTTCACACAAACAGACCACCACATCTTTCTCCTGAAGAGTGGCTGGTAGATTCAAATGGTTGACCTTTCAGTTAATAACCAAGCACTTAACCACCGTGCAACCCAGCCTCCTTCCTCAGCATTAGTCCTCCTTTACTAGAGATGCCTGATGCTGCTGGGCACTTACAGGAACCAAGAAGAAGCAATAACTGCTGAAATACACACATAGCTCTATGGTTTACAAAACATTCTTTAAACCCACTATCTTATTTGGGCCTCAAACCAGTCACTGAACATTCTATTAGTGGTGTCTCTACCTTATAAATGAGAAAACTATTTTCCAGATATCTCCCTACTGATATACTGATGTCTCCCAAAGCTTCTCATATTTTTTGTTTCCTTGTCTTCACTCAAAAGTTCCCCTTTCCTGGAATACTCCTCCTTAATTAATCTCTAAAAATGAGGTTCTAGTTTCATCTCCTCTGAAAATCTGCTCCTAACATATCTTTAATCAAAATTGTAGTCAGCCCTACTTACAATCCTTCTGGCTTACCATCTTTGGGACAAAATCCAAGTTTCTCAGTATGGTAAGAATCCTACCAATGCCTGCCCTCCAACCTCATCTTGAACCTCTTGTTCCCTGCCCCACTCTTACATTCCACATTTAAATTAAAAAAATCAGTGATTCACAGATTTCGAAGCAAATCACACTCCCCCCTCTGCCTGGTACATCCATCCCTTCTCTTTTCTCACGTTAACACCTACTCATTTCCCAAAACTCATCTCAGACATCACCTAGGGGTAGTCTTTCTTGACATCCTAGTATGGGTTAAATCCTCTTCTGTACTTCCATAGCTCATCACCTGTCACAACACTTACCTTAGCAGGATTTAACATGTATGTCTTTCTGTCTCACTAACATACGTGAGCAGGAAACCCTGGTGGTGTAGCGGTTAAGTGCTACAACTGTTAACCATGAGGTTGGCAGTTCAAATTTGCCAGGCATTCCCTGGAAACCCTATGGGGCAGTTCTACTCTGTCCTACACAGTCACTATGATTCAGAGTCGACTCAACGGCAGTAGGTTTGATTTTTGGTTTAATCTGTGAGCAAAAAGAGTCCTGATAGTACAGTGCTTAAGCATATGGCTGCTAACTAAAAGTTTGGTGGTTTGAATCCACCAGCCTTTCTACGGGAGAAACATGTAGCAGTCTGCTTCCATAAAGATTTACAGTCTCGGAAACCCTATGAGGCAGTTGTATATTTTGTCCTATATAGTTGCTGTGAGTTGGAATTGACTCAATAGCAATGGCGACTGGAATACATGAGTCTCTGTGGGTAGGGAACTAGGAATTCATCTTCATTATTAGTGTTTGTATCCTTAACACCCACACAGAGCAGATACTCAACAGGTTTACGGAAGGAAGGAAGGAAACAGAAGGAAACAAGAAAACACAAGAAAAATGAAGGAAATGTCATTGATCCTCAAGTGAATCAGACATTATATTGGAAACCAAGTCTTCTTCACACCATGAAGTATGCTGACTGTGATGCACATGTAGAAACAGACATGTATAGAGATGTGTCTTAGTACACACACAGACAAACCACACAGATACCAAGCAGGTCTAAACGTAAGCAGAGCATAGGAAGTCAAGCACTGATTCCTCCCTAGACAGCAAGAATCAGAAGCTGAATCTCTGATGCAGGCCTTTTTTTTCTCTCTAAAGATTTGATCATTTCTGGCTTCTAGGTGACTCTTACATTCTGTCTACCACTTTGTAGAGTCTAGATATTGCTTAGACTAACAGCATCTTTGCAATCCTGATTATATTGCTGGTTCTGCTTTTACCTCCAGGACCCGCACACTGTACTGCAGGCCTAACCTTTCGCCCCTAACTTTCTTCTCAGTTCTCAACTACGCTATAGATTGAACTGTGTCCCCAAAAAGTATATCAACTTGAGTAGGCCATGATTCCCATTATTCTGTAGTTGTCCTCTATTTTCTGACTTAATGTGATTATTCCTTGTATTATAAATTCTGATCACTAAAATGTTAATGAGGAAGGATTAGAGACAGTTATGTTAATAATACAATCTACAGGATTAGGTTGTATCTTGAGTCAACCTCTTTTCAGACATAAAAGAGAGAAGTGGGCAGAGGAAAGTGACTTCCTACCACCCAGAAAGGAGAACCAGGAGCAGAGTGCATCTTTTAGACTTGGGGTCTCAGAGAAACTCCTAGATGCAGGGGAAGAGTAATGCTAAGCATTTCCCCAAGAGCCAACAGAGAGAAAAAGTCTTTCCCTGAAGCTGGTGCCCTGATTTGGACTTTCAGCCTTGTAGATTGTAAGAGAATAAATTTCTGTTTGTTAAAGTCACCCACTTGTGGTACTTCTGTTAAAAGCAGCACTAAACAAAGACCTAGTTTATGGGCATTCTCTCAGTCTTTGCTCCCTTGGCTCAGTATTCCTCAACTCTTTTCACTTCTTGCTGAACACACAGACCCATGTGAATACAGAAACACACATACCTAACAAGCACAAAATGATGCACACACACACACACAAAGAAATGCAAACACAAAGGCACAGACAGATATATCCACATATAGAGATAACACACATAACACAGAGATGCCTTACAAGTAGACCTGGTCCCTGTCATCAACAGGATTCCCATCCAGAAGAAACAAGACAGACTCACTCATGAAGAGGGAAGAAGGAAAGACAACAGTCTGCTTAGTGAGAAAGAATTTCCCTGTCTGTCAAAGCAAGCCACCTTCTGGGTTTTCCTGGAAACATGAGGGGTACCATCTGGGGTTGCTGTTGCCTTCCTTATCATGTATCTGGCTGTTGCCCCAGGACAGATGGCAAACTATGCCTACTCCCTCTGAGGTTTGGCTCAGCTTGTCTGGCATCTGGCACCCTTGCCTGAGTGCCAGTTGACAATGTGCCTTCTTCTACACCAGCACATATTAGATCAGGGCACCCTGATTCCCCTTGAAACTCTCACAGTCGCCTGTGCACATCACCATTACAGCCCCTAAAACATGCTATTGGCCTTGCCCGGTTACATACCTGCCTCTCTCACTAGCCTGAGGGCTTCTTGATGACAATCAGAGTATCTTATTTTCATCTTCATTTTTTAAAAATATTTTTGATAGCTTTTAAAATTGATTTATTGTGATTAAATGGAAATTTATAATCCAAGTCAATTTTCCATGTACAAACCCAAGTACCTGCCTCTCTGCTACTCTATCTGCTCTTCCCTCCCTGTTACAGCATACTCTCTTTTTCACTCTTCCGGTATTCCCTCAACCTACATTTATCCCTCCTCTCTACCCTTTCCTCTCCCCTCTAAAAATGAACCAGGAGGACAACCTCACCTCCATTTTTTTGTTCTGTTGTTAGTTGCCATCAAGTTGATTCCAGCTCATGGTAACCCCATGTGTCATGAGTACAACTGCTCCATAGGATTTTCTTAGCTGTAATCTTATGGAAGCAGACTGCCAGGCATTTTCTTCCACAGTACTTTCGGGTGGGTTCAAAGCGCCAATTTTTAAGTTAGCAGTTGACACAAATGGTGACTTGCCCTTTCAGCTAGTACATTACAAGCTCAGATTTTAATGCAGGCTTGACTCTAAAGCTAATACTTAGACTTCGAAAGTCAATGTCCAAATCATTTATTGTAAGTAGATCACAAAAGTCGGAGCTGAATGTATGAGTCAGGTAACAATATTTGGACTCAGTGGGGTTACAGCCTCCAACTGACAATGAGCGACTCCTACCTGGTAGACAGTATGGTCAACCTATAATTATTTATAAGAACGTAGCCAGAACATTTTCTTAGCCTAAGGAGCAGATTTCATTTGAAGGATGATGCCACTCGTGGTGCCAGCCATCTCTGTCCTGCCCAGTCTGGGCAGACTTCAATCTGCTTTGCCTAATTAAGAGCAGTGGGGGTCAGAGTTTCCATGAGGTAGGAAATATGCTGGCGATTACATCAGGAGACAGGCAGGGGGCTACAAGGCAGAAAAAACAGACAGAGTTCTCCAAACTGCAACAGCTTTTTGGGGATTAAAGAACACTTACTGCAGCAAAAGAAATGTATATATCAAAAACTTGCATTGTGACTATCTGGATAACTACAGTTGTTTCTGTTTTGCTCAATTTGTATACCACAAACTTAAAAGAAAAAAACAAACAAAAAAACCCCTCCAGGTTTACACAAAGTTGTGCAAAGAGAAAGCAAGGAAAAAAAATCTATGTCCACAGCTGGGTCCAGAACCACAGGGAGAGCACTGCTTCCTAGCTGCCAACAGAGTAGCAGGCGTGTGAATCAAAAGGTGGCCCTACATACAAGGTTAATCCAGGAAAAATAAAACCATGACTACTTGGCAGCTGCCTTTGATCTCTCCCTACATGGAGCTCCATCTGGTAAGGGCCAAGAAATTGATGCATGTCCCTGGTATGTGGGTGAAGTAATTACCACCTGGTTTCTCCTACAGCTTCCTTGCCATCACAGATTTCCCAGAAGCAGTGCCAACTACAAAAAAAGAAAAAGAAAAGAAAAATTCTCCCAAAGGGAATGTCCCCGGACCCTGCAGTCTGGTGTTCTTAAAAGCCAGCTACACCTACCCAGAAAGTGAGATAACCTAGCTGTCAGCTAGCCAAGCAGAAATCTTGACTTCCAGAAACCATGGTGTTTCAGATCTGGAAGCACCTCTTCACTTCTATCAAAGCTGGGGATGGGAGAATGGAGACAGAAATCAACAAGATTTTAAAATGTTTCAATAGAGTCCTAGAGATTCCTACGGGTTGCGTTGCAGAAGGGCAAGAGGGAGGTGATCACCATTCCAACAAACACAGCTCTACTTTTAATTTTTTAATTTCTTTGTTGGATATAATTTACATACCATTTGAAGTATGCAATTCAGTGGCATTTGATACATTCATAAGACTGTACGACCATCACCAGAACAGTTCTAATTCCAGAACAGTTTCATCACCCTCAGAAGAAATCCTGGTCTCACTAGTAGCCACTGCCTGTCATCATTTCCACTAGTGATAGCTGCAGTTGTTCTGCCTCCTCCTTATAGCCCTTGGCAACCACTAACCTACTTTCTGGTTCTGTAGATAGACCTATTCTAGACATTTCACATAAATGAAATCATAGAATATCTAGTCTTTTGCGACTAGTCTTTCACTTGGCATAATGTCATTTTTAAGGTCCAGCCATGTCATAGCACCTGCAGTACTTCATTCTCTTTTATGGCTGAATAATACTCCATTGTAGGAATACACCATGTTTTGTTTATCTGTTTATCCGCTAATTGGTATTTAGGTTCTTTCCACTTTGGGGCTAGTATGAATAATGAGCAGATCCACTTCTATCTGTTTTATGTATTGAGCTTTAGTATACAATTTCATTTGAAAGAAGCAATTCCATTTCTTCAAAGTAAAAAAAAAAAAAGTTGAAAACCACAGGGCGTAGGCCTTGTAATTTCTACAAACTACACAAAAGAAGGAAACTGTGATGAATAATCCAAACAAATCGAAAACTGTAACCTTTCAAGAAAAGTAAATTTTCCTGCCATTTTACTATAACATTAAAAAAATATTTTGTCATATACTCAATGGAGCACTACGCAATGATAAAGAATAATGGTGATTCCAGGAAACACCTCATAAACTGGTTTCAACTGGAAGACATTATATTGAGTGAAAGTAGTCAGCGACAAAAGGACAAATATTGTATGAGACCTCTACGATAAGATCTGAAAAACAGACTTGTGTATAGAAGAAAAGACTCTTTGACAATTGCAAGGGAGGGGAGAGAGGGAAGGTGAGGGGGGTAGAGTTTAGATTAGATAGTTGCTAGAAATCGGGTTGGGAGAAATCAGTGATAGCACACATTAGAAACAAGAACAACATTAAGTGGACTTCAGCATAACTTGAGTACTCTTTCCATCTCAACTTGATATTGCAAGGATAGAGTAGCTGGGGCAGGGGGCAGAGGACCATGCTCTTAGGCAAAATCGAGGCCAATTGGCACAACTATCATTTTGCTAAGAGAGCTGTCTGTACCCCACATTGGTGAGTGGCGTCTGGGATCTTAAAAGCTGCCAAGCTGCCATCTGACGACACAGCAAATGGTCCCAACTCAGTAGGAACGGATGCTCACCGAGGACCAAAATGACATGGGGTAAAGACAACCCAGAAGATAGAGAAACCCACATAAGTGGGTGCCTACATCAACTTGGGACCAGAAGAACCAGATGGTGCCTGGCCACCACCAGTGATAGCCGCGATGGAGCTCACTAAGTTGAGTTTCACTGGCAACACAAGAATAAAAAGGGGTGCATCCTGAGATCTCCACTAAAAGATCTCAATTGATGGTCCAGCGGTTTCCAGGTTCCCCTGGGAGCATGACCCCTGGCCCTGATGCTGCCCTTGCCCATAAATCATAACGAAGATCCACTCTTTGGACACAAATGGATTGGACTTGGCAATGCAGAGTGACCATATATTGGATGCACTTTATGGTTCTATACATCTATAGGATATCATCCTGCTGAGCTCTGGTTGGAGGAAGGAGAGTGGATGGAGAGGAGGGGAAAGGAGACTGTTGGGAGGATGAGACATGTATGGAGCAAAGAAGAATAGTGTGCTGTCACCGGACCAGGAGAGCAGTGGAAGTTGCATATAGGTGGGCATGTAAATTTATACAGGAATGTACATTTTCACTCAGTCACATCAAATAAAAAAATTAAAATTAAAATTAAAAAAATAAATAAATAATAAAAAATTATTTTGTAGTGTAATAGAAGGAATATAAGACTTGAAATGAGAAGACGTAGGTACAATTCCAATTAGCTCAGTGGCTTTGGGCAAGTCACTTAAAATCTTTAAAGCTTGATCACTCTGCATTTTGTAAAGAAAGAGGAAATAACATCTCTTTCACAAGGCTGCAAGGATCAAATAAGATAATATACAGGAAAATAACTTTTAACTAAAAAAATATTATGCAGCTGTGAGGTCTCACTTTGATTTGCACTTAAAAGTCAAGACCAGCTGCCCTGGGACTATTAAGGAAAGAGGATCCAATCCTAATCTTTGATGGAAGACAAGGTGCAAGCAACCCCAACATGTCTCAAACTAATACCTAGTCTTACGGAAGGGCAGTGGCTTGAGCTGAAAAACCTAGTACACTCTTAGAGACACCGTGTTCCAAAAGTTGAGGAAGGGTGGGCAGGTGACTGAGAAAGCCAGCCTGATGCAGCTCTGAGTTGCAATAATCCAGAAAAAAATGGATACTTAAGAGCCAACTGAGTCTTACTTTTTGTATGAGCAAGTTCTTATTTATCTCACAGATGCTGTAAAGATGACAGGAAACAGTATATATAACAGCACAGGCCCAGTACCTTGTAGCAGTCATAGCAGGAATACAAACAGTAATACCATTACTATAAACTGTACTTCATGTACATTTCATTTAGTCTCTGCCATAATCCTTTGAGGTAGGAATTACTGCCCCCAAATGACAGAGAAGGAACTGAAGCTCAAAGAGTTTAAGTTTCCAAGTTCATGCGTTTGACAGTGGTGCACTAATAACTGGCAGAAGTACATCTAAAACCCTCATCTTCCTTGCTTCAAAACCTGTGTGTACTCTTGTTCCATCAGTTTTATTTTCTTCATCTATGTCTCTCTAAGCCATAATATGTGCTTTTTTCTAAGTCCTACTGTTTTAACTACAGTGTTTTGATCTCCACCTAGATTCTGCTCAAGGGAGCTGAGAAAAGGTGTGGCCCACAGAGGAGAGCAGACTTACACTGATAGGTTTAGAGCCTAGACCTTAGCAACACCACAAAAACACTCCACCACTGACTCATTCTCTACACTGGGTGGGAACTTACAAAACCAAACCACCCGGGCTATTTTCCCCCATACCATGTACCAGCCCACACCTGTTTCCCGAAACCATTGACCAGCCAACTCTTCACTCTGCTATGCTCCAAGGAAACAATTCAGGGGATGCAGGGTAATACGATAAGATCTTTCCTTTTAAATTTAAAAAAAAAAAAATTTAACTCAGCACTTTTATGTGTAATGTCCTACACCATGCACAGTCAGAGAAAGAGGAATGAATAAGACCTGGTTTCTGTCCTGGTCGTTCTCACAATCTAGAGTGGCCTCACTAATTACAATACACACTACAGTAACATGCCATAAGACTTTCATGCCACATAATAAGCACAGCCCCCACAACTAAGAATTATTTAGCTCAAAATGCCAGTAGTGCTGAGACTGAGAACCCTGATCCAGGTCTTAATGAACAAGCAGAATTTTAACAGGCAGAGTTGGGAGGAAAGACATGCCAGAATGAGAATCTTTCTGAAGCACAGGCACAGTGGTAGACCATGAAGCGTACATTTGGGATAGCTGTAGCCCAGAGTCAGGGAATGCAGTGAAACATGAACTAGCCAAGTGAGCCAAAGCCAAAAAGATTTAGAGTAGTGACTTAAAAAAAAAAAAAAATGTCATGACTGACCTATAGAATAAAACAGAACTGTCCCATAGGATTTCCAAAGCTGTAAATTTTTACAGAAATAGACTTCCAAATCTTTCTCCCTTGCACAAAATTAGTCCACAAAACTAGGCTTCTTTCCCCTCTTCATAACTACTTTCCATCAAATCCAAGTTCTTTCTGGCCCTTTGGATAATGAGTGACATAGTGGTTAAGTGCTATTATCTGCTAACCAACAGGTCAGCAGGCCCTCCTTGGAAACTCTATGGAACAGTTCTACTCTGTCCTATAGGGATACTATAATCCAGAATAAACTTTTGGTTTTTGGTTTGGTTATAAGCCAGCCACCCCTCAGGGCTCAGTTGTCCTAGCCCTGATTCCACCAAGTCCCAGCTTCCATCCTCCCTCAGTTTTCACATTCTCCTAGGACCTAACATGTTTCTACACAAAACAGTGAAAAGGAGTGGTAAACAAGCCAGTCTCTACCCTACTAAAATTCATGCAGACCTGAAAACAGTGCTATAATATGGTTTTGTTGTTCAAAATATTCTAGCCCTCCAGATGGGTAGGGAAAAAAATCAGAAGTTCTCATTCCAGACCTATTTTAAAGTACACACATATACACAGGAAGTTGAATGAACTACTACAGAAACTGCAGCCCCTAGAAATGTGTGGTTCTGCCCTATTACGAAGCCCTCCCCACCTATCATTAGTCACTCAGGCAGAGACAGAACTACCTCCTACAGAGTCCCAAGTCAAGCCAAGCAGCTGGGGGTGGCTCCCAGGTAAGTGCTGGTGTACTATGGGGTAATTAGAATACTTGCTGTCTAGGCAGCCCTCCCTCTCTGTACCATTCCACTAAAGAAGGAAAAAACATGGAGTTAGCACTTATCATGGGCCAAGCATGTCACTTGGAACTTGGCATTAAATTCTAACAACGCTAGCAGGGATGCTGTTGTGTGCCATCAGGTTGATTCCAAGTCACAGGGACCCCATGTGAAACAGAACCATCCTATTGGGTTTCCTACAATCTACTTTTTAAAGTAGAAGATCTCCATGTCTTTTCTCCCACAGAACCACTGAGTGGGTTTGAGCCACCCACCCTCAAATTGCTGAAGAAACCAAGGCTCAGACAGATGAAATTATTTGCCTAAGGTCACATAGCTAATAAGGCAGTAATAAGTGACAAAAGTATTTATCTTACTGATAATAACAGAAAACAGCAATAAGAACAGAATTAACATTTACTGAGTCTCTTCTATGTGCCAGGCATTGTACTACTTGCTTTATATGCATTATTTCATTTAGTCTTCATAACAACCTCATGAGATGCCTATTATTATTACTTCAGTTGCTCATGAAAAAACTGAAACTGAAAAATATTAAGTAACATTTCCAAGTTTACAAAACTCAGGTTTGGGTGGCTCCTAAAGCACAGGCCCTTCGCCCTGGGCTATACTTCTACACCACATACCACAAACACTAACAGGACCACAGTTGGAACTTGCAGGCTCATAACTCTTGTGGAGTCTTCCAGGGCTCATACTACTAATCCCCCATTCCCACTCCCACCCCCATAAATGTATGCTCACCCTTTTGCTCAGAACTCCCATCCCAGCCTGACACCATATAGCTAGATGAAGTACATATTCTGTACCAGGGTCTGCTGTGCATTGGTGAAACACAGACAAAGCAGGTAAGGTCAACCCCTGCCTCTAAGAGTCTCATAATTTGGTGAGAGAAATAGACATCAATCAGACAAGTATCAGCTAAGACATCAATCAGTTAAAATATAACTGTCAGATGAAGGTGGATTTCATGGAAATACAGAGGACCAAGAAAGGGGAAAGCAATTAGCTTTCACTGAGCTTGCCTTATGAATCAGGTAGAAGACTGGGAACTTTTTAAAATTAATGTACGGTGAAATTACCTGTGTGTGTGTGTGTGTGTGTGTGTGTGCGCGCGCGCGCGCGCGCGCGCGTGCGTGCATGCGTGCATGTGCACGTGCATGCATAATTCTATGAGTTTTAACACATTCAAGGTCTGATAATTAAATCCACAAACTCACTTGTTCTAAGTGTTACATACATCATTGCTGAATATCACTATGGTCACCTTCAAAGTATTCCCCTTGGGAAGCTACGCACCAACACTAATGCCTCATCCACCCTTCAAAGCAGTTTTGGAACTCTTTCTGTAATGGCCATTGAGCACAATGGCACAGTGGCAAGTTCACAAACTTAATTGTATAGTTGTCTGTGAGGGAGTTTTTAGCCAGTAAACAAGTAACTGTATTAGAACACTCTCCCTACTTATCTGATCTGGTCCCCAGTGACTCTTTTCTTTACATGAAGACAAAGGAAATATTGAAAGGAAGACATTCTGATGACTTTCAGAACATGAAGGGTAATACAACAACAGCTCTGATGGTCATTCTAGAAAAAGCATTCCAAAACTGCTTTGAAGGGTGGACCAAACACTGGCATTGGTGAATTGCTTCCCAAGGGGAGTGCTTCAAAGGTGACCATAGTGATAGTCAGCAGGGAAGTATGCAGCACTTTTTCTAGGATGAGTTTGCGAACTTAACTGACAGTCCTCACAAACATAAGTTTTCATTTACTTAAGGTAAATACCTAGGTGTGGAATCATCAGAACATATACTAAGTTATGTAACTTGTAAACAATTGTCAAATGTATACTCTATAAATGCAGAGACCTTAGCATTTTGTTCACTCTGCTATCCTAGCCCTAGAACAATGTCAGACACATAGTAGGTATTCAATAGGAATCTGTTTAATACCTGAATGAATGTCCATGATTTCCTATACAGGCTCTAATGAAAACAGCACTGCCCTCGAACAGTCTGTCCAATCAGGGGATAGTTGTTAAAGACAGGCCTCTGGCGGCCTGCCTTAGACTGTCAGGCACTGCCAGACAGTGCCACCCCACTGCAGCAAATCCCTTGCCCATAGGTGGTGTCCCTACCTGAAGTTCTTAACAGAACGTATGTCATGAATTCCCACACTGTGTCTGGTAGAACTCTCTGCTAGCTTTGTAAAAAGAGCACCATCACACATAGTACCATCTTGCTCATCTAAAGGGCCCAGGATCCACAGCCTCTGCTATCCAGAATAGAAGCAAATAAAAATGGCACTTAAGCAGTTCGACTGTCCAGCTCACACACCAGTGACTATAAAATGCCTGACAGGCCTCAGTTTACCATTTCACAGCTCACAATGATGTCAATACACCAATTACAAATAAGAATGAATCAAAAAAAGAGACAGAAAAACCATAAGAAGCATTCACAACAATGCACTGTAGATTCCTACAGGTATAACAGTAAAAGAGGTTCTGAAGCCATACTATAAATTATGTAAAAAAAGTTAACACTGGGTTTACAATAATCTATAAGAACAAAAATTATTTCAAAAATAGCTAAAGTTTTAAAAGATTTATCACTGAGGTTATAATTCAGTTATCTGAAAACTCACCAATATGAGACTGACTAAATGATCATCCTTTCAGAATTCTGCTAAGGTCCTTGGGTAATAAACAATGTTTTCAAATGAGTCATAAAAATTTCAGGTGCTTCACTGTCAGCACAAACAGGGTTTCCTTACCAACACCTCACCACCTGTTACCCAACATTCTAAGCCCTGAGCTGTCTACCCAACTTTCTAGTCAAATCTGTGTCATGGATTGAACTGTAGCTCCCCAAAAAAGTGTGTAGCAATTTGGCTGGGCCATAATTCCCAGTATTGTGTGATCATCCTCCATTTTGTGATCTTCCTATGCTATAAATTGTAATCTCTGCCTGTGATTAATAGACTGGATTATGTTAAAGAGGATTTGGGTGGGACTGTAACACCCTTCCTACAGTCACCAATTTGCTCTAGTATAAAGGGAGTCCCTCTGGAGTGTGGCTTACACTGCTTTTCATCCTTTTATCCTGCAAGAGTTAAAAGGAAAAGGAAGCAAGCAGAGTTGTGAACCTCACACCATTAAGCAGCATTGTGAAGAGTTGTGAACCTCACACCATTAACCTCACACCATAAAGCAGCACCAAGAGCACAGTGTGTTCTTTGGACCTGAAGTTTCTGCACCACGATGCTCTCAGATCAAAGAAAGACTGATGCAACACAAGGACCTTCCTTCAGAGCTAACAGAGAGAGAGGATGTTCCTCTGAAGCTGCCCCGTGAATACAGACTACTGGACGTGTAAGAACAAACTTATCTTTGCTAAAGCCATCCACTTGTGGTGTGTCCGTTAGAGCAGTACCAGATGACTAAGACAATCCAGAACACCACGGCTGTCTCACATTTGTTTGGATTGATCTAAGCACACACATTTTGCTGTTCCTACTTTCTTTGTCCAGGACAGTAGCTTACAAATGATGATGAAAACCCAGACTAGCATGCCTCTCTAACTACCAGAAGACTGAAGTGACAGGGACAGATCTGAAGCCAAGGCAGGACAGAAGCTATGCTGAAAAAGAACAACAGCTCACCACTGGTGCAAAGAAAAGTAGGGTGACAGCTTTTACATTACTGTGGAACAGTTTGTGCCGACGAGCTTTTTGTTGTGGTAACATTCCTCTAAAAGAACATTTTCTTCCTCCCTTCATTGACAAAGCAATTCAGTAGAAAGTGAAAAAACAAAACAAAAAAAGGGAGGAGTGGATGACAAAGATATCCAGGAATGTGTAGATCTTGGATCATATTGCCTTCTTAGCTGTTGTACCATCCAGTCCCTAGTCATGTGGCCAGGTCCTAGGGGGAGATCTGGACACCACCAAGATTATGACTCTATGCCTATCAGGAAAAAAAAAATCACCTTTGAGAGTCAATGGCAGTTCCGTTGTTGTTGGGTGCCATCAAGTTGGTTCCAACTCATAGCGATTCTCTGAACAACAGTGACACTGCTCAATCCTATACCACCCTCACAACTGTTCCTGTGCTTGAGTTCATTTTTACAGCCACTATGTCATTCCATCTCACTAAGGGTCTTCCTCTTTTTCACTGAGCCTTTTCTTTACCTTTTCCTGGACAGATTCCTCCTGAAAACATGTCCAAAGTATGTAAGACATACTTGCTTCTAAGAAGCATTCTAGTTGTACTTCTTCCAAGACACACACATTTGTTGTTTTGGCAGTCCATAGCATGTTCAATATTCTTCACTAATACCACAATTCAAAGGTGTCAATTCTTCAGTCTTCCTCATTCAATACCCAGCTTGCACATGCATATGAGGCAACTGATAACACCATGGCTTACGTCAGGCACATCTAAGTCTTCAAGGTAACATCTTTTCAACACTGTAAAAAGGTCTTTTGCAGCAGATTTTGCCAATGCAATGCATCTTAGTTTCCTAACTGCTGCTTCCATGGGTGTCAATTGCGGATCCAAGGAAAAAAAATCCTTGACAACTTCAGTCTTTTCTCCATTTATCATAATGTTGCTTATGGGTCCTATTGCAAAAATTTTTATTTTCTTTATGTCGAGGTGTAATCCAAAGCGAAGGCTATGATCTTTGATCTTAATCAATGAGTGCTTCAAGTCCTCTTCACTTTCAGCCAGTAAGGCCGAGTCATCTGCATTACACAGGTTGTTAAGGAGTCTTCCTCAAATCCTGATGCCATGTTCTTCAGTTAGCCCAGCTTCTCAGATTATTTGTTCAGCATACAGGCTGAATAGGTATGGTGAAAGGATACAACCCTCACACACACCTTTCCTGACTTTAAACCATGTAGTATACCCTTGTTTTGTTTGAATGACTTCCTCTTGATCCATGTATAGATTCCTCACAAGCATAAATTTGCTACAATCCACACAGCTGAATGCCTCAGCACAGTCAATAACACATAGATAAACATCTTTCTAGTATTCTCTGCTTTTAGCCAGGATCCTTCCAACATTAACAATAATATTCCTGATTCCATGTCCTCTTCTAAATCTGGCTTGAATTTCTAGCAGTTCCCTGTCAATATACTGCTGCAGCAATTTTTGAATCATCTTCAACAAAATTTTGCTTGCATGTGATATTAATAAAACTGTTCAATAATTTTTGCATTTGGTTGGATTACCTTTCTTGGAAAAGATATAACTATGGATCACCCAGTCGGCTGGCCAAGTAACTATCTTCCAAATTTCTTGGCATAGACAAGTGAGCACTTTCAGCACTGCATTCATTTGTTGAAACATCTTAATTGGTATTCCATCAATCTCCAGGAAACTTGCTTTCCCCTAGTGTCTTCAGTGAAGCTTGGACTTCTTCCTTCATTACCAGAAGTTCCTTATCATACGCTACCTCTTGAAGCAGCTGAACGTGAACCAACTTTTTTTGGTATAGTGACTCTGTGTATTCTTTCCATCTTCTTTTGATGCCTCCTGCATTGTTTAACATTTTCCCTGTAGAATCCATGAGAATTGCAACTCAAGGCTTGAATTTCTTCAGTTCTTTCACCTTGAGAAATGCTATGTTCTTCCCTTCTGGCTTTCTATCTCCAGCTGCTTTACACATGTCATCATAATACTCCGTCTTCTTGAGAAAGTATTATTTTAAATGGTACTTTGAAATCTTCTGTTCGGCTCCTTTGCTTTATCTACTCGATGCTCAAGAGCCAGTTTCAGAGTATCTTCTGACATCTATTTATGTCTTTTCTTCACCTTCTGTCTTTCTAATGACTTTCTGCTTTCCTCATGAACGATGTTCTTGATATTACTCCAAAATTCATCTGGTCTTTGGTCATTAGTGTTCATCACATCAAATCTATTCTTCAACCCCAACAAGACTGGCCAGGATCCAGAAAACACAAAACAACAAATGCTGGAGAGGCTGTGGAGAAAGTGGAACCCTCCTACACTGTTGGTGGGATTGCAAAATGCTCCAGCCTCTTTGGAAAGCAATCTGGTGCTTCCTTAAAAAAATGGACATCGATATACCATTTGACCCAGTAATTCTACTACTTAGAATATATCCTACAGAATCAAGGCCTTTCACACCAACGGCCACATGCACCAGAATGTTTATCGCAGCACAGTCCACGATAGCAAAAAGATAGAATCAACCCAGATGCCCAACAACAGAAGAATGGATAGGTAAACTATGGTACATATACTCAATGCAGCACTACACAATGATAAAGAATAACGATGATTCCAGGAAACATCTCCTAACCTGGTTTCAACTGGAAGACATTATGTTGAGTGAAAGTAGTCAGCGACAAAGGGACAAATACTGTATGAGATCTCTACGATAAGATCTCAAAAACAGACTTGTCTATAGAAGAAAAGACTCTTTGACAGCTGCAAGGGAGGGAAGGGAGAGAGGGGGAGGGAGGAGGGCTTAGTTTAGATAGTTGCTAGAAATCTGATTGGGAGAAAGCGGTGATAGCACACATTAGAAACAAGAACAACATTAAGCGGACTTCAGCATAACCTGAGTACTCCTTCCATCTTAACTCAATATTGCAAAGATAGAGTAGCTGGGGCAGAGGGCAGGGGACCATGCTGTTAGGCGAAATCCAGGCCAATTGGCACAACTAGTGTTTTGCTAAGAGAGCTCAATGCACCCCACATTGGTGAGTGGCATCTGGGGTCTTAAAAGCTGCCAAGCTGCCATCCGAGGACACAGCAAATGGGCCCAACTCAGCAGGAACGGATGCTCACCGAGGACCAAAATGACATGCGGTAAAGACAACCTACAAGACACAGAGACCCGCAAGAGTGGGTGCCTTCATTGACTCGGGACCGGAAGAACCAGATGGTGCCCGGCCACCACCAGTGATAGCCACGATGGAGCTCACTAGGTTGAGTCTCACTGGCAACACAAGAATAAAAAGGGGTGCATCCTGAGATCTCTACTAAAAGACCTCAATTGATGGTCGAGTGGTTTCCGGGTTCCCCTGAGAGCATGGTCCCTGACCCCGATGCTGCCCTTACCCATAAACTATAACAAAGGTCCACTCTTTGGACAGGAATGGATTGGGCTTAGCAATACAGAGTGACCATATATTGGTTGCACTTTATGGTTCTATACATCTATAGGATATCATCCTGCTGACCTCTGGCTGGAGGAAGGAGAGTGGGTGGAGAGGAGTGGAAAGGAGGCTGTTGGGAGGATGAGACATGTATGGAGCAAAGAGGAAAAGTGTGATGTCACCAGACAGGGAGAGCAGTGGAAGCTGCATATAGGTGAGCATGTAGATTTCTATGGGAATATACATTTTCACTCAGTCATGTTAAATAAAAATAAAAAAATAAAAACTTCTGGATGGTATACCTTAAAAAAAAAATCGGTTCTTCAGATGGTCTCTAAATTCAGCTGAGATACACTCAAGGTCATATATCTGCTTTTGTCAACTTGTTCTAACTTTCTTCAGTTTCAACTTAAATTTGCTTAAGAGTAACTGACGTTCTAATCTGCAACTGGCCCATGGCCTTGTTCCGACAGAAGATATAGAACGTTTCAATTATCTGTGTCCACGGATGTAGAAAGATTCGATTCCTGTTCATTCCATCTGGCAACATCCGTGTGTATAGTTGTTTATGTTGCTGAAAAAAGGCATTTGCAATGAAGAAGTCATTGATCGTACAACATTGAATCATGTGATCTCTAACACTGTTTCTATCATCAAGGCCTTGTTTTCCAGCTTTCACATTCCAATCATCAGTAATAATCAATGCATCCTGATTGCACATTTGATCAATTTCAGACTGCAGAAGTTGGTAAAAATCTTCAATTTCTTCATCTTTGGCCTTAGTGCCTGGTGTTGGAAGCATGTGAATATTATCCTATCACTGACAGCATTACACTTCAGGATAGATGTTGAAATGTTCTTTTTGACAAAGAATGCAATGCCATTCCTCTTCAAGTTATCATGTCCGTCATCACAGTCCATTTAATTGTCAGATTCAAAATGGTCAACAGTATCTTAGGTTCACTATTGTCTAGGATATCAATCTTTATGCTTTCCATTTCATTTTTTACAATTCCTAATTCTCCTGAATTCACACTTTGTACATTCCACATCCCGATTGCAGCTATTTCTTCTCATTTTGAGGAAACCCTGGTAGAGTAGTGGGTTAAGTGCTATGTCTGCTAATCAAAAGGTCAGCAGTTCAAATCTACCAGGTGCTTCTTGGAAACTCTACAGGCCAGTTCTACTCTGATCTACAGGGTTGCAGTCTGAAATTGATCAAATGTGCAATCAGGATGCATTGATTATTACTGATGATTGGAATGTGAAAGCTGGAAAACAAGGCCTTGATGATAGAAACAATGTTAGAGATCACATGATTCAATGTTGTACGATCAATGACTTCTTCATTGCAAATGCCTTTTTTCACCAACATAAACAACTATACACACGGACGTTGCCAGTTGGACTCAACTCAATGGCAGTGAGGTGGGTTTTTTTTTTCTCCTCATTTTGAGTCATGACACATTAGCAAATGAAGGCCCTGAAGCTTGACTTCATCTGTGTGGTTAAGGTCAACTCTACTTTGAGGAGGCAGTTCTTTCCCAGTCATATTTTTAGTGTCTTCTGACCTGAGAGGCTCATCTTCCAGCACTATATCAAACAACACTCTGCTGCTATTCATAAGGTTTTCACTGGTTAATTCTTTTCAGAAGGAGATCGCCAGTTTCTTCTTCCTAGTCTGTCTTAGTCTGGAAGCTCAACTGAAACCTGTCTATCATGGGTGATCCTGCTGATATTTGACTACTGGTGGCAGAGCTTCCAGTATTACAACAATATGTAAGCCCCACAGTATGACAAACTGATAGGTGCAAGGAGAATGAGAGTTCCAGCTGTGACCAAAAATTCAGGCACTTTCATAATGGTTGTTCTTCTTGCTTAAGAACCTATAATTATTTTGTTCAACAAGTATACATACCTCAACCTCATTGCCTTGGCCTCAACTTGCTCTCCAGCTTTTTGTCCCACAGTTTTCTACCACAGTCTGTCTAACACAACCAACCCAACAGGCTTCTTACTATCTCCATATCTTTGTTACACTGGCTCCCCACTACTTGGACTGCCCCATCTCTTCCACTCTATCCATACCCTGCCTTTCCTCCAGGAAATCTCTTTTCCTCCTTCCTTGAATTCCTTGATTATCTGGTTCAACTTAATATAAATCCCCTTTGTTAACCAGTCAGAAGAGTTCTGTATTCTATTTGTCCATCATCAGTGACAAAGCCTGTTATCTACCCAAGTAGACTCTTTTATGACAAAATAGCTCTGATAAGCACTTCTTTATTCTAGAGAAGTATTCCTGTTATGCATTGAATTATGTCCTCCCCCCCAACGTATGTCAACTTGGCTACACCATTATTCCCAGGATTCTGTAGTTGTCTGCCATTTTGTCATCTGATTTGATTTTCCTGTGTGTTGTAAATCCTACCTCTATGATGTTAATAAAGCAGAATTAGAGGCAGTTATGTTAATGAGGGAGGACACAACCTATAAGATTAGGTTGTATCTTGACTTAGTCTCATTTGAGATACAAAAGAAAGAAGTGAGCAGAGATACAAAGACCCTCATTACCACCAGCAAGAAGGGCCAGGAGCACTGATAGTTTGGACCCAGGGTCCTGCATTGAGAAGCTCCTAGACCAGGATAAGATTACTGACAAGGACCTTCTCCAGAACTGATAGAGAAAGAATTTCCCCCCAAACTGGCATCCTGAATTAGGACTTACAGTCTCCTCAACTGTGACAGAATAAACTAAAGCCATCTACTCGTGGTGTTAATTTTACAGCAGCACTGGATAACTAAAGCAATGCTTACTCTTTTTTTTTCTTTACCTTGTTACTGGTTTGCTATTAGAATAAGGGAAACAATATAGCAGAGCTTGAGATTATAAGCTTGAAAATGAGATCTGAGTTCAAATCCAGTGTGAGCTTGAACAAATGTCTAAAATTTCCAAGGCTCCAATCCTTAGTAATAATATCAAGTTTATAAGGCTCTTAAGAAAGTCAAAAGTGTAACTACACAAAGAAGCTTAATAATACTGTGTCTCGTAGAGAATAAGAATCCAATAAATGATAGTACTATGGTTTCCATTGTTATTATCATCTTTATTTGTTTGACTCCTTTACTTCTTGCGTATTTGCAGACAGACACTATATACCTGAATGTCTTCCTCTTCAGACTAAAGCTTTTTCACTAAACTATAAATTATGACCACAGACTACATCTGTCTTATTCAGTGTCATATCCCCAATGCTTATTAGCACAGGGCCCAGTTTATATATTAAGGACATTAATATTTACTGAATTCTATTTAATGCTCCCCATTTCATAGTTTCCACACTCTTAATCATTCATGTCCCTCTTTTTGATTAGGTTCTCAGTGTTCCAAAGCCATCCGACAACATGAGATCCAAAAGTGAATTTAAAACTGAAAGGTGGGCTAATAAGCAGGCAAAAGAAACTAGGTTTACCTACTCCCTCATCTTATACACAGTATCAGTCCTAAAGAGTTGGTATAACCTGGCAACTTCACCAAACTTCTGGCTCAATCCAAACCCTTAAATCTTCTCATAGATGACTGTGTACTCTGGGCTGTATGAAGTTGGAGCTGTAGTAATGCCAAAAGTGAAACAATAACAGAGCTTTCTGCATCCTGCAGATACACCTAAGCCATTCAACTGGCTCCAAGCAACTACAATCTGGAATTAAGAATGATCTTTCTAAAAACATTTATGTTATAATGAAGGTCCACTCTTTGGACAGGAATGGACTTGGTAATGCAGAGTGACCATATATCGGATGCACTTTATGGTTCTATACATCTACAGGATGTCATCCTGCTGACCTCTGGCTGGAGGAAGGAGAGTGGGTGGAGTGGAGGGGAAAGGAGGCTGCTGGGAGGATGAGACATATATGGAGCAGAGAGGAATAGTGTGCTGTCACCGGACAGGGAGAGCAGTGGAAGCTGCATATAGGTGGGCATGTAAATTTATACAGGAATGTACATTTTCACTCAGTCATGTTAAATTAAAAAAAAGAAAACATTTATGTCTTCTACCCAAATAGAGGATAAGCTTCCAGAGGGCAGGATCTGACTGTCCTACCTTCTCTCCCACATGCCAAGCAAAAGTAAGTACCGATTGATCACCTCCAGCCACAGCAGCATTATAATAAGGATCTAGGAAAACCTCAAGGTTCCCTGTCTTCCTCAAGCAACACAGTCAGTGTCAGGCTACTAGCTAGTAGGTGAGAGCCAGTCCAGGCACAGACACAAGCACAAGGCCTACACTCTGACAGGCTAGCTCCTCAGAGGCTGCTCCGCTGAGAGCTACCTAGAGAAGAAGCCTACATCAGCAAACATCTCTCCACAGGGAACAGTATGTCTAGGCAGCTTTCAGGGATGATTTTACCCATGAAGAGAAGCACCAGACAGGACAACAAAGCTCACCTCATCACTTTCTTCCACATCCACATCACCATTGGCATCATCATCCATCAATTTGTGGATGCTGCGAACAGCCTCAAAGCTGAGCTTCTCATCCTCGCTGTCGCAGAGGGGCTTGTCAATCCGGCAAAACTCTGTACAGGAAGAGCAAGAGACAACATCACTTAGGGCTGCTACCCAGCCTCTATCACCCACCTGTCTGAGTCCTTAGCTTCAAGTATCTGACTCTTCATATACGCCCTGGATAGGTTCTTTATATAGTGAGGGCAATATTTCATCTAGTCTGTAATTATCTCCCAAGAATGTGTTGAGCTTCCCCACTGAGGGACAGTGTTGTATCATCGTGGTAGCTACCAAGCAGGAAAGGCAAGCAAAGGGTTACAAACATACCAGGATCTGGACAAAGAACACAGATAGACAGTTCACAAGAAAAAAAATTAAAATGAGAGAAAATACAAATAAGCAATGAATACTGGAAAAAAGTTTACTTCATTAGCAATAAAAAAATACATATTCAAATGAGATATAATTGTTAGTCAACCAAATAAAGATTTAGCAGCTTTGGATGCTCACCGAGGGCCAAAACGGCATGCAGTAAAGACAACCGAGAAGACAGAGAGACCCACAAGAGTGGGTGCCTACATCGACTTGGGACCGGAAGAACCGGATGGTGCCTGGCCACCACCAGTGATAGCCACCACAGAGCTCACAGAGAGGAGCCTCACTGGCAACACAAGAATAAAAAGAGGTGCATCATGAGATCTCCACTAAAAGACCTCAATTGATGGTCCAGCGGTTTTGGGGTTCCTCTGAGAGCATGGCCCCCTTCCCTGATGCTGCCCTCTCCCATAAATTATAACAAAGGTCCACTCTTTGGACAGGAATGGATTGGACTTGGCAAGGCAGAGTGACCATATATTGGAAGCACTTTATGGTTCTATACATCGATAGGATATCATCTTGCTGACCTCTGGCTGGAGGAAGGGGAGTGGATGGAGAGGAGGGGAAAGGAGACTGTTGGGAGGATGAGACAGGTATGGAGCAGAGAGGAATAGTGTGCTGTCACCAGACAGGGAGAGCAGTGGAAGCTGCATATAGGGGGGCATGTAAATTTACATGTGAATGTACATTTTCACTCAGTTATGTTAAATAAAAATAAAAATAAAAAAGATTTAGCAGCTTTATCAAGTCAAAGTTTGTGAAAATAAGCATTCCCATATAGCTAGTGATAATATAAAACAATACATTCTTTCTGGAAACAGGAAAAGAGGCAATTATTTCCAGTGCCAGAATAATAAGTAGTTTTCCTTTCACTTTGTCACTGCTGGTACATACAACACCAGTGACAGGCTTACTGGGGAAACCCCAAAGGCAGTTATGCCCAGCAAATGTTTACTAGACATCTAGAGGTATAGAGTTCACCTGAAACAACAGCTTGGGAAGTCTGAAATGCTACTCTTTCTGCCAATCTTCAGCCACACAGCAATAAAACCATCACAAGAGCCTAGGCCACCCCAGCTCTCACCATGACATTGAATTTTCTCTTACAGACTTGGAAAACACCTAGCCTGACTGATGCACATAGCACAAAGAGCCTGGAATCCAGTCTTATCTCTACCATCTAACTCTTGAGAGATCACTTCCCCTCTCCAGCCCTCAAGTTCACTGTTTAAAAAAGGTAACTTGGCTATAGTTTCCATTATTTCTTCTAATTCTTACATTACTAAAATTTCCCTATACTTTTGACCCTGACCTTGATAACCACTTCCTAGAGTGAGTACTGTCATATCTCTCCCAAAGAAGATGGAAAGAGATCTTGACTTCTCAGATAAAAGCAGCTATCACAGGAGAAGAAGCAAGGATAGGCAAAAAAGCCTGTGGCTATGAAACCCTTTAGCAGGCACTGATCAGACCTGGGAATGCTGATCCATTAGATCCATTGACACAAGGCAGAACAGCTCAACTCTATCATTTGCCAGTTGCTGTTATCCTTTTCAAGACAAAGGAGGGGTACAAATATTTAATTTTTCAAGTGTCCTAGGTACAATCCAAGAAAAATCTGAATAGCGACATTCACAGATATGAAATGATATATTCAAAGTCAAACAAAGGCAGACGAAGAGCCACAGCAAGAGCTGTGCTCTGCTGACTCTCAGACCAGCACTGCATCTAGATCACCTTTATATTGTGACCAGATAGCTTCTGGTTGGTTCCATCTTCTGGAAGCTACAGATGATAACACTGGTAAGGTACACTTTGAATAAAAGGCTTTGTAAGAGAAAAGGGGGGAAAAAATGAAGATGAACTGCGTGCATACAAAACAAGTATCTCCATGTTTGTACTGTTCTACATTCATTCTGCCAAACCGGGAGGAAGTGAAGGGAGATTAAGTACTGAAGGACAGAGTAGAATGCAGCAAAAGATTAGGGCATTGTTTTTCAACTTCCTCACAAATAAGACCTCCTGGTACCCATGAATGTTATCCTTTTCAAAAATCATCTATCTTCTCCAAAAAAATGCTACATACATAATGACTAGTTAGTTCATAGGTGATGCACATAACACTAATAAGATTAGTGTGATTAACATAACTGCATTCTTCCCTGACCCCTGCTTTCTATATTATTCAAAGGCATATCAGGGCTTTTTTGATCAGCATAAGATGCACTCATTTAAACAGCTCTTACAGAGTGTTCTTCATATATCAGGCTTTATGATCAGAATGGAGCCCACGTTGCACAGTGGCTAACAGTCTGGCTGCTAAACAAATACATTCGTAGTTCTAATCCACAAATCTCTCTTTGGAACCCTGTAGGACACTCTGACTCTGTTCTATAGGGTCACTATAAGTCAAATGGTCTTGGTGGTTTTTCATATGTATCAGAACAAGCCTAAAGACATGACTCAGATCTAATTTTTGCTCTCAACAAATTCAATAATAAAAGTGACAAGAAAATCAACCAAAACCCTATTATATGCTAAGTCCTATGATGGAGAGAATCATGGTTACTCAAGTACTCAGCAAATGTTTTCTGCAAAGGACTGAATAGGAAACAATTTAGGATTTACTATCTGTTGCAGTTATTTAACTCTGACGTTGTAGTACAAAAAGTACAATGGACATAAACATGAATGAGCGTGGCTGTGTTCCAACTTATTTTTTTAGAAAATAAAAAGACAATGGCCCACATTTGGACTGTGAGTCCTAGTTTGCTGACCTTTGCTCTAAAAATTCCAAAGTGCACCAAGAAGACAGAGAGACCCACAAGAGTGGGTGCCTACATCGACTTGGGACCAGAAGAACCGGATGGTGCCCGGCCACCACCAGTGATAGCCACAATGGAGCTCATAGAGAGGAGTCTCACTGGCAACACAAGAATAAAAAGGAGTGCATCATGAGATCTCCACTAAAAGACCTCAATTGATGGTCCAGCGGTTTTGGGGTTCCTCTGAGAGCATGGCCCCCGGCCCCGATGCTGCCTTTTCCCATAAATTATAACGAAGGTCCACTCTTTGGACAGGGATGGATTGGACTTGGCAATGCAGAGTGACCATATATTGGAAGCACTTTGTGGTTCTGTACATCTATAGGATATCATCTTGCTGACCTCTGGCTGGAGGAAGGGGAGTGGATGGAGAGGAGGGGAAAGGAGGCTGTTGGGAGGATGAGACATGTGTGGAGCAGAGACGAATAGTGTGCAGTCACCGGACAGGGAGAGCAGTGGAAGCTGCATATAGGTGGGCATGTAAACTTATACATGAATGTACATTTTCACTCAGTCATGTCAAATAAAAATTTAAAAAAAAAAAAAAATTCCAAAGTACAACACATGAACCATATGGAATTCACAAATTTCTGACCTAAAGCAAAGAAATCTAATCTTTTCACTAGCCTATACCTACATACAGGTTTGTCCTAAGTAAAATACAACTTCTAATAGGCTCTTTAAAATAAATGAAATAATTTATCAAGTTCTAAGCACTGGAGACCTTCAAACTGGCACTCTGAGCCCTGAGGTCAGTCAGCTCCTGCCCCCAAAGGTCTCCTGCAGGTCCAAGAAGTTTGAGCTTCAAACTTCTTGTAACCTGATCAGACAGGTGACCTTTGCTGCTGGCATCTGGCACAGGGAAGGATTAAAGGGGCTGAGAACGAGGAAATACAAAAGTTTGATGTACCCTGTGGCTGTAGAATCTAGTCCAGAAAAACCACGTCAGTCAAAACTCACAAATAATTCCTTCAATCAAGCATTTCCTAAGCTGTCTCCCTATCCTTCTTGAGACCCTTTCTATCTTCTCTCGAACACTCCAGTCTGGCAAGGTTTCCCAGAGCCATCTGGAAATACCTTAGAAGACCCACAACTTAGCAAAACATTATTACTGCGATGAAAGGGCCCCAGACTTAGAGTCAGAATATGTATGTCAAAACCCCCCGCTTCACCAGTTACAAACCACATGTTACTGGGCAAACAATTTCACTTCTCTGGACCTCCAATTTCTTGTCTGCAAAATGGGTGTGACCATCTGTACTGCACAGGTTTCTATGAGAATTAAAATCATATTTGTTAATACAAATAGCACAGGGCCTGTCATAAAGCTGGCATTCAGTACATGGTAGTTTCCTTCTTTTCTCTCAGACTAGGAAGTAAACAGTTCCTATTCTCTTAGTGGCTAGTTTCAGTCACTTTTCCCTGTCTAACTGTGGATAATCAAGTAATGGAGATATGCTTCAATCAAACTGATAAGTCATATGTTCCAGGTGATTGGACAAGTGGCTGTTTGCAGCACTGACAACGACCTGTGTTTCCCCAGCATTTATATATCTACCTCTAGTTACATTTACCAAACTGTGTTGTAACTGTTTATTTATCTTCCCAATCAGACTGTGATTTCTATAAGGGTCTGCAACCACGTCCCCAGCAGCCAGCCAAAAGTGAAGTTCTCCAGGATGGATGCTCAGTAAACGTTCATTCAGGAAAATGAAAAATTAAATACCAACCCCACAATCATGTGCAGGACTTCTCTAGGTAGGAAAGACAGGTAAAATTCTAGGCAGAATAACCTATCAAGATTCCTTTCTACATTTAAAAATTGGTAAAGATTCTGAAGAATTATTTATAATTATCATATTAGAAATTAAAACAAATTTTAATATTTAGCTATTACATTTAAAACAAGTCATTTTACATAAATGACATATTTTTTTGAAAAACAATCATATTTTCTGAAAAAACTGTAGGAAGAGTGAGACTGTTTTATTTTTGTAAGTCTCTTTAATGTCTGGCATAATAGAAGATAGCGGGATTCTTATATCTGCCTCCTCAATCTGTTGTGATAATGTGGCTGTGACTGAAGATCAAAACATACACACACAGTAGGGAAAGGGAAGCATATTTGAATAGCTTTTTTAGATAACATGGACAGTTTTCTCTGATACCACACCTAAACTTGACAAATGGTAGGTTTGTTAAAGGTTAGTTGCAATGTGAAGCCTGAAACTGTATGTATAAATTTTTTTCTACTATTACATTAAAATTCATTGGTCTGTCTTGCACTTTGAATGGATCTTTTCCCCAGTGCATGATTTTTAACATAGTATATTGGTAATTTGGGAACTACTGGTTCACTGAGTTCTGTAGATTTTTCCAGTGTTGACACAGTTCATTTACACATTATCAAACTAATCACATTTCTTAATATCATCACTGATTTTCTTGGAAAAGTTTTTAATTTGAGGAAGCTGTTAAATTCATAGTGGCAACATAAAAGTTATCCAAAATTCTAATCTACACTTGAAAAGTAAAATTTCATCATTGGCAAAAAATACTATCAGTTGTTCTCCTTAAAATACCAGATTCATTTCATTCATTTTCAAAGAAATATCTGCCAAATACCCAACTCTGAATAACCATAGTTTGTCAGTTAGTCGTTCTTTCAAGTAAAAATATGTTCCATGAGAAAAGGAGAAACCCTGGTGGCATAGTAGTATGTCTGCTAACCAAAATGTCAATGGTTCATATCTGCCTGGTGCTCCTTGTAAACTCTATGGAGCAGTTCTACTCTAACCTATAGTGTCGCTGTGAGTGGGAACTGACACTATAGCAGTGGATCTGTCAGTTTTTTGTATGAGAAAAGGAGGCAGTTCAGCTTGCAAATCAATCACACAAGTGCTTTTCCTTCAGATCATCATCAAACTTCCAGACACAGCAAAACTGCTTTATGCTACGTACTTTCTACTTCATCACTCAGAACACTAAGAAAGTCGTGTACTCCAAGAATAAAAAGGAGTGCATCCTGAGATCTCCACTAAAAGACCTCAACTGATGGTCCAGCGGTTTCAGGGTTCCCCTGAGAGTATGGCCCCCGGCCCCGATGCTGCCCTTACCCATAAATTATAATGAGGGTCCACTCTTTGGACAGGAATGGATTGGACCTGGCAACGCACAGTGACCATATATTGGATACACTTTATGGTTCCATACATCTATAGGATATCATCCTGCTAACCTCTGGCTGGAGGAAGGAGAGTGGGTGGACAGGAGAGGAAAGGAGACTGTTGGAAGGACGAGACATGTATGGAGCAGAGAGGAATAGTGTGCTGTCACCGGACAGGGAGAGCAGTGGAAGCTGCATATAGGTGGGCATGTAAATTTATACAGGGATGTACATTTTCACTCAGTCATGTTAAACAAAAAATAAAAAAATAAAAAAAAATAAGATGTGTACTCAGGGATAAATGTAACAAAATTAATAATTAAAAAAAATTATGAGTAAGTGAAAGTACAGAATCAATTTGGCGTATCTGCCTCTCTACAACTCTATCTACTCTCCACACCCTGTAACAGCACACTTCTCCTTTTCACTCTTTACTATTATTATCCTCCCAACAAACACCTGTCCCTTCCTCTCCACCCTCACCTCCACCCTCTATAAAGAAACCTGTAGAACAGCCTTCTATAAATGTATAAAACCACAAAGTACACAGGTCACATGATCATTTTGTGTCCCCAACTCCAGTCCATTCTTAGTGTGAAGTGGTGACCTCAGAACTGATTTCAGGTCTAGGGCAGCAGCAAGTCTAGAGGCTGTGCTCCCACGGCATCCTCTATGTTGTTGAACCATTAATTCTGGTCTCTTAGAAGAGTTCTTGATCTGTACACCTATTTTTCTCGTGTTATGTCAGGGACTCTGTATTGTGTCCCCTATCAAGGCTATCTCTCGTGTTATGTCAGGGACTCTGTATTGTGTCCCCTATCAAGGCTATCTTTGGTGGTGATCAAGCACCATCTGGTTCTTCTGGTCTGATGCTGATATAGTCTCCCAATCATATGGGTCCTTCTGTCTCCCAGGCACATTTTACTTTGTGTCTTTGATATTGTCAGTCAGCATCTGTTCCAGGTGGACTGGGACAATTTGATGTTCCTTAGATGGCAGCTTGCTGGCATTTAAGAACCCAGATGCCACTCACCAATATGGGGTGCAGAAGAATTATGCCAATTGACCTCAATGTCCCCTTTAAACAAAGTCCTCAGATCCCTGTCCCTGCTGTTCTATCCTTCGAAATGTTAAGCTGAATTTAGAAAACACTTTAGTTTATGGTGTAGTCCATGTATGCTGACCTGCCTTTTCCTGGATGCTGTCACACTTTTCACCTAACCAAATTTCTATCAACTATCTAATCTATGGACAATCATCTTCCTACCTCCCAACCCTTGTAGCTGGCAAAAAGTCTTTTCTTCTGTGCACAGGTCCTTTTTTAAGTCCTTATAATACTGGTCTCACACAATACTTGTCCTTTTGCAGCTGACTGATTTAACTCAGCAAAATATCTTCTACTTGATACCAGGTGATGAAATGCTTCCTAAAAATATCATTGTTCTTTATCATTACATAGTATTCCATTGTGTATATATACCACAGTTTGTTTATCCATTCATCTATTGATGGTCACCTAGGTTGATTCCATCTTTTTGCTATGGTGGACTGTGCTGCAATAAACATTCGTGTGCATGTATCTGCTCATGTGACAACCCTTATTTCTCTAGGATATATTCCAAGCAGTGAGACTGCTGGATCATATGGTATTTCTATTTCTAGCTTTTTAAGAAATAGCTAAATTGCCTTCCAAAGAAGCTTTACCATCTTGCATTCCCACCAGCAATGCATTCAGGTTCCAATCTCTCCACAGCCTCTCCAGCATTTGTTGTTTTGTATTTTGGGGATTATTGCCAACTTCAATGAGGTGAGATGGTATCTCATTGTAGCTTTGATCTCTCTGATAGCTAATGATGTGACCATTTCCTTGCATGTCTTTTGGCTTCCTGAATGCCTTCTTTGGTGAAGTGTCGGCCCATATCTTTTGACCATTGTTTAATTGGGTTGTCTTTTTCTTGTTGATATTTTGCAGTACCTTGCAGACTATGGAAATTAGGTGTCAATCCCAATATGTAGTTACCAAATATTTTTTTCCCATTCTGTAGGCAGTCCTTTAACTCTCTTGATAAAGTCTTTGTAGTTCCCATTTATCTTTTTTCTCTTCTGTTGCTTATGCATTGTTGGTAAGGTTTTGTAGTCTGTCTAAGCCATGTATTAGAACTTTCATTGCTATCTCATTTTCTCATCCATAATCTTTATCATTTTAAGTTTGAAATTTATATCTTTAGAAATCCATAATTTTAATACTTTATTAAAAACCTTTTAAAAATGGAATTGAAGAATATAATTATTATTAGTACAGTGTGGTGCTATGGCTCTGATGTTAATGTTAAGGCACCAGTAATTTCACCAAAACACCATCAGCACAAATGTACACATAGTGGAAAAAGACAAGGAATATCTTAGTCTCCAGTTAATGTGTGTATAGTATAAGCTTAATATAAGATTAGTTGGACCTTCTGGACCCCTGAAAAGATCTTGAAGACTACCAGTGGCCTGCAGAACATACTTTGATAACTGTAGGCACAGACAATAATCACAAAGTTTTTTTCCTGCATACGAAAATCTCCTCTCTTTTCCCTAGGCAGAGCTACTCATTCACTGTTGTATGTTCCAAAGCACTTAGTACATGGCTCTGTTATATTAGTTCTCAGTTCTGAGTTGCTCTTATGCTGCATTCAGACTCACTCTATCCCCTGGGGCCTAGCATGGCATCACTACTAACATCAATACTGTTAAGTACAAAATCAGCAAATGCTGGCTGAATGAATTAATGAATACATGAATGAACAGATTCAAAACAAACTATCTCCCTCAAGTGGTATAAGAACCCTTGCATGTAACCCACCAATCTGCATTACCGATATTAACCACCTACCTACTGCTTATTAAATATGAATAGCAAATGCCTTTCTCTCCCCTCCCCTTCCCTCCTTTCCCCTCTCCTCTCTTCTCTTCAGATATTTCTCATTATCAAACTAAAAACCAAAGTCAACATTGCTGAGTTGATTCCAACTCATAGCGACCCTATAGAACAGAGTAGAACTGCCCCATAGAGTTTCCAAGGAGCACCTGGCAGATATGAACTTCCAACCTTTCGGTTAGCAGTCATAGCACTTAACCACTTTGCCACCAAGGTTTCCTAAACAGTAATTCATTCCCCAGCAAACAGAGCAATCTGTAGGCATGCAAAGCAGAGCCAAGGCAGTCAGCTTGACAATGGTGTAAGATAAACAGCAAAGACGAAGGTACAGACAGAAGAAGAGCACTAGCCAGACTACTCCTCACTGCTTGTCTGAGCCCTAAGAGGAATCTGAAAACAACCAAGTTTTTTATCAGTCGAGGCCTTATCAGTGAGAATAATTTTACTCCTACCCTTATTCCCTAGACAGGACTGACAAACTCTGCAGTAACTCTTGATGCAATGAGGCCTCTTAGAAAGGGCTCAGAGCTCTTAGAAAGGGCTCAAAAGACTCTAGATTGAGAACACTAGTCTTGGAAAGACTTTCAGATTTGGCCAAGGACCTTAAAGTTCCAGACAGAAAATAGCTTCAGATGGTGATGCGGGAGTGGGGATGTTGGGGGGACTTTAGCTAGAAATGGAAAAGTTGAGAAGGTGAACTGGTTTGAGCCATGGAGCTAACAGGAAAAACCCCCAATGGAATATAACATCTCAGCTGAGGCACATAGCAGGCCTAGCCACAGCGAAAAGATGGGTCAGATCTCTGGACTGAGTAAAACCCAGACTATCTGCTCCATGTTCTAATATGTTGGATATGTTCTCATATCCAAGAAGAAGTCCAGCTCTTCTCAGTAGGGGGTAAAGATTCAGAAAACCTTTTCTCTGGAAAAGGCTGGCACTAGTTTCAGCTGGCCAAAGCAGCACTCGCACAAATAACCTCAGATTCTAAAAGCTATCCATTCTGGGGTATTTCTGTTACAGCAGCCCTAGCTGACTAAAGCAGAATTTGGTACCAGGAGTGGGGTGCCACTCTAGCAAATACGTAAAATGTGGGAGCCATTTTGAAACTGTGAATGGATAGAAGATTCAGAAGGAATGAAGAAGGTACAGATGACGAGAAACAACAGAGGACTGGTGGCAGCAGCAGCACCAGCAACAGAACCAGAGGCAGTGTTGGAGCTGACCCATGGAGCAAGAGAGCTAAGTGCCCATCCACAGAGTTTTCCTCATGGAATGGGGTGCCTTTGGGCACTTGAATCTGTGGAACTAGCCTTGCTGACCCACAAAGTGAGACAACTGACTGCCTTTGCACAGGATGCTTTCCAGCAAGAGTGGGGTGCTTCTGGACACTTGAATTAGTGGAGCCACAGAGCTTTGGAACACTTGCCCTGGCAAAGCAGGTGTGGGTCTGAGGCCCCAGCCATGTGGCCATAGGAAGCAGAAGCTGAAGAGACAAACAGTGTGACAAGCTGAGCTGCTGCGGTCTCAAAAGGTGTAGCCATGACCTCAGTGGTTTGAAAGGGTGGAACCATGGCATCCTGTGTTTGTAAGGGTGGAAACTGCCACTCATTTGGGCTTAGGGTGCACCTAAAGCTGATGGGGCAGAGCTTCTGTCCACGTGGGCCGTGAAGGCAGAGTTGTAGTACAGGGTTGGGGGTCTCCACTCAGAAACCAAAGAGTGTGGCCAATACCTAGAGTCTGAAGGGCAGGGCCATTGTGCAAAATGTCTCAGAAAGTGAAAAATTATTTCTAAAACTTTGAGGGATAATGTAATATATTCTGCTGACTCACTTGCTGCCTATTAATGCCTTCTTTCTCTGCAATTTCTCCTATTTGCACTGGAATGTCTAACTTGTGCCTGTTCTGCCATTGTGGCTTTGGAAACAGCTTATATTCTAGGTTTCATAGACGTAAAGGAAGTTTTTAATTTGGGACTTGGAATAACCTCAGATTCTAAGTTCTGACTTCTGACCAATCTCACTTCCCTCCTCATGGAGTCATTATCAAAATACAGTCTATGTTGTCACTGTTAGGTGCTGACTGTGAGTAGGTTCCGACTCATAGTGACCCTATGAACAATAGAACAAAACACTGCCCAGTCCTGCACCATGTTCACAATCATTTTTATTCTTTAGCCCACTGTTGCAGTTACTGTGTCAACACACCTCATCAAGGATCTTCCTCCTTTTTGCTGACCCTCCACTCTACCAAGCGTGATGTCCTTCTCCAGGGATTGATCCCTCCTGACAACATGTCCAAAGTATGTAAGATGCAGTCTTGCCATCTTTGCTTCCAAGGAGCACTCTGGTTGTACTTCTTCCAGAATAAATCTGTTTGTTCTTTTGGCAGCCATGATACATTCAACATTCTTCTCTAATGCCACAATTCAAAGGTATCAATTCTCCTTCTGTCTTCTTTGTTCACTGTCCAGCTTTTGCATGCATATAATGCAACTGAAAATACCATGGCTTGGGTCACACGCACTTCAGTCTTCAAGGTGACATTATCAGGTAAGGAGGGTAACAGCATCAGGTAAGGCTGGTAATGATAGAGCGAGCAGGCCCCACTTGTCTGTCAGTGAAGGCTTGCTTATAACTGTGATGCTGGAAGAAGTGCCACTGATATTTAGGTACTAGCAGGGTCACTCACGGTAGACAGGTTCCAGCTGAGCTTCCAGACTAAAAGAGACTAGGAAGAAGGAACCGGCAGTCTACTTTTGAAAAGAATTAGCCAAGAAAACATTATGAATAGCAGCAGAACACTGTCAAAATATAATCTATAGCACTGACTACTTATATAGCTCTATACTGAGCATCATGAGATATACCTCCAAATTCCATCAACACTTCTGACTTTGTACCTCTTATGGTCTGTACCTCAGTCTGCTTACAGCTGTAGTCACTTAAGTCACTTAAGTCACTTATCTGAGGGCAGAGCTCATATCATTTTCATGTTTTCATAGCACTTACTGCTAACCCGACATAGGATGTATTTATTTGTTGATTTACTTATTGTCCGTCTCTCTCTACTAGAAGAGAGGTCTACAAGAGCTGCATAGTAATATTGTTCACTGCATAGTAATATTCAACATACATTAGTTGAATGAATAAGTGAATCTTCATCTTCTCTAATGTTCAAGGCAGGTTATTCTTCTTTTCCTGACTTTTAAGTGTTAGAGTTTTAACGAATTTGGGTTCAATCCTAGGCCCTCTTCTCACACTATACTTTTCTAAAGCGATTTCACCCTTTCTATCACTACTTAAAGAAACTACTATTACAAACTCTCCAAACTATGTTTTTGTACCACTTCTGTTCTGTAGAAACCCACATAATTTAAATACCTACTAAACACCTCAACATGAGTGTCTCACAGGAACCACAATTCATAAAGTCTAAATCCAAACTCCCCTACATGTCTATCACATACAATATAAATTTTTTTAAGATCACATGCAGGTAAAATTAAGCTGAAGATCATTCAAAAGCAGCTGCAGCAGTATACTGACAGCGAACTATCAAAATTCAAGCCAGATTCAGAAGATGAGGTGGAATCAGGAATATCACCGATGATGTCAGAATGATACTGATGATGTCAGAAGAATACTGGATGAAAGCAAAGAATACCAGAAAGATGTTTACCAATGTTTTACTGACTATGCAAAGATATTCGACTGTAAGGATCTTAACAAATTATTCAGGACACTCTGAAGAATGGGAATTTCAGAAAATTTAATTGTGCTCATGACGAACCTGTACAAAGATAGACGCAGTCATTGGAACAGAACCAGGAGATATTGCCTGGTTTAAGTTTACAGTCAGAAGGGTGTGAGTCAGCACTGTATCTTTTCACCATACCTGCACGCTGAGCAAATAATCTGAGAAGCCAGACTATATGAAGAACAAAGCATCATGATTGGAGGAAGACTTATTAACAACCCGTGTTACGCAGATGATACTACCCTGCTTGCTGAAATTGAAGAGGGCTGGAAGCACTTAGATGGAGATCAAAGGCTACAGCATTCACCATGGATTACGCCTCAACATAAAGAAAACAAAAATCCTCACAACTGGACCAATAAGCAGTATCATGATAAACGGAGAAAAGACTGAAGTTGTGAGGGATTTCACTTCACTTGGATCCACAGTCAATACTCAGGGAAGCAGCAGGTAAGCAACCAAAACACTGCACTGCACTAGGCAAACTGGCTAAAAAAAAGTCCTTTAAAGTATTGAAAAGCAAAGACGTCACCTTGAAAACTGAGGTGTGCCTAACCCAAGTGACAGTATTTTTAATTGTCTCCTATGCATGTGAGAGCCAGACAGTGAATAAGGAAGACTAAAGAACAACTGATAGCTTTGAATTGTGGTGGTGGAGAAGAAGAATGAATATACCATGGACTGCCAAAAGAACAAACAAATCTGTCTTGGAAGAAGTACAACCAGAACGCTCCTTAGAAGCAAGGACAGTGTGACTACATCTCAAACACTTTGGACATGTCAGAAGCACTCTGTCCCTGGAGAAGAGCATCATGCTAGGTAAAGCAGAGGGTCAGAAAAAAAGAGGAAGACCCTCAATGAGATGGACTTACACAATGGCTGCAACAATGGGCTTAAGCATATCAACAACTATGAGGAAAGCGCAGGATCAGGAAGTGTTTTGTGCTGCTGTACAAAAGGTCACTATGAGTCGGAAATGACTCGATGGCCCCTAACAAACCTAAACATTATCTTGCCCCTAAGCTTCCTACTCCTCCAGTTGCCCATGTCAGAAGCTTTGACACCTTGCTCTCCCTTGCAACCAACATCTAATCAATCACCAATCCTAGCTCAAGAATCTTCAGATATTCCAAATCATTCTCCTCACAGGTTACCCCCAAGCAAGATATTCTAAATTTTAATGATCAGTCAGAACAAATATTGACTATAGGCAGTGCAAATACATACCAGCTAAATGTTCTGTCTTCGTCATTTCCCTGCTTATAATCCTCCCAGAATTTCACATTATTCTCAAGATGAACTTTGAATGCCTTTATGCAACCTGCAAGGCTCATGATGATCTGATACCTGCTTACCTTTCTGGCCTCATCTTTTCCAACTTCTGCTTCCTGTGATCTTTCCTGGATGCACTAGGTTTCACCCTCCTCAGCCTTTTCATATAGAACAGTGGTTCTCAACTCTGGCAGCATATTAGAATCACCTGGGGAGCTCTTAAATTGCTTTTGTCTATGTCCTACCCCATACCAATTATATCAGTATCTCTGTAGGTGGGGCTGGGCATGGATTTGGGTGGTTCTTTTTAAATTGAGATACAACATACATATAATAAAGTACATAAATAAACACATAGCTCAATTCATCTTTACATGTATATATAGCAGTGTGACTACAAAAATCAAGATATAGAACATTTCCAACACTCCAGAAGACTTTCTCCTTCTTGTCTCATTCCAGTTAGTACTACTACCACCATTCCCTGGGGTAACCACTATTTGGACTTTTACCATCAAAGATAAGTTTTGCATGTTTTTCACTTTTATGAAAGAGGCATGGGTATTTTTTAAGGTATAGTTTGCATACAATCAGAATGCCTCCATTTTACCTGTACAGTTCAATGTGTCTGACAAAACATTTTCACCTATACTGAAGCATTTCTATCACTATAAATAGTCCTACATGCTCTTTCCCTGACAACTTTCATACTCCTGTCTATACTACTGATGATCTGTTTTCTATCACTAAAATTAGTTTTGCCTGTTCTAGATTTTAAATAAACAAAATCATCAGTATGTTCTCTTGCGTCTGGCTTTTTTTGTGTGCAGCATGTTTTTGAGATTCAACCACACTGTTACATGAATCAGCAGTATGTTCCATTTATTGCAAAGTAGCATTCCATTCAATGAACATACCACAATTTGCTTATCTGTTCACCAGTTCTGTGCTATTACAAATCAACCCACTGTGAACATTAATGTCATGGATTGAATTGTGTTCCCTCAAAACCATGTGTAGAAACATATGTGGTGGTTTGGCTTGGCAGTGATTCCTGGTATTGTATGATGTTCCTTTATGCTGTAAACTCTGATCTACAATGTTAATGAAGGAGGACAGGGCAGCAGATGTGCTGATAGGGCAGGACTCACTGTCTGGGACTGTACTGTGCCTTGGGGCAGCCTCTTGAGATAAAAAGGAAAGGGAGGCAAGCAGAGAGTTGGGGACCTCTTAACTCCAAGAAAGCAGTGCTGGGAGCTAAGCTCATCCTGTCCAGTCCAGGGGAAGACTGACAACAAGGACCTTCCTCCAGAGCCAGCAGATAAAGCCTTCTCCTTTAGCTGATACCCAGAATTTGGACTTTTAACTTACTGGACTGTGACAAAATGAAATTTCTCTTTTTTAAGCCAACCACTTGTATTTAAAAGCAACACCAGATGCCAAGAAAATTAATATACAGGTCTTTGTGTGGACATACGGTTTAGTTTTTCTTGAATATATATCTGTAAGTAGAATTGCTGGATTATACAATAAACCAAAAACCCAATACTGTCAAGTTGATTCCAACTCATAGCCACCCTACAGGACAGAGGAGAACTGCTCTATAGAGCTTCCAAGGAGTGCCTGGTGGATTCGAACTGATGACCTTTGTTTAGCAGACATTGTACTTCATCACTATGCTATCAGGATTTCCAGGGTTATATGATAGGAGTACATTTAACTTTTTAAGTAACTGCCAAGCTATTTTCCAAAGCAGTTGCATCACTATACTTTTACCAACAATGTATGAGACTCTCAGTTGGTTCAACTCCTCTCTTATACTTGGTGATGCTAATAGTAGCCCAGTTCCTTCCACATGCTCTTTTTCTTAGCGTGCAAACTCTCACTCATGTACCTCAGCTTAAATACATTTTTTTCCCTTCAAAGAAGAGACTAGTTTAGGCCTACATCATACATTAAATACTCTCCAAAGCACTCTATTTCTCACTTACAACACTTTTCATGATTGTAATTATTTGTGTGATAAACTGCTTAAACTCTTTCTTTACAACTAAACTATTAGCTCCACAGAGACAGGAACTATGGCTGTCTTATTCATCATTGAATTCTCACCTCTAGTCAATACCTAGCACCTAGCAGAATCCCTAGCACAACAGTTGGGCTTCAATAAACATTTGTTGGATGAACAAATGAATAACCAAAAGAACTTGCTGCAAGAAGGCACAAATTCAGAGATGAACAAACACAGTCCTTGCCAACAAAAAGCATTAGGAGAATGAGTACAGTGAGTGAACTACAAAGACTCAAAGTAGAACACCATTAGGAGACAGCAGAACACAAGAGATGATCAAAAGGTAGAAGACAATGGAAGCAAAGCCAAGTGCTGTCAGGGAGGATAATTTAAGTGAAGAAAGCCCAAGGGAAAAAAACCAAAGCATCTCAAATAGCTAGGCTTATAAAGGACCAGGAAGTCAAAAAGCTTCTCTTTAACAGTCTTGCAAAAGCTCTTGGCACAGTAAGGGGTATTGGGGTCACTTATTCTATGCACAGGTTCCAAATGGCAAAGTTGGAGTAATTTTGGAGGGCTTCAAGGGCCACTGTTCATTTTACACCTGAAAAAGAAAATGGAGGCCATAAAACGGATTTTTTTACCTTAGGTGGCCAACAAAGTAGTGGAAGAACTAGAATGGAAGCCACACTAACTTTCTACACCATGTCCTACAACAAGGCTATGATTGGGATATCAGGATAAGCCCACTAAACAGGGCTCTCTAGAATTAGAAACTTACTCTCGAAGACCAACTAAGGAACGGAGATTTCCATCTAGTTCTTTTTGCCCATTAAGGAAAAACACAGAAGCCCTAACCGGATTTGTACCATTCCCCAGACAGGATGAGAGAGAACTTCTTGGCTTTGCTTTCACTGCTTCAGTGTCAGCTCTCTGACAAAAACTAGCCAAAGTCCCCTTCCTTGGGAAGGCTTCAAAACAAAGTTTTTAAAAAGGTGACTAGAGAAGGAATACTGAATCCCTGGTTACACTATGCTGGGAGGAGAAAAAAGAGCAAGAGAACATGCTTCTGTTGAAGCGTATGAAACCTGATTACATGCAGGAGACAGAGAAACCTTCAGCCATCTCCTTAGAGAGCTCTCAGTCACCCTTTATTGTGTCCCATTTCTCTCTTCCTCCTCTCAGCAGTCCTGTTTTAAGCTCTGATCTCACCAGAAGCCTCTTTCTGGAAGAGAATGGTGAATCCCTAGAGCTTGTCTCACTAAGCAGGCAATGACCTCAATAAGAAAGCCATTAATGCAGGGGCCTTCCAGTTGTTCTGATTCCTTGTGCCTAATCCTGCAAAACTTTGGAATTGCCATGAGTCAATTTCAGCTCACGACAACCCCACATGTTGCAGAGTAGACCTGCACTCCATAGAGTTTTTCAAGGCTGTGACCTTTAAGAAGCAGATCACCAGGGCTTTCTTCAAGGAGGTCTCTGGCTAGGTATGAACCTCCTATCTTTTAGTTAATAATCAAGTGCTGAACTATTTGGATCACGCAAAGACCCTGACTATCTGCTAGACAGCATATTTGCTCTAGAAGCTATGCCACTAGTATTGAAACATCAGCAGGGTATCCGCTGCCTCCTCAAAACAGAGTGGGCCTTAATGACATGGATGGAGTCAAGCTTTGGGGGCTTTTGTTTACTGATATAGCATGACTCAAAATGAGAAGAAACAGTTGCAAACATCCATTAATAACTGGAACATGGAATGTACAAAATATGTGTCTAGGAAAACTGAAAATCATCAAAAATGAAATGGAACCCATAAACTTTGATATCCTAGGCATTAGTGAGTTGAAATGGCCTGGTACTGGCCATTTTAAATTGGACAACCATATAGTCTATTATGCCAAGAGTAACAACTTGAAGAGGAAGGACACTGTATTCACCAACGAACAGAACATCTCAAGCACTATCCTCAAATACAATGCTGTCAGTGATAGGGTAATATCCATACACCTACAGGGAAGACTAGTTAATACAACTATTAATCAAATTTACACATCAACCACTAAGGCCAAAAATGAAAAAAATTGAAGATTTTTACCAGCTTCTACAATCTGAAATTGATCAAACATGCAATCAGGATGCAGTGATAATTACCGGTGACTGGAATATGAAAGTTGGAAACAAACAAGGATCCGCAGTTAGCAAATATAGCCTTGGTGACTGAAACAATGCCGGAGATTGCATGATAGAATTTTGCAAGACTGATTTCTTCACTGTAAATACCTTTTTCACCAACATAAATGGCAACTCTACACGTGGACCTCACCAGATAGAACACATAGAAATCAAATCAACTACATCTGTGGAAAGAGACAAGGCAAAAGTAGCATTTTATGGGCAAAATACTGAACGACTCAGGAAGTATCTAAAGAAGATGGAAGGAATAAACAGTACAAAAAATAGTTGTTGATGTTCAGTCATTTCAGGAGGTAGTACATGATCTGGAACCAATAGTACTAAAGGAGGAAGTCCAAGTTGCACTGAAGATACTGGTGAAAAATAAGCCTCCAAGAATGCACAGAATACCAACTGAGATGCTTCAACAAACAGATGGAGCACTGGAAGTGCTCACTGGTCTAGGACAAGGAATTTGGCAGACAGCTAAATGGCAAACTGGCTGGAAAAGATCCATATTTATGTCTATTCCCAGGAAAAGTGATCGAGCAGAATGTGGAAATTATTGAACAATATCATTAATATCACACACAAGTAAAATTTTCCTGAAATCTCCTAAAAATTTCAAAAGCAGAGGCAATAATACATCAACAGGGAACTATCAGAAATTCAAGCCAGATTCAGAAGAGAATATGGAACCAGGGATATCAATGCTGATGTCCGAGGATCCTGGCTAAAAGCACAGAATACCAGAGAGATGTTTACCTGTGTTTTATGGACTATACAAAGGCATTCAACTATATGGATCACAGCAAATTATGGATAACATTGCAAAACATGGAAATTCCAGAACATTATTTGTGCTCATCTGTACATGGCTCAAGAGACGATCATGTGAACAGAACAAAGGGATACCGCATGGTTTAAAATTAGGAAATGTGTGTGTCAAGGTTGTAACCTTTCACCATACCAATTTAACCTGTATGTTGAACAAATAATCTGAGAAACCAAACTACAAGAAGAACAATGAGGCATCAGGGTTGCAGGAAGAGTCACTAATAACTTGCATTATTTTAGTTGACACAATCTTGCTTGCAGAAAGTGAAGAGGACTTGAAGCACTTATTGATGAAGATCAAACACCATAGCCTTCACTATGGACTACATTTCCACATAAAGGAAACAAAAATCCTTACAGCTGGACCAATAAGCCACATGATGATTGAAACAGAGAAAAGACTGAAGCTGTCAAAGATTTCCTTTTACTTGGGTCCACAATCAAAATCCAAGGAAACAGCAGTCAAGAAATCAAAGACACATTGCTTTAGGCAAATCTGCTGCAAAAGATCTCTTTAAAGTGTTCAAAAGCAAAGATGTCACTTTAAAGACAAAAACGCTTTACCAAAGTCATGGTATTTTCAGTTGACTCATATGCATGTGAAAGGTGGATAATGAATAAGGAAGACAGAAGAAGAATTGGTGCTTTTGAATTGTGGTGTTGGAGAAGAATATTGAGCATACCACAGACTGCCAAAAGAATGAACAAATCTGTCTTGCAAGGAGTATGACTAGACTGGTTCTTTAGAAGCAAGAATGGTGAGTCTATGTCTTACATACTTTGAACACGTTATCAGAAGAGATCATTTCCTGCAGAAGGAAATCATACTTGATAAAGTAGAGGGTCATGGAAAAAGAGGAAGGCCCTCAAGGAGACGGACTGATGCAGTAACTGTAACATGGCTTACGCATAACAAAGAGTCTAAGGATGGCACAGCACTAAGCAGTGTTTCATTCTGTTGTATATATGGGTTGCTATGAGTCAGAACTGACTCAATGGCACCTAACAACAACATATTAGACAATCAAAATCCAAAGAAAAGTCAGACACATTTTCTTGCCTCCACAGTCCCCTTCCTGCTGCTTGATGACTAAATATGATACCAAATTGCAAGAGACAGAAGTGAGTCTTTGAATTAGACATTATGTCCTCAAGGAGACATTTCCCTCTACCAGCTCATCCACAGCATCCAAAAAAAAACAAACATACTGTCTTCAAGTCGATTCCAAATGACAGCATCCACAGCATACAGGTTTTTAAATGGCAATTAATGAAAAGAGAGAAGAGTTGAAAAAGAGTTGAAAAAGTTCTCCCCTGTGAGGGGAGATCTTAAGTTTGCACAGAAGACATGGAATTTGGCCCCAGCCTGAGTTGATCCACCAAGTCAACTACGCTGGGATGTTGAGCCCCAGTAAAAAGGAAAAGTACTCAAGATTCATCATTAATTCATTAACTCAAGCTACATGGGAAGACCTAAATCAAGAAATACACTAAATTCTTAGACGCAAGATGACTAACTTGCACATAGGGGTCAGGGAAAAGCTTCCCAGAAGATCCCATTTGGATTTTTCACCTTAGGCATCATGGAACATCTAGATGCTAGAATGCTGAGGGTGTTCAGGGCAGGCTGCAGGACCCCAGGTTCCTAGCAAAAAAAAAGCTGTGGTGGGATAAGAGAAATAGGCTACAGCCCTCGTTGATTTACCAATGATATCACCCCTCAGGACGACTTAACTCCATCCACTCTGCACTCAAACAGACCCAGAGCTTGTCTACAAAACACTTCCCTATCTTGCTCTCACACACTTCTGCTTCCTGTCTTACAAACTGGCTCCCACAGCAGCCAGAGTCACTTTATCTTACAAAGAGTTGTGCTTATAGACATCACCATTAATGGTCTTAAGACTTAAAGCTACCCAAAATGAGAAATGGTTCAGTTCAAAGGCAAACTTTTTGTGGTTTAAGCTTCAGCTGGCCAAAAATGAAAGTCAAAGTCAAAGAACAACCATACAACAAAAGTAAAGGGCCAGGAACAATCAACACCAAACCCAATCTATTCACTAAAACAAACAAACAAAACACAATTCATTGCCGTCAAGTTAATACCAACTCATAGCGACCCTACAGGACACAGTAGAACTGCTCCATTGACTTTCAAAGGAGTGCCCTTTCATTAGCAGCTGTAGCACTTAACTACTATGCCACCAGGGCTTCCACTTCACTGGAAGCACAAATCCAATGATCTCTGTTACCTCACCTGCCTATCACCAAAACCAGGTTCCAATCACGCCTTACCTAGACATACAGCACCAGCTGCATTACAAAGAAAGGCAGAGAAGCAGACCCTCAGGCCCTCTCCTGAAGTACTATCCAAATGGAATAGAGTAGTTGGGCACTCTTCCCACCCTATCCCACAGAAAAGTTCAACTTGATGCTTATTAGACTTGGAAATTTACAAAGTTAGTAATGTGCCACTTAGACACCTCAGCTCACTCTTCCCAGCAAATGGGGGCTACTTATGCAGGCCACATAACAAGATTGCCACTATCAGTCTAGATATTACATGGCAATTTAAGGAGTACTGTTCTGTAGAGCTCCCTGGAAAGAGCACAGCAGGGAATAGAGAAACTGGGTGGAAGTGTTGTTTGCTCACACACCATATGTACTTTCACTTCCATGCAGTCCTCCTTGATGATCAAATCCTACCCTACCCTCAAGTCCAATTCAAGTTCTGTCTTCCCTTAGGGGATGCACCTGCCTCCCGTGGTCCTCAGTGATCATCCTATTTGTATTTCAATACTTCATCCATTCAAACAATATTTACAGATCCTTTTTATATGGCCGCACTGTTTGTATCTGTATTCCTGTATTTTTCTCACAGGATTCATGTTCTTTGACAAGGGTGCCCAAATCTTACATATCTGCTGCTAATCCCTACAAAAAAAAATCATCCTCAGATACAATAAATGCATCCTATGCCTAGATGATTCAACAGCAGACATGCCCTATCTCATGATTGCCAGTTCCCCTCCCTCTAATCCATCCTGCACTTCCCTATCAGATCTATTTTGTTCAATACCACTTTACACAGGCCTCACTTTGCTTACCACTTCACTGACTCTGCTTTACCCGGAGCAGGGGCCTTCAAACTGCAAGTATCAATCCCTAAGTCAGTGTATCAGGTTTTTGTTTTTTTTTTTTAATTATGATTGAGTGAAAGTATACAATCCAAATTAAATAAATGTTCAAGCCCGCCTATCTGCAGCTCCTTGTGCTCTCCTTAACTGATGACAGTACACTCCTCTTTTCCATTCTATACATGTCATATCCTCTTAACAATCATCTGCCCCTCCTCTCCACCCTCTTCTCTCCTTTCTGCTAAGTGGCCAGTAGGACAGCATCCTATAGATGCACAGAACAATGAAGTGCACACACCATATAGTCACATTGTGTCCCTGAGTCCAATCCATTCCTGTCCAAAGAGTTGACCACAGTCAGTAATGCTTTCTGGTCAGGGCCAGCAGCAAGTCTAGGGGAACCCCTAGGCCTTCAGACCATCAGTTGCAGTCTTTTAGTGGAGTTCTTGAGATATACCCCTCTTTGCTCATGTTGCCACTGGGACTTGACATTGTGTGCCCCATCATGGCGATCTTTGGTGGTGACTGGGCATCATCTGGTTCTTCTGGTCACATGTTGATACAGTTACACATTCACATGAGTCCTTCTGTCTTCTGAGCTTTTTTTCCCTCATGTCTTTGTTGTCCTTAGTGATCATCTGTTTCGGCTAATTTTTTTTTAATTAGAGTTTATCAGTAGGTATGTGCTATTTAGTAAAAGTTCTGCTTCACTTTAATAATTATAACAGCAGCTTACATTTACTATGCATCAGGTATTCTTTTATGTACTTTACAATTATCTTACAACAACCACATGAGATATCATTATTATCACCACCATTTTTCAGATCAAGAAACTGAAGCACACAGAGGTAAACTAAGTGGTGACATTTAGGTGCCAGCAGTCTGGCTCTAGAGTCCAAATTCTTAGCCACTACACTACACTGCAGAGTACAAGAAGGGCATTTCTATATGTATAAGTGCATATGTGCACACTGTTCAAAGATACTCATTGAAATCCAAATTTCCGCCTCTCTAGCTTTACTTTCCACCACTTCTTTCATGTACCTTTCCACTCCCAGCAAACTGACATACTCAAGGGATCTGCCTTTTTGTTTGTGGTTGCCATCGCCTTTTAGTCCTCCCCTCGAAATCCAACCAACCTTTGAGGCTTCAATCCTCCAGGAAAGCTTGAAAATGGGAGGAAGAGAAATCCCCCTTTATTTAACGCCTACCATGCATCAGTCACTACACTGGTGCCTTACACACATTATCTCATTTAATCCTCACAACACTAGCAGGCTGCTGTTACCATTCTCATTCTATAGATAAAGAAAAAAGCACTTCAGAGAGTTAAGTAACTTGCCCAACAACCTACAGCTCTAAAAGCACTTTCTCTTTCTACTCTGTCTTCTAAGGCCCTTAGTGACTTATTCTCCACATTTACATAAATTTACTTACATGCATACTACTTTATCTGTACATTTTATTAAAAACTGTCCCAAACTATGTTCCTGCTTATGTATGTGTATTGTCTCTCCAACAGGACTCTCAGCCTTGCTACCCAACCCTACAACACCACTGCATGGCTTCACACACAGTGGCAGGAAAGTTTTCACCCAACCGAAGTGACAGGTCTGGGCTCTGCTAGAGCAGGAGACTGTTGTGCTCTAAGTAAAGCCGCCAAACAACTGTGCCTTAACTATTAACTAATTTCTTCTACAGCAAAGGAAAAAAGCTCTCTAAACCAAGAAAATCATATAGTGAAGTCTATGAGTCACTCTTGTCAGCAGTGATATGAAGATTCCAGAAAACAAGTAACAAAAAAAGAATTGCAGTGGGTGGAGTGTTTTTTTCCCTTCCCACTCTATGGGGAACACAACTAGGATAATGCTCTTAAAGAGTGCACATAGCTTCAGCTACAGAATGAGAGTATCCTAAAGGGAATGTCAGCAAAAAACAGTCCACCCTAAAGATGCCCACAGAAGGACCCTAGGGTCTCAGGAAGAGAAAATATAAAATCTGGTCTCCAGTCCTGGTTCATTCATTTATTCAGTAAGTATTACCGACAGCAGTGAGGATAGTAGTCCAATTTAGTATGTAATCTGCACAAATAAATTACCTATGTTCTCCAGACCGCAATTTCTTCAACTCTAAAACAAGTTTAATAAGCATGTTGTTTCACAAAATGCTGAAAGGGTCAAATGAGGAAAGAACAGACCAATGTTGTGGGCTAAGTATAAAGCTGCATCTCATATGTGTGTTTCTCTGGCTTAACGGTAAAGCAGTGGTTGGGAGAAATGTGGGAATGAAATCAATAATAACCTCAACTCCGTCACAATTACCCACTTTCTTGACCCAACTGTTGGGCCTATAATATTTCCAAGAATCTCAACACAAATTCAGTTCTAGGATTTTCAAGTTGTAAAAGAATCTCAGAGCTAGAAGGACCCTGAAAGGCCAGTTCATCCTAACTCACACTAATCTCTTCCTCGCTTCTAACTCGTAACCAGATGATCAAGCCACATCTTGTAAACTAGATTATCCAGTTTCAATGCCAAGCCAAGTGCCGTCGAGTCGGATACATGCTTATTTTTGTATCATTACCCCTGAGTATTCACAAAATTCTTCTTTAAACATTCTACCCAAAGTTTCTTTACATGGAAGAATGCAGGGAAATTCCTGCGGCAACTTGGGCTCAAACACAGAAAAGAGCAATACCTTGCTGAAGTTAGTATGGTGGTAGTGGATAATTAGTAAGAGTCCCTTCATGTAAAAAGCATTTTCAGAATCCGGTTCCAGACTACGTGGTCTAACCGCTCCTTCTCACATCTTCTAATACAAATCTTGCTCATTTTGAATGGTGGTCTCAGGAAGAAATTCATCATTTCCTCACAGCAGCTCCAGACAGCCAATCTCAGTTCAATGTCAAAGCTGCAATATCAAAGCACTCCATATCTCTGGATGGCCTTCTCCAATGCTAGGAGTAATATCTTCCTTGTATAGCAGTGTGCCTAGTCAAACAGGAATTCAAACTACTTTAGTTAGAGAAACTTCCATTTTAAAGTTGTCAGCCGTCTGTCTTAGAAACATCATGCCATCTTGGGGTAGACCTTCTTCAAGGGCCCCCTTTTAGTCATATTAGATATATTGGGGCTATATAATGCCCTTAGGGAAAAGGATCCAACAGTATCTTTTGTGATCTGGAAGAGACTGCCCCCCAAATCCCTTGGTATGCAAAGCAAGGGAAAATGAACTTGCACAGGGTCCAAGGCCCTCCCAGGAACAGTGACTGAAAACTTGACCACTCCCCTTTACTTCTGAAGCTAAATACTGTTAGAATTTTTCTCACAGGTTGGAATACTAACTGAAATTAAAGGTAGGAAGGAACACTGAAGACACCAAAGGAAGAGGTCACCTTAGCGTAAAGTCTGATAAGTGTCATGAAGTAGATTCTGACTCATAGCAACCCTGTATGACAGTGTGGAAATGTGCCATAGTTCTGTGTCACAGAACTGTGTCCATAGAGTTTCCAAGGAGCACCTGGTGAATCTGCACTGCCAAATTTTTGGTTAGCAGAGGTAGCACTTAACCACTACACCACCAGGGTCAATACTGTGACCAAAATAATCATGTGACAAGGCTGGTTCTAGAACTGGAATGTTGCTAAATCTAGAAACACTTTTACACCTAGGCAGCTGGAGACAGGGAATTATGTCTTTCAACAGGTGAGATTGTAAATATAAACTCAAGAGCATTCACTATGAAAGCTCAAACATGATGAACTCTAGGCCAAGCGTCAACCTAAAAGAGTGGTATTATCCTCCTCAAAGAACTGCTGTGTCTTACATATAACCAGGTCTTCATAGCACTGGTAAACAAGAAAACAGCATACTGTAAGAGATCCATTTTGAAAAATCCCACTGCATAGCACTAATAGAAGCTTAAAAATCTAGCAGACTTATAAGATTCTCTAGTTTTCCTTTTGGAACTAAGCCTGAGCCCTGTTGGACCGAATTCACTCTTAGAATTCTTCAACACTTTGGAAGTAGAAGGAAGAGGAAAGGTCCCAAGAGAGACATACCAAATTTCCACCTAATTTCATACTTATTTGGAAGATTAATCTTAACATCAAAAAAGAAAATTGACCTTATTTCTACTCCTAGTTAATGGAGTGAGTATATCATAGCCATTATACTTCAATTTTTCTAAAATATACTACAACGTTCCACTCACTGGGCCTTAATGACATATGTCCTCTATAGCCACACAGAAAAACATGCCAGTTTTCTCCTTCAAAGAATGGTCATTCAAGGATATGAAGGATAACACTTTTTCTTTGATGTCACTTCAAAGGAATGGATTTCAAAACCCCTCTCCATATTGGGAAAAGCCTGGTGGCATAGTGGTTAAGAGCTACATCTGCTAACAAAATGGTCAGCAGTTCAAATCCACCAGTAACTCCTTGGAAACTATGGGGCAGTTCTACCCACAGGGTCACGGTGGGTCAGAATCCACTTGATGGCAATGGGTTTGACTTCATATTGGTTGTCTCCTTTAGATGTGCTCTGCTCTGTCCATGCCAGTCTTACAGTACCAAGCCCAGAAATGGCTACGGCATACCACTAGGATCATTCTCAAAGCATATGAGACTACTTACTATCTCTTCTCAGTTTCTATACTTCCATATTCCTGTTACATTAGGCTACGAAACAGTCCCATTTTCAAACACTGTATCATACGAGAAACTTGTTAAAAGGCTTTCTGGATCACCCCATTCTTCCCAAACCTGGAAAACCAAAAACTAGGTCAAAGGCAAGTACCTCTGCCTGCTTTGGTGTGGAATAGAAGTACCAAGACAGCTATGTGATCCCTCCTTGCTGCCTATCTCTGGGCCTCCTGATCTCAAGATCTCTTTAGTGCTTAGACTTTAGACCTAAGTGAGTCATCTTACTTCTTAAAGTATGTGCTATCAGGGAAAGAGGGGCAATGGCTAGACAAAAATAAATGAAGAGATGAATTATTAGGAAGGCCATATAGCACATTAAGAACATGGACTCTTCAGTGAGAAAGCTGTGCTCAAATTCTTGTTCTATGATTTACTAGCCATGGACCTTGGACATGTCACCTCTCTGTTCCTCAGCTCCCTCTGCTCCCTCTTTCCCTCTATAGAATGAAGATATAACTTCACCTACTGATGAAAATGTTCTATAACTTGATTGCTGCTGGAAGTTTATACAGGAGTATATATTTGTCAAAACTGATACCAAACACTTAAAATAAGCACCCTTTATTATGTAGTTGGTTGTTAGGTGCCATGGAGTGAATTCTGACTCACAGCAATGCTATGAACAACAGAATGTAACACCACCTGATTCTGTGCCATGACCACAATCATTTTTATGCTTAAGCTCAGTGTTGCAGCCACTGTGCCAATCCATCTCCTTGAAGTCTTCCTACTTTTCACTGACCCTCTACTTTACCAAGCAGGATGTCCTTCTCCAAGGACTGATCCCTCCTGAAAACATGGCCACAGTATGTAAGACGCAGTCTCACCATCCATGCTCCCCAAAAGCATTCTGGTTGTTCTTCTAGAAAAGATCTGTTTTGTTCTTTTGATAGTCCATGGTACATTCAATACTGTTCTCTAACACCACAGTTCAAAGGCATCAATTCTTCTTCTGTCTTCCATATTCACTGTGCAGCTTTAGTATGTGTTTGAGGTGAATGAAAAATATCATGGCTTGGGTCAGGCACACCTTAGTATTCAAGGTGACAACTTTAGTTTTCAATACTTTAAAGAGGTTCTTTGGAGCAGATTTTCCCAATGCAATGCATCTTTTGATTTCTTGACTGCCGCTTCCATGAGCAGTGATTGTGGAACCACGTAAAATGAAATCTTTGGTAACCTCAATCCTTTCTCCATTTATTATGATGTTGCTTACTGGTCCATTTGCGAGGATTTTTGTTTTCTTGATGTTAAGGTACAACCCATACAGAAGGCTGTGATCTTTGATCTTCATCAGTAAGTATCTCAAATCCTCTTTCATGTACAGATTCCTCATGAACACAAGTAAGTGTTCTGGAATTACATTTTACTCCACATAAATTATATCTCAATACAGTCAATTTTAAAAGTTAAAGGAAATTACAGTAACTGCTCATGGATTGTTGTGAGGACTTAAAATGTTGAAAAATGCCTATAATGATGCCAGAAAACACAGTAAGCACTCAATAAATATTATAATTTGTAATGCTGTATACAATCTGCAAACTGTGATTGCTGCTGAGGAGTCAATGAGGGGTCTGAAGATCCAAAAGCATCCTCCAGTAGTCCAGGCATGATAAATTCTCAGAAGCTCCATTACAGGTCTGGCTTTCACCAGGTAAAACACTACTGCTAGTGAGAGGCTATCTAAGGCACATCTCATAGTCCTATCAGATTTGGAGCAAGGGAAAATGAAGAAAACCAGAAGCATAAGGAAAATATTAGTTCAAAAGACTAATGGACCACAACTACCATAGCCTTCAACAGACTGAGTTCAGCAAAACTGGATGGTACCCAGCTGCCACTACCAAATACTTTGACAGGGATCACAATAGAGGGTCTCTGAAAAGAGTGGGAAAAAACGTAGATCAAATTCAAATTCACAAGAAAGATGAGACTTACTGGTATGACAGAGACTAGAAGAAACCTCAAGACTATGACCTCTGGACACCCTGCTAACTCAGAACCGTAGTCCCATTTTCTGTCAAAGATTAGACAGGCCTATAAAACTATAACACATACAAGGAATGTGCTTCTTCATTCAGTAAAGTATGTGAGGCCAGATGAGGCACATCTGCCCAAAAGCAAAGATGAGAGGTCAGGAAGGGTCAGAAAAACTGGACAAATGGACACAGAGAACCCAGTGTAGAAAGGGAAATGGGGAGAGTGCTGACACATCGCTGGAACTGCAATTAGTGTCACAAAACAATTTGTGTATAAAATTTTTTAATGAAAAACTAATTTGTGCCATAAACTTTCACCTAAAATATCCCCACACCACCAAACACACATAAAAAAAACAAACACTTTTTCCATGTTCCAGCCAAGGTCACATTTAATGCTGAGAAAGCCAAACCACAGGAATCACCATAAAACCAAAGATGTTCCAGTGAAACTGGGAGGGATCTTCTCTTTTTCAGTCTAAGTCTGGCTTAAATTATGAGGTTTTTCTGGACCAACTTTCTTTTTCATTCAGTTTCCTGCCAAATTTTTCCTGAATGCCCCTGTATCCAGTCTATGCAGGAGTTAGGAGGTGACAGAAAGGAAGGATATCAAGTTCCCCCACTGCTTCCCCTTCAACAAATTCACAATCTATAGGAACTACAAACAGAAAAGAAGACCCTGATGTCAGAAGCAGCAAGGTATAGTTAAGAGAGCACCCTACAGGGATTCAGAAGACCAGGATCTAGCTTCAGATGACACTATGTACACAACCTTGAGTGAGTCACATCCATGCCCACTGTTTCTCCTTCTATAAAATGAAGGGGTATATTTAAATAATCTCATAGTCTGTGGCTCAAGGATTGTAGAAAAACAAGTGTAAGAGGACTTGTTTCATAATCTCAGTCTTGTGCAGAATCTCAGGGAGAGCCAAGTGAGCTAATTTGGCAGAACTGATTCTGTCTTAGATGCAGAATGTAAAATATAGGAGGAGTGCCTTGCTGCTGCAGCACCAGTGATAACGATCATAATCCGGAGGAGATCCCTTCCAGGAGTGGGTTCACTTCCATTTTCTCACCTTGAACTGAGAACCAATGATTCCTGGCATTTCGTCCCTACTCTTTCCCTGGCTAAAGCCCAGGGGTTTAGAGGAACACCATGAAGTAAAAGGCAAGACACAGCAAAGCAGGCAAAGATAACACCTGTGGATCACAACCCCATTCTCTCTGGAAGCTAGCTACCTCAATTCATATTTGAAGGGTGATGGGGCCTGGGATACACATAATATAGCGACTTATGGAAGAGAATCTTTTTCAGTTTATGGAGGTACACAAGATTGTTATCTTGGTAACAACCATCTACTTTCGATTTTGGCCATCAGTGTAAATCAATTCAACCATTACTGAAACTCTTGTCTACCTGAGGCCCTGTGCTTGCTAAAGAGGAAAGAGACTGACTCAGTATCTCCTTCTTAAGAGGCTCAAGTTGTGAACAGGAAGAAGATAGACAACTACGAACAAAGAGCTATGGAAGCAAAAAGGTGGGTGTGATAAAGTCCACAGAAGAAGAGCTCACAGATGGTATTACTTAAAAGGTGACATCTAAACTGGGTCTTGAAGGATGAGCAGGTACAGATAGGGCACATAAGATAGGAAGGGCATTCCTAGCAAAGGGAACAGAAAGTACAAAGACCTAAGCAAGATATGAAAAAGGCTGCTGTGCTTCAGGAATCGTAAGTAGCCTGACGGAGTTGAAATACAAGATGGGTAAGTGGAGCAGCCTTGTGTTACTTAGAATCCTACTTTGCAAACAAGGCTACAAAGCCTCCTTCAGCCTGAGTCTGAAGCCATACAACCAATGAAAATAATATACCTGGGACAACTTGTGAAAACCAAGACAACTTGATCTCAGCCAGAAAGGCCTTCCTATGTTTGTTAGTGAGGCAAAAAACAATTTCTGGACCTCCATCAACCTTAAACCTATACATGGGCCCCATCAACCAAGGATCCAGGGTATGTGAAGCCAGAACCAAAAGCAAAAAATGATGAAACACATTACCATTAAGTCAATTCTGACTCATAGCAACCCTACAGGATGGAATAGAACTGCCCCATAGCATTTACAAGGAGTGCTTGCTGGATTTCAACTGCCAACCTTTTGGTTAGCAGCCATAGCACTTCACCACCACCAGGATTTGCTGTGAAGCCAGGGACAGAAGCAAATACTACAAGTTTCCAGCTGAAGTCTATGTTTTCTCTGCTTGACAGGTAAGCCAAACAGTGAAGGGCAAACAGCTTCTTCAAAGGCATTCAGCCCTATCACATGGGATGCAGGAGACTGAATCCAAGATTTAGGGTAACCTTAGCACCCTGGTTACCAAGGAGTGACACCAGTGTTCCTGACTGAATTTCCTCATGGAACGCTGGGACCATGTCTAATCATTTTCTATATCCCTAGATCCTAACACACTGTATGACAATACACCTCTAGCTGTACACAGCTGTTGAATAAAGGAACTGACATGGACATGGCTTTATCCCTAAAGGGTTTCTCCTAGGCCTTTGCATAAGCTCTTTCTGCTGCCCAGAAATACCTTTTTTAATTCTTTCCTTTGCTAATACCTCTCAATTTTCACGTCTCAATGTAAACATCACCTCCTCAGTGAGGCCTTTCCTGACACCCTAAAAAAACAGTTTCCCTGTTATATATACCCCCCTATTACATCCCTTACTTCCCACTTCATGGCATTCATCAGACTTCATTGTGATTACCGTTGTTAGCTGCCTTTAAGCCCCTGACTCACTGTGATTACTTGTTTCATTTTTGCTATACCCTGAGTTATTCTGGTAGGCAAATGTGAGCAGGAGCCATTATCTGAGTTTTCACTGAACTGATTTCCAGTACAGTACAGCACCTGGCACAGAGCTTGCCAAATATGTTAAAAGAATCACTGAATGAGTGAATAAATAAAAGAATGATAGTGTTCCAGTCCAAAACTACTCTGGAGCAATTGGGGATTCAAAATCATCTACTCAGTCCTAAGCCGGCAGGAGTCGTCTTTTGACTAGAACTGTGATAAAGCCTATGAATGTTCATGCATAGAAATGACAGCAGATCTAGTGAACAATACAACAAAGGACAGTTTGTACTGACGTGGAGTCCTTGGGTAGTACAAACGGTTAAGGCACTCAACTGCTAACCAAAAAGTTGGCAGTTCAAACCCACCCAGAGACTTTGGAAGACAGGCCTAGAGATTTGCTTCATAAGGTCACAGATCTAGAAATCCTGCAGAGCAGTTCTAGTCTAACACATATGGGGTTGCCATTAGTCAGAATCAACTCAACAGCAACTAACTGCAAGAAGTTTGTATGACAGAAAGTAAAGAGACAAAGTAAGGCTGTGAAGCAAAAACATCACCTCTGAGCACCCTGTATGCCATGCTAAGGAATATAGCTTATTAGCCTACAGGATAGCAGCCATCTGACTTGGCTTCCCTAAGGCCACATGGGCCTATCACCATCCTACTACACCCATCCACTGAGCTCCCTTTGCTGCCCACAAACTGAAGGGCCTTCTTCATCTCCCTGCAGGTGTGCCTTCTCTATTTTGAGCTTTCTGGGACAATTCAATAATGCAAGCACCTCCAGGGGCAGCCTGCTCAAATTATCCTAGCCCAGTCTTACTAAAGAAAGACACAAATAAGGAAGCTGTCATTAAGAAGAACAAAGTCAGAAGATGTAGATTCAAGTCTTGCTAGTTGTGTGAACTTAACTTATTAGTCAGTCTTTCTCAGTTTTAGTAGCCTCTATCCCCACTGCTGTCGAGTCAGTTTTGACTCGACAGCAACCCTACAGGCCAGAGGAATACCGCTCAGAGGAACACTGCTCCACAGAGTTTCCAAGAAGTATGTGGAGGATTTGAACTGCCAACCTTGCAGTTAGCAGATGCAGCACTTAACTATGATACCATCAGCGTTTCCTATAAAGTGGCAATATTTCAGAAGGTTGTAGGGATGACTACATTAACACATGTAAAATGTCTGGTACAGTGCCATTCATACAGTGAGGGTCCAACAGTTTTTTGTTTGTTTGTTCTTAAATTCCTATCTAGGGCATGGAGACAGTTGTTCTTATTTATCCCTAAACATTATAGAGTCACTATCAGTTAGCATCAACCAGTGGCAATGAGCTTGATGTTTCTGGTTTTAGCTAAGCACTTGCACTTGACCCAAAGCAGCACAGAAGCTCACGAGGCAATTGGCTATTCATATAGACTTGGGCCTGTACCCCCTCCTAAAAGGGGATGGGCAGGTTGCCCTGTTTCCATTCTCTGTCCAGCTGTCTGAGTACTGGGGAAATCACCAACAGGCAGCCTGCTGAAAGTGGTGAAGTGGGGGAACAGCTGAGGGCCTCCTAGAACTTCAGATCTATTATTAGCCTGGTCACATGTCTACAGAGGCACAGGATTATTGTCTATAAATTTGGTAATCTAAGGCCCAAATCCAAGACATGCCTGAGGTCCACTCTGAATAATAAAATGTATGTGCAAACCAAAGCAACCAGAAGTAAAGTGCTCACCCTTCAGGAGACGCAGAGAAGGGAACAGCAAAATAAATCCCACTTCATCACCAATCCTGGTAGCTTCATGTTACAACACACCTCAGACGGGGCTTAGCTTTTCCAGAAATTTCCAATTTACCCTTAGAAATCTCTTCAGATACTTACCTTACCACTGACTGATGTGTAATCTAGGGCATGCCACAGCTTGTTCCTAGGACAGAGGATCCCTACATCTTGATTAGCTTGCTCAGAGTGAGACAGAACCCTCATGTGCTGTACTCTTTACCTGGCTTCCTTTGCTACAGTGCTGTATTGCAAAATGGTTTCCTTTGCTGGGCTTCCCACCCCACCTGCCTCAGTTTTGCATTCGAGTTCTACTTTTGCATGGAGGTTATACATAAACCCCATTACAACTGCACAGTATGATTAAGAATGTTGCTGACATAACTTGTATGAACCCTCTATTTGTAAACCTCTTTAAAAATAACTTATAATCGTTCATTGACCATTAGATATTACAGAAATGCAAACTCAAAACTACAATGAGAAGTGCAAACAAGATGGCAGAATAGTCAGATGCTTCCTGTGACCCCTCTTACAATAAAGACACCCCCCTAAAAAAGAACTGATTATGTATAATGTTCTAGGAGCCCTGGACATCAAAGGCAAAGTTGAGGAATCGGACTAAGCAGCAGAGGGAGGGAGAGAAGTTTAGAAGCAGCAAGGAGTTGCTAGATCTGACCTTGGGAAGTAGTAAACACCACACCCACCCCAGGCCAAATCTGCTGGTGCAAGCTCAGAGAGGTAAGCAGTAGCAGTCACAGTTTTCCTCACTGGGAAAGACTGTGAAGTGGCAAGTCCACTCATACCTCCAGAATCAGTGAAAGGCAGCACTCAACTGGCAACAGATAAGTAATTTACATCTAATCTACCTTGCACGGATCAAAAAACTCTCCTTTGGAACAGACCTCTCTCCCATTTACCCACCCATCTCCCACTCTGCATTGGGTCCAAGCTGACTTCAGACATGGATGCATCCCCCTGGGCCATTCTGCCAGCCTCAGAGAGGGAATAGACAACAGAATGTGGAAAAAAATAAGCTGTCAGTTCCCCTGAGCTGAGAACTCAGGGTAGGACCAGTTCCTTTGCCTAGCCACAGAAATAAGGGGTCCACAGACTTTGAATGCCTTTCACTTTTCCATAGACCTGTGTGGGCCCAGTACCGCAGCAGAGACATTCATTAGCACAGCATAAAAGGGTATATACCTGGACCCTAATTTTACTATATCGGCTAAATTACATGGTGGAAAGGCAGGTTCGTGATACTTGACACTACTGCCTATTAAGCAAAACCCAAAGTCCCTGCCATCAAATCCATTCCAACTCACAGCAACCCTATAGAAACTGTGGTGGCGTAGTGGTTAAGTGCTATATCTGCTCACTAAAAAGTCAGCAGTTCAAATCTGCCAGGCTCTTCTTGGAAACTCTATGAGACAGTTCTACTCTGACCTACAGGGTCAATGCAAGTCGGAATTGACTCAACAGCAGTGGCCTATAAGCAAGGTCTCACCTACACACAGCAGGAGCCTGAGGACTGGTGGCTCCACCCATACAACCTACCCACCCAAGATAGGGGTCAAAGAGTATGTAGTGCCTCTCAGTCGGTACAGTCAACAGTACTGGGCAGCCATAACACAGCTGCAAAACCCATCCACCTACATGCTCCAGGGAACAGGGACATGATTTCTTCACAGACACTCAGAGGCAGTTGTCAGCACCCTGCCTTGCTCAGCACATGACCCATTACTGCAACCACTAACCTGCACCTACAACAATCACATCTGCTTGTCTAGGATTGTAGGTGAAAGCTTGCACCACACACACATCAACTACCTGGTTATCTGAGCTGAATCCATACAATAACAGTAAACTGACTCCAGGGCTCTCACAGCTAGTAAAAACTCTAACCACATGGTAGTAGGATGTTAGAGCTGCAAAGGCACCAATAATCACACTACTCCACACAACCAGCTCATTTTGGCATATCCAAAGAAAATGAGAAGCTAAGACACTGTAAACAAACATTAAAACTATAATGAGGTAACATCCCACCCAAACAAGACTAGCATTAATCCAAAAAATACAAAATAATAAATGTTGGGGAAGTTGTAGAGAGATTGGAACACTTACACACCACTTAGGGGAATGTAAAATATTACAATCACTTTGGAAATCAATTTGGTGCTTCCTTAAAAAGGTAGAAATGGAAACACCATACAAACCAGCAATCCCACTCCTTGGAATATATCTTAGTGAAATAAGAGCTCTCATACGATTGCATACACAAAGACACAAAGAAAGTATGAGCTCTCAAACAAACCACAATCATCAGAAGAGAAAATAGATAAATGGAAACTATTAAGAATCAAACACTGTTGCTCATCCAAAGACTTTATTAATAGAATTAAAAGAACACCCACAGAAGGGGAAAAAATATTTGGCAACTCTATGTCAGACCGACATCTGATCTCCATCATCTATAAAATACTACAAACTATCAATAAGAAGAAGACAAATCATCCAATTAAGCGATGGGCAAAGGAGATGGACAGACATTTCTCTAAAGAAGAGATCCAGGCAGCCAAAACACACATGCGGACATGTTCACGATCTTTAGTTATTAAATAAATTCAAATCAAGACGACAATGAGATACCATCTCACCCCAACAAGGTTGGCGATGATTCAAAAAACACAAAACAACAAATGCTGGAGAGGCTGTGGAGAAAGTGGAACCCTCCTACACTGTTGGTAGGGTTGCAAAATGGTCCAGCCTCTTTGGAAAGCAATCTGGTGCTTCCTTAAAAAAATAGATATTGATATACCATTTGACCCAGTAATTCCAGTACTTGGAATATATCCTACAGAATCAAGGCATTTCACACCAATGGACACATGCACAAGAATGTTTATCGCAGCACAGTCCACAATAGCAAAAAGATGGAATCAACCCAGATGCCCAACAACAGAAGAATGGATAGGTAAACTATGGTATATATACTCAGTGGAGCACTATGCAATGATAAAGAATAACGATGATTCCAGGAAACATCTCATAAACTGGTTTCAACTGGAAGACATTATGTTGAGTGAAAGCAGTCAGCGAAAAAAGGACAAATATTGTATGAGACCTCTACGATAAGATCTCAAAAACAGACTTGTGTATAGAAGAAAAGACTCTTTGACAGCTGCAAGGGAGGGGAGGGAGGGAGGGAGAGGGAAGGAAGGTCTAGATTAGATAGTTGCTAGAAATCTGGTTGGGTGAAATTGGTGATAGCACACATTAAAAGCAAGAACAACATTAAGTGGACTTCAGCATAACTTCAGTATTCCTTCCATCTTAACCTAATACTGCAAGGATAGAATAGCTGGGGCAGGGGGCAGGGGATCATGCTCTTAGGTAAAATCAAGGGCAATTAGCATAACCAGCATTTTGCTAAGAGGGCTCTCTGCACCCCACACTGGTGAATGGCATCTGGGGTCTTAAAAGCTGCCAAGCTGCCATCTGAGGGCACAGCAAATGGTCCCAACTCAGCAGGAACGGATGCTCACCGAGGACCAAAAAGACATGCGGTAAAGACAACCCAGAAGATAGAGAGACCCACATGAGTGGGTGCCTACATCGACCTGGGACTGGAAGAACCGGATGTTGCCCGGCCACCACCAGTGACAGCCACGATGGAGTTCACTAAGTTGACTCTCACTGGCAACACAAGAATCAAAAGGGGTGCATCCTGAGATCTCTACTAAAAGACTGCAATTGATGGTCCAGCGGTTTCAGGATTCCCTTGGGAGCATGGACCCTGGCCCTGATGCTACCCTTGCCCATAAATCATAACGAAGGTCCACTCTTCGGACACGAATAGATTGGACTTGGCGATGCAGAGTGACCATATATTGTATGCACTTTATGGTTCTGTGCATCTATAGGATATCATCCTGCTGACCTCTGGCTGGAGGAAGGAGAGTGGGTGGAGAGGAGGGGAAAGGAGACTGTAGGGAGGACGAGACATGTATGGAGCAGAGAGAAATGGTGTGCTGTCACCAGACAGGGAGAGCAGTGGAAGCTACAAATAGGTGGGCATGTAAATTTATATGGGAATGTACATTTTCACTCAGTCATATTAAATTAGAAAAAAAGAAAGAAAGTATGAGCTCAAGAGACAGAAAGGGCCACATTACAGCACTGTTCACAGCACGAAAGATAGTAACAACCAAAGTGCCCATCAACAGATGAATGAATAAACAAATTATGGTATATCCACACAATGAAATACTGCACAATGATGAAGAACAATGATGGATCTGCAAAACATAACATGGATGAATCTAGAATACACTACACTGAGTGAAATTAGTTGCAAAAGGACAAATAGTGTATGAGACCACTGTTATAAGATCTCAAGAAAAGGCTTAAACACAGAAGAAAATATTCTTTGATGGCTACAAGGGTGAGAAAGGAGGCAAAGGGATATTCATTAACTAGATAGTAGATGAGAATTATCTTAGGTGAAGGGAAGAATAACACAGTATGCAGGGGAAATCAGCACAACTGGATTAAACCAAAATCTAAAAAGTTCACCAAATAAAAGACGGCACTTGGCTTTGCCTTGAAGCACAAAGTGGCAGGGAGAAGGGTTATGGGATGATGATTTCAGGGGCCATCTAGTCAACTGGCATAACGAAGCTTATTAAGAAAATATTCTGCATCCCACTTTGGTGAGTGGCATTTGGGATCTTAAAAGCTAACAAGCAGTCATCTAAGATACATCAATTTGTCCCAACCCACCTGAAGCAAAGGAGAATGAAGAATATCAAAGACACAAGGAAAACATGAGCCCTAAAGAAAGAAAGGGCCATATAAACCAGAAACTCCATCAGCCTGTGACCAGAAGAACTAGATGGTACCTGGCCCTACCAATGACCACCAACAGGGAATACAACAGCAAGTCCCTGACAAAGCATGAGAATAGTGGGGTGCAGAACTTAAATTCTAGTAAAAAGACCAGACTTCATGGTCTGGCTAAGGCTAGAGGGACCCTGGAAGACACAGCCCCTGGACTCTCTGTTACCCCAAACCTAAAATCATTCCCACAGCCAACTCTTCAGACAAGGATTAGACTGAACTGTAAAACATAAAATGATATTTGTGGTGAGTGTGTTATCTTAGCTCAAGTAGATAAATAAGATTAAACAGATAGCTCCTGTCTGGAGGTGAGATGAGAAGGCAGAGACGGACAGGAGCTGGTTAAATAGACAAGGGAAATACACGGTGGAGAAGAAAAGTGTACTGTTATACTCTTAGGGTCATATAACAATGTGTGTATAAATTTTTGTATGAGAAACTAACTTAAATTGCAAGAGTCCACTTAAAACACAATTTAAAAAAAATTGGTAACTTACCTGCCCACCCTCAGTTAACAGTCAACAGTGGTAAGCTCCAACAGACTTCATTTCCTCGTACAACAAAATAAAAGTACATTTGTGTTCTCCCACCTCAGTCTCTAACAGCCAACACAAGTTATCCTGAGAAGAACCTGGGTGTCTATACTGGTAACAAGAGATATTCATCTACAACTCCCCGCCCTGATCATGAGATGCCAAAGTCTAACAACATGTCACACAAAATCCAAATCAAAACTACAATGAGATACCCCAACAAGGCTGGCATTAACCCAAAAAACACAAAATAATAAATGTTGGAGAGGCTGTAGGACACTTATTCACTGCTGGTAGAAATATAAAATAGTACTACCACTTTTGAAATCGATATGGCGTTTTCTGAAAAAGCTAGAAATAGAAATACCACATGATCTAGCAATCCCACTTCTGGGAACATATCCTACAGAAATAAGAGCCACCCCAAGCTGCCATCCGAGGACACAGCAAATGGTCCCAACTCAGCCGGAACGGATGCTCACCGAGGGCCAAAACGGCATGCGGTAAAGACAACCGAGAAGACAGAGAGACCCACAAGAATGGGTGCCTACATCGACTTGGGACCGGAAGAACCGGATGGTGCCCGGCCACCACCAGTGATAGCCACGACGGAGCTCACAGAGAGGAGCCTCACTGGCAACACAAGAATAAAAAGAGGTGCATCATGAGATCTCCACTAAAAGACCTCAATTGATGGTCCAGCGGTTTTGGGGTTCCTCTGAGAGCATGGCCCCCTTCCCTGATGCTGCCCTCTCCCATAAATTATAACAAAGGTCCACTCTTTGGACAGGAGTGGATTGGACTTGGCAAGGCAGAGTGACCATATATTGGAAGCACTTAATGGTTCTATACATCTGTAGGATATCATCTTGCTGACCTCTGGCTGGAGGAAGGGGAGTGGATGGAGAGGAGGGGAAAGGAGATTGTTGGGAGGATGAGACAGGTATGGAGCAGACAGGAATAGTGTGCTGTCACCAGACAGGGAGAGCAGTGGAAGCTGCATATAGGGGGGCATGTAAATTTACATGTGAATGTACATTTTCACTCAGTTATGTTAAATAAAAAGAAAATGAAAAGAAATAAGTGCCACCACATACATAGATACATGCACACCAATGTGCATCCCAGAACTGTCCACAACAGCAAAAAGATACAATCAACCTAGGTGCCCAATAACAGATGAATGGATGAACAAACTATGGTATACTCACACAGCTGAATATGGAGGAATATGAAAGGCCTTATGCTGAGTCAAATTAGTCAACTGTAAAAGGACAATTATTCTATAAGACCACTATCAAAAGGATTCAAGAAAACACAGAAGAGTCTTTGATGATTACGAGGGCGGAAGTGAACAAGGGAGGTATTTGCTAGTTTGATACTAGACAAGAACTATTTTAGGTGACGGGAAGAACAACACACAGTAGAGAAGAAGTCAGCCCAATTGGGCCAAACCAAAAGCCAAAAAGTTTTCTAAATACAACCAAACATTTTAAGGGACAGAGGACCAGGGACAGGAGTCTAGGTATCATGGTTTCAGTAGACATTTAGGTTAAATGGCATAACAAAGTTCTTTAAGAAAATATTCTGCATCCCACTCTGGTGAGAGACAATCTGGGGTCTTAAAGGCTAGCAAGCGGCCATCTAAGCAGCAGCAATTTGTCTCAACCCAGCTGGCCCAAAGAGAATGAAGAACATCAAAGACATAAAGAAAATATGAGACCAAAAAACAGAAAGGGCATTAATCAGAGACAACATCAACATGAGACCAGAAGAACTAGATGGTACCTGGCTACTACCAATGATTCCCCTTACAGGGAACTCAACAAAAAGTCCCTGATGGAATGAGGAAAATGTGGGATGCAGAATTTGAACTCTAGTAAAAACACCAGACTTGACCATCTGACAAGACTGTGAGGTCCCCAGAAGACATTGCTGTTGAATTCTCTGTTAGCCGAGAACTGAAACCATTCAGGAAGCTAACTTCTCATACAAAGTTTGAACTGGTCTTTAAGAGATAAAATGATACTGATGAAGAATGTGCTTCTTGGCTTAAGCAGATACAGGAGACTAACTGCGCAGCTCCTGTTGGGAGGTGAGATAAAAAGCAAGAAGGGGACAGGAGCTTGCTGAATAGATGGAAAATTCAGGGTGGAGAGGAAGAATGTGCTGTCACAGGTTGGGGAGAGCAGCTAGGGTAACATAACAGTAAGCTTTTGTATGAAAAACTGATTTGAATTATAAACTTGCACTTAAAACACAGTTTACAAACTACCGTACAGACAGTAATGGGGACCTCAGATGAACTGCCCTCTGCCACCAGCCTCAGCCACTCAGCCATGAAGACAGGCAAGAAGCATAATGAGCTGGAAACAAATCACCCCAATCTCCACGTCCTAGCACCTCTAACCACAGAAAGCCATCATCTCACAGCATCTATCAAGGGGCTCAGCAGATGCAAAGGAAATGACCTCATGGGATGAGAATGTGGGTGTAAATTGCCAGTTCCCTTACAATTCCTTAAAGGGCAGCATTAGTGCAAAGGTCTGCCAGTCTTAAAAAAATAAAAAAGGAAAGAGGAAATAAAAAGCCTATTCTTCCTGCCTTTCTCAATCTTAACACTACCACCAGAAGAGCAAAGCAAGGTATCTGTAAAAAACTTAGCAAGAATCCTCGAGTTACTACGCTGTAGATCTGAGACTTTAAACAGTCCTGTATTTATGCGTATATGTATACGTATGTATGGAACTGTGTGTGGATGTATGGTCTTTTCTTTATTCCATCAACAAGCCCTGTGAAAGGTGCTCAAGCAGTGACGAGTTGCAGAATGCAAAGGAAACAGTTAGATGGCCTTGTAATAATACTCAGAAAAGGACTTAAGATCTTGCTCGTCCTTTGGTGCTCTGTGAAGCATCCTCCTGCGACATAAAAATGAGAGAAATAACACACACACACACAAATACACACTAGAGCTAAACTAAAAATATCCACAGGGTACACGTAAGCTGACTGAGTTTAAAAGATAGAACAGCTCTCCCAAGCCATAAAATTTAACTGTTATACCAGATCACATCTCTATTAACATATCTAAAGAGAAAAAAATGCATCCTCATCAGGAAGATTAGTCAGCCATGGAAACTAAGGCAAAGCAGAGTCATAGACACATATGGTGACAGTACTCATCATTAATTCATTCATTCCATATCATTCATTCATTGACCACCAGTACGTGTCAGACATTAAGTCTAGGCCCTGAGAAGCCAGGGGTCCTAACAGTCTGTACAGAGGGCCCAGCCTTAAACCAACAAAATTCAAAGATCCCAGTGGCCTTCCCATGGAATTTCTATCCCTACTGTGAGACAAATGCATTAGGTTGTTGCAGTCACTGTAACAGCCAGAGTTCTTAAGTCACAAGAAGAACTTGGTTTGCAAGTTCAGTAGCAGAAACTGATTCTGGCTAGTTTTAACACAAAAAGAACTTATTAAAAGAATAGCTCAGACTCACCCGGAGAAGTACAAAATTAGGCATAGAAGCCAATAACAATGTCTAAAACCATACAGCAGAACTAGTCTGGTCAGGACACTGCTGCTCTACTAGCAGTCTGCACTATCTCTAGCCTCCACAATACCACTGCCATTGCAGCCCCACAAACTATCCTGCCACATGTACCACCACCTTGCAGAATGCTTCTTTCATCACCAAGTCTTCAGAGTACATAGATGGCATGAATCACATCAAAAGAAGCTAGCACAAGCCGCACAAGAGTTTGAAAGTGAAGACCTGGCATTTTAGGCAATGAAACGCCTAGGAATAATGATAAATTCTCATTTCATCTACTTTGTTGATACACAAAATAACAGATCTCTCTAACGATGCCCCTGATTCAAATTCAGATTCAGATTCTGACCATAACATTTAGGATTAGGAATTGGTGTTCAATAGTGCCACCCAAAGGTAGAAAATGTACTGATCCCACCTACACAAGTATTCCAGTATACGTAACAGTTCTCTTTCTCAAGGTCAATACAAAAATTATCATTCTGGTTTTATATATTAACCTCTTAAACCTGGTTACAGAGAGTCTGCTCAAAGAAACAAATGTTGTCAATGTGCTGACAAAATCTAAACTTCCAAATGGTTACAGAATAACACTCACTAAGCATACTATTCTAAACATTTTATATGGATTAGCTAACTTTTTATAACCTTGTAAGTGGATACCATTACCCCATTTAGTAGAAGAAACTGAAACACAGAGAAGTTATGAGAACTTGCCCTAAAATATCAGCTAATAAAATAAAAAGCCCAGAACTTGAACCCACATAGTGTGATTCCAATTTGAACTTCTGTCATCTCCCTAAAGTAAATCCCCACCTGGTGAGGCCTCTTAGGTGGTAGCCTTGATCACTGCACTGTTCTGGTAAATTGCAGACTGGCAGGAAGACATTAAAGACATTAAATGTCTGATTTAATTACATGCAAAAATAAAATCTTATTGGAAGAGAGACGGCTGGCTACAGAGGGCAGATAAAGCATCTAGGCAAGGCTTCACTTGTCTACCAGGTCCTCTAACTACAGCTTCTGACAGTACTAATCACGTAAAGAAGTCTTCGCTGGACTTGGAGCTCAATCTTGCTTTAACTATTCATATTTACGCACAGTGCCTGCATTCAGAAAGAATTAAATAATTTACATGAAGACAACAGTTTCCAAAGTGGATGTACAAGACTTTAATGTACTACAGAAAGAAGAAACATAAATTTTTATTTTATAACTATTCTTCATTTTAAAATATAAAAATTATGTTCTACCAATATTAACTGTACAGATTACCAATGGTGCCCTCTCTGGGTCTTTATATCAGATGTTTCCATACCCTTTAACACATACAAAGTGCCCTGAGATTAGAGTAGAACTCCACAGTATGCAAGGGACAGCATCAGCGTCCGCAGTCACTCATTTGCTTTAAGGGTACCATGACATACTACAGTTAACACACACCTGATTAAATGGACTTACAAACTATATATGAGATCTGACAATTTAAGTCTGCAAACTTAATTATTCCAAGTACTACATGTCTATTACTGAGTATCACTATGGTTGCCTTCAAAATACTCCCCTTGGGAAGCCTACACACCAACACCAGTGTCTAGCTCACCCCTCAAAGCAATTTTGGAGCTCTTTCTGGAATGGCCATTATACACAGTGGCAAGGTGCCAAGTTTGTAAATTTAATTGTCTAGTTGTCTGTGAGGGAGTTTTTAGCCAGTAAACAAATAACTGTATTGGAACACCCTCCCTACTCACCTGGCCCTCAGTGACTTTTTCTTTATCCGAAGAGAAAGGAAATAGTGAAAGGAAGACATTTGGGTGACACTCAGGACATCAAGGGCAATACAATGACAGCTCTGATGGCAATTCCAGAAAGAGTTCCAAAATTGCTTTGTACAGTAAGACTAGGCACTGGTGTCGGTGCACAGCTTGCCAAGGGGAGTACTTCAAAGGTGACTGTAGTGATATTTAGCAACGAGGTATGTAGCACTTTTTCTACTATGAGTTCACAAACTTAACTGTCAGTTTTCATAGTTTCTATTTTCTTTCCAACTAAATCAACCTTCACCACACAGAAAAAGGACTCTAAAAGATTCTTAAAAATAACTAAACAAGATTTAAAAAACAAAAGATGGAAGACAATACTAAAATTACAAACAAAAATAAGTAATAACAAAATGACAGAGCTGACCCTTGCACTCCTAGTACAAGTTCTCTAACAGATACATTAAAGGCTAAAAACAATCTAATTGGTTCAAAAAGTAAGCTGGCAAAACTATTCAAAGTTACTATAAGACTAGTTAAAATACAGACTTGTATTTATTACCGACAATGTACTGCATGCTTAATGTACACTATGCCTTGATGCATTAAATCAGGTGTCAGTAAACATTTTCTGTAAAGGAACCAGACAGTAAATATTTAAGGCTTGTAGCCCATATCATCTCTGTTGTAACTCATCAACACTGCCATAGGAGTATCACAGTAACCACAGACAACATGAAAATTAATGAATATGGCTGTGCTCCAATAAAATTTTATTTACAGAAGCAAGCGTAGTTTGCCAATCTTTGTATTAAATAATGATGAAATAAAGCTATCATGATTAGAAACACATTTGAAAACTAAGTCTGAAGATAAACTTCCATCCGTGACGTTTAAATGCTAGAGATAGTCTAATACTAAGAAGTCTCTTTATAGGTCTTCCACTTAATAGCAAAAAATAAAAGGGTGAAACATGTATTACTTCTTGCAATAAAAAAAATGAAAGAGAAAACAGAAAGCAATATTTTAAAAAACTGCCAACTGCATGTCAGCAAATGCTGCTGAAAATATATACAAAATACTAAGATTTGAAAAAACAAGTATCACAAATTACAGAGCATGAGAGACTTGCTATACAGTAGAATGTAACGCTACTTATTCCTTCTATCTTTTTTTAACATTTTACTTTTTTAACACTTTAAAAAAAATTTTTATCGCACTTTAAGTGAAAAAGTTTACAATCCAAGTCAATTTTCTAAACAAATCACCAACACACACCTCCATGCATCTCTAGCTGTGACAGCACACACCTCATTTCCACCCTGTACTTCCCTTATTCATTCAAACAGCTCCAGTCCTCTCCTCTCCACCCTTCCACTTCTCCTCTGGAGAGATGCTGCTTCAACAGCCTCATGTATACATTTAAGCCAAGGAGCACAGACTTCACCAGTATCACTCTGTGTCTCATAGTCTAGTCCAACTTTTGTCTAGAGAGTTGGCTTCAGTACTAGTTTTACCTCGCACCTAGCAGCAAGTCCAGGGTTCATGTTCTCAGCAGACCTTCCAGGATGTCAGACCATCAAGTCTGGTGTTTTAACAGTGTTATAAATTTGCACCCCCATTTTTCTCTCACACTTCAGTGACTCTGTTGTGCTCCCTGTCAAGGCAGTCATTAGTGGTAGCTGGGCACCTTCTCTTTCTTCCAGTCTCATGCTGATGTACTCTCCTGATCATTTGGCTCCTTCTGTCTCCTGAGCACACACATCTTCTCAAGTTTTTGATGTATTTTGAACTCCTCTGCTCTAGGTGGATTTGGACCAGTTGATGCTCCTTAGATGGTCGCTTGCCAGCTTTTAAGACTCTAGATGCCACTCACAAAAACGGAATCTAGAACATTTTCTTTAAAAAAAAAAAAAACTTAGTTATGTCAATTGACCTAGCAGTTCCCTGAAACTATGGTCCCTACTGTTTTGATCTTCAAAATGTTAGGCTGTATTTAGGAAACCTCTTAGTTTTTGTTGTAGTCCAGTAGTGTTAATCATCCTTCTACCATGTGCTGTCATTTCCTTCACTTAACCCACTCCTATCTACTATCTAATAATCTGTGAATACTTTTCTCCCTTTTACCCCTCCCTTTTAATCATCAAAGATCATCTTCTCCAGTGCTTAAACCTTTTCTTGAGTCCTTATAATAGTGGTCTCATACAATACCTGTCCATTTGCAATTAATTTCACTCACCATAATGTTTTCCAGGTGACTGATGTTATCAGGTGTTTCCCAAGATCATCGTTGTTCTTTACCATTACATAGTAGTACATTGTGTGAGTATACTACAGTTTATTTATCCATTCATCTGTTGATGAGGATGTAGGTTGATTCCTTCTTTTTGCTATTGTGGACAGTGCTGCAATAAACATTGGTGTGCATGTATCTGTTCATGTGACAGCCCTTATTTCTTCGGATATATGCCCATAAATGGGATTGCTGGATCATACGGTACTTTTATTTCAAGCTTTTCAAGAAAGCGTCAAATCAATTTTAAAAGTGGTTGTGCCATTGTACATTCCTACCATGAGTGTAAAGAGTTCTAGTCTCTCCACAACTTCTTCAGCATTTCTTGTTTTGTGTTTTTTGGATTACGCCAGTCTTGTGGTGGTAAAATTGCATCTCACTGCAGTTTTGATTTGGATTTCACTGACAGCTAATGATCGTGAGCATTTCCCCGTGTATCTGTTAGCTGCCGGGGTATCTTCTCTGGTGAAGTGCTTGTTCATATCCTTTGCCTATTTTTAATTGGGTTATTTGTCTTTTTCTTGTTGAAGTTTTGCAGTATCTTACAGATTATGGAGATTAGATGCCAGATTTTTGGTTGCCAAAAATTTTTTCCTAGTCTGTAGGTAGTCTTTTTATCTTTTTGGTGAATTCTTTAGATGAGCATAAGTGTTTGATTTCCTTCCACATTCTTTTGATGCTTCCTGTGTTGTTTAATATTTTCCCTACCTGGTCCTTCAATATTGTAATTTTCTCTTCAGTTCCTTCAGCCTAAGAAATATTGAGTATCTTTTTCCCTTTTGGTTTTCTAACTCTAGGTCTTTGCACATTTCATTATAATACTTCACTTTGTCTTCTTAAGCCATCTTTTAAAATCTTCTGTTCAGCTTTTACTTCATTTCTTCCCTTTAATTACTCTACATACAAGAGCAAATTTAATAATCTCTCTTCTACATTATGTTGAGTGAAAGTAGTCAGCGACAAAAGGACAAATACTATACGAGACCCTACGATAAGATCTCAAATACAGACTTATGTATAGACGAAAAGACTCTTTGACGGCTGCAAGGGAGAGAAGGGAGGGAGCGCGAGGTGGGGAGGGTTTAGATAGTTGGTATAAATTTGGTTGGGTGAAATCGGTGATAGCACACATTAGAAACAAGAACAACATTAAGTGGACTTCTGCATAACTTGAATACTCCTTCCATCTTAACCCAATATTGCAAGGACAGAGTAGCAGGGGCAGGGGGCAGGGGACCATGCTCTTAGGTGAAATCAAGGCCCAATTGGCACAACCAGCGTTTCTCTAAGAGGGCTCTCTGCACCCCACACTGGTGAGTGGCGTCTGGGGTCTTAAAAGCTGCCAAGCTGCCATCCGAGGGCACAGCAAATGGTCCCAACTCAGCAGGAACAGATGACCACCAAGGGCCAAAATGACATGGGGTAAAGACAACCCACAAGATAGCGACCCACATGAGTGGGTATCTACATAGACTTAGGACCAGTAGAACCAGATGGTGCCCAGCTACCACCAATGACAGCCACGATGGAACTCACTAAGTTGAGTCTCACTGGCAACACAAGAATAAAAAGGGGTGCATCCTGAGATCTCCACTAAAAGACCACAATTGATGGCCTAGTGGCTTCAAGGTTTCCCTGGGAGTATGGCCCCTGGCCCTGATGCTGCCCTTGCTCATAAATCACAATGAAGGTCCACTCTTCAGACATGAATGGATTGGACATGGCAATGCAAAGTGACCATACATTGGATGCACTTTATGGTTCTGTGCACCTATAGGATATCATCCTGCTGACCTCTGGCTGGAGGAAGAAGAGTGAGTGGAGAGGAGGGGAAAGAAGACTGTTGGGAGGATGAGACATGTATGGAGCAGAGAGGAATAGTGTGCTGTCACCACACAGGGAGAGCAGTGGAAGCTGCATATAGGTGGGCATGTACATTTATATGGGAATGTACATTTTCACTCAGTCATAATAAAAAAAAACTCTATGTAAAAAAAATAAACAATAATCTCTCTTCTGACATCCATTTTCATCCTTTCTTTCTTTCCTTCCTTTTTAATTACCTCTTGCTTTCTTCACTGTGGTGTCCTTGCTGTCATTCCTCAACATGTCTGAGCTTTGGTCATTAGTGTTTCTTTAATGAGTCAAATGTATTCTTCCGATGGTCTTTAAACTCAAGTAGAATATACTCAAGGTCATACTTTGACTCTTGTGGACTTACTCTAATTTCCTTAAGTTTCGATTTGATTTGCACTTGAGCAAATGATGGTCTATTCCACAATGGGCCCCTGGCCTTGTTCGGATGGATGACATTGAGCTTGTCAACCATCTCGTTCCACAAATGTAGTCAATTTGATTCCTACATATTCCATCTGGCAAGGTCCATGTGTATAACTGTCATTTATATTGTTGAAAAAGGTACTTCCAGTGAAGAAGTCACTAGTCTGGCAAAATTCTATCATGCTATCTCTAATGTCCTTTCCATTACCAATGCCATGTTTTCCAACTACTGTTAACTTTTTCTTTGTTTCTAATCTTCACATTTCAATCACTATTAATCATCAATGCATCTTGACTGCAAGTCTGATTAATTTCAGACTCCAGAACCTGGTAGAAATCTCCAGTTTCTTCATCACTGGCATTAGTGGTTGATGCATAAATCTGAACAGTAGCTGTACTGACTGGTTTTCCTTGCTGATTTATGGATATTCTCCTATTATCATTAGCGTTATATTTCAGGATAGATCTTGAAATGTTCTTTTTGACAATGACTGCAATGCCATTCCCCTTCAATTTGTCATTCCCAGGATGTCTGATGTATACCATACAATTGTCCAATTCAAAATGAGCTATGCATTAACTTAAAATATCAAACAATGCAGGAAGCACCAAAGAAGATAAAAAGAATACACAAAGCCACAGTATCAAAAATAATTGGTTGACATTCAGCCACTTCATGAGGTAGTATATGAACAGGAATCAATAGTAGTGAAGGAATAAGTCCAAGCTGTACTGAAGACACTTGTGAAAAAAGTCCCCAGGAATTGACAGAATATCAGTTAAGATGTTTCAACAAACAGATGCAGTGCTAGAAGCACTCACTCATGTATGCCGAGAAATTTGGAAGACAGGTACCTGACCAACTGACTGGAAGAGATCTATACGTATGCCTATTCTCCAGAAAGGTGATCCAACAGAATGCATGAATTAATCAAACAACACCCTTAATATCACACAGAAGTAAAACTTTGCTGAAGATCATTGAAAAGGAGTTGCAGCAGTATATTAACAAGGAAGGAACTTTCAGAAATTCAAGTCAGATTCGGAAGAGGACGTGGAACTAGAGATAACACTGCTGGTATCAGATGGATTCTAGCTGAAAGCAGAGAATACTAGAAAGATGTTTATCTGTGTTTAATTGGCTAGGAAAAGGCATTCAACTGTGTGCATCATAACAAATTACGGATAACACTATGAAGAATGGAAATTCCAAAACAATGATACTCATGTGGAAGCTGTACATGCCTCAAGAGGCAATCATTCAAATAGAATAAGGGGATACTGCATGGTTTAAATCAGGAAAGGTGTGTGTCCAGGTTGCAGACTTGCGCCATACCTATCTAATCTATATGTTGAGCAAATAATCCAAGAAACTGGACTATATGATGAAATACATGACATTAGGATTGAAGGAAGACTCATAAACAGCCTGCAATATATAGATCATACAACATTGCTAGCTGCAAGCAAGGAGGACTAGAAGCACTTATTGATGAAGATAAAAGACAACCTCAGTATGGATTACACATAAACTTACAGAAAACAAAAACCCTTATAACTGGACCAATAAGCAACATCATGATAAATGAAGAAGAAAATCAAGTTGTCAAGGATTTAATTTTTCTTGGATCCACAATCAACACCCAAGGAAGCAGCAGTCAAGAAATCAATAGACACATTGCATTGGGTAAATCTGCTGCAAAAGACGTCTTTAAAGTGTTAGAAGACAGAGACGTCATTTTAAGAACTAAGGTGCACCTGATCATGATATTGTCAGCTGCCTAATACGCATGGGAAAGCTGGGCAATGAATAATGGAGACTGAAAAAGAATTTATGCTTTTGAATTATGGTGTCGGGAAGAATACTGAATATACCATGGACTGCCAGAAGAAACAAATTTGTCTTGGAAGAAGTACAGCCAGAATGCTCCTCAGAAGCCGGTATGGCAACATTTCGTCTCACGTACTCTGGACATGTTATCAAGAGGATCAGTCCCTGTAAAAGGACATTATGCTTGGTAAAGTAGAGGATCCGCAAAAAAGAGGAAGACCTTCAATAAGATGGACTAATATAGTAGCTTCAACAATGGGGTCAAGCGTAACAACAATGTGATGATGGTGCAGAACTGGGCAGTGTTTCATTCTGTTGTACAGTGTCATGCTGAGTCAGAACCAATTCAACCACAGCACCTAACAACAACAACAGGTTATAACTTTCTTTCTTATGGCAGATAAGAGTAATCTGCTAGATTCTGTTCTATACTGAAATACAAGAACTGCTTTTTGAGGAGCAGTAAAGGAAAAAGTACAAATGAAGAATTACTCTCTATAATATAAAACTTATTTAATTAAAATAAAGTTTTATTTTAATAAATAAAAAATAAAGTGTTATAAGAAAACTTATGAAGTGTAACCACTGATGAAACAGCTGCTTTAACCAGAATTTAAAAAGGATTCTGGTTAAGATTAAAGAAATAGCACTATACATAATATTCTTTCCTACATCATTTCCAATTGCACCAGGGAAGTTGAAGTTGCAAGTACAAAGAGCTGCCACATGTCACTAAAATGATTTATTTTATAAAAATAAGACCTTTCAAATAGTGGCACCATTTGCCGTAGCATCAAAAATACATTATGAGTACCCAGGGGATAAAAGCTTAGGAAAAGACATACAAGATTACTACAAGGAAACCTACAGGATATTATGGGGGAAAAAAAAGTAAAAACACTAAAAATTGGAAGGCCATACCATGTTCATGTATTGGAAGACTCCTATACAATCAATTCTCATTATTCACAATAGTTACAGTCTACAAAGTCACCACAAATACTGGATTAGAAAATACTGAACTACTGCTCATGAGATGAATACAGAGATAGGTGCCTGTGAGTTCTGATTGTAACATTTTCATCAGTCAATCAATAAATAGCCTTGTTTATATCTGGTTTTGTTCAAAGTCATCTTATTTAATATGTTTTTCGCTTGTTAACATTGATCTCACAGCTAACAGCACTACAACTTACGTCTGAATGAAGTTTATCTAACACATATTTTGCTCATAACACACATTACAGTCTTCTTGTACTTACGAATACTAGACAACAATTCTGTACTTTACTTGGGGGCCATTTTAAACAGTAAAATCAATTTAAAAAGCACAAAAATGTAAGAACAAAACAAGTGTCACTAAGTAAACCACAAAATGGATATTTGTTTACAGTATGAGAACTGAAACAAGAAGGCAGAATATCACCTTATTTGACCTCAGCTGTGAACGTGCATGTTGGGTGACTTCAATTTTACACTGATTTGCATATGTCCACGAATGACGATAAAAGTGCTACAAGTATCAACTTAAGAGTCACAAAAAATTTTATCAAGCAGGTTAATTCATAAACACAGAACTATGAGTAATGACAATCAACCGTATTTAAGACATCAGTTTTTCCAAAGTAATCTATACATTCAATGCAAAACCAATCAAAATTCCAGTGAATCTTTTCTTTTTGCAAAAATTAACAAAGTGATTCTAAAATTCATATAGAAATCCAAAAGGCCAAGAATAGCCAAGGCAGTCCTAAAGAATTATAAAGTGAAGGACTTACATTACCAAATATCATGACTTATTATAATAATAACATACAATGCATAAAAGCATATAATAATGTTGCATTGAAGCAAGGATACAAAAAACAACTAAAGGAACAGAATACAGAGTCCATGCAGAAACTCACATATAATGGTCACCTGACTCAAGACAAAAGTAACACTGCAAAACAATAAGGAAAGAATGGCATTTTCAATAAACAGTGTTAGATCAGCTGGATATAGACTCAAGGGAGAAAATGTACCTTGATTCCAAGCCCATGCCATACATATACAAGGAAAAAAAACAATTTCAGATGAATTACAGGTTCAGGATGCTCAGGATACAATTCTTTGATCTACACAGCCTCTTCTCACGCATGCCATAGGCAGGCCTCTCTCTAGCCTTACACCCCTCATCCCTCAAGCCTCTTTGGCTAGTGTGGCCTCTGCTTTGCTTCAGCAAATGTTACAGTGCTCTTCTAGCTTTGTCAATAAGGGCTCAAAGGCACCCCACTCCACGAGTAAGTCTTGGCCTGAAGGCACTCACCTCTCTCCCTCTATGGGCGAGGAAGCACATTATACCATATCCTGCCCCTCTCCTGGTTCTACGGCCTCCGCTATTGCCAGCATTTCTCTGTTTTTGCTTCTCATTATTTCTCACTGTCCCCAGTGTTACTGCTCTCTCTTTCTGTCTTCTGTGTTTACAAAGTTCTCAGTACAGGGATCCCAGGAAGGAAACACTATACTCTTAGCTTTTCTTTCCTGATGGTCACAAGGTCTCCTCTGTCAGCCTCTGGGATGGAGCATTTTAAGCCTAGCAGGATGACAAAACTGACCATACACCTTATTTGCATGATCTCACTCCCACAAGGGTGCCACGCACCAACTTGCACTATTAACAGGCTATCCAGTACCCTTTGTGTACCACAAGCACCTTATCTGCAGAATCCTACCCAGCATTTGGTGGGAGTTACAAGACCATAGCAAGAAAGGCCATATAAAAGCAATGCTTCACATAGTACCATCTGTAATAGTGAAAAATTGTAAATGTCCACTAATATGAAGCTACAAAAAATTTATGAGATATACATAAATACTAAATGGCCATTAAAAAATGATTTGCATATCTATTTACTGAAATGGAAAAATATTCAAGGTATATCGCATAGTATGAATATTGAAAAGTATGTTACAGAATACTATATAAGCTATGGTTTCCTTTTAAAACCATAAGCTTACTCTTTATAAACATATTATCTATGTCTCATATATGTACTGTGAAAAATCTAAACACTAAACCTTGAGGAATTCAGAGGTAAAAGACAGCAACTACTGTAAGACACACAACTGCTATATAATCAAGGGATACACAAAGCATTATAGAAAAACAGATGATAGAACTATTCTTTTCGGAAGAGTGAGGGGAGACTAGAACTCATCACACTGTACTTTCATTGTTTATGTACCCTACCTTCACTAGATTAGACTGCCTCAGAGGCAGGAACCTTAAACAAATAATAGGGGCCTTAGGAATGTGGTGACAATAGGAATGGAAGGCATAAGGCAGATCCTAAAGGAAAATCTCATGCAAGATGAAGCTGTCAGGGAGGGAGAAACTTATCTTTAAGATGTTTTCTAGCTTTTTGATTCCATGAAGCTATAGTAAGATTTCATAAAGGAACAGATCTCAGCAATAAAAGAGAGGCACCAAGACCTTACATTAACAAACATTTATTAAGTACTTATTTATGTGAAAGGCATTAGTCTAGGAACTAGGGGTAAAAAGGAGAGCAAGAAAAGCACAGCCCTGAGCCTCATGACGGTTATAATACAGGAGCAAAGCAGCCATTAAGCAAGTAATTGAAGCACAATAAATACTAATTATAAAGCAAAGGACATGTATATATATTGAAGGACTCATTTACATTTATGTGTCTGCTGCCTGCAGAACTGGTGGGATCCTGGAAAATGACAGTAAACTGCTGCAAGCTCAAATTAATTGATAACCCCAACTGTAGCTGTCATGCTGGACATAGTATCTTTGCTAAAGCAGGTTCATATGGTCTTAAATTCATGGTTATATGGACACTGATTTGGAGAATGGATTCATTTCTACCCCAATGAGAAAAGATCAGAAAGTTTGCGCTTCATAGTAGGATACAAATCCGATAAATATTCAATTCAGAGACTGCCATTATGACAAAGTTTCTAGGGGTCCACGGACACAGCAGTCTAAAACATCTCCAAAATAAAAAACCGTTAAATTGCACACCTCCAACCACAAAGAAGGAGGCACAACACCTTTAGGGCTCTCTGGGTTCAGAAGATAGCACATTCCAGGAATGCTACTCTGTGGGACTGTAGCTTTGAGTACAGCCTAAAGCAGGATAATGTTCTGTAGTAGGTCCAGGCTGAGATTCAAGCAACACTGCTGCTAAGACCTAAAGTGTTGCAGATGTCAATGAGGGGGGAACGCACCTATGGCAAGCCCCAGGGGGGGAATCACACCAAAGGCTTCTGGAGCTTTGGAGTAAAGCCAAGCCATCTTCAGCAGAGAATGACAAACCTTTCAAGAAACAGCTCCTGGCATGTTACTGGGCCATGGCAGAGATGGAACGCTTGACTATGGGACCTCAAGTGACCATGCATCCAGGACTGATCGCTTTGAACTGGGTTCTGTCAGACCTGGTTAAAACAGTAAAATTTAAGTTACGTGAATTTTATCTCCAAAGAATAAATTACTGTTGGTTGCCTAGTGAGGTGGCTTAGTGTGTGAAAGCAGCTTCCACCTTCACAAAATTTACTATATACCTCACCGCTTCATATACTCTAGCATACATAACCCACTGCTGTCTAGTCTATTCTGACTCATAGTGACAGTACAGGACAGAAAAGAACTGCCCCATCAGGTTTCCAAGACTGTAATCTTTATGGAGGCAGACTATCACATTATTCTCCAGTGGAGTGGCTGGTGGATTTGAACCACTGACCTTTCAGTTAGCAGCGAAGCACTTAACCACAGCACCACCAGGGCTCCTAACATATACTCCTTGCCAAATGCTTACGATAAAAATATACTGCATGATTCCACATTAACCAACAAATCGTAAAGTGACTTCATGTTTTCTGTGAGTCCCTATTAAACCTGCAAGACTTCTGGTGCCCTTAAAAGAAGACATAGTTTAGTATTTGTGCTAAGCAAGGTACTTGGAAGCTTTAACCTCAGGCAACAGCACGGTCTATTACTTACCTAACTCTCCCTGACTAGAAAGGAAATACAATTTCTCCTATAAATAGCAAGGTATCCTGGTAGCACAACAGTTAAGCACTCAACTGCTAACTGAAAGGTCAGTGGTTCAAAACTACCTACCAGTTCCACAGGATAAAAAGCTTGGTGATCTCATCCCATAAAGTATACAGCCTAGGAAACTCTATGGTGCAGTTCTCCTCTGTCATGTAGGGCCACTATTAGTTGGAACCAACTTAAAGGCACACAACACTATAAAAAGCCAGAGAGACAGGAAAAAACATATCTACTGGATAAACACCTATCAGCTTTCAAATTATGTCTGCAGACTCAGGTTCCTTGATAATATCTGAATGACTACTCAGTCAAGAGGCCAGCACTCCAGACCTTCCATCCCTTCTTTAAGCAGAATGGCTCTACAGTGGTTGAGTTTCAAATATTAGGAACACTGAATATGTTTTTAAATAAATATGGCTGAATTATATAGTGAATATCTATAGACTTGTGCTGATTTAAAATATCTCACTTCCCAAATCCTTCTTTTGGTAAAAGCAGCTTGACCTTTCCGCAGTGAACCACCCCTTTCCTGATCTCAGTCTACTCGGTTCCCGTGGAGCTGGTCCTGAGCCCTGGGTTCCATGAGGAGAATGTAACTCTGTTGAATAAGGAAAGCCCTGCATCCTTCAGGCCACAGTAATTAGTTTAGAGTGGACACATGATCCAAGGCAAAAAGCGTACCCAAGACAGTCACCATCATCAGGAAAGAGGTATTGTCCTTCAACAAAGGCTGCTTAGTGGTTAAGTGCTGCAGCTGCTAACCAAAAGGTCAGCAGTTCAAATCCAGCAGGTGTTCCTTAGAAATTCTTTGGGGCAGTTCTACTCTGTCCTGTAGGGTTGTTATAATTCAGAATCGACTCGACAGGAATAGGGGGTTGTGTGTGTATGTGTGTGTGTGTATCTCTGCTACATCACAGGAGGAGCCTACCTAAAAATGACACCAAAACACAAGAAAGTAAAGCTGAGGTGAGAAAGACTGGGTCCTGGTGAAATCATTCAAATCCCTGAATCTAGCTGTGTTTAAAGGTAGATCTACTTCTGAACTTTTTAGTTATTTCAGTCAATAAAAGCCCCTCTCTTTCTTCAGTCAGTATTTCTACCCCTTGCAAATAAAAGAGACACAACAAATACAAAACTATCTGGAAAAAAAAAAACTGGAAATCACTTACCTGGCCAATAAACTCCAAACTTTCACTGTGAATCTCAATCAGAGGGAGAACCTTAAAAAAAGCTCCTCAGTGACTTGGTCTTCTGTTTGACTCCCACTAAATTCTTATATGTGCATAACATTTTACAATTTCCACATTATGTTCCCATTAATAACCTCATCAGATCATCACAAAACAAAACAACAGCATTCGTGTTTTATATTTGTGGAAACTGAGGCTCAGAGAGAAGTGTCTAGCCTGAGGTCATCCAACTTGAAACCAAGCTTCTCCTCCAAATTATGCTATCTTCCCACTATTCATTACTGCTTTGCACAGTTCTCAGAAAGCCACACACAGGGCAGGGAACCGGACTGGGCTCAGTACAGATTTGTGACCTAACTACACCATTCCTGTGACCTCAGGCAGCTTTGCCTTGTTTCAGTCAGGCCTCATCCTTCTCCCTTTCCTGCACAAGCTGAAATGCAGACAAGCCCATGGGACAGAACTCCACAACAGTGTGTGTCACTGAACTGACTAGCAGCCCTGAAAGCCAGTGGCCTTATTCCCAAAGCAAACCCTAGAACTAGCACATGCCTATCAACAAACAGGATCTAAGGAGGAAGAAGTGTCCCCCAAGATGCACTTGGGGTGAGAAGCCAGGTTATATACAGCCAGCATCAGCTAAAATATCTCCAAACCACATTTCTGTAACTCCTGGAGATTAAAAGATCTAAAATTCATTACTGACTTACAAAATTCCAACAGCATACATAAAATGCAACACTAGCAAACCAAGACACCCCCAAGTGCAGTGGGTCAAAACAAATAGAAGTACACTTCTGTCTCATACAATAGTTTAGAGATGAGCAGTCTGGGGCCAGTGTCATCCTCACTCAACACGAGGCTTTCATCTCTGGGATGAAGGAAAGTGCTGTAGCTCTCACCATCTTCCAGCTAGCAGGAAGGAGAAAGGGGCAGGAGACGAGCTCAGCTGTTCTTTTCAGGGACATGACCTAGAAGTGGTTGACACATCATTTCCTCTTAGATCCCACAGTGCAGTAGTGGGATCTACCCAAAGGTCTGCAGCTCAAATCCACCAGGTGCTCCTTAGAAATCTTGTGGAGTAGTTTCACTCTGACTTGTGGAGTCACTGTGAGTCAGAATCAGTTTGATGGCAACTGCTTTGTTCTTCTGGTTTAGTTAGATTCAGATATGTAGCCATACCTTGTCACAAAAGTGGCTGAGCAACTACATAAACCCAAAAACCCACTGACATCAAGTTGATTCCAACTCATAGTGACCCTACAGAACAGAGCAGAACTGCGCCACAGAGTTTCCAAGAAGCACCTGGTGGATTACAACTGCTGATCTTTTGATCAGCAGCTGTAGCACTTAACCCCTATGCCACCAGGGTTTCCAAATGCCCTGCTAAAACTCAGATATTCTATCATTACATAAAGAAGGGGAGAGCTGATACTGGCAGAGACAACTAGCAGTCTCTGCCACACTCACCTCAGACATTATCATTTTTTAAATTTTTTGCCCTATTAAACAAAGAACTTATTCCCAAACTTAGCTACTCTGAGGTTTGCAATTGTTGTTTAGCAGAACCTCCTGGTCAGGTAAAAAGAAATGCAAGACAATTACAGATGGATGCCCACTGTTAGTTTCACTGCACTAACCAACACCAGGGTAGCCTAATATTTGCGTTTTGTGACTGGGTGTTTACAAAACAGAAATACAAGCTTCTCTGGGGGGGAAAAAAAAAGAGCTGTCTCAGTGCAACACAGGCCAGGGATGGGGGGTTAGGGGAAGCAAGTCCTTGTCTTTAAAGAACACCCACCCTGTATGGCAATCACACACAAAGCAATCATACAAGGCAGTGAAATAGTTACAAAGAGACATAGATAGTAAAATAATAACTGTGGAATTAACTCCCTGCCCTGCAGTGGTCAGGTAGACCTGAGAAGGCTTCAAAACAGCAGTGACACTGGACCCAAATCTTGAAGAATAAGGAGTTCACCAGGCACAAAGAAGTAGTAAGACAATGCAAGCAAAATCGGAAGCAGAGTATAGAGTTTCTGTTCCGGGTTGTTTTAGTCAGCTAGGGCTGCTCTAACAGAAATACCACAGAGTGGATGGCTTTAACAAAGGAAGATTTATTCTTACACAGTCCGGTAGGCTACAAGTCCAAATTCAGGATGTCCACCCCAGGGGAAAGCTTTCCCACTAGTCGGCTCTGGAGGAAAGTCCGGTATTGCATCAGTCTTTGTCCAGGGAGCATCTTGGCACAGGAACCTTGAGTCAGAAGGACACGCTCTTCTCCCGGTGCTGCTTGCTTGATAGTGTGCATTTCCAAATTCTCAGCCTGCTTCTCCTTCCTTTTATCTCTTGCAGGATGAAAGGATTAAGGGTGAGGCAAGCCATACTCCACGGAAACTCCCTTTACAGTGGACCAGGGAGGTGATCTAATAAAGGGATTTACAGTTCCGCCCTAATCCTTTAACATATAGCATAGGAAAACCACAAAATGGAGGACAGTCACAAGATACTGGGAATCATGGCCCAGTCACATGGTTACACATATTTTTGGGGGGACACCATTCGATCCATGACAAGGATGATAAAGAAAAGCTTCAGAAACAGATACTGATACATTTACACTGTAAATGTAATTAATGCCAATGAACTGTACACCTAAAAACCGTTAAAATGGCCAATTTTATTATAGACATATATATGTATTTTTAGCACGACAAAACATACACGGATGCACTCACACACAGAAAGCATGAATAAAAGCATAAAGAGAAAGAGGCGGTTTTTGCTGAAGAGACAACACGCAGAAGCCACATCAGGGAATGCTATGAACCCCAGATTGCAAAGTTTACATTTTACGATCCTGAGAAACAAAGAGGTAACAGAGATTTCTCAGTAAGGGAGAGCCATGGTCAGACTGGACTTCATTAGAAAGACAGCTCTGGCAGCCAACAGGAAGGACAGAAACGAAGTAGACATGCCTTGGCCTCATGCCCTTCGTCCTACACCTAGGCCCATCCCTAACTCCTCGATGCCACACTGATAAGCCAAGCCCTTCCAGAAGGAAGGCAGTAAAAGAACCCCAGCCCAAGTCCTACGCTGAGGTAGGACAAGGTTTCTACTTTTTGACAAGATCCAGGAAAACTTCTCCTGACAATTTCACTGAGGTCAAGCTTCATCCATTCTTTAGGCAGCTCTGCTCAGACTGCTAAGACACATACTCTTGACTTTCAGCAAACATCTGCCTATAGCCCCTAGACCTCTATGCTCTTTTCTAACCTTTCCTAACCTCAACACTACTGGAAACTTTTTTTTTTTTTAGATCCCATATTTAAAATTTTTCAAGGGTTCTGCATTGCCCAAAGAATAAAGTTTCAAATATTTAACATGGCATACAAGACTCTCTATAATATAGTATCTGCTTGTATCTCCAGCTTCATCTCACAAATATGCTGCCCTAAAATTCTCTGCTCTCATTATGCTGCCCTCTCTACTTGTTCAAAGATACTTTTCTTCTTTCTTTTTTTTTTCCTCTTACTCTAGGAATGATAGTATCACCCCATACACTTTTCTCCAAGCTTATCTTACTTTAGGGAAAGTTTTTATCCTATTCTTTATTCCCTGGGAACAGCTCTAATCCCAGTTTCATTTCACACAGGGGACCACACTGATCCAAAGCTTCTCTGTTTACTATTTTCTAGATGCATCACTGACTACATCACACCATGGAATGATTTTTTTCTGCCTCTCACTCTTCTACTTCTGTTATGTTCCTGAGAACAGCCTTACACTGAAAACATACTTTTTTGCTCCCTCCATTTGGGTCTTTTATAAGTCAGGAGTTTCACTAACCCCCTCATTGCAAAGTTACTGGTACCTGGGATTCAACTACAGTGATCCAATCCAGTCAGCTGGGGCGTAGATCCTGATCTTACTCTCCTTTACCTTCTTTTCTGATAAGATGCTAGAATGACAAACGTCTATTTAGTTGGCACTCAATTCCATTTTATCCTGGAGATATTTCTGACTCCAACCTTGTCTTACTTGGCAACAGCTCTGACCTATGCCTTCCCAATCAGCTTACCATGAAGAAAATCATATGCCATTTTACCCTGGGGATGGTTTGTACTCTGGCCTTGCTAACTGACACTGAACACCAGGAAAGCACAGTGACGTGAAGCAGTTGGCCTAAGCAGCCAGCCCAAGTAGCCCTAATCCTATATCAAATTAGAAAAAGAAGCTGTATCTCAGGAGGGAGAATTTCCAAATCATCACAAAATCTCCCTGAACTTCCTGTATATACAAATCAAGTGCATATCAAATGGTGCGCAGAAAGAGCTCACACAAAGGAATGTCTTTTTCCTGGTGTTTTATGTTTCTAGTTGCAGCAGAGTCACAAATATTAACATGTTTCCATGTAAGCAACTGAGCAATGTCCAATTCAGGATATTCAGACTAACTTTTGACTTGTCTTCTGATTTCTAGATCCATGTGTGGTTTATACATTCAGAAACCGTAAGATTCTATTTGTGCTTAGCAATGTACTGACTGGAACATACCAAAGCTTTACAACTTTCCAGCCACATGATCTTGGGCTAGACTCTCTGTTTGTAAAAATGGGAGTAACAACACTGGTACCTTGCAAGATTGTTGTGAAGGGAAACAGATGAATTTATGTAAAGCGCCTAGTAATGTGCCTGGCAAACAAAACAGGTTTTCATTCATTCATTCAACAAATATTTACTAAATACATACTATGTGACAGTCACTATTCTAGGCACTGAGGATTCAACAGTGAACAAAATCCCTGCTCTTAGGGAACTTATGGGGGGCACAGTGGAAGTCCTGATAAATAAATGTCAGCTAGTGATAAACTGCTATGAAGAAAAATAACGTACAGAAAGAGGATGCAGTATGCGAGAGGTGAGGGACTACTATTTTAAACAGATGATTGGAGAAGGCCTCACTGAGAAGATAACCAAAAGATGTGAAGATAATGAGGCAATGAGGAGAGTAGAAAACAAGAGAAACAGGAGAAAGCAAATGCAAAGGCCCTATGGCAAGGGCGTATGTGTCCTTTTCAAAGAATAGTGAGGAAGCCAAAGTGGCAGGGTGAGCAGATGGAGACCAGAAGGAGATGAATGTGAGACAGGTAATGGGGAACCAATCCACATACGGTCCTGCAGTATTCCAGGTACCACTCTAAGGACTTGGTTCTTTGTTTTTTGCTTTTTGCTTTTAAATCTGAGAGATACTGGAAGTCGCTGAAGGATTCTGAACAGAGGAGCTACAAGATTTTGAATTAACAGTTTAACAGGATCACTCTAGCATCTCTGTTTAGAACAAAATGTATGCAGGCAAGGGCAAACAACAGAGAAACCAGTTACAGGCTATTAAAGGGCTATTATCTCTCCAGGCAAGGGAAAATGATGGCAGCTTGCTGGATCAGGGCTTAGGAGAGGTCATGAAAACTGTCTGAATTTTAGACATTTTGAAGGTAGAACCAACAGGATTTACTGACAGACTGACTGTAGGGTGTGAAGTTAAGTTTAAAATGCCTATTAGCCATCCAAAATGTTAACTAAGAGGTTGGACATACAGCCAAAATTAAGCAAGAGGTCTGAGCTAGAAATAGAAATTAGAGAGATGTCAGTCAGTGAATAAAACCAAACTCCAAACCCAAGTCATAAAGTCACTTCCAACTCACAGTGACCCTGCAGGATGGAGGTGAACTGCCCTATAGAGTTTCCTAGGCTGTAATCTTGACAGAAGTAGACTGCCACATCTTTCTGCTGCACAGCAGCTGGTGAGTTCAAACAGGTGACCTTTCAGTTAGCAGCTGACTACTTAACCACTGCACCACGAGGGCTTCTTAATCAATGAATAAATGATATGAGATTAGAGGTTGGGCACTGTCATGGATTGAATTGTGTCCCCCCGAAAATATGTGTAGCCATGTGCGTGGCCCATGATTCCCTGTATTGCCCTCCACTTTCTGATTTTCCTATGCTGTATGTTAAAAAGATTAGGGTAGGGCTGTAAAATCCCTTCATAGGATCATCTCCCTGCTCTACTGTAAAGGGAGTTTCCCTGGAGTTTGGCTTGCCCCACCCTTAATCCTTTCATCCTGAAAAACATAAAAGGAAAGAGAAGCAGGCAGAGAACTAGGAACCTCACGCCATCAAGAAAGCAGCACCAGGAGAAGAGCGTGTCCTTCAGACCTGAGGTTCCTGTGCCAAGATGCTCCCTGGACAAAGACTGATGTGATACTGGACTTTCCTCCAGCGCTGACAAGGGGGAAAGCCTTGCCCTGGAGCAGACATCCTGAATTTGGACTGGCAGCCTATTGGATTGTGTAAGAATAAACCTTCCTTTGTAAAAGCCTGGTATTTCTGTTAGAGCAGCACTAGCTGACTAAAACAGGCACTGAAGTTAAAATCTTCATGTTAACAGTTGGCTAACATCTCTATACTGGTGAAGAGTGTATTTCTAGGCTCCAGTAGATATATGAGACTAACTAGGAAGCTCTGGTCTGGAGAAGACAGAAGGGGACAGAAGCTGGTCAAATGGACATGGGAAATACAGAGTATAAAGGAGGAGTATGCTGTCATGTTCTAGGGAAAGCAGTGAGGGTCACATAACAATGCATGTATAAGCTTTTGTCTGAGAAACTGACTTGAATTGTAAACTGTGACATAAGGCACCATTTAAAAAAAGAGTGGCATCTCTAGAACTTTAAGAAAAACGGGTTATAGTTCACAGTTTTGATATCATCTATTCATTAATGATATGAATAAATCATGAACATAGCTTTAAGTGCCATGAGATAATAAATGAAGTACCCAGTGATTGGTAAACTGCTATTATAACCCATTTTCCGTAAGGTACTAAGCCAAGTGCCTTCGAGTCGGATCCGACTCATGGCGACCCTAGAGATATCAAATCTTACCATGAAGACTTAAACTTCAACACCCAAACTCTAATCTCATTCCCAACCTCTCAAGAAAATTTTACTTCCTACTGCGTGTCCTTTCTCATTCTCTTCCTTCCTTTTAAAAAGCCAGATAAGCAGAGGCATTATGACATTGAGTAGTAAAGGCACAATTTTAGAGTTAGATAGGCATAGGTTTGAATTCTATCTTATCCATTTACTGGTTCTGTGACCTTGAACCTCAATTTTCTTATGTAGAAGAAGGCCTAACACTACCTGTCTTTACAGTGTTGTTGTAATGATAGGACACCCATTCATTTGCTTAACAAACACTGAGTATCTATTACATGCCCTGTGATGTGCTCAGCACTAGACCTGAACAGTAAATAGGCACAGGCACTGTTTTGAAGCTTATAGCCTAAGAGATCATAATATTAATAAAGAACCCTGAGAAAATTTTTAATTTTTAAAAAATCATCTAAATTTCTGATGACAGATAGTCAATAGGAATTTGGTTAGGTTAGGCGAAAGTAGTGACAGCATGCAGTAAAGAGCAGATCAACATAACTGGACTACACTACAAACTGAAAGGTTTTCTAAACTCAACCTGATATTCCAAAGGATAGAATAGCAGGGACGGGGGTCTGTGGACCATGTTTTTAGGGGACACAGAGGTCAAATAGCATAACTAGTCTTTGCTAAAAGAGTCTTCTGCACCCCATATTGGTAAGTGGTGTGTGGGGTCTTAAAAGCTAGCAAGCTGCCGTCTGAGGTATACCAAATGGTTCCAACCCCTCTGGAACAGATGATGACGGAGAACAACAAAGACATGACGGAAAAAGAGACCAAGGGACAGAAGGATCCATATGAATGAGAGACTTTAGCAACATGAGACCAGAAGAACCAGATGGTGCCTGGCCACCCACCAAAGGCAGTCATGATGGAGAATACAATGTAGAGTCCATGATGCAGCATGAGAAAAAGAGGTGTGAATTTCAAGGACTCTGCTAAAAGACCAGAACTGATGGTCCAACAGCCTGGAGGGCCTCCTGGGAACATGACCCCTAGACCTGTTGCTGGCTCTGTCCAGAGACCAGGAACTGAGGTCAACTCTTCAGACAAGAATGGACTGGACTTGGAGACACAGTGTGACTATTTGATGTGTGTACTTTATGGTTTTATACATTTATACGAGACTGTTCTACTAGTGTCTTTCCAGACGGGAGAGCAGGGAGTAGAGAAGAGGGGACAGGTACTCATTAAGATGATACTAGAAGTAGAGAGTGAAAAGGAGGAACGTGCTATCAAGTGGGTGAGGAGAGCAAATGGAGCTGCAGAGAGTGTGGCATGAAAAATTGAATTAGATTGTATACTTTCACTTAACCACAATAAAAAAAACTTCATCTAAGTTTATGAAAACCATGATCAAAGACATGAGGAAAATATGAGCCCAGGAGACACAAGAGTCCATATGATTGGGAGACTACATTAGCATGAGACCAGAAAGAACTATATGGTGCCTGGCTACCACCAAACACTGCCCGGACAGGGAACACAATGTAGAGTCCCTGATGTAGCAGAAGAAAAAGGCCAGTGCAGATCTAGGACTCTTGAAAGACCAGACTTGGAGAGTCCCCTGAGAACATGGCCTCTAGACTTGCTGGTAGCCTGAAACCAGTACTACAGCCAACACTTCAGACAAAGATAGGACTGGACTATGGGACAAACAGTGATACAGGTGGTGTGTGTACTTTTGGTTTAATATGCACATGAGCCTGTCCAACTGGTTTCTTACTAGAGTGGAGAGGAGAGGGTAGAGAGGTGAGAACAAGTATTGGTTGAGTGGATGATGGAAGGAAAGAATAGAAAGAAAGAGTATGTTGTCACAGGGTTGTCGAGATCAGATGGGATTGCACAGAGGAGGGTACCTGGGGTATTACAGAGCAAATTGACTTGGATTGCAAACTTTCACTTAATCACAATAAAAAAGAAGTTTACTTCCAAGAGAATAAAGACTGTTACAAGATGAGATGGCACTAAAAAAATAAAAATATTTTAACAGAAAAAAAATCACCTAAATTTAATAATATGTAAAGACCTTTACACAGTGCCTGGTATACAGTAGGTGCTCAATAAATGGCAGTTTTTATTACATTATAATTAAATTCATTGCTATTAAGGCAATTCTGACTCATAGGGACTGTCTTAGTCCTCTAGTGCTGCTTTAACAGAAATAGCACAATTGGACAGCTTTAAAAAGGGAAATTTTATTTTGTCACAGTCCAGTAGGCTCAAAGTCCAAATTCAGGGTGTCAACTCCAGAGGAAGGCTTTCTCTGTTGGCTCTGGAGGGAGGTCCCTGTGATCAATCTTCCCCTAGACTGAAAGCTTCTGAGCAGCAGGGACCCCCAGTCCTTTCCAAAGGAAATGCTCAGTTCCCAGCACTGCTTTCTTTCTGATGGTACAAGGTCCCCAAATCTCTCTGCTAGTTTCTTTCTTTTATGCCTCAAGAGGCTACCTCAAGGCACAAAACAATCTTACATCCTGAGTCCTCCGCACCAGCATCCCCCCTCCTTAACTTCATATGGGCCCAAAAACCCATTGCCATCAAGTTGATTCCAATTCACAGCGACCCTACAGAACAGGGTAAAACCGCCCCATAGAGTTTCCAAGGAGCACCTGACAGAATCAAACTGCTGATCTTTTAGTTAGCAGATGTAACAACCACTATGTCACCAGGGTTTATCATATGGGCAGTGTTTACAAAATAAAGGAACATCTCACAATACCAGGACTCATAGCCTAACTAAATTGCTACAGATCTGGGGGAATACAATTCATTCCACGACAGGGACCATAAAGGACAGAGTAGAACTACCCCATAGGGTTTCCAAGGCTGTAATTTTCACACAGGCACACTGCCATTTCTCCTGTGGAGTGGCTGGTGGGTTCAAACCACTGACTTTTCCATTAACAGCCAAGTGCTTAACCACTGCACTACCAAAAACAAAACCCACTGCCGTCAACTCAATTCCAGCTCACAGTGACCCTACAGGTCAGAGAAGAATTGTCCGACAGAGTTTCGAAGGACAGCCTGGTAGATTTGAACTGCCAACCTTTTGGTTAGCAGCCATAGCACTTAACCACTATGGCACCAGGCTTTCCCTGTGCTACCAGGACTCCTTAAACCTTCACAGAACAGTATACTTTTAAAACTGGATAAAACATTTAAAAATCAAAAGGTCCCACAGTCCACAATAGCAAAAAGATGGAATCAACCCAGATGCCCAACAATAGAAGAATGGATAGGTAAACTGTGGTACATATACTCAATGGAGCACTACGCAATGATAAAGAATAATGATGATTCCAGGAAACATCTCCTAACCTGGTTTCAACTGGAAGACATTATGTTGAGTGAAAGTAGTCAGCGACAAAAGGACAAATACTGTATGAGACCTCTACGATAAGATCTCAAAAACAGACTTGCGTATAGAAGAAAAGACTCTTTGACAGCTGCAAGGGAGGAGAGGGAGGGAGGGTGAGGGGGGGAGGGTTTAGTTTAGATAGTTACTAGAAATCTAGTTGGGAGAAAGCGGTGACAGCACACATTAGGAATAAGAACAACATTAAGTGGACTTCAGCATAACTTGAGTACTCCTTCCATCTTAACTCAATACTGCAAGGATAGAGTAGCTGGGGCGGGGGGCGGGGGACCATGCTCTCAGGTGAATTCCAGGCCAATTGGCACAACTAGCGTTTTGCTAAGAGAGCTCTCTGCACCCTACATTGGTGAGTGGCGTCTGGGGTCTTAAAAGCTGCCAAGCTGCCATCCGAGGACACAGCAAATGGTCCCAACTCAGCAGGAACGGATGCTCACCGAGGGCCAAAATCACATGTGGTAAAGACAACCGAGTAGACAGAGAGACCCACAAGAGTAGGTGCCTACATCAACTTGGGACCGGAAGAACTGGACGGTGCCCGGCCACCACCAGTGATAGCCACGATGGAGCTCACAGAGAGGAGCCTCACTGGCAACACAAGAATAAAAAGAGGTGCATCATGAGATCTCCACTAAAAGACCTCAATTGATGGTCCAGCGGTTTTGGGGTTCCTCTGAGAGCATGGCCCCCGGCCCTGATGCTGCCCTTTCCCATAAATTATAACAAATGTCCACTCTTTGGACAGGAATGGATTGGACTTGGCAATGCAGAGTAACCATATATTGGAAGCACTTTATGGTTCTATACATCTATAGGATATCATCTTGCTGACCTCTGGCTGGAGGAAGGGGAGTGGACGGAGAGGAGGGGAAAGGAGACTGTTGGGAGGATGAGACATGTATGGAGCAGAGAGGAATAGTGTGCAGTCACTGGACAGGGAGAGCAGCGGAAGCTGCATATAGGTGGGCATGTAAATTTATATGTGAATGTACATTTTCACTCAGTCATGTTAAATAAAAATAAAAATTAAAAAAAAAAAGGTCCAATTCATCAATCGTTTAACAAGCTTACTAAGTAATACCTACTTAGTCAGATCAAGTGTTCGAGATATAAGGATGAATCAAGCACAGTTCTTGGCCTATGTTAAGTGGATAGTCAAAGGCTAAGATAACTTTATACATGATAACTTATTTGATCACTTAAACTGGAAATCTTGTCTTCTAATTTTCAGTGTTGTATACTTTCCACTGAACCAAAATTATTCAATTCAAATAAAAGTCTTTATGAGGAAGCCCTGTGCCAACCAAGTGCCATTCTCATACCCTTCCCCCAAAAAACCTACTGCCAATGAGTCAGTTTTGACTCATAGCAACCTTGTAAGACAAAGTAGAACTGCCCCATACAGTTTCCAAGGAGTACCAGGTGAATCTCAACTGCGAACCTTTTGCTTAGCAGATGTAGCACTTAACCACTATGCCACCAGGTTTTCCAGTAACATCCCACAGCCCAGCAATTCCTCACTGGGTAGTTTGTCAGAAGCAAGCAGCCCTACTGGCCTTACAGGTTACTGCTTTCTCTGTAAGGGTCAACAACAGGAAGCAGCTGGGACCTCAAAGGTCCTGACAGAAGTTACAGACAGATGCAGAAAACAAAGTAAAAGTCTGTAGGCCCCCAAATCACTAGCTAAGCTGAGACGGTAAAGCAAGAAAAGACCAAGCCCCTCCTCCCTCATCCCAGAAATTAAGTCACGTTCCTTCCAGGCTAGGACTAGTTCCACATCTCTACCTTTGTTACCCTGGGCTACCCATACCTGTTCCTTTCAAGGACCCTCTTTACTGTCTCATCACTGAATTCTAGAACTGTGGGCTAGAAAGAACACACCTTGAAGTCCTACTGAACGGGACTGAAACTCTAGCTCCAGCACTAACTAGCCATATGTTTGTTCCCTTTTGAGCTCTCATCTGTTTCCCCTGCTGGAAAATGGAAATAATACTTCTAGGAATGCTGGTGAGCATTAGAGATTTATCCAAGTATCTAGAGAAGTTCCTGGCATGCAGAGATTTGGTGCACTGAATTACTTAACAGGGCTCTTCTAGTCATTCACCATCTTGTGACTCTCACAAAATGATTGGGTGGACTATGCAAATATGGTACTTGGACATCCTGCTAATAATGCAAATAAGGTGCATGGAATACATATGGAGGTGGCTAATGCAAATAAGGTCTATAGAACCCCAATGAAGAGACTGATCAGTTTTGCCATCCTGCTAGGCTTAAAATGAGCTTTCTCAGAGGCCAGGAGAGGGGATCTCACTACCATCAAGAAAGAAGACCCAGGAGCAGAGTGTATACTTTGGACCCAAGATCCCTGATCTAAGAATCTCTTAGACCCAGGAGACAGAAAGAGAGCAGTAACACTGAAGACAGTAAGAGACTGAGGGACAGCAATAGCAAGAGTGACAGCAGTACATGACATCTGCAGTGAAGTTTGCCAACTCACAGAGCTAAGAGCTGTAATACTTGCCTGAGACAGCTTTGAGCAGAACCCAGAGGCAGAGGGCAAGAAGACACTGTCTTGATTAGGAGCTGTATCCCAAGTTGTTCCTGTTAGTTCTGAGTCATTCTGGATCCCAAGTTGTACCGTTACTTTTCTAATAAACCACTTAACCGTAAGCACAGTTTGTGAGTTCTGTGAGACACTACAGTGAATCAACAAACCCAAAGACTGGAGGGAGAGTACCAAGGAGATGGGGAGTAGTTGATGCTAAATACAGCATTGTAATAAAGTTTGACATCTGGGACGATCTTCAATCTCTGTCTCACAGGAACAGCTTTGGGAGGGCATTAGAGAAAGGGTACTATCACTAACTATTGTTATGAGATAATTCAGGACACAGGTCTTCCTTGTCTATCCCACATATCATTTAGCGACTGCAGACCTCGACACACCACCACAGTTTAGGGCTCCTACAATAACAGAATACTTCAAGGAGATGGGTCACCTTCACTAGCTACATTTCTGAATCTCTTCCTCTCAGCCTGTATAAACTCAAGTTCCCGTTCTATTCTCCTAAATTAAAAAAACAAATCTCTTTAACGTGGTTCTCCTTCAAAATACTACCCTCTTGTCTTCCTTCCCTTGTTACATATTTCTCAAAAGAGAACTCTATGCCTGCTGCCTCTATTTCCTCACCTCACACAAGCCACAGCAATCTAGCTTCTGTTCCACCCCTCTACTGAAACTGCTCTGCCCAAGGTCATCAGGACTACTCAACATTCACCATACTTGTTCTCTGCTGCAGTACTTACAATATTACCTTTTTTTAGAAAAACTTCCTATTTCTGGCTTCCCAGACCTTACTTTGTCCTACATATCTGATTGCACACCTCTGATTATTCCTCCTCGGGCTCCTTTCCTAACTTTTCTATCTATGCATATGAGTTTTTCTGGGCTCTATCCTCAAGTTTCTCCCTTTTCCCATTTTACAGTTTTTTACTCAGGTGACCCTGTCTACTTCTATGGTTTCCACTACTGCTTTGATGTCACTTTCCTCTTATTTATGTTCTTACCTTTCCCAGGAACTTCAAAACTCTTATTTTCTCCTTCAAGTGTCAGATATTTGTATACCCGAAAAACCCATCATATCGAGTAGATTCCAACTCATAGCAACCGTACAGAAACAGCAGAACTTCCCACAGGGTTTCCAAGGAGCACCTAGCAGATTCGAACTGCTGACCGTCTGGTTAGCAGCTGTAGCACTTAACCATTACACCTCCAGGGTATCCCCCACAGGCATCCCCAAATCACATCAACTTCTCCAAACCAGCTCTCCCTCCTGTATTCCATGTGTTGTCAGCACCACAACGAAATACAGCTACCCAACACTTCTGCTTTTACACTTTAGTCATACAGTTTAAGTAACCCCATCACTACTGTCCTAATCCCAGCTTCACAATCTGCTACTGCAACAGTCTTCTGGCTGCTTTCCTTGGCTCTACCTTTCTCCTACCCATCTTAAGCACAGGCACCAGAAAGAACTCTCTAAAATACCAATCTGACCATGTCACGTCCTTTAAGTATCTACAAAAAAGGCTCAACTCCACATAGGATTTAAGTTCAAGCTCTTTAGCATGAAACACAAGGTCATTCAGGATCTGTTCTTTTCTATATATTCACCTTCACTTCTTGCCTCTCCTTCCCACGCAACCCAGCAGTCTAGCTCAAGGGACAACTGACCATACCCTGAATAGAGAATGCAATTCCACACTACTCACACTGCCTAGAATGTATTTCAGGGCCCTCTGCCTAGCACACTTCTGGTCATCCTTAAAGATCCAGCTTAAACACTCCCGAAGCCTTCCCTGACTCTCTTGTGCTAAACATTTAGACCCTCCTTCTTTATCTCTCCTAGTGCTTCTGTAGTAGTGCTAGTGACTGTACTGAATGCACTTGCCTATATAATCTCAGTCATCTGCGAACAGGAACTACGCCTTTCACATCTCTATACCTCCACCGACTTGCTCAGCCTCTCAACATTCAGATTGACTAATCAATCCTGACAGTCAATACTCCACTAATGTCAGGATGACAAACTCTAATGGTAACAGGAAGTCCAAACATGTTCAGCTTTCCCTTGTGCAAGAGCTTGTATGAGCTGCTTGTGAACTGTGACCCTAAGGAGCTACCCCCGACCTGATTCTTGGGACCTGTCTGATTAGAACAATCTTATTCAAAAGAGACAGAAGAACTTTTTTCAAATTAAAATTCTTCAGAAAACAATTTCTAAATTTGGTGAAGTTACAGGTAGTCCTGGCAACTGCCAGGTCTATTTCAGAAGTAATTTGTGAAATAACACCAAGATCTTTATGTGCCTTTGAAAGCAACGGGGATGGTTGCTACAATAGCGTGTGGCTGGTGTTTTCACCTTTAGTTCACCCCTTGGGAAACTGCCCTGCACCACACTACTTGCAACAAGTTACTTCACTGGTCAGAAATCTATGATGGCTTCCCACTTCCTAAAACCATGTAGCAAAAGACTCTAGAAAAAGATTGCCTAGGTCTGACTCTCAGCTCTATCCTTAGTAACCATCTGACTACGGACAAATTAAATCCTTTGGGCCTCCATTTTCTTATCTACAAAGTAGGAAAGTAATAGTGCCTGTCCTCCTCACAGGATTGATATGAAGATTAAATAAGCTAATAGATATGAAACGCTAAGAATGGTACCTGGCACATAGTGAGAATTTAGTACATTATATATAAATATAGCCAGATTTCAAGACCTTCTGTCATTCATAGCCTGAGACTTAAAGTGTTGCTCTGACCCATTTCATATTCCATAACTCAGCAGCTCCCAATCCTTTTAACTTCTGACTTCATCACTTTGATATGTCACCTTCCCCACAACACTACTCTCCATCCATCCTGCCTCTCACCTGTCCTTAGCTGCAAACTTTCTCTTTGGCAATGCGACCTTCAGCTGCCCAGGAAATAGCCCCCTAAGTGGAATGCCCCATAAGTGGCACCATACTTAAGAGCCGTACAGGATAATATCTCCTCCTGAACATTCTATTCTCTATGCTCAAGTCAGCCACTCAAATCTGCCAGGCACTCCTTGGAAACTATTGGGCAGTTCTACTCTGTCTACAGAGTCACTGTGCATCAAAATCAACTCAACAGCAGTGGGTTTTTGCTTATGCTCACTCCTAACATGTGCTTGGATTATTTCAACAGTTTCAAATGCCTCCTTCAGCTTCTGTAGTACATAAGCAAACCTTCAACAGAGTTTTAGAGGCTAGTTAGGTCCCATCACCTCCAGTGCCCACTGCCATTAAGTTGACTCCAACTCATAGTGACCCTATAGGATAGAGCAGAACTCCTCCACAGAGTTTCCAAGGAACACCTGGCAGATGTGGACTGCTGGCCTTTTGGTAAGCAGACAAAGCGTTTAGCCAGTATGCCACCAGAGTTGAACCTGTGAGCTCACACAAAAGTCTTCCTTCCCTCAATTCCTAAAGTCTTAATCTGTAATATACACTTCCACACTCACATTTATCTCATCATCTCTACTAGATTAAGTTCTATGAGGGATTGTCTGGTTTTTCATCACTATGTCCCCGTTATGCTAGACAATGACTGAATCATAGTAACGTTTAATATTTATTGAATTGAATAAATCTAATCCAACTTCCCCATCTTTGAATGAGAAAACCCAGGTTCAAAAAGTAGAAATAACTGAAAATCATACGGCTGATTAACAGCAGAATGAAGGCTGGAACCGAGAACTCTCACTACATTACAAGGCAACTAAAACCAAATCCACTGACATCAAGTCAATTCTGACTCACAGCAACCCTACAGAACAGAGTAGAACTGCTCTGGAGTTTCCAAGGAGCACCTGGCAGATCTGAACTGCTGACCTTTTGATTAGCAGACGTAGCACTTAACCACTACACCACCAGAATTTCCACAAGGTAACTTAGGCAATCCAAAACCAAAAACCAAATCTGTTTTTGACACATTGATTCCAACTCATAGCAACCTTATAGGACACAACAGAACTGCCCAAGAGGGTTTCCAAGGAGTGGCTGGTGGTTCTGAACTGCTGATCTTTTAGTTAGAAATCAAGTTATTAACTACTGTGCCACCATAAGACTAAAATATTGAACCCAATCCCCGATCCCCCACCTTGGATTCTGGGCCAGCTGAAGTCACCAGGGATTCAGAGAGACAGTCCTTTGATTGAAATGAATGTTTCTTGTCAGCTGGGGTCGCCATGAGTCGGATCCAACTTGATGGCACTTGGCTGGCTTGTCAGCAAGGATTTACCACTTCCTTTAGATGCACCTAGCCAAAGGCTACGTCAACTAACTATAAATGTTCAATTAGCTAAATCTACCACTGAGTCTGGAACATTACGAGGCCTACTGGATTAAACAGGACCCCCAACTTCCTGTAACGAGAACCTAATATGTGATAAAAAGAGGTGATCAGCAGGTACATTGCTAGCCAAAGGATAGCTTGCCATACTACTTCTTTAAGCCCTAATAATAGAAAAGCCAGGGACCACTTTGTGCTCATTTACTCAACTGCATTCCAAGGAACACTGGTGTCCTATAACATGTTAATAAGTGTTATTTAGGAGAAAAACAAAAAAGACTCCGTGATCAAAAAAGTTCAATAAAGCCTACATAACAGTCCTTTCCACTTAGACCTTCAGGATACTCATTAACCTATTAAAGACTTCGGCTTTCGAAACTTGATCTCAGAGCTCTTTTTTTGAGTAATATCTGTTGTCTTTTCATGAGATACGGGTGTCCTGAAGAACACTTTTTTAAAAAAATAAAATATGGTACAAATATATAAAGGTACTTTTCTTCCAGGGATGCCCAAAACAGTCAGGACCCTAAAGTTGAACAGAATACCTGGACTACTAAGATTGCATTACTATTTCCATCACAATAAGCTTGAGAGAAGAGCAGAGACAAGACCCATTTCCAGCCTGCTCAATGAAGAGGCAGCCTTTATTACAAAGAGGGGCCTTCATCAAATAAAGCATTTCTAAAGGTTGACCATAGAGGGCTTTATGGAGTCCAAGACTGGGTTGGCACTAACTATGAAGTTACCTGACAAGTCGTTTCCTGGAAACAATTAACTTTACAGTTTTTACTTTCACAGAATCATAGGTCTGAAAAGAAAATTTTGAAATCACTTTATTAAGCCCCCACCTTACTGACAATAAGAGGTCCTGAGAACCTGGCTTCATCTGTCTGTCCCCACTTGAGCTAGACAGTGTAAAAATGGTGTGGTGGAAGCATCCGACCTCCTCGCATAACCTCACAAGAGTGAAGGAGAATCAAGATCAACAGCCTAAGGCCAATTTCTATGAGGTGGAGGTCAGAAACGCCTCCACCCTCCAATCTTTTAACCAATTTTGATATCAACTGTCCTTCTTATATACTGTCTGCTTCTATGCTAGATTCAGTAATACCTTGCAATGGCCACACAGAACTTAGAAAAATGTCCATAATTACAACGTTTATTAGGAAAGTAACAAGTTACAGTTCAGATTCAAGAATACTCAGGATAAAGCACTTTCTTCAGGACAGCATCTTCTCAGCCATGCCTGCAGGTACACCTCTCCCTGGCCACTGAATCTCTGCCCTGCTTGGGCAAGTGTTACAAAACTCTTGTGCTTTTTGCTGATAAGTGTCCACCAGTAAGCCTTGGTCTGACAGCAGCTCTAGCTCCAAGGGTTTCTTAGCATGAAGATCTGGGGTCCAAAAGATATGCTCCACTGCTAGCTCTTCTTTTTTTTTTTTTTAATTTTCATTTTTATTTAACATAACTGAGTGAAAATGTACATTCACATATAAATTTACATGCCCACCTATATGCAGCTTCCACTGCTCTCCCTGTCTGGTGACTGCACACTATTCCTCTCTGCTCCATACATGTCTCATCCTCCTAACAGTCTCCTTTCCCCTCCTCTCCGTCCACTCCCCTTCCTCCAGCCAGAGGTCAGCAAGATGATGTCCTATAGATGTATAGAACCATAAAGTGCTTCCAATATATGGTTACTCTGCATTACCAAGTCCAATCCATTCCTGTCCAAAGAGTGGACCTTTGTTGTAATTTATGGGAAAGGGCAGCATCAGGGCAGGGGTCCATGCTCTCAGAGGAACCCCAAAACCGCTGGACCATCAATTGAGGTCTTTTAGTAGAGATCTCATGATGCACCTCCTTTTATTCGTGTGTTGCCAGTGAGGCTCCTCTCTGTGTAGCTCTTCTGTCTTGGTGGTGGTAAGATTCTCCCTTCCCACTTCTGAGATGCTTCATTTTTAGCCTAGTGGGATAGTAAAACCAACCAATTCCCTTGTTTGTGTTCCATACACCTTATATGCATGGTCCCACCCCTGCAAGTGTGTCTTGCACCTTATTTACATTATTAGCAAGCTATTCAGTCACGCTGTTGGGTCACAAGCACCTCATTTGCATAGCGTCAGCCAGTCATTGGGGGTATTTACAAAGATTGTGACAAGAACTTAGACAATAATAATTATAATTATTAACACTTAATGAAGGCTTATTACATGTCAGGCAATCTTCTAAATGCTCTATATGGATTACCTAATTTTAATCTTCACAACAGCTCTATGAGACAGATAATATGTTTATCCCTATGTTACATAAATGAGGAAGTAAATTCATAGAAGTTAAGCAACTCGCCCCAAGTATCACAGCTAACAAAAGATGAGACCCAGGCAGGCTGATCCTGAGGGTCCATGCTCTTCACCACAAGCACTAGGCACTAACTGCTCTGGGAAGCCTTCTCTGGAAACTTCTCCCACCATCAATAACTGGGAGGACCCCTCAGTTCTCACCACCCCCATCCTGTATTCCCTCTATTATAGCAGTAAGCACCACCAAATTATGAGTTCCATGAGAGCAAGATTACAAAATCTTTTGTTTCCTTATGTCTCTTGTAGCTAGCACTGCACCTAAAGCTCAGGAAAGATTTTTTAGAATAAACAACCATCAGTGAGTACAGTATAATGATGGAAAGACATAGCCTTTAAAAACCAAACAGACTTAGATCTGAATCCAGGTTCAGCTATGTCTCAGTCATAAGTACTTTGTTAACTCACTTAAACCACTGTGGGGCTCAGATTCCTTATCATGAAAATGCCAGCCAAATAGAGGATTAATTTTTCTTTACTACATAATATTATATAAAAAACAGACTAAGCACCTTAAATACTGCCTGCCACAAACAAGTTACTCCGTTTTGTTTACCATCCTCCTCTTCTCTCACATACACTGGTAGAAAGAGCTCTAGTCTGGGAATCTAGCATGTAATTAGCTGTAACTTTGGTTGAGGACTTCTTCCTTCCGGATTTCAATTTCCTCATTTACAAAATTTGGGAGATTCTACCCACAATTCACAAGACTGTTGGTTCAGAACAAATAAAACATATTTTAATGATTAAAAAGTACTGCAGAGATACAAGAAATTTTTGTCATTCTGCCTATCTGGCTTTTAAAAACAGCCCAAACCATGCTGCACAGAAATGTCCTGAAGCTCCAAAAACCTGACCTCTTAGAGGTCTAAAAGCTATAAAGGGAGGGAGTATTTGCACTGTCACTAGGAGGAGACAAGTCTCACAGGAAGGAGCTAAAGTAAGACACTGCCAAGTGGCTCTGCTCCAGAAGTCCCTAGCTCCCCTCCCCTGCCCTCCCCTGCCCTGCCCTGCCCTGCCCTGCCCTGCTCCCCTGCCCTGTCTGCCTATGACCTCCACAAGGGCTAGAGAACACCACGTGCTCCACAGCAACTCTGCTCTTGGCCAGAGTGATAGAAGGTATCGCCAGCCAAGGATCAGCCAAAGCTAATGCTAAGACATTCCTGCCCTTGGACTTCCTTAGAACAAAGCCAAAAGCATGGAACTCTCATTCTGCATTGAGGTTGTCAGCTCAGGTTCCTAGGAGTCAGCCCTAAACACAGCTACCTGGATCCTGGGCCTGGGACAAGTGCCACAACTAAAGCCAGGTCCTTCAGACAGACTAGACAGTTCCATTCGGGTATCGATAAGGACTGGTACTCCCAAGCTCAGCAAAGAAGTGTCTAATTCTAGGAGCTCCCAAGGCCACTTTTCAAGCCCTTCCTCTGATTACACAGGGCCAAGAGACTTAACCACTTCCTCTGCTCATTAAAGCAGAACCTCAGCTCTGCCCCTTGCAGTTTCCTCCACCAAGCTAGCTCTAGGATGGAACAATTCATTGATTTTCCTCTTCCAAAGTTAAAAAATATTAGTGGGTTGTTTTTATTCTTTTTTTCTGATTCTGTAAGGTAAAGTTTTATTGCTATTGTTAGCTGCCATTGAATCAGCTCTGACTCAAATGGCCCCATCCACCATAGAGCAAAAGGTTCTATCCCTCCTATACTATCACCGTGATGGGTTGTGGATTAGACATCTGTGATCCATGGAGGTTTCAGTGGCTGATTTTCAAAATCAGAGCTGCAAGCCTTTCTTCCTAGTCTGTTTTCATCTGGAAGCTCCACTGAAACCTGTTTAGCATCATAGCAACATGCAGCTCCACTGACAGATGGTGATAGCTGTGCCGAGGTGCTTTGGCTGGGAATCGAACCTGGGTCTCCCCCATGGAAAGTCAGAGTTCTACCACTTAATCACCAATGCTTTCTATGACAAGATTTTGACAGTGGAGAAAAACTGGACCCACTTCTCAGAAAGGTTTATTTTTAAGACTAGATACGTGTTTCCACAACAGAGAAAGATGTAGCAGTTTGATTCCTTAAAGATTTACAGCCTTGGAAACCTGATGGGGAAGTTCTGCTCTATCCTAGAAGGTTGCTATGAATTGATGGCAGCAAGTTAAGCATTTCCAGGGCAGTGCCATGAGTTTTAAATGATTTTAAATACATGTATGTTGGGTTAAAAAGAATGCAAGCCAAAAACAACAAACTTGAGGAAGTAACAAAAGTCTTACAAGGTAGTTACAGTCACTGTCCCCACTTCACAGTTTCTGATTCCCTATTTTAACTGATGTTTTTAGAGAACAGTTACAGTTCAAAAGCTTTCAAACCTTATTTTTAAACAATAAAACCTGCTTCTTCAATTGAGGTTCAAGTTAAATCTAATTTCAAACCAAAAACCAAACCCAGTGCTGTCTATTCCAACTCATAGCAACCCTACAGGGCAGAGGAGAACTGCCCCATTGAGTTTCCAAGGAGCTCCTGGCAGATTCAAAGTGCCAACCTTTTGGTCAGCAGATATAGCACTTAACCACTACGCCACCAGGTTTCCTAAATCTAATTAGGAGCTGCAGTATACTAGGTCCCTAACAAAATAACGGATCTAGCTAATAAACATCAATTGTTCCTAGAATCATTAAGCAATAAGCTAATGCAAAATATTTTAATGAATAAATCAAGCTGAAAACACCTCAATCCACTTATAAATCTAAGCATCACAAAAAGAGAGACAACCAGATACAGCTGGACATTTTTGCAAAGAAAAAAATCAAATTTAAATCTGATCAAGATCTATATCCAACTACCAGTTAATGGAAAATACACATTCAACAACACCAGACAGAGAATGCAAAACATAGAAATTGGGAATCTCTTCAGGACAAATTACCCTGTTTCTTCAGCATTATACTGGATCAGAAGACTTAAGATTTAGATCAACCATTGTTAGATTTTGATCCCAATATTAACAAGTCAACTTTAAAAAACAGGTAAGTTTATGAGTCATTATGGAAAACTATGCACTGACTAGATAGCAAATGATAGTAAGAAATTGTTTTGTTTTAGATCTTATTGAATGATATTTTGGCTGTGTTTTCAAATACAGTTTTTTTAGAACTCTATACTGAAATGTTCATGAATGGAATGATACATCTAGAATTGGCTTCAAAATAGTACAAGGGGGCAAGAGAGTAAAGATGAAGACAGACTGAAAAGCTGGGCTGAGTGCATGATGCAGATGGTGAGTGACAGGCATGTGGAGATTCATTATACTGCTCTCTTTAGTTTTAAATCTGTTTAAATTTTTCCATAAGAAGAAAACAGTTTTCCAAGTTAAAAAAATAGCTAAGAACACAGCCATGTAAGGAGTATCAACTGGTCTACAGAGTTCTACTAGCATTAAGGATAAGGATCGGTCCTCCCACTTTCAGCAAAGAACGTCTAGTCTGAGGAGCTCCCAGCCACTTTTTAAACTCTTCTTCTGGTTGCACAGGGCCAAGGGACTTAACCACTTCCTCTGCTCATTAAAGCTCATTATGCTGCTCTCTCTAATTTTAAATCTGTTTAAAATTTTTCATAATAAGAAATGGCTTTTTTAAGTTAAAAAATTAGCTAAGAATTCCATTCTTGTGAGTGGCACCTGTGGTCTTAAACTAGCAAGGAGATGAGAATGAAGACCAGATTTGATAGTCTGATAGACTGGAGAGTCCCCAGAAGACATGACCCCTAGCCTCTCTGTTAGCCCAGAACTGAAACCATTCTTGAAGCCAACTCCTCAGACAAAGACTGAACTGGCCTGTAAGACATAAAATGCCACTAGCGAAGACTGTGCTTCTTGGTGTAAGTAGATACAGGAGACTAACTGGGCAGCTCCTTTCTAGAGGCAAGCTGCGAAGATGAAGGTATAAGGAGCCAGTGAATGGACATGGGAAATTCAGGGTGGAAAGGAGAAGTGTGCTGTCACAGTGTGGAGAGAGCAGCTAGGGTCACATAACAAAGTGGGTGTAAATTTTTGCATAAGAAACTGACTCAAATTGTAAACTGTCACTCAAAACAAACACAAAAAAAGTTAGCTAAACTGGAGGGGTAATGGTTGAGACACATGAGAAGAGAGGCAGGGCTCTTCCCAATGACTCGTCCCTCCTCTGGAAGCTCAAAGACACCCACAAACAGTTTAAAACCACTAACACACTGGAAGGACTACAGATACCTCAGTAAGAGGACCTGGCTTCATATCTTGGCTCTGCCATGTTGACAACAGTAAAACACCTTTATAAAGTTACTAAAACCCTGAGATTCCTCTCACTACTCTGTAAATATCCTCCCAGGATAGCAATGAGGATCAAATATTACAAGAGATTAAAAGCTTTCATATTCTAAGAATATATACGATCATTATTAGAACCCATTAGGAAACAATTTGCATTCCATTCCTAACAATAAAGTTACTCAGTCACTACTCCATCTCACCCCTTCATGCCAAGCCCCTCCAGTCCTCAGGAAACATACAAGTATTCCATGAAGACATGAGAAGCAGCAGGAATTAACAGTCAAATTAAGTGGGCAATCCATGTGGACCTGGCCAGCTTAGTTGTGAGTGTGTTGAGGAGGGAGAAGGCAAGGAAATATCTTAGAGATTACTTGAAAATTTACCCTTAGCCCCCTAGGTCTCTAACCTACTGGCCCCAAGTGATCTAAAAAAAACTCTCTTGAAGGGCCTACCAATTGAGGGGAAAATAATCTTAGTGTTAATGACAGAGTTTAACTGCCTATTCCTGACTCAGAAACATACTACTTGATCCTTCCAAAACAGCATAACCTATCCTTTCATCAACACAGACTACTTTCCTTTATAGTCTCTCCTGTTTTGAGTGATTTTGTCTATAAACAAAGTAGATTTATTAATAATTCAAACTTTTCAGCTGTGTTTATTATCACGACTTTTCAAAATGCTCATCTAGATTTTAACCAATCACTTACAATTATCAAAGTTGCCTAACAATATTATGAAATCACATATCTCACCATTCTGACTTCAGTGCTAATGGGTAAGAAGGCAAAAGCAAACACGTAGCCAGTCAAGCACTGGACCCTGCTACCAGTTGCACATTTTGGATGTCACTCTACATTTGTGTCCAAGGTCACTCACTCACTGGACAGGTTTATGTCCTATGATGCCATGAACTGCCAGTCAAAGCACCAATCCCCATGAGAAAACTATTGTTACCACACAGAACTGGCATAATTGAAGTCAAAAGCAAAGACACTTTCATTATAATATATAATTTCCATTAGACTTGTTGAAATACTTAGCTTCATTTATTCATTCCAAAAAAAATACTTACTAAGCATTCCCATTAAAAACCTTGTACTAACTAGGCCAAGCCAAAGAAAAAGCCTGCTGTCATTGATTCCAACTCATATTGACCCCGTAGGGCAAAGAAGAACTGCCCCATAGTGTTTCTAAGAAGTAGCTGGTGGATTCGAACTGCCAATCTTCTGGTTAGTGGTTCAGCTCCTAAATACTGAGCTACCAGGACCCCACTAGTTAGGCACCAGGGACAAAACAAGTCAGATACAGTTCACGGCTTCAAGCCATTCACACACATTCCTCTTTACTGCTTTCGTGGATCGTTAAGTTTCCAGAGACCACAGGTTACCAAAGTTAGAAGAGTTCTAGAACTGATGACATCTTTATTGTCTTATGAGTACAAATAACTTGTCGAAAGGCAACCTGCTTCTAGAAGTACCTCTCAAAACCACAGTCCTACCCTGAAGATGCAAGAGGTCTCACTGCTGGAAAAATCAAGAAAAGATTAAGATTCTAAGATGAAGGTATCTGTCTACAAATCAACAAAAATTTACTAAATTTATATGTTTTTCTTAGACACTATGCTGGACCAGCAGTCAGCAAACCCCAGGTCTTAGGCCAAATTCAGCCTAACATCTGCTTTCATAAACAAAGTTTTATTGGAACAAAAAAATAAAGTTTCATTTACAAACTGTTATAACTTGTTATGTCAGTGGAGACTACATGGCCCACAAAGCCTAAAATATTTACTATCTAGCTCTTTACAGGAAATTTTTTCCAACCTCTGTACTAGACCCTGATGATACAGAAATGAAAAGGACTTCATTCTGTATCTTGACCTGGGTGGTGGTTACAATGGTATATAAATAAACAGAAAAATTTATCAAACATTTCTTTTTATTATATGTATGCCAAAATGCAATACTTTTTTTTAATGAAATCAAGAGTTCTCAGTGCCTGTCCTTTAGCAACTCAAGGTCTAGTAAGGGGACACAAAAGTAAGCAAATAATTACCATAAACTGATAACACAAATCATAGTGACTTGATGGTCTGACAAACTGGAGGGTCCCCAGAAGACATGGCTCCCAGACTCTCTGTTAGCCTAGAACTGAAATCATTCCCAAAGCCAACTCTTCAGATGAAGACTGGACTAGTCTGTAACACATAAATCATAATGGGAAAGTGTGGATTAAGTATAACAAACTAACTTGAATTATAAACTTTCACGTAAAGCACAATAAAATATTTTTTAAAAATCATACTAAAAGGCTATACTAATTATAACAATCGCCCAAAAAGACAATGAGCAAGCCAGGTAGGCATGTATGTCCAAGTCTTTATAGAGAAGATAACTGAAGTATATCCTGAAGAATGAGTAGGTCTATGTCAGGAGGGTAGTGGTAGAAGAGAGACGGAGGTGAATGGCAGAGGTCATTCAAGCTGAGCAAACAGCATGTGCAAAGGGTCAGAAACGCAAAAACACATGCCACTCCTTTGAGAAATGACAAGTGGTTCACAAAAACAGGTAACGTTTTCATGGAGCTAGGTCAAAAAACGAAACAGAAGCAATACAAAAGGCCAAATCATGGAGGAGGGCTTCTTATGAGAACTGATCACATAATTTGTGATCTAAACAGTCATTTCTCAGAGTAAAAGACCCAAAAAAAATAGTTGTAAACCAGAACTATCCCAGGCAAACATGGTCAACCTATTTATATGCCATATTCAAGGAGGTGGACTTTAATCTATAATAAAATAGGTTTTAAAAAGAGGCTACCAAAATTTTACATCAAGTTTGCTTCACCTATTTTATTTAACATACACAGTACTTCCCATATGCCAGGTACTGACCTAAGCACATTACAAATATTATTTATTTAATCCCCATAAATACCTTGTGAGAAATATACTATTACTATGCCTATTATTCAAAGGAAAAAAACCAAGGCAGTGGCCAATTCAGTGATTTGCCCAAAGGCACATAGCTAATAAATGGCACAGCCAGTATTTGAACCCAGGTAGTCTGGCCACACAGTCTGTGCTGTCTCTGTTCTATCTCAAATCGCACCCTCAACACTTACTTAGAAAATTCTGCATCTTTGGATAACATTAGGACTCCCTGTCAACACACAACCACAGCACTCTGCATTTCTTCACAGAATTTATAAATCATTGTTTTGAAAATCTATTTTATTCACCACAGCATAGACTCTGTAAGGACAGGACTTACATTATCTTGTTTACCACTTCATTTCTATAACCATACATTTATTAGTCCTCAATTTAGAAATGCTACCACTAATGCTGCTGTTAGGGATCATTAAGTTGGTTCTGACTCACAGCAACCCTATGTACAACAGAATGAAATACTGCCCAATCATGTGCCATACCCACAACAGTTTTTATGCTTAAGTCCATTATTGCAGCCACTGTGTCAATCCATCTCGTGGGTCTTCCTCTTTTTCACTGACCCCATACTTTACCAAGCATGATGTCCTTCTCTAGGGATTGATCCCTCCTGACAACATGTGCAAAGCATGTAAGATGTAGTCTCACCATCTTTGCTTTCAAGAAGCACTCTGGTTGTACTTCTTCCAGAACAGATCTGTTTCTTCTTTTGACAGTCCATGGTACATTCACTATTGTTCTCCAACACCACAACTGAAAGACATCAATTCTTCTGTCTTCCTTCTTCACCATCCAGCTTTTGCATGGTTATGACGTAATTGAAAATACCATGGCTTGAGTCAGGTGCACCTTAGTCTTCAAGGTGATATTTTACTTTTCAACACTTTAAAGAGATCCTTTGCAGCAGATTTTCCCAACACAAAGCATCTTTTGATTTCTTGACTGCTGCTTCCATGGACATTGATTGTGGAACCAAGTAAAATGAAATCTTTGACAACTTCAATCCTTTCTCCATTTATCATGATGTTACTACTAATAATAGCTAACATTCTGAGCACTTATTCAGTGCCAGGCACTATTCTAAGAGCTTCAAGCACATTAATTTATTTAAGTTGAGTAACTTGTCCAGGATCATAAAACTGTAAGTAGTGGAGCCAGGATTCTGGATCTAGCTCCAGAGACTATGCTTGTAACTTTATACTATACTACCTTAGTCATCCTGGTACCTAAACAGTGACTGGTACTCAACAGGTATTCAAAAAATAAATAACTTACTGTTATTCAGGTACTAAAGAAGAAATGGCTGGTAATCACATCTCCCTTCTCCCAAAGAGGCTGCCTGGCCCACAGAAGTGAAAATACATATCCTGATCACTTGGGAAGCCATACAGTGCAGTGGCTAGTATGCTAAGTCCCACTTCCACCAATTACCAGATGTGTGACTTTACATTTCTCATCTATAAAATGAGAATAACAATGTCTACCTCACTGGTATTTTTGAGGATTAAATAAGATAAATGCATAATGGTACTTGAATACAAGTATTCAATATGCATTTGTTTTTTTATCACAAAAATTAACATTATTATTATTACTATTATTTGTCTGACTAGTGGTAGACTTAGCTGTGTAGTTCAGCATTCCTGTGATTTCCTGATAGGTCCTCTGGGACCCCAAGTCCTACCAAAGTTGATTATTTTTCAAGTTTAGAGCTCAACTGGGTATACAACACATAAAGAATATCACAGAGCCTCAGATTTCTGGCCCAGTGCCTAGAGAGGTAAAAGTCTTCAGGATGAAGTCCTATCCCACAACTCAAGCAATACCAGAAGCAAAATCAGGAAACCGCTACCTCTAGTGTGGCACAGCTAATAATGAAAGAAATCACACTAGAATACACATTTAATACAATGTTCTCTTGAGTTTAAAACTTCAGTTCAATCTTCACTGTCAAGCTGGAAAGGCTGATTCAGCCCAAGAGCCTGGTCAGGAGAAGCTAAGACCCACTGCCAGAGATGCTGGATATGTAGCTCTAAAAGGAGTGAAGGAGGACTTCTGAGGGGCCATGAGACACCCTCAGTAGTCTTTGTGACAAATTAACTCAAAGCCTATGGATTCCTAGGCCTGTATTAGGACCAGAAGGACATGATCACAGAAATCGTACACTTGAGAGAACTGGGTAGATCTCCAGAGCTCATCATGTGAATTGGCCCATGTCTTTAGATTATAAAGTACCTGATTATCATTAGCCTCACATTACAGGTAGGTAATACAATGAAAGGCCCAGAGAGAGTAAGTGACATGGCCCATGTGGCAAGAGAAATACCTAGTCTCAAGTAGTAAAAGTCCCTGGGTAACTAAATAGTTTGCAATCTACTAATAACCTAAAGGTTTGAACCTCCCAACAGTACCATGGAAAAATAAAGACTACAGTCCAGAAAATCCTATGGAGCAGTTCTACTTAGTAACACATGGGGCTCCAATGAGCTGAGTTTTTTTTTTGTTTTGTTTTTTAGTATTTAATTGTGCTTTAAGTATAAGTTTACAATCCATGTCAGTTTGTCATACAAAAACTTGTACACACACTACTATACAACTCTAGCTGTTCTCCGCACACTATGACAACAGGTACCTCCTTTCCACACTATATTTCCCATGTCTATTCAACTACCTCCTGCCCCCCTCTACCTTCTCATCTCACCTCTGGACAGGAGCTATGCAGTTAGCCTCATGTATATACTTAAGCTAAGAAGCACACTCTTCACTAGTATCATTTTATGCCTTGTAGTTCAGTCCAATCTTTTTCTGAAGAGTTGGCTTTAGGAATGGTTTCAGTTCTCGGCTAACAGAGAGTCTGGGAGCCATGTCATCTGGGGACTCACTCAACTGTCAGACCATCAAGTCTAGTGTTTTTAACAGAGTTCTGCACGCCCACTTTTCTCCCACTACGGCAGGGACTCTGTTGTATTCCCTGTTAGGGTCATCACTCATGGTGGACAGGCAACACCTAGTTCTTCTGGTCTCATGCCGATGTAGTCTTTGGATTATGTGGCTCTTTTTGTCTCTTGGGCTCATGCTTTCCTTATATCTTTCATTCTTGTGTGTTCCAGGTGGGTTTGGACCAACTGATTCCACTTAGATGGCCACTTGGTAGTTTATAAAACCCCAGATGCCACTCACCAAAGTGGGAACAGAACATTGTCTTAAAAAACTTGTTAACACCAATCAACCTAGATGTCAAGTGGGAGTTGATCTGATGGCAAAGAGTTTGGGTTTTCCATTCAGTCGCAAGGAGTAGCACTCCTAATGAAAAAGTAAGACTTACGATCATGAAACTATCAAAACACATGGTTAGATGGAATGGAGTATTTCAGAGAAGTTATAGGTACGGAAAGAAAGAAGAGATAAAGACAGTCTCAGAGTGAAACTCCCTGCCTATCCTGCCTATCAAACCTCTTTTGTCTTGTGATGAAAGGAGCCCTCCTTGCTTTTATAGCTCCCTTAGTACTTACTACCCTGTAATATCTGTTTGCCTATCTCCCCCACTCAATGGTAGTCTCTCAGAGTCATGCAACTTATCCCTTGAGAGAGAACCTATATAAGGCTGACAGAAGGTAACTCTGGTCCAGTAATTTAACTACTTACTTTCTTTATTTGTAAGATATTGATAATAGTAATCACCTCTGAAGACTTTTAAAAATTAAATATCTGTGAAAGCACCTAATACCTGACATATAATAAGCACTCAATGATTGCTAGCTCCCTTTCTACATTCCATTTGTCTGTGTTTCTGTAAAACATATTTTACTCATTGGACCAACATTTATTAAACAACACATATTTATTTATGTGCTGGCACTGTGTTAAGCCTAGGGATAAGATGACAGTCTTGCCTTACACTTCTCTTATAGAACCTCAAGCATCTAGCATGATGTCCATCACTGTCTGGCACAGAATAAGCACTCACTAAGTGAGAACTCCTGAAAACACTACTGAATATAAACCATTAGTAGGTCACTTACCAGTAAAGCAAGGCCATTCTATCTGCTCTGCTAGTGCTGGCTAGCAGCAGGTCTACACATTTGCAGAACTTCTCCGACAGTAGAGCCCAGCTATGGAGATGATGAGACAAACACAAGAATTTTCATACACAAACAAAAAAAGAAAGACAGATTCACTGGCCTAACAGAAACTGCAGAAACCTGGAGAGTATGCCCCCTGGACACCCTTTTAGCTCAGTAATAAAGTGATTCCCAAGGTACACTCTCAACGAAAGATTAGAAACATCTGTATCATGCTTGACAGAGAAGAGAGTCAGCAAAAAAGAGGAAGACCCTCAACAAGATGGACTGACACAGTGGCTGCAAAAACGGACTTAAGCATAAAAGCGACCGTGGGTATGGCGCAGGACCTGGCAGTGTTTCCTTCTGTTGTTTATACGGTCACTACGAGTCAGAACAGACTTGACGGCATCTAACAACAACAGCAATAAAACAAAACAAGTTTAAAGGGGCACAACAGCCAAGGAGCAAAGACGAGAAGCCAAGAGCAGACCAGAAATAACAGACAATCCAAGGTCAAAAAAGGAGAATGCTGACATGTTTGCTGGGTTGTTAATCAAAGTTGTAAGACAATATGCGTACTAACAGTTTAATGAGTAACTAGTTAGTTCTGTAAATCTTCATCTAACATAGAAAAAGGGGAAAAAAAAAAAAAAAACACAAGAAGGAGCCAGAAGAGATCCTCAAAATTGCTCTAAGTACCATACAGCAAAGTTCCAGACTCAGACACATTCCCATTTAGGGCCTGGGTTGTGATAGTGAAGTGAACACCCACCTTCACATTTCCTATATGCCTCACTGAGAAAGAAGAAAAATCCTCCTTTCTTTTAGTACTTCCTTGTTTGGAAAAGCTGATCTCCTGGGAAATGGCTGAGCCCATATCCTGGCAAATAGAATCTGGCAAAAGCATGAACTCCACAAAAGCATCTCAATCATTTCACCTTGCTGGGCTCCAGGGCTGAAAATAGCCCCAAATGAAAAACAAGCTATGTGGACTACTTATCCAGTTTCACAGCAAAGGCAGATCTTAAGCTGGCTGAATAGAACAAACCCCTCACTCCTTAACTCAAGCAGGCCTAGAAGCCTCACCTGTTTCCGGCCCCATAGCAACTGGCATAGCTCTGGCAGCACTCATGATTCATCTTTCCAAAACAGCAATGGAACAAGTATAAAACAGGAAAGCGTCTTCTGCAGTCAGCCTAGCACTGCTTGGAGGGGGTCACAGGAGAGAGACAACTACTCCTGGATACCTATGAAAATCGAGATATACCTGAAGATATCTGCAGATACCCTATTTCCTCATCAAATCTAAGACTGAAATGAAAGGCCCAGAGCAGCCTACACTCCAAAAGCAGCAGTCAGTACCTCTGTTTCATCTTCCAGCAACAGCTGTAACGAGTTCCTTCATCAAGGTCCTACCTCAATGCCTATTTACAGGCAGCCTTACCAATCCCAAGGAGAGTTAGTTTGTAGTCCCAGGAACCAAGTCCATTCCTGTCTATTATATACCTTGATTCATGCCGTTAATCAGTAGGTTCCCAGTACATCTTCTACACATTAAGAACTTGTAAAAGGAAGGCCCAGGTTTCAGAATCTGCATCTACAGTCTTGCCCAGAGCAGGGCCAGGCTCAGAGCAGATGATAAAATGCCTATTTATTACAGAGCAAAAATGAGCAGGTATAACAACAAGGCAGGAAAATTAAGAAAAGAATGTATCCTGCTTCACTCTCCCTAATGACCCCCACCCTGTACATGCTGCCCTTATATCTGGGCTTTATTTGGGTTTCCCAGTGTCTTCTCTTGTCAAAATCACAGCCATTTCTCCCTCCTCTAACATGCACAATCCTATCTGAACCATTCCCAGGAACCTCTGCGCCCCAGAGGTCTGTTCACCCTGTGGATACATTTTGGAGTTCCCTGAGGACATAGCCCCATATCTATTCACTTGTAGCACAGTACACAGCACTAGCCACAAGGAAGTTCATAAAAAATTATTTATGATTTAAAAAAATCATCACACCTCAAGTTTTCAATTGCTCATCCGTGAAAAGGTGAAAAAGGTGAATGACTGTCCCTGGCCTCTCTCACCTAGCAGCTGCCACAGGCTTAGGCTCTCTCTCTCTCTGTCTCTCTCTGTCTCTCCCTCTCTCAGTCTCTCTCACTCTCTCCACATCCTCAATTGATTCCCAGGGAATTATCCATAAAGGATTCAGGCCAAATGGTTCAACATCTATATCTGGCCTACAACTATGTGATACCCAAGACGTCATCAGAACAGATGACAGCTCATTCTTCACATCCCGCATCCCTCAGACTATAGGGAGTGACTCATCCACTCCAATCTCAGCTTAAGGCAGGAAAAGTGCTCCTGCTCCAAAGTAAGACAATGCTGTATCCACCACCCATTGGCGGGTCCACGTCTACAATTATGTTTGGGCTCATGTCTAAAAGTGGGAATGAGCTCATAAGCCCTTACCTGTATGGTCTGAACTCCTGTGGGAAAGCTTCCAACCAGAAAAGAAAATAAATTATAGCTGTCTACCACTGTTAAATCCAATAGCTCTCAGCAAAGCCCAATTAGTTTTTAAAGTTTACCATTTTTTAGTGTATAATTTAGCTGTTTTTAGTATATTAAAAAGGTGGTGCAACCATCACTATGATCTAACTATAGAACATTTTCAACACCCCAGAAAGGAAGCCTCAGACCCTTAGCACTCACTCCCTATTACCCCCTACCCCCAAGCCCAGGAAATCACAGATTTACTTTTGGCCTCAATTTTTTTTTAATCTTTTTAAAGTTACTGTGGAGTCAATTCTGATTCATGGTGACTTCATGTTATTCAGAATAGAACTGTACTCCATGGAGTTTTCAATGGCTGTGACCTCTTGGAAGGAGACAACCAGGCCTTTCTTCTCAAGCACTTTGGAGTGAACTTGAGGAGTCAACCTTTTGGTTAGCAGCAGACTGCTTAACCATTTGTCCTACCCAGGGACTCTCTGGTCTCTATAGATTTGCCCTATTCTGGACATTTTATGTAAATGGAATCAGATGTGACCTTTTGTGACTGGCTTCTTTCACTTAACACATTATTTTCAAGATTCATCCATTTTGTAGCATGTATCAGTATTTCATTCCTGTTTATGGCAGAATAATACTCCATTGTATGGATATGCCACATTTAGTTCATCCATTCATTAGCTGATGGCTATTCAGATTACTTCCACTTTCAGCTATTATGAATAATGCTATAAATTATCTGTTTACTAGTTTTTTGTAGGAATATATGTTTTCAATTTGCTTATATATATACTTAGGACTCTGGTAGCACAATGGTTCAGTGCTACATCTGCTAACCAAAAGGTTAGCAGCTCAAATCCACCAAGCAGTCCTGGAAACTCTACAAAACAGTTATACTCTGTCCTATAGGGTCACTATAGGTAACACAGTAATATCATCCGGTAAGGAGCATAACAACATCAGGTAAGTAGGGTTAAAGACAGAGTGAGCAGCCCTCACTTGTCTGTCAGTGGAGGCTTGCTTGTTGCTGTGATGATGGAAACTATGCCACTGGTATTTAAGGTACCAGCAGGATCACCTATGGAAGACAGGTTTCAGCTGAGCTTCCAAACTAAGACAGACTAGGAAGAGGGACCTGGCAGTCTACTTCTGAAAGGAAGTAGCCACAGAAAACCTTATGAATAGCAGCCAAACATTGTCATATAAGGTGCCGGAAAGTGAGCCCCCACGTTGGAAGGCATTCAGAAGGCGACTGGGGAAGAAGTGCCTCCGCAAAATAGAGGCAACCTTAATGATGTGGATGGAATGAGGCCTCCAGGATCTTTGCTTGTTGATGTGGCATGACTCAAAATGAGAAGAAACAGCTGCAAACATCCATTAATAATTGGGACATGGAATGTATGAAGCATAAATCTAGGAAAACTGGAAAAGGTCAAAAATGAAATGGAACACATAAACATTTGTTTCCTAGGCATTCCTGATTCAGCCATTTTGAATCCAACAATCATATGGTCTACTATGCTGGAAATGAAAACTTGAAGAGGAACAGTGTTGCATTCACATCAATAAGAACATTTCAAGATCTGTCCTGAAGTACAATGCTGTTAGTGATAGGATAATATCCATATGCCTAACAAGGAAGGCCAGTTAATACAACTATTATTCAAATTTACGCACCAACCACTAAGGCCAAAGACGAAGAGACTGAAGATTTTTACCAGCTTCTGCAGTCTGAAATTGATCAAACTTGCAATCAGGACACATTATTAATTACTTGTAACTAGAATGCAAAATTTGGAAACAAAGAAGAAGCATCACTAGTTGGAAAACACAGCCTTGGTGACAGAAATAATGCTGGTGATCACATGATAGAATTTTGCAAGACAAACAGCTTCTTCGTTGCAAATATCCTTTTAACCAATACAAACGGTGACTGTACACATGGACCTCACCAGATGGAAGATACAGGAATGAAATCGACTACATCTGTGGAAAAAGACTATGGAAAAGCTCCATATCAGCAGTCAGAACAAGGCTAGGTGCCAACTGTGGCACAGATCATCAATCGCTCACATGCAAATTCAAACCGAAACTGAAGAAAATTAGAACGAGTCCACATGAGCCAAAGTGTGACCTTGAGTACGTCCCTCCCGAGTTTAAAGACTATCTCAAGAACAGATCTGATGTGCTGATCACTAATGACCAAAGACCAGATGAACTGTGGAATGACATCAAAAACATCATCCATGAAGAAGGCAAGAGGTCATTAAAAAGACAGGAAAAAAAAAATGAACTAAATCGGGTGTCAAAAGAAACTCTAAAACTTGCTCTCAGATGTCAAGCAGCTAAGGCAAAAGGAAGGAATGGTGAAGTAAAAAACCTAAACAGAAGATTTCAAAGAGCAACTTAAGAGGACAAAAGAAAGTATTACAACGACATGTGCAAAGAGCTGGAAATGGAAAACCAGAAGGGAAGAACATGTTCTGCATTTCTCAAGCTGAAAGGACTGAAGAAAACATTCAAGTCTCAAGTTGCAATAGTGAAAGATTCTACACAGAAACTATTAAATGACTCAGGGAGCATCAAAAGAAAATGACAGGAATACAGAGTCGTTATACCAGAAAGAACTCGTTAATGTTCAGCCATCGGAAAAGGTAGCATATGATCAGGAACCAATGGTACTGAATGAAGAAGTTGAAGCCGCACTGAAGGCACTGGCAGCAACAAGGCTCCAAGAATTGAGGGAATATCAACTGAGATATTTCAACAAACAGATGTGGCACTGGAAGTTTTCACTCATCTATGCCAAGAAATTTGGAGGACAGCTCCTTAGCCAGCTGACTGGAAGAGATCCATATTTATGCTCACTCCAAAGAAAGGTGACACAACCAAAAGCAGAAATTACCAAACAATATCACTACTATCACATGCAAGTAAAACTTTAGTCAATATCATTCAAAAGTGACTGCAACAGTATATTGACAAGGAACTACCAGCAATTCAAGCTGGATTCAGAAGAGGACATGGAACTAAGGGTATCTTTGCTGATGTCACATGAATCTTGGCTGGAAGTACAGAATACCAGACAAATGTTTACTTGAGTTTCATTGACTATGCAAAGGCATTCAACTGTGTGGATCATAATAAATTATAGTTAACGTTGTTGAGAATGGGAATTCCAGAACACCTAATTGTGCTATTAAGGGATCTGTATATGGATCAAGAGGCAGTCACGCAAACGGAACAAGGGGACACTACATGGTTTAAAGTCAGGAAAGGTATGAATCAGGATTGTATCCTTTCACCATACCTTTTTAGTCCGTATGCTGAGCAAATAACCAAGAAGATGGATTATACGAAGAATGAGGCATCAGGATTGGAGGACGACTCATTAACAACCTGTGTTACGCAGACACCACCACCTTACTTGCTGGAAGTGAAGAAGATTTGAAATGCTTACTGATGAAAATCAAGGACTACAGCATTCAGTATAGACTGCACCTCAACATCAAGAAAACAAAAATGCTCACAACTGGACCAGTAAGCAGCATCATCATACATGGAGAAAGTATTGAGGTTGTCAAGGGTTTCATTTTACTTGGGTCTACAATCAACGCTCATAGAAGCAGCAGTCAGGAAATCAAAAGATGCACTGCACTGGGAAACTCTGCTGCAAAACATCTATTTAAAGTATTCAAAAGTAAAGATGTCACCTTTAAGACTAAAATTTGCTGGACCCAAGCCATGGTATTTTCAATTGCATCACATGCATGCAAAAGCTGGACAATGAACAAAGAAGACAGAAGAAGAATGGATGCCTTCGAATTGTGGTGTTGGAGAAGAATGCTGAATGTACTGTAGACTGCCCAAAGAACAAACAGATCTATTCTGGAAGAAGTACAACCAGAGTGCCCCTTGGAAGCAAAGATGGCAAGATTGCGTCTTACATACTTTGGACATGTTGTCAAGAGGTATCAGTCCCTGGAGAAGGACATCATGGTTGGTAGAGTGGAGGGTCAGTGAAAAAGAGGAAGACCCTCGACGAGATGGACTGACACAGTGGCCGCAACAATGGGCTTAAGCATAAAAATGACTGTGGACATGGTGCAAGACTGGGCAGTGTTTTGTTCTGTTGTACATAGGGTCACTATGAGTCGGAACCAACTTCATGGCACCTAACAACAACACAGGGTCACTAAGAGTTGGAATCAATTCAATAGCAGTGAGTTTGGTTTTTTGGTTTAGAAATACAGGAGAGGAACCGCTAGGTAATGTGTCTATGTTTAACTTTTTTAAGTCAAATTACCTTTTAAAACATATTAAATCACTTCTCTGTCTTCTTCACTGTCAAGACCTTCTATGATGAGTCCCACTCTCTACTATACCTGCAGGAGCCCAGTGAGTACTGTCTTGGCTGGTGTCTACTGTACTAAACAGCATAGATACAGAACATTTCCATTATCCCTGAAAGTTCTATCAGACAGTACTGGTCTAGAAGAATAAGATGATTAGAATGGCTATGCTGTTGCTGTTGTTGTTGTTGGTGGTGGTAGATGCTATCAAGTAAATTTCTAACTCATAGCAACTGTTACAGTTAAGATTGTATGTCAATTTAGCTGGGCCATGATTCACAGCCACTATATAATGACCACTCCCATGATGTGATTTGCTGTGTGTAGCCAATCAGTTGAAAGTGAGTTTCTTTGGGTATATAAACTGCATCTGAATATGGCTGTTCTGGCTTTTGCCCTCTCTGGATCTTATAGCTGCCTCTTGTCATCTGATCTCTGATTCTTGGGACTTGAGCTAGCAGCTTAACTGCCAATCTTGAGATTAATCGATCTCAGCCTGTGAGCAAGACTGCTGCTCTCTAACCTGCCAATCCTGAGTTTGCCAGCCCCTGAAGCCATGTGAACCAATAGAAGCCTCTATCCTGACTCATGAACTTGGGACAGTCCAACCTCTACAATCATGTGAGCTTTTCCCTTGAGATACATATATATATATATATATATACACACACACACACACACATATTTGTACACTTTATTGGTTTTGCTTCTCTAGAGAACCCAGCCTAAGACAGCAACCCAATATGATAGTGTAGAACTGCCCATAAGGTTTTCTAGGATATAATCTTTATGGGAGCAGACTGCCAGGTCTTTCCTCTTGCAGTGCTGCTGGGTGGATCTGAACCACCAACCTTTCGGTCAGCAGCTGAGCATTTACCCATCGTGCCACCAGCATTCCTTAGAATGGTTATAGGTAACATTTAATGAATGTTTACAATGAGCCAGACACTGTACCAAAACCTGCATAGGAATTATCACTTTAAATCATCATAATAACACTATGTGTCGTTACTCCATTTTAATAAATGTGTAAACTGAGGCTTTCAAAAGTTAAAATATTTTAGGAGTTACATAACTTGTCCAAGGTCACATAGCTAGTAAGTTGAGCCAAGATTTAAACCCAGAAAGTCTGTCTCCAGAGTCTTTTTAACCTTTTGCCTTATTAACTACTACTTTACAAACAAATGGCTACAATACGGGAAAAATGTACTAATTGCCACAGCAAGGTACAGATAAAAAACTAAGGGACTTCAAAAGACCAGAGGAGGTATTCCCTTAAAAAAATGAATATAGACATACCATTTGACCCAGTAATTCCACTGCTTGGAATATATCCTACAGAATTAAGGCCATTCACACCAACTGATACATGCACATGAATGTTTATTGCAGCACAGTCCGCAACAGCAAAAAGCTGGAATCAACTCAGATGCCAGGAATGGATAGGTAAACTATGGTACTTATACTCAGTGGAACACTATGCAATGATAAAGAACAACGATGATAGCAGGAAACATTTCTTAACCTGGTTTCAACTGGAGGACATTACGCTGAGTGAAAGTAGTCAGTGACAAAAGGACAAATATTGTATAAGACCCCTATGATAACAACTTAAAAACAGACTCATGCATAGAAGAAAAGACTCTGTGACAGCTGCAAGGGTAGGGAGGGAGGGACGGTGAGGAGGGCAGGGCTTAGATTAGACAGTTAATAGAAATTTGTTTGGGTGAAATCGCTGACAGCAGACATTAGAAAGAAGATTAATAACTGGCCTTCAACACAATTTGGGTCCTCCTCCCATCTTAACCCAATATTGCAAGGATAGAGTAGCTGGGGCAGGGAGCGGGGGGCGGGGGGCTGGGGACATGCTCTCAGGCGAAATCAAGGCCAATTGGCACAGCTAGCATTTTGCTAATGAGGACTCTGTGCACCTCTCATCGGTGAGTGGCATCTGGGGTCTTAAAAGCTGCTAAGCTGCCATCTGAGGGTACAGCAAGTGGTCCCAACTCAACAGGAACAGATGAGCACTAAGGACAAGAATGACACAGGGAAAAGAGAACCCAGGACACAGAGAGACCCACGTGAGTGGGTCTCTACATCCACTCGTGACCAGAAGAATCGGATGGTGCCCGGCCACCACCAGTGATAGCCACGATGGAGCTCACAAAGTTGAGTCTCACTGGCAACAAGACAATAAATAGGGGTGCACCCTGAGATCGCCAATGAAAGACCACAGTTGATGGTCCAGGGGCCTCGGGGTTCCCCTGGGAGCATGGCCCTTGGTCCTGGTGCTATCGCTGTCCATAAATCATAATGAAGGCCAACTTTTCAAACAGCAATGGATTGGACTTGGTGACACAGAGTAACCCTATCTTGTGGGAATTTTATGGTTCTATGCATCTGTAGGATAGCATCCTGCTGACTTCTTGCTGGAGGAAGGGGAGTGGGTGGAGAGGATGCGACAGGAGACTGTTGGGAGGACAGGACATGTATGGAGCAGATAAGAGGGGTGTGCTGTCACCAGGCAGGGAGAGCAGTGAAAGGTGCATATAGGTAGACATGTAAATTTATACAGGAATGTACATTTCCACTCAGTCATAATTACAAAAAAAAAGGCAAATAAATAAATAAATACTGTAAAAAAAATACTTTCATTGTTGATCTTATTTTTTCTTGGATGAGCTTTATCGTTTTAGATTTGATATGTACATGTTTTATCCAGTTTGAGTTGGTTTTTGTATAAGGTGTGAGATACAGTTCTTGTTTCAATTTTTTGCAAATGGAGATCCAATTTTGCCAGCTTTGTTTCAATTTTTTGCAAATGGAGATCCAATTTTGCCAGCACCATTTGTTGAAGAGATTGCTTTTACCCCAGTTTAACACCTTAGGGCCTTAAGAAACAATGTGGAACTAAAAGAGAGAGTGGAGGAAAGTGGTCTCCACATTCATATCTTCTAGGAGGTACATATAACAGGTCCCAAGTTTCCTTTCTGCCAACTTACATGAAGCCCCTTTTGGAGATGGGTTTCATTCAACCCCTGAGTCGGGATTTCATCAGTCAGTGTCCCCAGGAGTAGCACCAGAGTTTCTAGTGGAAACCAGTTTCTACAGTTTCAAGCTGCTGAAAACATCTGGCTGGTTCCCACATAGCTCACTCACCTTCTTGACTTCGGAAAGGGAGAGCCAGGCCACACACAACCTACTATTAAAAAAAAAAAAAAAACACTTTACCTGTCCATTAATTCACTGAATCTTTACAACATCCCCTACTACCTCAGAGCAGAAATTCCTGCTCTCATTTTGCAGATGAAGAAACTCCAACCTTAAAAATTTAAGTCATTTTGCCTACCCTGACATTGGAATACAACATGGAGCCCCTGACACAGCAGGAGAAAAACAGGTGTGCAGAACTAAAACACTATTAAAAAGACTAGCCTTGATAGTCCAGCAGACTGGAGACATGGCCTCTGAACTCTCTGTTAGCCCAGAACTAAAACCACTACCAAAGACAACTCTTAGGCAAAGATCAGACTGGACTGTAAGACATAAAATGATACTGGTGAAGAGTCTACCTCTTGGATTAAACAGATACACAAGACTAACTGGGCAGCTCCTGTACAGAGGTAAGATGAGTGGGCAGGAGGGGGACAGGAGCTAGTTGAATGGACACAGGAAATACCGGGTGGAAAGGAGTAGTGTGCTGTCACAGGGTGGGGAGAGTAGGTAGAGTTACATAGCAGTGTGTATTTAAGTTTTTGTAGGATAAATTGACTTGGATTGTAAACTTGCACTTAAAGCACAATAAAATATTTTAAAAATAATAACAAAGGTAAAGAAAGGATGAAACACAAGAAAGAAGGAACCCAAAAACCCTGAGTACTGGAAATCCAGGCCCACCTCTGGACTTTACAACTACCTAAGTCAATACATGTCTTTTTTAAAATTTAATAAAAATTAAATTAAAGGTCACCTCTAAATTAAAAAAAAAAATTAAGTAATTTTGCTAAGTCATGCAGATACAGAGAAAGAAGAATCTAGGACTCTGAATCTTGGTCCAGACCCTTGTGAGCTGATGGTAAGAGTCATCCAGTAAGATACCTTCTTTGATCACCCCAGCTAAAACAGTACCCTCACCACTCTGTAACCCTTTATCCTGCTTATTTTGTTTTCTAGAGATTATTTAACTAATATTATACGGTACTTGTTTTTTGCCCAGCTTGAATATGTGAGAAGGGAATCTGTCTTATCCTCTATTGCATAAGGGTCTAGCAGAGTTTATGGCACAAGTTATTTACTGGCCAAATATTTGGTCTCAAATATTTACTGTATGAACGAATGCATCTACTGCAGATCCCAACTGATCCTCTCTAACCATTTATGCCAAGCCAGCTTTCAGTCTTTCCTCCAATTTCCTATGTGTGTTCAAATTTCATTCAGTATTTATTAATATGCCAAGGCAGGCCATATACTAGATACTAAGGACATGTATGAATCAAATATGATTCCTGACTCTAGAAACACAACCTAGTGGTTTGGGCCAGACAATAAAAAGAGTGTTCCGCTATAAGGATGTTTACAGAAGACAGCATCTAACTAGTGATGAGGACGAGAGGCTTTCCAGAGGAAGTGACATATAACTTGAGCTTCGAGCAACAATTACAATTTTAAGCACCAGAAAAGAGAGGAAGGATACTATAGACAAGGATAAAAGTATGGGCATGCCCTAAGGACTAAGAACTAAGTACATTTAAAGACTAATGAGTGATTTGTAAGCCAAGGAAGGTTTTCAAAAAAGAATAGCTCGACAGCGCTATACTCTTAAAGGAAAATTCAATGTCACTAAATCTTCCCCCTCCAGATGCAGCCCTGGCTTGAGTCTGTTCCTCCAGGAAACCTGGGCTTCCATCCCACAGCCATCCAAACCTGCCATTTTAGCAATAAGTTATGCTCCCTGCCCTACATCTTCTCCTCATTTCTTGTGTCAGACACTCAAAAGTCCCCACTGAGAAAGCAACCCCCATGTGTTCTAGCCCTGACTCCCCTACAATACAGAGCTGGTCAGGCTGGAGAATAAGAGAAGAAGGCCTGAATGGCCTCTCCTGAAGCACATGCTTGAAGTGGCGGTAACTCTGAGAAGGAGCTAGCCCGGGACACCAAAGACATCACCATCATACAATGGTCTGAAACCCATCTAATTTTTCTTTTCTAAAGATAAAGTGATTTAAAAAGAATAAAAAAGTATTTAACAAACATCTTTACAGCAGTATCGGGTTTCAGAAATAACTGAAATCTCACGACAACAACTGGGTTCTTGACTTTCCAGAAGCAACAACTCTAATGCTAAAGTTTTGTAGAAAAACAACAGGGATGTTACTCCCAAAGTTTAACAGTGAAGTCACTCCCACTCCCAGCCATCCACATGCTGCTCTCATTGCCTTCAGGAGCCAATAAGACCAGGAGACTAGGGACTTTGGGCGCAACGTTCAAGCTCAGCTCCTCACAGCCAACAGGCTCCAGGTTTGACTGATGACTGGAACTGAAGACATGAAGAACAGCCTTCAAGGGTTACCAGCACAACTTCCACAGGCTCCTTTTGCCCCCAGATGCCCTATACACATAGCAATGCCAACAACAAAAACAACTAACAAATACTTCTGCTTTTAAGATAAAAGACTACAGCCTACATTATAAGCTACAATTCAACATAAAAAAAAAAAACACCCTCACAACAGGACCAATAAGTAACATCATGATAAACAGAGAAAATACTGAAGTTATACAGGATGTCATTTTACTTGGATCCACCATCAATACCCATGGAAGCAGCAGTCAAGAAATCACATGATCCTGAGGTTCATCCTTTAGTCAAAGATCAGACAGGCCCAAAAAACAAGACTAAATGGATACATCAGCCCAGGTGCACAGACAAGAAGGCAGGAGGGATTAGGAAAGCTGGTAATGAGGAAACCAAGGTCGAGAAGGGGAGAGTATTGACATGTCATGGGTTGGCAACCAATGTCACAAAACACTATATATATTAACTGTTTAATAAGAAGCTGGTTTGCTCTGTAAACCTTCATCTAAAGTACAATTTATAAATGAAAAAAAGAAATCAACATATTGCACTGGGCAAAGTTGCTGTAAACAGCCTCTGTAAAGCACTAAAAAGCAAAGATGTCACTTTGAGGGCTAAGATGCACCTGACCCAAGCCATAATACTTTCAATTGCCTCATATGTATGCCAAAGCCAGACAATGAATAAGAAAGACCAAAGAAAAACTGATGCTTTTGAATTCTGGTGTTAGTGAAGAATATTGAGTATACCATGGACTGCCAGAAGAATGAACAAGTCTGTCTTGGAAGAAGTATAACCACTGTTCTTTAGAAGTGAGAATGATGAGACTCATCTCACTCACTTTGTACATGTTATCAAGAGGGACCAGTTCCTGAAGAAAGACATCATGCTTAGTAAGGTACAGAGTTAGCGAAAAAAAAAAAAAAAAAACACAATGACCTCCAGTGACATGGATCAACTCAGTGGCTATAACAATGGGCTCGAACACAGCAACAATTTTAAGGATGGCACAGGACCAGGCACTGTTTTGTTCTGTTGTACGCAGGGTTGCTATGATTCGGACCCGACCCTACGACACCTAACAACAGTGTGACTCTTCAGTACATTCTCACAATAGCCCTAAGACTCAGAGACACTGATGATTTACCCAGGGTCATAAGGTTAATAAACAACAGTAAATTCAGATTTCAAACCCTGGTCTGCCTGTTTCCAAAGCTCATGCCATTGCAACATGAAATTGACTCACGCCATATGCATCCTGCCCCAACTATTTCCTGGACATACAAGAGAATGCTCTAACCATTCAAAATAAACCAACGCTTCTTAATTTAACATTAATCCTAGTAGCCACAGGGACAGAACCTCTCTCAGGCCAAAGCAACCAGATGACTGACACAACTGAGAGGTATTTGAGATTGTCACTGGGGTCAATTCACCATTGCTGAGTTACCAACCAAGCGTCCTAAAGCCTACAAAGTAGAGGTTCTGCCATGGATGGCCCCTGCAGGGACACAGGGAAAATGCAAGGGAGAAACATATGGAAGAGAAACACTAAGCTAGAAAGCAGCAGGCTTGAGATCTAGTCTCAGTCTTGACTTAATTAGCTATATGACCTTTGGAAATTGTCTGCTTTCTTTGCACTTATTTTCTCTGCCATAATTTGAAGGTAACTCCTTCCTGTCATACCTCACAGAGTTAGTGTGGGTATGGTGGGCAAAAAGACAGGTCCTGAAGAGGAGAATGCTTTGTAAATTGTAAAGCACAAACCAATCTGAGGGGTCATTAAGGTATGACTATCATCAGCTGACTGGGAGAAGATTACTGTCCATGGAACCATTTAGAGGTGAAACTGTAGATAATTAGTTGCCAAATTATATGGTACGGACTAAAAAGATTATAGTTATAGAAAGGAAAAAAAAACCAAACCCACCGCTATCAAGTCAATTGCAACTCATACCAACCCTATAGGTCAGAGTAGAACTGCACCATAGTTTCCAAGGAGTGCCTCGCAGATTTGAATTGCTGACCTTCTGATTAGCAGACATAGCACCTAACCACTATGAAAAGTCTCTCAAATTAGTCAGAGAAAATGCAGAGAAAAGAACAGACAGGATCTGAGGGTGATGGAAAGCAATAGTGGAAGCAAAAGTATGTAGCCAGGGAAAAGAGGGGTGAAGAAGCAAGAGATTTAACAATCCTATCAGATGCTGCATGTTGGGAGATCTGGAAGATCACAACGGGTAGACAGGGTAAGGCCAAACTATGGAGAGAAGATAAGCAGGTTGAAGAGCAGGATGCATGCAACTGGCAAGGAACCATTACAGCTTGCAATACAGGGCAGAACAAATCTGGATTTCAGATCAAACATTTATTGACATTTATAAGCACTGTCACAGCCTACAGGGATAGAGAGATGAATAAGACACAACCCGTTTAGGGTCATGGTTAAATGGGTCTATTGAGATAACTGGCCTAACGTTTCTTTTAGTTTTTTGTTCTAGATCCTAGTTTGGTGAGAAGCATCTGGGGTCTTAAAAGCTTGCAAGCAGCCACCCAAGATACACCGGGTCTTTGCTCTTCTGGAGCAGCAGAAGAAGATCCAGGAATTGGAGATGGACACGGACTACAGGTCTAATTGCTTCCACAAACTACCACCTCAATTATCATGAGTCCAGACAAAATGTTTGGTACCCAGCAACCATTACTGAATGCTTTAATTTAGGACTCAATAGACAGATGATGATCAAAAGATGGAAAAAATGTGGAACAGACATCAAATTCCTATGGAAACTATCGACACAATTGCTTTGGAAATCGATTTGGTGCTCCTTAAAAAGCTAGAAATAGAAGATACAGCAATCCTACTCCCTGGAATATATCCAGAGAAATAAGAACTGTCACACAAATAGACACATACACATTCACGTTTATTGCAGTACCCCTCACGATAGCAAAAAAATGAGAATCACCTAGGTACTCATCAACAGATGAATGGATAAACAAATTATTATATGCACACACAATGGAATATACAATGATAAAAAAAGTGATGAATCTGTAAAACATTTTACAACACAAATGAATCTGGAAGGACTTATGCTAAACAAAATTAGTCACAAGGACAAATGTTGCATGATATCACGACTAAGAACTCAAGAAAAGGTTTAAACACATAAGAAAACATTCTTTGATGGTTACAAGGGTGGGGAGAGGGAAGAAGAGAATTTACTAACTAGAGAGTAGACCAAAATTATCTTAGTTGAAGGGAAGGATAATACACAATACAGGGGAAGTCAACACAACTGGACCAAACCAAAAACTAAGAAGTTTCCTGAATACAATCTGTCTTAGTCAGTGTCTTCATCAGCTGGTACTGCTCTAACAGAAAATACCATGAGTGGAAGGTTTCATGAGGAGAAGCTTTTATTGTCATAGTCCGGTAAGCCACAAATCCATTCATAAGCTACAAGTCCATTCAATATGAAAAATCATCACAGTCCAGTAGGCTGAGTCCAAATCCAGTGAGAGCATCTCAGCACAGGAACCTTGGGTCCAAAGGACGTGCTCTGCTCTCAGTGCTTCTCTCTCGGTGGTATAAGGTTCCCAACTTCCTCAGCTCACTTCTCTCCCTTATATTCCACAAGCTTGAGTCCTGCCTCACTAAACACAACTGCACACCATTCTCCATCATCAATATCACAGAGGCAGGATTCACAGCACATGGGAGGAAGGGCACCATATTGGAACTCCAAACCAAGTCAAATCAACACATACATTTTTGGGGGGACACAATTCAATCCATGACAGTCAGCTGGGGCTGCTCTAACAGAAATACCACAGAGTGGATGGCTTTAACAAAGGAAGGCTTACTCTTACACAGTCCAGTAGGCTATAAAGTCCAAATTCAAGATGTCTGCTCCAGGGGAAGGCTTTCCCCTTGTCGGCTCTGGAGGAAAGTCCAGTATTGCATCAGTCTTTGTCCAGGGAGTATCCTGGCACAGGAACCTCAGATCTGAAGGACACACTTTTCTTCCAGTGCTGCCTGCTTGATGGTACAAGGTTCCCAACTCTCAGCCTGCTTCCCTTTCCTTTTATCTCTTGCAGGATGAAAGGATTAAGGGTGGGACAAGCCATACTCCAGGGAAGCTCCCTTTACAATGGAGCAGGGAGAGGTGATCTTATAAAGGGATTTACAGTCCCACTCTAATCTTTAACATACAGAATAGGAAAACCACAAAATGGAAAGACAGTCACAAGATACTGGGAATCACGGCCCAGCCATGTGGCTAAACCTATTTTTAGGGGGACACAATTCAATCTGTGACACAACCAAACACTTCAAGGGACAGAGTAGCACGAGCAGGGAGTCTGAAAACACTGGTTTCAGAAGACTGGTTTCAAGTCAACCGGCACTACAAAGTTTATTAAGAAAATCTTCTGGAAAAAAAGAAAGAAAATATTCCACACCCCACTTCAGTAAGCAGCACCTGGGGTCTTAAAAGCTTGAAAGCAGCCATCTACGATGCTTTAATTAGTCCTAAGCCACACACAGCAAAGCAGAATGAAGAACATCAAAGACATAAGGAAAACATTAGCCCAAGAGACAAAAAGGCCACTTGAATCTGAGATTCCATCAGCCTGAGACCATCAGAACTGGATGGTACCTGGGTGCCACTAAAGACCTCCCTGACAGGGAACATAACCAAGAGTGAATCCCTAATGGAACAGGAGAGAAACTGGGGTGCAGAATTCAAACTCTATTGAAAAAGACCAGACTTAATGGTATAACTGGATCTAGAGGAATCCCAGAAGACATGGCCCCAAATTCTCTGTAAACCTAGAACTAAAATAATTTCTGAAGCCAACTGTTCAGATAAAGATTAGACTGGACAATAAAACATTTACTTGTGAAAAGCATGTTTCTTACTTAATTCAAGTACATAAAAGAAACTAAATTGGCAGCTGCTGTAGAGTGGTGGTATGAGAAGGCAGAAAGACATGGGAACTGGTTGAACGGACCCCAGAAACCCAGGATAGAATTTGGAGTGTGCTGCCACTTTATATGAATTGCAATTAGGGTCACGTAACAGTACATGTATAGATGTTTGCATGAGAACTTAACTTGAGCTATAAAATTTCACCTAAAGCAGAATTAAAAAATAGCGTATTTTTTAATTCTTATGGAAAGCTGGTTTATTGGATTCATTCAGATTGGGAGAACCTCCCGAACTTATTGTCCTCAAATAATCTTTAAACCTTGAACCAAAACTATTCCATGAAGTCATCTTTAAACTCAACAAACAGTTTAACTTAATTAATAAACAATGTCAGCCTTGCATGTGACTGGAAGAACTGGATGGTGCCCAGCCACCACCAGTGATACCCATGATGGGGCTCACAAAGTTGAGGCTCACAGGCAACATGAAAATAAAAAGGGGTGCACCCTGAGATCTCCACTAAAACACCATAATTGATGGTCCAGGAGCCTAGAGGTTTCCCCGGGAGCAGGGCCCCTGGCCCTGATGCTGCCCCTGTCCATAAATCATAATGGAGGTCAACTCTTCAGACAGAAATGGATTGGACTTGGTGACATAGAGTGAACATATCCTGTGTGGACTTCATGGTTCTATGCATCTATAGGATGTCATCCAGCTGACCTCTTACTGGTTGTGGGGAGAAGGTGGAGAGGAGGTAATAGGAGATTGTTAGGAGGATATGACATGCACAGAATAGAGAAGAGGAGTGTGCTGTCACCGGGCAGGGGTACAGTGGGAGCCACTCATTGGCCAGTATGCAAATTTATATGGGATTGTATATTCTCAGTCATAATAAAAATGTATATATTAAAAAAAAAGAACGTCAGCCTTGTTCACTGCACTCTTTTTTTTATCCTTGCTTCTTTTTTTCTTTTTATTTTTTTATTTAATATGACTGAGTGAAAATGTACATTCCCGTATAAATTTACATGCCCACCTATACGCAGCTTACACTGCTCTCCCTGTCCGGTGACAGCACACTATTCCTCTCTATTCCATACATGTCTCATCCTCCCAACAGTCTCCTTTCCCCTCCTCTCCAACCACTCTCCTTCCTCCAACCAGAGGTCAGCAAGCTGATATCCTAGAGATGTATAGAACCATAAAGTGCATACAATATATGGTCACTCTGCATCGCCAAGTCCAATCCATTCGTGTCCAAAGAGTTGATCTTTGTTATGATTTATGGGCAAGGGCAGCATCAGAGCCAGGGGCCATGCTCCCAGGGGAACCCCGAAACCGCTGGACCATCAATTGATCACTGCACTCTTTTAAGGAATTATTTATGTGAGATCAAACTGACAACAGTAACTCTAAAGCACAGAGGAGAATTTTAAGGAGCCTAGAAGGTAAAAGTTAATGATGAGAAAACAACATGGGTAGAGACAGTGATAACGGTAACACATTGAGAAGGATGTAACCAATGAATTGAACCGTACATGTAGAAACCGCTGAGTAGGTATGTTTTGTTTCTTCACCAAAAAGAAAGAACTGGTGGTCCAACAACCTGGAGGGTCCACTGAGAACATGGACCCTAGACTTGCTGCTAGTGTAGCGCTGAAACCAGTACTGAAGCCAACACCTCAAACAAAGAATGGACTGGACTTGGGGACACACAGCGATACATGTGGTACGTGTACTTTATGGTTTAATATAAGGATGTCCTACTGGTTTGTTTTTTAGAGGTGAGAAGTGAGGGTGGAGAGGAGGGGACAAGTGTTGGTTGAGCAGATTCTGGAAGTAAAGAGTGGAAAACAAGAGTGTGTTTTCACAGGGTGAAGAGACCACAGAGAACTGCAGAGAAGTGGACACTTGGGGTCTTACACGGAAAATTTACTTAGATTGTAAACTTTCACTTAATCACAATAAAAAAAGAGAAAGAGAATCTCTAATCCTAGCTTTTTCGTTTGCAGAGTGACATGGACACTAAAGGAAAAAGCTGGATTCAAATCTCTATGCTGTCACTTGCTGGATAAGTGACCTTCGGCAAGTGACCAAAGCTCTCTAATTGCTAGTATCCCCAACTGCAGTGCTTAAGTAATAAAAATCCTCCACAGAATTATGTTGATTACTATATTATAAAAAGCACATTAAAAGAAAAAGAAAAAAACCTGACACATGCTTTCACCAGACATACAACAAATGATAATTACTCTTATTATAAAGAGCCCTGGCAGCAGAGTGGTTAACAGCTCAGTTATTTACCCAGAGTTAGCTGTTCAAACCTACCATCTATAGTGAGGGAGAAAAGATGTGGCAGAGTGTTCCTGTAAAAGATTTATAGCCTTGGAAACTAAGGGCAGTTCTACTCTGTCCTGCAGGGTCACTATGGTGAAAACCAACGTGACAGCAATGGGTATTATTATCAAACACTAGCTGTGTAACCTTAGGAAAGTTGTTTAACCTTTCTGGACTTCAGTTTCGCCATCTGCAAAACAGGGTTAATAACAGTTACCAAGAGGTTGTTTTGAGAGTTAAAAGAAACTGTTGGTGTAAAGCACCTAGCACAGAGAACAACTCAGCAAAATTCCCCTTTCTTCCATCTCTTCTAGTCTTAACCCTTTCACCCAAATGATATATGAGAGCTCCTATGTGGCAATGGAAACCCTGGTGGTGTAGTGGTTAAGAGCTAAAGCTGCTAACCAAAAGGTCAGAAGTTTGAATCCACTAGGCACTTCTTGGAAACCCTATGGAGCAGTTCTACTCTGTCCTATAGAGTAGCTATGAGTTACAGTTGACTAGACGGCAAAAAGCTTGGGTTTTTGTTTACTTCTCTGCCAATGCTCAGCTCCCGAAGGAGGATGGACACTCAGGACATAGGTAGTTTACTCACTGACTCTACCCCTAGTGGGCAGAGACCCACTTTAACTTTCAAATCAACTCTAATTTACCTACTCCCCTGCAGGAAGATACTCTTTACCTTCTTCCTGACAAATGGCTTCAACTCAAATGCAAGAAGCCTTTTCTACTTGGCAGGAGGCAGCTTCTCCTGCTTATTCATCCTCCCAAGAAACACAGCCAGAAGAGAAAGCTCAGAAGTCTGAAATGGTGTTCAGAGATACAAGAGTGGTATCCCCAAGACCTTAAAACCACTGCATAAAAGACAGAGGTGCTGGGCACCTTTGCTGAGAGGCAGATAAATCCACTGGTCAGTATACAGGACAAAAGAAAGCAAGCAAACCTGGAATTCCTTACAGTCCAGGAATGTCTGAAAACAAGGCCCTCAACTTGCTAGAGTCGGTCATGCATGAGGGAAAATTAGGTTTCACAAGTAAAGGTCAACTCATAAATGCCTAATTAAGTCAAGCAAACATATTCTGCTCCACCTTCTGTGAGGATTTACAACTGATCTGGAACTGCAGTCAAGCTAACAATTACTGAGGGGACAAGGGTAATAGCTGGCTATAAAAGCCCAACTCACATCCACTGAGTCCAGACACTAGCTGCTGTAAGTTGAGAACAAATTCTGCACGAACTTGCAGTGCAAATGTTACCTTGCCTGAAAAGACAAGAACCAGTCCTGCCATCAAGACCACAGAAAAGGCAGACAATCAACTGCCAAACCCTTGCTAAATCCCAGGGAGCTCCTACTGTGGGGAAATAACATCAATTAAAAAAAAAAAAAAAGCCAAACCCATTCCTGCTAATTCTGACTCACAGAAACCTATATGTGTCATAGTACAACAATGCTCCATAGGGTTGTCACTGGCTGTAATCTTGTGGAAGTAGACTGCCAGGATTTTCTTCTGCAGCACCACTGGATAGATTCCAACTAAGACAGGGCTAGCACCATAGAGCTATTTGTCTTAGATGTGAAACAAACCCTTACCCAGCCTATTTCCTATACTTTTTTTCCCCCTCCTCCAGAAGCTCTTAAAAGAGAAACAACCACTAGCTAGAATCAGCTGAAACAAGTCCAGTCCTCCACTGAGGCATCAGATGACCTGCAGGTCATTAAGTGCTTCATGCATGGCAAATTCTCTGCCCCTGGGTAAAGCCAGACATGCTAATGAATAAAAACGACTAAGTTTCTCCTGTGAGGAGACTAGAACCCAGGCCTTAGAAAATACTCATTCTAAAACACTCACTGCCTACGTGCACACCATTTTGTATTCTGAAATTGGAGAGGCGGGGCCAAGATGGCAGATGAAACACACGTCTCCCTAAATCCCTCTGGAAAGCATGACCTGAACTGATAACTAAACGGAGCCTTCTGGACACCTAGTGAGCCCTAGGATGTGGCACAGGGCTGTTAATTTGGACTTCATACCAATGAACGCAAAACCTCCTCTCTTTCGCTGACCCCACTCTTGGCAAGCACGGGCTTGCACAGACTGAAGGTAACTCAGCATTTTGGTTTTTTCCCCTCTGTCTTGGCTGGAGGGCAGAGCTGGGACTTGACTGGCCACTAGTCTCAGACACACCGCTCATGGGATCAGTAGGTGAAATTGCCATGTTTTGAGAGCCTGGCTTTGAACTCTGTGCATCTCGACACCTTTGGCCTCTCTTTCTGCCTCTGCCACGTAGTGGCTGGTGCCGAGGCAGTGGCAGGCTTGTGCAGGAAGCCATCTTGTTCCATTGGGAGGCAGAAGCACCCATACGGAGGCCCCAGCTGGACTTAGTTCCTGGGCTGGGAGGCAGCGCCTGCCCAGGGGAGAGCACTTTTCCAGCAGAAAAGCAGTATTTTACAGTGTCGCCTACGGCTGGGGCTTGGCTTGACTCTGTGCATCTCAGCAACTTTGGCCTCTCTTTTGGTCCCAGCCAGGTGGCAAGCGTGTGCAAGATACCATCTTATTCCACTGTGAGGTGGAAATACCCATACTGAAAACTCAGCTGGACCTAATTCTTGGACTAAGAGGCAGCACCTGCCCAGAGAAGAGTGCTTTTGTGGCAGAAAAGCAGTATTCTACATAGTGTCGCCTACAGCTGGGGCCCGACAGCAGAGGGCAGCAGGGCAGTAGCCTTTCTGTATCTTGAGCTGGTTTATAACATCTGGGGTTTGATATAGAGGTGCTTACTTTGCCAGCTGGGAAGAGGGACCTATACACCTGAAAACCTAACTGACTTTGGAAGTTGTCAGATACTTTTTACCTCTCATTTTAAGATAGCCTAGAGAAACAACTACAGTCCATCATCATAGCATCTCTCCCAGCCTCTGCTGACTCACAAGATGCCCAAAAACCAACAAACTCTGGAGAAATCCATAACCAAGAAACCACCCATGGTTTAACAAGGCCCCCAAAAGAAAGCACCTTACAACTTCCCAGATGAAGAAGCTTTTCTGAAACTACTGGAAGGTATATACAAAAGGATTATATAGAAAGCCCTCCTAGACCTTATACAAAGTGCAGCAGAGCAAAATGAAAAATTAAGCAAGCTGTTCAATCTGATGGAACATCAGTACTCCGAAATCCAACAGATCAAGAACAAAATTAAAGACACAGAAACTTCAATTCAAAGCCAAGAAAACAGAGAGAAATAAATGGAAGATAGACTTTCTGACTTAGAAGGCAGAGTTACTGACTTCAGCATCTATAAGGGGAAATCAGAAAAAAGAAACAAGAAAAATGAAAAAGCATTAAGAAGCATGTGGGACTCTACTAAGAGTGGCAACCTACAATTAATTGGAGTTCCTGAACAAGGTGAGACACCTGAGAACACAGAGAGCATTGTTGCTGAGCTGCTGACAGAAAAATTCCCAGAAATTATGAAAGAAGAGAACATAGATATCCAAGACACATACTGAACGCCACTCAATATAGATCTTAAAAGACTCCAAGACATATTATAATCAAGCTTAACAAAATGAAACATAAGCAAAAACTCTCAAAGGCAGCAAGACTCAAAGCAAAGCTAACATTCAGAAGAAACCCTGTAGGCTTTTGTTGGATTTCTCAGCAGAAATGATGCTGGCATGGAGACAGTGGCATGACACATTCCAAGCCTTGAAGCAGAAGAACTTCCAACCAAGAATTATATATCCTGCAAAACTATCTTCCAAATGTGAAAATGAAATTAAGATATTCGCAGATACACAGAAACTCAGAGAACTTATAAAAGCCAAACCAAAGCTACAAGAACACTGAAAGAATCTCTTGGCTTAGAAAAACAAAAGCACTAACTTTATATTTTAGAAGTAAATACAGGACACATCACCCAGAATCCTACTCAGTTAGGGAAGGCTCGAAACTCAATCAAAGATATAGTAGTGAAAGAAATAATCCAGTGATCTTATCATGAAAACTATGCTGGCATCATATCAAAAAGAGGGATGTACTACAGTCATTATAGTCCTTCCAGATGGAGAGGAAGTTGATAAGAATGGTAGTAATCGAAATTGGGTTTATACATAGTTTATTAAGGGGGATCTCAGGGGCAGCCATAAAGCACAATAAAGACATGACATATCAAATCAAGAAACGTAATACAGGAGTCTCAACAACCACAAAATCAACTCTGAAAAAGGTGAAAAATCAACTCAGAAAGAATGTCCCAGAACAGATTAATAAGAACAACAGAGAAAACATCAACACAAAAATAAACATATCACAATGGCAGCACTGAACACATACCTATCAATAATCACACTGAATGTGAACAGACCGAACGCTCCCAGTAGAGACACCGATTGACATTTTGGATCAGAAGACACGACCCATCCATATGCTGCCTACAAGAAACTCACCTCAGATTTAAAGATACGAACGAACTGAAAATTAAAGGATGGATGAATATATATCAAGCTAACAATACACAAAGAGCAGCTGTGGCAATTCTAATCTCAAATAAAATAGATTTTAATGTAAAATCCATTATCATGGACAAGGATAAACACTATTGCTCAAAGGTTCAAAACACAAACAGGACTTAACAATAGTAAATAATTATGCACCTAATATTAGAGCACATAAATACATTGAAGAATCACTGACCACACTCAGAAAGGAGATAGATCACTCCACAATAATAGTGAGAAACTTCAACACTCCATTCTCAATATTGGACAGATTGTCTAGAAAAAAGCTCAATAAAGACAGAAGATCTTGTTGTCACAATTAACCAACTAGACCTCATCGATATATACAGACCTTTCTACCCATCACCAGACAACTACACCTTCTTCTCCAGTGCACATGGAACATTCTCCAGAACAGACCATGTGTTAGGACGTAAAGCAATTCTCAACAAAATCCATACTACTGAATTAATGCAAAGCATCTTCTCAGATCATAAAGCCATAAGAGTCAAAACCAATAGAAAAAACATAGCTAGAAAGTGGAACTCATGGAAACTGAACAACATCTTGCTCAAAAAGCCATGGTGTTTTAGAAGAAATCAAGGATGAAATAAAGAAATTAATGGATTCCAACAAGAATGATACATGTGTCACATACTCAGAAAATGACATTTAAACTCTGCTCAAAGCCCTTTACCAATCTGTCCTGACACCTGAAATTCAACGCTACCACTTCATTCAGTTCAGTTTTAATACACTTCACGAGAAACAGAGCAATCAGAGGAGAGAGGTAAGTCCAGGTTTCCCTGACTGTCATACCATCCAGATTAGAGCGAAAGGGGAAAAGTACTTTGGGAAACCAGAATAAGGAAGCAATTCTGGCTGAAGGAATCAGATCTTCTGGAGGTCGGAGTTTAGCAAGGCTTAGAAGGAAGAATTGCAGAGCATGGATTATTTGTGCTACCTTAGGAAGACAACCAGGGGCTTTGGGAGATCTGAGGTCTGGTTCAGTTATTTGACAGGCTGTAATGATAATTAGGCAAGTTATTTTCCTTCCCTATTTCCTCATATGTAAAATGACCGTTATAAAGCATAACTCAAAAGATGGCTGTATACACATGGGTCTCCATGAGTCACAGCAGGCTTAAGGGCAAACAGTTTGGTCAAATTGTAGATATCTGAAAACAATGCAAAATTATCCTTGTCTATACACATATAAATGAATTCCATCTCGTGGAGAGTCAATTTTCCCCCATAGTAACCTCTTCCATGGCAAAACCAGTTTGACTCCTTTATACATCCATTTCAATATTCCTAATATATAAATATATCTGTTCTTTGTATTATTCTCCTTTGAAATAGTTACAGCATTACCTTGGTTTCTTCTCTCTGTATGAGTTAAAATCTTTAAACACACACACATACAAAGTTGGCTGTACAGAAAAACTAATCCAGTAAATGGCACACCGTGGGACTTAATAAATATCCTTTTCCTTGCCTCTTTCTGGTTAGAACATGAACACACACCAGGAACCAGGAAAGGATGGATAGTCCAGGACAATGGGAATTAATACACCAGTCAACAGAACAAGGGCCCTTTAGGAGCAGTGGAACGGAGTAGCCCTGAAAGAGTACTTCCTAAGCCTGGACAGTAGCAAATACACGCAGATCTGGATTCATGTTTCAGCCTACATGTCTCCCACCAACAGATATGTGACAGTTCATTCTGGATAAATATCACATCATCACAGCAGATTTAGGAGATCAGGAAGTGGAAACCCACTCCTCAGCTCCCTAGGAAAGACAGGCCTGTGCCAACTTTGATACTAAAGGAGGATGGAGCAGGACCTAGTGCTAGCAAAGTATTGAGTCCAGCTGTCAACAACAGTTTAATTGGTCCAACCTTAAAGGTCTATAATCACAGGAGATTAAAAGGAGCCCCAGAGAAAGCCTCTGCCCTTCACACAGCTCAGCCAATTAGATCTGCTCAAGTGTCCTAAATTTTATCACTAATTCTTGGGAGAATCAGCCTTCACCAGACTGACTTCTGTCTCAAAGTACAGGCACATGCTCAGCTCAGGAAGGCAGTTGGGTGTGGGCTCCAAGCAGCACAGCATTAAGGACGCCCTGAGGCCCTGACACCCTTCCTGCATCACTCAACTGAGCTGAAAGAGCTTCTCCTCTTGCCAAGCTAAATCCCCCACACTCAAGAGTCCTACTGTGACCTATTCTCCCAGCAGCTGTGCCCTAACTTAACTGGTTGAAACCAAACCTGTGGCCCCTGGAGTAGATTCAGACTCATAGTAACCATACAGGACAGAATAGAACCGACCCATAGGGTTTCCAAAGCTGTGGATCTTATGGGACGCAAACTGCCACATCTTTCTCCTGCAGAGTGGCTTGTAGGTTCAAACTGCTGACCTTCTGGATAGCATCCAAACACTTCACCACAGACCACGAGCGTTTCTAATGCCCTAACCTACTCAATACTACAAACTAGGAAAAGAATTTGTAGATTGAGTTCAGAGATAATCTCAATCCAGTAATATCTGCGTTTTAAAGGTTGCCTCGCTGAAACGGTAACCTCAAAATAGTAGAGTTACAATAATATACCAAGAAGCAGATATGAAACTGAGGCCCAATGGGCTAAGGAGATGTATTCAACTTAATAAAAAGATGCTGCACTCAAATGCCAATCAACTTTACCCTTTTGCAAAGGCTCAGGCCCTCTCTCTTGCACCTATACCAGGTGTAATGCCAATGCAGCCACACTTTTCCTATTCTCATTAAAAGTTAAAAGCAAGGTTACGGAGGGTCCCCTGGGGACATGGCCCTTAGACTTGCTGCTGCCCCAGACTTAAAACCAGTACTGAGGTAAACACTTCAGACTAAGAATGGACTGGACTCAGAGACAGAGTGCTCATGTGACGTGTGTGCTTTACAGGAGGCTGTCCTACTCATTTCTTTCTAGAGGGGACAGGAGACAGCAGAGAGGAGGAGACAGGGGTTCATTGGGAGGATACCAGTAGTAATGAGTGAAAAGGAAGAGTGTGCTGCCACAGGGTGAGGAGAGCAGATAGAGTTGTAGAGAAGCAGGAATGCAAAATCGACTTGGATTGTACACTTTCACCTAATCATAATTTTTTTAAAAAGTTAAAAGCAAGGTTATAAGAAAGACTAAGAACCTAAAAGATGCAGACAGTAGTAAAGAGGGGATGAACTGGGGAATTCTATAAAACAGATCATCAGACAAGTCAGAGAAAAAAAACTAATATTTACTTAATTACTCTTATTTTTATTAGACTAAATACTTGTCATATGATAGCATAAGATCTGCACACAGCAACCCTGTGAGTTAGGTTCTGTTTTTTCCCCATAGTCCCTGGCATGAGGAAACTGAGGTCTAGGACCAAAAGTACCAGAGCCCAAGCTAAACTATATGTACCCAATTCCTAATCTGGTGTTCTTTTTAATTAAACTAGATATGCCATAAAGACTCCTAGGAAGACTCAAGAGAATCAAGTTAGGAAGAGGAAGGAAAAATGTTCTGAAGGAAATATGAAGAAAGAAAATACTTCAGGACAGAAGCTGTAAACCAATAAGCAGTTATTTTATTAATCAGAAAATCTTCTTGCATTGCCTTCTTCATTCTCAGAGAGCATATGACCAGAAATCAGACAAGACGGCCAGTTTAGAGCTGCTCCCACATCAGAGGGCAGACACAGATCACAGCCTGGCTACATGACAATGTACCTGTTTGAGCAGGCTATTCTTACTCTCAAGAGGACTCATGAACATGTGTGCTAAACCAAAGAGATGACCAGACAAGGACTCCAAGTACTAGCTTTGACTAGCAGCTCCACACTACCACTTCTGTCTCAAGCCTGGGTTTATCCTAGTCTAGCAACAGGTTCCTCACTTCAAGCATAACCTAAATTCAGCCTTCAATTGGCTACAGACCTTGAATCAGCTGAAAGGTGGCAAAAGACATTGGCAAAAGAGGTATTAATTATCTTTTCTCAGGGCAAGACCAGCTGATGGTGTACAGTCACTTAGCATTCATTCCTTCAACAACTTTATTTCCTACTCAAAAACTGCGAATATGTGACAATGGGAAATTTGGGCATATTCCCATACCAGAAAACACTAACCACAGGTGAGTGAGTGGACGAGGTGAGTGAAGGAGTGAACCCACAAAGTGAAGGAAGACCTTACATGAAAAAAACTGTGCATTTCATTCCACTCTTATTGGACTAAAATACTTACGATATATATTGGCTCTTGCCAGTAATTATCATTCCTGAAATAACACCTTCACACTGACAAAGTATTTAATGAGTTTTACAAAGCAACATCACTGACATGAGGTAGGGATTAATAGGAAACTGACACTCAGAGAGAAACAAGATTTCTCTGTTCAAGATTTTATAAACAGAAAATGGCAAAGTCTGGAGTTGAACTCAGGTTTGGCTGTCTCCAAGACTCAAATGAAGGCTTTGTCACAAAGCTTAATGGCTAAAAAACAAGAGACTTGAATTCATTCCGAGGCTTGGATACTACCCTCCAGTGCCTGTGTGACTTTAGGCAAATTGTTTCACTTCTGCTGGTCCCAGTAAACTCGTCTGTAAAATGGGACAACGTGAAACAAGTGCGAAAAAATAAAAATAAAAAAAACACTGCCATAGAACTGATTCCAACTCACAATAACCCTATAAGGCAGGGTAGACGTGCCTCATAGAGTTTCCAGGGAACGCCTGGTGGACATGAACTGCCAACCTTTTGGTCAGCAGCCATAGTACTTAACCACTATGCCACCAGGGCTTCCAAAACAAGCACAGGAGAGAATTCTTGGGTTCTTAGAGTACTATGGAGTGTGGCCCCTTGCCCAGCACTTCAAACAAGCTTATCTAGCCTTCTACTCATGAAGTCCTAGCACTGACCCCTCTTTTGACTACTACATTATTTTCTGCTAATGGCAGCACCTCAAAACACTGGTATACCATTGACTCTACTCGCCTTCCCTCCTCACACTCAAACTCTTAAGTTCTATTGATTCTATCACCACAATAGAGACCTTAATCTTCTCTGCTCCTAAACAACTGCAAAGTCTCCTATCTACGCTCCTTACCTCCAACCTCATCCCTGCCAATATATTCCGCATACTCTGTGAGATTAATCTTTCTAAAGCATAACACAGCTCATGTCTCTCCCTTGCTCAAAACCTGCAAGGACTACTTATCACCTACAGAATAAAGTCCAAACTCTTTAGCCTGACACTTGAGGCCCTTTGTAATTGTTCCTCAATTTTTTTTTTTCCTTATTTTATAGTACTCTTCTTCACAGATACTATTCTTGAGCCAATCTGGAAAAACCAATGTCTGTCAAGGACGCTTTACCCACAATGTCTCTGCTTACTATAATGCTTCCCCCAACCTCTTTGTATTTCTGCTGGAAGTATCTGAAAAACACAAGCTTCCCTGATCTCTCCAGGAGGATGTAATCCCATCTTCCAAAAGCACTATAAGTATCATTCATAGATCAGTGATCCTAGACTGCCTTCCACATAAATTATAGTGGATTAAATAAGATCATATATGTGAAATACTCAGTACAGTTCTGACTTACAGTAAAAAGCAAAATACCATACTCACTGCTGTGAAGCCAATTCTAACTCACAGCAACCTTACAGGACAGAGTAGAACTGTCCTATACAGTGTACAAGAAGTAGCTGGTAGGTCAAACTGCTGATCTTTTGGTTAGCAGCTGTGGCTCTGAACCACTGCACCACCAGGACTCCTGGATTACAATAAATGCTCAATAGAGAGAAGTGCTTATTATGATAAATATGTAGGTGCAAAGAAAAAAAAAGTAGGTGCACATCATAATGCTTCTACTGGACAGAAACTGTCATATACCATATAACATACTTTAAAAAAATAAATAAACACTGTCGTTGAGTCAAGTCCAACTCACACCAACTCTACAGGATGGAGCAGAATTACCCATAGATTTCTGAGGAGGAGCTAGTAGATTTGACCATAACTCTTAATCACTGTGCCACCAGGACTCCATAACAACATACATAACTTTAAAAAAAAAAAAAACTCTATTGCTGTCAAGTCAGTTCCAACTCTCAGTGACCCTACAGGACAGAGTAAACTGTCTCCACAGAGTTTCCCAAAGAACGGCTGGATTCCAAGTGCAGACTTTTTGGTTAGCAGCCAAACTCTTCACCACTGTACCACCAGGACTCCGTAACACACAGAGTGAATGCTAAATAAAGAGGTGAAGAACACTAACAGAAACAAACACTATTCTAGCGGTTAAATCTAGAAAGTTCAACTAGAGTCCTTTTTTCGGAAGATGCAAACTGAACACATTCTACTCTGCAGAACTTCATCAGTGTGATGCTATCCATTCAAAATTCACAAGTGAAATATAGCCTCTCTTTCATTCCCCCACTCCCCAACTCCTCATCCCAGTTTCTTCCAACCACTTAGGAGATAAAACAAACTAATGCCACTAACAGTCCTCTTAGATGTATAATTTTTAATCAAAGCACACATCCCTACCTAAAGTCAGATAGCTGTTTCCTTCCCCTCCCCCACAAGTTAATAAAGAAAAACAAACAGCATTAGCTTTGCAGTCAGAAAGACCAGAGTTCAAGTCCTAGTTTGGCCACATTTAAGTTTCACGACCTTGGAAAAATTATATACATTCATGGAGTTCCAGTTTGCTCACATGTAATATAAGAACAATATTCACCTTTAAGGGTTACTGTGCAGATATAAAGGACCTAGTCCAGTGCCCAGACTATAATGGGTGCTCAATAATAGAAGCTATCATCATTATTCTTATCATTGAAGTTACTTGTCTTACAAGTATCTCTTCAGAGACATGAAATGTGAGTCCCAGTAACCACTACCCTTGTCAGGCAAAGTTTCTTGTAATAAGACTTCTCAGCAACACACCCACAGACCCACATTGTTTTCTAACCTGAGTACACAGCATATCTGAAGGGCACCCCTCTCCCTCAGCCACCAGTACACTTCAGAAGCTGGCTGTGGGAATTTGGCAAACACAGCTACACTTGTTTTAACATACACTGTAGTGGTGAGAGTCCTAAGAGCTTCCTGAGAGGACTAAGATAACTTGGAGAGCCCAAACAAGAGCAGAGATACTGAATCACACTAGAGAAAATCAGAGGCATATGGGATCAGGAAGCCTGCCAGCCTGCCAGTCACATTTCTGGTCATCACCTAGGCCAGATCCCAGCCCAAAACAGACAGCCAGGAGCTGTGTAAATGTGACTAACATAGAAAAGGGATACATTTATCCTAGCTAGGCCATGATGACTGCACAACTGATTCCCTTTATACTGGTCTCCAACAGGTACAGATAGATGTTAAGTATTATGGCTGCTAACCAGAAGCAGTTCAAATCCACCAGACATTCCCTGGAAACTCTATGGGGCAGTTCTACTCTGTCTACAGGATCTCTATAAGTCAGAACACATTCCATGGCAGTGGGTTTGGTTCAGTTTTACCAACACTCCATGAATGCCCCTCCCTCAATGCCATGAGAGAAAAGTCCACTCAGGCTGGAGTTCTCTGGGGTCTAGGGAGTTCCTAGCATCAGAGATAACATTTAAAAAGCCAGTGATCTTTACAGGGGTATCCTACTCCTGCTGCACAATAAGTCCAGTGAAAGCCAGGCTACAAAAATCAATCAAAGTTCATTCTCTTCATTCTGCTGCCTCAAATTTGACCTGAGGTGCTCCCTGGAAACTCTACGGGGCAGTTCTACTCTGTCTTTAGGGTCGCTGTAAGTCTGAATCAACTCAATGGCAATGGGTTTGGTTTTTGGTTAAACCCATCTAGTTTGTCGAACCAGGAACAAAGGAGCAGCAAGACCCAAAGATGTCCTGCCCACAGGTCTCCTGCCCACGTTCTGTGAGCACAGGCCCCCTCTACTCCCAATGAAACCACCGGCCCAGGGCTGCCGCTGCTGTGGCAAACAAAAACTGCCAGCCCGAGACAACAGCCAACCCATCCCCCCAGCGTGAACGCTGACACTGAGCACAGCTTCAGCAGGTGCTCAGTAAACAGGGATAAAATACCAGGTCAGGCAGAAAAGAGTACCCACAGAATGCCTCAGAAAATCCACCATGTGAATTCTACCCCCAGTCTTGGGGTATACTCATCTAAGCTTTTCACAGGAACTGATGTCAACTTGCTTGGTGCTGCTCCTCCCTGCCTACTCAATCCAAAGACCAACTCATTGTTATTCACTGATGTATTCAACAAATATCTATTAGGCACATACTCTCGTTCTCGACCTTAAGAGAGACAGAAAAAAAGGAAGGGAATAAAAAAATGCTTTAAAACTTACACAATTCTTTCACATAAATTAACTCATTTAACCTATTTTTTTCAAATGAAGAAACTAGTTTGGGTCATACAGTCAATAAAGACTCAAGCAAATAAAAAAAAATTTACTCAAATCAGTGGTAACCACTGACAAGTCAAGCTGCCTCCTCCTGTAAGAGGCACAAGCAAAGTGTGAAGTGCACACAGTGTTACAGACAGAAAGTGCCAAAAGAAGGATCTGACAGGAGATGAGAGGGATCTCACGGCTAACATTAGTGTCAGGAAGGACACCACAGAAGACTGAGAGACTGGATAGAAAGGAGAGAGACGGGATCGCATTCTGGGGAAAAATAAAATAACCTGAGGCAAAAGACAAAAGAGAAGCAGTACAAGGTGCATTCTAGGGATCCGGACCAAAAAAAGCCTGGCTGGGCCAAAAATGCAGAGAGAAAAACAAAAGGTGATGAAGTAGGCAAAGAGGCTGGGGCCAGAACTCTAGGTGGGAAAAGCAACCACCACCCACAGAGGCATTTATGAGTCTGTGCCTTCTTGGACTCACGTGAATGGGAGACTGTATCAACATGTGAACAGAAGAAACAGATGGTGCCCAGCCACCACCACCACCACCAACCATGATGCAGCACACAATGTTGAGTCCCTGTGGTAACACGAGAAAAACAGCAGTGCAGCTCAAGAACTCTACCAAAAGACTACAAATGCTGGTCCTACAGACTGGAGGATCCCCTGGAAGCATGGCCCCTAGACTTTCTGCTGCCTCTGATCAGAAAACACTACTGAGGCCAACTTTTCAGACAAAAATGGACTGGACTTGGGGACACAATGTGACCATATGGTTTGTGTACTTTATGTTTCTATGCATTTATAGGATGCTGTCCTACTGGTCTCTTTCTAGATGGGAGAGGAGGGGACAGGAGATTGTTGAGAGGATACTACAAGCATAGAATGAAAAGAAGGAGTGTGCTGTCACCGGGTAAGGAGAGAAGAAGGAGCTGCAAAAACATGGGTGTGCAAAATTGATGTGGATTGTACACTTTCACTTTATCAAAATTAAAAAAAAAAAAAGCAGTCTGTGCCTTCTCAATTCCAAGTTCCCCAGCAAGGGAGAAGGAAAAAAAAAAAAAAAGTAGAGTGCTACTGGCTCATTGCATGTTTCTCCTTGCATGGCCTCTGACACAAAATAAATCTGCTCCACTCTGCTAGCATGACAGACCCACGGCCACCCCTATTCAAGTCTTGCCTGCCCTAGCAGATTGTGCCAACACAGGCAAGGCTTTGTCAAATTCTCAGTGGCTCAGAAAGCTTCCTCTTGGTACTTCCCAGGTGGCCACAAGTAACCACAAAAGGCTTTCAGTATATTTACTCTGTTAGTGGAGGCCCCAAATCCACAATGCAGCCAGCCTGAACCAAATAGGGGTCAGGCATGCAGTATAAAGCAATGATCCATCTCCTTAAAGAATTTTTTTCCAAAAAGACTGGCGTACACTAAGAATTCCACTAAAAGACAGCAACTCATGGTCCGAAGGCCTGGGGTTCCCCTGGGAGCATGGACCCTAGACCTGATTCTAGCCCTGATCAGAAGTCACTACTGAGGTCAACTATTTAGACAAGAACAGATTGGACTTGGGGATACAGCCTGACCATATATCATGTGCACACTTTATGGTTCTATGCACCTAAAGGATGCTACCCTACTGGCCTCTTACTAGAGGAAAATGGAGAGGATAGAGAGGAGAGGACAGGAGATTGTTAAGACGCTTTTACGCTGCCAAGCTGCCATCCGAGGGCACAGCAAATGGTCCCAATTCAGCAGGAATGGATACTCACCAAGGACCAAAATGACATGGAGTAAAGACAACCCAGAAGATAGAGAGACCCACATGAGTGGGTGCCTACATCGACTTGGGACCAAAAGAACCGGATGGTGCCCAGCCACCACCAGTGATAGCCACGATGGAGCTCACTATGTTGAGTCTCACTGGCAACACAAGAATAAAAAGGGGTACATCCTGAGATCTCCATTAAAAGACTGCAATTGATGGTCCAGCGGTTTCGGGGTTCCCCTGGGATCATGGCCCCTGGCCCTGATGCTGCCCTTACCCATAAATCATAATGAAGGTCCACTCTTCGGACACGAATGGGTTGGACTTGGCGATGCAGTGTGACCATATATTGTATGCACTTTATGGTTCTATATGTCTATACGATATCATCCTGCTGACCTCTGGCTGGAGGAAGGAGAGTGGGTGGAGAGGAGGGGAAAGGAGACTGTTGAGAGGATGAGACATGTATGGAACAGAGAGGAATAGTGTGCTGTCACTGGACAGGGAGAGCAGTGGAAGCTGTATAGAGGTGGGCATGTAAATTTATATGGGAATGTACATTTTCACTGAGTCATATTAAATAAAAAATAAATAAAAATAAAAATAAAGATGCTTTTACAAGTATAAAATGGAAAGGAGGAGTATGCTGTCACCAGGCAAGGAGAGCAGAGGGAGCTGCAGATAGGTAGGTGTGCAAATTTAAATTGGACTGCACACATTCACTCAATCACAATTTAAAAAAAAATCAAAGGGGAAAAACAAAAAAGGAAAGAAAGAAAGAAATTTTTTCTACAGTTCCCAACACAGAGATTTCTCCTTGCTATGGTCTGACAGTGCCAAGAAAGTGGTACAGAGTATAGATACTAATCACCATATTCTACAGACGCACTGAGCTTCTCTTTCTGTGCCAATATGAAAGCTCTCTAGCTGGACTCAAAACCTCTCAGAAGTAGCACCTGACAGTGACTTTGTAAACCCCAATTTTGCCCAGCTCAATTTCTCGGACTATAATACAACACTATGTCCTGCTTTCTTGATCTCTACTGTATAGGTCTCAAATTCCCCAACAATCCAAACTGGCTGCATTAAGGTAGTGAGGCTCCACTAAAGTGGGAACAACATGTGAATAAGAATCAGAGAAAACTAAATTCTAGCCCTGGCTAAGCAAAACTGTGACTAAGTTTGTGCGACTTACATGTAAAATGAGGAGTTTGGAAGAGATTGTCCCTAAAAGGCCTTCCAGGTTTGCTGTACTAGGATATAAGTCCTAGTATCTAGCACTAGTGGCCTAAAAGGTCAAATTAAATTTTTAATCTCGCAGTGATTAAGTCCCAATTCAATACCACCTACAAATACAGCTCTCAGATGCCAAATTGGTACAAGGAAAGCACCAAAGCCAGTGGCTTTACAATGGGCTCCAGCATCAGTCACCAAACTAGGCATTGGAGGCAGGACTAGCACCTAGGATAAAAAATTTAGGATTGACCTGAGACAGGAGAACCGAGGCCAAGAATCCTCTAAGAATGAAGAGGAAGAGGCTGTGTCACCTTCGCGTGAGCCAAGAGGCCACAGAACCAAAGGGAGCACGTAAAGAGCCTGGAAAAGATGCAGGTACTTGGGGTTTTATGTGGAAAATTGACTTGGATCGTAAACTTTCACATAATCATAATAAAAAAGTTTTACAAAAACCCTAATCCACTGCCACCAAGTTGATTCCAACTTACAGCAACCCTGAAGAACAGAGTAGAATTGCCCCACAGAGTTTCCAAGGAACACCTGGCAGATTTGACTGCCAACTTTTTGGTTAGTAACATAGCACTTAACCACTATGCCACCAGGGTTTCCTGACAGGTGACTAGAGTATTCAAATATATGTATTACTTCTCTCAAGTTCATAGCAATGGCCAGATCATTGAGGTTACGGACTCTAAAAGAGTGCTGGATCAGTGAGGCATTCATTTCTTTGGGACTTACTGACAGATGAGGTGTTCTGACTTTTAAAAGGGGTGGGGGAGAGCTCAGTGCCTAGATTCCTGGAGTTACAGTTTTAAGTCTGTCACTTTTTATTTACATGACCTAGAACCTAAGTTTTTCAGCTACCAATTCTTTATCTTTAAACTAATAATCACAGCCCTACCTAATCCCAAAGTTGAGTATAAAATAAAAGAATAGGCTGAAAGGGATAAAAAAAAAAAAAAAAGACCTGAATTTGGCTGAAACTTAATAAAAAGTGGCCTGAGTGAGCAACAAGGGCTGAAGAAAGACCCAGAATTTGTACCAAGACATGTGAGCTGGTTTGAAAGAGACAAAACAGGATCCAGTTATACAGATCCTGATTCCAGCTTTTCCCACAAACTTTAATGGAGGTTTTATGATGGGCACAAGAAGTAAAAAAAAAAAAGAAAAGAAAAGAAGAGATAAATAAAGCACAATGTCTTCCTTCACAGACAACATACACTTGTGAAGGAGCAAACACCTATATACAATGTGTTACATATTACATTAGAAATTTATACAAAGTGTCCTGAGAACAATAAAGAAGCTCTGCTTTGTTATTATTTTATTTCTTAAAGTCTGTTGTGGATCCACGGGTATTCAAGGTATTCTTTATATTCTGTTGTGTGTATTAAATATTTCTTTTTTTTTTTCCTTAATCAGTAGCAACAGGAAAAAGAAACTCTGTTGGCAGCCCACTTTAGTATCTTTCTCCCTAAAAGTCTGACAGCCAGAGCTGTTGAGTTTACTGGAGAATCATTTCCCACAGGAAGCAAAGGCAAAGCACCACAGCTGGCCCAGTAGCAGAAGCCACTCAGCAATGTATCTCAAAGGCCCCCAACAGGAAACCAAAGGGGCCCCTTGGGGCTCAAACCCAAAGCCTGTGGAGACCTAGGAAACTTCTCCCCTCCACAAGTCTTCATCTCTTCTTACCAGAGAACATGAGAATCATATCAAAAAGACCCCCAAGAGTTCCCTGGACAAAATCCAGGGGGCCTGTGCTATGAGCAAAGGAGCGCTAGTGGTGCAATGGTTAAAGCACTAGCTGCCAACCAAAAGGTCAGTGGTTCCAATCCACCAGCCACTCTGCAGGAGAAATACGCGGCACTCTGCTTCTATACAGGTTCACAGAATTGAAGACTCTGCGGGGCATCTCCACCCTGTCTTATATGGTGGCTATGAGTCAGAACTAACTCAAGAGCAGTGGGTTTGTTGGTTTGGTTTGGTTCGGTTCGGTTCGGTTTGGTTCAGTGGGTATTAGGAGTTAGAATCAACTCAACAGCAAAAGGTTTGCATTTTTGTTTTTTGTGAATGCAGAAGGGAAACAAATTACATTTTTAATATTCTCTTATTGAAAGTTAGCCTTCCCTTCAATTATATATGTAGGCAACCAGCCACAATGTTATTAGCAGTACCTCTGATTTTACATGAATAGAAATAATAGCTATTTCCATGCCACACTGCATTGTTGTAGGTATCTCCAAATATTACTTACATTTATGCTCAGCATAACTTGCGATAGTATTAAACCCACCACTAGATCACACATGATTACTATCTTCCTGTCTACAAGCACTCAGGCAAGGTGGCTGGCCAACTATGAAGCAACTCTAATTATTTTTCAGTTGCCAGTGAGAGCCCATGTGCACACACTGATGACTCAAACATCTACAATGCTCCTTTCATCTAACCTCCTCTAAGTCAAACCACTCTCTCCTTCCAGGAGGCCCCTGAGTCTAGCACACACAAATCTCTAGTAACTCTCAGCATACCCTGTCTACACTGCCTGTTTGATACTTCACTAAAGCTGTGCATCACATTGTAGTCTCTGAATAGTCTCTGAATAGTCTCTGAATATACATGGTCCCACCAGACTCAGACTTCTTTGGTAGCCCCAAGTTCCTTCCACAGCACAAAGCAAGCTGTAAGTACTCATTGCAAACTTGTGATCTGAACAGCTGACTAAGTCAGGATCTCTGACTCAACTGTGTTCTAGCAATAATCCACTGTGAAGCCTCTATTTGATGCCTCTCTGGGCATCAGTTTCTTCAAATGTAAAAATAAGTGTGTGGAATTAACTGATGTTTCCACCTCCTAACTTTTGAATTAGGCAGCCACTTTTCATCTCTCTGAAATGTGAGAAAGACTATAGGGGAAACTGTAGGGCCTCCCCCAGTTTTCCCAGGCAGGGTTAGTCACTTCCTCCCCTAAGACTCCACATATACAATACCTTTATTACAGCATTTATCACAAAGTTTTGAGACAGTGTATACCCTCATGGCTGAAGGAGGATAGGAACTGGGTAGGGAGAAGAGTCAGACAGCCTGGATCCAAATTCTGGCTCTGTCCCTTATTATCTGTGTAGTAATCTTGGATAAGTTACTTAATTACTCAATTTTCTCATCTGTAAAATGGGGATAATAACACCTATCACAAAGGATGGATGTAAGAATTAAATAAAATAAAATGTTTGGAACAATGGCTAGCATATAGTAAGCACTAAAAAATAATGTAATTTATTATTATTCCATTAATCTGTCCTACTAGGCATTGGGTTCCTACTGTAACTACACCTCTATCATCTTTGTATTCTCATTACACTGCCTTGTTTTCTGTCATAGCAGTTACCACATGACAATATATTTACCCATGTGTCTATTTTCTGTCTCCCCTACTAGACTGCAAACTCTATGAGGGCAGGGAACACGTCTGTTCAAATATAACACCTGTCCCAGAGCAAACACTCACATATTTGTTGAATAAATAGTACTTGGGCTGTTATTGTTCAGTGTTTGCTGAATCAATCAGCCCAGCTAAAAGTGATACTCAAAGCTGAGGCCTGGGAGCAAATGATGTGCTGGCTATCCCAGGATTAGTATAACCCCTTCCCCAAACCCTAGTATTAGCCTCCGCCAAGCTCCACCTACCTCACCCATGGCCCCCAGCCCAGTTCCGGAGCCACCCTCAGCTAAAAATAGCATCACTACCAAGATGGCCAGACCATTTATAGCCTTGGAAGCAGCAGCAACTAGCTGGGTGGGAAGGCAAACCTCAAGCTTTCCACTCTATCAGGGTCTCCTCACACTGCTCAGATACCTATCCTTCAAGGCCCTGTTCTAGATACAATGAGCCACACAACAGGTCCTGATGAGAGGCCCTCAATACCTGCAACACTGGCAGTCACAACTCCAGACCTACCTGGGACTCCTCAAACAATTTTGCAGAAAGTATTCTGAGCAACTGGAGGCAGTAACTCTAAAGCCTAAGGGATGTTTCAAGCATCCATTTTAGGCTAGCTCCAGAAATGCAGTCCTCAGCCTAATACAGCCAGGCACAAGTCTTTACCGAGGGTGACTTAGCACGACTAGGTGTGCAGGCACCAAAGAAGGTGACAGGAATGGCCTCTCCACTATCCGACGAGGGAGGCTGATAGCAGTGCACTTGCCTTCACAGCAGAGTCAGATATTTAAATGCTTACTGGGCAAACGTAAAGCCAAAAGCATTCTTACTAAACCCTTGTTAGAATCAAATCTTCTAACTGACTAAAAACAGTCAGATGAGCATATACATCCAACGAGAGAAAAAAATTCCATTCTCTTGGTCCTTGTAGAAGACTTCTTCATGGAAGAAAGAGACAGCCCTTTTCTTAGATTTCACCTAAAGAGTCACTAGGGCCTGCCTAACTTACCAGGAAAAAAGCAACATTCTCCTGGCCTGCCTAGTGCTCCTTTAATAGGGCAGGGCCTTAGAAGACAGAAGAAGTCCAGGACTTAAGCATTAGAAGACATCTATAAGACAGAACATAGACCACATTTCCTCATCCATAAAAGCAGAGTTACTACTATCTGCCCCACCATTTAGTAGGAAAAATAGCTGTAAAATTGCAAAATGCAAATTATAGAGAACATGCAAATTGACTTGGTATGTTGAATCTGATTTAGAAAGTGACAACTTTAAGGATAAGGAAAACTCCCCCTGTGCTCTGAATATACATAGGGGTTGGATTTGCCATAAGAGTTCCTAGGTGCATGGAAAGATTCTCCTTGAGCCCTTTTGCAAAGCCCAGCCCAGGAGCCACCTCTTTGCAAAAATGAGTCCCTATCTAAGTCAGACACAGGGTCCCAGATATCTCCATGGGGACAATATACCAGAGTAATAGTGTGGAAGCCCTATGATTCTCACAAATTATAGCCAATTCCCAGCACCTTAGGTCTCTCTCTGAGACTTCCATCCCTGGAGTTCACTATTATAGTGACAGCACAAACCAATTTGTGAACTAAAAGTAAGAAAAGACCAAAATAAAAAGGTCTGAGCAGTATAATCAGCATAGCCAGAGTTTTGAAATACATTATTGGGAGGCTTGTGTCCATAAATTCAAGTCATAAGGTGGTTCTGAGAAATGCTGGAATACCTCTTATCTTAGGGTGGAGGGATATGAGGACTAAAAACTTTGTGTTAGTTAACTAATGTATAATATTCAAAATACATGCCTTTAAAAGCTGTGTCTAACACTCCCACATCCCTCCAAAACATGCATTTTATATCAAGTACTTATACTTTAGAGTGAAGAAAGCTCACATTGACAGTTATAACAGGGATGGCACTGGGACAGTACAGATGCTCCTCAGGCCTTTTTCACTGTTCATTCTAAATCTGCTCACTATCCTTTTCCTTCACAACCCAATCAGAGCCAAGCTTTGAGCCAGGTTTCAGGAGCTCAGAAGGGAAAATTTTCTAAAGAGAAAGAGGATTAATATTCAGAGAGAACCTATCTTCAAAAGCATCAGCTCAGTTGCTGTGCTTTTATATATACAAGGCAACCCTGGATTCCTTTGAAACCCAGTCCTTAGGGCTTCTGGAATCACACTGAGTCCAGTCAGAGAATCTAAAAGGGGACTGCCTAAAAAAGAGCCTGCCCCTGGCTCCATCCATGAAACTCTCCCACAACCATGACCTGTATTTCCTTTTCCTGCTTGTATCAGAAGGTAACCACTCACCTGTCCCTGTCACTTGAGCTTCCTACTTTCAGAAGCAACCCAGCTATAAACTAGGGCTTCGTAACTTTCAGCTGATTATAACAACTGAGTGAGAGAAGTGGGGATGGACAACTGATCTCCTAAGCCTTGTGTAAAGCAACTAAATCTTAAAACCGCTCTTTTCTGCTGCACGAACACGAGGTTTCCGTCGCCTTACAAGACTCCACTAATGCATAAGAAAAAGGACAGACAAACATAACACGTAACTCCTATCCTCATCAATAAAAAGAAACAGAAGGCATCAACAAGTGGTCTCAGAAACTATGTAAATCATGTCCATGTCAAGAAAACACCACTTAACTCCTTGGTGATAACAGAGTTCCATCCAAAGAACTGCCTCAATATTTCAAAGGGTCTAAAACAGCAGGTTACCTAAGAGAAGGGAGAGACAGGATAGAAAAGCCAACCTGAGCATCAGGCTATCAGCCAACAGACTGGCCCTGCCCTGACTTTTCCTGCTCAGTCCCAGCAGCCTCAGCTTCCCCTGTACAGCCAAATGCTGAAACTGGTCAGCAGCAATGGACTTATCATCTGGCCAGACTATCCTTTCAGAAGCAGAGTCCTGAGAAGAGGTCTTGGCTTGCTGATTTGAAAGACTGAGGTGTCCAAAGGCAGGCCTCCTCTCATTGCCAACAAGATACCCTGGGAAGGGATAAATAGAACTGTTCAAGAGAAAAGGAGACATTAGCCATGGCTCCCCAACAGAAAGAATTCGTTGGATTTCTGGGAAATAGCAGTGCCATGCGTGGATTCTCCACCAACGGCTTAGGTAAAAACCTAGGGTTCAACTTACCCACTCTGGGCCCCTCAGTTCTGAATCATAACCCCCGGTCCAGCCCAGCCCTTGGCAGAGCCTTACCTGCTGCAGTGGACTCCTCAGAACTGACCCCTGGGCCGGTTCCTGTCGCCTTCTCGCTGTGACTATGGCTGAAGCTGTGGCCCTGATGCAAGAGAAGCCCCCAAAGGAGCCACAGGGCAAGACGGGCGCACACATCCATGACTCCAGGTCTCAATCACCATGCACTTGATGTGGACACCTTGGAATCCCTGAGGCAAAGCCAAGAGCCCGGGAGTGCAGCCGACGGTCCCGGAACCCCGGGCAAGAAGCCCTCCCGGCGCCGCAGCTGTCCAACCACCCGCGGGCCTGCCTCCTCCGACAGCCAAAGGTCAAGTGCCCCAAGTTTGGACGCGGGAACGGAGCCCGCGCCTCCAGTCCAACCGTGGGTCCTCCGGCGCTGTGGCGGTTGGAGCACCCAGTCCACTCGGGCCACTTCCGGAGAGTTTGTGCAGGGTGGCTGCAGGGTCGCTGTCAGCTCCGCGGCCGGCTACACCCCTGCGGGAGGGGGCGGCAGGCAAGCTCTCCCGCAGGCACGGGTGCGGAGGGAGGGAAGAAGGGCACCTGGCCTCGGCTGCCGTGAAGCGAGAGGCAGCAGGGGTTTGGGGAATGCGTGCGACTCGCAGGCACTCGTGGGTGAGGGCGGCTCCGGGATCCCGGGCCTTCTAGGCCGAGGTCAACGCCCCCGGCCAGTCCCGTGCCCAGGCGGCCGGCGGTGCCCAGGTCCAGCAGGCGGACGCGCACGGGCCAGGCCCGGGACAGCGACTCCCCGGCGGGCGGGCGGGCGGGCGGCGCGGGGCGGGCTCGGGGCGGGCGGGGGCGTGCTCTCCCGCAGGCCCGCCCCGCGCCGCCCGGCCCACAGCGAAGCCCGGCCCCGCCCCAGCGCCCTGATTTATCCCGGAATAACCTGTTGTAGGCAACCGCCAGGCGACCCCCAGCCCTCGGCGGGCTCTGCTGGGCCCCTGGCCTGCCCCCGTCTGGGCCAGGACTCTCCTTCTGCACCGCGAGTCGGTGCTAACCTCCCTGTCCCCCAAGAGAGTGTCTCCCGCGCTAATCGCCCACCCGGGGGCCGGCTGCTGACACGCAATTGCTCAGGTAACCCAGGCCTGCGGCGGTGACGACGACAACAGCTGTTGCCAGACTCGGATCTCCAGATTGCTTTCCTGCGCCCCGCGGTCAGCTCTATAGCCGGGCTGGACAGGGGCCCCAGGCACAAGGGCAGTCACCCTGGAGGTGCCAAAGGCGACAAACAACTGGTCCGGTTGGCCCCGGGGCGCGCTCCCAACCCCCTAATCCGTCAGGCTTTCAAGGCTCCGCCCTCCCTCCTCTCCTCACAGCCAATCGGCTTCCTCCTCTCTGCCGCCTGGGAAGCCGTGCTCCCTGTTCCCCAGGCTCAGCGGCCCCTGGCGGGCAAATCCGAGCGCTGCAGGCAGGACTCAAGGTCCTGGGAGGCCCTGCCCCTTTGCAGAAGGCTGGGAAATGAAGCGAGAACCCGCCCCGGGAGAGGCTACTTTGAGTCAGGCGAGTGTTTTCAGAAGAAATGGTGCCAGGAAAAAAAAATGAAATGTCCAACTAGTTCCTCACACATTCAGGAAGTTTCAGCTAAAAGAGTTTCTGACCGCTGGTACAGCAAGCTAAGTCGGATGCTGTCCCTTAACTTTGACCATCCGTTTTCCTACCTGCCTATCAAATGCCCGGCTCTCAAGATTCTTGCCTGCAGGCCTGTGGCTGGTTCATCTCTACATCGCACTCTCAGTTTTGGGTCCCGCTTGGAGAAGGTGTTTAGCAACTTGAGAAAGAATGCCCCAATAAAGAGACAGACGCGCCTGGGCCCCTTTCTTCAGAGCCTGCACTTCCTGTTCTAGTCTCAGCAATTGCTGTCAACAACTCTTGACTGAATCCTGTCTGTTGCCCTACCCTGTCGTTGGCACTGGAGGCAAGGAAAGGGATTAGACCCATTCCCTCCTCTGGCAGTGCTAAACCAGCTACCTGCTCTGAGCAAGGCCACTGAAGACGGAAAAAGGATTTGCCCAGCAGCTGGTTGGCTTAAAGGGTTAGAGTGTTGATATAAAAATGCATGGTTAATGTCATCTACTACGACTCTCCCCACTCTCTTAGTAAGCTCCAGTCATACTGGCCTTCTTAAAGTTCCTCAAACACCTCGAACTCTTTGCTTATGTATTTGGTGTTACCTCAAACACTTGTCTCTGAGCTGTTCGTGTACCTGACTTCTCATTTTTCAAGATTCCATTCAATATCTCATTTTCAGAGACTCCTGACCACCCCATCAGTCAGTCTTTGGCAGAATTGGACCAAGAGCGGAGCTAATAGTAAAACTGTGGTTTGGAAATTAAACATCTTTAAGTGACACTAACCAGCCCTTTCCAGTGTCCCCTTAACTAGAGTACTTCCTGATGTCTCGTGCAGTCTGTGACTCATTCCTTTCTCTGGGTGCTCACTCATAGCAGAGCACTGTCTAGTTTGTGTTACTGTGAGCCATGCACATCTGTTTCCCCTCATAGGATCGTGGGTTTTCAGAGGTTTTATTTGTCTCTGTGACACTAGGACTCAGTCACAGACCCTACTGACTAGGTGCTCAGTAAAAGCTGATCAACCTGAATTAATGCATTTGATCACTCAAATATTTTGTGAGTAACATCTATGTGCTGGGAAATTGGCAAGAACGGAAGTTGAACCACTGACCTAGGTTCTAGAAGAGTACTACTCTGAGCCAGGTTTGTTGTTTGTTTGTTTTTTATTTGTTCTTCAGCTGACGGTTTACAGAACTAGTTTCTCATTAAACAGTTAGTACACATATTGTTTTATGACACTGGTTAACAACCCCACCATATGTCAACACTCTCCCTTCTCAGACTTGGGTTTGCTATTACCAGCTTTCCTGCTCTGAGGCAGGTATTTTGAAATTCGAACAGCAAAGGGAGCTAGCAGATAATACAAGTGAGAGAACTAGGTGGGAGTGGTGGAAACTGACACCTGGAGAGAGAACAAATTGGTCAGATCTCCCTTAAGATAGAAATCTGACTTTTTATGTGACATCTCCATTTTTTAATATTAGCAACTGATGTTTTTAAATTGTAAACCATATATATATGAAAAGAAAAAACCAAACCCACTGTCATCAAGTTGATTCCAACTTGTAACAACCCTACAGGACGGGATAGAACTGCCCCATAGAGTTTCCAACGAGCACCTGGTGGATTTGAACTGCCTTTTGGTTAACACTATAGCACTTAACCACTAGCTATACCAACAGGGCTTCCAAAACACGTATAGGTCACAAAAAACACATCTCCAGCCCCAATTAATTTCTCAGATGGCCTAAACCTACCCACCTGCCTGCGTATTTGGTCGAGAGAATACATGAGATAAAAAGTAAAGTATGCTTTTCACAACTTCCCTTAAACTCAACTACATCATTTGTAACAGCTACATGATTTCTTCTGGGGTATGGGTGAATAGCCCATTTGCTAGAAAGAGCCTAATTCTTAACGGAGAGCAAGCTATGGTCTATACCCATCCACACCAAGACCTTGAAAAAGTGTTTAACTTCTTGGAGCTTGTTGCATTTCCTGAAGCTAAAATGGTGTCTCGAGACACAGCTATGGCCTGGATGCCAAACGAAAAACTAACCCACTGCCGAAGAGTGTATTCTGACTCATAGTGACCATGTAGAACAGAGTAGAACTGCCCCATAGAGTTTCCAAGGAATGCCTGGCAGAATTGACTTGCCGACCTTTTGGTTAGCAGACACAGCACTTAACTAATACACTACCAGGGTTTCCACAGCCTGGATGATAGGGTGAATATTCTGATCTGTCATAATGTGACACCAAAATATCTACTTCCTCTGTGGATCTTAGTTTCTCGAACTATAGGATGGGTAGATACTAGATTATTGATCCAGTTCAGCTCTAATATTATAGACCAAAACACCCAGTGCCATCAAGTTGATTCTGACTCATAGTGGCCCTGTAGGACAGAGTAGTTGAAACTCATAGAGTTTCAAAGGAACGCCTTGTGGATTTGAACTGCTCTCCATTTGGTTAGCAGACACAGCACTTAACCACTAAGCTACCAGGGTTTCCCTAATGTTATATGAGAAAGGAAAATCCTGAGACTTTCTAGATCTTCTTCATTCATCAGAAGCTGTTACTCTTGTTTCAGCAGCTGCTGCAAAGAGTTTTGTAATGACTGTGGCCTCTGCGTACTCCCTCACCGTATCATGAGACTCAGGAGTAAACTGCCTTTTTTAAAAAAAAATCTCTCTCTTGGAGATTGTTAAGAGGATAGGACATGAATAAAATGGAAAGGAGTGTGCCGTCACTGGGCAAGGAGAGCAGATAGGCAGGCATGTAAATTTAAACTGGATTGTACACTTTCACTCAATCACCATTAAAAAAAAATTCTCTGTCTTTTTTAAACATATACACCAAGTCTTTACCATATGCCAACCATATCTCCCTGCATGAGTCTCAGAGCTTGCTCATAAAAGATATTCTGCAGATGTTGGTTAAATCAAATTGAATTAACTAATCCTTATATCTCTGTCTCCATGAGTTGGATCTGACTCGATGGCACTTGCCTGGCTTGGCATACCTCTGTGTGCCAAATTTACAGTAGCTTTCACATTTATTTTCTCACTTGGTGGTGCAAGGGTTAAGTGCTTGGCTGCTAACCGAAAGGTTGATGGTTTGAACTCACCAGCACTCTGAGGACAAAAGGTCTGGCGACCTGCTCCTGTAAAGATTACAGCCTTGGAAACCTGATGGGGCAGATCTACTTAGCCCTATCGGGTCACTATAAATTGGAATCGACTCAACCAGTGAGGAAACTTGAGGCTAGAAGACAAAGAGACAGGATGAAAACCAACTCTCTTTTTTTCCTTTGGAATTTCTTCCGCATCCTCCAAGCTGCAGTTCAAGTGAAATAAAAGTATTCATACCTCGACCAATAATGACAGTAAGTCATGAACCAAGGTTATGATTAATGTAAAAAAAAAAAAAGCCTAGTGCAAAAGTCACCCTTTCTTTTGGAGCTTTCCTTGACTTGCCTCATCTCTCCAGTCTCCTGATTTTATATATATATTTAAAAAAATCAAACCCACTGCCTTCAAAGCAGTTCCAAGTCATAGCAACCCTGTAGAACAGAGTAAAATTGCTCCATAGAGTTTCCAAGGAGCACCTGGTGGATTAGAACTGCCAACCTTTTGGTTAGCAGATGTAGCGCTTAACCACTATGCCACCAGGGTTTCCTGATTTAATATAGAGTACTTATATAATTGGACTATGATAATCTAAACCTCAAACCAAATCTATTGCCCTCAAGTTAATTCCAACTTACAGCTACAGGACACAGTTGGATTGTCTCATAGGGTTTCCAAGGAGCAGCTAGTAAATTCAATTATCTAGTGAGTATCTATCTTATTCCATTAGACTTTGAGCTCACCAAAAACTGTATTTTATTCATCTTTATATTCTCACAGACTAGGATTTTGCCTTGTAAGTAGCTGATACTCATACATTTTGCTAAGCAAATAAATGAGTAATACATGCTCTGTCCAGCAACCTAACTGCCCTTCCTCTACACCATAGGTTTCTGGTTACCAATAGCTTACATATGGGAAGTGAGAGATTCTTTGACAGAAGTATAATCAAGAAGAGTCATAACTGGGCTCAGTCAAGTTTAGGAGTCCCATTATCAGTGGTGCTCTCTGGTGTCTAAAACTAGCAAACACAGCTATCACTGAGAAGCTGCCCAGGGTCTGGCTGAGTAGAGAATAAGGAGAAAGATCTTGGCACCTAGCAACATCTCTTCCGAGGCTAATTTCACACAGAGAATCATTGCTCCTTCCAGAATCATTTGGAGAGACTTGTTGCCAATGCTCATTCTTACATTTAACATCTACTGAGATCTATCCAGACAACCTAGTTCTCCTCAAAGTGTTGTTTTTAGGGAAAACAGATACATGATGAGACAATTAGCTCTTGTTGATAATAGTATTGAAACAGCATGAAAGACACACAAAGGCGGGGCAAGCAATTGCCTGAAGCAATTAGGGAAGCTGTGCAGAGGCACACATATTAGAGGTGAGGGAGAAATTCTAGAATCACACTGCACAGATGCACATCCTGGCTCTTCTAGGTGACACTGCACAAGTTACTCAACCTCTCAGGCCTCAGTTTCCCCACCCGCAAAAAGGAGAATTCTGAAAAGCTTACATGAGTTAATAAAGCAATTAGAACCATGCCTGGCATATGGTCAAATGCTCCATAAATTTTGGCTCTTATTATTCTACAAGCAATTTCAGAGCTATTAAAGAATCACACCCAAATCTGATATCTGCAATTTGCAGAGATCATTCCGGGTGATTACATTGAGAATGGATTAGATGAGGTTGAAACTAGAAGCTGAGAGACAAGTAATGGGGTCACACAGACTTAAGCTAAAAACTCTTATTAACTGTGTGGCCTTGGCCAAGGGCATGAGGAGTAATTATGCCATCCAATTTGGGCAATAGCAACGCAAACAGAGAAAGGTCTAGATTTGAGAAATATCTGATGATTTGTTAGATGATCAGGAGAGATGGAGAGGAGGGAGAAAAATCAAATTTAATAAATAATAGGTACTATGAACCACTACTATATGTACCAGATATTATGTTAAACATGCTACACTCAATTGTTCATTCCAAAAATATTTACTGAGTAATTACTACCTACTAGATACCATTCTAGACAGTAAGAATATGGCACTGAATCAAAAAAGCAAAACTTTCTGCCCTCATGGAGCTTACACGTTGTCTCATATAATTAACATCCACAGCAAACTTATGATTTAGTGTAATTAAATCCACTTTACAGTTAAAGAAATTAAGGCTCTGAGTTCAGTTTTGTAATCTGTAGGTTTTCTTGACTGTACAATGAAGATAATAATATCCACTTCATAGGGTTGTTATAGTTATTCAGTTAATAAACATTTATTTTTTAAAATTACTATTCAGTAACTTATCCAGGTTCACATAGTATATAGATGACAAAGATGGGAAATAAGAGAAAAAAGGAGGGAATGGAGAACACGGAATCATTTAGGCATCTGTAAAGTCGATATCTGTCAGCTCTGTGGTGGCTTGTGTGATGCTGTGATGCTGGAGGCTATGCCACTGGTATTTCATATAAGCATATACCAGCAGGGGCACCTTTGGTGGACAGGTTTCACCAGAGCTTACAGACTAATACAGAAAGATCTTATAATCTATTTTTTAAAATGCCAATGAAAATCTTACTAATAACAGTGAAACATTGTTTGGTATAGTGCTACAAGATGAACGTCTTAGGGTGAAAGACACTCAGAATGCTACTGAAAATACTACTCAAAATACTGCCTTCTCAAAGTAGACCAAAAGCCAACCACACCACTGGTGAGTCAGTTCTAACTCATAGCAACTTTATAGGACACAGTAGATTACCACATCTTTTTCCCACAGAGCAGCCTCTTGGGTTTGTACTTCAGAGCTTTTGGTTAGCAGCCTAGCACTTTACTTCTGTACCTCCAAGTCTCCTGCTTAAAGTAGATTCAATCTTAGTAATGTGGATGGAGTAAAGCTTTGAGGGCCTTCATTTGTTGATGTGGCATAACTTAAAATGAGAAGAAACAGCTGAAAACACCCTGTCATGGTTTGAATTGTGTCCCCCCAAAAATGTGTGCAGCCATGTGGCTGGGATATGGTTCCCAGTATCTTGGGACTGTCCTCCATTGTGTGGTTTTGCTAACCTGTATGTTAAAGGATTAGGGTGGGGCTGTGAATTCCTGCTATGGGGGAAGTTTCCCTGGAGTATGGCTTGCCCCACCCTTAATGCTTTTAGCTTGCAAGGAATAAAAGGAAAAAGAACCAAGGACAATTTGAGAACCTCGCTACCATCAAGCAAGCAGCACCGGGAGCAGAGCGCGTCGTTCAGACCAGAGGTTCTTGTGTTAGGACACTCCCTGGACAATGACTGATGCAATACCGGACTTTCCTCCAGAGCCGTCAAGGGGAAAGTCTTTCCCTGGAGCGGACACCCTGAATATGGACTTGCAACCTACTGGACTGTGTAAGAATAAATCTTTCTTTGTTAAAGCCATCCACTGTGGTATTTCTGTTAGAGCAGCCCTAGCTGACTAAAACACACCCATTAATGGCTGGAACACGGATGTACAACACATGAATCTAGAAAGCTGAAATCATCAAAAATGAAAGGAAAAGCTCAAAGATAGATATTCTAGGAATTAGTGAACTGAAATGGACTGATATTGGCCATTTTGAATTGGATAATTACATAGTCTCCTATGCTGGAATGACAAATTAAAGAGGAACAAACAATATTTCAAGACCACAGAAAACCAAACTATTGCCATCAAGTCAGTTCTGACTCACAGCATTCTTATAGGACAGAGTTGAACTGCCCCATAGGCTTTCCAAGGAGTAGCTGGTGGATTTGAACTGTCACCCTTTTAGTTAGTTAGTCAAGCTCTTGACTACTTCACCATCAGGATTCCATAAGACTGTCAGGAATAGGATAATATCCATACGTCTACAAGGAAGACCATTTTAAAAGACTGTTATTCAAACTCATACACCAACCACTAATGACAAAAATGAAGAAACTGAAGATTTCTACCAACATCTGGAGTTTGAAGTCAATCAAACGTACACTCAAGATGCACTGATAATTACTAGAGGTTAGAATGCAAAATGGAAACAAAGAAAAAGGATCAGTAGCTAGAAAATATGGCCTTGATAAAAGAAATAATGCTGGGGATGGCATGATAGAATTTTGAAAGATTAATGGTCTATTCACTGGAAATATATTTTTTCATCAACATGAACAGTAACTATATACACAGATCTTACCAGATGAAATACACAAGAATCAAATCAACTACATCTATGGAATGAGATGGATGGGAAAACTCAGTGTCAGTAGTCAAAATAAAGCCAGGGGCCAGCTGTGGAATAGACTATTTACTGCTCATATGCAAGTACAAACTGAAGCTGAAGAAAATTAAAACAAGTCCATGAGGTCCAAAGCATAACCTTGAGAATATTTCACCTGATTTAGAGACCATCTCAAGAATAGACTTGATGCTTTGAATACTAGTCACCAAAGACCAGATGAGTTGTGGAATGACATCAAAGACATCATAGATGAAGAAATTAAAAGGTCACTAAAAAGACAAGAAAGAAAGAAAACAAAGATATCAGAAGAGATTTTGAAACTGCTCTTGAATGTAGAGTAGTTAAAGTGAATGGAAGACATGTTGAATAAAGCTGAATGAAAGACTACAAAGTAAAATATTATAATGAAATGTGCCAAGACCTGGAGTTAGAAAATCAAAAGGGAAGAACAGACTCAGCATTTCTCAGGCTGAAAGATGTGAAGAAAATAATTCCAGTCTTGAGCTGCAATGTTGAAGGATTGTGTGGACAAAATAGATGGAATACACAGAGTTACTGTACCATTTCAGGAGGTAGCATACGATCAAGAATCAGTGATCTTAAAGGAAGAAGCCCAAGTTGTATAGAAGGCATTGGTGAATGCCAAGATATCTCAGTCCTCTTGTTCTGCTATAACAGAAATACAAGTAGTTAGCTTTAACAGAGAGAAGTTTATTCTCTCATACTCCAGTATGCTACAAGTACAAACTGAAGGCATCAGCTCCAGGGGAAGATTCTCTCTCTCTGTCAGCTCTGGAGGAAAGTCTTTATGATGCATCAGTCTTTACTTCATCTGGTAGTGCAAGAACCTCAGCACTCTGCTCCCAGTGCTTTTTTCTGAGTGGTATGAGCCCCCCATGTCTCTCTGCTCAGTTCTCTCTTTTATATGTCGAAAGTGCTTGGTTCAACAAATGGTCCCAACTCATCTGGAACAGAAGATGGCTCAGAACAACAAAGACAAGGGGAAAAAAGAGCCCAAGAGACAGAAAGACACATATGAATGGGAGATGGTAGCAACACGAGACTGAATTGACGCCTGGCCACTACCAAAGACAACCGTGATGGGAGACACAATGTAGAGTCCCTGAGATACCATGAGCAAAAGGGGCATGCAACTCAAGAACTCCACTAAAAGACCATAATTGATAGTCTGGAGGACTCTGGAGGGTCCCCAGAGACCAGGGCCCCTAGACCTGCTGCTGGCCCTGACCAGAAACCAGTGCTGAGGTCAATTCTTCAGACAAGAATGGACTGGACTTGGGGACGCAGTGTTGCCACATGATGTGTGTACTATATGGTTCTATACATTTATGGAAGGCTGTCCTACTGGTTTCTTTCTGGATGTGAGAGAGGAGGGTGGAAAGGAAGGGACAGGTACTCCCTAGGAGGATACAGAAATGTAGAACGAAAGGGAGGAATGTGCTGTTGCTGGATGGGGAGAGCAGCTGAAGCTGCAGATAGGCGGGCATGCAAAATTGATTTGAATTGTGTACTTTCACTTAATCACAATAAAAAAAAAGAGCTTGGTTCAAGACACAATCCGGTCTTGCAGATTTCATCAATATAATTGCCAATAATTCATCTTATTAAATCACAGTAATAGAACTTACAACACAGAGGAAAATCTCATCAAATGACAAAATGGTGCACAATCACACAGTATTGGGAATCATGGCCCAGCCAAATCGCTACACACATTTTTGGGGGGACATATTTCAATCCATGACACATGACTTTAGAAACTGAAAGAATACTGATTGATATGTTCAACAAACAGATACCATGCTGGAACCATTAACTCATCTATACCAAGAAATATGGAAGACAGATACTTGGTTAATTGACTAAAAGAAATCCATTTTTGTGCCATTTCAAAGAAAGGTGATCTAACAGAATGTGGATATTATCAAACAATATCATTAATACCACTCATAAGTAAAACTTTGTTCAAGATAATTCAAAATGGTTGCAGGAGTATACCTACAGGGAACTGCCAGAAATTCAAGCCAGATTCAAAAGAGGACATGAAACGAAGGATATCTCTGTTGATGTGAAATGGATCTTGGCTGAAAGTAGAGAATACTAGAAAGACATTTACTTATGTTTTATTGACTATGCAAAGGCATTTAACTGTGTGGATCATAACAAATTATGCATAACATTATGAAGAATAAGAATTCCAAAACACTTTTACTGTATTCACAAGGAGCCTGTACGTAGACCAAAAGGCAGTCATTCAAACAGAATGAGACAATACTGTGTGGTTTACAGTCAGGAAAGGCATGTGTCAGGGTTTATCCTTTCAGCATGCTTATTCAACCTGCATGCTAAGCAAATCATTTGAGATACTGGGCTGTATGAAGAACCAGGCATTGGGATTGGAGGAAGACTCATTAACAACCTGAGAAATAAGGATGACACAACCTTGTATGCTGAAAGTGAAGAGGATTTGAAGCACTTACTGATGGCTATCAGCTTAGAGCCTTCAGTACAGATTACATCTCAACATAAAGGAAACAAAAATGCTTACAACTGGACCAATGTAAGAAACATGATGAGAAATGGAGAAAGTATCAGTTGTCAAGCATTTCATTTTACTTGAGTCCACAATCAAGCCCACAGAAGCAGCAGTTGAGAAATCAAATGAACCTATTGGACAAATCTGCTGCAAAAGATCCCACTGAAGTGTTAAAAAGCAACAATGCTACTTTGAGGACTAAAGTGTACCTGACCCAAGCCATGGTATTTTCAAGTGCCTCATGTATATGTAAAAGCTGGACAATAAGTTAGGAAGACCAAAGAAGAATTGATGCCTTTAAATTGTGGTATTGGTGAAGAATATTGATTATACCACAGGCTGTCAGATGAACAAATTTGTCTTGTAAGAAGTACAGCCACAACACTCCTTGTAAGCAAGGATGGCAAGACTTCATCTCACATACTTTGAATATGTTATTAGGACAGATCAATCCCTGTAGAAGAACCCCATGCTTAATAAAATATAAGTCAGAGAAAAAAGATCTTCAGTGAGATGGATTGATGCAGTGGCTGGAACAATGGGCTCAAATACAGCAATTGTTGGTGAGGACGGAGCAGAATCTGGCAGGATTTCTTTTAGTTTTACTTAAGGTCGCTATGAGTCAGAAGCAACTCAACAGCACATGTCAACAACTACAACAGAGTAGAAATCTAGAAAACCCCAGCTGAGGAAAGAATTGCCCAGAAGGGATTATAGCAGATGGCTCAAATACCAGCTACCTGGGAAAATCTCAGAGATGCAAAGATGTCCTGGAGGCAAACAGAAGAACTATTGTTCTGCCTGCCTGGGAGGAGGGACCTTTGTTGAGGACAGAGCAAGGCCTTTGTTGTCCTTTGTTTTCCTTTACCTTCCAGTTAAGTTAGTCCCCCAAAGGGGTCACAAACAGTGAATTAGAAGTCACAACTGTGGAATTCTGGCACTTTTTTCTGTCTTTGGGGAGCAATGAAGGGAGACAGTGTGCTACTCCTCGGGCAGGCTGAGAAAGTAAAGACTAAAGAATTATGAGGTGCTCCAAGAAGGCTAAATCCCTGCAGTCACATCAGAGACAAAGGAGAACACAGACTTAAGGTGAGACCATGGGGCTGGAGCTAGAGTTGAACAGAAGACCCTCTTGCACCACTGGTGGGCCATAGGAGCTTAAACTCAGAGAACTAGTCTGTGAAGACCCATTTGGAAGTTCCCAGGGCATTGATGAGATCAGCTTGGGGATTTTCTTGTCCCCCTCCTGTCTTTACCCTGCTCTTTTAGAGCAATGGAGTAGGCTTTCCCATTTTGACCTTGAGAAAGAAGGAAGAATTGATCTGAGGGAACCTGAGAACATCAGCAGTATGTGGAAAAATGAACTCATGTTTATTTGTTGGACTCTGAGTGATTTATGAGATGTTCCACATATATCCTGCTGGCATAGTAGTTAAGTGCTATGTCTGCTAACCAAAAGTTCGGCAGTTCGAGTCCACCAGGCTCTTCTTGGAAAGCTTATGGGGCAGTTCTACTCTGACCTATAGATTTGCTATTAGTCAGAATCAACTCCATGGGAATTGGTTTGGGTTTATTGTCTAATCCTCACAACCTCACAAAATAGGCAGTATTGTCACTCCCATTTTAAATTAAACACAGACTGAGCAGTTAGGTCTGTTATATGCTCTTACAGCACTGTGTACTTTTTTCTATGTTTTTACCAATACATCACTGTCATGTAGCACTGTATCTGCACAAAGAAGGCTTTTAATAAGTATGCAGTGAAGGAATGAATGAGAGAGGTCCTGTTACTTGTCAAAGTCCATGTTATAAGTATGCAACCAGGATTTGAAACCTGGACTGTTTTTCCACTCTATCCCACCAAATTTATCACTTATAAATGCCCAAGTTTAGCGTCTTTGTCTCTCAGTCACTTGTTAGTATACACACAGACACACACATAGTGATGGACTAACCAGTAAGCAAGATTAATCTTTGATATGGTGAAAAAAAGGGGGAAATGGTACACTAGAGATTAGGAAGTAAACACAAGTAAACCTGTTTGTACCTTGCTTATCGGGTATTCCATCCCTGCCACACTGCCTACCAAGAAGTGACCTATTCAGGGAAAGCTAACAAGACCCCCGAAAACTAAACCCACTGCCATCAAGTTCACCATGAGTCGGATCTGACTCGATGGCACTTGGCTTGGCTGGCCATCAAGCTGATTCCAACTCATAGCGACCCTATAGGTCAAAACAGAATTGCCCCATAAAGTTTCCAAAGAGCACCTGGTGGATTTGAACTGTCAACCTTTTGGTTAACACTTAAACACTATCTGTTTTAGTCAGCTAGGGCTGCTCTAACAGAAATACCACAGAGTGGATGGCTTTAACAAAGAAAGATTTATTCTTACACAGTCCGGTAGGTTGCAAGTCCATATTCAGGGTGTCCGCTCCAGGGAAAGACTTTCCCCTTGACGGCTCTGGAGGAAAGTCCGGTATTGCATCAGTCATTGTCCAGGGAGCGTCCTCACACAAGAACCTCTGGTCTGAAGGACGTGCTCTGCTCCCGGTGCTGCTTGCTTGATGGTAGCGAGGTTCTCAAATTGTCCTTGGTTCTTTTTCCTTTTATTCCTTGCAAGCTAAAAGCATTAAGGGTGGGGCAAGCCATGCTCCAGGGAAACTTCCCCCATAGCAGGAATTCACAGCCCCACCCTAATCCTTTAACATACAGGTTAGCAAAACCACACAATGGAGGACAGTCCCAAGATACTGGGAACCATATCCCAGCCACGTGGCTGCACACATTTTTGGGGGGACACAATTCAAACCATGACACTATCTCACCAGGATTTCCTAATAAGACAGCAGGAAGAAAAAAAAGAGCCTGTTTGGGCTGTGCCCTCTTCCTACTCTCTTCAGTTCAGCATCCTCTTCCTTCAAGAAACCTTTGGAGACAACCCCAGCCTTTACGTGTCTATGTGTCTCCCATCTTACCGGCCCTTCCTAAATCTGTACCATAAAAATGGCTCCAAGTTATCTGGCCTCTGATGGTTCTATACATATTAATGCTTTGTTAAGGCAATTTAGGAGTCACTGAGTGGCACAAAAGGTTGAGTGCTCAACCACCAGCCAAAAAGTTAGTGGTTCAAACCCAACCAGAGGGATTTCAGAAGACAGGCCTGATGATTTGCTTCCCAAAACTCACAACTTTGAAAACTCTATGGAGCGGATTTACTCTGCATGCATGTGGTTGTCATAAGTCAGAATCAACTGGACAGCAACTAGCAACAAAGTAATTTAATTCTACAGATGAAGGCAAATGTGGCCCAGCCCTGTCCACTGAATGGACAGAGAGATGAATCAGACACAGCCTCAAAGGACTTTCAGTCAGTGGGGAAGTCAGACATTAGGCACACATATAATTAACTAAAGCACAAAGCAAAATTATCTAAATGGAATTAAAGAATTGTGAGCAATATGTTATAAACCTAAACTCTGACTACTTAGTCATTAATAATTATTACTCTGAAGAATATATGATCTACTTTTGAGTCAGAGCTAAAAAGTATTGGCCAGTTCAACCTTGTATTTTCCACTGGAGTAGTCTAAGACACGGAGAAGGGTGGGACCAAACCTGAAGTTTCTCACCAGTCTACTTGGCTGAGCCAAGACTAAAGCCAGTTTTCCTGAAGTCCAGCCCAGGGCTCTTCCCACCATCTCTGGTAGTTTCATGGGCAATAGTGCCATCTCCCATGAGACCACGCATGTGATCCCTGAAGCTGAGTCAAGTTCTCCCACCTAAGCAAGGTGAGCTAGGACCGGAAGAACTCAAGACACCCAGGGAATCAGGAAATGCACCCCGAGCATAGGGTACCAATCCAGCCTATTGATTTACTGCACCATGATATGCACCCTACTCTTACCAATATGTCTCTAAAATGTATTTTCTTCAGATATTTTTTGCAGGAAATGTTTTCTTAAAAATAAGGTCTTTACCCAGAGCCAAACCTGTTACCAACAAGTTGATTCTGACTCATGGCTACCCGATGAGTAGAACTGCTCCATAGGGTTTTCTTACCTAACCTCTATGGAAGCAGAATGTGAGGCCTTTCTTTTGCAGCACCACTGAGTGAATTCAAACCACCAACATCTAGATGAGTAGCTGACAACAAACCCTTTGTGCCCCTCAGGATCCTTTACCCAGGATAAACAAATCTGTTGCTTTCAAGTCATTTTAACTCCTGGAAGAAAAAGAAGGTTACAACCCAACTGTTTTCCTGCCCTAAAGCCCTAGGAAGGGAACTCTAGGAAGAGGGCTCAAAAATACTTGCTCTACTCCACTAAAAGATGGCAGTTGATGGACCAGGGGCCTGGGGGTTCCCCTGGGAGCATGGCCCCTAGACCTGCTGCTGCCCCTCACCAGCAAGCACTACTGAGGTCAACTCTTTGAAGAGGAATGAATTGGACTTGGGGATACAATGTGAACATATGGCGTGTGTACTTTATGGTTCTATGCATCTACAGGATGCTGTCCTGGTGGCCTCTTACTAGAAGGGAAAGGAGAGGGTGGAGAGGAGGGAACAGGAGATTGTTAAGAGGATATGACTTATATAGAATTAAAAGGAGGAATGTGCTGTCACTGGGCAAGGAGAGCAGAAGGAGCTGCAGATAGGTGGGCATGCAAATTGAACTTGGGTTCTATACTTTCACTTAATCACAATTTAAAAAAAAATCTTTGTTTCACAACATATATTTTAATGGCTTTAAAGAAGTCATTTTAAGTGTGGTCCTCTGCTAAGACCTACCTTTTATGGAAACTCACAATCCTTTCTTCACTCAGCTAACTGGAAGCACCAGCCATGTACTCCGACTACATTATGGAGGGAATGAGGTTATCCCTTTATCTCTCCTGTTTTCCTCTCCTTTGCAGAGAGAAGTTGGTTCTAAATGCTGCAGAACTGAGGAGCGAGACCAAAACTCTGGCTGAGAGAGCAGGGAAGACTTCCTGAGGAGAATCTTTGAGAATTAATGCATCCATCCATTTACCAGCCTAACTTTGATAGCACCTCAAACTTCTCTCTCAGTACCACCAGCCGCATGTGCTGTTGACTGCTTGCAATGTGGCTAGTCCAAATTAAGACATGTGGTAAGCATAAGGGAAACCCTGGTGGTGTTGTGGTTAAGTGCTATGACTCCAAACCAAAAGGTTGACAATTCAGATCCACCAAGCGCTCCATGAAAACTTTATGGGGCAGTTCTACTCTGTCCCATAGGGTCACAATGAATCAGAAATGACTCAGTGGCAGTGGGTTTTGTTTTTTGGATTTCAGTAAGTATAAAGTACATACAAGATTTCAAAGGCTTCTAACTACTAATTTTTACATGGATTATAATGTTTTAGATATGTTTGGTTAAATAAAAGGTATTGTTAGTTAATTTTTTCTGAGTTTTTTTTTAGTTTTTAGCAAATGTCAGTATTTTAAAAATTTTTTCTTTTTCAAAATGTTTTTGTTTTTGTCATTGAAAATATATACAGCAACATATTCACCAACTCAACAATTTCTACATGTATAATTTAATGCTATTCCATCACATTTTTTACTTGTGCAACCATACTCATCTTCCTGTTCTGACTTGTTTCTCCCTCATTAACATAAACTCGCTGCCCTACTCTAAGGTTCCTAGCTAATTTTTCCACTTGCTCTTGTCAACTTAATCCCATATAGATGCTCTTCTTAAAAGAGAATAATGCTCAAGGCAGACCTGTTTTACCACTTATGCTAACCTATCATTCAGTATTAAGTAATTTCAGGAAAATTTTTGGTTTACAGTTTAAAAGATTATCTCAGGGCAATAGTTTCTGGGGATCATCTACTCTCTCTGTCTCCAGAAAATGTTGTTTATGAGTATTTGAACTTCTTTTCTACATTTTCCCCCTTTTGATCAGGATTCTTCAGTAGTTCAGCAAGAGTAGCTGGCACCATCCAGCTCTTTTAGTCTCATGGCAAAGGAAGCAGTTCTTCACGGAGGCAATTAGCCACACATTCTATGTTGCTGTTAGGTATTATCAAGTTAATTCCAATTCATAGTGATATCATGCACAATAGAATGAAATATTGCCTGTCTTCTGCCATCCTCACAATCAATCATTGTTATGCTCAAGCACATTGTTGTAGCCACTGTGACAATCCATGTTGTTGAGGATTTTCCTTTTCTTTGTTTATCGTCTACTTTATCAAATATTTGTTGTTAGTTGCCATCGAGTTGGTTCGGACTCACAGCAACCCTATGAACAACAGAATGAAACACTGCCCAGTCTTGCACCATGTCCACAATCATTTTTATGCTTAAGGTCATCATTGCGGCCACTGTATCACTCCATCTTGTAGAGGCTCTTCATCTTTTTTGCTAACCCTCTGCTCTACCAAGCATAATGTCCTTCTTCAGCTGATCCCTCCTAACAACATTTCCAAAGTATGTAAGATGCAGTCTTGCCATCTTTGCTTCCAAGGAAGCAAAGTTGTACTTCTTCCAGAAGAGATTTGTTTGTTCTCTTGGCAGTCTACAGTACATTCAACATTCTTCTCCAACACCATATTCAAGGGTAGCAATTCTTCTTCTGTCTTCTTTGTTCATTGTCCAGCTTTCACATGCATGTGATGTTATTGAAAATACCATGGCTTGGGGCAGGTGCATTTTAGTCTTCAAGATGACATCTTTACTTTTGAAAACTTTAAAGAGATCCTTTGCAGGAGATTTTCCCAATGCAATGTGTGTTTTGAATTATTGACTGCTGCTTCCATGGGCATTGATTGTAGACCCAAGTAAAATGAAATCCTTGACAACCTCAATCCTTTCTCTATTTATAATGATGTTGCTTACCGGTCCAGTTATGAAGATTTTTGTTTTCTTAGTGTTGAGGTACAATCCATACTGGAGGCTGTGGTCCTTGATCTTCATCAGTGTTTCAAATATTCTTCACTTCCAGCAAGTAAGGTGGTGTCATCTGTGTAACACAGGTTGTTAATGAGTTTTCCTCCAATCCTGATACCTCATTTTTCATAAAATCCAGCTTCTTGGATTATTTGCTCAGCATACAGATTAAAAAGGTATAGTAAAAGGATACGACTCTGATTCACATCCTTCCTGACTTTATACTATGCTGTGTCCCCTTGTTCTGTTTTGCATGACTATCTCCTGATCCATATACAATCCCTTAAGAGCACGATTAGGTGTTCTGGAATTCTCATTTTCCACAAAGTTAGCCATAACCTATTATGATCCACACAGTCGAATGCCTTTGCATAGTCAATGAAACACAGGTAAACATCTTTCTCGTATTCTCTGCTTTCAGCTAAGATCCATCTGACATTAGCAATGATATCCCTGTTCTATGTCCTCTTCTGAATCCAACTTGATTACCAAATATTAATATGTCCTTTTCAAAGGACCAGTCCCTTCTTATAATGGGTCCAAAGTTAAGATTCCATTTCCTCCTATTCCTGACCTTCTTTCTTCCTCTTTTGCTCCAGGTGCTGTGCCTTGGATGGCCTCCTATAAACTTTGAAGACCCCACACACTAGGCAAGAAACTAGGAGGCAAAACAGATGCACTAAACACATCATTAGGCTGATTTACTGGGATGTCATATGAAACCATGACCTTAAATTTCCAAATCAAGGAATCAAAACCTGTGAGGTGTTTGGTTGTACATAACCAGCCGCGGCACTTTTTTTGTGGTTGTTTTTCTTATTGTGTCATTATTAGAAAATTTTAAATTACATACGTGGCTCTCATTCTATTTCTTTTTAGATAGCACTGGGAGAGTCAAATACATGGGGGAGTCAAATGCATGGCAGAGGTGGTTTGTGTGTCTGTGTCTGTGTGCACGCACGTGCTAGAGAGAGAGAAGATGCGGCTAGCCAGGGAGTAGTTTATTTGGGCCAGATTGTGAAAGAAGAAACCGATTTTCCCTTGCCAACAGTACAGGAAAGAAGTCGGACGGAACAGGCTGTGCTAAGATACAGAGATGTGGGCAGGCACGTTGTATTTATGAAACTCACTCTTATAGTATGACTTAAAAAGAAAATTGTTGAGCATTTACTTTGAGCCAGGGGTTGACAGCAGGCCTTTTACATGTATTATTTTATCTTTACAAGTAACTAGTAAAGAGGCGAATATTCTATTTTACTGAAGAAAGAATTTAAGTTCAGAAAGGTCAAGCTATTTATCTCCAGAACTTCTCTTCTTTTTTCTGCGTAAAGTCTCTTGAAGACCGGGAGCTCCAACAGTCTTAAATGCCTCCGAGGGTTCCTTCACAGAACCTGCACCGGGCTCTGCACGTGGTCTCCGCTCAAAAAGTGATTGGAACCAAGAACATCAACTTCCAAGTCAGAGCTCGGAGCAAGGTGTGAGAGCAGGAGCACCAGAGGGCGCCCAAGAGACCGCCGACCCGCCCGCCCATCCACCCCGGTCCAGACCCAGCGACCTCAGGCCGCGGCCTGGGTGCGGCCCTGCAGCCTCTAGCAGCTGCGAGCCCCGGCGGGAAGATACAGCTAAGGGAGCCCCACGTCCTCCGCCCGCCCCGCCCCCCCCTCCGGGCCGCGCTGAGCAGCTGGGTGCAGAACGACGACACGACATCCTGTTTTTGGGCGCGCGGCTCCGCCTGCGCCTCTGCTGATCTTGTCTTTCCCCGGGTGCTGACGCCAGCTCCCCTTCCCCCAATCTCCCTACTCCCCCCCCCCCCGCACCCGCGCCAAGAGTCTGGGGCCTTTCCATTACTGAATCATCACCATTCCGCAATCTCCTGGGGTTTGGGGCAAGGATAGGGATTGCCCCAGCCTAACCTTTTCTGCTCATTCTCCAGCTGCGGCCATTGCCCGATCCTGCATTTGCCAGAATCAACCAGGCCTAGGGGTGCCTTTCCTCAGCATCTTCCCGTAGGTGATAGGAGGGACGAGATACAGGGGTAGGGAACATTGCACACAGGCTTAGGCCTCCGCTAGAACCGGAGCCCAGGAGGAGGAGGGGAGGCCTGACTTTGGAAAGCTTGACTTAAGAGGCTCTGGCCGTGGGCTGAAAGGAAGGCGGGGAGCCCGGGACTGGGCTGGGGGAAAGGCTGATGGTGAAGGGCAAGGCTGGCAGAGGCGGTGAGGGCGGGTCGCGGACTTCCTGGTCGTGCCCGCGCCTACCCCCGGGCTCCGCCCCCGGGCCCCGCCCCAGCCGGCTGGCCCGCCCCCCCCACTTCCTCCGGCCTCCCGCTCTCACTTCCTTCTTGAGCCCGGAGCTGCTGCTGCCACCGCCCCCAGCTCCCCCGACGTGGGGAGGGCACCAGGTGAGGCCGGTCCCGGGCCGGCGGACGCGGGGCTCGGGGGAGGGGAGCTCGGCCAGCGCGGGACGGGGCGCAGGCGCCGGCCCAGGAAGTTTACTGCGGGAGGCCGCGGGCGGGAGGTTCTCGGCTCGCTCCAAGTTGGGCGGGCGCGGCCGGGCGGGCGGGGCGGGGACAGGGCCACCGCGGGCCAGCGGCGGCTCGGAGAGTGGGTTCCCAGCAACTCTGCCGCTCCCAGGAGCTGTGAGAACCCCCTTCGGCTGGCATGTCTCCCACTCAGGGAGGAAAGTCTCTGAAGTGGAAGTGCTCGGAGCTAGGATGTGGGACTCAGAGGTGGGGGTGCCCACAGAAGTTATCGGGGGAGGGCAGTGACTGTAGTGTGTGAGGGGAGAAGGTCTCGGGCACTTGTGACACTTATTCTGAGGGGGCCAGTGTCTGGGGCCCGCGACCCCCAGAGGTTGCAGAGAAAGAGCTCCCTCCCTGAGAGAACGAGGTCACCTCATACCCACACTCCACCGGCAAAAGGACCCGGTGCGAAGTGCGCCGACCTCAGTCCTCCTGTGTGTCTGTTTCCCTGAGGCCCAGTCTCGCCATCCCTGAAGCCAAGCAACAGGTATTTAGTAAGCAAATACCTGCAGTGCCCGGTTGACCAGTGTCTGGTCTTGCTCTCTGGTGGATAAACTGAGGAAGGAAAAGACCTCATCTGGTCCTGTGACCAGAGGTGGAAGGACTCTCATTCAAAGATACTGAGAGTTGGACAAGATGGTATACATGAGAGCAGGACTGTTTTCAGGAAATGGAGAAAATAAGGTTTCTGGACGCATCAGGGTCTCTGGCCTTCTCGGAACAGTGGGGAACCATCTGCTAGTCTCCCCTGCCCCCATTTTTAGTCCCTGAATTCTACACACTTTGTCTTTCTATTTCCTTCCATTCCTTTAGTCTCCATCCACAAACCCTCCATCACTCTCTGCTCTCTTCCCTTTCAGTCTGCTTTCCCCCATCAGAGCTCTGACCTCTCCTCACCTACTTTGCCCCTCTGTCCATCTCAGTTCCCTGCTACATCCCCTCCTCTTCCTTTCCCAGCTGCTGGCTCCCCACTGTCTTGCTCCTTCCATCTCCCCTCATAGTCATGATCTGTCAACCTGTCGTCCTGTCTCTGTCACCTTCCCCTTCAGCCACTTCTCTCCACCTTTGGGGTCAGAATCTGCTGTAGAAGACTCGGTGAGTTTGAGAGTCTTTTCATACCTCCTCAGCCCCTAGAGGCATGCTGCAGCCTTCTAGTGATAGAGATGATTAAAGGGCTGGAAAACCTCTGTGTGTATGTTTATGTGCACATATGCTAGTGTCTGTGTGTCCATAGCTTTAACTTGGAGTCAACTAAGTAACTGCTGTCAGCCTTGAGAGGGCCCAGAGCAGGGGGGAAGCCAGCAGAATGAAGGGAACTTGCAGTGGATGAGCTTGTGGTTAGTGTAGAGGAAGCAGTCCATAGCAGTCAGAGTAGAGCGACACGGGAGTAAAACTAGTGAGAGGCACAGTGACAACTCAAAATTGCCCAGACCCTTGACTGCTTAACCAAGAAGCCAGTCCTGAAGTCTGGGGAACTGTGTCCTTAGGAGATGGAGCTCCTGGCTCCACCTACCTGTCTTTCCTACTCCCATTTTTGGGAGGTATACAGGCAGTTTGGCCCCAGGAGGATATCCCAGGGAAGGGCTGGCCTTGTATGAAATTCCAGCCCAGGGACAGATGTATATGGAAGATAATTTCCCGGTAGGAGGGTTCAGTAAAAAAAATCCAAGAGTTATGAAACAGAAGTTTAAGATTTTACATAATTGAACATCTCATAAGACTCGAGGGTAAAGATGGATAGATGAGATGAGTTCTCCCACTCAAGATCTAGCCCTACTGGAGTTTGCAAGAAAGTCGTTATGAGAAAATACGATGGGTGTGCAAGGAATCTAATTAGGAAAATATCATGGCGGTTGGGGGTTGTTGCCTACAACCTAGGAGATAGCTGTAGAGGTCTTGACTGAAGGAGTACTATCAAGGTTATGGTGTGAAAGTAAATGGCTGACATGAAGTTGTTATAGATCCTGATTGGGAATCTGGGACAGTAGAAGGCTGCTACTGGCAAAATGCTAGGGCAGAAGTGGCTGGTGTAACCTTTTAGGGGCTTATGAACCAGAAGATACGAGAGGTTGTGGTAGCTGGAAAGCTGGGAACAAAAGAGTGGGGAAGGAACAAATCCAAAAAGGAGGATGAGAATGGTTGCACATCTTGAAGAATGTCATCGGTATCATTTTTTGAGTTGGTGCAACAGCAATGAAATAAAATTTTACAAAGAAAATCCTGTGGGGCACAGTTGTACTCTGGCACATGGGGTCACCTTGAGTTGGAATCACAAAGTAGGTGGCAACTGGGTTTTTTTTTAACTTTTTCTGTGGTTTGGGTGAAAGTGTGCGGAGCAAATTAGTTTCCCATTCAACAGTTTATACACATTTTGTTTTGTGACATTAGTTGCAATCCCCTCAGTGTAGCAGCACTCTACCCACTTCCTCCCCAAGTTCTCTGTTTCCATTCGCCCATCTTTTCTGCCCCTTTCTGCCTTCTGAACTTTGTTTTTTGGCAAATGCTGCCCTTTTTGGTGTAGTATGGTTGATTGTTCTGAGGAACACATTCCTCACAAGCATTATGTTCACTTTATAGCCATATGAATTTTTTTTTTGCTGAGAGGTACTCTTAGGGAGTGGGTTCAGTTCTAGATTCAAAGGGTGTCTAAAGGACCAGTCTCAGGGGTTCTGCTAGTCTCTGTGAGACCAGTAAGTCTGGTCTTTTTATGAATTTTAATTTTTTTCTACGTTTTCCTCCCACTTTGTTTAGGACCTTCAGTCATTATCCCAATCAGAATGGTTGGTAGTGTTAAACAGTCACCATCATGTTCTGGTTTCAGGCTAGTGAAGGCTATGGTTCTTTTGGTCCCTCAGTCCTTCAGACTGTTTTCTGAGTCTTTGATTTTCCTCATTCATCTTTGCTCCAGACAGAAAGAAACCAATAGTTGTTAGATGGCTGCTCACAAGCTTTTAAGACCTCAGGGGCTACTTGCCAAAGTAGGATGTAGAGCGTTGTCTTTATGGACTGTAGATGTCCCCGAAGACTCCTGTTCTCAGGTTCTCTGTTCTCCAGTGCAGTGACTCAGACTGTCTGGGTGTTTGGCTGTGGCTAAGATGTTTTCATAATCTTGTCCCCTATCTGCTCTACTGTACACAATATACATGAGTATCTAGAGCACATACAGTTAGTCTGGTTTTGGAGTATAGTAAAGGAATACCCACCCTCTTAAAAAAAGGGAGTGCCTTAGACTGAAGATGTCATCCTCTGTGCATAGTATAGACTTAGTACTTATGAAGCTTGTAGGAGTCTGTGAGAAGGTGTAGGGAGGGAAACCAAAGACACTGCATGGGCCACCTCCCCAGGCCAGACTGGTTGTCCTGTCCAGGGTCCAGCTTCCTCTTTTGTTCTCATTTCTTGGGGGGGGGGGGGGCATTTCCCTAGGAGCTAATAGCCAGTGCCAGTGGAGGAGCTCCTCAACTGGGCCACAGCCAAGGCGGCTGGCCGTCCGTTAAGTAATGCTAGTTCTAACCTCAAGGTGGACTAAGTATGAGAGCCTGGGAATTTAAGCAGAAAAGACTCAGACATGAACCTGATCCTTTTGGCCTATTTTCATTATTCTTAATGGGATAAACTATAGTAAGATCATTTTAAATGGGGTAAGAAAGATAGTGGGCCTGTTCCAGGATGCCAGTCCCCACCTTCTCTTTGTAGATGTGGCATCAGGTTAGAGATTAGAAGAGCTACCCAGGTCCTTGTCCTGGATTTGCTCTCAACTCTCTAGCCCTGGTCAATTTCATCTCTCTGGGCTAGGTTTCAGCATTAAGGAGTCGCATTTCAGTACTTTAAGGGGGTATAGGGAATACTCATACTTTGACTCTCTTTTCCCCAGGAGGCCTTTCACAGTGATATCCCCAACTTTGGGCCTTCCCGTCTCACCAGCCATGAACTGACAGTCCTGAGATTTCCCTGTGAAATTTGTTCAGGGGCAAGAACTGTGTTTGTTTCCCCAGAGAACCAGGGTTGTTACGAGTTGAGAGCTTCAAGAATACAGCCCAGCGTGCTGGGGATTTTGCTGGGGTTGGAGGTGGTTTGCAAGGTAAAGGAGCACCCTGTCCACTGCTACTCCAATTCTGCCCCACTTACGGTGGAAAATAGATGCCGGAGTTTCCTCCCTGATGTTTTCTTTCCCTTACGAAAACCCCCTCACACCTGGGGTGGGGCTGAAGGACAGAGCAGCCCTGCATGTGTCTGGGTATTTTCAGGTGGGAAGGCAAGATTGGGAGGATGGTATTTGTGTACAGCCTTATGAGAAATGAGCAGAGACAAAGGAAGTGCCATTTCACAGGCCTTTCGTGGAGCCTCGGGACTGCTGATTTGCTGCTAGGTGTCGAGGAACCCAGTGTGGGAGCCTTCTTGTGTGCCATTTGTGGGGAAAGGGATAACTCTCTGGCCCCCCAGCCAGAGCTATCCTCGCCCTGGGATTCACCCCGTGTGGAGCACTCAGGGTGCTGAAATAGGAAGGGAGAGAACTGGTGAAAGCCCCTGCTCCCCAGCCTTCCCAGCTGAAACTGTCTCAATTCCTCCTCATCTTTGCTCCTCCTCTCCACTCCTTAGTGGGTGGAGTCAGCTGTATCTCTTACTCTTCCTGCTGCCTTCCTGGATTCTCTGAGGGGCTGAAAGGGAGTGGCAAGAGGTGCCAAGTTCTCCAGCATGGATTTTTTTTTTTTTTAAGGCTGGGAATGAGGCTCTGTTGGGTTCTGTCCCTGCTGGTGGAGATAAAGGGAAGACAGAGACTCAGCACTTGGCCGAGGGCCTGACCTCATGTCTTCCCCCCAGCTTCCTCCTTCCAGCCCAGCTGCAGCCAGCTGCAGTCCCTCTGAGCCTCTTCATATCACCTCTCCTGCCATTGTCTCCCTTCAAAACAAACACAAACACAAAACTGGCAGGCCTTGTGTGCTGTTTTCAACACTGACCTTGTCCCTTGCCACACCCTTGACCAAAGGCCTTCAAATATTCTTTGGCCTGTCAGGAACACTTTTTCTGCTCATCTTCCTCATCATCCCCTAGGCCCTGGTCATGTGGTAGTTAACCACTACCTGTTCCTCTCCTCTCACCCTTCCAGTTGAGGACAGGGCATTATGGTGTGTGTGTTTGTTACTCTAACTTGTGCTCCTTAGAGGAGTAGGGAGTTGGTTACCCTTGTCTTGTGTCTTCTGGGCTTAGAGGGTCTTCCTTGTTCACAGCAAAGTCTGGGTTGATGGGGAGTTAGGGGCGTGTCAGTTCACAACTTTTGCTCAGCTGTGTGCTAGGCTTTTGGAAGTAAGCAAGAGAACAGACTTTGTTTTCTAAGAAGCATACATTTAGTTCAGTACAATGAACAGTACAGACAGTCTGTACTGGGGAGGTAGGGCAGGAGAAGGGGTCCTGTGCTATCCATGAGAAACTGGAGAACAGAGCTTGTCCCTTGAAAATCAGAGGATCTGAGGGGAGCAAGCAGCATTTCAGAAAGAGGAATTGATGTGCAAAAGCATGAAGGACAGATTGAGTTCATCCAGTTATTTACCAACAATTGCTGTGTGCTGCCTAGGGAGACAGAAATCAGCCTGGACCTTGCTCTTTAGGCCCTCCCAGGCTAATGACAGAGATAAGATTCAGAACAGCCTCCAGCACGTACAAGATAAAGCATGCCCATGAGTGCCACAGAGATCAGACTTTGGATAGAATAAGCCACTGTGACTTGAGTGATTTGAGAAAACTTCTCTGAAGGTGGAAACCCTGGTGGCATAGTGGTTAAGTGCCATATCCACTAACCAAAAGGTCAGCAGTTCAGATCCTCCAGGCACTCCTTGGAAAGTCTTTGGGGTAGTTCTATAGGGTCACTGTGAGTTGGAATTGATGGCAGTGGGTGGGTCTCTGAAGGAGAGGGCAATAGTGCTTGTTTCTGGAGGACAGAGGAAGGTCCCTTAAAGCAATTGGAGCCTCTTGAGCTGAGGGGTAGCAGAGGGAACAAAATGCTGGATTCCCCGGGGGACAGGGAGTACTGCTGCTTTGTGTTTTGAGGAAGAGAATAGCTTTATAGAGGATCACGATGATGTGGCCAGAGCTCAAGGCTTAAATGACCAGGGAAGAATTCAGAATGAGCTTCAAGAAGGACTGGAGAAGGGGAGCCCTGGGCAGGGAACAGGTTAGGAGACCACAGTGAGTTTCTATTGCCTCTACACTCCCCTACCTCCTAGACTCCACTCCTCCCCGCCCCCACTCCCAATTGGGACACTTCCCCTGCTGTAAAAGACCACAGAGATCTGGCAATTGGGCCATCAACTGCTTCTTTCCTAACCCCCTTCTGGGCCCTCTTGAGCCACACCCCAGGACCAGGCCCCACTGAGTACAGGCTCAGCACCAGGGACCACTCTCAAACAGGATTATTCTCCCCTATGACCTGTACGCCCTTGTGCTCTGTTCCCTGCTAGGCTTAAAGGAAGCTCGTACTGGGGAGATTTTTTTCCTGTCCCATGCAGTTATACTTTCTGGCTGCTGCTGCTGTCCAATAAACTTCAGGATTAGGGATGTTTGTCCAACCAGGAGTCTGTCTAGATCTCAGTAATGGAGGCTAGGACAAGCAGATCAGAAGGCACTAGTTGTACACTCCTGTATGTCTAGCCCTGTATTCAACTTTTCTGTGGAGACACTAGGGTCTGGTACTGGGGGGCATCCACAGACTAATAGACTTGTGTGTGACTATTGAATCACAAAGAGCCAAAGCAGGGTTAAAAGCATTGATGGTGTAGTAGAAGTTCAAAGAAAGAATTCAGTAGTCCCATGGGCCTCTGAAGCTTAATCTAGGCCTTGAGGGGTCAGGAGGTTTGAGACAGGAGAGAGAATGGCTACAGAGGGACAAATGAGTAAAGAAGGGTTCTGGCTTGTTTATAAGAAATATTGAAGACCCCTCTAGAGCAGGGACAGGGAGCTCATTTTTGCAAAGTACTTACATTGTGTACATACACTCTATATTGGTCATCTAGAGCTGCTGTAACAGAAGTACCACAAGTGGATGGCTGTAACAAAGAGAAATTGATTCTCTCAGAGTCCAGTAGGCTGTAAGTCCAAATTCGGGGAATGAGCTCCAAGGGAAAGCTTTCTCTCTGTCTGTGTCTCTGCTCTGAAGGAAGGTCCTTGTGATGATCAGTCTTCCCTCGGTCTCAGAGCATCTCAGCTCAGGAACCAGGGACTTACTCTGCTCCTGGTGCTTCTTTGTTGGTGGTATGAGGTCTCCATGTCGGTGCTCGCTTTTCTCTGTTATATCTCAAAGGAGACTGGTTTAAGACACTATCCAGTCTTGTTAACTGCTGCTAATCCATCTTATTAAATCATAGTGGTAGAATTTACAGCACTTCAGATAGTGGACAGTCATACAATACTGGGATTCATGGCCCAGCCAGATTGACACATTTGCAAAGTACTTAAATATTTTGGGGGGGGACATACTTCAGTCCATGACTTACATTCACAGACTTAAGCCTGATGACAACCCTGTGCAGGTAGCTAGTATTACATATGGAAAGATAAGATTGAGAGATTAAATCACAAGCCCAGGTTGACGGAGCTGTTAAGTGGTACAGCTAGGATTTAAACTAGGTCTGTCTGACTCCAAAATCCCTACCAGGTTTAAATGCTAAGAGACCAGGCATGATCTGAAATAAGCCTGGAATTAAAAGCCAGAAGTCATTAGAATTTGGCTAGTAATACACTGGTCTGCAAACAAAAGTTCTCCAAAAAAAAGCCACCTAGTAAATAAGTTACAGTTGAGACCCCATCCCCAAGCAGGCCACTCTTCGTGTTTGACTTCCTGTAGCACTGAAGTCCCTTCTTGTGTGGTTTGGCACAGACTGTTAGTTGCCAGCTGAGTGAGTCATTTCAGACTCATCATGACCCTACCTTTTAGCATATGTCCTTTGAAATGGGAGGACCAGGTTCAGGTCCTAGGATTTCAGATTAAAAATTTGTCTTGGGAGAGAGGACAAGACTGAACCTTGATTAGGGTACATTGGGGCTGGATGCCACCGCTGAGATGTCAGTACACTTATATTAAGTGCTTCCTGCCTCTTGGGATGAAAGGCTTTGCTACTCTCACCTCCTGTGTGCACAGCACTTCACACTTTACACAGCAAGTTCATTTTCGTTATTTCATGGGACCTGTGCTGCTGCTACTGCTGTGAGGCTGGGAGAGCAAGTATTAATCACTGCTGTCTTAAGGATGAAGAAACTAAGGCCTGGGGGTGGGGGTGACTTTCTAGTGTTAAATGCATTACAGAAAACATATGACTTTGGATCAAAAAGTTGAGGTTTCTGTCCTGGCTCTCTGACTAACTAACTGTGTGACTTTGGATTGCTTAACTTCTCTAAGTTTGTTTCCAAATCTGTAAAATATGAATAATGCCAATAGGTTGTTCAAAGAACCTCAGGACATAGTACCATGTGAACTGTAAAGTAAAAGGCTGTACCTGGTGAGGGCTTTTTATCAAGTGACAACTTCAACGGGTTGAACAGATTCAGGTGTTGACTGCACTTGTGCCTGCACCACATTGGCTCCACCTTAACTGTTTCTGGATAATACCTCACTCGTGATGCTTTCCTGGTGTCAGTCCCTGTTCCCTGCCAGCCTGGAACGTACCCCCTCCCTCCCTTGCTCCTTTGTGGGCTGATAGACTGATTTCTGGTTGATAACCACCTCCCTCGAGAGCAGCCTGGAGCCAGCTGTACTTCCAGTTTCTTGGGCCTTGTGACTGCTGCCCAGAGTTCCCTCCTTGCCGTCCTGTGCAGACCAGCCCAGTGCTGGGTTTGTCATGCAGAGTTCCCAGTAATATCACCATGCAAATCTTCCTGCTCTGTGTGAAACTAAAGATTTACAGGCCCAGTAATTCTGCTCTGAAATGCCAGGGCCTCCAGAAGTCCACTGGACATAAGTCATGACACCAGCCCCTTCCCCGACTCCCAAGGCTCTTTTTCTCTCATTTCATCTACCCAGTGCCCTCGTCACATTTTTCCTCTCCATTTTATGGATGGGGAAACTAAGGCCCAGAGAGGGCAAGTACCTTATCTTTGCAGGGATTCTGAGCAGAGCTAGGGCTAGAACTCAAGTGTTGCCTTCTAGTCCCAAGTTCTCTGCTCTGCCCTGTTGTTGTTGTTAGTTGTGGAGTTGCTGACTCATGGTGACCCTATTTGTACAGAGTAGAACTGCTGCATAGGTTTTTCAAGGCTATGACCATTTGGAATTAGATCACCAGGCTTGTCTTTTGAGGCATCTCAGTATGTTTGAACTGCCAACCTTTTGACTAGTGCTTAGCCATTTTCAACACCCAGGGACGCCCTCTCCACTGCCCTAGAGAGCCTTTGTCTCCTTCTTCAACCCATTCCGCAAGAGTGTCTCTGAATGTGTGGCAGTTGAACACATACCCTTATTCATGGAAATGTGTTTAAGGCAATTTCATAAAGGGAAACCATTTCCCTTCCAGCTGGCCCCAGTGGAAGCTCTGGCCAGGTAGGGAGCTAGGACCAAGCCCTGGGTCCTTTGAAGCTCCCATACCACCACAGTTACTTCACCACTTCCCAGTGGGGGAATCTCCCCTCCATCTTTGGTTCTCAAGGTTTTTGAACCAATGGTTAAGAGGTGTGGACCTAAATAAGGAGTGCGTAGAACAGGGTGCAGCCTTGCTTTGTGGGGAGAAAAATTGACAGGATAAGCCAGTGATTAAAATTGTATAGATCCAGGGATACTTGGGGATTTAGGTGTGTCTAAAACAGTGTTGCCCCTTCCAGGGAGAAGGAACCTGGTTATGGGAGAAAAGCAGGAAAAGAAGTCTCATACTGGCCCACAGGAGTCCCCCATGGCCTAGAGGAAGTAGCTGATGAGAGGGAGGACCCTTGCCACAACAGTATGAATAATCACAGGGTTTCCTGAAGCCCCATCCTGTTCCAGAATTCAAAAGAGCAGTTCCTCACCCAAGGCCCTTGGAACTGCAGAAGAGATCAGGGTGGTAGCTGGAGCCAGGACTTCCTCATACTTAGTCCACTAATAGAGTAGCCTGTTTTTTGGTCACTTCCTGTGTGCTATGCCTCATACTAAACATATTAGTTCATTTCAGCAGCAATCCTAATGCAAGACTTCCCTGTTTCATAGATGAAGAAATTGAGGCTCAGAGGACTTAGATATGCTGCCCACAATCATCCATGGCCAGTCACTGGAGCTGTGATTAGAAAACAGGGCTGGTCTGATGCCACTGTTTATTATGCTCTTGGTGACAGTGCTTTAATGGCACTGTACTCTCTACTGAAAATGCTGGGTGTTCCTCAGGAATACCCACTGTGGTCTCAGGAAGAGGGATGAATGATCAAGGGGTATCAAGTTTTTGTCTTGCTCTTCTGTTCATCAGTCCTGGCTGGGCTTGGAGGACCTGCTCTGCCCCACCAAGGGCCTTGAGGGCCTTGTCTGGGAGTCCCTTTCTCATTCATTATCATATACCCAAATTCCAGTGTAGATCCCAGCCAGACTTACCCTCCAGTATTCCTCTGCACGAAGTTGCCATCCTGGGTGTGTGTAGTCAGCTAGGATTTTCCATGCTTACAGTGACAGACTGAGCACTCCCCCACTTTGCCCTATCCCTAGATCATCCTGGATAGGGATGGGGCAGCTGTCTAGAGAATTGTACTCCATATTCAGTGTACTTCTCTTTGTGCCTTTTGGCTTGTACTGAGTAGCCAAGATGTCAGGTCTAGAGAAATACTGGTGCACTGTCTAGGGTAGCTCTGAGTTACGAGAGGTTCTACCCATAGCTGCATCTCAGAGTGACCTGGGATAGCTGCACTGTGCCAGAACTGCTCTCTCCAGTCTACTAGGTGAAAAGGGTCCACATCTGGTAGACAACCTGGCAGAGCCCTGCACTTGAGCAACCTTCTCCAATATCTATACTGCTTTTATTAGTGCCCAGAGAAAAATCAAAATACTTATTGAGTGCTTATCATGGCCAGGTACTCTGCTGCTAAATGCTTTACATGTATTAATCACAACAACCCAGTAAGATATTATTTTAACCCTGTTTTACAAATAAGAAAGCTGAGGCATAGAAAGGTTAAGTAATTTGTCCGGGGTCACACTGCTAAGAAATAACAGAACCCGGTTTTAACCTTAGTCAGTCTGGCACCAGAGATTAAGCCAAGTGCTGTCAAGTTGGATCTGACTCATAGCGACCCTAGGCACCAGAGCTTATAAGCTTCATGTCTTATTATACTGCTAGCCTTGTCACACCTGAATACCTTTGTTTGAACTTAGGGCTTCTCTCACTGTGTAGCTGTTTCTCTGTGGCCTCTCTCAGTGGCACTGTGGGTTGGTGGCAAGTTAGAGGAGCTGGTTTCCCTTTCTGTGCCTCCATTACTTGTTCCCAGTGGGTAGAGGCCCTAACCCAGAGTCCCTCTCATCTGTTTGCAGGTAACTGTATCCAGAGGGGCCCAGAAAAGGGAGGAGGCATTGCCTCCACTACAGCAGCTGCACCCAGGATGCAGAGCATCAAGTGTGTGGTAGTGGGTGATGGAGCTGTGGGCAAGACATGCCTTCTCATATGCTATACAACTAATGCCTTCCCCAAAGAGTACATCCCCACAGTGTTCGACAATTACAGTGCCCAGAGCGCAGTTGATGGGCGCACAGTGAATCTGAACCTGTGGGACACTGCGGGCCAGGAGGAGTATGACCGCCTCCGCACACTCTCCTACCCTCAGACCAACGTTTTTGTCATCTGTTTCTCCATTGCCAGTCCGCCCTCCTACGAGAACGTGCGGCACAAGTGGCATCCAGAAGTGTGCCACCACTGCCCTGATGTGCCCATCCTCTTGGTGGGCACCAAGAAGGACCTGAGGGCCCAACCTGATACCTTACGGCGCCTCAAGGAGCAGGGCCAGGCACCCATCACCCCTCAGCAGGGTCAGGCGTTGGCCAAGCAGATCCATGCTGTGCGTTACCTCGAGTGCTCCGCCCTGCAACAGGACGGCGTCAAGGAGGTGTTTGCCGAGGCTGTCCGGGCTGTGCTCAACCCCACACCGATCAAGCGTGGGCGGTCCTGCATCCTCTTGTGACCCTGGTGCTCAGCTTGGAGGCTGCCCCTGCCTCCCTACCAGTTGTGCCTTGGCGCCTCATCTGCCCCCAGCTGTGCCTTAAAGACTAATTCTGGCACCCCTTGCCAGGGGGCTTCCCAGGTCCCATTTTCTCTTGAGTGCTTTTCCCTTTAAGGAAGCCTACAGGGAAAGGGGCTTTGGGCCCTGCCCCACTGCACTTGGGAACACCACGTGTTTTCATGAGTTCACCTAGGCCAAGATTGAATCCCTTCCCGAGAGGCCAGCCCAGTGTCCTCTCCTGATGTTCCCCTACTGACCAGTTCATCCAGCTTTTCCACACAAGTGTTGCTGCCTATTGTGGTGCCTCAGGTTAGGGGCTCTCAGCCATCCCTAACATCTGCCTTCGCTGCTGTTGGAATTGTCCCATCTCCCCAGATGCTCTCTCCCTTTCCATAAGGAAGGAGCCACAGAATCCTGAGAAGATGAATGTGCCCTAACCTGCCCCATGTGCCTTGACCTTATGCATCCGCTGCTGACTGACTCAGCCCCTGTGCTCCTGGGGGCCTTTCCTACCATCAGCATCAATAAAATCTCCTGTCTCCAGTGGCCCTGGCTCCTCCCTGTGTACTAGGGAGTGGGGGTTGGGCAAGGCTGGGCATGTGCTAGGGCTCCCCAGAGACTGGGAGCCTTTTGTTCCCTGCAGGAGGGAACAGGAGACAATAGGCTTCATTGTGGTCCCCCAATTTCCCTAACAAAGCTCTGGGCCCCCTTGGAGGTACCAGTCTTGCTCTGGTGCCCAGCCACAGATGTAGATGACTGGGATGCAAAGCATGGGGAAAGACTTCCTGATCTAGGGCCAACAGAGGGAGTTTGAGGGTCAGTGGCCTGAAAGCACAGTGATAGCCGTGGTACTCTCATAGTCATGCATCTGAGGGCTATGCCCTTAGAAGATGGATTCCCCAGTCACTGTCATTCACCAAAATGGGCTTAAATCAGCCTCAGGAGACTCAGGTCTAAAAGGGGGTGGCACTTGGAATTAGACTCTGCCATGGACTTATTCCCTCAGTCCTGGAGCCTGTCTCTCTCACCTCAGTTCCTATCAAACAATAAGAGACCAGCGCCAAGGACTAGCAGACCTAATCCTTACTGTTTGCAAAAAAATATTTATTTTCCCTTGAAATAAAACATACAACCACAAGAGCCTACAGCTTAGGGTAGTGGAGAGGATGGAGGGACACTAGGGAGCTCATTTTGGAGTAGGAATCCGTACCTCTGGCACCCCACCCCCACCTTTGCAGAGGAGGAAGAATCTGTAAGCCCAGAATTTCAGAGGGGAAGGGACATGTTCCACTGGGTTCCTTTTCCGGAGCAGGTCATCACTCAGATATAGATAAGCATCTCTTTCAAGTGACATCAAAACCACAGATTGGCAGAGTTCTGGGAAATCATATAGCCCACCCCATTTCCCATTATACACATGGACACACAAGCTCAGGTAGGGCAGCGAATACCCAAGGGCACACACACCTAAGAGTGATGTCAGGACTCGAACACTTCAGCAGCCTTAGCTGGGACTGTGGTCATAGGCCTGCATGGGCACAACAAATCTTAAGACCTGTCAAGTGAATTTCAGGTAGCAGCCCCTAATCTTAGTGAGGTGGCTATATGCAAGGGTCAAAAATGGGGATGTGCTCATCTGGTTTATGAACCTCAGGACTTTTTTTTAGCACCAGAAGGTGGAGCTCTCCAGCCAACATAGCTTGTTGAGGCCTTTCAGGCAGAGGTGTTATTCAAAGGCTCTGTGCCTTTGTGGGAGGTGAGGGAAAGGAGAAGTCAGCAGGGCTGGGATAAAGCCTTGTCCTGTGCCCTTCCTCCCTCCACTCCTGCCCCCACCTCAGCTTCAGTAGGGCCCAAAGGGACATAGATGGGGAAGGCCAGCATCTCATCTTGTTTCTGGGCAGTAAGCCTGCTCCCCAGTAGGAGAGAGAAGGATTCAGAATCTCTTTTCTTCAGGTTGGGAGGTAATGAGCAGCTCCTTGTTCCCGAAGTCCCACCAGGCGGTCATGTGGAATGCCATGTTTGTTAAGACGACAGTATACTCCAGGATGGCAAAGATGGTGTATACTGTGGTGAGGACACAGGAAACAGGGTAAGGTGACTTTCCTGCTACCTCAGTGGCTCCTTGATATATCACTATACTACTACACCACCACAGGGAACACAACAGCAGCCAGCCACCAAGACCATTGCCCTGTTGTCTGTCATAGAAAGCAGCACCGCTACCCCACAACCATTAGGACCACCCATGGATCCCAGCCTGGCCTCACCTCCAGCCTCACAATACATGTTGTGCCGAAAGTAGACAGCCAGCGCTGAGAAGAAGGCAATGAAGTTGATGATGAAGAGCCTCTGTTTCCAGCTGTAGGATTTTCGCTCCTAGGAGATGGGCTGTGTGATCACCCCGCAGTATGCTGGGTGTGTATGCACAGCCCCCCACCTTTGCCCAAACTCCTAAGCACTGGGCCTTGCATCCCCACTAGTGGTCACAGGCAGGGGCAGCAGGTATAACAGAGATGTTCACAACCCTGCTGCCTGGGTCCAGCTCCTCCTTCTACCCGCACTGGAGCCTCCATATGTGTTCTGTTCTCCAGTCCCCCCAGACTTCCTAAACCCAGCCCTAGACTCAGACCAGGCACCTGGTTCCCCACCTCTAACCCTAACTCCAGTAGCCATCAGGATTCCCATTAGAGACACCAGCTCCCACCTCACCATTACCACATCCTGAGGACAGGTGTCCTCACTTTTCTCCTGGGCCGCCTGGAGCCCCATTAGGGGTAGATCCGTACCTCCTGACTTACTTTGTGCTTCTTGGTCAGCCGCCAGAGAATGCAGGTGAGGAGCATATAACTGAGGGATGAGGCGATGAACACAATGAAAGCATTCTCATGGATGGCTAATGAGAGAGAAGACGGTTTGGAGTACACATTACAGGAAGTACTTAAATCCCAACACAGGGTGAAAGGAGGGGTAGGGTGCATTCCCTCCCTAGACCCTTCCCCACTCCTCCCTAGTGCGGGCACCCACTGAAGTCCTCGGAAGATGAGACGTAGGTGAGCACCAGCAGCGCAAGGTTCTCGATGACGTTGAGAACGAAGTTGATACGGCAAAGTGGGCGGTAGCCAGGGCAAGAGCAAGAGCAGCTGAGGTAGTGGTTCCAGTAGGCGAAGGCCACCAAGAAGCGGGGTGCTGAGTGCAGGCCAATGCAGAAGCGCCATACGTAGCGCTGAGGAACTTCCCCGCCGATGGCCGAGCTCACCGATGGCAGGTAATTGGGCACCTGGAGAGTTTTGACTGGTCTGGGCATCGCCTCCACCAGCCCTGCCCAACTGGAGAGCCTGCTGGTCATCTCTCTATCAAGATGAGAGCTATCACACCCCCTAAAGCTCTGCTCCAGCCCCACGCCTTCCAAGATGTCCTCATTCAGGCTCCAACAGCTCTCCCAGGAAACCTCCCTTTCCAAGTCCTGATCACAATACCGTCTGTTCTCAATCCACAGCTTGTCTGTTATTTATGCAGAGACATGGTGGGGCTTTCTCTACCACCTCCCTAAACTGCAACCGGCAAATGGCTGGACACTCATGCAGACAGCCATGCTTCCTAAACCCCCAGAGCAGGGCTTTGCCACCAAGTAGAGCCTGTAAGAGGCTGTAGAACCTCTGATTCTGTTGTGGGGACAGGGAGGAGCCACGGAACACCTGAGCTTCCTTGTTAACAGTGCTAAATTCACTGCCCAGCTGAGATGTTCCTCTGGTTGCTCTCAGCTCCACTTATTCTTCTGGACAGGTGTACCAAGGTGGCAGGAGGCACTGTGAGATCCTGGGAAAGACTAGAAGTGCACCCTCCACCTTGATGATGTTTAAGAAGGTGGGAGCTCCCAGCCTGATATACTCTAAGAAAATGATCCTCTTCCTGGACACTTCCCCAACTTATCTTTCTCAATGCCTGTAATTCCTTATTCATTAAGGACTTAGAACCTCAATCCTCAAGGGTAAGGAAGGAGAAAGTTAATAATCACACAGCTAAAAGAATTAGTGTGAGTAGTTTACATTGGGATGGGAAAGCCAGGGATGGGAGAGAATCTTTTAGACTCCAGAGTCTAGAGCAGTGCTTCTCAAACTATAATGTACATACGACTCACCTATGGATTGTGCTTAAATGAAGGTCTGCAGTGGAACCTGCAAATCTGCATTTCTGAAGATTCCAGGACTATAGAAGCTGCCAGTCCACAGCCCATAATTTCCAAGGACTTCTTTAGATTTTTGACAAGGACAATGCCAGAGGCCAGCAAGGGAACAACTCGGTTCTGACAATGGAAATACCCGTCTTCTCAGATGGTATGCTGAATGGGTACATGGAGCCTCAGGGGTGGTGGCAATGCAAAAGTGGTTCATGGAGTAGGAGGGGCCTGAGTAAGGACCAGTCAGGTGTTCTAGCCTTCACAAAAAGGATAGATACCACTCAGCACTGTCACTGTGCTCAAGGCCACAGTTTGAGACACCCTGGCTTGAGACCACACTCAACACTTTACTCTCAGTTCTGAGTAAAGAGGCAGCACCGGAGGCTCTAATGCTATACAAATCTGAGTCTGCATTCCAGCTCTGCCTTTAATTAGCTGGATGATATTGAGTAAGTCACTTCACCTCTCTGAGCTTCAGATTTCCTCTCTGGTAAAACAGGGGTAACATCACCTCCCTTGCTAAGTGATTGTAAAGATAAATAAAACATATATAAAGCATCTGGTATTACCTGGCATATACAGGAGGTATAACAAGTGCTGGCCTTCAGAAGACAAACTTCCCTGATGAGGTACATGGCCACTGAACGTAAGACCTGCATCTGGGGCAGGACTATATATGTGCCTAATACTTCTGAGCCACCCAAGTCTCCTCACTTGGCTTTTCTGCCTCTCTAATTCCCTGAGTAGAGTTGGTGGGAATGTCCCCTCTACTCTCTGAAGTGTTCATTCTGAAAACCTTTGCACCAATTTCATCTACAAGGCCTGCATCTAGCTTGGCTGAGAGGGCCTGGATCATTCCAGGACCCAGAGCTCTGACAGATGCTGGGAAACAGGTAATGGGGTAGAGATGGGTGGCACAGAGTTGTGCCTAAGCCTCAAAAGAAGAGAGAGCTAAGGCCCTGTGGCTGTCAGTCCTGTTCTCACAAGATCCTCTCAAATTAAGGGTAGGAATGGGATTCTAGAAGCAGGTATTAATCACTCACTCTCTCTCACATACACACACACCCCCTATAATCACATACAGATAATCACATTTCCTACTCCCATTCCCGCACTCAAATTTCCCACTCACCAACTGTGCCAGCAGCAAGGAACATCAGGAGCTTTTAGAGACCACCAGGTGTATTGCTCACCCAAGCCTAATCATGAGCCCACGACTAAAGGGACGGACCAATGAGGATATAATCCCTTTTCTTAAGAGTAGATATCTTGTGGTCTGGGGGACACTGTTCAGTAGTCCTGTGTGCAGGGCAGTAAATCAAAAACTTTCATGGTATAAAGGGAGAGGGTGAAAAAAAAAAATTCCTTCCCCATCATGTTGTTGTATGTCTTTGGGTCAACTCCGACTCACAGCAACCCTACAGGATATAGTAGAACCGCCTCTGTGGGTGTCCTAGGCTAAAATCTTTACAGAAGTGAATCATCAGGTCTTTTCGCCCACAGAATTGCTGATAGGGTTGAACCACCAACCTTTTGGTTAGCAGCTGAGCACTTAACCATTGCACTACCAGAGCTCCTTTCCCTCATCATAGCACCTCAGATTTTACCACTAGCTATTAATTCCATTGGCCTCAGACAAAAGTCTTCCCAAGTTATGAATGACTTCTCTGTTTACTGCCCCTACCGGTTCCCAACTGAACAAAAATCTCTTAATTCCTGTTAGTTTTACAGCTAGTCTATGACTGTCACCTCCTCTCTATGGTCATGGTCCCCATCTTAGCTCTGCTCTCCCCAGCAGCCTGAGCTATTCCACAAACTTCCTTACTAGTCTCCCTTCCTCTATTCTTGTCCCTACTCTTAAATCTGTTCTATATTCAGGAGCTAGAATGATCTTCTGAAGCACAAGTCTGATCAGGTCACTTTCCTGTTTAAAATATTCATGGCTCCCTATTGTCTTTTTAATAAAATCCAAAGTCATCAACTTGGCATTCTGTAAGAACCCTCTTCACCCCCACAGCAACAGTGCCTTCTCCAGAAAAAAAGCCTTCCCCACCATTCATGCCCCCCCACCCCTCATTCCCTGCACTACCTTTTACCATAGCAGGAATCCCATTCCCCTGTCTGTATCAGTGACTCTCTCTCACAGGAATGAGATGCTGAGGTCAAGTCGCTGGTTAACTCCATGGTTTTGAAACACAACTTCTACTGCTGGGCTTTTAGGAAAGGCCAGGTGGATTGATCTGGGAGGCAGGAAATACAACCAGTCTCTGGCTGGCAGAACTCTAAGACACAGGTTTGGGAACCTGGGCTGCTATGGGGAGAAACAAAGCTTAAAGATCCTAGAGCAGGGCTAGGGATCCTCCACGGTCAGGCCCTCAGCCAGGGCTAAGGCCACGTGTTACTTCTCCTGGCCCCTGGCCTCTTTTACATCTTCAGTCCAGGCTACTTTCCCAGTCTAGTCTTTCTTTTTCCCTCTCATGACCTCTCTTGGCCATTTCCAGTTCTTTGGCCATTACCACCACACACCCTCCCCAACTCTTTGTTCCCTTGCACCCTGAGCTATCATTCTCTCTACTCTAGGAAAACTCTACTCTGTAACTTTTTCCTCCAAAGCACTCCCTAATTTTGACTTACTCCCCCACTCTTTTAACTTCCCTCCTCCTTTTTCTGATTCCACTTTATCACCATCTCCTAACCTGGCCCTGACCCAGGTGCTTGGGCGCCTGGCACTCACCCCACAGTCAGTGGCCACCGTGTACTCAAAGTGGAACACCAGGGACCAGATGATGCAGAAGAAGAAGCCGAACACGGGGAAAGTGATGACCCACCAGATCATGGCTGTGAGGCGGAGCCGGAACACAGTTCCATCAGGGTCCAGGGGCTGGGAGGCTGCAGAGAACATCCTATGGGAAGTGTTGCCCAAGTAGGGCAAAAGACACAACTTGGGGGCCTTATGGTATTCCTAGGCCTCGGAGGGTGGAGCCTTTTTCTGAGCTGGCTCCTAAGGGGAGAGTCAAGGCATAAAGAGTAGCAAGATTATAAGAGAAAAAAGACAGTACAGAAGAGAAGGACGTACAGCAACAGCTGGAGAGAGGCAGACAAGCCGAGCTCTCAAGAGCCCCCTTGGTATACTGGTTCAGTAGGCCCCACCTCTTGAAGAGCCTAGAGAACAGAGGTTCCCAGTAGCCTGGACACAGGAGTTTTGAGGGCCCCTATACTCTATTCACACTCTCAGAGTTCAGAGGGTTATTATTCTCATAACCCAGAATAATGTGAGGATCAAACACTAGAACTAAGGCCTCTTGCCACCTGACAGCTTAAGGCTCCAAGTTAAGGAATCCTTCAGGCCAAGTAACCTAGACAAAGGATACTTAGCTCAGACTGGCACAAGCCCTCCTACTGACCTTGTCTGACCACATTCCTGTTCCTCACCCAGGTTTAACTAGGAACAGTGTGAGTGCCCACTTTTAATGGGGCCACAGGCTGCCAGCCATCCTGTCCCTGGGCTCAGAATGATCTGAGCCTCCGGCCAGAAGTTAACTGATCCCAAGATACCAGAGTGCCTGTGTGAAAAGACCCAGACCCTGCATCTCCTTCCCCTCTGAGAGGGCTATGTCACCCCACCTGAGGTTTGGAGGAACCTGAGAGTTATAGGAAATGTTCTGACTCAGCTTGAGTCTGCTGTGCTATGCCAGACCCAGGTAGCCACTATCCATGTCAGACTCAGAGGGCTGAACTTCTTCAAATCCCTTCTCCCTCTAGGTTAAGAACCACCCCCTCTCCACCCTTGACTACCCCGAAACATAAACCAGCCCCTCATGCTGATTCCCTCTGTGGGGCAGAGAGAGATAATTTTGAATTAAAAGGCATAAGCCCAAATTTCCCCTTGGTACTCACACCTGTCTCTACTAAGAGCACCCAGTCTACTAGTCCAACTTAGAGTTAGAGATAGAGAGCAGTGCATTAAGTGATACTCACACTTGGGTGCTGGAGGGTTCGAGGCTTGTCTTGTAGGCTCTAGCCAGACTGATGCCTTCCTAAGACTGAAGGGTCCCACCCCCGGCTCTCCAGGGCCTGCCCTCCCGCCCACAAAGCCCAGCTCTCCACGCCTGCCCAGGCACATTGCCTTCCAGGATCACCAAAGCCATGCCATAAATTCTGGAACACTCTGCAAAGTTAAGAAGTGATAGTGGCTAAGAGTTTACATAGGACACTATTAAGAGAAACAAGCTATGCATGACTGGAATTTGAGAACAGGAGGAGACAAGAAAAAGCACAAAGAGAATTTACTAGGAATTGCTGGCAGAAAACTTCCCTGATAGCATGAAAGATGAGGTGGTTTCCATTTAACAAGTTCAATGAATCCCACAAAAGAGATACCCAAAAGAAGGTCACCAAAACATATCATAACCAAACTTTCCAGATCAAAGACAAAGAATACTGAAAGAAGCTCACAAAAAATAAATTATCAGATGTTGGGGAGAGGGTGGAGAGGAGGGGACAGGAGATTGTTAGAATATGACATGTACAGAACGGAGAAGAGGAGTGTGCTGTCACCGGGCAGGGAGAGCAGTGGGATTTGCTTATTGGCGGGTATGCTAATTTATATGGGATTGTATATTCTCACTCAATCATAATAAAAATATATATATTATAAATAAATAAAATTATCAAGACTAAGCTTTAACTTTTCATGAGAAACTATGTAGGCAAGGAGCAATAGGATGACACCCAAGTATATAAAACTTATTTTTATTAGTAGCCTTTTTATTATTGTTGTGATTAAGTGACAGTATATAATCCAAATCAGTTTTGCATGCCCACCTATCTGCAGCTCTCCCCACTCAGTGACAGCACATTCTTCCTCTCCATTCCATACTTTTAGTGTTCCCTCAGCAAGCATCTGTCCCCTCTTCTCCACCTTCTTCTCTCACATCTAGAAAGAGGCCAGTAGGATTGCCTCCTATAAATGCATAGAACCATAAAGTACGCGAGTATATAAAACTTTGAAAGAAAAGAACTGCCAACCAAGAATCATATGTCCAGCAAAACTGCCTCTCAGATATGATGGTGAAATTAGGGCATTCCCAGATAAACAGAAACTAAAGGAATCTGTAAAAGCCAGACCAACTTTACAAGAAATATTAGAGAAAGTCCTTTAGACAGAGAACTAATACTAGATAACAACCTGAGATCAAAATCATTCAGATAACAACCCAAAGAAAGAACTCTCAAAATTAAAACAAAGCTACAAAACTGAAAGCTAAGATGTTTCTAATACAACCAAACACTCTGAAGAACAGAGTAGCAGGGGCAAGGGTCTGAGCACCACGGTTTCAGAAGATATCTAGGTCAACTGCATAACAAAGTTTATGAATAAAATGTTCTATATCTGACTTTGATGAGAAGTGTCTGGGGTTCTTAAAAGCTAGTGAGCAGCCATCTAAGATGCATCAACTGGCCCCAACATACCTTGAGCAAAGGAGAATGAAGGACATCAAAAACCCAAGGGAAATATATTAGCCCAAGAGGACCAAAAAAAGTCACACACACAAACCAGAGACTCCATCACTGAGGCCAGAAGTCCTACATGATGCCCAGCCACCAGCAATGACTTCCCTGACAGGGAACACAACAGACTCCCTGATCGAGCAGGAGAAAAGTAGGGTGCAGAACTTAAATTCTAGTTAAAAAAAAAAACACACACTTAATGGTCTGAATGAGACTACAGAAACCCCAAAAGACATGACCCCCAAACTCTGTTAACCTAGAACTAAAATCATTCCTAAGTCAAATCTACAGTTGAAGATTAAACTGGAGTATAACATATGAAATAATACTCATAAAGAGTGTGCTTCTCAGTTCAAGCAAATATATGAGACTAAATGGGCAGCTCCTGTCCAGAGACAAGATGAGACAGTAGAAAAGGACAGGACATAGTTGTAGACATAAGAAATCTGGGTTAGAAAAAGGGAGTGTGCTGTCACATCATTGGGATGGCAACTAGGGTCACATAACCATGTGCATATAAATTTTTGTGTTAGAAACTAACTTGAGCTGTAACTTTCACCTAAAGCACAATAAAAAAATAAAGGAACTTATACTCTTACAATCTGAGTTTTCATCAAATGTGGCAGAAGACTAGGAAATATCTGCTAATAGTACTAAACATTCATATCCAGAGTTAGAGTAGAAGCTAATATAGAATACACTTGCGGCAAGAAAGAATTATTGGCTGGGCTAGAATTACAACACTACCCTTGGATACATCCACCAAAACACTCATCAGTTCCCTGGTGAAAAAAATATTGAAGAGTTAATGCCAGGACCATATTGTATATAATTCAAATGTGCTCACTTTTTCATGTGTGTATCTATGTATGTCCATGTCCATGCTTCAGTTAGCTATAAACTATATCATGTTTAACAGAAAAAAATAAAGATAAAATAAGGCTACAAAGCTAAAAACAGGAAACTAGAAATGTCAATCTTAAATCAACAACTTCAAAACAAAAAAAACAATGAATAGTGTAGTTATAGAACTTCCATACGGAGAGGACGTCAAGGTGATATACATAAAGAAAATAAAAGACTGTTTTAAGCATAGAATGAGAAAGGTAAACCTCATAGTAAGCATAAAGAAAATTAACAAACCTACTCACCAAAAATAAAGAGAAAAATAAAAAAGACCCAGTAAAAAAACAATACCAACAAAAATAACGGGAATGAAAAAAATGAAGTGAACTTAGTACAGAAAACTGGGCAGAACAAAGAACTGTCCACACCACATACACACGAAAAATAATGAAACGACAGCAACAAATGCATGTCTGTTGATAATCACACTGAATGTAAACAGTTTAAACATACCAGTGAAGAGGTAGCGAGTGGCAGAATGGATAGAAAACATGACCCATCAACATGTTGCCTACAGGAGACACACACCTTAGACACAAAAACATAAACAGTTTAAAAGTCAAAGAATGAAAAATAACATATCAAGCAAATAGTAACCAAAAAAGAACAAGAGTGGCAACATTAATCTCTAATAAAAACAGACTTCAAAACAAACTCCATCATAAGACACAAGAAACACATGGAAAGACATTATATAATGATTAAGGAATTGATCTGCTAAGAAGACATAATCATAACAAATGTTCACACATCCAAGAACAGAGCTCCAAGAAGATGAACTTTAAAAGAAGTGAAAAAAGAAACAGTTCAAGAATAATAGTGGTGTTTTGTTGCTGCTAGGTGCTGATATGTTGGTTCTGACTCATAGCAACCCTATGAACAACAATGAAACATGGCCCGATCTTGTGCCATGTCCACAATCGTTTTTATGCTTAAGGCCATTGTTGCGGCCACTGTGCCAATCCATCTCGTTGAGTCTCTTCCTCTTTTCACTGACCCTCCACTCTACCAAGTATGATGTCCTTCTCCACAGACTGATCAATCCCTCCTAATAACATGACCAAAGTATGTAAGACACAGTCTTGCCATCTCTGCGTCCAAGGAACATTCTTCTTTCGGTGGCCCATGGTGCATACAACATTCTTGTCCAACACTTGTCCAACACCACAGTTCAAAGGCATCAATTATTCTGTCTTCTTTGGTCACTGACCAGCTTTCACATGCATATGATACGACTGACAATACCATGGCTTGCTTGGGTCAGGTGCACTTTAGTTTTCAAGGTGACATCAAACTCCATTATAAGTGACAAAAAAAGGCATAGAAAGGCATTATATAGTAGAAGACTTTAACACACCACTTTCCATGATGGACAGAACTAGAAAGAACTCTAGAAAGAACTAGAAAGACACAGACAACCAAAATAACAAAATCAACTAACTTGATCTCACAGACATATATATAGAGCACCTAACAGCAGCACAGTACACATTCGTCTCCAGACCACATGCATTGTTCTGGAGAATAGACAATATTCTAGGTCACAAAGCAAGCTTCAATAAATTAAAAAATACTGAAATAATATAAAGCATCTTCTCAGATCACAATGCTATAAAGTTAGAAATCACTATCAGAAAACAAGGAAAAAAATCAGATACTCAGAGATTGAAAAACATCATGCTTAAAAACCACTGAATAATAGAAGAAATAAAAAATGAAATTAAAAAAATTTCTAGAATCAAACAAGAATGAAAATGTAACATACTAGAACCTTGGGGACACAGCAAAAGCAATGCTTAGAAGTGGATTTATAGGAACACACATACACAATCAAAAAAGAGCAAGCAAAAATCAACACCTTAACCCCACAACTCAAACAGAACAAAGTAAACAATAAATATTAGAGAGAAATAAAAGAAACATAAAAACAATCAACAAAACTAGATGGTGGTTCTTTAAAAGGATCAATAAAGTCACCTGCCAAGCTGACAAAAGGAAAAAAGGAGAAGATGTAGAGAACACAAACATGAAATGAGATGGGTGATATTACAATAGAACAAACTGAAATAAAAAGGATTATAACAAAATACTATAAAAAAAATTTTACTCCAACAAATTTGAAAACCTAGAAGAAATGGACAAATTCCTAGAAACACACTGCCTACATAAACTAACACAAACTGAGGTAGAAAATCTGGACAGAACCACAACAGAAGAAAAAAATGAAGAGGTGATTTACAAAATTACCAACAGAGGTAGACAGGAGATGGTTGAATGCACACGGGAAATACAAGGTGGATGGCTGTTGCAATGTGGGGAAAACAGCTAGAGTAAGACAACAAAGTGTGTGTAAGTTTTTGTATGAGAAACTGACTTGAATTGTAAACTTTCACTTGAGACACAATGAAAAAAATTAAAACTACCAACAACAAAAGCCCATTTCTGATAAAAACTCTCACCAAAATAGGAACAGAAGGGAAATTCCTCAACCTACTTAAGGTCACTGTTGTGGAATGAATTATGTGCCCCCAAAAATGTGCATATCAATTTGGCTGGCCCATGATTCCCATGATTGTGTGATCATCTGCCATTCTGTCATTTGATGGGATTTTCTTATGTGTTGTAAATTCTATCACTATGATGGAATAAAATGGATTAGCAGTAGTTTCACTGACGAGATCTTTAAAATTGGATAGTTTTAAGCCAATCTCTTGGGAAATATGTAAGAGAGAAGCAACCAGGGACACATAGGACTTCCTATCAATAGGGCAGTGCCAAAGCACAGTGCATCCACTGGATCTGAGGTTCCTGTGCCGAGATGCTCCCAGACCAAGGGAAGTCTGACGCATCACAAGGGGCTACCTTCAGAGTCAACAGAGAAAGAAAGCCTTCCCCTGGAGCTGACGCCTTGAATTGGAACTTGTAGCCTACTAGACAGTAGTGATTAAACTTGTTGAAACCATCCACTTGTGGTATTTCAGTTATAGCAGCACTAGATGATTAAGACAGGCACATATACAAAACCAACAGCCAACAGTATCCTCAATGGAGAGAGACTGAAAGCATTTCCCCTGAGAATGGGAATCACTAGCATGCTCTTCACCACCACTTTTATTCAACATTGTAGTAGATCCTAGCTGGAGTAGTAAGACAACAAAGGGAAATAAAGGGCATCCAAACTGGTGAGGAAGAAGTAAAGTTATCCCTACTCACAGACAATATAATCCCATACATAGAAAATCCACGAGAAAGTTACTGGAAGTAATAGGATTCATCAGAGAAGCAGCGCATGAGATTAACATAAAAATCAGTGAGATTCCTCTATGCTAACAAAGAGAATTTCAAAAAGGAAACCAGGAAAATAGTACAATTTACAATAACCCATAAGATAAAGTACTTAGGAATAAACCTATCTAGTGACATAAGACTTCCACAAAGAAAACTACAAAATATTACAGCAAGACACCAAAAGAGATCTTCATAAATGGAAAAACATACTATGGTCATGACTTGGAAGACTTAATGTCAATACTACCCAAAGCCATCTATAGATACAGTGCAATCCTGATCCAAATTCCAATAACAACCTTTACAAAATGAAAAATTAATCACTCATGTTATATGGACAGGAAACAAACTCCAAACAAGAAAAACATTACTGAAAAAGAGGCACAGAATAGGATGCTACATCCTACCCAGTCTTAGAGCTTAGTATACAGCCATGGTAATCAAAACAGCATCGTACTGGTATAGCACCAGATACATAGACCAATGGAACAGAACTGAGAAGCCAGAAGTGAATTCATCTACCTATAGACACCTGATCTTTGAAAAAGGGTAGAAGTCCATTAAATAGGGAAGAGATAGTCTCTTCAAAAATGGTGTTGGCACAGCTGGATTATACTTGAAACTAAGAGATTTCCTAAATAAAAACCAACATTTTCAAGGACAGAGTACCAGGGACAGGGGTCTGAAGACCACAGTTTCAGGAGACATGTAGCTCAATCACTGAAATTAACTTTTTTTAATGTTCTGCATCCCACTTTGGTGAGTGGCATCTGGGGCCTTAAAAGCTAGCAAGCAGCCATACAAGTGGCATCCATTACTCCCAATACACTTGGAGCAGAGAGAACGAAGGACATCACAGGACATGAAGAAAATATGAGCCATGGAGATAGAAGGTGCCATATGATCTAGAGACTACATCAGCATGAAACCAGAAGAACTAGATGGTGCCTGACCACCACCAATGACTGCCCTGAAAGAGAACATAACAAAGAGTCCCTGATGTAGCAGGAGAAAAATGGGTGTGCAAAGCTAAAACAGAAGTCTAACTGGTACAATTAACACATTCAGCTGCTAATTGAAAGGTTGGAGGTTCAAGCTGACCCAGAAGCACCTCAAAAGACTTACTTCTGAAAGACTCCAGCCACTGAAAACCCTATAGAGAGCAGTTCTACTCTAAAACACATACGAGGACAGACAATTAAGTTTGCAACTCATTCTAGAAAAAGTGCTACATATCTCACTGCTGAATATCACTATGGTCACCTTCAAAGTACTTCCCTTGGTAAGGTGTGCACTGACGCTAGTGCCTAGTCCATCCTTCAAAGCAATTGTGGAACTCTTTTTCTAGAACAGCTGTCAGAGCTGTATTACCCTTGATGTCCTGAATGTCATCAAAATGTCTTCCTTTATCACTGGGTAAAGAAAAGTCAATGCAGTCCAGATCAGGTGGGTAGTGAGGGTGTTCCAATCCAGTTATTTGTTTACTGGCTAAAAACTCCCACATAGAATAGAGATAGCATAAATAGCATATCAAGCAGAAATAAAGATGCATAAACTCCAGAAGATAAACCAGATGACTAAGACATCCTAAAAATTAAATACATATGCTCATCAAAAGGCTTTTTTAAGAGACTAAAAAAAAAATCTTTGGCAACAACATATCTGATAAAGGAATAATCTGTAAAATATATAGAAAACTTCAACAACTCAACAACAAAAAAACAAACAACCCAATCATAAAACAGACAAACTTGCCACCTTGCTACCATGCACAATGGCCATTCCAAAAAGAGTTCCAAAATTACTTTGGACTAGGCATGGCATCAGTGCACAGCTTCCCAAGGCGAGTAGTTTGAAGGTGACTGTAGTGATATTCAGCAATGAAATATGTAGGTAGCACTTAAAACAATTAGGTTCAAGAACTTAAATGTATCAGACCTCGTAGTGAGAATCACCATGAGTCAGAACTGACTTGTCTGCACTTGGTTTATTGATGGTTAACAGTCAGTGATAGGAAGGCCACTAGCTTGTTCTCACTGCACTGCAAAGGCCACATGAAGTTCTACATCCAGATCAAGGACCCAGCATAGGGAGAGGATAGGGACCAGCCAGGCCAAGACTAGATCCTGTGACAGTTGCTGCAAACAGTGGGAAACCCCATAACTGTCTTCCTATCCCGACAGGGCTAGCCTGAAGTCAGAGGCAAAAGGAGCTTCACAGGCCCCAAAGCCAGTGCCAGAGCAGAGTCACCAAAATAAAATATACAGTAACTGTAAGAAACAGCTTGCTAACTGTTCATTACTAAGCCTCCTTGGAAATAAGCTGCCTGGGGAAAAAACAAGCTCCCCATCACTAGGAACAAGCATAGGCAATCATCTAATTAATTATAGGTGAGTGACACTAGGTTTTTCTTTTATTTCTAGGGTTAGCCACTTTCAGGATATTCTGAGTAAGACAGACAGACAGAGTACATATGAAAACCTCAGATGGATCCAACAGGGTGGTCTTAGGAAAGCTGGTCAAAAGACCTCTTAGGGTCATGTCTGGGCCTAGCCCACCCCAGACAGTCAGGTTCCCTTCTAGCAACTACCTATGCCTTGCTCCTTAACCAGTGTGCCAGATGTGCTAAGATTATTGATCTCAAAAACCCTCAGAGTCAGCCACCAGGAGCAAGCAGCTCTGTTTAACTTTTCTCTGTGAACTAAGACTGAGGAGTTCCGGTGGCAAAGTAATTAAAGCTCAGCTGCTAAGCGAAGGTAGACAGTTTGAACCCACCAGCTGTTCCCCAGGAGAAAAATGTGACAGTTTACTTCCAAAAAAATTTCCAGTCTTGGAAACCCTATCAGGCAGTTCTACTATTGTCCTACAGGGTTGCTATGAATCAGAATCAATTCTGCATCAATAGGTTTTGGAATTAAAATTGCCTTATACATGCCTTCCCTTTCCCAGGGCACTGAGCAGGGATCCTATCCATTTCCTCAAAAATTATTTTCTGATTCAGGTACAGTACCTACCCTCAAAAAGCTCCCTGGTTGAGAAGGCAGATACAGATATGTGATGGAACTGTGTGAGACATAATACAAGAACCGTGCTTTTTGTGCCACCTAGAGGATGGAGTCATTAAGTTAGATCTAAGGAGGCTAGAGAAGGCTTTTTGGAGGAATGGACACCTGGGCAGGATCTGCAGGATGAACAAGAGCTGGCCAGTGTGATGAGAACATCTGGTGCATCTATCAGAGAAGAGAGCTAGGTCAGGGAAGCTCACTGGATAAACTCTTTCTGATGACCCTTCTCAGATCACCTAGCCACCCCCTTCTCCCCCAGTCCTATTCCTCCTGACAGCTGCTAGCTCCTCATACCTGCGGAACACAGCTCAAGGCCCACTTCTACCCAGAGGCGAATCAGGACAAGGGTAAACCTCAAGTCATATGAACAAAAGAAATAGGCTTCTGCCCCGTATTCCACTGCAGATCCCACTGTCAGCCCTTGCCCTTTCTCCGGAACAGATGCTCTTTATAAGAAAATGTGGAGCTCAGCTGGCTGTGGGTCTTCAGAGCTCTTTCTGAGACTAGTCTGAAGTTCCATGCCCAGGTGGTGCTTCTTCTCTGCCGTCTTGAGCCCCTAGGATACCATCTTCTCTTGCCCTGCCTTCCAGCCAGACAAACTCCTTTTCATCCTCCTTTTGCTTCTCACTCTTCATATTCCCCAAACTACCTTCCCATCCTCCTTTTACCCAGAGCTCTACACTAGCCATGGTTAGGAACAAGGTAGGAATTATCAACTCCATTTTAGACCTGGAGAAACTAAGGCTAAGTCTCTGTGTCAGGTCCTACGAGAGTCAGTGGATGAGCTGGGAATAGAACAGAGGTCAACACAGGTCTCATCCCATTTTCTCCAAGATCCTGCAGAGAAAGAACTCACGTCTTTCTTCCTAGCCCAGGACCCTGTATCCCTGTCTAGAGGTTGCCTGGCCACCTAAGGAACCTCAGAGGGGGTGGGGCCCATCAAAGAACACACATATACACACATAAGCAGGACACCATCCATACAGATAGTCTCTTTCACACACATACCCCATACAAAGTTACTAAATACAGTCAAGTCCCTCACAGAGAATCATATTCCCTAGAGATAGGCAAAAGCCCACAGTGCCACAGTGAAGAGCCCAAAATTCTCTCTAGCCTAGGCCTGTTCTCTCTCCATACCCCCATCACCCAGAAAACTTTTGACACTTCTGAATCTGCCCCACCAGAAGGTATGGATTGAGCTTTAGGTTCTAGGAATGCCCAACCTCAGTGACCCCAGCCCCCAGTAGCCTCATGTAAGGTGGAAGGAAGTCAATGCTTGAGACTTCAGCTTGCAGGCATCCCCCCAGCACCCAGTTTGTTGGACCCCAGTGGACAGCTGGCTAATCCTGTGACAAAAGAATCAGGATCAAAAAAAGATCTAGATGAGCCTGAATGTGAGGTATCAGTGTCTCCTAAGCCCTACCCCACAGTGTGTGGCCGTTGTCTCCTTGAAGTGGAAGAGCAGGGACCAGAGGATGCAGAAGAGGAAGGCAACAAGTGGACAGCAGACCGTGACCAGGGCCACCAGGGTGAAGCGAAGCCGAACCAAGGTCCCATCCCGGTCCAGAGGCAGTGGGACCTGGTACATCTTGTCAGACCTGGGAATGGAGTGGGGTGCTGTCAATGCCTCAGTGTTGGGGCTCAGAGGTGGAAGCCAGCTCCGATGCTTACTCCTAAGTTTGGCTGTGCTATGGAGTGGCAAATATGAGGAATCCCAGGAGAATATTCACCCTCAATTTCAGAGGACAGGTAATAGACCAAATCATTGCTAGAAACAAGTTTAAACAGATTGAGAGACTTTCTCCTTATCCCTACACTTGCCTTGACAAGTCTAGGACTATAGGAACTGGTTTAACTAGTCTCATCTTAGTTCACAAATGAACACTAAAACCTACCCTTGGACAGAACGGTCCATCTCTTCCCCCAGGTCTCTGAGTCTCAGGCCTACCTTCCAGGAGTCAGGGCCTGTCATCAGTCCCTAACCAGGCTCCATGCGCAATGTGTGCTACCCCACAGTCAATAGCAGCAGAGGCTCCATGGAAGATCATAGAAGCTCAACTCCCTGTCTGTCCCCACCTGCTCCCTCACATGCTCTAAGTGTGAAAAGCTTTGCAGAATCAGGCCTGGCACTAGCTTCAGCTTGCTGTTTGCTGAGGAGAACTGTTTGGTCAGCTTCTGGACTCTTCCTGGTATCTAGGGCCTGTGCACATCACCCTTCTTAGACCAAAAGAGGGTTCCTGAGGACTGTGACCCCCTATGAAACAAGGACATGTAAGTACCTGAGTATGTATTAATAATCCTAGCCCATTCTCTGCTCAGGGAACAGGAAGGGCAGTTGAGGCCAACAGAGAGGTAGCATCATGGTCAGAACTACACAGCAAACAGAAGAGCCACTACTAGGGAGATGGGGGCCCATAAGGAGTTATAAACTAAAACTCTGACCTTCTCTGATCCCTCCCTCTCTGCATCAGAGCCTGGGCACAAAGGTAACATTGAAACTAGGGTAAGGGAGGGAAAGGAATACCTATCCAAAGGAGGAAGAAAGGTAAGAAACAATCCTATAAAGATGAGTCAGCTCAGCCTTATGCCCACTGTAAAGATAAGAAACCAGGACACAGAGAGGGAAAGTTCCTTCCTTCTCCAAAACCACAGACTGAGCTGGAGGTAAAGGTATCCTTGGAACTTAGGTTTTTTATTGCCAAACTAGGCCTGGCTCCATATACACGAAGAACTACCTTTCTGGGCTTAAGGACTTTGCCAGATCAAGTCTAAATTCTTCCTGACTACACCCTAACATGACTCTCCCCTCTGGCCCCACCCTCAAGAAAAGCAGTAACCTCAAGTCAGGTCTGCCTTCCTGGCATTCTGGAACAGGCCAGGTGAATATGCGTCTATATTTTCATCTGTCTTCCTTCACTCACCTCTGTCAGAAGAGATCAGGCAGTCTTCCCCAATGGTTCAAGCTCATTTCTCATTTTAGGGGTCAGGGGTCTCCCAGTGGAGCTGGAAGTAGCTCTGGTGACCCTCCCATATAAAACACATTCCATGCATCATCTCCACATGGACTTAAGTCTCTCAGGTCCCCAGAAAGGGAACACTTCCCTGACCCAGCCCAGACCCAGCTGCAGTTGCAGCATGATGAGTACCCCTTCTCAAGCTCCCATCCTGAGGTCAGTAGGCTCCAGATCCCTCTTGTGGCTGTGTGACCTTTGGCAAGTCACCTAACAACTGTAGGCTTGTTTCCACAGTTGTGCAACATGGAAATCACGTAGTTTAGATGACTTCTACCACCCTTCCAAAGTGGTCATTCTGGTCTTCTAGATCTTTAGATAGGGAGCTGACTACCAGAAGGGCAGCTGTTCAATCTCTAGACAGCTTTAGCTTTCTTATAGGCACCATTCAACTGGAAACTGCTTTCTTAGGAATACCATTACCTCATCTCCAAAGGTCCCTAGAGATCTTGTTGGTCTCTAGTCCAAATCCATTCTTACCAACTGCCTAATGGCTATTAAGAGCCCTGGTGGCATATTAAGTGCTCATCTGGTAAACAAGAGGTGAGCAGTTAGAATCCACCAGCCACTCCTTGGAAACCCTATGGGGCACCTTCTACTCTGTCCTGCAGGGTTGCCATGACTCCATGGCAATGAGTGTGCTTTTTTAAATGACACCTAGGAGACCCTGGTGGCACAGTGGTTAAGAGCTCAGCTACTAACAAAAAAAGGTCAGCAGTTTAAATCCACCAGGCCTTCCCTAGGAACTCTATGGGAGCAGTTCTACTCTGTTCTATAGAGTCACTATTAGTCAGAATCAACTCTACAGCAGTAGGTTTCAGTATTTTAGGAATGTCTGGTGCAAAAAGTTAACATCCTCAGCTACTAACCAAAAGGTTGGTACTCTGAGCCTATCCAGAGGGACCCCGAAGACAATCCTGGCTACCTTTGAAAAACCAGCCAGTAGAAACCCTATAGAGCCTAGTTCTACTCTGCCACAGATGGAGAAGCCATGAGTTGAAGCTCACTGACAGCAACTGGTTACTGAGGATTAGGCACCACCACCCCCAGTACCTGATAGACACTGTCTCTTTTATTTCTCACCGTGATTCCCTAAATTAGGCACTATAACCTGTATATTTCTACTTTACACATGAAGAAACTGAGGCTCAGGGATGTTACAGTACTTGTTCAAGGTCATGGGCTAATAAGGAGCAGAGCTGGGATTCAAAACCAATCTGTGAAGTTCCAAGGGCTCCACACCTCCATCCTCCACACCTAGGAAAAATCCTGACCAGGAATCCCTCTAGAGTAAAGAAGCTTAGCTAGAATTGCTCAATCTCTGCACACTGAGCTGGAGGTGGAGAGGGGGGAGGGAAGAAGGCAGCTCCGGGGATAAGGCATGTATGCTTGAGAGGGACAGGTACCACCAGGACATCTGTGATTGTGTCTGGGCTCTGCAGAGGCCGAACCGCGTGGCTGAGCTCCTCTAAGAGCTGCTGCCCAGTGAGCCGGTCCACCCATCCACATACTCACCCAGGAGGCGTACGCAAGGAGGCGGTGCTGATGCAAGACAGAGCCGGTAGACTCACGGTACGGGGTCCAGGGAGCCCCAGCCCCGCCGGAGGGGAGAGGCGGGGCCAGAGTAGTGACGAGGTAGGTGGGCGGGGATGGCACTCTTGGGGCGGAACTCGGGGAGGAAGCGGTGCCCAGATCCTCTGCTGGCCCCTCCCTGCTAATGGGGAGCAAAACGCCCGGCCTCTCCTTTTAATCTGTGTCCCTTCTTTCCATGCTTTTCCAGCTCTGGGCCACCCTACTAAATTCTGATTGCATCAAGGGCAGCTGGAAAATCCCTGGACACCTGGGTTTGACACGTTGGACTGGTCATCCTGTCACCTTACCTCTCATATGCGTTCCATCACCTGTTGAAAGAACAGAAAATTAACAAGCCACAGTTGCTCTTATTTCCTGTCCTAGTCTCTCCTCCCACCTCTATTATAATAAGTTATGCAGCTCCACCCTTCTAAAACAAAAACTCAGTTTCATACCAGCCTTGGCACCTCTCTCCAAACTTTGTTCACCAGAGGAGGCTGAGTACCTTTCAACAAAGTGCACCCAGAAAGCAGTTAGATCCGGTGTGGACCACGTACAGGAACTCTAGGTCAGAGCTGTTTCAGCCTTCGATCAGGAGAGGGCATCCTGTCCCACAAAGCACAAGGAGAGGATCCTGTGCCCTCTACCTTGAGTTTCTCCCCACTGTGAGACACTTGATCCCCAGAAACTAGCTCCCAGTGTTCCTTCACCACCCTAATCCTTTCTGACTCATGAAGGAACTTGAGGACATCCCTGGCTCCTTTTGCGAAGACCATCTTACTCAACAGAGAAAAAAAGTGAGGTGGCCAGTACTCTTTCCTGCTGCGTGTTAGCACCTGTAGTGCATGGAGGAGTTCCGAGCTGGACACAGTACCATCACATTTGCCCCTATTTAAATCCTCACAGTAATAACACATTCTGATTACATATTATGCCTCAGGTACTCTTCTATTTTTTATGTTATCTCATTAAATCCTCATAGAAATCCTGTAAGGTAGATACTATTAACATTTTCATTTTATCAGTAGAAAATAGAAAAGGTAAATTATACACACAATAGTAAATGTTATAGTCAAGATTCAAGTCTAGCATCTTAATCACTACAATTGCCATTTTACAGATGGGCAAACAGGCTCAAAGTTGTTGATTAACTTACTAGAGCTCTTTTTCATGTATTCTTTTTTTTTTTTTAAGCAACAGCATCAAAAGGTATTAAGTAAGTATTGACTCTATGAGGAAATCACCTCTCTCATCACAGACCAGAGGGCAAAGAGGCCTAATTAGGCACATGCCATATATCTTATGGAAGCATGGTTGTTTATACAGTAGCATTTTATACACCATAAATGATTCAGGATCATCATTCTGTTTTCATTCTTTTGATATGGATTAACTGTGAGGAGAGTTTTGTTTTCAATTTTTTAAAAGAAAACCAAAAACTCTACAATGATCCTTCGGCTTAAGCAAAAAAAAAAAAAAAAAAAAAAAAACACTTGGTAAGACTAAATGCTATGAACACTCATCAGGCACTATGTAAATAGCCCTTTTTACAAAGCTGAGGACTCAGGAGTGTGTCCTCCTGGTGGATTACCTGGTACTGAAGATGGGCCTATGCTTTGGAGATATTGGGCATGTTATTTTAACCTTGGTTTCTCCAGATAGTGGTGACAACAGAATTCATTCATTCCTGTATTCATTCATTATGAAAACTATTTGGAGTCCAAACACGAAGATTCCATAAATTTCACAGCCATGTGGGGGTCTGTGCTGTACCCAATGCCTGCTAGTGCCCAAATCTCAGAGCTGCTCCGTCAGGAGATCTTGAAACAGTGAGGCAAGAACAGGAAATAGAAAGCAGGCAAGAAAGCAGATTCTTTCTCACAATCTTAGCTTTCAAAAGGCCACTCATTTACTCTTGTTCATTTACTCAGCCTAAGCCCTCTCTGTGGCGGGCCCTGTGCTAGGCAATGGTGGTGAAACCAGAAATTTCTGATTTGATTCTGATCAAGTGTCTTATTCTAAAAACCATTTTTCTTAACTTTGAATTCTCTCACACTTCATCCTCTACAATTCCAGGACAAATGTATAACTTGTAAAGCTTTACTAAAAGAACCACCTCCAACTAATTTTAAGTTAACCAGACAGGATTTCTGCTTTGGGTCTGCACATCAAGCTCCAACCCACAGGTGTACCTCCTGGCCCGTATTCTCTAAATATCATTCCCCTGCCTCCAAAGGACCTCCAATGCCCAAACTTTGGGGTGCTTTAATCCTGCATTTAATTGTCCAGTGGCCTTGGGCAGTTCACTCTATTGCCCTGAGCCTCAGTTTTTGTATCTGTGAATGGTTATATCCGACTCAACGGCATTTGGCTTGGCTATGCCTGGGTTGTTGTAAGGATTAAGTGAAGTAATTTAGTGGCATGACAGGCAAGGAACTTAATATTAGGGTAGTTATTATGACTAGGCATGTAGGTTCCTGCCTGAACTTCACTCCTCACAGAGCCTTTTCTAAAATATCCGACCATATCACTGATCTGCTGAATCCGATTCCTCTACTCTCAGTTTGAAAGACTATTACCTACCTTGACTTTTGTGAAGAAAAGCCTAAGGAAAGAATGAAGTGTAACTATGTGCCTGGGGCTTTCTGTATACTCTTTTATTTGATCCTCTTATCTCTTATCTGGTGAGGCAACTCTGATGAAATCCATTTTACAGATGAAGTTAAAAAAAACAACAACAAACCATAGTTTCACCCACATTCAGTAGGTGCTCAGTGTTTACTGAGTTGCATGTGTCCACTGTCCAAGTAGCTGCTGCTGTTGAGGCATTCCAGTGTCTCCTGGCATGTGGTTTATTCGGTGTCTGGACATACCCTAGAAAGGCCTGTGCCTAAAACAGCATGACTATTTTCCAGCTGCAGCCACGATCACTGCTTTACTCCCCCACCCACACATACATACCAAATACCCCAGAAGAGCAGTTTGTTCTTAGAGATGTTCCAGCCTCCAGTATTACAATGACAGCATAGAGCTGGGGGGCAGCAGGAGAGAAGTGAATGCGGGATGGGATATAATTGTCCAGGAAAGCTATAGTTAACCATGTCCCAATAATTGCATGGCTGCAGATTATTTAGAAACTCCCCAGTGCTTCAGGCTCAAGAGTAAATTCCTTAGTGTGATATTCGTCATCTTCCATACCTGACCATCCTATGCTTTAGCAACTGTATCTTTTACATTCTGGCTATTGCTTCTCCTCCACAGAAAGCTTTGCTGAACTATGTCCATATCTCTCCCTAGATGTTATGTTCTTTTCACTGCTCCACTCCACAGACAGCACTGAATGCCTCCTATCACACCTTTAATAGAGCTCTGAGAATAATGCAGCAAACATAACTTGTTACCTATCTGTCTTCCCTGTCCTGGGAGATCAGTTAGGGTGGAATCTTGCCTGTTCTGTTTCATTTCAGGAATTCTCAGTTTATCTCAGGGCCAGGCATATAGTAGGAACTCAGAAAACATTTGTTGATTTGAACTGAATTCAACTGGGATTTGTAGGATAGGCAGAATTTGGATATCTCAAGAAAAGGCTTAGGTTTTGGAAGGAAAGCCTCTGAAGAAAGTCTCCTAGGGAGGGGACAGCTAGGATCGGGGTAGGTAAAGAAGAGGAGATCTAAGCACAGCAGTGGGGCTAAAGCTTCAGGCCAATCTCTGCCCCTGCCTCCTGGGCAGTCTCAGGAAAGCAAATCCTCTCTTACTGAAGAGGAGTTCTTTGTTCTTCCCAGAGATCTTTTTCATGACAAAGATACTCTTCTTAAACGGCTTTAAACTACCCAACCCAAGCTCATCCATACTACTCCAGACTTAGTCTATCTCAAACAGTAATTCGGTCCTCATCATCCTACAGTGCTTTCTGTAGCTCTGCCATCATCAAGTCCCAGTTTGCATTCCTGGATACACTGAGGTCTTGCCTGACACCATACCTTTGCTCTCCCTGTTCATGTGGCCTGGAATGCTTTCTCTCCTGTCTCAGTGAACTTGACTCTTCCTATAAAGATACTGATAAATACAACACTTGGGTAAGAACACATATGGTAATTTCTAGACTAATCACTAAAACATTAGAAAAGTAGAACTTATCTTCCAAACTGGCATAAGAATAAAAATGGAATAAACCAAAAGAACAAAGGAAGGATACACACAAATGACCTCAGTCATTGCAGCCAAGTGCTGTTGTGTCGGATCCGACTCATGGCGACCATTAGACAAACGCATATCAAAACCAAAGTGAGATACCACTTGGTACCTACTATCATAACTACAAATTAAAAAAAAAGGAAAATAAAAAGTGTCACCAAGTATGTGCTGGTGAGAATGTAAGATAGTGTAGCCACTTTGGAAAATATCCTGATAGTTCTTTCAAAAGTTAAGCATAGCGTTATTACATGACTTAGCAATTTCACCCCTAGGCATATACCCAAGAGAAATGAAAACATATGTTCATCAAAAAAGTTGTACATGAATGTTCACAGCAATATTCATAGTAGCCAAAAAGTGGAAACAGCCTATCTCATGAATGCATAATCAGAACAGATACTTCCAGCTAGATCCAACTATAAAATAGAAAAAAAGTACTGATAGATGATACAACATGGGTGAACCTCTAAAACGTATTAAGTGAAAGAAGCCAGGCACAAAAGGCCACATAGTATACAACTGTATTTCTAAGAAATGTGCAGAACAGGAAAATCCATAGAGATAGGAAGCCCATTACAGCTGTCAGGGGTGAAGGTGACTGCTAATAGGTCCAAGGTTTTTTTTACGAGTTGATAAAAATGTTCTGAAATTAAATAGCGATGGCTATACAACCTTGTAAAATACATTAAAAAAATGACCAAATTGTACAGTTTTAAAAGGTATATTTCATGGTATGAAATAATTATACCTCAACATTTAAAAAAAAAAGAACTTGAGTTCAATATACGTATCATGACTGAACTGTGTCCCCCCAAAAATGTGTATAGCAATTTGACCGGGCCATGATTTTCAGTATTGTGTGATTACTCTCCATTTTGTGATTTTTCTATGCTCTAAATCCTAATTTCTGCCTGTAGTTACAGATAGGATTATGTTACAAGAGGATTAAAGAGGGACTGCAACACCCTTCACTAAGCAAGTTTCCCTAAAGTGTGGCTTGCACTACCTTTTATCCTACAAAGGATAGCAAGCAGAGAATTGGGGACCTCACAGCAAGTCCTTCAGGTCTGAGGTCCCTGTACCAGGATGTTCCCTGACCAAACAAAGGCTAATGCAACACAAAGACCTTCCTCTGGAGCCAACAGAGAGAATACATTCCCCTGGAACAGGCACCCTGCATTTGGACTTCTAGCCTACTGCACTGTGTGAGAAGAAACTTTTCCCTGTTAAAGCCATCTGTTACAGCAGTACTAGATGACTCAGACAATATTTTTACAAAAAAATAAAATAAAATTTAAAAAAAACAGGAAAGGAAGCATAGATTAGGTAAGACAAATACAAAGTATAAAATACTAAATAAAATTCTGAGTATACCAGTAAATTCATCACATGTAAAGTCAATTATGTTCAGACAGGATTTTTAAAAATCCAACTATAAGCCAAAAGCTTAATGTTGCTGTCAAATGAACTCCAACTCATAGCAGCCCTACAGGACAAAGCAGAACCTGCCACACAGGGTTTCAAGGAGCAGCTGGTGGATTCAAATTGCTGACGTTTTGGTTAGCTGAGCTCTTAATCTTTGTGCCACAAGGGCTACAACTACACACTTGCAACAGTGGCCTGGAGGCAACCTCTAATTTCCTCTAACTTCATTAGGGGGAAGAATCATTATCCCCATCAATAGTCCAAGGCTGATTCCTACAGAAGATCACACGTAACCCCCTCTTGGGCCCACTGGGGGCTTTCTTGAGCTTGTGTTACAATTCTTAGCTCAGTGGGTCAGCAAGCCCTACCACAGCCTTCTGGCCCATCTCCTGGCTGTAGCCCTCTTTTGCTGTCTGAAGCCATCTCTTGCTGTCTTTTTCATTTCAGCTTGGGAAGTCCCCAACTGGACTTGATAAGAAGTTGTCCTGATTGTGAAGTACTGTACCCTAAGTCATTTCTGATTCTGATTCTGAATTACAGCAGTTCTACTTTGTCCTGTAGGGTCACCAGGAGTTACAATTGAAAGCAATGGGTTTTTGGTTCAGCACCACAATCTGCCCCTAAACACTTCTTCCTGTTATTTCCCTAGTAATTTTGAGTAGGTCTGCAGGCTCAGTGTGGTCATGTGATGAATTTTCAAACCCAGTATGGAAGCAGAAAGGGCTATAGCAGCATGGTGGGTGTCAGAATGGTAGGGTTCGCTGCAACAGCCCAGACTCACTGAATGTGTGGTTTTCAGAAAAAAAGGGGATAAAGGAGAGAAAGAGAAATCTTTGTTTTCACGGCAGGATAAAAAACACCCATGGATTAGGAGTAACGGTTATATTGCAATCAGTTACCCAAGGCAAACACTATTCACAGGAAGTAAAAGTGGTAGATCTAACTTCCGTGGAACTGACTAGTTGAATGCATATGGAAATACAGAAAGATAAGGAAAGAGTAAGAAGTACAATTCTTTTTTTTCTGTTAACAGTAATAGCTATAATGGCAGGGAAAAACAATGTAGGGGTGGACTGTGGTGCTGAAACAAAAACCCACTGCCTTCATTTCCAACTCACAGTGACTCTATAGAACACAGTAGAATTGCCCCATAGGATTTCCAAGGAGTATCTGGTGGATTTGAACTGCCAACCTTTTGGCTAGCAGCCAGAGTCTTAACCACTATACCAACAGGGTTTCTTGTAGCACTACTCAAGCCCAAATCTAGTCAGGTCAAAGCTACTACTGCTAGTCTCAGGGCCAACCAGGAAAGGAAAAATCATATCTGAACAACAGGAAGTATTCTTATACTACTGGTCACCAAGTAGTCCAGGCAGCAAATGGCAAAACTAAGAAACTATTGAAACTTTTGAAACTATTGAAACTATTGTGAAACTTTTCACAATAGTACGGTTAGTTTCCTGGGGTACCATTACTAAAATGGATTGTGAAAGTGACTAATTTAGAGCAGTATCTTTAGTTCTGAATGCTGTAGAATAGGACATTTGGGTTGATGTAAGATCCACAATTCACTACAGAACAGTTATAAACGATGACCCAAGATGCAGTCACACAGCAGGTTAACACAGAGAATAGAGTTGGCCTGGCAGACTGCATAAAATTAGCAATGAGATTCATTTATCCTGAGAAGGGAAACTACCCCTCTTCTCCTGTGAATACTCAATGAACACTCCAGAGAAAGCTAATGTGATACTTAGGCAAGCCATGCCGGAATGGCTTTATTGTAACCAGCATATTCATCCATTGAGTATGGTCCTTACACAGATCATGGCAGATATGGTAATCAAGGGAGCCCCTTCTATACTGGCACCCCATGTAAACTTGCAACTGTGATACAAGATAACAATCTGAGAAGTCTGTTGGGTCTTTCGGCATAGTTTCCATACATGAGTCTTACAGAGATGGTTTATAGGAAAGTAGGAGGAAGCAGTGGGAAAAAAACCATACTCCAGCAGGACAGATTTTTAGATGCTTATTAAGATGTGGGGTGAACATAGTGGACATTGACGGAATTGAGAAAAAGAGTCTAATGCAGCAGTACAGAAGATTAGGTAGACCAAAAGTTACTCCTGTTGGACCTCCAACAATAAAAAGGCCTAAACAAATCTGTTCTATTAACTACAGTTGGGAGAAATTTAATGATAGGAATTCTCACCTGGGATTATTTGCCGTATAGGTCCAGTTAGTTGAGCTGGATAAGGACTGACAAGGGGGTCAGGGTCCTCTGGCTCAACTTCCAGCAGGGCATGTTACCAAAAGAGAATGGCTGATAAAGCAAAAATTGAAGGCCCTGCCCAAATGGTGAAACTCTTGGTAGTAACTGCGGCAGGAGTCACCCACCATATTCTGCAGGTAACAAGATCACCTACCCCAAGACTAAGCAAGAGACCAATATCTGGCTGGTTTATTTGGATTCTGTATAACGTTACATTCCACATCTGGAAATACTGCTGTCCCCCATCCATAAAACCACCTGGAAGAAAACTGTTTGAATGGGAGACAAAACAACAGCAGGCTATCTCTGAATTACAGAAAGCAATCTCACTCACTCTGCCTTTACGCTTTTATGATCCACATTCAGACGTCATCTTGGAGGTATATGCCAGGCATACTTATGCAGACTAGAGCTTAAGGAAAAAAACCTGAGAATATTGCTCTACAGTGACCACTGGGATTCTAAACTAGAAAGTTTCCAAATGCCACAGCATGATACACATCATTTGGAAGGAAATTACTTGTATCCTCTAAAGCACAAAATGCTAGTAAGGACTGCTCTGTATTCTATCAAGAATGACATAGATTGCAGATGGCTATAGGGTAGATTTGTCAGAGGAAAGGCCATGCACATAGCTGCCAAGTTGATTATATTGGACCACTGATACCAGTGGCACCAAGGAGTACAAATGGGTCCTCACAAGAACAGCAACTCTGGACTGGACTTCGCATATCCTGTGATGGATGCAAATGCCAAAAACAGCATTAAGGCTTTAGAACAAAAGACACTATACCAATATGGGCCAACAAGCCATACTGCATCTCACCAAGGAACCCATTTTACAATCCAAGGTGCAGCAATTGGCCAAGACACACCACATTAAAGGAACATACCATGTTGCATACTACCCTCAGAGTAACAGTTTGACAGATAATTGGAATGGTCAATTGAAATATCTGCTATCTAAAACGGGGTGATAAGTCATAAAGGCTGGTTCATATGCCTTCTTGAGTCTGTGTTCAGACTCAACATGAGGAAGAAAAAGGGAGGATCACCTCCGGACAGATTCCTGTACTTCTGTGGGAATCTGGGAGACAGGAGGTGGGGGAGGATGCTGGTGCCAGTGTAGCATTCTTCCCTATACCATTTAAAACTGTTTTATTCAGGGAACCTTGTACCATCAAGAAAGCAGCACCAGGAGAACAGTGCATCCTTCAGACCTGCGGTTCTTGCGCCAAGATGCTCCCTGGACAAAGACTGATGCAATACTGGACTTTCCTCCAGAGCCAATAAGGGGTAAAGTCTTCCTCTGGAGCGGACACCCTGAATATGGACTTGCAGCCTACCAGACTATGTAAGAATAAACCTTCCTTTGTTAAAGACATCCACTCTGTAGTATTTCTGTTTAGAGCAGCCCTAGATGACTAAAACAGAATTTGGTACCATGAGAGTGCGGTGCTACTCTAGCAAATACCTAAAACATGGGAGCCACTTTGAAAGTGAATGGATAGAAGATTCAGAAGGAAAGAACGAAGAAGGTGCAGACAGTGAGAAACAGAGAACTGGTGGCAGCAGCAGCAGTGGCAGCAGCAGAATCAGAGGCAGTTCTGGAGCCGACCCATGGAGAGAGAGAGCTGTGTGCCTGTGCAGTTTTCCTCATGGAATGGGGTACCTCCGGGCACTTAAATCAGTGGAGCTGGCCTTGCTGACCCACAGAGTGAGAGTGCTGAGGGCCTTTGGGAAGGACACTTTCTAGCAAGAGCGGGGTGCCTCCAGGGACTTAAATCAGTGGAGCCACAGAGCTTTGGAACACTTGCCCCAGCAGGGCAGATGTGGGCCTGAGGGCCAGCCCATGCGGCCATAAGAAGCTGAAGATGAAGAGACAAACAGCTGAGAAGCTGAGCTGCCTCAGTCTCAAAAGGTATGGCCATGACCTCAGGGGTTTCAAAGGGTGTCGTAAGGATGGAATTGCCACTCCGTTAGGCTTAGGGTGCTCCTAAAGCCGATGGGACAAGAGTTTCTGTCCAAGTGGGCCTTGAAGGCAGAGTTGTAGTACAGGGCTGGAGGTCTCCACTCAAAATCCAGAGAGTGTGGCCAATGCCTAGAGTCTGGAGAGCAGGGCCATTGTGTAGAATGTCTCAGAAAATATAAGAGTATTTCCAAAGATTTGAGGGCTAATGTAATGTGTTCTTCTAACTTGCCTGTTGCCTGCTGATGCCTTCTTTCCCTGCAATTTCTCCTGTTTGTAATGGAATGTCTGACTAGTGCCTATTCTGCCATTGTACCTGTAGAAGCAGATAGCTTGACTTCTAGGTTTCACAGATGTAGTTTTTGTATTTTAGACTCGGAACTGATTTAAGACTTCTGTCGTATGGGATGCACATGATTTTGCTATGATGAGATCAATGTGTTACATGTTTCTATGATGTGATTTTTGGGGTACCAAAGGGTGGGACGTCATGGATCAAATTGTGTCCCCCCAAAAATATGTATAGTCATGTGGCTGGGCCATGATTCCCAGTATCTTGTGACTGTCCTCCATTTGGTGGTTTTCCTATGCTATATGTTAAAAGATTAGGGTGGGGCTGTAAATCCCTTCATAGGATTACCTCCCTGTTCCACTGTAAAGGGAGTTTCCCTGGAGTATGGCTTGCCCCACCCTTAATCCTTTCATCCTATGAGAGATAAAAGGATAGAGAAGCAGGCAGAGAATTGGGAACCTTGTACCATCAAGCAAGCAGCACCAGGAGGAGTGCCTCCTTCAGACCTGAGGTTCCTGGGCCAAGATGCTCCCTGGACAAAGACTCATGCAATACTGGACTTTCCTCCAGAGCCAACAAGGGGGGAAACCTTCCCCTGGAGCAGACACCCTGAATATGGACTTGTAGCCTACCAGACTGTGTAAGAATAAACCTTCCTTTGTTAAAGCCAAAAAAAAAAAAAAAAAAACCTGTTTTATTTCTGTTGGACACTGAAGTTTCAGGACCAGGAAATCTGGTACTGGTGCCAGAACCTGGGGTGATCTCTAAGCAAGAGACTTAACTATACCCCTGAAATTAATGTACCAGAATTCCCAAGTGCCTGATGAGATGCAATGTATCTTCCCCCATCTGACAAAACTAGGGTTGACAATGAATACTGCCATACTGTCTAGTGTGTGAGATAGCCCACCAGTGTTGTGCCTATGTAACCCTACTCAACATAAACGGGAGTGGACTGAGGGGGAAGAACTTACTAAACTGGTCTTGCTACCAGCAATCCGGACTGGCACAGCAGTTGAACTTGATGTCCCTCCCCAAGGTGGCAAAGTCTAGGCAAAAATAAACATGGAAGGAAAAAGAAGTAACAACTGAAGGTAAAGAATGAACAAATGGGTTATACAGCGAGGGAGATATAACATGCTGATACCTTCAGAGACTCAGAACAAGGGAATCATCTTCTCTCAGTTAAATTTCATCAGAAGCCAGAAAGTGCAGATGAGATAGATGACTTTTGGATAACCTGACCAGGTCAGATAGACGCCTGCAGCAGACTTGCACGGCTGGCACCTGAGTTACCTCACCTTGAGGACTCTGCCCTACTGAAGGTCTAATAGCTAGTACCTGTTTTAGATTGGTAAAATGATTGGGAGGGGAAAGCTAACCCTTCAAGTATGAAAAGGTCAATAGCTAGAAGAGGCAGTAAGTGGCTTGCAGTGCAATGAATTGTTCAGTATAGCCCTTCTAGCCATAGTCTTTGTGACTTACACATAATGATTGAGTGGAACTACACAAATAAGATGTACACAAGCTGTGCTGGTTGTGTGTCACCTTGGCTAGTTGTAATTCTCAGTATTGTATGAGTGTCTTCCATTCTGTGATCTAATTATCGTCCACTTCACAATGTGTTCTGAATTCTATCCTCTGTGCTTCTGGTTGTGTTAATTACACAGGGTAAGGACACATATCCCCCCCTTCCTTTATTAAGATCTCCAATCTGCAGCTCCAGCTGCTCTCCTCACCCAGTGACAGTATAATCCTCTGAAAAGGTTCACTCTATATTCCTAGGGTCCTTTAAACAAGAATCTGTCCCCTCCTCTCCACACTCTTTCTCTCCCATCTATAAAGAAACCAGTAGAACAGCCTCTTACAAATGTATAGAACCATAAGGTGCACACACTACATAAAGTCCACACACTACATAAAGTCACACTGTGGAGGACATACCTTGAGTCACCACCTTACTAGAGGGTGTGACTGAAGACATCACCCTTCCTTCAGTCACTAACCTTGCTAATGGGTGTTACTCAAGTCACTGCTTTCTCAAGTAGAGGAAGCTTCCCTCAGGTACTGGTCTGCATTAAACATGTATGAATGCTCTGCAGAAGTGCTCTCTTTCTAGACCTTGCATCTGGATGATGATCATTTAAGCTTCTGGTGCTTGGAGCTTGAGCCATCAGCTGGCCCTCTGACCTGCCAGTGCTGGGATTCACCAGCTTCCACAGCCCTGTTCACCAGCAGACTGTTGCCTGACCTGCCAGTTTGGATTCATCAGCCCCTGCAGCCATGTGGCTCTGCAGAAGACTCCTTCCCGACATCTGACCCACAGATCTGGGACTTGCCAGTCTCTACAACCACGTGAGCCATTTCCTTGAGATACGGTTCGTGATTTCTGTAATATGTCATAGAAAATTATTGAACTCAAAGATGGAAAGGACAATCCTAAGGGAAGGAGGAGTAGTTGGTATTAAAGATGACAGAGCAGGACAGTCATTTGGAAAAGCTAGACGTCTGTGACATCTTTAACCTCTATCTTTTAAGAACCAGTTTAGTGGTGATCCATAAAAGAGAAATGTTTCATTCAACACTATATACAAACCTTAACCTTTCTTATCAAGTTATATGAAAAGAAGGGAATCAACATGCTCATTTGCCCAGGCTCTTTGCAAATTCTTCTTTTTTGAACTTCAAGTAGCAGTATTTGTGTCCAGGGAGATTGGGGAACAGGAAAATTAAATACTTTGTGCAAGATATAAAAAATAGCACATCTAGGACTGGAACTTAATTCTGTTTGACTTCGAATATGTTGCTTCTTCCAATGCACTATATGAGAAACCTAGAACCATCACTCTAAAAGAAAATCTTTTTTAATCTCATGTTCCTGCAGTTCTTACATGTCTGTGTCCTCCATGAGCACCAATCCTTCATAGCTGCTTGGGTGAGTTGTCAGGGCATGTGTGTAGGACAATGCGGGTATTTCAGGGCACAGCCCAGCTTTCCTCAGCTGTTTTTGTTGATGAATACAGACTGTTGATCTATGGCCATCTCTGGGCTCCTGATGCTCAGGATACAGCTTGGTTCAGCAAGCTTTTGTGAAGATATGTCAAAATGCTTATTTTCAGACTGGAGGAAGGAAGATGATGACAACTGGAAAGGATGCTATGAGAATTACACAGAGTAGGAGTATGTGGGCCCACGAAGCCCTGGATCTACAAAAAAAAATCCTCCCAAAGGCTAAGGTTGCTGGGAATGGAAAATATGGCTAATAGAGTATCAAACAACACTACTTAGAAATCACCATGGCCACAGAAAATTCCTTCTTGGAGCACTTCTTGTCCAATATGTCCATCTCCACTCTCCCAACAAGTGTGTGCTATTCAAGAATCTCAGCTCCTACACACCATTAGTCCTTCTACACGTGTTTCTGAACCCCTTTTCTGTGCTGGCACTCATGTCTTAGAGGGTGAAGAATTACGAATGGAAGCTCCTTGACGTTTTTAAGGAATACAAACAATATCTACATTTATTGAAGGCTTACTATGTAGCAGGTACCATGCTAAGTGCTTTCTTTATATGTACTATCTTCTCAAAACAACCCTGTGAGGTCAGTACAGTCCTTATCCCCATTTTACAGGCAAGGTACTGAGGTTCAGAGGGGTTAGGAAATTTGTACAAGTTCACTGGCTAACATACACTTAAATCCAGATTAAGTGCATGGTTTCCTTAATCTAAAGTCGAACAGTTTTATTGATTCCCTTACTGTACAAAATAGTTTACTCATTCACACACATCAAATATCTAACATATATCTACTGTATCTGATCCTACCAAAACCAAATCTGTTGCCGTTCATTCCAGCTCATAAAGACCCTACAGGATAGAGTTCAACACGGGGATTCCAAGGAATGCCTGATAGATTCTAACTGCTGATCTTTTGGTTAGCAGCCATAGCTCTTAAACCACTAGGCCACCAAAGTTTCTGTGCCTGATCCTAGGAATTCCAAAATAAATTAGAGGAAAGGTTTGAACTGAATGGGGCTTGAGTATCAGAGGATGAGAACTCAAAGTTTCAGAGGGGCAGTGAGGAAGCTACAGTAACTATCTAGGGAGAGTTTATAACTCCCTAATGTACAGCAAAGGTGAAAATGGGAGGAGGGGGTAAGGAAGGGATGGGGCAAGGAGAGGGAGGTTGGAGAGAAAGAAGAGATGTTGGATGGAGTACATGGAAGCTGGTTGGTGTCAGATACTTAAAGTAGTTTTACTATTTGGGCATCAGTGTATGTATATTTTTCTCCCTTCAGGCACATCCATTATCTTATTTTGTTGCCAAAACCACTACACGTTTTTACAAACATGCATTTCTACCATTAAAGATCCAGGATTTAAGTTTATCTGTGTTTTCGTCAGAGCCTGTTTCAGTTTTGCATTCATAGTGGTGGTGGAAGGGTAGTTTGCGGACGTTTTCTGAGCATGAGCATTGCCCCTTCTAGTCTGTATAAGATCCTCAGGACTACAGAATTGCAGTTTCTAAAACAGTACTCACCTCTTCTCCTTGTACTCACGCTTCTGTTCTGGGCACAGTTAACAGGATACAAAGTAACAAGGCTATAACTGAGGCCTGTCGGGAACATTAGCCCACCTCTGCTTGGTGATGTTTGCAAACGTATCCCGTTCCCAGAGAAGGTGGGAACATTTGAGCACAGACCCTTAAGAATGAGTGGAGTAGGGCTGTGGTCGGAGAGGAGTCCTAGTGGTACTGTGGTTGTGCCCCAACTGCAAAGTCCGCAGTTCCAACCTACTAGCTGCTCTGCAAGACCAAAATATGGCAGCCTATGTTACAGAAATCCTATGGGGGAAATTCTACTGTGTCCTATAGGGTCGTTATGAGTTGGAATTAACTCAGCGGCAACGGATTTGAGTTTTTTTGTTTTTCACTACAGCTGCTATCAGGAAAGAAGTCCCAGGAAGCCTCATTTGTACCAAACTCTATTCTGGGCCATTCCATTAGGGCATTTCAAATGTTCCTAAAGTCCATACTAGCGTACATGAGATAATTTTTGCCTCTCTTCAATGAAAGAGAAACTGACATTCAGACAGGGAAAGGGTGTACAAGTGCTGGCATGGGTCGCGAACAGACAGACCTCCCAAGAGGGTCCTCCGGCTCCGCACGTGGTGTGGCCAGGAAGTGCGGGTAGGGCGAGAAACCTTCCCATCACCGCCCGCGGACCGTAGGGGCAAGAGAAGGGTAGAATAGTTACCATGCCATCCTGGAGCCTTTCTTCTGATTGGCCCGAGCTACCACAGCCGGAGTCTCTCTCGGCCCCCAAGGAAGTGGGAGGAGCCTAGGTATGGCGTCACCACTCCTCTCCCACTCCCCGCCCGGTCCACCCCAATCTAGCCACTCACCAGCCCACTTCGAGGACCCTGTGTGACGCCAGGACTCCGTTTTAGCCAACCGCGGCAGTGTAAGGGCGGGACTCCATAATCCTTTCCACCGCTCCTCCCCCTTCCCCTCCCTAACTCTTCGTGCCCCTTCTCTTCCCCCTTGTCCCGTCTCCCGAAGACCGCCTCCACGTTCTGGTTCAAAAGACTGACTGCCCAATGAATAACAGGGTGGGCCCAGAGTGGCGGCTTTGTCTGCCAATACTTAGACAACGAGGGCGGAGAGCTCGCAGCGAGCCTCTGACGGCGGGCGGCGTGTGACGCAGTCGTGGCCGTCTGCGCTTTGCGCCTGGAGCGGCGGTCGGTAGCGGTGGTAGCGGCGGCGACGGTTGCGTGGCGGCCGCGCGCTGCTCGGAGAGCGGCGGGTGGCGAACGGGCTTGAGCCCTCACTCCTGACACTCCCCCTCCCCCACCGCATCGCGGTAAGTCGGAAGCCGGAGCGGCGGCGGCGGCGGCCTTGAGCCGGCAGACTCCTCCCCTTAGGATGAGCGGCTGCGCGGGGCGTCCCAGGCCCTCTCAGCGCCGAAGTCGCGCGCCTGTCGCGCACCTTCTACCCTGTGGGAGGGGGCGGGGCCGCGATCCTGTGGCTCCTAGACTGAGCTCTTCCGGCCTTGGGAGGGATTGCATATGGTGGTGTCTGGGCCAGGGGGGTTTCTAGTTGCAGCCCACGCTGGTGGAGCGTCCATTTACCTGGTCGTACTCAGTCATTTACTTAACGGTGATAGGCGCCCGCGGTGGGCCGGCCTTTTGCAGGGGCAGCGCCTTGGGACTCTGAATGTGATCTCCCCATACTTTTTGGTGGTGGTACAGAAATGGGGTTTATTTAAACCTTGTCTTCCTGTGAGAGAAAGGTGATAGATGGGTGGTTGAGAGTTCGCCGGCTTTTTAAAATGATATCTGAGAATTACGGTCAGTTCGTTGGAGTAACTGGTTTTGGCTCGATGGAGTAAAGGATTATTTTCTGTTCTCCCATGTGTTACGTGTAAAGCCACGTGAGGAGATAGGTTGGGTTTCTGGACTACTGTAGTTATAAGGACTTCAGAAATTGTTTGAGCCAGTCCTCCACCCCTACATCGCATGGAAGTTCTAAAGATGGAGAAACCGAGGCTTGGAGAAAAGATAGGATTAGGCAGATGTCCTGACTCAGTCTAGAAATTTTTCTAACCACAGCACCTTCCTAGGAGGTCATAACTGAGGATTCCAGGGGTGCAAGAGGAGCCGTTAGGAAGTTAGGAGTAGACGTAGTATTAAATAGTGTTTTGGATTTGAGTGCTCTTTTCAAAACAAAGGACAAGCTTCATTAATGGTCCCTAGACCAAGACAAAGAGAACTAAACTTACAAGTTGCTTAAAGAGTGTTAATGGTGTTCTGTATTGGAGACAGACTGATAAAACTACAAGTCGTTGGCAGGTTTCCCGTTCTAGACGAGTTTTTGACCTGTGTTAGTGAGTATGGATTCAGAAAAAGTCTAGTTAGTGACTCACAATAGTTCAGAGTCCAGTTAGTGACTCACAACAGTGTTGGAATCAACAGCAGGAAACGCAAGACCTAGAAAACTAGGCAGGGGTCACCTTATAAGTCTTATGCCTTGGAAATTCATGGCTTCTCTTTGGTGCAAAAGTGTTGTGATGGAATAAGATGAGAGAATTAAACCCCGATTTGGAGGAAGAAACTAATTACAAGAAAAGAAAAGAACAAGAGTTCTTTCCTTGATAGTCTTATAAATTTGGAAATATTTCTTAACTGGATGACACATGTCATATTTACTTGGTGAAAGAAATTAGACAGGTAATGGACATAAATATTTTGATAAAATTATTATTTTTTACTCTTCTTTTAAGATCAGAAATTGCATTACTAGTTTTGCAGCTCTGGCCTATTTCAGCCAGGTTGTTAATTCTTGTTTACATGACAGAGCAAAAACTGAAAAATAGTAGTCTGTGAGAGGAGGCAAGAACTGCAATCTAAATACTGCGATGTGAACAATGTATGTTTTCTGTGACATTTTCTCAGTTCAAACATTCCTCTCTGGAGGGAAGCCTTCCCTGGCATTGTTTTCTCCTCAAGCTTCTGTGACACTTATTTGATACTCTTGTTTATAGTGCATATAGTTTTGCATTTTAGCTGTCTGTTTTTTATTACATTACACTGTGGTAAAATGATTTTGCTTTATCTTTGTATTCGGTGCATAGTTGACCCTTAATGGGCTTGCTTGAATGAGTAAACAATGAGGAGGACTTACCTAAAAATAATCATAAGAGAGTCTGAGTATTTATATGCTCCTGAAATGTGTGGCCTAGATGAGAGGATCAGTATAGTTTATAGACTAGGTAGTATTTTGATAACCTGACTTTATTCATGTCCATTAGTTCCCAGATACAACAAGTAAGATTAGAAAAAAAGTGGTTATATTATTTTGTGTTATATTATTGGTTGTGTACTTTATATAGTGGTGGTTAACCCACAAGTAAGGGATAATAGTTCTCATGTTTATTTCTGATAAAGAGCACATCTGTAATTATGCAGTTTATTGAAAGATTAGGGGACTAAGAAATTTAGAGGTTTAAAATAGGAATTAGAGACAAACATTGTGTCAGAAGTGGGATTAAAACCACACCTGTTTGGAAACCAGAATGCTTGCATGCAAGGTGCTTACCTTGAGTCTGGTGCCTTAGACTACTCAGCCATCGTGACAGATACACGGAACACCCCTTACAAGTGAGGATGGTGAGACTTTGTCTCTTGTACTTTGGACACGTTATCAGGAGGGACCAGTCACTGGAGAAGGACATGTAATTCTCCGTAGAGAGTCATCGATAAAGAGGAAGATCCTCAGTGAGATTGATGCACAGTAGCTGCAACAGTGGCCTCAAACATAACAATTGTGAGGGTGATCTAAGACTGGAGACTGTTTCATTCTGTGGTACATAGGTTTACTGTGAGTCAGAACTTACTTGGCAGTGCCTAATAGCAACAGCAGCGTTAGAGACAAGGAATTTAAATAACATTTCTTGAGAGTTTGGTGCATCTTTGTGTGCTGGAAATTGACCCAAAGTATCTGATACAGTATGTCTCTAGGGTAAATTTTCTCAGTCCTGTACTGTGACCCTTTGGGGCCAAATAGTTCTTTACGGTAGAGGCTGTCTTGTGTATTTTATAGTATTTGTTAGCATAGTTGGCGTTTATCCCCTAGATGCTTTAGCACTGCCATTCCCAAGTTACAGCGACCAAGAAAGTCTCCAGATACTGTCAGTTTTCCCTGAGAGGCATAATTACCCCTCATAGTACATTCGAGGCCAGTTGGCATAACTAGCCTGTTGCTAAGAGAGTGTTCTGCACTCCATATTGGTGAGTGGTGTGTGGGGTCTTAAAGCTAGCAAGCTGCTGTCTAAGTGCACCAGATGGTCCCAACTCAGCCAGAACAGATGATCACCGAGGACAACAAAGACATAGGGGAAAAGAACCCAGAAGACAGAATTCTGTACATAGGTGATTGTATCAACGTGTGACCAGAAGAACCAGATGGTGCCCAGCCACTACCAGTGACAGCTGTGATGGGGCACACAATGTCATGTCCCTGTGGCACCATGAGAAAAAGAGGAGTGCACCTTAAGAATTCCACTAAAAGACCACAATTGATGGTCTGAAGGCTTGGGAGTACCCCTGGGAGCATGGAGCCTCTAGACCTGCTGCTGTCCCTGATCATAAGTCATTACTGAGCTCAACTCTTCAGATTGGAATGGATTGGACTTGGGGACACAATGTGACCATATGATGTGTACACTTTATGATTCTATACATCTACAGGATGCTGTCCTATTGGCCTCTTACTAGGAGGGAAAGGAGTGGGTGGAGAGAAGGGTCCAATAGATTGTTAAGAGGGTATGATGTATAGAATGGAAAGGAAGAGTGCGCTGTCACTGGAGAAGATGAGCAGGACCTGCAAATAGGTGGGCATGCAAATTTAGCTTGGATTGTGTACTTTCACTTAATTACAATTAAAAAACAAATAATAGTACCCTGATAAAGATCACTGCTCTAGAGGAAACATTTCTAGTATTTCAGTAAAATACCTTCATCTTGGCAAGTGTTTGTTTGTAAAGCTCGTTAGTAAGTTGTAGATTTAAAAAATGATACTTGAAAAACCCTTAAATTGCCAAAGTCTGGTACTTGGGAAGCTGAAAAGCAAAGAGTTCAAGAGTCACTTAACTTCCTTTAGTTTGTCCTTTCATTTCTGTGATCTCTTCTTCTGTAGGGTAAAAGAAGTCAAGGTCTTGTATGAAAGGGAATAGGCTATTGGATAAATCTTGTTTTATTTTTGTGGAAGAGAGCAAAAGATTTTGTAGTTGAATTGATATAATGTTACAGATTCCACTGTCTTTCCATTTTACTTACAGACTTCATGCAACATGTATATGCATTGATCAGACTCTTGTCCAACTGTGTAAAATAATGAGAATTATTTGTTGTGTAAGAATGTTTTTAAATATTTACAATCCAAATCAATTTGCTGTATGAAACCCCTGACTACATCTCTGAACTGCTTTCCCCCTCCCCCCCGTGACAGCATACTCCTGCTTTCTACCCTGTGCTTCTGTATCCATTCATCTAATCCTGTCCTGCTCCACCCTGTCTTCTCTTTGGACAAGAGCTGCTCAGACTGCCTCATGTATATTTAAGCCAAAAGGCACGTTTTTTGCCAGGATGTCTCAGTCTCATGGTCCAGTCCAATCTTTTTCTGAAGAGTTGGCGTTGGTACTTGTTTCAGCTCTGGGCTAACGGGGGGGTGGGGGACTGTCTTTAGGGGACAGACCATCAAGTGTTGTCTTTTAATAAAAGTTCTAGTTCTACACACCCATTTTTCTCACACTATATCAGGGACTTTTTAAGTGTGTTCCTTGTCGGGGTGGTCATTGGTGGGGGCCAGGCACCATCTGGTTCTTGTGCTGTCATGCTGGTGTAGTCTCTGGATCATAGGACACCTTTCTGTTAGCTGGGCTCGTACTTTCCTCATGTCTTCAGTGTATTTCATTCTCTGCTCCAAGTGGATTGGGGCCAATTTATGCTGCTTAGATGGCCACTTGCTAGCTTTTTTATTATTATTTTTTGTTTTTTAATTTTTATTTAACGTGACTGAGTGAAAATGTACATTCACGTATAAATTTACATGCTCACCTATATGCAGCTTCCACTGCTCTCCCTGTCCGGTGACTGCACAGTATTCCTCTCTGTTCGATACATGTCTCATCCTCCCAACAGCCTCCTTTCCCCTCCTCTCCATCCACTCCCCTTCCTCCAGCCAGAGATCAGCAAGATGATATCCTATAGATGTATAGAACCATAAAGTGCTTCCAATATATGGTCACTCTGCATTGTCAAGTCCAATCCATTCCTATCCAAAGAGTGGACCTTTGTTATAATTTATGGGAAAGGGCAGCATCAGGGCCGGGGGCCATGCTCTCAGAGGAACCCCCAAACCGCTGGACCATCAATTGAGGTCTTTTAGTGGAGAACTCATGATGCACCTCTTTTTATTCTTGTGTTGCCAGTGAGACTCCTCTCTGTGAGCTCCGTCGTGGCTATCACTGGTGGTGGCCGGGCACCATCCGGTTCTTCTAGTCCCAAGTCGATGTAGGCACCCACTCTTGTGGGTCTCTCTGTCTTCTCGGTTGTCTTTACCGCATGTCATTTTGGCCCTCGGTGAGCATCCATTCCTGCTGAGTTGGGACCATTTGCTGTGTCCTCGGATGGCAGCTTGGCAGCTTTTAAGACCCCAGACGCCACTCACCAATGTGGGGTGCAGAGAGCTCTCTTAGCAAAGCGCTAGTTGTGCCAGTTGGCCTGGAATTCGCCTAAGAGCATGGTCCCCCGCCCCCCACCCCAGCTACTCTATCCTTGCAGTATTGAGTTAAGATGGAAGGAGTACTCAAGTTATGCTGAAGTCCGCTTAATGTTCTTGTTTCTAATGTGTGCTATCACTGCTTTCTCCCAACTGGATTTCTAGTAACTTATCTAAACTAAACCCTCCCCCCCTCACCCTCCCTCCCTCCCCTCCCTTGCAGCTGTCAAGGAGTCTTTTCTTCTATATATAAGTCTGTTTTTGAGATCTTATCATAGAAGTCTCATACAGTATTTGTCCTTTTGTCACTGACTACTTTCACTTAACATAATGTCTTACAGTTGAAACAGGAGATGTTTCCTGGAATCATCGTTATTCTTTATCATTGCGTAGTGCTCCATTGAGTATATGTACCATAGTTTACTTATCCATTCTTCTATTGTTGGGCATCTGGGTTGATTCCATCTTTTTGCTATCGTGGACTGTGCTGCGATAAACATTCTGGTGCATGTGTCTGTTGGTGTGAAAGGCCTTAATTCTGTAGGATATATTCCAAGTAGTGGAATTACTGGGTCAAATGGTATATCGATGTTCATTTTTTTAAGGAAGCGCCAGATTGCCTTCCAAAGAGGCTGGACCATTTTGCAACCCCACCAACAGTGTAGGAGGGTTTCACTTTCTCCACAGCCTCTCCAGCATTTGTTGTTTTGTGTTTTCTGGATCATGGCCAATTTTGTTGGGGTGAGGTGGTATCTCATTGTTGTCTTGATTTGAATTTCTTTAATAACTAAAGATCGTGAACATGTCCGCATGTGTTTTTTGGCTGCCTGGATCTCCTCTTTAGTGAAGTGTCTGTCCATCTCCTTTGCCCATCGCTTAATTGGATGGTTTATCTTCTTCTTATTGATATTTTGTAGTATGTTATAGATTATGGAGATCAGGCATCAGTCTGACATAGAGTTGCCAAATATTTTTTCCCATTCTGTGGGCGTTCTTTTAATTCTGTTAATAAAGTCTTTGGATGAGCAAAAGGCTTGCTAGCTTTTAAGACCCCAGATGCCACTCACTCCTCAGAGTGGTATACAGGACATTTTCTTATTAAAAAAACTTAGTTATGCCAATTAGCCTAGATGTCTCTAGAAACTGGGGTCCCTAGACAACTGTCCTTGCTGTTCCATCCTTCAAAATACTGGGCTGTATTTAGAAAATCTTTTAGCTTAAGAGGGCTGTCTGCACCCCACATTGGTGAGTGGCGTCTGGGGTCTTAAAAGCTGCCAAACTGCCATCCGAGGGCACAGCAAATGGTCCCAACTCAGCAGGAACAGATGCTCACGGAGGACCAAAATGACATGGGGTAAAGACAACCCAGAAGATAGAGAGACCCACATGAGTGAGTGCCTACATCGACTTAGGACCAGAAGAACCGTATGGTGCCTGGCCACCACCAGTGTAGCCGTGATGGAGCTCACTAAGTTGAGTCTCACTGGCAACACAAGAATAAAAAGGGGTCATGAGATCTCCACTAAAAGACCTCAATTGATGGTCCACTGGTTTCGGGGCTTCTCTGGGAGCACGGCCCCTGGCCCTGATGCTGCCCTTGCCCAGAAATCATAATGAAGTCCACTCTTCAGACACGAATGGATTGGACTTGGCGTTGCAGAGTGACCATATATTTGTCGTACTTGGTTCTGTGTGTCTGTAGGATATCATCCTGCTGACCTCTGGCTGGAGGAAGGGGAATGGGTGGAGAGGAGGGGAAAGGAGACTGTTGGGAGGATGAGACAGGTATGGAGCAGAGAGAAATAGTGTACTGTCACCAGGCGGGGACAGCAGTAGAAGCTGCATAGAGGTGGGATGTAAATTTATACAGGAATGTACATTTTCACTCAGTCATAATAAAAAGAAAAAAAGAAAAGGAAATCTTTTAGCTTTTGGTGTTGTCCAGTTGTGCTAACCTCCCTTCTGCTGTGTGCTGTGACTCCCTTCACCTAACCCAATTCCTGCCTACTGTCTAATGGTGAATACCCGTCTCCCTCCCTTCCACCCTTGTAACCATTAAAGATTATTTTCTTCTGTGCATAAACCTTAAGTTCTTATAGTAGTGGCTTGATACAATATTTGTCTTTTTGCATCAAACTCTTTTCATTCGACTTCATGTTAGGAGATGCTTCCTGAGGTCATCATTGTTCTCTATCATTGCATGATTTTCCACTGTGTGAATATGATGTAGTTTATCCAGTCATTTGTTGACAGGCACCTAGGTTGAGTCCATCTTTTTGCTATTGTGAACAGTGCTTCAATAAACATTGGTGTGCATGGATCTGCTCCTGTGACATCCCTTAAATTTCTCTAGGATATGTTCCAGGCAGTGGGATTGCTCTGTCATATGATTCTGGCTTTTAAGAAAGTCCCAGATTGATTCACTAGCAGTGTAGGACAGTTCCAGTCTCCACAGCTTCCAACATTTATTATTTGGTGTTTTGGGGATTAATGCCAGCCTTGCTGGGATGAGATGGTATCACATTGTAGTTTTGATTTGGATGTCTTTTGGCTAACAATTGTGAGTGCCATATTGAAGAATTTGTACTTAATTCAGGGTAATGGGAAGCCATTGCAATTACTTTTGGTAGAATAAAAATGATTTCCTAAATTACAGTTCTGTTAGTTTGAGACTTAAGAGTGAGTGTAAACTGTTACCGGCTAGTTGGGTAGATTGGGAGATATAAAACTGAAGGCAAGCAGGTGAGTTAGAAAGAAGCTATAGCAGTAGCCCCACTATCCATCCGTTTGTCATACTTGGGTGGCTTGCATGTTGCTGTGATGCAAAAAGCTGTGCCACTGTATCTCAGATACTAACAGGGCCACTCGTGATGAACAGATTTCAGCAGCTTCCAGACTAAGACAGATTAGGAAGAAAAGCCTGGCAATCTCTTTCCAAAAATATTCCGTGAAGACCTTATGAATCACAACAGAGCAGGTTGTTTGTATTGGACATGTCATCAGGAGGGATTGATCGCTGTTATTAGTCATTGTCATGTTAATGCCAGGTTGCTGAGGGAGGACTTGTTTGGTAAAGTCGAGGGTCTGTGTGGGTGAGACAGAGACCCTTGGTGAGGTGGGTTGTCACAGTAGCTGCAGCACTGCTTGAACATGGCAGCAGTGGTGAGAGGGGCACACGTTGATACAGGAACAGGAAGCATAAGGTTGCCATGAGTTGGATTCTGCTTCATAGTATCTGTCTATCAGTAGTCTAGGATAGCAGTTCTCAGACCTTTAGGTCTTTGGATTCCTTTAGACTTTAAAAATTACAGAGGACCCCAAAAGCTTTTGTTTATTTGGTTTATATGTATTAATATCTATTAGAAATTAGAAAAGAATTTTTAATGTGATCAGGTTGATTTACTAATAATAGCTCACTTTCAGTATAACACGGTTATGAAAAATAACTGCAGATATAGAATGATGGCATCATTTTACGTTTTTACAAATCTCTTTAATGTCTGGTTTAGTAGAAGGCAGCTGAATTTTCAGATCTTTTCCATTCAGACTGTTGATACGTTATTTTGAAGTATGTGGATAAAATCCAGCCTCAGAAAGGTATGTATTTGAGAAAGGGTGGAGTATTTTAATAGCCATTTTGAATAATTGTAGATCTTCTCTGACATTGTACTCAAACTTAACAAGTAGTTGCTTCTTAAGGGTGCAACATGAAATCCAAAATGATTTCTTTAAACTTTTTGTACTCTTACACTAAAGTTCACTGGTTATTTGAAAATTGTTTGTTCCTTGAGTTAGATTTTTCGAATGTTAACAAATTTCGTTACATAGTTAGTATTACCACCCATCTCATCAAGAATTTGAAAGTTGACAAGCTCACGGTAACAAACACAAGTTTTCCAGAGTTTGCCATTTATTCTTTGCAGTAAAAGTGATATTCTGTGAAGAAAATCTGCTAGTTTGGCTCTCTAATCAAAGTAATCACACAACTGCTTTTCCTTGAGACAGTCCTTTTATTTCAGTATGCACGAGAGCTTTAAGAGTTCTTCCCATTTCATCCCAAAGAATAATCACTCAAATGTCAAAGAATTAAGATTAGTAACCTTTATTGCTTCATCAAGGATGTTCTTAAGGAAAGTAGAATTTTTTTTTGTAATGTTAAAGTATGTGTTGGTGAAGAATTATGTGACTGCTAGTATAGTTAAGGGTCATTGCTTTGATTCATGCTAAGGTTGCAGCACAATCGTGTTAGCACCTCAGTGCGGAGATCAGCACAGCGAAAAGGATTCTGTATTTTAGTATTATGAAATAGTTTGACTTCATGTAGTTGTTATGGTGGTTGTTAGCTGCCATCAGTCAAGTCAGCTCGTAACTTAAGGCAACATATACAGCAGACCAGACTGTTGCCTGGTACTGCCTCATCCTTACAATTGCCAGCCTCTTGAAGTCCATTGTTGTGGCTGTTATGCCAGCCCATCTCCCACCAGAGGTCTCCCATGCCCTCAGTCCATGCCCATACCGTCACCAAACGTGATGTCCTCTAGCATCATCTTTGGTGATGTAGAGGGAAAATGATCTTGTCTGAAGGCCTATCCAAAGCAAGTAAGTTGGGGCATGTTCTGGTATGATCCATAAGGTTTTCACTGTCTAATTTTTGGAAGTAGATCACCAGGGCTTGCTTTCTAGTCTGTCTTTAGTCTGGAAGCTTTGCTGAAACTTGTTCATCATGGGTGATGCTGTTGAAATTTGAGATACCATGTCGTAGCTTCCCGCGTTATAGCAAAGCAAAGGCTACCACAGTGTGACAAAGTGACAGATGTTGGTTGATGTCATGGACCCCTAGAAAGGAATGTTGGGGATTTCTAGGGGCCTGTGGGTCATAGTGGTTTAGGACAGTGTCTTTTCACACTGATTCATAGAGCCCTTAAGCTTCCATAGAGAGTTGAGCTGGTGGAGCTCTACTGTACCCACCCCATTTATTTCAGCCAAAGCAGATTTTGGTTTTGTCTGTTATGTATTGGGTTGTATAGCTAAAAATACTGAAACAAAGTACTGGTCAAGGGATAAAGAATTGAGCTCTTGAATTAAGACTGTAGCAAGAGGGAGACAGTTTGTCTTCCAAGAATACATTGCATTTGCTCATCATGTCACACCTTGCTTCCTCATACTTCCATGTGTTCTTGACACAAAGGTTACGATGTCTGCACCTACAGCCCTCCTTATAGAAGGAGTTTCTTAGGGAATAGGTAGATAGATTTGTAACTTCAAAAGATGGGTACTTAGGAATGAGGAGGGAGGTATGAGGTGAGTGGAAGAGAATGAGTGAGCATAGAGACTGCTGGTGGTTGTTTTGTAGTTTTGTGCTGGTGTTTAATGCTTGCATATTAGGAAATAAGAAATTATACAAGGAATGAAGCTAGAGGCAGATGTTGACTAGACACAGTTTAGAGTGAGGGGAAAAAGGGTTATTACATTGTTTCTAATTAAAAAATACTGTAAAAGTCTGTTGAAAAATAAACAAAAAGTCTTTTGAAGACCATTGGTTTGAGGTGGCTTTGTATTTCTAACAGTCTTTGACATTCTAACAGTCATTTCCGTGTAGACCACATAACCTCTGTTGTTCAGATGCAGAAATTGAGGTTTAAAAGGTTGACTATCAATTATGTAATAGTAAATAGGTGAGAGTTTTTACTTTTATTGGTTTCCAGTGTTTTATTTTTGAAAAATTTTAGGTTTACAGATGCAGTGTTACTAAGTGGCAGAGGGTTTTAAACACTCCAGAGCTAATAATTCTTTTCACTGTCTCTGTTTGTAAAAGATATCATGAGTTAGTCGCATTAAAATAATTCTACTTGGTATTGTGAAGAAGACACTATGTTACATACTCTGAATTTTTTAAAATTCATTTGCTCCCCAGTGGGGGAAATAGGGTAAGACAAGATGCTGTTTGTCAGAGCAGCGAAGAGTTTACATACTCAAATGGCGGGAATAACAGCAAATACATTGCGTAACTAAAACCAGCTGGGAGACATTGGTTTATGTAGTAGGGATTAGAAGCAGGGAGAAGGGAAATGTTTTTGTTCTGGGCAAGAGTCTGAAGTGTCTAATCAGACCATTTTGTGAAGCAGGAGAGGCTTGAACAGCAATATTTAGAGGAAAGAAAGGAGTGAAGGGGATATAGCTTTCAGAAAGAAGAGTGAATCTTTTAATCAAGGAAATGACTTAATCAAGGGGTCAGTTCTAGGAAGAAAACTCTTAGGGCAGCAGATAGTTTGGGGAGTGATACTAGGTAATTAAAAACAAGTTGTCAGTTCCAACTCATGGCAGCCCCGTGTGTGTGTCAGAGTAGAGCTGTGCTCAGTAGGATTTTCGATGCTGATGTTCCAGAAGTATATTGTCAGCTCTTTCTTCCAAGTTGCTTTTGGGTAAACTTGACCTCCAAACTCATAATTTGTGCCACTGAGGGGCTCAGGTGATTAAGACTAGGCTAATCACTTCTTGGAATTCTGTCTATCCCTCCCTTCGTATCCTACTTCTGTCTTCCATTTTAGCTGTTGATGATAATCCCTGTGTTTCCTGAAACTATTTCTGTGAAGACTGAAAGAATATATTGAAAAAAGTACTTTGTAAACTTCAAAGTACTGTACTAGTCCCTTCATGTAACAAATGTTTTGTGTTTCTGCTCTTTGTGGAGTTTGATAAAAAACTCAGAGAAGTGGAAAGGAAAGTACTCCCATTTGGTTAACTTTCTGGAATTAGAAGCAAGCTGGAAATGTCTTGAGAAGTTTGCTTACTTATTCATACAGCACATAGCAATGGCAGTCACTTGGTTGTCATCATGTTTTAGATCCTTCGCTTTTGTGGACAGAAATCATACTCAGAAATTTGTTGTTGTACCCAGAGTTAACAAGTTCACGTAAGCTGGATGTATAAGCTATCAGTTTATTGAACTTCAGTTGGGACATAGTGAAAGGACAGTCCAGTCCATTGACTGGATTACTGATCCAGTATGAGTAAAAAAGGCTGCCTGTTTCTTATATCCAAGAGTCTGAATTATTGATCAGAAGATTGAACACAGATGCAAAGTAGAATTAAGGACATTGTGTCTGTGTAGTGCTATGTCATTTTGATTTAGAATATTTCTTTTATGAAAATTTTAATGTGCATATGTTTAAGTCCATTTATACAGGAAATTTCATCAAGGCCATGGGGATGCTTGGTAAATTGTTACTAATACATAGAAAGACTACTTTTCTGGTGGCTAGAACATTCATGTATGCCAGAGAAATTGTCTTTCCCTGATAGTACTGATCAGTACTGTCAAATTTTGATTTTATAGATTTCCTGTTTAAAGTGAATGCTAAGTTGTTTTCCTTTAATTAATGGTATTCTTTCTTAGGCCAGGTTGATATAAGAAAGTGTAAACACTTAGAAGTATGCCTTTGTATACTTGGATGGGTTTACATGTTCCGTACATTTCAGTCTCGTAAGATTTTGCATCCTTAGTTTTTTTTTCGTGGTGGTGGCAAAGTACAGATGATAATATTTGCCAGCTCACCAATTTTTGCACGTACAATTCAGTAACACTGATTATGTCCATCATGTTGTACCGCCGTTACCACTGTCCTTTTCCATATTATTTCACCACCACTAATGGAGACTCACCTGGAAACCCTGATGGTGTAGTGGGTTAAGTGCTGTGTCTTCTAACCAAAGGGTCGGCAGTTATGCTTTGGCCTCTAGGGTCACTGTGGGTCAGCCTCAACTCCACAACAGTGGATTTGGTTTTTTGTAAAAATGGAAAGTCGGTTCTCCCTAAGTCTGCCCTTTTTTTTAAAAAAAAAAAAGGATTTTATTGCTTTGTCTTCTTTTTGTTTATTTGTTTATTTATTATGACTCAGTGAAAATGTACATTCTCATATAAACTTACATGCCCACCTATATGCAACTTCCACTGCTCTCCTTGCCAGGTGACAGGACACTAGTCTTCTCTGCTCCATACATGTCTCATCCTCCCAACAGTCTCCTTTCCCCTCCTCTCCACCTGCTCCCCTTCCTCCAGCCAGAGGTCAGCAGGATGCTATCCTATAGATGCATAGAACCATGAAGTGCATCCAATATATGGTCACTCTGCATCACCAGGTCCAATCCATTCATGTCCAAAGAGTGGACCTTCATTATGATTTCTGGGCAAGGGCAGCATCAGAGCCAGGGGCCATGTTCCCAGGGGAACCCCGAAACCGCTGGACCATCAATTGAGTTCTTTTAGTGGAGATCTCAGGTTGCACCCTTTTTTATTCTTGTGTTGCCAGTGAGACTCAACTTAGTGAGCTCCAACACGGCTATCACTGGTGGTGGCCGGGCACCATCTGGTTCTTCCAGTCCCAAGTTGATGTAGACACCCACTGATGTGGGTCTCTCTATCTTCTGGGTTGTGTCTACCCTATGTCATTTTGGTCCTCAGTGAGCATCTGTTCCTGCTGAGTTGGGACCATTTGCTGTGCCCTCAGATGGCAGCTTGGCAGCTTTTAAGACCCCAGACGCCACTCACCAATGTGGAGTGCAGAGAGCCCTCTTAGCAAAATGCTAGTTGTGCCAATTGGCCTCGCTTTCGCCTAAGATCATGGTCCCCTGGCCCCTGGCCCAGCTACTCTATCCTTGCAATATTGGGTTAAGATGGAAGGAGTATTCAAGTTATGCTGAAGTCCACTTAATGTTATTCTTGTTTCTAATGTGTGCTGTCACCGATTTCACCCAACCCGATTTCTAGCAACTATCTAATCTAAACCCTCCTGCCTCGCCCTCCATCCCCCCCCCCCTTGCAGCTGTCAGAGAGTCTTTTCTTCTATACATAAGTCTGTTTTTGAGATCTTGTCGTAGGGGTCTCGTACAGTATTTGTCCTTTTGTCGCTGACTACTTTCACTGTACATAATGTCTTACAGTTGAAACCAGGTTATGAGATGTTTCCTGGAATCATCATTACTGTTTATCATTGCGGAGTGCTCCATTAAGTATGTATACCATAGTTTACGTATCCATTCCTCTGTTGTTGGGCATCTGAGTTGATTCTGTCTTTTTGGTATTGTGGACTGTGCTGTGATAAACATTCTTGTGCATGTGTCCATAGGTGTGAAGGCCTTGGTTATGTAGGATATATTCCAAGTAGTGGAATTACTGGGTCAAATGGTATATCAATATCCATTTTTTTAATGAAGTGCCAGATTGCTTTCCAAAGAGGCTGGACCATTTCGTAACCCCCCAAACAGTATAGAAGAGTTCCACTTTCTCCACAGGCTCTCCAGCATTTGTTGCTTTGTGCTTTTTGGATCATGGCCAACCTTGTTGGGGTGAGATGATATCTCATTGTAGCCTTGATTTGAATTTCTTTAATAACTAAAGATCATAAACATGACCACATGTGTTTTTGGCTGCCTGGATCTCCTCTTTGGAGAAATGTGTGTCCATCTCCTTTGCCCATCGCTTAATTGGATTATTTATCTTCTTCTTATTGATATTTTGTAGTATCTTTTAGGTGATGCAGATCAGGCATTGTTCTGACATAGAGTTGCCAAATATTTTTTCCTATTCTGTAGGTGGCCTTTTAATTCTATTAATAAAGTCTTTGGATGAGCACAAGTGTTTGATTCTTAATAGTGCCTATTTATCTGTTTTCTCTTCTGTTGACTGTGGTTTGTTTGACAGATTTTGGAGTCTGTCCGCATTGTGTAGTAAAACTTCCATTGTTCCTACCTTTTCTTGGATGAGCTTTATCGTTTTAGGTTTGATATTTAGGTCTTTTATCCAGTTGGAGTTGATTTTAGTTTAAGGTGTAAGATACGGATCTTAATTCAGTTTATTGCAGGTGGATATCCAGTTTTGCCAGCAGCATTTGTTGAAGAGACTGTTTTTACCCCAGTTTAATGTCTTAGGGCCTTTGTCGAATATCAACTGTTCATAGGGAGATGGTGTCATCTCCGGGGTCCCAATTCTGTTCCATTTATGTTTCTGTTGTTGTACCAGTACCAGGCTGTTTTGACCACTGTGGCAGTGTAGTATATTCTAAGGTCGGGTAATGAGAGGCTTCCCATTGTGTTCTTTAGTAGTACCTTACTTATCTGGGACTTCTTCCCTTTCCAAACAAAATTGGTGATTGGTTTCTCCATCTCATTAAAAAATGACACTGGAACTTGGATTGGGATTGCATTATATAAATAGATTGTTTTGGGTAAAATAGGCATTTTCACAATGTTAAGTCTTCCTATCCATGAGCAGGGTAGATTTTTCCATTTATCTAAGTCTCTCTTAGTTTCTTGTAGTAAGGGCTTGTAGTTCTCTTTGTAAAGGTCTGTTATTTCTCTGGTTAGATTAACTCCTAGGTACTTTATCTTCTCAGGAGCTATAGTAGTAAATGGTATTGAATGCATGACTTCTTCATTAACAGTCTCGTTGGTATAAAGGAATCCTACTGATTTACTTATGTTTATCTTGTATCCTGAGACTTTGCTGAAGTCTTCTATCAGTTTGAGTAGTTTACTTATAGATTCTTTGGGATTGTCTGCATATACAATCATATCATCTGCAAACAGGGAGATTTTGACCTTTTCTTTGCTGATGCAGATACCCTTTATTTCTTGGTCTTATGTAGTTGCTCTGGCTAGAACTTCTAGTACAATGTTGAATAACAGAGGTGAGAGTGGGCATCCTTGTCTAGTTCCTGTTCTCAAGGTTAGTCTGTCAGTCTCCATTCAGGATGATGTAGGCAGTTGGCTTTGTATAAATTGGCCCTTATTGCGTTGAGGAATTTGCCGTCTATACCTATTTTGCTAAGAGTTTTTAGCATGAATGGGTGTTGGACTTTATCAAATGCCTTTTCTGCATCAGTGGACAAAATCAGGTGATTCTTGTCTTTTGTGTTATTTATGTGGTTAATCACATTAGTTTTTCTCGTGTTGAACCAGCATTGCATCCTGGTATGAATCCAACTTGGTCACAATGGATTATTTTTTTGATATATTGTTGTACTCTATTGGCAAGAATTTTGTTGAAGATTTTTCCATCTAGATTTGTGAGTGATATCAGTCTGTAGTTCTCCTTTCTTGTTGGGTCTTTCCCTGGTTTTGGTATCAGGGTTATGCTGGCTTTGTAGAATGAGTTTGGGAGCACTCCATCCCTTTCTATAGTGTGACATAGTCTCAGTAGTATTGGAGATAACTCTTCTCTAAAAGCTTGGTAGAATTCTGCAGTGAAGCCATCTGGGCCCGGGCTTTTTTTGGTTGGCAGTGTTTTGATGGGTAGGTGGTATGAGTCAAGGAATTTATCCATTTCCTCTAGGCTTTCAAATTTGTTAGAGTACAGTCTTTCATAGTATTCTGTTATGATATTTTTTATTTCTGTTGGATCTGTTCTGGCAACTCCCCTCTCATTTCTAATTTGGGTTATTTGTTTCCTTTCCTGCTTTTCTTTAGTAAGTTTAGCCAGTGATTTGTCAATTTTGTTGATCTTTTCCATAAGCTAGCTTTTGGTCTTTTCAATTGTTTTTCTATTCTCTAGTTCATTTAGCTGTGCTCTAATCCTTATGATCTGGTTTCTTCTGGTGCCTGAGGGGTTCCTGTGTTGTTCTCTCTGCTTGCTCAAGCTGTAGGGTTAGTTCCTTGATTTGGTTTCTTTCTTCTTTCCAGATGTGTACATTTATGGAGATAAACAGACCTCTGAGCACTGCTTTGGCTGTATCCTGTAGGTTCTGGTAGGAAGTGTTTTCATTCTCATTGGAATCCATGAATTTCTTTATTTCATCCTTGATTTCTTCTATAACCCATGGTTTTTTGAGCAAGGTGTTGTTCAGTTTCCAAGAGTTCCACTATCTGTTTTTTCTGCTATTGATTTTGACCTTTATGGCTTCATGATCTGAGAAGATGCTTTGCAGTAATTCAGTGGTATGGATTTTTTTTGAGAACTGCATTATGTGCTAACACGTGGTCAATTCTGGAGAATGTTCCCTTTGCACTGGAGAAGAAGGTGTAGTTGTCTGCTGATGGGTGGAAAGTTCTGTATATATCAATGAGATTTAGTTGGTTAATTGTGGCAATGAGGTCTTCTGTATCTTTACTGAGGTTTTTTTTTTTTTTTTTTTGATGATCTGTTCAGTATTGAGAGTGGAGTGTTGAAGTTTCCTATTATTGGAGTGATCTAACTCTTTTTTGAGTGTAGTCAGTGTTTCTTCGACGTATTTAGGTGCTCTGATATTAGGTGCATAAATATTTAATATAGTTAAGTCTTGCTTGGGTACTGAACCTTTCAGCAATAAATAATGTCGATCTTTTTCCACGATGGTGGATTTGACATTAAAATTGATTTTGTGTGAGATTAGAATTGCTACACCTGCTCTTCTTGGTTCATTGTTAGCTTGATGTATATTCTTTCATCCTTTAATTTTCAGTTTGTTCCTATCTTTAGGTCTCAAGTGAGTTTCTTGTAGACAACATATGGATGGGTCATGTCTTTTGATCCAAGATGTCACTTGATGTCTCTTTACTGGAGCATTCAGTCCATTCACATTCAATGTAATTATTGATAGGTATGTGTTCAGTGCTGCCATTGTGATATGTTTATTTTTGTATTGATGTTTTCTCTGTTGTTCTTATTAGTCTGTTCTAGGACATTCTTTTTTGTGAGTTGATTTTTCACCTTTTTCAGAGCTGGTTTTGTAATTGTTGAGACTCCTGTGATACATTTCTTGAAGTGGTATGTTACATCTTTGTTGTGCTTTACAGCTGCCCCTATGGCCCCCCTTAATAAAGTATATATAAACCCCATTTTAATTACTACCAGTCTTGTCAACTTCCTCTCCATCTGGAAGGACTATAACAACTGCAGTACATCCCTCTTTTTAATATGATGGCACCATAGTTTTCATGATAATCACTGGATTGTTTCTTTCAGTATTAAAGCTGTTTTTGACTTTGGAGCCTTCCCTAACTGAGTAGAGTTCTGAATACTGTGTTGTTCTAAAATATAAAGTTAGTGGTTTTGTTCTTCTAAGCCAAAGCCAAGAACTTCTTTCAGTATTTCTTGTAGTTTTGGTTTGGTTTTTACAAAGTCCCTGAGTTTCTGCTTATCTGGGAATGTCTTAATTTTATTTTTGAGTTTGAAAGATAGTTTTGCAAGACATAGAATTCTTGGTTGGAAGTTCTTCTCCTTCAAGGCTTTGAGTGTGTCATGCCACTGTCTGCATGCCAGCATACTTTCTGCTGAGAAATCTGATGAAAGCCTACAGGGTTTCCCTCTGAATGTTAGGTTTGCTTTGAGTCTTGCTGCCTTTAAGAGTTGCTGCGTATGTTTCATTTTGTTAACCTTGATTTTGTCTTGGGGTCTTTCTTTTGAGATCTATATTGGGTGGCTTACGATATGCATCTGAGATGTCTGTATTCTCTTCCTTCATGATTTCTGCAAAGTTTTCTGTCACCAGCTCAGCAACGATGCTCTCTGTGTTCTCAGATGTCTCATCCTGTTCAGGGACTCCAGTTAATCGAAGGTTGTTCCTCTTAATAAGAGTCCCACATGCCTCTTAATTTTTCTTCATTTTTCTTATTTCTTTTTTCTGATTTCTGCTCATAGACGCTAGCATCAGTAGCTCTGTCTTCCAAGTCAGGAATTCTTCTTTCCATTTGTTCCATTCTGTTTTCTTGGCTTCGAATGGAAGTTTCTATGTCTTTGATTTTGTTCTTGATCTGTTGGATTTCAGAGTACTGGTGGTCCATCAGATCAAACAGCTTGTTTAATTTTTCCTTTTGTTCTGCTGCATTTTGTATAAGGTCTGGAAAGACTCTGTATATAATCATTTTGTATTCACTTTCTGATGATTTTATAAAAGTTTCTTCATCTGGAAAACTCCTTTGTTGTTTTGTTTGGGAGCCTTCTCAAGCCATGGGTGATTTCTTGTATGCCACAAGTGTGTGTTGCTTTTTGGGTCCCATGTGAGTAAGTAGAGGTTGGAAGAGATACTGTGAGGATGGACTGCAGATGTTTCTCTAGGCTGTCTTACAATGTAAAGCAAAAGGTATCTGAGCACGTCCCAAGTGAGTCAGATTTTCAGGTGTAGAGGTTCCTCTTCCCAACTGGCAAAGTAAGCACCACTATATCCAACCCCTGGTGGTACAGACTAGTTCAGAATACAGCACTGCTATTGCCCTGTTGGCCTCTGCTGACAGGGCCCAGCCTTAGGCAACTGTGTGTAATCTACTGCTTTTCTGGTAGAAAAGCGCTCTCCTGTGGGCAGGTTCTGGCTCCCAAGCTAAGAATAGGTCCAGTTGCCCCCCAGCGTATCCAAGATGGCGCCCTCCACACAGGCAGCAGATAGAGGGGTTGAAGGTACCGAGAGGTAGTGAGTCCACTGCCTCTGTTGCTGGGCCCCCACTGTAGGTGACACTGTGTAAATTACTCCTTTTTTGTCAGAGAAGCGCTGTGCTGTTTGCAGACGCTGGCTCCCAGGGTAAGAGTTAGGTCCTGCTAAAATCTCTGTATCCATCATGGTGTCCTACACTCTGGCAGTGCATTTCTGTACAAACCAAGCTGTGGCAGTGATAAGACAGGCCCAAAGTGGCTAGATGAGGAGAGTCATGGGCCTGGCTCTCAAAATATGGCAATTTCACCTGCCTATGCCCCCAGCAGTGTGTCTGAATCTAGCTGCTAGGCAAGACCCAGCTCCGCCTGCCAGCTAAGACAGATGAAAAAAAGTTGAAATGGTGCATTTACCTTCAGTCCATGAGAGGCAGGGCTAGCCAGGAGCGGGAGTCTGCGAAAGAGAGGAGGTTTTTCATTCAGTGGTATGAAGTCCAAATTAATAGCCCTGTGCTGTGTCCTCGTGGCTCAGTTGGTGACCAGAAGGCTCCGTTTGATTATCAGTTCATGTCTTGGTTTAAGGAGACATGTGCTTAGTCTGCCAACTTGACTCCACCCCGCTTTATCTTCTTAATGGAAAACTGGCAGTTAATACAAATACCTGTTTTCTTTGGATCACTTTTTTAAATAGGGGAAATAAAATATTATAGAAAAATTTAGGTCTTCTGAATTCTTTTCGTATGTCTCACTCCCCCATTCTGTTTCTGGAAGCAACTAACCATGAATTTGAAGTGTAATTTTCTAGTCTCCTTCATCGATTTTACTGTATATAGTGTACCCATAAATAATAGTATGTTATGTTGTTTTTTCTGTTGTGCATAATTTATCTTCTGCAGCTTGCTTTTTTCAGTGAATATGGTTTACTTGAAATCACCTTTCAGAGAGTAACTTTCTCAAAATGTTCCAGTGGTGCCTTATACCCATATTTTTGCTACATAGTAGAGTGTTCTGAGTCACTCCTTTGGTCACTTGTTACTAGTTTAAGGTAGTGACATTATAATGAACTGGTAAGCACATTTATTGTATGCTTGCTGTATGAGAGAAACCGAGTTTGATGTAGAAGTGCACAAATACACATTCTCAGCTGTACCTTATGTTCTTTTCGTTTCTCTTCCTAATTCCTCTAGGTCTAGCTCACATTCTGAATCCTCTGGGAACTGTCTCTTAGATTCCCTTCTCATATTGAGACCTGATTTGACTTCTTAAATGCTTCTTGGCTGTGAGTTTTTAATGTGTGGTCCTTTGTGTAATTGAAAACAGGCACACACACACACGCAACCACACACATCAACCTTTCTACATGAGTACATATGTTTGTATGTAATATGTTGTACCTGTTAGTTGCTGTCAAATTGACTCAGACTCATGGACATGGAGACACCATGCATATGTATCAGGTATCATGAAGCAAGCAAAAATGTCTGTTGGTTGCATCCAGCCATTTTGTGATCTGTTCATTTTTGCAGCCTCTAAATTAGATGATAAATTACACTAGAATCTTAATCTTTGATGGTTTCCTTTGTTTTGAATTTGGTGCTGCATTTTTTTATGTATGTATTTAGTTATTGTGACTATTAGAACACTGAATCCCCAGTTACCTATCCCCACCAGTTGAAACACACTTAGGTACATCTTTGCAGAACTTAGTTTTGAAAATGGCTCATGCTTAATAACATTTATGTTATCATTGTGTACATAAGCACAGTATGAAACCAGACAAGTTGTTCAGTAACACTGCTAGAAAATATGGCTGTTGGGTTTCTTACTAAATGGAGAACCATTCTGAGTTTGAGTCTCACCTGAAGTTACCCTTCCCAAGAGAGCAAAATATCAAACATTACTGTTAGCTCCCTTCAGTAACTTTTTGTTGTTGTTAATTGCATCTTAGGTGGAGGTTTACAGAACAAACTAACTTTCACTAAGCAGTTAGTATACCACATGTTGTTTTGTAACATTGATTACCAATGCCACAACATGTCAACACTTCACTTTTCAATCTTGTGTTCCTATTACCTGCTTTCCTGTCCCCTCCTGCCTTCTAGAGTCTTTGCACCAGACTTGTGTGCCCCTTTAGTTTTGTTCTGTTCTATGGGCCTGTCAAATCTTTGGCTGAATGGTGAGCATAATTTTACTTTAAACTTGCTCATTCAGTCTGTTTAAAAACACATTAGTGGTAATTGTCAATAATTTAGAAAACAAGTGCTGTATTTCATTCCCTGTGTTAGACTCTGAGGTAGTAAAATGAATAATACTGTGTTCTACCTTGAAGAAGCTCATTGTGTGTGGTGAAAAGGACTGATGATGGAAGAGAGAGCTTGTTATCATTAATTGCCATTCATTTGGGGTGTAACTCATAGGGACCATGTGTATAACATAGCAAAGTGTTGGCCAGTCTTGTGCCATCTTCACAATTGATATTATGTTTGAGCCTGTTGTGCACTGTGTCAGTGCATCTCATTGAACATCTTCCTCTTTTTTGTTGACCCTCTGTGTTACCTAATGTTATGTTTTTCACTAGTGACTGATCCCTCATGATAACAAGTCTAAGGTGAGATAAAGCCCCCTCATTCTCCTTTCTAACCAGAGCTTTGAACCAGTTCTTGGTTCAGTCTTGGCTATTGAAGCAAAACTTGGACAGACCCTGATTTTTTAAATCTGGGTGAGCTGAAACAGAAAAATTATATAGGTCAGAGCCCTACCAGAAACGTAGTCTCCCTCTTAGAAAACAAGAGCATGTGTGCTTCTTCATAGCAACCAGATCCCTCCTCTTTGAGATTTTGAACAGAGTCAGACATAATGGTTCCCTGCTCAAAGATAGTGGGTGACTGTGCCAATTTGAACATGTGTTGCTCTCCACAGTTCTGGTAATAATCTGGTCTCATGTATCAGGTTACTGCATGGAGTCACTTTGGCTATTCCAAGTCTCCTATTCTGGGGCCTCAGTCTTTAATTTTTCCTGTTCTGTTATGGTTGTGGATCCTCCGAATTGTAAAATTCAGGTCTGTTCAGTTTCTTTTGATCAGTTGTGACTGAACCAGTTTAAAGCCATGTTTCTAGGGCACATTCTAGTTGTGCTTCTTCAAGAACAGATTTGAGATTAAAACAAAATCAAATCCAAGAGCCACCCTGTAGGACCCCAATAGGGTTTCCAAGGCTGTCATCTTTACAGAAGCAGACTGTCAAATCTTTCTTCCATTGTGTGATAGGTGGGTCAGGAGGTGTTAGGGGTTTTGTTCTCTTGGAAACAAACTCTGAATTGAAGAATGTCCTGCAGATTTATTAGGGAGTGCTCTTGGGATCACCACCTATGGAACAGAAGGGGGAAAAAACAGGTTTGGGCTGAGAGAGAAATTGAGTTGTGATGTTGTCTTCAATGAAAGCGTCATCCATTCTCATGAACAGTATGGAGTTAGAATCATTCTTTAGAATTATCCTGAGTTGGGGCAACTTTTGACCACGGGTGTAGGCTGTCGCCAGAAAGGATATGACCTTGGGTGAGGCCACTCTTCAGCTTAGGCAGTTCTGAAAAGGGCTGACAGCTGAGGGCTGCCTCCTGGTAAAACTCTTCAGCAGCTGGTACAACAAATCCTTTAGTTTTTTTCATGTGTGTAAACCTTTTGTTGTTGCTTTATAAAGCAGTCTCACACAGTATTTTGTGGTTGAGTTCTTTAACTCACTATAGTGTCTCCAGTATCATCCATGTAGTGAGATAGTTCATGAATTGGTCATTATTCTTTTTTTTATTATGACTGAGTGAAAATGTACATTCCCATACAAATTTACATGCCCACCTACATGCAGCTTCCACTGCTCTCCCTGCCCAGTGACAGCACACTCTTCCTCTCTGCGCCATGTATGTCTCATCCTCCCAACAGTCTCCTTTCCCCTTGTCCCCACCCACTCCCCTTCCTCCAGTCAGAGGTCAACAGGATGGTATCTTATAGATGCGTAGAACCATAAAGTGCATCCAATATATGGTCACTCTGCATCGCTAAGTTCAATCTATTCGTGTCCAAAGAGTGTATGATTTATGGGCAAGGGCAGCATCAGGACCAGGGGCCATGCTCCCAGGGGAACCCCAAAACTGTTGGACCATCAATTGAGGTCTTTTAGTGGAGATCTCAGAGTGCACCCCTTTTTATTCTTGTGTTGCCAGTGAGACTCAATTTAGTGAGCTCCATTGCGGCTATCACTGGTGGTGTCTGTGTAGGCACCCACTCGTGGGGGTCATTATTCTTTATCACTGTGTAGTATTGCATTGTGTGTGTGTGCCAGTTAATGTGTTCATCTGTTGATGGGCATTAGATTGCTTATGCCTTTTTGCAGTAGTGAATAATGCTGCAGTGAACATGGGTGTGCATGTGTCTGTCCATGTGATGGCTTTTAATTCTTTAGGGTATATACTTAGAAGTAGAATTGCTGAATCATATGGTATTGCCATTTTTAGATCTTCAGTGTTACAGGGATGTCTGTGTAGTTGGTGCATCATAGTGACTACTGTGAGGTAGGTGCATGCAAGCAGATCATAATGTGCTATGGAATCCCAGAGGAATGACTAATTGATAGAGGGAGTTAGAGATTGCTAATGGAAGAGTTGACATTTGAGATTAGGCAGGGGACATTTTTCATTGAGTCAGTGACATTTATGCAGAATTAGGAAAAGGAATGGTTTGAATAGGAAAGGGTGAAATATATTATCTGTTTTTTAATTTCTAGCAATTAAGATAAAAATTAGGCTATTTCTAAAATCTTGGTGTACTTCCATGGTGATAATTATAAAGGAATTCTCAGAAAACATATGATCAGGCTTAGAGACTTAAAAGACAAGCTCACCTTTGCCAGACCAAGAAGGTAGGCTTAGATTGAGTGAGAAACATGTTTTTTTCTGTGGGTCCCTATATTGCTCCATATGTTGTCTCATGTTCTTGGATTTGAAACAGATGAATTTCTGTGATACTGTACATGCTCTTTGTTTTCATAGGATTGAGGGTGTCCATGGGGAGTTAGAAGGTACATTAAATTGTCCTTCCACCACTTAATCAGTTCTTTGAACTTTTGGAAACTTCCTAATTATCTTATCGTGTTTTTTCACAGGTAAAATACTGCTCAAACCAAAAAACAAACCCTTCTGACTCCTGGGGACCCTATCAGACAGAGTGGAACTGCGTTGTAGGGTTCCCAGGGAGTCCCTGATGGATTTGAACTGCTGAGCTTTTGATAAGCAGCTGTAGCTCTGAATCGCTACACCACCAGAGCTTCCAAAAATACAGGTGGTGATGAATGAAAGCAGCCATTTAGACTGGTTGAGATAAATATGTAAAAGAGCTCTGTAAACTGTGAGGTGTCACCCAGGATATTATTATTACTACTAAAAATTGTTTTGTGAAATATTTCTTCGATGGTAGAATTCTGTGTTGCCAGTGAATTCTGTGTTAGGATGAGATTTACTAGAAAAAAACTAAATTTGATTGCCAGGAGCTGAGAGTTTAGATGTAGTGGAGGCTGTAATCCAAAATAGCAGCATGAGAGAAATTGTAGTAGAGATTATTTTGGTAGAGGCGGTCTAAGCCCCAGCATGACTCTCAGTTCTGAATTTACAATTGGAAACCCAGTATAGACAGAACCATATACATCTGGCCCAAAGACTAGCTAAGTGTTTCTAAAAATATTTCCTCTGGAAAAGATAGTCACCAGGTGATACAGTAAATACCTGTCTCTTTGTGGCACCTGATGAACTAGGAAGGCAGGAAACTTCAAACAGGTCTCATTACTGAATGATGAGCAGTGATTATATGAAATATAGCTTCTAGTTCTCAGTGAATACATTAATCACTTGGAGAACTGTTTCATAATAGGTGGTAATCCTAAGAGCACTCTCTAATAAATCTGCAGGACATTCTTCAATTCAGAGTTTGCTTCCAAGGGAATAAAATCCCTAATACCTCCTAACCCACTTGCCACACAGTGGAAGAAAGACTTGAGAGTGAGAGTCTGCTTCTGTTACCCTATTGGGATCCTACAAGGTGGCTCTTGACTCCACAGCAATGGATTTGATTTTGTTCTAATCAACTCTGTAGATTGTTGTTTAATATTTCTAGAATGGGACCTGGATATATCTATTTTTAAAAACCTTGCTGGGTAATTCTGAAGTAGCCCTCTAGTTACGAAACACTGGGTTCAGGGAGCTTTGTTTAACTGAAGGAGTTGCTCAGCTTCTGAATGATGGGAATAAGAGCTAAGAGGTGACCTGTTACAAAGAAAAAAGCTTGAGGGAGAGAATACTCATTTCTGTAAAAAGCGTTATGTATGTATCTAGGGGCAGCCTGACTTTTTTCAAGTATTTTCCCACTCACAAAATGTTTGGCTATTAAAAACACCTGAAGGTGCTAATAGGACATGGGAACACTGTGGAGGGCCCCTCAAAATGTTATATTATATGAACAAAGTACAGTTTTACTAGAAAAAAAGACTTATGTGTATGTGATGGGAAGATCACTGTATGTGTCACAAAGTCCAAAAATAAGCACAGTTGGGCATTTTCTGAGTGTTTGCAGTCAGAATAGTTGACTAATTGTTTACTGAGATGTAAATAGTAGCAGGCATCTTAAGTTTAAGAAAAACTTATGTAGGTAGAAATTTGAGTAAACTATACCAAAAGCTCATTTTATTCTAATGGGAGGAGAAAAGCCCACACATCTGTTTGGTGGTTATAGTTGTTGCTTGAACACTTGTCCAGCACATGAAGTCACCAAGTGCATAGTTTGAATACTGGAGAGAAATCAGTCGTATGGGGGGAGGTTTTGATCTAAGATTTCCCTTGTGTTCCCGGAGGCATTTGGAGATAAATAGGGACTGTGTATCATAGTCTCAAGAAGTAATCTCAGAAAATGTGCAAATACCAGAATATCTGAGATTTTGGGATGGGAGGAGGGGCACACATGCAGTGAAACCTGTGAGAGCCAGAACTCGATGAAACTGCCTTATTTTCCTGGATCTTACAAGTTTTCTGCCTTTGATAGAGTACAGTCAGATCATTTTTCTAGTATTTGTTTTAGTGCAAAATATTTTCATTTTCCTCCCCTGACAGGTTTCTGCCATGCTTGCTCCGGCTTTCATAGGTTTTATTGTAGTTAGATAAACATGTATAGCCCCTATGAGGCAGTTCAGTTTTGTCCTCTAGGGTCACTATGAGTCAGAATCAACTTCGTGACAGCAGGTTGTTTTCTTTATCTAAAAAAAACAGGGAAAGATAATTTTTTAATTTTTGTTTTTTATTATGATTGAAAATGTACATGCCTATGTAAATTTGCATGTGTACCTATGTGCAGCTCCCACTGCTCTCCCTGTCTGGTGACAGCACACTCTTACTCTCCATTCTGTACGTGTCATATCCTGCTAACAATCTCCTATCCCTTCCTCTCTACCCTCTCTCCTGGAAAAGGTAATTTTTTATAATGCAGACTGTAGAAAATAAAGCGTGATGAAAATCTTTGGTATTTTAATACTAGGTACTTAGTATTTTAGGTGGTCAAGGTGTAGCAGAGTTTTGTTGTAATTTTTGATGGGTGTGGTACATAACTTGCCATGTGGCTAAAAGTAAAGCATTGAGTTGATTCTAGCATATAGTGACTGTATAGGACAAAACAGAACTGCCTGATAATGGTTTTCTTTTTTTTTTAATTTAATATGACTGAGTGAAAATGTACATTCCCTTATAAATTTACATGCCCACCTATATGCAGCTTCCACTGCTCTCCCTGTCTGGTGACTGCACGCTATTCCTCTCTGCTACATACATGTCTCGTCCTCCCAACAGTCTCCTTTCCCCTCCTCTCCACCTGCTCCCCTTCTTCCAGCCAGAGGTCAGCAGGATGATATCCATCCTATAGATGCATAGAACCATAAAGTGCATCCAATATATGGTCACTCTGCATCACTAAGTCCAATCCATTCGTGTCTGAAAAGTGGACCTTCGTTATGATTTATGGGCAAGGGCAGCACCAGGGCTGGGGCCCATGCTCCCAGGGGAACCCTAAAACCGCTGGACCCTCAGTTGAGGTCTTTTAGTGGAGATCTCAGGGCACACCCCTTTTTATTCTTGTGTTGCCAGTGAGACTCAACCTAGTGAGCTCCATCGTGGCTGTGGCCACCATCCGGTTCTTCTGCTCCCAAGTCAGTGTAGGCACCCACTCATGTGGGTCTCTCTATCTTCTGGGTTGTCTTTACCCCATGTCATTTTGATCTTCGGTGAGTATCCATTCCTGCTGAGTTGGGACCATTTGCTGTGCCCTCAGATGGCAGCTTGGCAGCTTTTAAGACCCCAGACGCCACTCACCAATGTGGAGTGCAGAGAGCCCTCTTAGCAAAACGCTAGTTGTACCAGTTGGCCTTGAGCATGGTCCCCTGCCCCCTGCCCCAGCTACTCTATCCTTGCAATACTAGGTTAAGATGGAAGGAGTACTCAAGTTATGCTGAAGTCCGCTTAATGTTGTTCTTGTTTCTAATGTGTGCTATCACCGATTTCACCCAACCAGATTTCTAGCAACTATCTAATCTAAACCCTTCCCTCCTCGCCCCTACTCCCTCCCTCCCTTGCAGCTGTCAAAGAGTCTTTTCTTCTATACATAAGTCTGTTTTTTGAGATCTTATCGTAGAGGTCTCATACAATATTTGTCCTTTTGTCACTGACTACTTTCACTCAACATAATGTCTTCCAGTTGAAACCAGGTCATGAGTAGTTTTCCTGGAATCATCGTTACTCTTTATCATTGCATAGTGCACCATTGCGTGTATGTACCATAGTTTAGCTATCCATTCTTCTTTTGTTAGGCATCTGGATTGATTCCATCTTTTGCTGTCGTGGACTGTGCTGTGATAAACATTCTGGTGCATGTGTCCGTTGGTGTGAAAGGCCTTGATTCTGTAGGATATATTCCAAGTAGTGGAATGACTGGGTCAAATGTTATATCAATATCCATTTTTTTAAGGAAGCACCAGATTGCTTTCCAAAGGGGATGGACCATTTTGCAACCCCGCCAACAGTGTAGGAGGGTTCCACTTTCTCCACAGCCTCTCCAGCATTTGTTGTTTTGTGTATTTTGGATCATGGCCAATCTTGTTGGAGGAAGATGGTATCTCATTGTTGTCTTGATTTGAATTTCTTTAATAACTAAAGATAGTGAACATGTCCACATGCGTTTTTTGGCTGCCTGGATCTTCTCTTTAGTGAAATGTCTGTCCATCTCCTTTGCCCGTCGCTTAATTGGATGATTTATCTTCTTATTGATATTTTGTAGTATCTTATAGATGATGGAGATCAGGCATCGGTCTGACATAGAGTTGCCAAATATTTTTTCCCATTGTATGAGTGTTCTTTTAGTTCTGTTAATATAAGTCTTTGGATGAGCAAAAGTGTTTGATTCTTAATAGTTCCCATTTATTTTCTCTTCTGTTGATTGTGATTTATTTGACAGATTTTGGAGTCTGGCCACATTGTGTAGTAAAACTTCCTTTGTTGTTCCTACCTTTTCTTGGATGAGCTTTATCGTTTTAGGTTTGATATTTAGGTGTTTTATCCAGTTGGAGTTGGTTTTTGTATAAGGTGTAAGATATGGATCTTGATTCAGTTTATTGCAGGTGGATATCCAGTTTTGCCAGCAGCATTTGTTGAAGAGCCTGTTTTTACCCCAGTTTAATGTCTTAGGGCCTTTGTCGAATATCAACTGTTCATAGGCAGATGGTGTCATCTCTGGGATCTCAATTCTGTTCCATTGATGGATCTGTCTGTTCTTGTACCAGTACCAGGCTGTTTTGACCACTGTGGCAGTGTAGTATGTTCTAAGGTTGGGTGATGAGAGGCCTCCCAGTGTGTTCTTCTTCATTAGTAATACCTTACTTATCTGGGACTTCTTTCCTTTCCAAACTAAATTGGTGATTGATTTCTCCATCTCATTAAAAAATGATGCTGCAACTTGTATTGGGATTGCATTATATAAGTAGATTGCTTTGAGTAAAATAGACATTTTCACAATGCTAAGTCTTCCTATCCATGAGCAGGGTAGATTTTTCCATTTATCTAAGTCTCAGTTTCTTGTAGTAAGGGCTTGTGGTTCTCTTTGTAAAGGTCTGTTATTTGTCTGGTTAGATTAACTCCTAGGTACTTTATCTTCTTAGGGGCTATTGTAGATGGTATTGATTTGATGATTTCTTCATTAACAGTCTCGTTGTTGGTATAAAGAAATCCTCCTGATTTACTTATGTTTATCTTGTATCCTGAGACTTTGCTGAAGTCTTCTATCAGTTTGAATAGTTTACTTATAGATTCTTTGGGATTCTCTGCATATACAGTCATATCATCTGCAGACAGGGAGATTTTAACTTTTTCTTTGCCAATGCAGATACCCTTTATTTCTTGGTCTTGTCTAATTGCTCTGGCTAGAGCTTCTATTACAGTGTTGAATAGGAGAGGTGAGAGTGGGAATCCTTGTCTAGTTCCTGTTCTCAGGGAAAGTCTTTCAGTCTCTCTCTATTCGGAATGATGTGGGCAATTGGCTTTGTATAAATGGCCCTTATTGCGTTGAGGAATTTGCCATCTATGCCTATTTTGCTAAGAGTTTTTAGCATGAATGGGTGTTGGACTTCATCAAATGCCATTTCTGCATCAGGGGACAAAATCAGGTGATTCTTGTATTTTGTGCTGTTTATGTGGTTAATGACATGAATTGTTTTTCTGATGTTAAACCAGCCTTGCATCCCTGGTGTGAAACCCACTTGGTCATGATGGATTATTTTCTTGATATGTTGTATTCTATTGGCAAGAATTTTGTTGAAGATTTTTGCATCTAGATTCATGAGTGATATTGGTCTGTAGTTCTCCTTCTTTGTTGGGTCTTTCCCTGGCTTAAGTATCAGGGTTATGCTGGCTTCATAGAATGAGTTTGAGAGCACCCTTTCTATACTATGAAATAGTCTAAGTAGTATTGGAGATAACTCTTCTCTAAAAGCTTGGTAGAATTCTGCAGTGAAGCTATCTGGGCCCAGGCTTTTTTTGGTTGGCAGCGTTCTGATGACATTTTCAATCTCTTCCTTTGTGATGGGTTTATTAAGTAGTACTGCTTCACACTGTGATAATTTGGGTAGGTGGGATGAGTCAAGGAATTTGTCTATTTCCTCTAGGTTTTCAAATTTGTTAGAGTACAGTCTTTCATAGTATTCTGTTTGTAGATTGATTGTTGTTACCTCCCTGTCTCCATGTGCAAGAAAAAATATGCTATCAAGTACTAAGCTGTCCCTATGACCAGTTGTCATTTGACGCATTGTGATCTGTTGGATTTTCTTTGATTGAGTTTTGGACATTCGTCTCCAGGCCTTACTACACAGTTCATTGTAGTCTGGAAGGTCTGATTGAACTTTTTCACCATCATAAAAACACACAAGCCTCCATCAGTGCCAGAAATTAAATCTGGCCTCCACATGGAAGGTAAGAATTGACTGTTCAACCACCATGCTGCCACTGTAGAGTGATACATTTTCTAAAGGAGAATTACATTGCTTTCTGTGGGTTCTTAAAATTGTTTGTTTGTTTTTTCCTTCAGCTTTCTGAAGCAAAGACTCATTTGAGGATGTTTAATAAATCATTTGGAACACCCTTTGGGGGTGGCACAGGAGGCTTTGGTACCACTTCAACATTTGGGCAGAGTAAGTTTTAAAAACAATAGAGGAGGGGAGGAAACTTCCTTAAGCTGTTCTTATTAAGGACAAATTCACTTTGATAGCTTCAGATAAGAGTTTTATTTCTGGTTTTGTGTTTATAGCAGTCTTTTTGAAAAAGTGGCTAGGATATGATCTGGTTAAAGAAATTCAGAAAATGGAAGTATTCAGTTTTCATTACATTCTGACGATTAGAGAAGATACTTAGGATGTTTTTATTAATTCGTTCTTTTAGCAGATAGCTGTAATTTATTACAGATTTTTTAAGCCAGGAAATAATATTTTGATGTTAAAGTCTAAAATGCAATTGTTGAACAGCTGCTCTGGAATTTATTCTGGGAACCAAATGTGGTATTCAGAGATACGATTCTTAAATGTCCAAGTCCTTATCCCCACCAGCGTGTTCCTCTCTCACTCAGTATTATACATGACAGTGGAAGTGTGTACCAACTACTCTTCATTCACTTTTAAACTTAACTATTATGAAAAAAGTTAAATTCACACTAAAATATGAAGAATGTTAGTATCTATTGCCCATCTTAAGCAGTCAGCATTTTCTAACTCTTGTTTATTTATCCCTCTATTTTTAAAGGGAGGAAGATACTAGACGAATTATTTTAATGCAAATCTCAGAATCTTTCTATAACTGATAAGGATTTTTTAAAAACATAGCCACCAGACCTCAATCGTGGTTAACAAAATTAAGAGTAGCAGAATCTGAAATGTTCTTAGAGTAGTACTCTTCATCTGGGTCAGTGGTTTTTAACCAAGAGTGCCTTTCAGAATCATATTTGAAAGTTTGAAGGTTTTGGTTTTCTCACCCCAGAAGTACACATGGAACTGCAGAATTAGAACCTCTGAGGTTGGAACCTAAGTATGTGTATTTTGAAAACACTTCCTAGTTACTCTCATTTGCTTCTCTAATTAAGACCCATTTATCCCAGTAGCTATGGTATATAACAGTGTCTAGAGAGGATTTGAACACTTTAATATTGATAGCTTTACTGTATCTGTAGCTCTTATCGCTTGTTACCTTGGCTACTATCTCTCTTTTTTTAAGCTATCAACATCTGTAATATTTATCCAAAAGTGATACATTTTGACTCAGATTCCATACTTCCCCTGAGGACAATGGAATGAAATGTCTGTGGCTTAATTTTAATGCTACAATGAACAGTCTGATGAAATTTGGAAAGTTTTCAGATTAGACAGGTAGTCCTATCCATGTACAGAGTGGTAAGAAACATTGAAACTCTTCTTTATTGGGTCACCTGAATTAGAATGTGTTCTGACTTTGGTTTTTGCTTTTACAGATACAGGCTTTGGTACCACTACTGGAGGGGCTTTTGGAACATCTGCATTTGGTTCTAGTAACAATACTGGAGGCCTGTTTGGAAATTCACAGACCAAACCAGGTAGGAGTTTAATTTGGAAAATAGATTATTTATTTGTAACTGGGATAGGACTTCATTTAGTACCTCTGATCTGTCTAAATTTTTATTTTATTTTATTTTATTTTACCTCCCCTCTCCATCTTTCCAGGAGGATTATTTGGTACCAATTCATTTACTCAGCCAGCCACTTCCACAAGTACTGGATTTGGGTTTGGCACATCAACAGGGACATCAAATAGCTTGTTTGGAACTGCAGGCACAGGAACCAGTCTCTTCTCGTCCCAGAATAATGCCTTTGCACCAAATAAATCAACTGGCTTTGGGAGTAAGTAAGATGTTATTAGATTGTGGCATCTGAGAGTTTGGTTTCCTTATTAAATGTGTTCTTGCTTCCTCTTTTCCCTCTGTCCATCCATCTCCCTTTCCCACCAAATGGCATAAACACGGGGAGAGGAAAATTTCAAAGGTGTATTGAAAAGTTTAATAGACTGGGGAGTAGAGGACACGTGTCCATCTCTCCCAGGTTGGAATTATGAAAAGCACTATTAATTTAAGGGATGTGCAGAGGAAAAGGCACCTGATAAGGAATGACCAGCAGTAGGATGCAAAGCTATGTCTTGAGGCAGAAGAATTTCTAGAAGGAATATGTTGTAGTGAAAAATGTTATTCTGCAGAGGTACGTCTTGCCTCTGTCTCACACTGGGTATGAAGAGATTAGAGCAAGAATGACAAATACTAGGTGGGACATGATTGACTTCTTGTTCTTCTTCTGTAGTAAGCGTTGCTTCCCCATTTCTTGTCTGTGGGAGATGTAGCTTATTATTGGTCATGATTTTTTTTTTAAGTCCAGCTGTGGCCTGGGAGTACACCTACTTTGTACTCTGAGATAGCCGCTACTAGTTAATCAAGTGTGCCCAGGGAGATGATGCTGTTTGTAATGTAGAATTATAGAAGAAAGACTTGTTAGCCAGATGACAGTGTTTTCCAGAGGCACTGTTGTTTGTGGGGGTGTTGAAATAGATGACAATATAAAATGCAGTTTAAAGTGCTGAATCAGTAGAGATGTACGTGTTTATTTCAAGCTGTATTTTAGAATATGCTTTTAGAAAGAAATAGCAGGTTGTCTGCAAGTGAGAAATCACATTCTTTCTAACTGGCTAGTTTGAATGTCATTTAATTTTAAATATTGTCAGATAATTTTTTTATTAGTTACTGACATTTCTTGCACCATATATGTGACTTCTTCAGAGGTAATGTCTGTAGTGTTCTAAGAAATATTCTTTAGCCAAGTGCAAATATTCTTTAGCTAACAGTTAAATTCATTTATATGAGATAGTTTTTTAGCACTGCTATTGGGAAAGGTAGTCAGAGGACCTGCTATTTCTTTACTGGTTCCCATAAAATGATTGACAGTGTCTACTAATTTTTCCAAATATTTTTTAATGGAAAGTTACATTGACCTGTGTTTTGTTTTCTAGTAGGGCCATTTGTGTATTCTAAATATTTTGGTTGTATGTATGTGTAAGTAAAATAATAATAAGTAAGTATTTTATGAGCCCTGTTGAAGTCTTTTGTGACCAAATGTTCTCAGAAACACAAGTTCATTCCTTCAGTATCTACTCATAAGGCAGTGATGAGATAAAATTTATGAAGAAAGAAAGTAGTGTTTCTTTTAACTTGTCTTCCAAGTAATGCCTAAGGAAGGTTTCATGAATACTTAAGTGACTAAAGGATTCAAATATTGTTGCACCTGACAGTTGTAAACTTAGAAGACATATGTATGTGTATGTGTGAAAAAAGTGTTTGAACTTCACTTGCTAGACAACTTGGAAAGAGAACATTTGAGGATGTGAAAACAATGCTGCTATAGTGCAATAGCCCAATTCCATAAGGAAGTTTTAAATTCGTTTCCGGTAACCACTCATTTTTCTCTGTAATTTATAGATTTTGGAACAAGTACTAGCAGTGGAGGGCTCTTTGGAGCTACAAATACCACTTCAAACCCTTTTGGGAGCACTTCTGGCTCCCTTTTTGGACCAAGTAGTTTTACCACTGCACCTACTGGTACTACCATTAAATTCAACGTAAGTATTGTAATCTTTGAGGAACATGTCTCTTTTCCACCTGATATTTCTTTGCAGGATGAATTATAAAAATCGCTCTTCTTTCATTTTATGGTACTCTTCCTAAAGATGCTTTAAAAACAAAATCTGTAAAAAGCTGTGTAGTGGATATTTTTTGTTTTAATTTTTTAGTATGATTAAATGCAAGTTTATAATCCAAGTCAGTTTTTTAGTAGATGACTTGATGGCTTGAGTTACAGGATTAAACCTTGGGTTTGTGACAGTTTTGTTACTTGATTTGACTTACTCAGATAACTTGGATATAGAGAGAGATCAAAAACGCAATGTATTTATGTAAACATTTTTTTTAATGATTGAATAAAAATGTACATTCCCATATAAATTTTTGATGCTGACCTACATGCAGCTTCCACTGCTCTCCCTGCATGGTGACAGCACACTCTTCTGTGCTCCATACATGTCTTATCTTCCCAGCAGTCTCCTGTCTTCTCCTGTCCACCCAATCCCTTTCTTCCAGTGTGAGGTCAACAGGACCACCTCCTATAGATGCTTAGAACCATAAAGTGCTCACACAATATGGTCACTGTTATGTAAGCATTTTTGAAATTTGCTTGAAAGACCGAGGAGAATCATTTGAGTAGAGTGGTTGAGGAATTGTGTCTGTGATATAAACTTGGATTTTCAAATTTGCTGTTTCTTTCTTTGCAGCCTCCAACTGGAACAGATACTATGGTAAAAGCTGGAGTTAGCACTAACATCAGTACCAAACACCAGTGTATTACTGCTATGAAAGAATATGAATGCAAATCACTAGAGGTCAGTAAAATACAATAGAGATTATCACTCTAATTTTCCCTCTACTGGAAAGCAGCTTTGAAAAATATTGTTGATTATTTGTAGAATTATGTGGTTCAGGTGAGTTTATGTAAAAAGCCTTAACATGAACCCAATTGTTTGAAGTTTTCATATATATTTGTTATCTGATTTTTGAGATAGAGATCATATTAAACTCTTAATGTATTGGTGTGGCTCTACTGATGGTCTCTTCTGATTGGATGTTGCTTGCGCTTAACACTGGGCAGTGTGTGTTTTTATACAGGTGTTTTTAGTAAACTTGTTTTTGAAATGCAGCATATGTGCAGAGAAGTACAAAGTAAGTACTTTATTTGGTAATTTTTACTAAGTGAGCACACTCATATAACCAGGATTCATATCAAGAAACAGAACATTACTAACATTCTAGACATTTTCATTGTGTCCCTCTCGTCCCAGTCCTTCTGTTTGAAAGGTAGTCACTATCTTTTAAGTATAAGTTTACAATTCAGATCAGTTTGACATACAAAACCCTACACTTCGTTATGTCACACTAGCTGCTCTTTACCACACTGTGACGGCACATTCCTCCTCTCTACTCTGTATTTTTCACGTCCATTAGTTAGATCCATTCTTCTCTGCCTTTTCATCTTGTCTCCAGAAAGAAGCTGCCCCAGTTAGTCTCCTGTATCTACTTAAGCCAAGAAGCTTACTTTTCACCAGTGGCATTTTATCTCTTTGTGGATTTGAATTCAGAAATGGTTTCAGTTCTGGATTAACAAAGCGTCCAGGGGCCATGTCTTCCAGGGATCCTCCAGCTTCAGGCCATTAAGTCTGCTTCTTTTACTAGAGTTTAAGTTACACACACCACATCTCACAGTTCCACCAGGGATACTTTGTTGAGTTCCCTGTCAGGGAAGTCATTGCTGGTAGCTGGGCACCATCTAGTTCTTCTGATCTCACGCTAATGTAGTCTCTGGTTTCTGTGGCCATCTGTTTAACTCATATTTTCCTTGTCCTTGATGTTCTTTGTTTTCTTTTGCTCCAGTGGGTAGGAACCAATTGATGCTTCTTAGATGGCCACTTCATAGTTTTTAAGACCTCAGACACTACTCACCAAAATGGGATGCAGAACATTTTTTTAAAATAAATGTCATGCCACTTTGCTTATATGTCCTCTGAAACCATGGTCCCCAGATCCCCCACCTTTGTCACTCTATTCCTCAAAGTTTTTGGTTGAATTTAGGAAGCTTCTTAGCTTTTGGTTTAGTCCAGTTGTGCTGACTTCCCCTTTATTGTGTGTTATCCTCCCTTTGCCTAAAATAGTACTTGTTTCTACTGTCTAATTAATGAATACTCTTCCTCCCACCCCAGCCTCGTAACCATCAGAGACTGTTTTCTTCTGTGATTAAAACTTTCTTGAGTCCTTGGTAATAGTGGTCTCACATAGTATTTGTATTTTTGCAACTGACTACTCAGTGTAATATCTTCCAGATGACTATCAGATGTTTCCCAAGGTCATCATTTTTTATCGTTGCATAGTATGCTGTTGTGTGAATATACCATAATTTATTGATCCAGTCATCTGTTGATGGGCACCTAGGTCGAGTCCATCATTTGCTGTTGTGGATAGTGCTGCAGTAAATATTCATGTCACATCTGTCTGTGTGACAGCCCATTTTTCTCTAGGATATATTTCAAGAAGTGAGTTTGCAGGATCATATATTTTTATTTCTAGCTTTTAAAGAAAGGACCAAATCAATTTCCAGAATGGTTGTACCATTTTACATTTCCACTAGCAGTGTAGAAGAGTTCCAGTTTCTCCAGTATATCTTTTGTTGTACCAGTACCAGGCTGTTTGTGACTCCTGTGTTGGTGCAGTAGGTTCTAAAGTCAGGTAATGTGAGGCCCCCCTGCTTGACTGTTCTTCAGTAATGTATTATGTAACCTCTCCAACACTTACTATTTTGTGGGTGTTTTTTGGGGGGTTGGGATTAATGCCAGCCTTTTGGGGGTGAGGGGGTATCTCAGTGTAATTTTGATTTGGATTTCTCTGATGCCTAATGATGGTGAGCATTTCCTTGTGTATGTATTAGCGTCGTGAATATCTTCTTTGTTGAAGTCCCTGGTCATATCCTTTGTCCCTTGTTTAATTGGTTTATTTGTCTTTTTCTTATTGAAGTGTTATTTTATTTTTTATTTATTTACTGTAATTGAGTGAAAGTGTACAATCTGGTTTAAATTTGCGTGCTGCCTATGTGCAGTTCCTATTGCTCTCCTTGCCTGGTGACAGAACACTCCTCCTCTCTGTCCTGTACACATCATATCCTCTTAACAGTCTCGTGTCCTGTCTTCTCCCCTTTCTCCACTCCCCTCTAGTAAGAGACCAGTAGGACGACATCCTGCAGATGCATTCAACCGTAAAGTGCACACACGATATGGTCGCTCTGTGTCACCTAGTCAAATCCATTCCTGTCTCTTATCGACGTTTTATAGTACCTTGTAGATTATGGAGATTAGATGCTGATCAGATTTCTAATAGCTAAAAATTCTTTCCCAGTCTGTAGCTAGTTTTATCACTCTTTTAAAGTCCTTGGATGAACATAAGTGTTTGGTTTTAAGAAGTTCCCAGTTGTCTGTTTTCTCTTCTGGCATTTGTGAATTGTCAATAGTATTTTACAGTCTGTTTATGCCATATATTAGGACTCCCAGCATGGTCTTTATTTTTTCTTCCTTGATGTTTATTGTTTTAGGTTTTATATTTATTTGAGCCATTTTGGGTTAGTATTTGTGCATGGTGTGAGATACGGGGCTTGTTTCATTTTTTGCAAATGGATATCAAGTTATGCCAGCACCATTTGTTAGAGAGGCTGCCTTTTTTCCCAGTTAATGGACTTTTGGCCTTTGTCATAGATCAGCTACTCTTATGTGGATGACTTTATGTCTGGATTCTCACTTTTGTTCCACTGGTTTATATATCTGTTGTTGTGCCAGTACCAGCCTGTTTTGACATCTGGGGCCTTTTCCCGTTTCCGTGCAGTTGGTGATTTCTTTGTCCAGCTCGTTAAAAAATGCCATTGAAATTCGGGTTGGGATTTCATTGTTTCTGTTAGATAGCTGTTGATAGAGTAGACATTTTTGGAATGTTTTGTTATCTTATCCATGAGCAAGTACTTTCTCCTCTTAAAAAGATCTCTTGGTTTCTGACATTCATGTCTTGCAGTTCTCTTTGTATAGGTTGTATGTTTCTGGTTAGAGGTGTTCCAGGTACTTTGTCTTCTTGAGAGCTGTTGTAAATGGTATTGATTCAATAATTTCCTCTTTTGACCCTTTCTTTGAAGGTATAAAGGAATCTGATTTTTTTGTATGTTTATCTCATAATTTGAGATTTTGCTGAACTTTTCTATTCCAGTAGTTTTTTTGGATATTCTTTAGAATTTTCTGTGTATAAGATCGTATCATCTATAGCTGAAGATACTTTTACTTCTTCCTTACCAGTTTGGATCCCCTTTATGTGTTTATCTTGCGTAATTGCTCTGGGTAGCACCACCAGATCATTGTTGAGTGAGAGTGGTGACAGTGGGCATCCTTGTCTGGTTCCTGTTCTCAAGGAGAATGCTGCCAGGCTGACTCCATTTAGGATGATGTTGGCTGTTGTCTTTGTATAAATGCCCATTATTATGTTGTGGAGTTTCCCTTCTGCTCCTGTTTTGCTGAGAGCTTTTAACATGAAGGGGTGTTAGACCTTGTCACATGACTTTTCTGTTTCAATTGATAAGATCATGTGGTTCTTTCATTTTTTTTTTATTTTTATTTAACATAACTGAGTGAAAATGTACATTCACATGTAAATTTACATGCCCCCCTATATGCAGCTTCCACTGCTCTCCCTGTCCAGTGACTGCACACTATTCCTCTCTGCTCCATACATGTCTCATCCTCCCAACAGTCTCCTTTCCCCTCCTCTCCATCCACTCCCCTTCCTCCAGCCAGAGGTCAGCAAGATGATATCCTATAGATATATAGAACCATAAAGTGCTTCCAACATATGGTTACTCTGCATTGCCAAGTCCATTCCATTCCTGTCCAAAGAGTGGACCTTTGTTATAATTTATGGGAAAGGGCAGCATCAGGGCCCGGGGCCATGCTCTCAGAGGAACCCCAAAACCGCTGGACCATCAATTGAGGTCTTTTAGTGGAGATCTCATGATGCACCTCTTTTTATTCTTGTGTTGCCAGTGAGGCTCCTCTCTGTGAGCTCCGTCATGGCTATCCCTGGTGGTGGCCGGGCACCATCCGGTTCTTCCGGTCCCAGGTCGATGTAGGCACCCACTCTCGTGGGTCTCTCTGTCTTCTCGGTTGTCTTTACCGCATGCCATCTTGGCCCTCGGTGAGCATCCGTTCCTGCTGAGTTGGGACCATTTGCTGTGTCCTCGGATGGCAGCTTGGCAGCATTTAAGACCCCAGACGCCACTCACCAATGTGGGGTGCAGAGAGCTCTCTTAGCAAAACGCTAGTTGTGCCAGTTGGCCTGGAATTTGTATTGGCTAGAGTTTTGTTGATGATTTCTCTGTCTTAAGTTCATGAGAAATATTGGTCTCTAATTTTTGTGTTTTTGTGCTATGTTTACTTGGTTTTGGTATTGGAGTTATGCTGGCTTTGTAGAATGAGTTTGGGAGTATTCTGTCCTTTTCTGTGGTCTGAAATACATTTAATAGTAGTGGTGTCAGCTTTACTCTGACAGTTTAGTAGAATACTGCATAGAAGCCATCTGGGCCAGGGCCTTTTTTTTGTTGGGAGTTTGACCCTTCGGCCAGCAGTTTTAGGGTAATGATGCCGTGCATTTCAACACCCATTATAAATTATTGGGATTTTTTTTTTTTTTTTTGTAATGACACTGAAGCTGATGTTATTCTGTATTATTTTTTACTTAGTCATGCTTCCTCTGTGATAACTTGAGAATTAAGTTATCAGTTTCTGAAATAATATTTTTGTCTATATATTAATGTTGGAAATATGTTTTCACTCCTCTTAGGAACTTCGTTTAGAGGATTATCAAGCTAACCGGAAAGGTCCTCAGAACCAGGTGGGAGCAGGTACCACCCCTGGCTTGTTTGGGTCTTCTTCAGCGACCTCTAGTTCTTCAGGACTCTTCAGTTCCTCTACTACTAATTCAGGCTTCGCATATCAGAATAAAACTGCCTTTGGAACTAGTAAGTAATTGGCTTCATGTTGTACCGTATTAAGTTTGTTTACGATGGGACCTGGCTAATGTGTGCCTGATTTACAGCTTAGTTTTCTTTTTTCCTCCACTACTGTCAAAATATCCTCAGACTTAACCATAAGAGGAGAGCACTGTAGAAAGGTACAGTGCGTGCTTATGATTGCTCCTGAGATGGAGTGAGCTTCCTAGCACTCGAGTGGGACATGTGATTCAAATAGAACTATGCTGCCATTAATTGTTTAATGTAGTAACAGGGATGCAAGCGATAAATATACCTCTTTAACAAATTTATTGGCAGCTTTTCATGTGCCAGGTACTATTCTAATTGTTAAATACATTACAGTGAACAAAATGGACAGTAACTGCTTCACAGAGGGTACCTGTTAGAGAAGAAAAATAACAGAAAGTAAAACATTATTACCACTCAGTGATAAGTGTTATTGAGAAAAACAATTTAGGGATGCTAGGGGAAGGAGAAATGCCTAGTATGCAGTTTTAAATGAAGATGGTTAAAGAGGGTTTCACTGAGAAGGTAATGTTTGTGCAGTGACTTATCCAAAGATGATAGTCCAGGCTGTAAGCTGTTCAGGTGAACATACCAACTAGAGGAAAAAAAGTCTAAAAATTAAACCATAAATTTTTGCTAAGATGGAGAGGACGAGTGGAGGTACTGAGGAATATAGGGATTAGATTATTATAAGGTTTTGTGGGTCATGACTTGCATTTTTAATTTGAGTGACATGGGAAAACATTAGAAGGCTTTGAAAGGGGAGTCATGATTATGAGAAAAGGATCATTTTAGTTTTCTCTTACAAAAATTTATACACACGTTAGGTGACCCTACTTGCCATCCTTGTAATGTGACAGCACGCTTCTCCTTTCTACCCCTGTGCATCTAAAGAGGAAATCGCTGTTTAGAAAAGTGTAGTCTAACAGGATGAAAATACATGCAGAGACTTTGAGTGTAGTGTGATAGCATGTGAAACAGAAAAGAAGCAGTGGTCACACGAAGATGACCTAGCCAAGGCGGGGTTCTCAAGGTTAGGGAACTGTCACTGTAGGAATTAAAGTGTGAAGCACATCTAGAGATAGTTGAAGAAAGATGGGAATTGGAATGAGTAGCGAATATAGGGTAGTTTTGATATGTAGTAGAAAAGACTGTTATAGTGACTGGATAGGGTAATTTTTTAAACTTTATTTTTCCCTTTTTCCTTTTCTTGAAAGGTACAACTGGATTTGGAACAAATCCAGGTGGTCTCTTTGGCCAACAGAATCAGCAGACCAGCAGCCTCTTCAGCAAACCATTTGCCCAGCCCACAACCACTCAGAACACAGGCTTTTCCTTTGGTAATACCAGCACTCTAGGGCAGCCAAGCACCAACACCATGGTAAGCAAACAGACCCTTAGTTAACTCCACCACCATGTATCTGTCACTTTGGTGTGTTGTGTGTGACTGTTTTACGAACTCCTGCAGGCTGAAATGGATCAAACATGCAATCAAGATGCATTGGTAATTGCTGGCAGTTGGAATGTGAAAGTTGGAAACAGGAGGAGGAACAGTAGCTGGTAAATTCAGACTTGATGATAGAATCAGTGCCAGAGACTGTGGTAGAATTTTGTAAGACCAATGACTTTTTCATTGCAAATACTTTTTTTCACGAACATAAATGGAAGTTATGCCCATGGACAGCAGCAGATGAAATACACAAGAATCAAATCCACTACATCTGTGGAAGAGATAATGGAAAAACTTATTGTCAGTTAAAACAAGGTAAAGAGCCATCTGTGAAACATATTGTCAGCTGCTTGTATGCAAATACGAATTGAAACTAGAGAAAACAAGAAGTCTGTGAGAGCCAGAGTATGACCTTGAGTATATCACACCTGAATTTAGAGACTCTCTGAAGAATAGATTTGCTGCATCGAACACTTATGATCAAAGACCAGATGAATTGTAGAATGACATCAAAGACATCGTATATGAAAAAAGACAGGTCATTAAAAAGACAGGAGAAAAAGAAGACCAAAATGGATGTCATAAGAGACTCTGAGAGTTGCTTTTGAATGTAGAGTAGCTAAAGTAAAAGGAAGAAATTATGAATGTCTGAAGCTGAACAGATGGTTTCAAGGGTGGGTCAAGAATAAAAAGTAATATAATGATACATGCAAAGACCTGGTGAAAGCCAAAAGGGAAGAACATGTTTAGTGTTTTTCAAACTGAAAGAACTGAAGAAATCATTCAAGCCTTGAGTAGCAGTATTAACAACTGTATGAGGAAATATTAACAAAGCAGGAAACATTAAAAGAAGAGTGAAGGAATACAGATAGTCACTGTACCAGGAAGTACTGGTTGGTATTCCGCCGTTTCAAGAAGTAGCATTTGATCAAGAACCAGTGGCACCGAAAAAAGAGATCCAGGCTGCAGTGAAATCACTGATGAAGAAAAAGGCCCCAGAAATTGATGGAATACAAGTTAAGGTATTTCAACCAATAGACAGTGCTGGAAGTGTTCACTTGTATATGACAAGAAATGTAGAACTCAGGTGCCCAGCCAGCCAGTTGGAAGAAATCCATATTCGTGCCCATTCCAAAACAAGAGGATCCAACAGAATGTGAAAGTAGTTGAACAGTATGATTAATGCCACATACAAATAAAATTTTGCTGAAGGTGATTTAAAAGTGGTTGTGGCAACATATTGACGGGGAACTGTCAGAAATTCAAGCTATGTTGAGAAGAGAATGTGGAATGAGGGCTATTGCTGATGTCAGATGAATCATGGCTGGAACTAAAGAGTACCAAAAAGGTGTCTACCTGTATTTTATTGACTGCAGAGGCATTTAGCTATGTGGATCATTACAAATTATGGATAACATTGTGAAGAATGAGAATTCCTGAGGAGCCAGTACTCATACAAAGAGGCAATCATTTGAACAGAACAAGGAATACTGCATGATTTCAAGTCAGGAAAGATGTGTGTCAGGGCTCTGTTTTTTTCACCATACTTAGTAAGTCTGGATGCTAAGTAATCTGAGAAGCTATGCTATATGAAGAACAAGACATCAAGAATGGAGGAAGGCTTGTTAGAGGTAGGCGGATACAACTTTTTTGCTGAAAGTGAAGAGGACTTACAACACTTACAGATGAAGATCAAAGACCACAGCCTTCAGTTTGGATTACACTTCATCGTGAAGAAAATGAGACCCTTTGCAGCTAGACCAGGAAGCAACCTCCTGATAAAAGGAGGAAAGATTGAGTTTGTCATGGATTTTGTTTTACGTGGATCCATAATCAGTACCATTGGAAGTAGCAGTCAAGAATCAGATGACACACTGTACTGGGCAAGTGTGCTACACAAGATCTCTTGAAAGTGTTAAAAACAAAGATGTCACTTTAAGGACCAAGGTGTGGCTGACTCGAGCCATGGTATTTTCAGTTGCTTTCTGTACATGTGAAAGCTGGACACTGAATAAAGAAAATTGGGGAAGAATTGATGCCTTTGAATTACGGTGTTGGCGAAGAATATTGAATATAGTGTAGACTAACAGAAGAGTAAACAGATCTGTCTTGGCAGAAGTCCAGTCTGAATGCTTATTAGGAGCAAGGATAGTGAGACTTTATCTCATGTACTTTGAACATGTTACTAGGAAGGACTAGTTCTTGTAGAAGGACATTATGCTTGGTAGAGGGTCAGTGAAAAAGAGGATGACCCTCAATATTATGAATCAACCCAGTGGCTACAACACTGGGCTCAAGTGTAACAGTGATTTCAGAGATGTTGCAGGACTGGGCAGTATTCCATTTTGTTGTACAAAGGGTCATTGTGAGTTGAAACTGACTTGGTGGCCCCTTAGAACGTAGCAACAGTTAACTCGGAGTCTGATTTCTAGAGCTAAGTTATAAGGCTTCTAATTATGTGAAACCAGCAAGTTTTAAGCCTTCTGTGGTCTTGAAGGGTTGAGGGATGTACGATAATGAAGAGAGCAAATTCTTCCAATAATTAAGAACTGAATTTTAGTCCACCTTGTATTCTGTATTGAGAGTGTTGAGCATGTCACTTCCTGGGCATGTTTTTTCATCACTAGGTAGTAACTACATCGTGGACTTGAATTGGCCATCCTGAAGCTATACCTTTGAGACACTGACTTCTGTAAGATACAGGAGAAGTATTTATCAAAACAACAAATTTGGAGAGCTCACACTTCACAATTTTGAAATTCACTATAAAGCAGTATAATCAGCACAGTGTGGTACTGCATAATAAACCTGTAGATGACTAGAAATTGAAAGTCTACAAATGAACTTTCACACTTTAGTTGATTTTTCAGTAAGAATGTTAACAGTTTTGTGGGGAGAAAAGAGTTTTCAACACATGGATATCCACATACAAAAGAATAAAGTTGAACTCTTTCCTTACACCATGTAAAAAAGTTAATTCAAAATGCGTAAAAGACCCAAATGTAAGAACTAAAATTACAAACCTCTTAGAGAAAACTGGAATAAATCTTTATAACTTTTGGTTAGGAAATGGTTTCTTAGGTGTAACACAGACAGCAAAAGCAACAAAAGAAAATATATATAAATGGGACTTAATCAAAATTTGAAACTTCTGTTCCTTAAAAGACACCATGAAAAAATGAAGGGGGGAGAGTAATAGCCCACACAAAGGAAATATTTTTAAATCATATGTCTGATAAAGGACTTATAACCGTAATGTATAAATAACTCTTGCAAGTCAAAAATAAGAAGTCAAGTGGTCCAGTTTAAAAATGGGTAAAGGATTTGGTCAGATATTTCTTAAGAGAAGATATATAAATGGCCAACAAGCATGTGAAAAGCTTAACATCATTAGTCCTTAAGAAAAGGCAAGTAAAGTAGTTGCTGCGGCATGATCAACCTTACAAATACATTGATTAAGACAAAGTCACAAACAACCACATATTGTATGTTTTCAGTTATATGAAATTGCCAGAATAAACAGATTCGTGGAAACAAAGTAGATGTCTTAATCGTTTAGTGCTGTGCTAACAGAAAATACCATAAGTGGATGGCATTAACACGGTCCAAATTCAGGGCATCAGCTCCCAGGGAAGATTTTTTCGTGTTGGCCTTCTTCTTCTGAACTAGGAGCTTCTTCACTCAAAGACCCCAGTCCAAAGGACAGGCCCTGCCCCCGGTGCTGCAGTCGTGGTGCTATGAAGTCCTGCTGTCTCTCCGCGCACTTCTTTTTTTTATATCCCAAGAGATTTATCTCAACAGAATTCAGCCTTGTAGATTGAGTCCTGTCTCAATAACATAGCTGCCCTGTCTTCTCCCTCATTAACGTCACAGAGGCAGGATTCATAACATATTGGGGAAATTCGGCACAGTATTGACAGTCCTGGCCCAGCCAAATTAATACATATTTTTTTGGGAATACGGTTCAAACTATGACAGTGGACTGGTTGATGACCAGGCTTAGGGTGAGGGATGGGAAGTGACTGAAGTGCAAGTAGAATTTTTTTAAAGGGTGATAAAATGTTCTAAATTTAGGTAGTAGTGATGGCTGTCCAACTTTAGTGAATGTCCTGAAAAATTATGAATAGTATAGTTCAGATTGATGATATGTAACTTATACTTCAGTAAAGCTATTTTAAAAATAGTTCAGTGAAGTTTCAATGTAACAATAGCCAGTAGCATAATATTGCTCTTTAATGCTTAGGTAAAATATCTTGTTATACATTGGACAATGCATTTCCATAATCTGAACAGAGTCTGGTTTTCTCATTTTGGAAGATTTCTTAATATTAGGCTCTTGTCTCTGTTTGGATTAATTTGATTGTTTTCAGTTACTTGATTTAAAATCCATTTAAAGAACAGTTAATTCTGTTGGCCTAAGTTTTGAAAAGTAAGGCACTCTGTCACACCATTTTATTTTCAGTGTTGTAACCCTGATGTCTCTTAAAGCCCCAGATTTTTTAGTCAGTGTTCTCTAGCACAAGACTTACTGTACGGTCTTACTAGCTGCTCATCAGGGTCATGAAGCTTGGAGACAAACGTGGGCTTGAGTATAGATATGAATTTCTAGTCCTGCTACTCAGGAGCTGTGACATTTGAGGCAAGTCTGTAACCTCTGGAAATTCTATTTTCTCTTCAGAAATGGGGATTATACCAGCTTTTAAGGACTAGTGTGAGGAAAAGAGGTGATTTTGTAAAGTAACATAGTATCTGTCACATAATTAAAAAAATAAATAAAAATGGTCAATACTGTTAATCTAGTACTCTTCCATGATTTGGCATCACCTTAGTGACGAGTGATTTTTTTTTTTTTAAGGACTTCAGGAAAACTGCTGTGGTTATCTCTTATTATTATCTCTGTATTATTTAACTTTTACAGGGCTTGTTTGGAGCAACTCAAGCCTCACAGCCTGGTGGTCTTTTTGGGACAGCTACAAACACCAGCACTGGGACAGCATTTGGAACGGGAACTGGTCTCTTTGGGCAGCCCAGTACTGGATTTGGTGCTGTTGGTTCGGTAGGTTTTTACAGTTGGCTATGATTTGAAGACTCATATAAATCTGTTAAAGTGTTTATGAGGTAAAGATTTGACTGTCTTCCAAATATTTTTATTGGACATACCTATGATTTAATATTTAGAACAGCTAAAAGCTATCTGATGCAGAATAAAACTAGATGATTTCAGTAGGTTTGTTTTCAGTTAGTGAATTTCTTTTCTTTTTAAAACTTAATTTTAAACTCAGCCTCTTGGGGTGACACTCTGACATCAGAAGTAAACTGCACACAGGTATTAAAGCAAAGTTTTAGTGTAAATTGAGATGAATGCATTATGTTAAAGCCAAATAATTTAACATATATATATATACATAGACACAAAATTGTGCTTTAAGTGAAAGTTTATAGTCCAAGCCAATTTGTCGTACAAAAACTTAACACTCACCATAGCGTTTCCACTCTAGCTGCTCTCCCCACCCTGTGGCAGCACACTGCAGCTTTCCAGCTTGTATTTTATGTAGCTGTTGGCTTCAGGAATTGTTTTAGTTTTGGACTAACAAGAGAGTCTGGGGGCTATGTCTTCCAGAGACCCTGCAGGTTATCAGACCATCAAGTCTGGTCTTTTTAATAGAGTTGAAGTTCTGCACAGCCATTTTTCTCCCATTGCATCAGGGACTGTATGTTGTATTCCCTGAAAGGCAGTTCATTGGTGGTGGCTGAGCACCCTGTATCTAGTTCCTTTGGTCTCATGCTGGTGTAGTCCTTGAATTATGTGACTATTTCTGCCTCTTGGGTTCATATTTTCCATACGTCTTTCATGTCTTCATCCTCCTCTGCTCCAGGTGGTTTGGGACCAATTGATGGCTACTTACATGGCCAGTTGCTAGTTTTTAAGACCCCAGATGCCACTCACCAAAGTGGGGTGCAGTACATTTTCTTAAAAGCTTTTTTATGCCCATTGACCTAGCTGTCCCCAGACCTCTGTCCCCGCTACTGTGTCCTTCAGTGTGTCAGGTTGTACTTAGGAAACTTCTTAGCTTTTGCTTTATTTAATCAGGCTGTGCTGACTCCTCCTGTAATGCACACTGCCCCTCCCTTCACCTAACCAAATTCCTGTGTACTATCTGATCATTGACTATCCATTTCTCTCTGTCTCCACCCTTGTGAGAACTGTTTTCTCCTGTGTAAAATCGATAATTTTTACCTCCTAGTGATAGATACTGTTAGGGTATTTGGGAATTATGAAAGTATCATTGATATTGATCAAGTTGCGAAATTGGGGTTCTAATGCTGCTGGAAGCCAAATTACATTATTTTTGTTTAAAAATTACTACTTAGGAATGTACTTGAGCTAGAAACAGTAGTGAATTTTACATTACTAAAAAATAACTGGTTGTATGATAATCAGTGTAAAACAATTATGCATCTACTACAAGAAGCTTTGAGCTTGCTATTGTTGATACTTAAAAAAAAAAGGGAAACAGAGTTGTTAAAACTTATGGTCCTGTTTTAGAAGATTTAAATCTGGTGTTTTTCAACTTATTTTGGTGAGAAATTGTGAAACTTAACATAATGCTTCAGAAAGCTCTGCAGGTGACCATTTAAGGTATGTGTAGTGATTTTTAGTGTATTCACAGAGTTGTGCAGGTATCTTAACCGCAGTCAATTCTAGAACATTTTCATTAACCCAAAAAGGACCTTACAGTTTGTTAGTGGTCACTTCCTCTTCTCCTCAGCCCCCAAGCCTGATCAATCACCAATCTACTTTCTGTTACTATGGGTTTGCCTATTGTGGACATTTCATTTAAATAAGATGGCATGATACAGTCTTTTATAACTTGCTTCTTTCACTTAGCACATTTTCAAGGTTCATCTGTGTTGCATTATATATAAGTTTTGTTTTATTTTTTTTGCAACTGTTTCTGCTGGCAAATTCTTGATGCATTTCTGTTACAAGGTAAAAAATGTTTATATGCCTGGTTTTTTTTTCATTACCCTTACTAAAAATGTTGTGTTTGTTGAGGGGTTTTCAGGCTTGGACATTCTGTGTTTATAACGTTAATTCTGCTCAGGTTACCTTGGTTTGTTTTTCTGATAGTTTTTACTCTTCATTCTATGTTTTCCATAAATGTTAGTACATCTCTCCCCCAACCCACTTCCCTACCCAATCTAGTGTATATGAAGTAACTTCTGTTTACCGTTAAAGGTACACCTTAATTATTTTTTTAAATTGTATTTTAGGTAAAAGTTTACAGCCCAAGTTAATTTCTGATGTAAAAATTTATATAGACTCTGTTGTGTGACCACACCAAGTGCAGTTGCACACTCATCCCTCCAAGTGACTCCTGTCCCTTCCTGCCTGCCCGTTTAATGTTGTGTATCTACTTGAACTGAGAAGCACACTCTTCATGAGTATTATGTTATGATTTATACTCCACTTTCATTTTTGTCTGGAGAGTGGGCTTTAAGAATTGTTTGAGTTATGGGTTAACAGCATCTGGGGGCCATGGCTTCAGGACTTTGTTCCTGCAGTCTCTTTTTGCGTAGTGTCAGCTTTTTATCTAGAGTTGAGTTCTGCTCCACACTTTTATCTTGGTGTTGCGTATATATCTTTATATTGTTTTAAAATTTTCTGTATTCTGTTCTTTTTAGACCCTGTTTGGCAATAACAAGCTTACTACATTTGGAACCAGCACAACCAGTGCGCCTTCGTTTGGTACAACCAGTGGCGGGCTCTTTGGTAACAAACCAACCCTGACTTTAGGAACCAATACAAACACTTCCAGTTTTGGTACATATAAAAAGCAGGTTTGACTCTCTTAAAGTTACACTGACTATACCACACATCATTCTCCTGATTCATATGATTGGGAATATTTAAAAATTGTCAGGTAAGCCATGGCTTGATACAAAGATGAGGTACCAGAGGGAAAACTTGAAAGTCTTGGACATGGGTTGGGAAAATTAGAAGAGACATACACAGTTCATTGCCTTTCCTCGTACAGTTTCTCTTGTTTACCTTCAGGGTGTCTAGCAGAAAGTTCATTCTGTGATGAAGGTAGATTTTTTTCAAAATAAGAAACTTCATTTTCTTTGAATTACTTAACCAATAACTGAGAAGCATAAATGAGACATTTTGTTAGTATAACATGTTCTGTTAGGCCAGTTTTCAAACATGGAAACCATGTACAGGAGATGATTTGATGATTCCTCCTGAAAGTTGAAACTTTTTTGATTTTAGAGATTACATAGTTTTCTGGTAATTTCAAAGTTTCTATTTTTCTTACTATATAGCTGTACATGTTCGTTTTTAAAAAACATGGGAATAAGATTGAACAACAATTAAAAGATAAAAGGAAGAGGAGAAAAAACATGCTGAACTATTCTTCAAAGATGTATGGAAACTTTTTTAACCAATGTAATGGAAGTATCAAATGAAGTTAACATAATTTGGTTAAATGAGCTATCAAAAATTTGTTTTGTTTCCAAGGAAGATAGTGGTTCTAATATTTGTTGAGGATCTCATGTCAGATGCATTATTAGTCACTGATTCTTTATGAGAAATGAGCAGAAGATACAGCTGTGTGGTGAATAGTTCACCAGTTATGCAGTTCATTAGTTTTGGAAGGATGTTGTAATGTACTGGAGGAAGAAAATATTAAAGACCTAGTTGAAGATTTATATTTTCATAGAAGTACATGGAAGAAGGAGCGAAGTCTTTTTGTCAGGTACCAATTCCTAAATTTATGTATTTGGTTTGATTTTTATCATCTTTTTTAAGTCCTCTTGCTTGCTCACTGTTAATATTGACTAGAGTTCCACCTTTAATTCTTTTTGGTTGTATCCTACGTAAAAGAAAAGCTTCTTGGCAGTGGACTTGGTTAGCATGGGTAAGATAACTAGTTTGTGTCTTTGTCTTATCAGTAAAATTAGAATGGGAAAGATACATAAAGTTTAAATAGTATTTCTCAGTCTTTTTTCATCATTATTCTCCTTTCCCCTCAGAAGCCTTTGTAGACCTTTTTTGTGTAATCATCCTTTGTCCCCATGACATTTAATATCAGAGATATGCTGTGTATCTCTAAGTATACTATGGCTCTTGGAGCAATCACAAACCATTATGATAGCTATGAGTTTTAGGCCCCCCAGGAACAATTTTCAGTACCTTGAGAATAAGTGGATTTAGCAAAAGCTCTCTCTGTTTCACACTTTATTTTATGCCAGGAATTAGTATTTTTATCTGACAGAGTGCTTGTATAGGATATACATGATGGCTATAGATTTCCAATTTGTTTAGAAATTTGTTGTTGTTGTAATGGATACACTCAGCTTCATTAATTTGAAATTGGAATTCCCCGTCTTTATCTGACATGCCTCACTAGCTTGTGTGGTGAATTTAAATCCTCTTTAATTTTGATTTGTAAAATTGTTTTGAAATAACAGAGTTGGTAAAGTTTTTTAAGTGAGAATCAGAGGGATTGTGTGGTATAAACAGTGTAAGTTGGGACTTAAGTTCCCTCTTGTGGGTTTGAGGTATTTCAGAATAATCTCATTTTCTGCTGTTCATGGGGCTGGAAGATCCTTTCTGTTTAAATTTTAACTTAAAAAGAAACAGAATGTTTCCAGGTACACTATTTTTTTTAAAGTTGGTTGTGCTTGAGTAAGCTGCACTCCTTTTTGTTGTATAGTATTAATTTGCACAATTCAATAAAAGATTTAGTGAATGCATGAATGAAATGTAATTGAGATTATGTCAGATTACTTGCTTAGATTTTAAAATGGCCTTAGAAATAATGTGTCTTTTGAAACTGTTTATATTCCTTTACTTCATCTTTTTTTCCTGACCTGTTTTATTGAGATGATCTAAATACTGAGCATGACAAAGTACGGTAATCTTACCTGGTGATGCTGTAGTATAGTCGGAGATAATCTCTGTCTTTTGGACTAAACACCGCCCCCCCCCATGATACTTTTTAAACTGATATAAAATGTTAGCCAAACATAGTTTTCTGATCAGTAATTAGTTTTCTTCCCCTCTTATCCTAGGAGGAATAATACATTTATTAGCTATTTGGTTACGTCATTCCAGAAGGAGTGTGGTGGGTGGTAATATCTGATGAAAGAGAATAGCAGCAGTACAGTGATGCAGGTGGTGTTTCAGGTAGACCTGTAGATTTTAAAGGGGAGTCATAGGAATATGTCTAAATCATGCATCACGGTGAAGGAGGCTGGTTTGCTTGCTGAACTTTTCATCATATCTGACAGTGGAAGAAATAATTCAGCTTGAAATAATAATTCATGTATGATTATCTTTAAAAAAATTTATTGGACTTTAGGTGAAAGTTTGTGGTCTGAATTAATCTCGCATTCAAAAATTTATACACGTTGTTTTGCGACATTGCTTGAAATCCTTGCCGTGTATCACCACTCTCCTCTTTCCAGCGCAGGTTTCCAATGTTCATTCTTTCAGTTTTCTCGTCCGTTACTGCCATCTCATCATTGCTTTTGGACACGTGTTGCCCATTTGGTCTTATCTACTGTGACTGTTGTAAGAAACACATTCCGTACGTGTGTTTTTTCATAAGCCTGTATAGTCTTTGGTTGAGAGGTGAGTGTTCTATCAGGGTGTCCAGTCGTAGGGGTTTTTCCACTGTCTGTCAGACCAGGAAGTCTAGTCTTCTTTGTGAATCTGAATTTTGTTCTGTATTTTTCTCCTACTCTGGGACCATCCTTCAAGTTCTTCTGGGCTCAGGTTGGTGGAGGTTGTGGTTCATGTGTTCTGTTAGTACTTTGGACTAGTGTTTTCCTCATGTCTTTGGTTTTCTTCATTCTTCTTTGTTTTGGATGGCATTGGACTAGTAGATGAGTTTTATATGGTAACTCACCAGCTTTTAAGACTCCGCATGTTTCTCACTGAAATGGGATGTAGTTTCTGTATGAACTGTATTATGCCAGCTGATGTAGATGTCCAGTAAAACCCTGGATCTCAGCCCTGAGTCCCAGTAACTTGGTCCTGCAGATATTTGGAAGTGTCTAGGAAGCTTCTGCGACTGCCTTGGTCAAGTTGTGCTTGGCTTACTCCTGTATTGTCTTTCCTTTCACCAAGGTTAATACTTGTCTTCTGTCTACTTAGTAGTTTCTTCTTCCCATCCATCTCTTCCCTAGTAATCAAAGACTGTGGATTTTCGTTTTATGTAAACTTTTTCTTCAATTTTTGTAATGATGGTCTCATGCAATATTGGTCCTTTTATGATTGACTTCACTTCAGCATAGTGCCCCCCAGGTTCATCCATGTTGTGCGATGTGTTGCACACTTGTCATAGTTTTTTATTGGTGTGTAGTATTCCATTATGTGTATGTACCCTAGTTTGTTTACTCGTTCATCTATTGATGGTCCCTGAGGTGGTTTCCATCTTTTTGCTGTTGTGAATACTGCAGTGAACAGGATTCTTTATATGTTTGTCTGGGTGATCGATCTTCTCTAGGATATATTCCTGGAATGTGTCGTAGTCATCTAGTGCTGCTGTAACAGAAATACCACAAGTGGATGGCTTTAACAAAGAAAAATTTATTTTCTTACAGAAAAGTAGCCTAAAAGGCAAGTTCAGGGCATCAGCTCCACAAATAGTCTTTCTCTGTTGCCTCTGGAGAAAGATCGTTATCATCAGTCTTCCATGGGACTAGGAGCTTCCAAAGAGCAAGAACTCTGGGTCCAAAGAATGTGCTGTACTCCTGGCACTGCTTTCTTGGTGATACGAAGTCTCCCATGCTGTGCTTGCTTCACTTTTCTTTAGATCCCAGAGAGATTGTCTCAAGGCACGGTACAGTCTTACAGATTGAGTCCTGACTCAGCAACACAACTGCCACTGAGTCTTCCTCATTAACATTATAGAGGCAGAATTTACAGCATATAGGAACATCACACAGTAGCAGGAATAATGGCCTAGCTAAATTGCTACACACATTTTTAGGGAGACACAGTTCAATCCATGACACAGTGGGATTGCTGTACCATGTAGTGTTTCTGTTTCTCATTTTTTAAGGAGGCTCCATATCATTTTCCTTAGTGGTTGTGTCATTTTACATTTCTGCCAGTGCTGTGTAATAGTTCTAGTTGCCCCATAACCTCTCCAGCATCTGTGATTTTGTGGTTTTTCAATTGGTGCCAGTAATGTCAGAGTGAGATAGTGTCATCTTGTTTTGATTTGCATTTTTCTAATGGCTAACAATCATGAACATTTCCTTATGTGTCTGTCATTCATCTGAATGTCTTTGCTGGTATCTTTAATACCAGCTGGTTAGTTGAGTGCATCTGTGAACTGATAGAGTATGATGATACCATTAAAGCACCTCATGTTATCAGCCACCATGACAGATTCATCTGTTCAGATTAGTAGCTGCTACAGAGAATTTTTTAGTTGGTGTTCTCTTAAGAACCTTTAGTTAGGTTTTGTAACGTGTCTTTGTTGACTGTCTTAATTTGTAGTTTGAGCAAATGAAGTTTTTTTTTTTTAAAAAAAAGTTAATCATGAAGCATGGATTGGAGGCATTGTGCCTCACAAAAGGAGTGTTTCTCAAATGCAAGCACAGTCACTTTGCTGGAATATTGGATGTTGTCCTTTATCAGAATATTTTAAGGCTGAAATTAATTAAGCAGGTATGAAGACTTCTAGGGTCAGTTTGCAGGAGTCAGAAGTTAAAATACCCTACCATTTAGGAATCCTAAATAATAATAAATGAAAGAATACAAAGGCTTAAAGTTAGACTGCTTTCTTTTAAACTCCCTTGTAGAGGAAACTGGGAGTTGTATTGCAAGTGCAATTCACTCATTCTTCTGTCCTCCTAGGTTTTGGTACAAATACCAGTGGAAGTAGCATTTTTGGAAATAAACCAGCAACTGGGACTCTGGGGACTGGACTTGCATCAGGATTTGGAACAGGTAAGGAACTGCGATAGCAAAAATTAGGAAATGTTATGCGTTGGCTTTTTAATTGCTGGAACTTAAGAGTTCTGTTCCATTTTTACGGATGGATTCATAAAACATGCCCAGCATTTGTGCTTTACCATGTCTTAAAATAACACACATTTATCTTGGAAGCTACTGTTCTTTTTCTGCAACATCTTTGTCTTCTCTCAGTGTTAAAATTTCTCATGTATTGGAAAACCTGTTACATAATGGCATTGTTAACTGCTACTTCCCATGTGTTACCTTTGTAACAGGGATTTGAAACTTTGTTTATCACATAAGTTTTATTACCGTAATGATGAGGCAGAGAACTAAGAGCACATGCTGAAGTACTATGTTGTGTAAGGTTTTTGCACACCTTTCAGTTCTTTCCGTGTATGATACAGACCTGAAATGTGGCTTAAGAAGATAAAGCATGGCATTATAATGATGTGCAAGCTTTGCTGAAAACATTGGGGGAAAAAAAGGCTCCAGGAGTTGACAGAGTATCAGCTGAGATGTTTCAGCAGATAGTGTGCAGCACCAGAAGTTAATGCCAAGAAACTTGGAAGGCAGTTACCTGGCCAGCTGACTGGAAGACGTTCGTATTTATGCTGATTCCTAAGAAAGGTGATCCAACTGAATACTGAAATGATGAAAAAACATTGCATCACATACAAGTGAATTTGTGTTGGAGATCATCCAGAAGTGGCTGTAGTAGCAGTATATTAACAGGGAATTGCCAGAAGTTCAGGCAGGATTTAGAAGAGGATGTGAAACCAAGGTATATTGTTGCTGATGTCAAAAGGATCTTTAAGCAGAGAATACCAGAAAGACATTTACATATGTTTTATTTACTATACAAAAAAATTTGACTTGTGGATCATAACAAATTATGGATAACATTGTGGAGAGTGGGAATTCCAGGATATTTAATTGTGTTCATGAGGAATTTGTACATGGTTCAAGTGGCAGGTGTTTGAACAGAGCAGCAGGGCACTGTGTGGTTTAAACTTAGGAAAGGTCAAGATTATATTCTTTCACCATACCTATTTAGTCTTTATACTGAGCAAATAATACACGAAGCTGGAGTACAGGAAGACAGAGAACAGAGGATGAGGGTTGAAGGAAGACGTGTTAACAACCTGCGATATGTAGATAACCTACCCTTGCTTGCTGAAAGTGAGCAAAACGTGAGACACTGATGAAGATCAAAGGCCACACCCTTCAGGATGGATTACATGTCGACATCAAGAGAGCAAAAATCCTCACAACTGGACCGCTAAGCACCATCCTGTATATTGTAAACCCTGTCTCTATAATGTTAATGAGGGAGGATAGATGGGGATTTTGTTGTTAAGACAGGACACAATCTTCAGGGTTGTACTGTGCCTTGAGGCAACCTTTGGGCTATAAAGGAAAGGGAAGCAAACAGAGTTAGGGACCTCATACCACCAAGAAAGCAGTGCAGGGAGCAGAGCACATCCTTTGGACTGGAGTCCCAGTACCTCTGAAGTTCTGAGTCCAGGAGAATATTGATGACAAGGACTTTCCTCCAGAACCAATAGAGAAAGCCTTCCCCTGGAGCTGACATACTGAATTTGGACTTGTACTGTGACAAAACAGAGAAAAGATTGAAGTTAAGGATTTCATTTTACTTGGATCAGCAATCCATGCCCATGGAAGCACAAATCAAGAAATCAGATGTGTTGCATTGGGCAAATCAGCTGCAAAACACCACTTTAAAGTGTTGCAAAGTAAATAAGTCACCTTGAAGACTAAGAGGACCTGGCCCAAGATGTAATATTTTCGGTTGCATCACATGCACAGAAAAGCTGGGCAGACAATAAGGAAGACAGAAGAGTTGACACCTTTAAAAAATTGTGATGTTTAAGAAGAAATATTGAATATACCATGTATTGCCAAAAAAATGACCAGGTCTGTCTTGGAAGAAGTGTAACCAGAATGCTTCTTAGAAGTAAGGATAGTAAAACTGTGACTTAACATACTTTGGATGTGTTGTCAGGAAGGATCAGTCCCTAGAGAAGAATATCATGGTAGGAAGAACCTCAGCAAGATGTGTTGACTCAGTAGTTGGGCTCAAGCATAAAAGTAATTGTGAGCATGGTGCAATACCAGACAGTATTTTATTCTGCTATACATAGGGTCTCTCTGAGTCAAAATAGACTCATCAGCACCTGATGATAGTGACAACTTTTGTGACATGTATTTCCAGCAAGCTTTTTTTGTTCATTATTTAATTTTGTTTGTGATTTTTTTTTTTAATGTACTGAAAGTTGTTCTTTCCACTTTGGCATTTAAGTCGTTCAGTTCTTCAGTAGGAATGCCCTCTCTTGTAGTCCAAGATTGTTTTAAAAAGTATAATTTTTTTCTGATGCTTCCACTTTGTGAAAATTAGTAGTCCAGCGTTTTTATTTGTTTTGCAGTATTCAGTTTTCCTTAGACAGTTTTCCATCATATACAGCAAATCAATTTCTGTTATATATTCTTCTTGCATCTTGTGTCCGTATAAAGTAAAAGACAAAGTTTATACCCCTGTCCTTAGCAGCTGTAGATAATGTAGGGAAACAGCAATGATGAGGTTCAGAAAACATGCTTTCAGATTGTTTCATTTATCACGTCTGCAAGAGCTGACTTTGGGTTATAGAAGAATGTGTTCTGAGCCCTTTATATGTAAACACTTATCTTCATGACCTCTGCATAGGATCACGAATAGAAGACCACTGTACCTTTGGGCTGTATTTGTAGGCTTTAGATAAGTGACTGCTCTTGTACAGCCTCTTTTTTGAGTCGTAGATACTCATAGTCGTGCCTGAGTAGAAATAAGTTTTCCTATGAGTCTTTGGGTTTTTCATAAGTACTTGACAATAAATTGTATAATTATTTAGGGTGTGTTAAAAGTTATCTGATAAACAGTTTATCTGCTCTTAAGGCTTAAGTGTCCTGTCTTAGCATAAAACATTTTATGTTGTTCCTTGGTATTTGACTCCCCCCTCGGCATATACTCAGACTAAGGAACTCATTAAATGATAGACATACCACTTTGTTGTTCCTCAGTGGCATACCATTTTCTAAGGAGTTGCTTGGTAATATTAGGTTTACGGGAAAAAAACTAGCTTCTCATTAAACAGTACTTTTTTTTTTTAAATGACATTGGTTAACAATCCCATGACAAGTCAACACTCTTCTTTCTTGACCATGGATTCCCCATTACCAGCTTTCCTGTCTTGCCCTGCCCATGGGCTGGTATGTCCCTTTAGTCTTGTTTTGTTTTATGGGCCTATCTAATTTCTGTATCAAGGGTGAATCTCAGGAGTGACTTCAGTGCCAAGCTGAAAGGGTGTGGAGGGCCATACTTGGGATTTTTTCAGTCTCTTGTCAGGCCAGTAAGTCTGTTATTTCTTTATTTATTTGTGAGATAGAATTTTGTTTTATGTTTTTCTCGTGTTCTGTCAAGGATTCTCTATTGTGATCTCTGTCAGAGCAGTCATTGGTGATAGCTGGGCACCGTGTAATTGTACTGGACTCAGTCTGGTGGAGGCCATGGTAGTTATGGTCCGTTAGTCTTTGGGCCTAATCTTTCTGGTATCTTTCAGTTTATTCTCCTTGTTCCTCAAAGGATACGACCAGTGGAATGTTTCGGATGGCTGCTCACAGGCTTTTAAGACCCCATCGTGATCTGCCTCAAAACTATGCTGTAAATCATTTTGTTTTAGTGACATGATTTTAGTATTTCATGGAGCTTTATACTACTTTCCATGGTTTGAGACATTAAAAGAGGTCTTAGTAAAATCAGTCCCAAAGCTGGCCTTTTGAGGTGAAATAATCACATTCTCTATTTCCATTGGCTGTATTGTTCCTTTCTTAGTATAGGTGACACCGCACAGTTACAGAACGTTTCATACATCAAATAGTCACCCTTACTAATATGTTTTATGGATTGTCCATGTATAAATTCCTATTCTTCTTTTGATTGTGATCTCAGAGCAATTCCCATATAATATTTTTAACCTCTGTTATATCTTTGAATTTATTTTCTTATGTACCGTGTCTCTGCCAAGGTGCAGTTGATAAGTGAAAAGAAATTTCAGGCCTTCCACATTACCAATAACTTATATTTTTAAAACCACTGCTAGTAACATGCACAAGGTCCATAAGCAAGATTCATTAAGCATAAAACAAAGGATTCTGCGGTGAGTTTCTCCTGTTACAAAAAGTTCTTAGTCCATCAGCTGTGGTTTCTGATGAAACGTTAGTCTGTTTAATAACCTTATCACTGGGACATTTAAAGTCATGTTTGTCTTTGTGTAGCCAAAGCAGTTTTCACAAGATAGTTAACTTTAAAAGTCTTAATTTTGGCTGTTCAAATTAACATTAATTGGAATTGGCTTTATATAGTTCAGCCTTTTGGTCAAAAGGGTAAGAAAAGTGAATATATTGTTTGAGTATTTTGATTGACAAATAGTGAAATTTAAGGAAGATTGATTTTTTAATACCTTGAAAATATATGATACAGTAGCAGATTAAGAGCCCTGGTTGTATTGTTAGATCCACTTAAGTTTGAGCCCCATTTCCACCATTTACTGCATTTGTTATACCTACTAATTAGACTAAACCCATAGTTTTCTCATCTGTAAGATGAGGATAATAGTTACTATTTTAGGAACCTCTGAAGACTAAATGAAATGTAAATAGTTAATCATGAATGTTTAGTACATATCAGATGTCTTCTAAATGCCTTACATGTATTTACGCATTTTAATCTGAGACTAAGCCCCTAGGGTGTATATTGTTCAGTCTGAATTGTAGCTGAAGAAACTGAAGCATGGAAAGATGAAGTATTAAGCAATGCACTTAACAATGTCCCTAGTGCATAATTAGTGTTTACTATCTTAGCTCTTAAATTTATTGAAATGAGTAGTCATTTTGAAGTTAACACATTTTGTATTTTTAAGTAGCTGACCTGTGGCACAACATTCAAAGGATCTTCCTCTTGTCTCCACAGCGCTTGGTGCTGGACAGGCATCTTTGTTTGGAAATAACCAGCCTAAGATCGGAGGGCCTCTGGGAACAGGAGCCTTTGGAGGCCCTGGATTTAATACCACAACAGCCACTTTGGGCTTTGGAGCCCCTCAGGTCCCAGTAGGTAAGTGTCAAGTCACTTTAGAAGGCTTTACTCAGTTTATTTCTTGCTAATACTGGACTTGCTGACCTTTTTCTGTATTCTGCATCTGTCCCTCCCTGTCGAAGTAATATAAATGTGCATGCCCTTAACAGTTATATAGTACAGAGGGCTTATAAATGGGCTCCTTTTTCCATATTCTCAGGTCTGCTCTAAAGAAGCCAGTTTTGTTAATGCTTTTAGTTCATTTCTGTATCATTGAGTCCATATCTAAATGATGTGTTTATGTTGCTGTGTTTTGCTTTATTAAGTATATTGTAGATATAACTTGTTATGGTAGCTGAGAATTTAGTCACCATACTCTTCTTTCTTACATCTCTCAATATAACTGTATTTACTAAATTCACTAAATTTAATTCTAAACCTACTAAAGTGTTTTTCAGACTCCATTCTAGTACTCCTTCCTAGTTTTTGTTATATCTGCCTACCAACTTTATTATTGTAACTTAAGAAAATTAACTTAACCTTTTAACTCAAGTTGTTTTTTAAAGGAAAACTATGTTCTACAGGAAATGAAATCGAGTATCACTTGGTATAAATAGAGTTGCTGTAAGGTAGGTTGATAGGTAGATGAGTGGATAGATGCATAGGTAGGTAGACAGAAAAACATTAGTTTCTGTACTATTAAATTTGTCATCTGCACTGCCATGATACATGTTCCACATCGTGAGAAACCTTTACAAATTTAGTATATGTACTTACATCCAAAACCCAAACCAGTTGCCTTCAAGTCCACTCCAATACCTGATGACCCTATAGGGCAGAGTAGAACTGCCCGCATAGGGTTTCAGGGATTGTGATCTTTACAAAAGCAGATTGCCACATCCTTTTTCTGGAGAACAGCTAGTGGGTACATCACTGACTTTTAGGTTACTAGCTGAGTACTTAACCATAGTGCCAGTAAGGCTTCTTGTGTATTTATATACTTTTTTTATTTAGTCTTCTTTGTCAAAAGAGAATGGTAGTGCCACTACTCACCTTTCCATTTCTACTTTCAGCATCTTCATGTTTCTGTATTGATCAAGTTTACATTTATCTGGAGTTATATGGGGCTGCTGTAACAGAAGTACCACTATTGGATGACTTGAACAAACAGAAGTGTATGCTTTCACAGTCTAACAGAGTAGAAATCCAAATTTACTGTGCCAGCTCCAGGAGACGGTTTTCTCTTCACTGGCTCTGGGAAGGGTCCTTGTCATCAATCTTCTCCCTGGTCTAGGAGCTTTTGTGTGTGGGAATATTTGTCAGAGAGGTATTTATCTGTTTTCTGTTAACTGATTTCTACTTTAATGGCTTTATGGTCTGAAAAGATGCCTTCTAATATTTCAGTACTTTGAATTTTGTTAAGGATTAGGCTTTGTGGCCTAATATGTGATCAGTTCTCGAAAATGTTCTGTGTGCTTTGGAAAAGAAAATATATTTGGCTGCTTTTAGGTGGAGTGTTCTGTCAAGTTGGTTGTGTGGTATTTAGATCTTCTGTGTCTTTACGTGATTCTTTTCTAGATGTTTTGTCTTTCACTGAGAATGGTGTCATAAAGTCTCCTACTGTTACTATGAAGCTTTTTCAGTTTTCACCGCAGATACTGTTTTATGTATTTTAGAGCCCTGTCATTGGGTGTGTAGACATTGAATGTGGTTATATCCTCCTGAAGTATTAATCCTTAATCATTACAGTAATGTCGTTCCTTCCAGTAGGGGGATATTACTGTAAAGTCTATTTCATCAGAGATTACTGTTTCCACTCCTGCCCTTTTTTTGAAAGTTGTAAGCCTCATACATGTTTTGTCCATCTTTTGTGTTATAGTTTATTTATGTCTTTGGGCCTAAGGGGTGTCTGCTGTAGGCAACACAAAGATGGGTTATGGTTTTTTACCCAGTCTGTCACTGTTGTCTCTCTATTGGTGCATTCATTCGATTTACATTCTACTTGATTATTGATAGGTAGTAGCTTAGCACTTTAAATTGAATGTCTTTTTTTCTGTGTTGTAGACAATTCCCTTGTTCCATTTAATTTTCTGTGCTGAGTTTTTTTAATTGAGGTGTTGTCTTTTTCATGTTTTTCAGTGTTGGTGGTTTTCTATTTGCTGAGACTTCATGTTTTTCATGGTTATTATGTTGGTATGTAGGATTAATTTCTTTTATGATTGCCTTCATATTTACCCTTGTTTTTCTAAATTTAATCCTGTCCTTTATTTATTTATATTGCCTTGACGTCTTCTCCATGTGAAGGACCTGTGACTACATTTTCTTTTGGGTCCATCTTTTTTATTATAATGTTTACTTAGCAGCATCTGTTGTTTCCCTGTTTTCAGTGTTTTACCTATGATTTCCCATTTGGGTTGATAGCTAGTTGCTCAGTTCTGTGTTCTGATCTTGAGTCATTACCTGATGTTACTTGCTTCCTAACCAAAGGACTCCCTTTAGTATTTCTTGTAATTTGGTTTGGCTTTTACAAATTCGTCTATTTCTGTTGATGTGGAAATATCCGTATTTCCCAGTTATGTTTGAGAGATAATTTTACTGGATATATAGTTCTTGGGTGGCAGTTATTTTCTGTCATGGCTTTGTAAATGTTATCCCATTGCCTTCTTGCCTACCTGGTTTCTGCTGAGTAGTCCAAGCTTAGTGTTACAGTTTTTCCATTGTAGGTTATTTTTTTATTTATCTGTAACCACTTATATAAGTTTCTCCTTATCTTTGATTTTGGCAAGTTTGATTATAATATGCCTTGGTGTCTATCTTTTAAGATCTGTATTGTGTGGAGTTTGATAAGTGTCTTTGATCGATACCTTCTAATCTTTTCATAATATGAGGGACATTTTCTCTGAGTACACATTTAATAATTCTTTCTATATTTTCTGTTACTCCTCCTTTCATCTGGTACTCCAGTCACTTGTAGATTATTCCTCTTCATAGAGTCCCATGTGATTCTGAAGATTTCTTGATTTTTTAAAAATTCTTTTAAATTTGGTTTTTCCTCACATGTGTTGGTGTCATGTGCTTTATCTCCAGTCTCACTAATTGGGCTTCTGTTGCCTCAGTTCTGCTCCTTCTTCATTTTTGTTGAGTTATCTGATTCTGTAATTTTATTAATTTTTTTAATCTCTTAACTTTTGCCACTCAGCACTTCTTGCAGCTTGTTTAATTTGTCATTCTGCTCTTCTGCATTTTGCCTCATCTCATTTTTCATCTAAATAATAATCTTTTGTATTCTGCCTCTGATAATTCCAAACATTTATTTTCCTTTGGAAAGTTTGATTGTTTCAGGAGCTTTCTGAAGAGATCATCCTAATCAACCACTTTAAGTGCTTTGATATGAACTGCTGTTTCTCAGCCATCAGTAGATTGTGGATATTTATGTTTACCTGCTGTCTCCTACCTACTTCTGAATTGTACAGTTTACTTTTCTTATATGGATTCAGCTCAGGTGTCCAGGTAGTCAGTCACTAAGTGTGTGATGCAGGCTGTCTCCCACTGTCCTAGATGGTCAGAAGTGATTGGTATAGGCACAAATGTCTTGCTTCAGCTGCAGAGAAAGGCAGAGGGTTAACAGCTGCCCCTGAGTCTCGGTGAGGTTGGCATATCCTCTTAATGTCTGCATCTAGGTGAAAAAAATAGTTTCTGCCCTGATTTTCTAGGTTAGGGAAGTAGACAGAAAAAAAATTTTCTTTTTCTGTTTCCTTGAGTTTACCCTCCCATGAGTTTCCTAAACTGTTTCCACCTCTGCATCTTGGAGAGTGGTTCAGGATGGGCTGAAGGAGTCTTCCGGCTCAGTTACTGGCATCAAACTCCAGAGCCAGCACACTGCAGAGAAGGGAGGAGGAGAGAGGCTCAGGGCAGGCTTGGTGAGTCCTACTTCTGCCATATGTAATGGCATCAGACTCTAGTATTGGGTGCAGTTCTGAAAAGGGAATGGGGAACACTGGGAGATGGGATGTAGGCCCACATTGAACATTGGAAAGAAGCAAATGGCAATTGGGAACTAATCTAGCTATCCCAGTCAGTTGATAGCATATAAATCTTGGCTATAGCTCCATCCTTGATTATCTGGTTTTACTTGTAACAGGTGTTACAGTGATTAATACATGGATTATTAAACCTTTAGCAAGGAAATGTTGAGTTATAGGAGCAGTTAGCTTCCCATCTCAAAGGTTATTGGGAGATTTTTGTAAAGATTTAGAGGTGTCGATCTGAATTTGTATTCGGCCCACTTCAGCTGGCGTTCAACAGTGGATGTGTAGTAGCTTGTATGGTTTCAAAAATATGGATATAACGTGAATACTCCTTCCATCTTAACCCAATATTGCAGGGGTAGAGTATCTGGGGCAGGGGTCGGGGGACCATGCTCTTAGGTGAAAGCGAGGCCAATTGGCACGACTAGTGTTTTGCTAAGAGGGCTCTCTGCACCCCATGTTGGTGAGTGGCGTCTAGGGTCTTGAAAGCTGCCAACCTGCCATCTGAGGGCACAGCAGATGGTCCCAACTCAGCAGGAACGGATGCTCACCGAGGACCAAAATGACATGGGGGAAAGACAACCCAGAAGATAAAGAGACCCACATCAGGGGGTGCCTACATCGACTTGGGACCGGAAGAACCAGATGGTGCCTGGCCACCACCAATGATAGCCCCGATGGAGCTCACCAAGTTGAGTCTCACTGGCAACACAAGAATAAAAAGGGATGCCCCCTGAGATCCCCACTAAAAGACCTCAGTTGATGGTCCAGCGGTTTCGGGGTTCCCCTGGGAGCATGGCCCTTCGCCCTGATGCTGCCCTTGACCATAAATCATAACAAAGGTCCACTCTTCAGACAGGAATGGATTGGACTTGGCAGTGCAGAGTGACCATATATTGGATGCACTTTATGGTTCTGTACATCTATAGGATGTCATCCTGCTGACCTCTCGCTGGAGGAAGGAGAGTAGGTAGAGAGGAGGGGAAAAAGAGACTGTTGGGAGAATGAGACATGTATGGAGCAGAGAGGCATAGTGTGCTGTCACCGGGCAGGGAGAGCAGTGGAAGCTGCATATAGGTGGGCATGTAAATTTATATAGAAATGTACATTTTCACTCAGTTATATTAAATAAAATAAAAATTAAAATTAAAAAATGTGGATAAAAGTCTACGGAGAAGATGAGAGCTGAGGGTGTATCTTTGTTTGCAAATGGGACACCTGTAACTAACAAGAGTTTATTCCTCATTTTTATCTGCTCCTGTTTTAGAATCCTTGTATAATTTGAATTTGGGAAAATCTTGGCGGTATTTCTTCTTGCTAAACCAAAAACCAAAGTCTGCTGTCAAGTCAATTCTGGCTCATAGCGGCCCTGTAGGACAAAGCAGAGCTGTCCCATAGGACTTCCAGGGTACTCCTGGTAGATTCAGACTTCCTGCCCTTTGGTTAGCAGCTGCAGCACTTAACCATAATACCATGTTGTATTTGGTACGTGATCTCTGACTGCAAATTCATGTTGGTGAAGCATCTCTCCTATGCAAATTAATGGGAATGTCTGCTAAGTAGTAACAGGTGCATGTCTTTTTGATAGTTGCTAAAGATAGAGAAACTAGTGAAAAACAAAAGTTGTTTTTCTCTTTTTGTTGTTGGCAACCCCCACAACTTTAGAATTTTTGTTACCTCAATGTAGAGGCGTTTGCAAACTTGGAATTAATAGCAGAGAGTATAGTACCTGTGTCAATGAAAAATCTATCTGAATAATAGTTTCACCTTGAGAATCTAAACCAACTCTGAGAAAAAACCCTTAATTTTCCAGGGTACACCCTCAGTCAGGCTTAGCCTGAAGGGTGCTAAAGGCTGGAGCATCCATTTTGTTCTTGAGCTGTATACGGTTCATTTGAAATGTCTGTGTTTACTGCAGTAGGAACAAGCCTCAAGAGTGTTGTTCTAAGATTTGTCCCATATAGGCCTTAAATTTGCTATAATTAGGAGATTTGTAGCCATTGTAACTGCCAGGCCATTAATTTGTTTTTATGAAACAAGTCTGTTTTACAAATTTAAAAAAAAAAAAATGGCCTTGCAATTATAAAAATTCATGAAAAAATTTATACACAGAAAGGAACTTTGATGATTATGAGGAAAAGCAAGGGTGAGGAGGGAGAAAACAGTAACTCAGTGATAGAGAAATGGTAACTTTGTTGAAGGATTGGAAAGTACACAGTACTGGGGAAGTCATCAGATTATGACCAAGGTAAAACCGTAGATGTTTCAGAGACGCATCTAGAATTCCTGAGGGATGAAATTGGCTGAATTTGATCAGTAATCCCACTGCTTGAAATACATCCTAAAGAAACAAAGGCTGTCACGTGAACAGATACATGCACATGAATGTTTATTGCAGCACATTCCACAATAACAAGAAGGTGGAATCAACCCAGATGCAACAGATGAATGAATAAACAAACTATGGTACATATACTCAATGGAGTAAAAAACAATGATGATTTTAGGAAGCGTGTTACAACCTTGTTTCAGTTGGAAGATATTATGCTGAGTGAAATCAGTCAGCAGCAGAAGGACAAATACTGCATGAGGCCCCTACTATAAGGACTTAAAAATAGATTTGTATACAGAGGAAAAGACTCTGATGGCTGCAAGGATGGGGAAGGAGGGAGAGAGCTGTTCATAGATTAGGTAGTTGATAGAAATTTGGTTGGGTGAAAGCAGTCACAGCACACAGTAGAAAGAAGATTAACTTAACTCGCCTTCAACATAAACTGAAAACTCTTCTGCTCTTAACCCAGTATTGCAAGGATAGAGTAGCAGAGTTTGGGGTCTGGGGACCATGCTTTTGGACGGCATCAAGGCTAATTGGCATAACTAGCCTGTTGCTAAGAGAGTCTTCTTTACCCCATATTGGTGAGTGGCGTCTGGGTTCATAAAAGTTAGCAAGCTGCCATCTGAGGTACACCAAATAGTGCCCATTCAGCTGGAACAGGTGATCACCAAGAACAAGAAATACACAAGGAAGAAAGAGCCCAGAAGACAGAAGGGACCCATGCTAATGGGTGACTGTATCAACATGTGACCGGAAGAACCAAATGGTGCCTGGCCACCACCTCATTGTGATGAGGCACACAGTGTTAAGTCTTACTGGCAACTTGAAAAAAAGAAGGGTGCACCTCAAGAACTCCACTAAAAGACTGCATTTGGTGGTCCGATGACCTGGGGGTTCCCCTGGAAGCATGGCATCCAGACCTCCTGCTGCCCCTGACCAGAAAACATGACTGAGGTCAGCCCTCTGGACAGGAATGGACTAGACTTGGGGACACAGTATGACCATATGGTGTGTATACTTTATGTTTCTATGCATCTGTAAGATTATGTCCTGCTGGCCTCTTACTAGAGGAGAGAAGAGGGGACAGGAGATTGTTAAGGTAGTATGACAGATAGAGAATGGAAGGGAGGAGTGTGCTGTCACTGGGCATGGTGAACAGAAGGAGCTGCAGATAATTGGGCATTGGATTGTCTGTTTTTATTTAATCACAACAAAAAGCAATTATGGGGCTGAGGTTTGGGGACCATGTTCTCAGGCGATATCTAACTCAGTTGGCAAAACATAATTTATGAAGAAAATGTTCTAAATCCTAGTTTGGTGAGTAGTGTCTGGGGTCTTAAAAGCTTTTGGGTGGCCATCTAAGATGCTGCACTGGTCACATCGCATCTGGATGAAGGGACAGTGAAGAAAACCAAAGACATAAGAGAAGGATTAGTCCAGGACTAATCACCTGATTGATTGCTTTTTGTTCAGCACTACTGCTTCATCCTCACCACATCCTGTGAAACAGATTTGTATATCCACTTCGTAAGAGAGGACACTGGGCTCTGAAAATGTTAAGTCTGAGGGCACATGGCTTGATCTCAGAGTAGCTGACCCGAGTTTGTATCCTTTATTCTATTTCTTTAGTTTTTTGTTCTAAAATTTAGCCCAGATTGTAAGCTAAGGTGGTTAGCTGTGGTGTAGGAACATTTTTCCCAGTTTAGCCAATGGCATTTGATTTGTTCAGCCAAATCAGAGTGTAGCCCATTAAGAAAAAATAGAGCTGAAAGCTGTATTGATTCCTGAGTCTTCTGTGTTTACCTTGGTCACTTGTTCTAATTGTACACATTTTCATCCTCCTGTTGTACACAGCCTTAAACTTTAGCCCAGTCTGTATTCTGAGTTAAAATCTTAATACCGAGGACGTAAGTCTAGATGGTTAAGAATTTTTCAGGGCTGTCAAGGAACAGGCTGACATGTAAAGATGAGAGTTCTCTAAAACTGCACAGGGCTTTTTGAGTCTTCCTTGAACAGTCCCCAGAATAACACTGCTGCTGTTGTGTGAAACTGTATACAAGATACTTTTTTCGTCCTCACTTGTAGTCTGAAATGGAAACCCTGCTGACATAGTGGTTCAGTGCTCTGGCTGCTAACCAAAAGGCTAGCAGTTCACATTTACCAGGTGTCTTTTGAAAACTCTTTGGAGCAATTGTACTCTCTTATCAGTCAAAGGTAGTAGGTTTGGTACTCTTAAATTTGGATTTAGGAACTCTGAACATAAAAGAATTATATGCTTTTTAAATTGACTTCACCTCTGGATTTCAAACTCCTGAACAAATGTGTACTCTCTCCTCAATTGTCCGCCTTTTGTGTTTTAGTATTTAACAAACAGAGATTAGATTTTTAAAAAGCTTTGTTTGCCTAAGGTAAATCTACCACTTTTTCTTTAATGTAGCAATAGTTGTTCTTTGTTGCCGCTTTTGTTGTGTTTTGTTTACCTTTATTGCAAGTTACGTAAGTAAATATATTTATAGGTGTTGGTAGAACAGTCAGAGGTTGGCAGTTCATATCCACTAGCAACACCTGGGAAACCCTGTGGGGCAGTTCTCTGTTCTGTAGGGTCATCTACTCTGTTCTGTAGGGTCACTGCATTGGAATTGACTCAAAAGCAAGAGGTTTGATTTGGGTTTTTTTTATTACAAGTGTTAAAATTTTCGAAGTGTTTTTAGCATTCTTTACGTGTATTATGTGATGGATTTAGCCTTATTACTAATTATTTTTAATTGTATTTTTGTTGACAGTTTACGTATCAGTTGTTAGATGCCATTGAGTTGGTTCTGACTGCTAGCAACCCTGTGTGCAGCAGAACAAAACACTGCCCGGTCCTGCATTGTCTCCCCTGTTGTACTTGAGCCCATTATTGCAGCCACTGTCAGTGAGTTTCCTTGAGGTGTTCCTCTTTTTTGCTGATCATCTATTTTACTGAGCATTTATACTGCAAATTAGGTTCCCATTAACAGTTGTTGTCACTGTGTGTCAGCATTCTCATTATTTCCATTCTGGTTGTTCTGTTTCCACTAGTCTGGCTTCTCTACCCTTCTTGCCTTCTCATCTTTGCTTTAGGATAAATGTTTACCATTTGGTGTCGTATGGATGGTAATTTAAGAGCACAGTACTCACGAGTGACAGTATTTATTTTATGAACCACTGTCTTTTGGCTGGTAGGTGACCTCCAGGAGTGGTTTGAGTTCCAGCTTTAAAGAGTATCTGAGAGCAGTGTCTCAGGGGTTCCTCTAGTGTCTACTGGTCCAGTAAGTCTGGCCAGTTTTGTTGCTGTTTTTTTAAATTTTGTTGTACATTTCTTTATCATTCTGTGTGAGATCGTCCATCATGTCTGTGGTCAGAATGGTCAGTAGCGGTAACTGGACACCATCTACTTCTGATCTCAAGGTAGTTGAGGCTATGGTTCAGGTATGCTATTAGTCCTATAGACTGTTCTTTTTCTTTGGGTCTTTCTTTGTTTTTCTTTTGTTCTAGGCAGGTTCAAACCAGTAGTTGTTTCTTAGAAGACTGCGAGCTTTTAAGACCCATCAGTGTTTGTAAGGAAGGCAAAGTATATTCTCTTTCAAACACCTGATTCCTGGGGGCTGGTGGAAGGGCCTAAGAAAGAGTCATAGCTTAGGAGGCTGTGACTGAACTTCTTTTAAGAGTGCTGGAAAAATTTGGAAGTAGATAGTGGTGAGGGTTATACAATATAGCAAATATAACTAAAATCACTGAATTGAATATGAAAAAGTTGAAATGTCAGATACTTTGCTACTTCATATATATCCAAATTTAATATGAGTTAAATGGGTTAATTCTTTTACAAAGTGCCTTAAATCTCATTTATTATTGTTTTTTTAAAGATTTACCTTTTGGGGGTGCATCCTGAGATCACTAAAAGACCGCAGTTGATGATCCAGCAGCTTCGGGGTTCCCCTGGGAGCATGGCCCCTGGCCCTGATACTGCCCTTGCCCATAAATCATAACAAAGGTCCACTCTTCAAACACGAATGGATTGGTTTGGGCGATGCAGAGTGACCATGTATTGGATGCACTTTATGATTCTATGCATCTATAGGATATCATCCTGCTGACCTCTGGCTGGAGTAAGGGGAGTAGATGGAGAGGAGGGAAAAGGAGACTGTTGGGAGGATGAGCCATGTATGGAGCAGAGAGGAATAGTGTGCTGTCACCAGGCAGGGAGAACAGTGGAAGCTGCATATAGTTGGGCATGTAAATTTATATGGGAATGAACATTTTCACTCAGTCATAAAAAAAAAAGAACCAAATGAAACAGAAAACATGAAAGAAAATTAAAAGTAAACAAAATATTTATAAAAGAAAAAAAAAAGATTTACTTTGTAAAGGTGTCTCAAAGTAGAATGGAGATAGTTTTTTTAAAAAAACTGATTATATAATTGTAGGAAACCCTGTTGATATAATGGTTAACTGCTATGACTACTGATGAGAAAGTCAGCAGTTTGATTCTACCAGTCACTCCTTGAAAACTGTATGAAGTAGTTCTACTCTGCCCTATAGGGTCACTCTTAGGCATGATTAACAATGATGGGTTTGGTTTGGTTTGGTTATATAATTGTCAATCGTTTCATTATTCCTTGTATGTGTTCCCTAAATTCTCAGTTACTGAACAGAGATGTTTCTTCTCACACTTTGAAAGAAAATTAGGCTAACTGAACATTTTTCATTTATTACTTACATGTAATATGAATATCAAATGTAAGTAATAAATACATAAGTACATCTTAACTCTCTATCCTTAGTATATATAATACTTTTTTATTCTGGAATTTTTACTTACTAAATCAAAGATACCTTCCTATTTCCATGATCAAAGAAGTTATCACTATTATTTTTAGTAAGCATATATTCCACCAAGTTGGTATACCCTAGTTCTTACAACTATTAATTTTGATCACATAGGTTGTTTCTGAGTCTTGACTGTTAGAAATGTGCAGTGGACACTAAGGAAAAGTATTTTATATCAGATTAAGTCCTTGGTCTAAATTTCTGTAATTGAAATTATTACATTTTAAAGGATATAAAGACAGCACTTTGCTATTTGTGCTGACATATTGTTTTAGATGAATTAAACCAACTGAAAACTTTTCTATAAGTTAAAGGCTGCATAACACTATTGAATGGTGCGAGTCAGGGCTAGTGAAGTATAAACTATTTTTTCAGGGTTTTAATTTGTATTACTTTGATTACTACTGATGATGTTCGTTTTCTAAGTTTATTTTAATGTATGTTATCTTTTATGAAATGTATTTTCACGTTTTTGACCTGTTAGCTTATTGAATCCTTGATTTCCTTTACTTGTTTTTCCATTTCAATTGGGCTATCCAGTGAGTCTGAACATTTTGAAGACATATTCCCAAAGAGTACTGAGTTCTTTTGATAAAAATGTACTGGATCCTAACTGAGTTTTTTTGTATGTGTTTTGTCTTTTTTTTAAGCTTTGACAGATCCAAATGCTTCTGCTGCCCAGCAGGCTGTCCTCCAACAGCACATCAATAGTCTAACATACTCGCCTTTTGGCGATTCCCCTCTGTTCCGGAATCCCATGTCAGACCCTAAGAAGAAAGAAGAGGTAAACTTAAGGATGCTTTTGTACAATTTCTTTTCAGAGAAGGAGAAGCTAACAGTAGAATGTAATTTCTTGTCTTTGTAACATAATAAACAGAACTGGGTATTAATTTTTTTCTATTTATGCTTTTCATTAGGCCACAGCATCAATTAATTTTCTGTATCTGAAAGAGCAGCATAACAAACAGTGAAAGGAGCACTGTACTGGAGGTCAGGGCTGAGACTTTACAGCAGCTATTATTTTTATTTTATAGAGGAAACCAGAGATCAGGGAGACTGGCTTTCTTAAGAATATCATACTTTGAAGTGGCAGAACCAATATTCTGTCTCCTGATCTCTAAATAGCTATATGTTAATCTGTTATACTCTAGTTGCAAAGAAATTATCTTTTTCTTACTGGATCTTTGATCTGTGTTTGATGTTTATTTTACAACTTGTGTGAGGCACTTGTTTATTTTACAACTTGTGTGAGGACAGATTATTTTGCCTTTCTGAATCAGTGTTGAGGATTAAATAAGATAATACTTGGCTCATAGAAATATTCTCAGTGTACAGAAACTATTGTTATCTGTGTGATCTCATTTATCTCAGGTGGTTCTTGAACCATGTAAGCTAGATATTATGAAAAATATGAATTATGACATTACTTTTTTGTGTGCTATCTAGATATAAGTTGCAATTAGATCCAGAACTATGCAAGGTAATTTACATGGAAAAATATGTGGTGTAGGCATTGTGTTCAGCGCTATGATACAAAAATGAAAAAAACCATGGAGTTATTCTTTAAGAATATGCAATCTAGGAGGAAAGATTAGGCCTGTACATGTTTAATTCTGGCTCAGTATATGCAGTAATAGAAATAAGAGTCATCACCTGATAAATGGGTAAACAATGTGATAAATCCATACAGTGGATTGTCACTTAGTCATAAAAAGAAATGAAGTGCTGATGCATGTTTGAGAGTGGATGAACCTTGAAAGCATGCTAAATAAATGAAGCCAGATACAGAAGGCCACAGTATTCTTTGATTCCATGTACATGAAATGTGAAAAGTGAACAAATCAAGAGACATTAGATTTATGACTGCCAAGGGATGAGGAAAGGAGTACTTTGGGAGATAAACACATTTTCTTTTCTGGTTGATGGATGTGCTGTGGAATTACAAAGTGGTGATATCTGTACAACACAATATACTAAAAACCACTGAATTGTATACTTTGAAATGATTGAAATGGTGAATTTTATCTTAACAAAATATTTTTAAAATATAGGGGCATCATAGATACTTGGGTAAATTCTGATAAGACTTTTTAGAAGAGGTAACATTGAGCTTTTTTTGATGGGAATGTAAAAGCTGGTAGGTCTCAGTCAAGACACTGCTAGCAAAGACACAGTATTACCTTTAGAATTCTTTTGTTTCTGGTGTTTGGTGTTTGACTCCAGAACAACCAGCCCCATTGCTGTCAATTCAGTTTTGACTCAGTGACCATATGGACTATATAGGACATTGACTATATAGGACAGAGAACTGCTCCATCAGGTTTTCAAGGAGTGACTGGTACATTTGAACTGCTGCTATTTTGGGTTGGTGCCATAGCTAACCATAGCGCCAGCTGGGCTCTTGTGTTGGACCTGTGTAGTTAATTATGTTTGTCATTATTGGGTGCTGTCCAGCTAGTTCTGACCCAGTGATGGTACAGACTATAGAATGAAACACTGCCTGGTTCTGCACCGTGCCTCGTTATGCTGGAGCCCATTGTTGCTGCCTTTTGTATCAATCTTGCTGAGGGTCATCATTTCCTCTGATCCTCTGTGTTACCAGACGTGCCGTCCTTTTCCAGGGACTGATGACTTCCTAAAACATGTCCAAAGCATTTAAAATGTATTTTATCAATCCCTGCTTCCAAAGTTCACTCTGGTTGTACTTCTTCCAAGACAGATTTCTTCATTCTTTTGGCAGTCCATGGTATATTCAGCATTCTTCTCCGACACCATAATTGAAAGGCATCAGTTCTTATTATGGTCTTATCCATTGTCCAGCTTTCACATGTGTATGAAGCAATTGAAAATACCATGGCTTGTCTCAGGTATGCCTTAGTCTTCAAAGTAACATCTGTATTTTTCAACACTTTAAAGAACTTTTTTGCAGCCTGTTTGCCCAGTGCAGTGTGTTTTGGTTTCTTGACTGCTGTGTACATAGGCATTAATTGTGGATCCAAGTAAAATGAAATTGTTGACAAATTTTCTGTTTATCATGCAGTTACTTATTTGTCCAGTTGGGAATATTTTTTGTTTCGTTGATACAGAGATGATTCATTCTCAAGACTGTGGTATTTGATGTTCATCAGTAAGTACTTCAAGTGCTCATCACTTGCACCAAGCAAGCTTGTGTTATCTGCACGCCACAGGTTATTAATGAGTCTTCCTCCATTCTCGATTTCCTGTTCTTCATGTAGTCCAGCTTCTCATATTATTTGTCCAGCGTGCAGATCTGAGTAGGTATGAGAAAAGGGTGCAACCCTGACAGACCCCTTTCCTGGCCTTAAACCATGCAGTGTCCCCTTGTTATCTGAACAGCCGCCTGTATATCTACGTAGTGGTTCCTCATGAGCACAGCTAAGTGTTTTAGAATTCCTGTTCTTTGCAGTGTTATAATTTGTTGTGATCCACATAGTTGAACGCTCTTGCATAGTTAGTGAAACCCAAGTAAACATCTTTCTGGTATTCTCTGCTTTTAACCAGGATCCATCTGACATTAGCAGTGATATCCTTTGGTTCCTTATCTGGCTGGAATTTCTGGCAGTTCCCTGTTGATAGACTGCTACAGTCACTTTTGTATGCTCTTCAACAGAATATTACTTATGTGTGATATTAATGATATCATTTGATAATTTCTGAATTAGGTTGGATCATCTTTATTGGGAATAGGTATAGATAGATGTCTTCCAGACGATTGGCCAGTGTTTGTCTTCCAAATTTCTTGGCATAGATGAGTGAGCACTTTCAGTGCCTCTTACATTTGTTGAAACACCTCAGTTGATATTCCATCAGTTCCTGGGGCTTTGTTTTTTCACTAGTGCTGTCAGTGCAATTTCCCTGAAATGTTTGAAAATTGACTCATTTTTTTTCATATAGTGACTCTCTGATTCCCTCTATTTTCGTTTGATACTTCCTCTGTTGTTTACTGTTTTGCCGATAGAAACCATCACTATTACAGCTCAAGCCTTAGATTTTCGTTCTTGAATTCTTTGAGCTTGACAAATGTGGAGGATGTTCTTCTGTTTAGATTTGTCTTCTCGAGCCACCCTTTGAAATTGTTGGTTCAGTTCATTAATTCCTTGTTTTTATTTTGCTGTTTGATGTTGAAGAGCAAGTTTCAGTGTCTCCCCTAACATCCATTTTGGCCTTTTCTTTCTGTCCTGTCTTTTAAATGACCTCTTGCTTTCTTTGTGCATGATATCCTTGATGCCATTCCACAACTTGTCTGGTCTTTAAATAGTTAATGTGCAACGAGTCAAATCTAATCTTGAGATGGTCTCTAAATTCGGGTTGAATATACTTAAATTCGTACTCAAGCTCTCGTGTATGTTTTCTTCTTGTTTCAATTTTTTTTTTTTTATTATGACTAAGTGAAAATGTACATTCCCATATAAATTTACATGCCCACCTATGGGCAGCTTCCACTGCTCTCCCTGCCCGGTGACAGCACACTATTCCTCTCTGCTGCGTACGTGTCTCATCCTCCCAACAGTCTTCTTTCTTCTCCTTACCACCCACACTCCTTCCTCCAGCCAGAGGTCAACAGGATGATATCTTATAGATGCATAGAACCATAAAGTGCATCCAAATCTATGGTCACTCTGCATTGCCAAGTCCAATCCATTCGTGTCCAAAGAGTGGGCCATCATTATGACTTATGGGCAAGAGCAGCATCAGGCACAGGGGCCATGCTCCCAGGGCAACCCCAAAGCTGCTGCACCATCACTTGTGGTCTTTTAATGGAGATCTCAGGGCGCACCTCTTTATTCTTGTGTTGCCAGTGAGACTCAACTTAGTGAGCTCCATCATGGCTATCACTGGTGGTGGCCGGGCACCATCTGATTCTTCCAGTCCCGAGTCGATGTAGGCACCCACTCATTTGGTTCTCTCTGGGTTGTGTTTACCCCATGTCATTTTGGTCCTCGGTGAGCATCTGTTACTGCTGAGTTAGGACCATTTGCTGTGCCCTTGGATGGCAGCTTGGCAGCTTTTAAGACCCCAGATGCCACTCACCAATGTAGGGTGCAGAGAGCCCTCTTATCAAAACGCTAGTTGTGCCAGTTGGCCTCGATTTCGCCTGAGAGCATGGTCTCCTGCCCCGTGCCCCAGCTACTCTGTCCTTGCAATATTGGGTTAAGATGGAAGGAGTATTCAAGTTATGCTGAAGTCCACTTACTGTTGTTCTTGTTTCTAATGTGTGCTATCACTGATTTCACTCAAGCAAATTTCTAACAACTATCTAATTTAAGCCCTCCCCTCCGCCCTCTCTCCCTTCCCTTCCTTGCAGCAGTCACATCTATATATAAGTTTGCTTTTGAGATCTTATCATAGGGGTCTCATACAATATTCCTTTTGTCGCTGACCACTTTCACTCAACATAATGTCTTCCAGTTGAAACCAGGTTATGAGATGTTTTCTGGAATCATCATTATTCTTTATGATTGCATAGTGCTCCGTTGAGTATATATACCATAGTTTACCTATCCATTCCTCTGTTGTTGGGCATCTGGGTTGATTCCATCTTTTTGCTATCATGGACTATGCTACAATAAACATTCTTGTGCATGTGTCCGTTGGTGTGAAAGGCCTTCATTCTGTAAGATATATTCCAAGTAGTGGAATTACTGGGTCAAATGGTATATCTATATCCATTTTTTTAGGGAAGCACCAGATTGCTTTCCAAAGGGGCTGGACCATTTTGCAACCCCACCAACAGTGTAGGAGGATTCCACTTTCTCCACAGGCTCACCAGCATTTGTTGTTTTGTTTCTTTTGGATTATGACCAACCTTGTTGGGGTGAGATGGCATCTCACTGTAGTCTTGATTTGAATTTCTTTTAATAACTAAAGATCACGACCATGTCCTCATGTGCTTTTTGGCTGCCTGGATCTCCTCTTTAGAGAAATGCTGTCCATCTCCTTTGCCTATCGCTTAATTGGATGATTTATGATCCTACTGATATTTTATAGTATCTTATAGATGATGGAGATCAGGCATCAGTCTGACACAGAGTTGCCAAATATTTTTCCCATTCTGTAGGTGGCCTTTTAATTCTATTAATAAAGTCTTTGGATGAGCAAAAGTGTTTGATTCTTAATAGTTGCCATTATCTATTTTCTCTTCTGTTGATTTTGGTTTGTTTGACAGATTTTGAAGTCTGTTTGTGTTGTGTATTAAAACTTCCATTGTTGTTCCTACCTTTTCTTGGATGAGGTTTATCGTTTTAGGTTTGATATTTAGGTCTTTTATCAAGTTAGAGTTGGTTTTTGTGTAAGGTGTAAGATATGGATCTTGTTTCAATTTATTGCAGGTGGATATCCAATTTTGCCAGCACCATTTGTTGAAGAGACTGTTTTTACCACAGTTTAATGTCTTAGGGCCTTTGTCGAATATCAGCTGTTCATAGGCTAATGGTGTCATGTCTGAGATCTCAGTTCTGTTCCATTGATCCATCTGTCTGTTACTGTACCAGTACGAGGCTGTTTTGAACCACTGTGGCAGTGTGGTATGTTCTACGGTTGGGTAATGAGAGGCCTCCCAGTGTGGTGTTCTTTAGTAGTACCTTACTTATCTGGGGCTTCTTCCCTTTCCAAATAAAATTGGTGATTTGTTTCTCCATCTCATTAAAAAATGATGCTGGAACTTGTATTGGGATTGCATTATGTAAGGAAATTGCTTTGGGTACAATAGACATTTTCACAATGTTAAGTCTTCCTATCCATGAGCAGGGTAGGTTTTTCCATTTATCTAAGTCTCTCTTAGTTTCTTGTAGTAAGGGCTTGTGGTTGTCTTTGTAGAGATCTCTTATGTCTCTGGTTAGATTAACTCCTAGGTACTTCATCTTCTTGGGTGCTATAGTAAGTGGTATTGATTTGATGATTTCTTGATTAACAGTCTCGTTGGTAAAAAGGAATCCTACTGATTTACTTATGTTTATCTTGTATCCTGAGACTTTGCTGAAGTCTTCTATCAGTTTGAGTAGTTTACTTATAGATTCTTTGGGATTCTCTGCATATACAGTCATATCATCTGAAAACAGGGAGATTTTGACCTCTTTGCCGATGCAGATGCCCTTTATTTCTTGGTCTTGTCTAATTGCTAGAACTTCTAGTACAATGTTGAATAGGAGAGGCGAGAGTGGGCTCTAGTTCCTGTTCTCAAGGGAAAGTCTTTCAGTCTCTCTCCATTCAGGATGATGTGGGCAATTGGCTTTGTATAAATGGCCCTTGTTGCGTTGAGGAATTTGCCGTCTATACCTATTTTGCTAAGAGTTTTTAGCATGAATGGGTGTTGGACTTTATCAAATGCCTTTTCTGCATCAGTGGACAAAATGAGGTGATTCTTGTCATTTGAGATATTTATGTGGTTAATGACATGAATTGTTTTTCTGATGTTGAACCAGCCTTGCATCCCTGGTGTGAATTCCACTTGGTCAAGATGGATTATTTTCTTGATATGTTGTTGTATTCTATTGGCAAGAATTTTGTTGAAGATTTTTGCATCTAGTTTCATGAGTGATATTGGTCTGTAATTCTCCTTCTTTGTTGGGTCTTTCCCTGGCTTTGGTATCAGGGTTATGCTGACTTCATAGAATGAGTTTGGGAGTACTCCATCCCTTTCTATACTGTGAAATAGTCTCAGTAGTATTGGAGATAACTCTTCTCTAAAAGCATGGTAGAATTCTGCAGTGAAGCCATCTGGGCCTGGTCTTCTTTTTGTTGGCAGTGTATTGATGACCTTTTCAATCTCTTCCTTTGTCATGGGTTGATTAAGTTGTTCTGCTTCACATAGTGATAATTTGGGTAGGTGGTATGAGTCAAGGAATTTGTCTATTTCCTCTAGGTTTTCAAATTTGTTAGAGTACAGTCTTTCATAGTATTCTGTTATGATATTTTTTCAATTGTTTTTCTATTACCTAATTCATTTACCTCAACTCTAATCCTTATGATCTGGTTTCTTCTGGTGCCTGAGGGGTTCCTGTGTTGTTGTCTCTCTACTTGTTCAAGCTGTAGAGTTAGTTCCTCGATTTGGTTTCTTTCTTCCTTCCAGATGTGTGCATTTATGTAGATAAACAGACCTCTGAGCACTACTTTCGCTGTATCCTCTAGGTTCTGGTAGGAAGTGTTTTCATTCTCATTGGAATCCATGAATTTCTTTATGTCATCCTTGATTTCTTCTATAACCCATGGTTTTTTGAGCAAGGTGTTGTTCAGTTTCCAAGAGTTCCACTTTCTGTCTATGTTTTTTCTGATATTGATTTCGACTTGTATGGCTTTATGATCTTACAAGATGCTTTGCAGTAATTCAGTGGTATGAATTTTGTTGAGAATTGCATTATGTCCTAACACATGGTCAGTTTCTGAAGAATATTCCATGTGCACTGGAGAAGAAGGTATAATTGTCTGCTGATGGGTAGAAATTTCTGTATGTATTGATGAGGTTTAATTGGTTAATTGTGGCAATGAGGTCTTCTGTATCTTTACTGAGGTTTTTTTTTTTTTTTTTTTGATGATCTGTCCAGTACTGAGAGTGGAGTGTTAAAGTTTCCCACTATTATTGTGGTGTAATCTAGCTCTTTTTTGAGTGTAGTCAGTGTTTGTTTTATGTATTTAGGTGCATAAATATTTAATATCATTAAATCTTGCTTGTATACAGAATCTTACAGCAATTAAATAGCGTCCATCTTTTTCCATGATGGTGGATTTTACATTAAAATTGATTTTGTCTGTGATTAGAATTGCCACACCTGCTCTTCTTTGTTCATTGTTAGCTTGATATAGATTCTTCCATCCTTTAATTTTCAGTTCGTTCCTATCTGTAGGTCTCAAGTGAGTTTCTTGTAGACAGCATATGGATGGGTCATGTCTTTTGATCCAAGATGTCACTCGATGTCTCTTTACTGGAACATTCATTCCATTCACATTCAATGTAATTATTGATAGGTATGTATTCAGTGCTGCCATTGTGATATGTTTATTTTTGTGTTGATGTTCTCTCAGTTGTTCTTATTAGTCTGTTCTGGGACACTCTTTTTTGTGAGTTGATTTTTCACCCTTTTTCAGAGCTGTTTTTGTAGTTGTTGAGACTCCTGTGTTACATTTCTTGAAATGGTATGTTACATCTTTGTTGCACTTTACAGCTGCCCCTCTGACTCCCCTTAATAAAGTATGTATAAACCCCATTTTAATTACTACCAGTCTTGTCAGCTGTAGTACATCTCTCTTTTTCATATGATGGCACCATAGTTTTCATGGTAATCACTGGGTTGTTTCTTTCAGTATTAAAGCTGTGATTGACTTTGGAGGCTTCCCTAACTGAGTAGGGTTCTGAGTACTGTGTCATTCTAAAATATAAAGTTAGTGGTTTTGTTCTTCTAAGCCAAAGCCAAGAACTTCTTTCAGTATTTCTTGTAGTTTTGGTTTGGTTTTCACAAAGTCTCTGAGTTTCTGTTTATCTGGGAATGTCTTAATTTCATTTTCATACTTATAGGAGAGTTTTGCAGGATATATAATTCTTGGTTGGAAGTTCTTCTCCTTCAAGGCTTTCATTGTGTCACACCACTGTCTCCGTGCCAGCATGGTTCTGCTGAGAAATGTGACAGAAGCCTACAGGGTTTCTCTCTGAATGTTAGCTTTGCTTTGAGTCTTGCTGCCTTTAAGATTTGCTGCTTATGTTTCATTTTGTTAAGCTTGATTATAATATGTCTTGGAGTCTTTCTTTTGAGATCTGTATTGGGTGGTGTACGATGAGATGAGATGTGTATATTCTCTTCCTTGTTCTTTTTAACAGTGTCCGACATGCTTCTTAATGCTTCTTCACTTTTCTTGTTTCTATTTTTTTATTTCTGCTCATAGATGCTGGTGTCAGTAGCTCTGTCTTCCAAGTCAGAAATTCTTTTTTTCCATTTGTTCCGTTCTGTTTTCTTGGCTTTCAATGAAAGTTTCTGTGTCTCTGATTTTGTTCTTGATTTGTTGGATTTCAGAGTACTGGTGTTCCATCAGATCAAACAGCTTGTTTAATTTTTCCTTTTGTTCTGCTGCATTTTGTATAAGGTCTAGATCGGCTGTATATCTAATAATTTTGTATTCACCTTCTGATGATTTCAGAAAAGTTTCTTCATCTGGAAAACTCCTTTGTTGTTTTGTTTGGAGGCCTTCTCAAGCCATGGGTGATTTCTTGTATGTCACAGGTGTCTGTTGCTTTTTGGTTCCCGTGTGAGTAAGTAGAGGCTGGGAGAGATACTGTGAGGATGGACTGCAGATGTTTCTCTAGGCTGTCTTAAAATGTAAAGCAAAAGGTATCTGACCACTTCCCATGTCAGTCAGGTTTTCAGGTGTAGAGTTCCCTCTTCCCAACTGGCAAAGTAAGTACCTCTATATCCAACCCCAGATGATACAAACTAGTTCAGAATACAGCAATGCTACTGCCCTGTTGGCCTCTGCTGACAGGGCCTAGCCTTAGGCAACACTGTGTAAACTACTGCTTTTCTGTAGAAAAGCACTCTCCTGTGGGCAGGGTTTGGCTCCCAAGCTAAGAAATAGGTCCAGCCGTGGCCACCGTATCTCCGATTACACCCTCCACACAGTCAGCAGATAGAGGGGCTAAAGGTGCCGAGAGGTAGTGATTCCTCTACCTCTGTTGTTGGCCCCGACCATTCGCAACACTGTGTAAACCACTACATTTCTGTCGGAGAAGCGCTGTTCTCTTTGCAGGCTCTGGCTCCCAGGCTAAGAATTAGGTCCTGCTAAAATCTCTATATCCAACACAGCGCCTTGCACACAAGCAATGCGGTTCCATACAAACCACGCTGTGACAGTGATAAAAAGACAGACCCAAAGTGGCTAGATTAACAGAGTCCTATGTTTGGCTCTCAAAATATGGCAATTTCGCCTGCCTATCCCCCCAGCAATGCATGTGAGTCTAGCTTCTAGGCAAGACCCAGCTCTACCCACCGGCCAAGGCAGAGGAAAAAAAAATTCAAAATGTTGGGTTTACCTTTAGTGTGTAAGAGCCAGGACTAGCCAGAAGCGGGTGTCAACAAAAGAGAGGAGGTTTTTTGTTCAGTGGTATAAAGTCTAAATTAACAGCCATGTGCCGTGTCTTGGGGGCTCACTAGGTGACCAGAAGATTGCGGTTGATTCAGGTCTTTGTTTCCAGAGGGATGTAAGGAGACATGTGCTTAATCCACCAGCTTGACTCCACCCTGTCTTCAGTTTCAATTTGAACTTACAAAGAAGCACTTGGTCTGTTCCACAGTCAGCCTCTGGCCTTGTTCTCCCTGATGATACTGAGCTTTTCCATCATCTCTTCAGTCAGATGTAGTCAGTTTGATTCTTGTGCATTCCATCTGGTGAGGTCCGTCTGTGTGATCACCATTTATGTTGGTCAGGAAAGGTATTTGTGGTGAAGAAGGTATTGCTGTTTTACACAATTCTGTCATGCTGTCTCTGGCATAGTTTTTGTCAGCGAGGCTGTGTTTTCCAATTACGTTTCCTTTTTGTTTCCAACTTGCACATTCCAGTCATCAGTAATTATCAATGCATACTGTTTGTATGTTGAGTCAATTTCAGACTGTAGAAGTTGGGAAGATCTTCAATTTCTGAATCATTGCTAAAAAGAAAAAAAAAGATACTCTGTTGCATTCATCCATCAGTATTTATTGAATGTTGGGTAAATGTTAAGAAAGTGTCCATTTTTGTTTTTTGTGCAGTGTTTTTAATTGTATAGAAGTATACTATTCATAGCTGAGGTGAGTTTTTTTCTTTTGAAAGCAACATTTTTGGTTTGCATAAGTATTTTATGGCTTGGAGTTCTTTTTATACCATATTTTCTTAAAATATACAAATATTGTCACCTTTTTAAAAAGCAAAACTACTGCAAGCTTTCTGTTTTACAGTGTGAACCAGATATATCAATAGTATGTTGTGTTGGTACATTTTGATTATGCACTTTTTAAATGCATTATCTTAATTGCATTTTAAAAGTAGTCTGACCAATCAGTTTAAATAAGGGCTGCAGAAATGAGTTTGATCACTTGTAGAAGAATAAAGACTATTCCATTAGCAATTATATATGTAGATAGGTGTTAATATACTTGTTTTATGGACAGTGAGGCTTCATATGTAGTAGATAAGTGGCAGAACTGAGATTTAAACTGTGTTCTTTTGATTTTAAGGCCAATACTGTACTTTGAATTAAAGTTGAACACCTGCTGATACTTGTCCTTCATTTTTCCAGAGATTGAAGCCAACAAATCCAGCAGCCCAGAAGGCTCTCACTACACCTACTCATTATAAACTTACTCCTCGTCCTGCCACCAGAGTCCGGCCAAAGGCTTTGCAGACAACAGGCACAGCCAAGTCACAGCTCTTTGATGGGCTGGATGATGATGAACCATCCCTAGCCAATGGAGCGTTTATGCCCAAGTGAGTTTAGTTAACATTAACACATTCAGTGGGACATGTTAACATAAACTAAATACAAATAATAGTATATTTACATTTATTACAGTTTTTGTTCTTTGGCTTCTTATGTCTAGTCTATGTACTTTTTTAATATTTCTGATCCTACTCCTCTTTACTTTTACCTGATAACTTTTTTATATTTCATGTTTAGTGTCTTGTCTTCCGTTTGAAATTGTGTTCTCCATATGAAACAATCACTTTTCCTCTCTTATGCTCTGTTACTATATTTTACTGCATTGAACCCTAAACCCAAAGACTGTCCAGAGTACCTTTAACCTCTTAGCCTTCCCTCTGGAATCAAAAAACCCAAAACCAAACCCTCTTCTGTCAAGTTGATTCTGACTCATTACAACCCTGTAGGACACAGTAGTACTATCCTATAGGATTTCTAAGACTATAAATTTTTACAGAAGCTGTCTAGGTGGCTGGCTTTGGATTCAAACCACTGACCTGGCAGTTAGCAACCAAGTGCTTTACTACTATTATACCAGGGCTTCTTATAATCAGAAGAATCCCTGGGAATAAGTAGAAAAGGATACACAGTAGAAACTGATCTGTGTCCAGGATGCTGGCTTGGTCCTTTTTTTTAAGTGCAGAAATCACTGAATGAGAGTGCTAATTTGAGCTCCAGTTTTATGTCTGATACAACCATGTGTACCTGGCATTTTTTTTCTCTGTATTTATAGGAAGAGTATTAAGAAGTTGGTTTTGAAGAACCTTAACAATAGCAGTCTCTTTTCTCCTGTTAATCGTGATGCTGATGATCTAGCTTCACCATCTGATTATCCAGAAAATGGAGAGAGGTAAACTGCTGTCTCTTTTAGGCTGTTCCCGCTGAAGAGCCTTATTCTCATTTTGAAGAGTTTTGAACTTTAGAGTGCATTGGTTTTATGAAAACTGGCATTACGAAGTTTGGCCTGTGTAAATGCCTGGGAATTGAGTCACGTTTTGTGTTTGAGTAGTTTGGACTTGGGAATTATGGGAGTTCCTGTGATTTGGTTCTGTGACATTTGTTGTAGACAAGGTTTGTTTGCATTTGACACCTGTCCCCTGTTGTCCCCTCTTCTGGGAAGCCCTGGTGACAGAGTGGGTATGTGCCATGTGTGCCAGCCCAGAGGTTGGCCATTCAGATCCGCTGGGTGCTCTTTGGACACTCCATTGTAGTGGTTCTGCTTTGACCTGTCAGGTTGTACTATGACTCGGAATTGACTCATGTCAGTGACTTGACTTGACTTGGTACCCTTTTTAAAATTAAGAAATAGTTTGTTAGTAGCAGTCATTATAACCAAACCTACTGCTTACCAGTCCCCAAAGAAGATCCATGTAGAAGTATATAAAGGAAGACACAACAGTGTCTCATTACTTCTTAGCAGTTTGATATACAGGGACTACCAGTTAAGTTTGCCAACTCATCCTAGAAAAAGTGCTACATACCGCCTTTCTGAATATCTCTGTGGTCACATTCAAAGTATTCCCCTTCGGAAGCCATGCACCAATGAGTGTGCCTAGTCCACCCTTCAAAGCAGTGTTGGAACTCTTTCTGGAATGGTCATCAGCACTATCGTCATATTGCCTTTGATGTCCTGAATGTCATCACAGTGTCTTTCAATATTTCCTTTATCTTCTGGTAAAGAAAAAAGTCGCTGGGGTCCAAATCAAGTGAATACCAAGGGTGTTCCAATACAGTTATTTGTTTACTGACTAAAAACTTCCTCGTAGACAACTATACAATTAAGTTTGCGAACTTGCAACCATGCACAATGGCCATTTGAGAAAGAGTTCCAAGATTACGTTGAAGTGTGGACTGGGTGCTGGCATTGGTGCATAGCTTCCCAAGGGGGGTACTTTGAAGGTGACTGTAGTGATATTCAGCAGTGAGGTATGTAGCACTTGGAACAATGAAGTTCATAGACTTAACTGCCAGACCTCATATATTCTTCTACTGTGGGCATTTTTTTTCCTGTATACATTCGTATAGATAAGTATGGGTAGAGGTCATGTGTATTTTGTAGCCTGCTTTTTAACATTCACTGTAAATGCCTTTCCATGTCAGTGTGTATTAGTCTGCCTCCTCATTTTTAATGCATGCATAGTATTCCACCTTGTGAACATAAGATAATTTGATCACTTCTCTGTTAGTAGACATTTTGATTATTTGGTATTCCTTTATTCAAAGTAATGCCTCAGTGAAAGTTTTTTTTCTTTGTACTCATTTTTTTTGTTCAGGAATATCCTAGTTTGATTCTTTGTATTAATAATGCATTTTTAGCACCTTGTTGATGGTAATACTGAAAAATCTAAATTTTTTTCAATTTTTATATTGAAATTTGTTACAAGTAATTTGATCCCATGTAATACAACACACTTTAAAATTGAGATGCTTAGATCCATACATTCCTGAAAATATATTAGTGAGAAGCATGGACAGTAGAGAGTCAGATTTCCTAGGTTAGCATCTCAACTTGCCCACTTATGACCTTGGGTAAGTTAATTTACCTTTCGGTGCCTCAGTTTTCTTGTCTATAAAATGGAGACAGTGGTAGTAATATACTTCACAGGATTTCTCTCAGTATTAAAAGAATGTTTAATACCTGAGATTATCTAGAGATTGTCTAGAATGGTGCCAGACGCTTACTAAGGACTCAGTAAGGCTTGAGTGTTAATGTTGTTTCTACTACTACAGGGGCTAAAATTTTTTTTTTTTCTCCTTATAGATTCAGTTTCCTGAGCAAACGTGTTGATTTGAACCATCAGCAGGATGGAGATGATGATTCTGTTGTGTCACGTTTTTATACTAACCCTGTTGCCAAACCCATCCCTCAAACCCCAGAGAGTGCTGGAAATAAACACAACAGCAGTAGCAGTGTGGATGATACCATTGTTGCATTAAATATGCGTGTTGCCTTGCGAAATGGGCTAGAAGGAAGCAGTGAAGAGACCTCTTTCCATGATGAGTCACTACAAGATGATCGTGAAGAAGTAGAAAATAGTACTTATCACATGCATCCTGCAGGTGGATCCAGATTTATGCATCTTTAATCTCTTAGTGGTCATTTGCAGTCTCATTTGTCACAGATTTTCAACAAGTGAAAGTCAGCTGTCTGAACCTTAAAATGCCCATTGCATTCTATAGAGGTTAACATTTAAACACTTGAGATTTATGCTTTAGTTGATTTCTAGCTCATGTATTTTTGGAGTAGTTAAAATTGATTGAGTAGGTCGTTAATTATTCTAATGTACTTTATAGAGTCTTAGTTTTATAACCTCACAGATCGGGTTCAACTCCTGACTCTTTGTTAGCTGTATAAACTCACTTGATGGCATGCAAGTTTTTTTTTTGCTAAAATACAAGTGGTAATTATTTGCTATCACATTAGGTTTTTGAGATTTGAATTAGATAGGTGGATATACTGTAATTCCTGACATGTGTAGGAACTGAAATGATAGCCATGATTATTTCTGTTATCTCAGAGAAGTCCTGTGCGTTTATTTTTTTTTTCAACAAAGACCCATGAGTACGAGATCCTGGGGAACTTTCTTTGATTAGCTTTCTGCTGAGTTCATACAGCATTGCAGTTGTGCTTTCACAAATGTTACCACATTCTTTTTATTTAGTTTTTAATTCTTTCATTGACATAAAAGTTACATGTTACGAGATGCATAGATACTAAGTGTTTTTTTTGTTTTTTGTTTTTTTTAATTTTTATTTAACATAACTGAGTGAAAATGTACATTCACATGTAAATTTACATGCCCCCCTATATGCAGCTTCCACTGCTCTCCCTGTCCGGTGACTGCACACTATTCCTCTCTGCTCCATACATGTCTCATCCTCCCAACAGTCTCCTTTCTCCTCCTCTCCGTCCACTCCCCTTCCTCCAGCCAGAAGTCAGCAAGATGATATCCTATAGATGTATAGAACCATAAAGTGCTTCCAATATATGGTTACTCTGCATTGCCAAGTCCAATCCAATCCTGTCCAAAGAGTGGACCTTTGTTATAATTTATGGGAACGGGCAGCATCAGCGCCAGGGGCCATGCTCTCAGAGGAACCCCAAAACCACTGGACCATCAATTGAGGTCTTTTAGTGGAGATCTCATGATGCACCTCTTTTTATTCTTGTGTTGCCAGTGAGGCTCCTCTCTGTGAGCTCCGGCATGGCTATCACTGGTGGTGGCCGGGCACCATCCGGTTCTTCCGGTCCCAGGTCGATGTAGGTACCCACTCTTGTGGGTCTCTCGGTCTTCTCGGTTGTCTTTACCGCATGCCATTTTGGCCCTCGGTGAGCATCCGTTCCTGCTGAGTTGGGACCATTTGCTGTGTCCTCGGATGGCAGCTTGGCAGCATTTAAGACCCCAGACGCCACTCACCAATGTGGGGTGCAGAGAGCTCTCTTAGCAAAACGCTAGTTGTGCCAATTGGCCTGGAATTTGCCTAAGAGCATGGTCCCCCGCCCCCCACCCCAGCTACTCTATCCTTGCAGTATTGAGTTAAGATGGAAGGAGTACTCAGGTTATGCTGAAGTCCACTTAATGTTGTTCTTGTTCCTAATGTGTGCTGTCACCGCTTTCTCCCAACTAGATTTCTAGTAACTACCTAAACTAAACCCTCCCCCCCTTGCCCTCCGTCCCTCCCTCCCCTCCCTTGCAGCTGTCAAAGAGTCTTTTCTTCTATACACAGTCTGTTTTTGAGATCTTATCGTAGAGGTCTCATACAGTATTTGTCCTTTTGTCGCTGGCTACTGTCACTCAACATAATGTCTTCCAGTTGAAACCAGGTTAGGAGATGTTTCCTGGAATCATCGTTATTCTTTATCATTGCGTAGTGCTCCATTGAGTATATGTACCACAGTTTACCTATCCATTCTTCTATTGTTGGGCATCTGGGTTGATTCCACCTTTTTGCTATTGTGGACTGTGCCATGATAAACATTCTGGTGCATGTGTCCGTTGGTGTGAAAGGCCTTGAATCTGTAGGATATATTCCAAGTAGTGGAATTACTGGGTCAAATGGTATATCAATATCCATTTTTTTAAGGAAGCGCCAGATTGCCTTCCAAAGAGGCTGGACCATTTTGCAATCCCACCAACAGTGTAGGAGGGTTCCACTTTCTCCACAGCCTCTCCAGCATTTGTTGTTTTGTGTTTTCTGGATCATGGCCAATCTTGTTGGGGTGAGATGGTGTCTCATTGTTGTCTTGATTTGAATTTCTTTAATAACTAAAGATCGTGAACATGTCCGCATGTGTTTTTTGGCTGCCTGGGTCTCCTCTTTAGTGAAGTATCTGTCCATCTCCTTTGCCCATCGCTTAATTGGATGGTTTATCTTCTTCTTATTGATATTTTGTAGTATCTTATAGATTATGGAGATCAGGCGTCGATCTGACATAGAGTTGCCAAATATTTTTTCCCACTCTGTGGGTGTTCTTTTAATTCTATTAATAAAGTCTTTGGATGAGCAAAAGTGTTTGATTCTTAGTAGTTCCCATTTATCTACTTTCTCTTCTGTTGATTGAGGTTTCTTTGACAGATTTTGGAGTCTGTCCTCATTGTGTATTAAAACTTCCATTGTTGTTCCTACCTTTTCTTGGATGAGCTTTATCGTTTTAGGTTTGATATTTAGGTCTTTTATCCAGTTGGAGTTGGGCTAAGTGTTTTATTTTGATGAATTTTAGCACATAAATATATATATGTATTTTGATTTCTGTGCCCAACACCCCAAACAAAACATGGAATATTGGTTCCACCCTGAACAGTTCTCTTATGTCCTGTTTTGTTCTGTCCATCATAGTCTATTCTTCAACTACACATGAATAGAATCATATTGTATGTCAAGTTTTCCACTCTGTGTATGTATGAGATTTCATCTTTATCAGTAGTTTATTCTTTTTAATGTTTCAGTCAGTTTCTCATATAAAAACTTAAACCCATGCATATTTGATTTGGATTGTATACTTGTACTTAATCACAAAGGAAAAAAAAACTTACATGCTTTGTTATGTCACCCTAGCTGTTCATTACACATTATGATAACACACTGGTCCTCCTGTTCCCTCATGCCTTCCCGTCTCACCTCAGGACAGGAGCTCCCCACTTACTTTTCTTGCATCTGCTTAGTAAACCAAGACATATCATCTTCACTAGTATCCTTTTATATCTTGCAGACCAGTACAGTCTTGGAAGACTTGGCTTCAGGAATGTTTCAGTTCTGGGCTGACAAGGGAATAGGGAGATGTATCTTCCAGGGACTCTCTAGTTTGTCAGTCCACCAAGTCTAGTCTCTCTATTGAAGTTCAAGTTCTGTACCCCACATTTCTCCCACTCAGTCAGGGACTCTGTTGAATTTCTGGTTAGTGATGGTGACTAGGCACCATCTAGCTCTTCTGGTCTCACGCTGGTGTAGTCTCTGGTTTCCGAGTCCCTTTCTGTTTTTTTGGCTCGTTTTTCTTAGGTATTTGACATTAATTCTCCTTTGCTCCAGGTGGTTTGAGACGAACTGATGCTTCTTAGATAGCTGCTTGCTAACTCCTGACACTCTAGACACCCCTGTCTCAAATGGGATGCAGAACATTTTCTTTGCCTTTTTAAAACAATTCTGCTGTGCTTTACATGGAAGTTTATACTCCAAGCCAATTTGTCCTGCCAGACTTGCACACACACTGCTTTGTGACTCTGGCTGCTCTCTCCACTCTATAAGCAATGGCACACTCCTCCTTTCTACCCTATATTTCCCTTGTCCATTTAACCAGGTCCTGTCCCCACCCATCCTCTCCTCTGGCATTTGGACAGGAGCTACCGAGTTAGATTCATGTATGTAGTTAACCCAAGAATCACAGCCTTCGCCAGTATCATTTTATGTCTTACAATCCGGTCCAATCTTTATATGAAGAGTTGGCTTTGGAAAGGATTTCAGTTCTGCACTAACAAAGATACCAGGAGCCATATCTTCCAGGGACCCTCTAGTCTATCAGAGTTGATGAACTGTTCTTTTCACTAGAGTTTGAGTTCCGCACGCCTGTTCTTCTCCCCCTGTGCCAGGGACTCTATGTTGCGTTTCATGTCAGGGTAGTCATTGGTGGTGGCTGGGCACCATCTCTTCTGGTCTCATGCTGATGTAATCTCTGAATTATGTGGCCAGCTCTGTCTCTTATGTGTCTTTGATGTCTCTCATTCTCTCTTGCTGCAAGTGGGTTGGGACCAATTAATGCTACTTAGATGGCTGTTTGCTAGCTTTTACGACCCCAGTTAACACTCACCAAAGTGGATGCAGAACATTTTCTTAAAATAACTTGTTGTGGCCTTGAACCTTGATGTCCCCTGAATCCATAGTCTCCTGCCCCTGCTACTCTGTTCTTTGAAATGTTGTTATATTTAGGAAAAGTCTTAGGTTTAGGTTTTATCCAGCTTTGCTCACCTCCACTCTTGTGTGTGCTGCTCCTCCCTTCACCTATCCCAAATCCTGTCTACTGTCTTAATCTGTGAATACCCTTCTGTCTCCTTCCCCACCCTTTAACCTGTTCTTGAGTCCTTATAATAGTGGTCTCATGTAGTATTTGATCTTTTGCAGCTAATTTGACTCAGCATGATGCTTTCCAGTTTTCTCCATATTATGAGATGTTTCCTAAGGCTATCATTATTCTTTATCATTGCGTACTATTCCATTGTGTGAATATACCACAGTTTGTTTATCCATTCCTCTGTTGATAGACACCTATTCCAGATTTTTGTTATTGTGGACAGTGCTGTATGTGTGTCTGTATTCTATGGCAGCTCTTATTTCTTTAGGTTGTAGTCTCAGAAGTGGGATTACTAGATCGTATGATAGTTCTATCTCTGGCTTTTTCAGAAAGTATGAAATCGAGTTCCAAAGTGGTTGTATCACTTTTCATTCTCACCAGCCGTGTAGAATTGTTCCAGTGTCTCCACAGTGTCTTCGTATGTATTACTTGGTGCCATTTGAATTAACGACCTCCTTGTGGTGGTGAAGTGGAATCTCATTGTAGCTTTTTATTTCCCTAAAGGCTAATAATCATCAGTATTCATGGATCTGTTAGCTGCTTCAGTGTCATCTGTGGTGAGGTGCCTGTTTAGATCCTTTGTCCACTTTTAATTGGGTTATCTTCTGTTGTAAGCTTTTGCAGATTTTTTTTTTCCCCCAGTCTGTAGGTTGTTGTTTTGGTCCTTCGGTAAAGTCTCTGAGTGAGCATATATGTTTGATATATTAGGTATTCCCGAGAGTTTGTACAGTTAATAACATTTTGTATTCTGTTTATACCATGTGTTAGAGCTCCCAGCCTGGTTTCTATTTTTTTCTTCCATCATCTTTATTATTTTAGATTTTATATTTGGGCCTCAGTTCTTCTTGTCCATAGTATTGCGTTGTATAAAAATACAGCATTTTGTTCACCCATTTTTCTGTCAATGTCTGTTGATGCACATTTTGGATTCTTTTTCCGTACAGTGTCTAACATTTATCTGTATTTAGCTGTCTGTTGCCTTTTTGCATGTCTTCTGGTCGCTTAGTAAATAATCCCAAGTAGTCGGTACTTGTGAATTCTTTATGATATTGCATCTTTTTCTTGAGTACTCAGGCAACAAATTTTTTGTTTCCAAGCTTTTCAGTGAGTTTGCTTCCTGCCATCCACTTTAGAATTCATTCTCAAATATTTATTTATTTATTACCACATACTTCTGAACATTTCTGCAGTGTTACTGACACACTAACAGCCATCTAAACTTTGCTTGAGAAGAAGCATGCCAAGTGGACATTGCTGGAGTTTGACACAATGGCTGTCTTAAATTCTTTTATAACAGAGAGCAGGTTATCGTGACCACTGGCTACCAGTGGGACACAGAGTGATTAAAATGAACATTCCAGGGTGCCACTGTTGGAATGCTTCAGGTTTGTTTTTGTTTTGTTAATGGTGTGTCATCCCCACCTGATCGTCACTTGTAAATAGGTTCAGAAACCAGTTTGTACACTTTTTCCCATCAAATTTCACTAGATGTGTATGAAATTTATCTGGTTGATGCTTTTTAGGTAGCATTCATACAGGCCTGTAAGTTTCTGTCTATATGTGGATTTTCTCAGTAGGATTTTTCATACTGGTTTTAGCTTTCTATTTAGGGATATAAATTTGTGACATTCAGGAGGTTAATGGGAGACAGGTATAGGATCAAAAGCATTGGATTTGGAATTTCAGTGCCACCTGTGCCACTAAATGACTATGTCAGCCAAGGTACTTTATTTCTACCTGGGGTTTTGGTATCCTTATGTATAAAAATAAAAGGGAAAAAAACGTAATAAAAATCGTTTTCCAGAGTGTATTCTATGGAATGCAATTGATACTGCAGGATGTTAATGAATATCATGTGAAAAGAAGGCTGTGTGATAGGATACACTAGATTAATCAGATTTAAACAGACTTGGTTACTGTAAGAATTTTCAACATCTCTAGTATGCCATCGTGTGCCTATTCTCAAATTTACTCAACCATGAAACGTAAAAAAAAAATAAATGTAGCATCTCCTAGGAATAACATGGTCAAAAACTAGTTTGCAAAAGTCCTTCATTCTTATAGATTTTTTTCTTTATAGTTTTGTTTTTTTTTTTCTTTTCATTGTACTTGAGATAAAGGCTTTCAGAACAAATTAATTTCTCATTAAGTAGACGTATTCTGCTTCATGACATTGGTCAACAATCCATAACATGTCAGCCCTCTCCTTTCTTAATCTTGGGTTCCGTATTACCTGCCTTCCTGTCCTCTCCAGCTCTAGTCCTTGCACTTGGGCTGATGTGCCCCTTTATTCTCATTTTGTTTTGCTGATTTTCCTAGTATTGTATACTGTCTTAACCCCTACCAAAGTTGCCACTTAACTATTGTCTATGTAGTGTTTTTCCATCCCTGTCCCTCTCCTTCCCATCAAAAGTTATTTCTGTTTGTATATAAACTTTTTCAGTAGTTATCTCTTGTAATATTTTTCCTTTTGTGATTGACTTACTGCACTTAGCAGAATGCCATCCAGATTAAGCCGTGTGATGAGATGCCTTGCAGATTCATCACTGCGTACTATAGTTCGTCTGTTTGTTAGGTTATTTTTTCAAGTACTTTATAGAAAATTTTTGAGAAGAAAAAGAATGAAGTGATGATTACTGAGACTTCTTAGTCCAAGGATAATCACTGTTAATACTGTGTTTTTTGTTTTGTCACAGGTATTGTTCTTACTAAGGTTGGTTATTATACTATTCCATCTATGGATGACCTTGCTAAAATTACCAATGAGAAAGGGGAGTGCATTGTTTCCGACTTCACTATTGGTCGTAAAGGTGAGTGTTAGTGTAGGAGTTAATAGTGTATAAGCCACAGAGATTTGCATCTTGTCTTTGTAATTAAGAGAAGCTCCTGAAAGATGACTGTTCCTTTTCCTTACATTTGTTCTCACCACCTTGATCTGAATAATAGGTGCTTTGATTGACAGTTAACAAAACAAGGATAACTAGAAACATATGACCTTCTTTGGGCTTAGGTATACTGTTTGGAGTTGGTAACTTTTTGGTCTGTTTTCAGTTTTCTAAGTACAGAGAATACTGGCAGGATTAGGAAATATTAAGTAGAAGAATTAGTTAACAAGAGATAGATGATACTTGTGTTCAGTTTCATATTATTAAATTATTACAGATAAATTTGTTTGGCAGATGTTTGTCTGATCTTGCTATATTGTAGAAAAAAAGTCATAGGCATTTTAAATAACTGCGGTCGAGGTGCCAAGGGTTTTTTATCGAGCAGCATTGCAGCACTTACAAAGAGATTTAATAAGGCTTTTTGAGAATAGCAAAAGTGTTATAAAAATGCAGATATCAGACCTGGTAGCAGTCTAATTAATGTCACCTCTGTGTTCCCATTCTTTCAGTATCGTAGAGAAATAACCCACTTTCAAAACTGTTGGATAATTTAAAGTCTTGACTACCATTTAGATTTGCATTCTACTTTTAATTGTTGCATCAGTGGGGGTGGATAGTATTTGCCTTCATAGAGGACAAATTTTTAACTATTTGCTCTGACTTTTAGGTTATGGTTCAATATATTTTGAAGGAGATGTCAATTTGACAAATCTAAATTTGGATGATATTGTACATATCCGAAGGAAAGAAGTGATTGTCTACTTAGATGATAGCCAAAAACCACCTGTGGGTGAAGGACTAAATAGGTATGACTTTATTTATATACATAGAAATTAACCAGCTAAACTACGTTTTTTTTTAATAAGCACAAATGAGATTATGCTGTACACATCTTCTGCATTTTGCCTTTTTGACTTACCATTACCATGTGATTATTGTAGCTCTGCTTTCATTTGAAAGTATAAATCATAAATGTTCAGTGATTTGTATTAACTCCTTTTACTGAATATTCTCAGGTCCAACTGCTACTTTCCCAGTATATATTTTATTATTATTATGCTTTAAGTGAAAATTTACAGTTCAATTCAATTTGTCATACAAGAACTTAAACAGACATTGTTACATGACCTTAGTTACTCTCCCTACAATATAACAGCTCACTCCGTCTACCCTGTTTCTCATGATTATTCAACCAGTTCCTGTCCGTCTCTCCTTTCGCATCTTGGCTACGGACAGGAACTGCCCATTTACTCTCATGTACCTACGTAAGCCAAGAAGTACTGTCTTCACCGGTATCACTTTCTGTCATATAGTACAGCCTAACCTTACTCTGAAGAGTTGGCTTTGGGATTGGTTTTAATTTGGGTCTAACAGAGTCTGAAGGCCATGTCTTCTGGGGTCCCTCAAGTCTCATACACTCAGCTTTGGTCTTTTTGTAAGAATTTGTGTTCTGCACCCCACTCGTCTTCCCATTCCATTAAGGGCTCTGTGTTGCGTTCTCTGTCATAGTGGTCCATGGTGGTAGCATAGTATCAAATAGTTTTTCTGTTCTCATGCTGATTGAGTGTCCGGTTTATATGGCGTTTTCTGCCTCTTGGGCTCAAATTTTTCTGTATCTTTGGTGTTCTTCATTTTCCTTTGCTCCAGGTGGCTTAGGACAAACAGATGTATCTTAAATGGGCACTTGCTAGCATTTCAGACCCCATACGCCACTCACCGAAGTGAGGTACAGGCTATTTTCGTAATAAACAGTTATGCCAGTTGACCTAGATCTTTCTTAAACCATGGTCCCCAGACCTCTGCCCCTGTTATGCGGTCCTTCAAAATGTTTGGTCAGGAAACTTGGTAGCTTTTGGTTTAGTCCAGTTGTGTTGACTTCTGTGTATGTATTGTTCTTCACTGTTGTCTGCTGTCTAGTTAGTGAATACCCCTCTGTTTCCCTCCCCACCCTTGTAACCATCAAAGAATGTTTTCCTCTGTGTTTAAACCTTTTTTTGAGTTCTTGTAATAGTGATCTCATGTAGTATTTGTCCTGTTTGCAGCTAATTTCAGTCAGCATAGAACCTTCCAGATTCATCTATGTTATGGGATGTTTCATGAATTCACCATTGTTCTTTATCATTATGTAGTATTCCATTGTGTGAATGTACCATAATTTATCTGTTCATCCACTGATGGGCACCTAGATTGTTTCCATCTTCTTGCTGTTGTCAACAGTTGTGGAATGAACATGGACCCAACACTTTTTTTTTGTAATAGTTTAATGTGCTTTAAGTGAAAGTTTACAATCCTAGTCAATTTGTCATACAAATCCTGACACACACACTGCTGTGTAACTCTAGCTGCTGTCTCTACTCGGTGACAGCACACTCCTCCTTTCCACTCTGTATTTCCCCAAAACACACTTTTTAATAGTGGTTTGTCACTTACCCCCACCCCTTGATGTGGCCTTTACTTAAGTCTTTCTCTGTTTTAGCTTAAGATCCTGGTTTCTAATATATCCTCAGTCAGGTGAAAGAGCCGTGATTTAAATAGTCTGTTCTGAAATTTTGTAGCCACATTTGAAGTAGCAGCAGTAGTAGAACCATTCTTTGGGTCTTTATTTATTGTATGGATTTACTCCATTTATTCATTAGTTCAATTGAGTCATTATTCTGTGCTAGAGACCATACTAGGTACTAGGCATACAAAATGAATAGTGCATAGTCCTCAAATTCAGATACTGATACTAGAAAGACTATTACTACTATTATAGTTATCTTCATTTACTGATTATGATTAGTACTGTGGTATTTAATTCTTCCTGTATTTGATGTTAATAAACAGTAGTAACTGCTATCTTCCATATGTTTGTGAGTTTGTCGTACTCGGGGGGTTTCCATGTTGCTGCGACACTGGAAGCTGTGCCACCAGTATTCTGCTTACCAGCAGGGTCATCCATAGCAAACAGGTTTCATCTGAGCTTCCAGACTAAAACAGACTAGGAAGAAAGACCTGACAGTCTACTTCTGAAAAGAATTAGCCAGTGATAACCTTAGGAATAGCTGAAGAACTTTGATAACAGTACCAGAAAATGAGCCCCTCAGGTTAGAAGGCAGTCACAGGTGACTGGGGAAGAGTGGCCTCCTCAAAGCAGAGTTGCCTTTAATGACACGGATGGAGTAATAACATAGATAGAGTCAAGTTTGGGGGACCTTCAGTTGCTAAGGTAGCATGATTGAAAATGCAGGAAAACAGCTGCAAGCACTCAGTGGTAATCAGAGTGTAGGAAGCATGAATCTAGGCAGATTAAAAATGAAATGGAATGAATAAACATGGATATCCTAGGTATTACTGAGTTCAAATGGACTACTCTTAGCCATTTTGAATTACACAGTTGTATGGTCTACTATACCTGGAATGACAGATTGAAGAGGAATGGCATTGCACGCATCATCAAAAAGAACATTTCAAGGTCTATCCTGAAGTGTATTACTGCCAATGGAAAGATAATATCCACATGCCTGTAAGGAGGACCAGCTGATATGACTGGTACTCAAATTTGCCCACCAGCCGCTAAGCCCAAAGATGAATAAACAAGATTTTTACCATTTCCTGCAATCTGAAATTAAACATGTAACTAAGATGCACTGAAAGTTACTGATGACTGGAATGCACATGTTAGAAAAGAACATGAAGGATCAGTACACAGGAATCAAATCAGCTACATTTGTGGAAAGATGATGGAGAAGCTCAGTATTATCAGTCAGAACAAGATCAGGTGCTGACTAGAACACAGACCACTAGTTGCTTGTTACGCAAGTTCCAGTTGAAACTGAAGAAAATTAGAAGTCCACAAGAGCCAGGGTTCAACTTTGAGTATATCCCTCCTGAGTTTAGACACCATCTCAAGAATAAATTTGATATGTTTAGCTCTAATGACCCAAGGCCAGGTGAGTTGTGGAAGGGTCAAAGACATGATACAGAAGGAAAGTAGAAGGTAATTAAAAACACAGGAAAGAAAGACGTAATTGGATGTCAGAAGAGATTCTGAAACTTGCTGTTGAACATCAAGTAGCTAAAACAAAAGGAAGAACTGAAGATTTCAAAGGGTGGTTGGAGAAGACAAAGTATTAGAATGACATGTACAAGGAACTGGACATAGGAAACCAGCAGGGAAGAACATATGCTGCGTTTCTCAAGCTGAAACAACTGAAGAAAAACTCAAGCCTCAAGTTACAATAATGAATGATTGTTCAGGAAAAAGATTAAATGATGCAAGAAGCATCAAAAAAAGATAGAAGAATATATAGTGATTATACCAAAAAGAATTGGTCAGCATTAAGTAATTTAAAGAGGTAGCGTATGATCAGGAACCAGTGGTACTGAAGGAAGAAGTGGAAGCTGCATTGAAGGCATTGGTGAAAAACAAGACTCCAGGCATTGATGGAATATCAATTGAGATGTTTCAAGAAATGGATGCAGCGCTGGAAGTGCTCAGTTGTTTATGTCATGAAATTTGGAGGACAACTACGTGGCCATCTGACTGGAAGAGACCCATATTTATTCATATTCCCAGCAAAGATGATCTAACCAAATGCAGAGATCAAACAATATCATTAATATCACATGCAAGTAAAATTTTTCTAAACATCAGTCAGAAGTGGTTGCAGCAGGGTATCGACAGGGAACTGCCAGAAATTCAGGCCGATTCTGTAGAAGACTCAGAACCAGGGATCTCACTGCTGATGTCAGATGGATCTTGGCAGAAAGCAGAGAGCACTAGAAAGATGTTTACTTGAGTTTTAATAACTATTCAGAGGCATTTGACTGTGTGGATTATAACAAATTATGGATAACATTGCGAAGAATGGGAATTCCACAACACTGAATTTTACTCTTGAGGAATCTCTACATAGGTCAAGAGGCAGTCATTCAAGCAACAAGGGGACACTGCATGGTCTAATGTCAGAACAGGTGTGTGTCAACACCACACCTATTCATTCTGTATGCCTAACAAATAATTTGAGAAGCTGTTCTAGAAGACCTGGGCATCCAAATTGGAGGGAGACTTGGTAACAACCTGCATTATGCAGATGACACAACCTTGCTTGCTGAAAAGGAAAAGTACTTGAAACACTTAGTAATGAAGATGACAGACCACAGCTTTAAGTCTGGATTACACCTCAATAGCAGTAAAACAGAAATTCTCTCCAGTAAACCAATCAGCAACATCACAGTAAACAGAGAAACGATTGAAGTTGTCAAAGATTTCGTTTTACTTGGATCCACAAGCAACACCTATGGAAGCAGCAGTCAGGAAATCAAAAGACATAATGCATTGGGTACTGCAAAAGACCTCTTTATAAAGTATTGAAAAGCCAAGATGTCACTTTGAAGACTTAGGTGGGCCTGACCCAAGCCCCCATATTTCCAGTCACATCATATCCACCCAAAATCTGAAGAGTGAGTAAGGGAGACTGAAGAATTGGCACATTTGATTGCACTGCTGTAGAAGAATTGTATGTGTTCCACAGACTACCATAGGAAAGAACAGATCTGTCTTAACAACAAGAATGGCTAGACTATATCTTACGTATTTTGGACATGTTGTCAGAAGGGATCAGTCCCTGGAGGAGGGCATCATGCTCGGTAAAGTAGAGGATCAGCGAAAAAGAGAGAGACCCGTAACAAGATGGAATGACATAATGGTTGCAGTAATGGACTCAAGCGTAACAAGGATTATGGGCATAGTAAAGATCCCACAGTGTTTCCTTTTATTGTACATAGGGTGACTCGGAATCAGAACGGTTTCAATGGCATCCAGCAACGACAGTGACTGCTGTGATAGACTGCTTGTCTGCATGGGAAGACAATAATCAGATTTATGTAACACCTGCAGTATAATTCCAAAGTAACATTGCTATTTTTAGTTGAAGCTTTTACAGTTTTTAGTTGGCTTTCTGGTGTTAAATATGAGGGATTTACAGTTTACTTGATTGTACTTTACAGGAAGGCTGAAGTTACATTGGATGGAGTTTGGCCAACAGATAAAACATCTCGTTGTTTAATAAAGAGTCCAGATCGACTTGCTGACATCAACTATGAGGGGAGACTGGAAGAGGTATCAAGGAAGCAGGGAGCTCGCTTCAAAGAATATCGACCTGAAACTGGTTCTTGGGTGTTTAAGGTATAACCAGTTACCCTTTTCTGACTCTTATAAATTGTAGGTCAAGTCTCAGCATGTTTTTGTTGTTATGATGCTCTCTCTGTTGTTCTGTTGATCTTTAGAGGCTAGGAACTAGGTCTAGAGTTACATGATGATTTACTGCAAGTTATACAACTAGTTAAAACTCAGAGCAAAACTTATGAGAAACATATGAGTTGGATCTTCTACATCTGTGAGCATTGAGGTAGACTTGTAAGCTGTGGCTTTTCTAATCTGTGGCATCCTTAGGAACTTCAGTAATTCATCAGACCTAATTCTCTTTGTTTTGGGAGATAACTGTTCCTAAATGTTTTGAAGTTAAAGAGATTAAGACTTTTGCCCTTCCCTGAACATTTGACTCAGTGATTTCTTCATCTTCTAGGGCAGCTGTATTAAAAATAAAGCCCTTCGTGTAGGTAGAAAATAATAGGATGGTATTTAGATAGCGCAGAATAGCATCTTTGGATTTGGTTTTCTATATTCATAGTTGCATTTAAAATTGTGTGTGTGTATGTGTATATATTAATTCATTTACTAATTGTATTAGAATTTACTACATGTGCCAAACATCATCTAAATATTGAGAAAAAGAGTGAAGTGTAATACATGACATTTTGTTGTTAATACTTGGATATTCTCTTTTCCTTTCACTGACTTCCATATAACCCTGCAAGTTTGCAGTGGCTGGTACTTTGGAAGCTGTCTTGAATATTACTGTGTAAATGTTCTTTTTGTGTTTTTTTTTATGTTTATGTCCTTTAGGTCTCCCATTTTTCTAAATATGGCCTTCAGGATTCTGATGAAGAGGAGGAGGAGCGGCCGTCTAAAACTAGTACAAAAAAGTTGAAGACTGCCCCTGTGCCTCCTGCAGGCCAGGTTGCCCCATTCCAGATGGCTCTTAATGGCAAACCAGCACCTCCACCCCAGGTAGAGAAGAAACAATGAATTTGAATGGAATCCATGACACAGAAGTTGAAAGCAAGTCATACACCTAATACAAATCTGGTTTCTGACCCTTGGAACTTTGAAGAGTACACGTGTATTGGCACTCATGTTGAAACAAGTACAAAGGAGGGTGTGAGGTGGTACTGGAGTCTGTTTTTCACTTGAGAGGTTTAAGGAATTTTCTGGCTGTTTGGATCATCCCTTCTACAGGTTGTCATTTTTAAAACACCTCCTTCTCTCATTTGGACTTGTTGAATTTTCCACTCAGTGATCAACACAAGATAGCATTTTGCTTGTGTGGGTTGATAGGAAGTTATTCCTGCTTTTGTTGACTACCTAGTATGCAATTTAATCTTGTTATTTACCTCCATGGTTTTTTAAACTTAAGTTTTTGCAAGAGTTTTAAACTCAACATTTTTCTCACGTTGTTTGCTTGTATTTCAGGTAAACTCTTGACATTTGTATTTTAACAGTCTTTAAGAAAATAATGTTTTAAAATTTAAATGAACTGTTTGGCTTGGGAATGAGACCAGAAGCCTCACTGTTTATTGCAATTACTTGTACCATACTCTCTTTCAGGATTGTTGAGCCAGTATAGACCTTGTGTCCTTTTGGGGAAAGGTTTGTAATTTAACTGTCAGATAGTTTCTTTGAATGCCATAAAGAATTTTATTTTAATTTAGATGTTGTTTATCGTCAATCATGTTATAAAGATACTTCTCCTTTGTTGCCATACTCAGAGAAGAATTTTTGATACAGAATTTCTTCGTAAAATAGTCTCTACCTCTCAGCTACTAAATGCTGAAAGTTTGGAATTTTCCATGCTGTTATGCTTATGGCTGCTGAAATGTGCAATTTTTATGATTTATTAAATAATTTCTTGGGAGAATGTTGTGTATGTATGTTAGTGTGTGCAAACATGGAGGGGGGGATGTGATCAAGGTGGGAAACTGAGAATATGTTGATTTTTGTTTTATATTCTTGGTAGCAGTCGAAATACCTCTTAAGAAATCTCTTCTGAGCTAAAGAAATGCAGTAAAATGAACTCTATTTTTGTTCGTTTTGTAACATGTTCATTTTGGGTGAAGTCGTATGCTTTGTATAATCCCATTCTACAGTGTATTTTAATATTAACGTTATAGGTAGTTTTAGGGAAAGAGTCAGATACACTTATTTTTGCTGATAGAATTAAGGTTTAGGAGCCTAAAAGTACAACTGGGAAAAAATAGCTTTGTCTGTAGACAAGTAGCACAAATTTACATAATGTTGGCAAACATTTGTTAAAATGCACATGGTAGATAAGTATAAGTGCCACCTAAGGACATTTTTGAAAAACTAAGCCCTCAATTTCTGAAGAACATGATTCTAGCAAGAAATGAGAGCGTTTAAGAAGAAAAAAAGTAGCAAGGATTTAAAATGACCAAATAAAATACTGTGGAAAGGGATCATTATCAGTGTATTTCCTCTGAGGAAGTGAACTGAAGTTTTGAGTGGGAAAGCAGATATGGGAGAAATTGATAGAGGTGTTCTGGTTTTTAAGTCTTCACTTTTACTTGTTTATGAAGACCTAGAGTTTTGAGTGTTAAAGCAGTAATGCAGGTCTCTGAAGAACTCTTCCTTTATACTGCTTGCTGACCTAGGTGAGATAGGTGGGAAATCCTCTAGTTGCAGTTTTTGTTTGCACCCAAAAACAGTTGCGTTCAAGACAGTTTTGACTCATGGAAAACCCAATTGTGTCAGAGTAGAACTGCACTCAGTCAGGTTTTCAATGACTGATGCTTTTGGAAGTATATTTCCAGGCCTTTCTTCCAAGGTGCCTCCGTGTCAACTGAAACCTTTAGCCTTTTCGTTAGCAGCTTAGTGTATTACTGTTTGCATCAGTCACTCAGGGACTCCGGTTATCACCAAAAACCGTAAATTTTCTTTGGCAGAGGAAAATATTTGAGCCATCTAAATGAACTAAGAGCAATATAGTCTTCTCCTAGTGATAAAATGGCTCCTGGCTCCTAGACTCCTTAAAGAGACGCTGATTTCCACGATACGTGTTCCTACAGTCTGCTCCATCCCTTTTTCCTGTATATAACCTTAAGGTCTTTAGCAGTTTTTTTTCCTCCAGTGTTTCTGTAGGTATCTAGGAAGAGTTGCATTTTTGTTTAATGATCACATTATCTTATTATGCTTTATGGTTCCCTCTTTGCAGTTGGTTATAAAGTCCTGTTTTAACTCCTGCAACGGCAAGTAAATCTAAACACACAGAAAACATAAAACCAGACCAAACTCATATGCCACCACGGTTTCTAGAAAACTTAAAGGTGACTAAATTTTCATGTACTCTTGTCTGCTGTACCTTTTAGGTTAGAAAACAGTGTTGACATTCCACACAGATGAAATTAAGGCAATTGAAGAGACCTTTTTTTCTGTACTTAAAATAATAGTGCCAAAATGCAAGTTTGAGCTCCAGTTCCCAGTTGGCTACATCAAAATACCTTTATCAGCTTAACTTTGATTCCATAGATCTGGCAAGGCTCTCACAGATACATATCTTTTAAATACCTATCCCCTCATGATTCATATATGTAGGCTTTGAAACTGCTTGCTAAAAAGACCTCAGACCTTTGAAACTTAGGTAGAGATACATGTAGCTTTACTTTTAGCATAGCTTCAGTCAGTACTGTCAAGGCAGGCTAGCTGAACTGCTCAGAAACTTAACATCATTCACTCAGTTCATTCAAATGAGGTAACTAAAAAGAGGGAAAAACTGATTAAGATTTAGAAGAAAACTTTATTAAATTTTGTATTTCCTTTGATTTGAAATAAAATGGCAACACTGTAAATTGACCCATGGAATTAAAAGTGTATGTACAAAACTTGGTTAGGTTCTTGGTTGCTTACCTTTGTGGTCAACAATTAGAACCCACTAGCTGCTCTGTGAAAGAAAGATGTGCCCATCTGTTTCCATAAAGATTGCAATGGGGCAGTCGTACTCTGTCCTACAGGGTCCATATGAGTTGGAATCAGCAGCAATGGTTTTTGGTTATTTGTATGTTTTATAGTCTTACACATACATATATAATTTATAGATATCTATGTCAAGTATTATTGAAGGACAGATTCATTTTCGTGTATCAGCTTGAAAAAGGTTTTCCCACATTAATTTAAAATTCAAATTTAAAGTGGTTAATTTTGTAAGAATTTTGCCTTCTACAGTGATTTCCTTGAATGCATATGTAGTTGCCTTGGTGGGCCCTTGAAACCCTGACATGGAGTTTCTCTTAAGGACTCTATATTGTTGAGAGGACTGATTTTCAAACAAAATAAATATAAAACAGCAGCAATTAGAAAGCAGATTGTTTTACAGGCAGGCAGGCAACAGCAGTTGTTACATCTCTGCTCAGATGGGCAGAGAAGACAGTGTGAATTATGTAAAGATGTGTTTATCTTTGAACTAGTCATTTACTCTTTGTTTAATAAGGATGCCTTGGTTTATCTCATTTAGCTACTGATTTAGTCGGGTTTTGTTTTTAATTGTTGGGGTATTGGCAGCCTTGTTTGTATGAGGAACATTTTTCTGCATGGGCAGTTGAAGCTTCTCAAGTCATTCAAGGTTTCAGTCATACAAGGACTGCCTAGAAAAAGTGGTACATTCCTAACTGCTGAATATCACCACGGTCACCTTTGAAATACTCTGCTTGGGAAGCTGGGCACTGACACCAGGGCCCAGGCCACCTTTCAGAGCAATTTTGGAACTCTTTCTGGAATGGCCATCAGTGCTGTTGTCGTATTACCCTTAATGTTCTGAATGTCTTCAAAATGTCTTCCTTTCAATATTTCCAGTATCTCCAGGTAAAGAAAAAAAGTCGCTGGGGGCCAGATTAGATTAGTAAGGAGGGTGTTCCGATACGGTTATTTGTTTACTGACTAAAAACTCCTTCACAGACAAATACACAATTAAGTTTGCAGACTTGCCACCATGCCACTATGTGCAGTGGCCACTCCAGAAGGAGTTCCAAGATGGCTTTGAAGGGTGGACTAGGTGCTAGCTTCCGTGCATAGCTTCCCAATGGGAGTACTTCAGAGATGACTGTAGTGATATTCAGCAATGAGGTGTGTAGCTCTTAGAATAACTAAGCTGGTCAATACCTTACCCACTATATAGTCAGGCAGACATTGTTTAGATATTGTCTGTGTGCATATTGTTGGTAGGTGTTACCAGGGCACTTCTGACTCAAAGGGACCCAGTATGCAACAGAGTGAAACACACCTGTGCCCTGTGCCACACCCACAGTTGTTCTTATGTTTAAGCCCGTTGTTGCAGCCATTGTGTCAGTCCATTTTGTTGAGGGTCTTCCTGTTTTTGGCTGAACCTTTATCAAACACAATATCCTTTTCCAAGGACTGATTCTTCCTAACAACATAGCCAAAGTATGTAAAAAAAGGACTGATTCCTCCTAACAACATGTCCAGACTATGTAAGATGTAGTCTCACTCTCCTTGCTTGTAAGGAAAACTCTGGTTACCCTTCCAGGATAGATCTGTTGGTTCTTTTGGCAATCCATAATATGTGTAATTCAGCTGAAAACACCATGTCTTGCATGGGTCAGGCTCACCTTGGTCTTCAAGGTGACATCTTTGCTTTTCAATACTTTCAAAATTTCTTTTGCAGCAGATTTGCCCAGTGCAGTGTGTCTTGCTTTCTTGACTGCTGCTTTCCTGAGTGTTGGGTGTTGATCCAAGTAAAATGAAATCCTGACAACTTCACCTCTTTCGCCATTTATCATGATGTTGCATATTGGTCCCTTTTTGAGGTTTTTGTTGTCTTCATGTTGAGATGTAACCCATACTGAAGGTTGTGGCCTTTCCTCTTCATCCGTAAGTGTTTCAAGTCTTTGTCACTTTCGACAAATAAAATTGTGTCATCTGCATATCACAGGTTGTTAATCAGTCTTGCTACAATCCTGATACCCTGTTCTTCATATAGCCTACTTTCTTAGATTGTTTGACATACAGATTGAATAGGTAAGGATACAACTGTGATGCTCACCTTTCTTGACTTTAAACCATGCACTGCTCCTTTGTTCTGTTTGAATGACTGCTTTTTGGGTCCACATACAGATTCCTGTTGAGCACAATTAAGTGTTATGGAATTCCCTTTCTTTGCAATGTTATCCATGATTAGTTATTATCTACACAGTCAAATACCTTTACAGAGTCAGTAAAACACAGGTAAACATCCATCTGGTATTCTTTGCTTTCAGTGAGGATCTGTCTGACATGAGCAGTCCTCTTCTGAATTGGACCTGAATTTTTAGCAGTTCCTGTCAGTATATTCCTGGCGCCTACTTTTGAAGCATCTTCTCTAAAATTTTACTTTTATGTGATATTACTTTGTTTGATAATTTCCCCATATGACGGCTCACCTTTCTTGGAAATAGGCACAAATACGGATCTCTTTCAGTTGGTTGGCCTGGTAGCTGCCTTCCAGATTTCTTGGGGTGTAGAAGAATAAGCATTTCAGTGCTGCATGAATTGCTAATCCATCAATTCCTAGAGCCTTCTTTTTCCCTGATGCCTTCAGTGCAGCTTGGACTTCTTTTTCTTTAGTTCCGTTGGTTCCTGATCATATGCTTCCTCTTGAAATGGTTGAACATTGGCTTTTTTTTTTTCTTTTTCTAATATAATGACTCTATCTATTCCTTGTATCTTCTCTTGATGCTTCCTGTATAGCTTAATATTCCCCACCACCACCACCAAGAATCTTTCACTTTTGCAATTCTGGGCTTGAGAAATGCTAAGCACATTCTTCCCTTTTTGGTTTCCTGTCTCTAGCTCTGCACGTGCCATTATAGTGCTTTGTCTTCTTGAGGTTCCTACTGACATTGTATGTTCATTTCTTTTACTTCATCATTTCTTCCTTTTACTATAGCTATTTGAGGTTCAAGATCAGATTTCAGAGTCTCTTCTGACATCCATGTTGGTCTTTACTTTCTTTTCCTTCTTGTTAATAACCTGCTGCTTTCTTCATTTATTATGTTCTTGATGTCATTCCACAGCTCACCTTGTCTTCGATTATTAACGTTAAGCATGTCGAATCTATTGTTGAGATGATCTGTAAACTCAAGGGGGATATACTCAAAGTCATGCTTTAGGTCGTAGGGATTTGTTCTAATTATATTCAGTTTCAGTGTGAATTTGCATATGAATGGTTGATGGTCTGTTTGGCAGTCTCGCTCTAGTCTTGTTCTGACTGATGATATTGAGCTTTCCCATCATTTCTTTTCACATATGTGGTCAGCTTGATTCCTGTGTATTGTTTCTAGCCAGGTCCATGGCTATAGTTGCCATTTATGCTGGAGACAAAATGTATTGCAGTGCAAGTCCCGAAATTTTGATTTCTCTCGCATCATTAGGGTCAGCTGTACTTTGATGAAGCCGCTCTTTCCCATTTGCCTGTTGAGTGCCTTCCAACCTAGGGAGCTCATCTTCTAGCATTGTATCCAAGAGTGTTCTGTTGGTATTCATCAAGTTTTCACTGGCTAGTTCTTTTCAGAAGTAGAAACCAGAAGCTTAGTTGAAACCTGTGCACAGTGGCCCTGCTGGTTTCTGAATACTGGTGGTAGAACTTCCAGTATCCCAGCAACAGACAAGCTCCCACTGTACGACACCCTGACTCACACATGGGGCTCTGTGTGCTGATTTATTCATAAGTCACTGTGCTGGTTCTCAGAAATTATACCATCCTTTCTTCCAGAAAGGAAGTAGGAAATGTGGTATAGCACAGGGGAATTACAGTATCAGAAAGCCTATTGGGCTTTTGCCGGTACAAGCCTTTCTTTTATGTAAACCTCCCAAATGGCAGCTTTTTCCCCACCCCTCTCCAATTTCCTCTGTGCCATCATTTTTGTTGGTCTTTGTTTTCCAGTACTGTCTTTGAATAAAGACCTGTTCTAAGATTTCTCTGAAACCAAAGACACAGACCTCAACCCTTTTGTTTTCTGGGGGTTGGAGGTGTTTTTAGTATGTGCTTAGTGTTAAACATAGAAAGCCCTGGGACTTAATCTCTATTTTCAAGTCTTGTAATATGGTGGGGTAAACACATACAAGAAATTGTAGTATGTTGTGCTGTGTGGTATTGAAAAGGTAAAAACAGTGTTACGGGAACCCAACAGATGCAAGTATCCTGATGTTTAATGGGGATGGAGAGTATTAGGACCTTTCCAAAACTTGAGTTATTTAGCTAAAAGGGAGACTATTCTGTGAATGCTCGCAAGTGTTTTCTAAAAATGGGAGCGTCATCACCAGGGCTTCTTTTTTTCCTTTTCCCCACCCCCCCAGGATTTTAAGGCATAGGACCTGTTGTTAGACCTGCCTAGAACCTCCCCAGCAGGTGAAAACTGACATCTTTCCCTTTTAACTGTTATCTGGCTTCCAAGACTTTTGTTAGAACAGCCCTGGGGATTGTTCACATTTTAACTGGCAGTTCACCACGGGACCAGCATCTCAGTTTTTCTGTATTATAAATGGACACACTCGTTCTTTTACTAAGAATATGTTTTAAAGGCATATGAGGTCGCAATAGCTAATATATCGTTAAAGATAAAGCTGAAAGTTACACTAATGATTAATGGTCCAACAAAAGCATGGAAAGTTTTTTTTTTACTACACCTCCTGTGTAATAGCATCCATTTGAGGGTTAGCATAAAATAGGCCACTCGTAAAAGAGCTGCCAGAGATTGTGAAAGGGTAAAAAATGTGCAAATGATGTAATGAGAAGTAATTGGTAGTCCTTTTTGTTATGAAAATATTCTGTAAATTGACTCAGTCGTTTCTTAATAACTTACCAGGTTACATGTCAGCTTAGGCCATAATTAATTTGTACTGAACCAGTTGTTGTAGAATGTCTGTACTTCAGGGTTTGGGTTTTTTGTTGGTTTGTTTTTTGCGTTTACTCCTATCTTTAATAGTGTTCTGGATGCTTTTTAATACTAGTTGAACCCATAGTTTGTATCTTTTTCATTGATAACCATTCATAAACTTTTGTTTTTAATTTGAAGAATTGAGATTGTTTCATTTACCAGGTTTGTTTTTAAACTGTGATGAAATATATAACAAAACATTTGCCTTTTTAACCATTTTGAAGTATACAGTTCATTGACATGAATTGCATTCACCATGTGGTGTAATCATTACCGTTACACGTATTAAAATGTATTTCATTCTTCAAAACAGAAACTCAGGACTCCTTTAAGTAATTATACCCCATTTCCTTTATCGGAGTCTAGTAACTTCTTAGAAATCTTTTTTCTATACATTTGCTTATAAAATGTACTTCATGTTTTTAAGTGTTTTACCTTTTCAAACTATAAACTATTAGTCATGGTTAAATCCTTAAAAATGCTTAATATATGTAAATATATCTCTCAAAGCTTTCAAAAAAAATAATTTTCCCAGAGTAAAATTGTTTTTAATGTCATCACTTTGGGTTTTTTTTTTTTTTAATTAGACACTCCTTGTATCTTACATGGTAGATACTACAGAGGTAAAACCTAAAAGATACCCAAAGGATAAATTCCAGGCCCAAAATTGTGTTTCACTAGAAATTTATTTCTAAATGTTTTCTGTAAGAAAATGCAAAGTTACTGGAGACTTTGATATTTGTATGTTTTCTCTTTCCCCACTGACTTCTGGCTACAGGGCACTGTGAGGCAGGGTGAACCTGTGTCAAGTCGGAAAATTGTAGTTGCTAACTATCAGTTAAAGTGTAATCTTTGACTTTGAGACCACCATTAGCTTTGGTATGAGTCACTGAGCGGAAGTTCCTACGGTCCCAATTAATCAAAGCCTTGGATACTGGCTTAGATGTCAGAAACCGGACTGTAATATTACAAAAGAATGATTCCATGAACCCTCATTTGAAGCCCAAGTACTTAGAAGCGGAGCTTTTGGTAACTTACTGAATCCTTTTCAGCGACGGTGCTGTCTCACCTTATGATGAAAGGAGCAGAATTTCACATGGATTCATTATGGGTTAACTAAATCTAGTCTAGAAACTTTGTATTTAGTGTAATTTAATGCTTCTTCCTTGATTTTTCTACTGTCTACAGAGCCAAAGCCCAGAGGTGGAGCAGTTAGGGAGGGTTGTGGAGCTGGATAGTGACATGGTAGATATCACCCAGGAGCCGCTTTTGGATTCTGTGTTAGAAGAGAGCATATCTGAGGACCAGGAACCTGTGTCAGCCTCTACACACATTGCGTCTTCACTGGGAATTAACCCACATGTTTTACAGGTGAAGTCCTAAACTACTGTTTTTACAGCAGGAAGCCAGACTAATATTTTAATCACCATTGCATAACATCAAGCCGCTTCCTTGGTCATGTAGTTACGAACATTGAATGTTCACTGGAATAAGAAAAAAAAAAACAGGAACATGGCCAGTGTTTGAATCTTGTTTTCCTGTTTTCTCAATACATTAAGAATGAAGATACAGCTTCACTTAATAATTGCATGAGGATCAGAAGATCTGTATTTGAATCCTAATTCTGTAACTTGATTGCTTTGTGATTTTGGGCAAGTTATCTAACATTTGTGAGTGCAGATTTTTCTCCCACATAAAATACCACTTTATTTACAGGGTAATTTTGATACTTTGTAAAGTGCACCAGAGAAGTTACAGGTTTAAAAAATCATGGGAGATACAGGTTCTTTTAATTTCTGCCTCAGCTTATTCTTGCCACATGTCTTTTAGTGAGAGTTTCCCTCTGGCTTACATGCACTTTACAGTTATTTGTCAGCTGCTCAGCTGCTAAGTGACAGGCTCTGGAGAGACTGTAGATACAAAAGAGAGTGTGATAACAACTTTGTCATTGAGGCACATACAGCATAATCAGCCATTCACGTGGATCTCATACTAGATCTGGATATAGCGCTGCAGCAGAATGATTTATTGGTCCTTATAAACTGCATTTTTCTTTTATGGCATTGCCTTTTTAGATCATGAAAGCATCATTGCTTGCTGATGAAGAAGATGTAGATATGGCCCTGGATCAACGCTTCAGCTGCTTTCCTTCCAAAGCAGATACTTCTCAAGAAATATGTTCTCCCAGACTCCCTATTTCAGCATCCCATTCATCAAAATCCCGTTCATTAGGTATTGTAAAAGAACATGCTGTTTTACAGGAAAGCTGTAGAGTCATCATGTTGATGCTTTCTACATTGTCGTCTAAGTTGAGTGGTCTTCTGTAATAAAGGTTATCTTAAAGGCCGTACCTGTGATGTAGGATGTTAAAAACTGTGCTCTGTTAGGAGTGACCAGATTTTAAGAATTGTAACTAGCTATCAGTGCAGTTACAGCAGTTGTACTGAGAAAAAAGCATTTGTGCTTCTTTTTGGGTCATGTTTTGTTTGCACGTAAATGTAGATGGTAAGCTATACAATTCCTGGTTTTAAACCAGACCTTACTTAGAGGAATTGGAGATTGCCCTGCGTTTCCCTCTCTATGCAGTCATGATATTACCGTTAGAGTCCACCAGCCACTCCTTGAAAACCCTATGGGACAGTTCCTCTCTCTTCTGTATGGTAACTGTGAGTCAGAATTGACTCAGTGGCAATAGGCTTTGGTTTTGATTATTGTCTTTATTGTGTTCTAAGAACAAATATTGCCTCCTAAAATACATAAAACTTGTCTAAGTTCTGCTTTCCTCTAACTTCAAATTCCCAGGGAAGCGACTCCATGCTTGATTTTAAAGCTTTCCTTTTCCTTCTAGTGGGCTTGTATCCTTGTGAAATTATAGTTGTAGAGCATTGATACCAGGAAAGGAATTAGCAGATATAAAATGTTTATTTTGTAGTTCTTTTGACTACCCTTGTTAACCATGTGTCTTAAAACATTTTAACTGATTAATGCATCAGTTAGACTGTGTCATATTTGTTTCCATAATGGTCACTGCCTGAAAGTCTCATGTTTCAGTAATGCTGTGCTTTATGCAGGAACCATAAAATCGAAAAACAGGAAATAGTAACAAGATATGTCTTTCAGAAAGGCACATATACAATCCCAAGATGCCTCAGTATGTTCTTATTTCCTGAGGTCTAGCATTGAGCATTAGGACTTTGTGAATTATAGTTGTGATCGCCTTTTTTATATGAATTTTTTTATATGGACTAAGGAAGGGTAGAATCCTTATAAGTGCATGAGCGTTGGTGTCAGACTGACCTGGGCTTGTCTGTCAAGTCCTGCCACTTAATAGCTTTGTAATTTGGACAAGTAACTTCATCTGAGCCCAGTGTTCTCACCCATAAAATGGGAGTTATTATGATAAAGTTACTGAAGGGTAAAATTTTTACAAATGTATGCAAACAGCTTATAAATAATCTGTTAGCGATAAGTGTTAGCTACTTTTTAATAATAGTAGTAGCACTATTGTTGCTGACATCATTAGAATTTCTGTTTTGGTTTCATGGTTGAAAGAGCCAGTAATTTATGCCAAATCTGACTTAAGCTCCTCCTGATCATCCACATCTGATTTACCTGGTTTGGTAAAACTTCATGTAATTTTAGCCTCATTGCTTTTTTTTGTTATTCAAGAGGCCATAGACTATAATTTCTAATAGTCATTTTCTCCCTCATTTCAGCTGGTGGATTACTACAATCAAGAATTGCAGGTGGAACTTTTCTTTCACCAAGTGCCTCTGTGCAAGAATGTCGTACTCCCAGAGTGTCATCTCTAATGACTGTCCCGTGCACAACCCCGTGGTCTGTCCCTCCACCCCTAACGTCTGTGTTTACAGTGCCCAGCCCAGCCCCTGAGGTTCCTTTGAAAACAGTGGGTACACGTAGACAGCCAAGCCTGGTCCCTCTTGAAAAGTCTGTCACATACGGCAAGGGGAAGCTCTTGATGGACATGGCTCTGTTTATGGGGCGCTCATTTCGTGTTGGTTGGGGCCCCAATTGGACTCTTGCTAATAGTGGAGAACAGCTGAGTGGCTCCCATGAACTGGAAAATCATCAGATTACTGATTCTATGGAATATGGATTCCTGCCTAATCCAGTAGCTATTAAATCGTGAGTCACATTTTTTTCTGCTTTTAGAGAAAGGCAGCATGGTACTTGGGAAAGAATTACTCATTACTAGGATACCAAGGTCAGGTTCCTGTTTTATGACTATTCTGGATATATTCTTACTATAATTTTAGGCATAGAAGATACTTGTGTAATGACAAATTACAACAGTTAATAAAGTAACTCCTGTTTGCGTCATCAGGTTATCAAGAGTATATGATACTTAACCTAGTGGTTAAACTTTAGTTGAAAGAGTCACAGACCTAAAACTAAAGTGACATTCCTTGGGTTTTCAGCATTTTTATTGTATTAGCTTTTCTTCTGGCTTAGATATGTGTGATTTCTTCATATAAAAATATTCTCAACTAAGCACATTTATTGTGTCTTACACCTGACAGGGTATGCTTATGAACTGTGGCTAGTTGGTGTATAAGTATTTGGGAGTAAGATAACATGTGCTAACTGTAATATTTGTGTCTCCACAGTTTACATCGTTAAAATTCACATAGGTGTGCTTTTTGTTTTATATATACTTTATATATCTGCCTTTTGATACCTCCCTGCTATGTATAATTTTAGTGGACCCATGACATTTTACAGTATTGAGAGACATGCTAAAAACAGTTCCATAACTGTACTGATTCCTATGCTTGTTATAACCTAGCCTAAGAAGCCTTTGGATTCTGAATGCACAGGTCACATAACTTGTTTATTTAGAATATAGCAATTATGTTTAGTATAGTTTTACATAATGAACCAGAATTTCTTTAAAATCATACAGGAATGTTTTGCAGTCTGTTTATTGTCATAAAATATATATATATATATATATGGAGAGATCCTAGCATCTGTCTTATGTTCATTTGCTCTTGTAGCCTAACTGAGTCCCCATTCAAAGTTCATTTGGAAAAACTCAGTTTGAGACAAAGGAAGCTGGATGAGGACCTGCAGTTATATCAGACACCTCTAGAGCTCAAATTAAAGCACAGCACTGTCCATGTGGATGAGCTGTGTCCTCTCATTGTCCCCAATCCGGGAGTTGCTGTCATACATGACTACGCCGATTGGGCTAAGGAGGCATCAGGAGACTTACTGGAACCGGAGAGTGAGTATGCACTTTTATGCTGGTAACCTTTGATATTGCAGGAACAGGTAATGGTGTATACACAGTAGGACTTGTTCCTTTACATCATTGTAGTAAGTGGATGACTGAACATTTTACTTGTCTTCAGTAGAGTTGGGTTGAGCAGAATTCCAAAGAAGAAGAAATGGTGGCATTGTTTACAGTTACTCTTATGCCCTTTAATGCACAAATTCTTGTTCAAAGGATTGTAGCCAGTCAGATCTGTTGGGTTTAGGAAATTCCATTCCTTTCAAACCCAGAGAATGAAAGTAGAAATGTATTCATTCCTAAATTCTACCCATTCTTCTGTGTACAATCCCACTTGATCTTCCAAACAGTAACGGTAAAACCTGCATAAACTGGAACCTGGGTAAGGAAGAAAACTCACATATTTTCCACTAATAGAGGACAACAGGAAAGTGGAAAGTCGTAAGACTGTCTCTGTCAGAAGCAGATAACTTTCAAGACCTGGCAAAGCAAGGTAGTCCCATTGAATTCTGGCTTACACAGTTTTCACTGTACATGTTTAACTAACTCACTTGATTGAATATTGGGCATTGTTTTGTAATGTCCCATACCACACATTTTTGAGACTTACTTGTGTTCATTCCTATGTGTTTGCTTCTGTTTTACCGTCTTTTCAAATGTGTAAGTTGTCTTTTCGCTACATTTGTAAGGGGCTTAAAGTAGTTAAGAGTGTTCCCTTTTTGTTTTGTTTCTTGAGGGGCAGTATAACGTAGTAGTTGCCATGGATTAAATTATGTCACCCAAAAGATGTATGTATCAGTCTGGCTCAGCCGTGATTCCCAGTACTGTATTATTGTCTACCATTTTATTATTTATTATTTGATGAAATTTTTCTGTGTGTTGTAAATTCTATCACTGTGATTGAGTAAGATGGATTAGCAGCAGTTATGCTGATGAGGTCTGCAAGAATGGGCAATGTCTTAAGTCAGTCTGTTTTGGGATATTAAAGAGAAAATTAAAGAGAAATGAAAACCTCATTCCACCAAAAGAGTAGAGCTTAGGAGCAGAGTGGATTCTCTGGACCTGAGGTTCCTGGATCGAGATGCTCCCAGACCAAGGAAAGAGTCATGAATCAGAAGGACCTTCCTCCAGAGCCAACAGAGAGAGTGAAAGCCTTTCCCTAGAGCATTGCGCCCTGAGTTCGAACTTCTAGCCTACTGGACTATAAGAGAATAAAATTCTCTTTGTTGAAACCGTCCACTTGTGGTATTTGTGTTACAGCAGCTCTGGATGACCAAGACAGTGGTTAAGTGCATGGAGTTGAACTCATATTGCCTGAGTTTGAATCCTGGCTCTGTTGCTGTTGGCTGCAACTTTGGGCAAATCAGTTACCTCTTCACCTTAGTTTCTCCATCTATAAAATGAAGAAGGTAACTACTGCCTTACAGTATGTTCTGCGGAATAGGTTTGGTTTACACTGTGTGCTTTGAACAATGTTGGTTAGGCTCAATAAATGTAAGACTGTGCCCAATAATTTAAAAAACAAAAAGTGAAAAGTTGCCTCTGAGTCACTGCCTACTCATGATGACCTCATATGTTTCAGAGTAGAACTGTGCTCCCCGCGGTTTTTGATGGCTGTGATCTTTGGAAAGTATGTTGCAAGGCTTTCTTCCAAGGCACCTCTGGGTGGATTTGGATTGCCAACTTTTTGGTTAGTAGATGAGCACTTAACTGTTTTCAACACCCAGATACTCCTATGTCCTACAGTAGGAGAGCATAATGCTTTACGAGGTTTTACAGTAGTTTGCGTTTCTGTCAAGTGTTTTATAGACACAGTTTGATCAGACTAGAGGATGTTTTCTCTGTGCTAGTGCACTTGGGCTATAGGAACATGTTTAAAGAACCATACAGTTAGCCTTGTTATGAAAGTATCACTGGAGAAAGAATTGGAGGAACCAGTCGTACTGTACACCCCTGGAGCTGTGGGACAAAGGTGAGTGAGGTGGAGATAGTGTTAGCATAGTCGTCTTCATTGGTGGTGTGAGTATTTTATCAATTTATACATTTTTAAGCCACAAGAGTAGTGCTTTCTCTGGAGTTACTGTAAGAGTTAGTGTCAACATTGTTTTCCTGTCCCTGCCTTAGTTGTGAAGCACTGGAGCCTGACCTGGACATTATGTGAGGCCCTCTGGGGCCACCTGAAGGAGCTGGAGAGCCAGCTGGATGAGCCCAGTGAATATATACAGATTTTAGAACGTCGAAGAGCTTTCTCCCGCTGGCTGTCCCACACAGCTGCGCCTCAAATTGAGGAGGAGGTCTCCTTAACCCGGAAAGACAATCCTGTGGAAGCAGTCTTCAGCTACCTCACGGGCAAGAGGATCAGTGAGGCCTGCTGTCTGGCTCAGCAGTCAGGTAGGGTCTGTGGTCTGGCTTTGCACCTCTGCCTGCTCCCTGCCTGATGTCTCCTACCCATTAGTATAGATTTGCCTTTGCCTTCTAACCTGAAAATATTACATGTACACTCCCAGGAAGATTGCAAGTTCCTCCAGAATGTGAGCTATGCTTTCTAGTTCATTTTTAGGATCTTAAACATTAAATTTACTTGAAATTTTTAATTTTGTACATTACATATGCATTGTAATAAAGATAGAAAATGCAGATAGACAAAAAGATCCAATAACTCATTCCTCACTGTATACATTTAAATGTGTAGTTTATACTTAAGCTGTTTCATTAATTTTGTTTATATATATATACACACACATACATATGTATTACACAGAGGCATGCATGTGAACTTTTCAAAGATAATATCCTGCTAAATTCTGTTCATGTAAAATAGTACAGATGTCCTGTAACATAGTTATAATACTTACATAAATACTTCTCAGTGTTTGGTTGTGGTTAAGTGTACCATGTTAAATATGGTTTTTGACATTTAGATGATTTGCAGTTTTTGTTATTTTAAACAATACTTTGAACCTTTCAAACAAATTTTCTTTATATTTCACTGGAATAAATATGTATACGTTTTATTTCTGGGTTGAGGGTACTGTTTTTGGGGACTTTGTATATATGTGTGTCTGTACTACTTTAGTTCCCTTTCCACTCATGAAAAGTATTCAGCAATGACTTTACACACAGATGACTACCAGAGGCATTAGTCACAAGTAGAGGCATTCACAAATGACTGTAGACACTGATGACTGTCTAGGCACAAAATGTGATACAATACGAAAATGACGTAGCTCAGTCTGTGTACAGTTAAATCCTGGACCAAACCCTGATTATTGGAATCACACTTATGGGAGGTCAACTAATAGGAGTCATCTACTGGCTTTATATGTGGAGGGCTTGGCCAATTTTGAAATTATGTCGGTCAAATCATAAAGTAAATTAGAATTAGTAACTATAAAATGGCCTGGTTTCATTCCAGTGTCACTACACACTGAGCTCAGTACCTTTCATGGCCTTCCTACACTTGTACAGTCAGAACTCGTGTTCAGGATTGCCCTTTACCTAAAGCTTTAAAGATTGCGAATCGCTGAAGAGATAAGATACTATATTCACCAGCATACCTACATAGAGCAGGCAGACATCTTAAGAAATACCAGAAGTTGGTGCCTTAAATTTGCTGTTCATAAGCTGTTTTTTTCCTCCATTTTTAAGCTAAACCTTTGCCAAGACACAAGTTAAATGTGATGTTAAACATTTGAAAGGTAACAGATGTAATAGTAGATAACCTTATTGAACTGTGTATGCTGTAGAGTCTACTCGTACTCGTATAATTGAGCTTAATCTGCTTTTCAGGTTTTCCCAAACAGAAAATAGTACCTTCTTGGTTAGTGTTTTAGCATTACTACGGAGCTCAGTGAAGGGAGTTGTGATCTCCCTCCTGAGAGGTGGAAGAAGAGACAGTGCCCCAAAGTATCCCACCAAGAATCTAATTCCTTAGTGACCACTAGAGAACTCTCTCTCTCCCAGGTGATCATCGTCTTGCCCTTCTGTTATCCCAGCTGGTGGGTAGCCAGTCCGTCCGCGAGCTGCTCACCATGCAGCTGGTGGATTGGCATCAGCTCCAGGCTGACTGCTTCATCCAGGATGAGAGACTGCGCATCTTTGCTCTTTTGGCTGGAAAACCGGTATCTTATATGCATTGTTAAAATACTAATTATAGAGAAATTTAAAAAGTTGAAGTTCATCATACCCAGTATCAGATAAACTATGTAAATAATTTTTTTCTAGGTATCTGTTCAAAGCCTGTATCAACATGTATGTGTGCATATTTATAGATATATACATGTGCAATCAAAATTCATTAAATATAGCAGTTCTGCAAGCTTGTTGTTTTACACTTACTCTGTACACACATTGTTCCATGTCCTACACCTGTGTTCTTTTTAGTGACCACTTGTATTCCATTGTATGGATCATTTAAACCATAATTTTTAAAAGCCAGTTCTTTCTTACTGCTTACCTGTTGTATTGTCTTCTTAAAGTCAATTCTCAAGAAACGAAATAGCTGGTCAGAATTTATGCAGGTGACGCACCTTTACCTAGGGTCCCAGTTTCACACGTTACCAGTTGTGAGTAATGGAAAGAACTGTTTTGTGCTCCCAGTGGTTCTCATTGCTGTGCTTAGAGCACTGACTGTTTAGTTGTTTAAATTTTCCCTATCTCCTGTCACCAGGGGAATATGTATGTCATATCTGGATCCTTAACACTGGCATCTAGATTGTTTTAAAATAATACTTGAATTACTAAACAACTTGCAAATGCACCAATAAGAAGGTATGATGATTTTGTCTCTGGTAGGTGTGGCAGCTCTCAGAGAAAAAGCAAATCAATGTGTGCTCCCAGCTGGACTGGAAACGCTCCCTGGCTGTCCATCTTTGGTATCTGCTTCCCCCTACAGCCTCCATTTCCAAAGCACTCAGCATGTATGAAGAAGCATTTCAGGTATGTGTGTCCAGTAGAGCCAAGCAAGTGTTCTGGTGGGAATTCTGTTACCAGCAGTGTTCTGCAGAGGGGTAAAAACTTTCAGAACGTCAAATTGTGTTTCCCATTAATACCAGTTAGTAACAGCATTTGTTGAAAGTACCATAAAATTGAAAGGGATCCAGGAAACCTAATGGAAAACTTCATCCTTTTCTCCTGCTTCTGGATAGATCTATTCTTTTTCCTCCAAATGTCTGCTTCCTTTGTATTTCATATGATGAGCTTCCCAACTGACTTTCTCACTGGTGTTTTCCTGCCCCCAAATCAGAGGGTTTTCCTTCTTCCCTAATGTTGTCTTATTCCTTTAGGAATTCTCTGAGATACAGCCTGACCCAAGGTTTAGTATAGCCCCAAATTAGCAAGTGTGAAATTTGTCTTTAAATACCATGTTCAGTAATCATTGTCAGTGATGTTACTGACTTTCTAACCAGATGACTAACTTTAGTATTTCTTGTAATTTGGTTTTGGTTTTTGCAGATTCCCTAAGCTTCCAAAATGCTCTAATTTTGCCATCAGATTGAGAGACAGTTTTGCTGGATATATAATTCTTGGCTGGCAGTGTCTTTCCGTCAGGTCTTTGTATATGTCATACCATTGCCTTCTTTACCTGCATGGTTTCTACTGGAAAGTCCAGGCATAGTCACATTGACTATCTTTTGTAGATGACTTTTTGTTTATCCCTAGCCACTCTTGACATTTTCACTTTATCTTTGTTTTGCACATATTTGGTTATAATTTGTCTTGGTGACTTTCTTTTGGAATTTGTGTGGGGTTCAGTGAGCATCTTGGACAGATACATTCTTTCAAAATATCAGGGAAGTGTTTTGCCAACAAATATTCATCAATTCTCTCTGTGTTTTCTGTTATCCCCTCCTCCTGATTCTGATACTCTACAATTACAAGTTATTTTTCTTGATAAAGTACCACATAATTCTCAGTGTTACTTTATTTTTGGACATTCTGATTTTTCCTCAAATATGTCAGTGTCAAGTGCCTTATCTACAGCCACACTGTTCTGACTTCCATTGCTTCAACTCTGCTCCTCTAACTTTCTAGTGAGTTGTCTAATTCTGAAATTTAATTGGTAATCTGTCTCGGATTCTTGTATCCTGTTAAGTTTGTCATTGTGCTCCTCTCTGAACTTCTAAGTTCCTAAATTGCTGTGTCTGTGCCTTTCTTGGCTTGTTCTGTATTTGATCTTGTCTTAGCTCCTTTCTAATCCCTTGAAGAGTTTTGTATATTAATCTTTTGTAGTCTATATCCAGTAATTCCAGGAAGTTCTGTTCATCCAGAAAATTTCTTAATTCTTTGTTTTAGGAACTTTTTGAAGTCATCATGGCCTGACTCTTTCTTTGATTTTGGTATTGACTGTTGTCTCCAACCTATCAGTAACTTACTTCATTTATTGGTTTTATATTTGCTTACTGTGTTCTAGTTTGTTTAGTTTTGATATGCCTAAATGGGCAGCTTGTGTGAGCTATTTTGATGATTGTGGCCTTCGAAGCACTGTAATCCTGTAACCAGGTGGTTAGATGTGTTGCTGGGGTGTGTGAGTCCAGGAGTCCATTTACTTTTCTTGTATTGGTTCAGCTCAGGTGTCCAGGTAGTCAGTCACCAAGTGTGTGATGCAGGCTCTCCTCTACAGGCAAGAGTGCAGACATAGGTATCTGGCTGCAGGAGAGGATCAGATGCTGAGCAAGGCAAGGGGCTGACAGTCACCTTTGCATGCCTGTGAAGAAAGCGTGTCCATGTTCCCTAGAGCACACAGGTAGGTGAGTTCTGCAGCTGGACTGTGGGCTGTATTGGCTGTAAGGACTGGGAGGTACCACTCATTCTTGGATCTGTGTTGTGGTTGAATGTATGGCATGGGTGGAGCTCCCAGTCCTCAGACCCCTGATGGGGGTAGGTGAGGACCCTGCTTAATAGGCCGTGCGGTGGCAAATGGCAAATGTCACAAACCTGACTCCACACTAGAGCTGGAATGGTTGAGTTTAGACTTCAGGTAGACACCCTGTTGTGCTGTGCTGCTGAGGGCCTTACACTATTGAAATGGGCCTACACTGGTCTACGCAGGGGTGAAACACATTCAGGAGTCTGTGGACCCCTTAATGCCTGTGCCTAAGTGAAGGAGCTGTTTCAGTCCTGAGTTACTACCATAAAGGAGCCTATAGATTGCTTTTTCTCAGTTTGTTAATTTGTTTTCTCTCCCAGGCTGGGAGTGGCTGTAGGCATACAATGGGTCCTACTCCCAGCTCAGGGGACACGGAAATCTCTGAAGCTGGCCTGGACTTGGAGGGTGCAGGGCGGGGAGGCCAGTGCAGCTAAATGAGAAAGAGTTTTTTCTGGGAGGGTTATTCTTAGATCCATGTGTTAGGTTTGTACTTACCTTTTGCCTGTTGAGTGCTGATTTTCACTGATGCTGGAGGCGTGAGGAGGCTGCACTGCGCAGTCACTCCCAGTGCAGCGATCACATCCTTAATGTCACTGCTCATATCACTGCTGGCACTAGCCAATTCCACCTACAGGCTTCCAGTTCATGTCTGGCACCTCCTCACTGATTCTGAATTGTCTCTTCCTCTACTTAATCACTCAGTCAGATGTGTCAACTTGGCATTTGATGTTCAGGGCTCCTAGATGTCATCTGTAATCAGTTTGCTTGTTTTTTCGGGTCTTCCGTAGGAGGGACCACAGGAAGCATCTTAATTCCTGTACTATCTTGAGCCTATCTCTTGGGTTCTCGTGTTGTTGTCTGCATTTATTATCTCTGAAGCTGTAGGGCAGAATTATCTGCCAGGATAAAGAAACTAGTATAATAAGATTGTGGTGGCCACAACAATGAGCTTAAACGTAAAAACGATTGTGGACATGGCCCAAGACCGGACACTGTTTTGTTTTGTTGTTCGTAGGGTCATTATGTGTCAAACCAACTCGACAGCACCTAACAACAGCATAGATACCATTGTAATGAACAGGAATTTCAGAACACTTAATTGCGCTCATGTGGAAACTACATGAATCAAGAAACAGTCATTGTGTAAAGTTTCCCCTAAAACACAGTAATAAAAAACAAACCTTTAATATGCCAAAAAAAAAGATTGTGTCAGAAGTCTGGGGATTTTGTGAGAATTACCTGAAATCTTTACACTGGTGAAATATGCCCCTGACCAGAATAAGTTTAAAATCCTGAAAGATTGCTTTGGAGTGTTGCATCACTCTTAATAACACAGGTGTAAGAAATTGCAACATATAGCATCTAATGAAACAGACTAATAGCTGATGTATTGTTTTATCTAACTCTCCCCTTCAGAATACCTCTGAGGGTGACAGATATGCCTGCTCCCCACTTCCTTCATATCTAGAGGGCTCTGGCTGGATAGTAGAAGAGGAACGAGATTCAGAGAGACCACTTCAAGATGTCTGCTTTCATCTTCTGAAACTTTACAGTAACAGGTAAACCAGACCCAGGAATCACAATCAATTGAGAGCTCCTAAACTTCAGAGAGTCCTTTTCATATGCCACCAAATAGCCATAAGTCTGTATAAATTATCAGATATATCTGGGAGTAGCTAGTGCAGAGCACATTGGAATTAGAATTAATTTGACATTTCAAGCCACATGTGGCTAGTGGCCAGTGGCTGTTTGACTAGTCGAGGCAGATTACAGACATGCCCATCATCACAGAGTTCTGTTGGTCAGCAGTTGTCTGGAAAAGCTCCACCCATTACTTGGATCAGTGTTAGGAAAGTTGTTAAAAGAAAAAAGAAAAAAACAGTAAAAAAGGCAAAGGTATCTCAGGTCACTAAAAGTCACAGGTTTAGGATCTTAGTTTATATTGTTCTTATGATCTAGGAATTGCATACTAAGAACTTAACACATACACTGGTACAAGACCTTTGAAAGCTCTGGGCCCCCAGCAGAAGAAAAAGCCAAAATACTTGTAGGGACATTTTCAAAACCCAGGGTACTTGGATTTCTTTGTAAAGAACCATAGCCACTGAAGACAAAATCAAAAGTAAGAATTTCAAAGTCACTGTAATAAAGAGCCATCATGGAAACTACTTGTTCAAATGAACAGGAGAATTAGCACCCCAACAACTTCAGATAATATAAAAACCTGACAGATGGTAATGTAGATATGTTTTTTTACATGGTTAAGTAATAGACACTTGAATGAAGGAATGGAAGGATGAGAATTATGAAAATTTCCTGTTATCTGGATGTTAAAATATATAGGTCAAACCAGTGCAGGCAAACCTGTTATATCACACACCCTGAGAAGAAAAGGTACATTGTTTTTTTATGTTTTTTTTGTAGAATCTCTAGTCTGACTGAACCTAGGGGTAACTAGATACAGCATGATCTTGGAGTCAAACGAAGCCCGTACATTAAGTCCCCAGTTTATGACCGTCTGACTAATGGGCAGTATATACTTGCCCTTTAATGTTACGTAAATTTGCCCTCACTTGGCAAAGATTGAACCAACCCTCACAGAAAACAGATCTTCATCACAATTACCGCTGTTTGCTGGATATATGCATCTTTTAAGTCACTGAAAAAGTTTCTAGCCTTTGTTGCACTAAAGTAAGGCTGAATAAGAACTGTATTGACCTCTTCTGACTTAACTTACAAATTTGATTTAAAGATACACTTAAGAACTGATGTTATTCGGGAACTACCTGTAATGTTTTTGCACTTAGATGTCTTCTGAAACTTAGCCAGAACATTTGACCTCTTGGACAGTATGGCTTATACTTATAACTCTGTTGGTACATTCTTTTCCATAGACATTATGACCTCAACCAGCTGCTGGAACCTCGAAGCATCACAGCAGACCCCTTGGATTACCGCCTAAGCTGGCATTTGTGGGAGGTGCTACGGGCTCTTAACTACACCCATCTCTCAGAACAGTGTGAGGGTGTGCTACAAGCCAGTTATGCTGGCCAACTCGAGAGCAAGGGCCTCTGGGAATGGGCCATTTTTGTCTTGTTGCACATTGCCAACTCAAGGTGAGTAAGAGGCTCTGAGACCCACTGGGTATTTCTAACAGTATATGGCGATGTGAAAAGAATTTTAGCAAGTGTTCTGAGATCAGCCCGTAGGGTAAACTTTAATACCCATTTTACAAAGGAGCAACCCAAGGCATAGAGAATTACTAATTTTTGTTCATGGTCACACATCTAATAAATGATGTAGAATCTCAGACACCCAAAAGCTATGCTCTTGATCACTGTGGTTTGCTTCTCACAGTGTATGTTGTGAAAGGAAGTCAAGTTTGGGAATGAAGTCAGCCTAAATTCTGAATCCATTGTATACTGAGTTTCGAGCTAGAGTAAAGGTCATGCCTGCTGTATGCCTACTTTGTGGGATTAAAGGAATAAAAGGGGAAAGTATCTAACACCACTGTCCCTTGAAGCAGTTTTTCTTTCCCCTTACAAGGAAGCATAATGACCTTAGATTATTCTTTGAGAGTTTATTTGATTTCACATGGTGAAGGGCTCACTGATAGGGTGATTGAGGGAATGAGTTGGCTGTGGAGAAGCAGATCCTGTTTCCTGACAAAGAACATTAAAAAGGAAGCGGCTGTGATGAAGTTGCAAGTTCTTAAAGAGCCTAGGATTTTGGAAAAGAGTCCAAGGTAAGAATAGTTTGATATCAAACCTAAAGGACTGGTTTTTTGGCTCAGGCAGAATAGGACTCTTGTAAGGAAGGGGTCTTAAAGAGTACAAAGAGTATAGTCTAGATGTAGAGGTAGAGAGAATGAATTAGGAAGGGTAATGACTTTAAGAAAGGAAATAAAGAACTGGAAGAGACCTTACCTTGAAGGTTGGGATGAACTGCAGAACATTGTTCTGTAGAGCAGAATTCCTCTACCTCAGTCATTGATCTCCTAGATGGTGGTAGGGAAATGTTACTAGATGGAAATAAAGAAGAGATCCCACCTGGGAAAAGCTTCTCTGGGGAGTGAACAGCCTTCCCTTGTATAATATTTATTCTCACTGTAAATGATGTCCATAGATAATATCTAGTTCTATTTCATTTAAAAAATAAGTGCTGCTCTCATGATTTCTGGCTGTGGAATGACATCTGAGATGATCCACTGAGGGTCTAGACCTGCAGTTGAAAAGACTTTCTGTTTCAGGGGTTACTCTGAAGGGTTGCCTTTTCCATAAGTAGAGATGGGGTTTATTCCAGCTTCCCACCTCTTTCTTACAGCACCCGTGAGAAGGCTGTCCGAGAGCTGCTTACCCGGCACTGCCAGCTATCAGAGACTCCTGAGTCTTGGGCGAAGGAGACTTTCCTGACCCAAAAACTTTGTGTCCCTGCCGAGTGGATTCATGAGGCCAAAGCGGTGCGAGCACGTATGGAATTTGACAAGCACTTGGAGGCCCTCTATTTATTCAGAGCTGGGCATTGGAACTGCTGCCACAAACTCGTCATCCGGCACTTAGCGTCTGGTGAGTATTTGAAGCTTGGGCCTTAGGCTCTCTGAATCACCCCAGACTCTTCCAGCATCTGAACCCCCTTAATGATCAGGCTACAGACAGAAGCTGCTCAGAATGGGGCATGGCATACATGAGTCGAATCACACTGGGGAAAGCTAACTGCAGAAGAAGCTTGGCCAGGCTGAGGGACTAGAGGGGCAGGGGTTCCAATTTGCCAGGAATATCCCTGTGTACTAATTAAGCTCTTTGTTTGTTTAAGGACACTTCATTCACCACTACAGAAATAACTGCTTGGGGACCTGAAGCCCTAAGTTCTTTGTACTTTTCCTTTGGAGAATTTCAGTGTATCTACTTAGAATTTCCGAGTATGGCTCAATATTATATCCTATTCCCTCTTATCTTAGATTTCTGCCGTATCATCTCTGAGCTCTTAGGAACTATGTACTTGTGCAGACACAGTACTTGATACATTATTTCTTTAGATGCCATCATTAATGAGAACTATGACTACCTGAAGGGATTTTTAGAAGACCTCGCACCTCCAGAGCGCAGCAGCCTGATTCAGGACTGGGATACATCTGGGCTTGTTTATCTCGACTACATTCAGGTCCTTGAAATGCTCCACCATATCCAGCAGGTACCTGAGTTCTTTAAATGACTGCCTCTTTTTCCTTTCTGCAGGCCCTTAAAAGCTTCAGAGTTCTCCTAGGCCTTAGCAACCACTGAGAAAACACACTGGGGAGACACATCCATGACATCACCTTACTGATGTTTCTGAGTCTTTTGCACCCCTGCAGTTCATTCTCCATACAGCAGGGAGCACAAGCATTTTACCCTATTGTCTAAAACCTTCCTGTGGCTTCTCATCTCACTTAAAGTAAAATCCAGGCTCCTTAGCAAGTCTTACAGAGTTGTACATTAGTGTGTCTTAACCCTTGTTATGCTGTAAACCCCACTGGTGGTGCAGGCTGGTGAAGTCTGTGGGTCTTTTCTAAGAGTAATGTTTTTAAATTCATAAAATTTAAATACATGATTATAAGGGAAACACACATTAAAATATAATTACAGGAGTATTAAAAATTCAAAATATTTATAATATGTGTTAAATAGTAAGCTATACCAGTGAATGTAATAATTACTGTAATTTTGAAGTACTGCATTTTATGATCAACTGTAATTGTGAAAATAGCTGTGATTTCTTTTGGTAAAAAGTCATGTTTACTGCCAACACCTACATTCATAATAAAACAGAATGCTAAATTTTAGTTAGACATTAGAAAGCAAAAAGATAATTTTTTTCCAAATCCGATTCACAAACCCTCTGAATTCTAACTGTCCTGGGTCGGGATCCTCTGCAGTATATGATTCAGTCCCTCTCTGCCTCTCCAGTATTTTCTTGTTCTCCCCTCCCCCTTACCCTGCATTTACCACACAGACCTGTTACTTCCCACTGTAGGACTCTAGCCCTGGCTGTTGTTTCTGCCTGCAGAGATTGGTCATCTCCTTTTTATCTAAGTTTCACCTTAGGGATGACCTCGTCAGAGAAGCCTTACTTGATCACCTGCTCTCAAGCAGCCACCCAGTTTCACTGTGTCACATCAGCCTGTTTACACTGTCTACTTGGCTTATGATTCTTCAAGATTTTCTACTGTCTGCTGTTTTCTTGTTTGTTTATTTTCTGTAAGCTCTGTGAGAAGAAGGACATCCACCAGCTTTTTCAGCCAATGTAAAGACAGTATTCTGGTTGATGAAAGGGACAATATTTTATAGACATTAAGTAGCAGACTCTGCTAAGCTGTAAAAAAATGTGGTTTCTGTTGAGGGAGGGTTTTTGCAAGGACTAACTGAGCCACTGGAGGAAGGTAAGTAGGGTGGTTTACTGTAAGAGTTGGAGAGCACCTGACCAAGAACCATATTTAAGACAAATGGAAGTTAGATATTGTTAGAAAGTATTCAGAATATAAGCAGTGAGTAAAAGTATACTTTTTAGAAAGATCACTGGCTTACAGAATGAGGGAAAAGTGGCTGCAGAGGGGGAACCACTGAAGGTAGAGTTGGAAGTGGGAGAGAATTGTGCCCTGAGCTGGGGCAGTGGCCCTGGAAAGAGGGATTCGATTCAAGAAACGTAAGTAGCAGGATAATTGGGTATGGGGAAAGAAGGGGAAGGGAGAGTCAAGATTGACACTCAGATTCTCGATGGTTAGACTGTAGTACCATTCACCAGGAAAGGCAGCACTTGGGTGGAAGAAGAGCAGATTTGATGAAAATAGGTGATGGCTGTGAGTCCAAGTGTGGAAAATGGTGTTTGAATTCCTGTGAGATATCCAGATAGAAATGTTTGAGAAGTTAGATACCACAGTGTAGAGCTCAAGATTGATGTATTAGACTGGAGGTAAAGATTTAGGAATCATAGCCAGTTGTAATTGGAGTCATGGAATAATCACAACAGGAAGGGAAAAGATACAGAGTGAGAAGAGGGTCCTGCAGTGTTTCAGAAAGGCCTGTGAACTTGGAATTAGGAGACCTAAATTAAATGCTAGATTTGACTCCACCTCTTACTAGCTGAATGTTTTTAAGAAATCATACCATCTCTCTGAACTCAGAGATTCTGGGTGCCTTGTTAAATGTTGCTAGTCTTGTGTCTGTGAACCGTCCGTCATCTCTAGATCTGCCCAGTGCAGAGCTTTGTACAGTGTTGTGTGTTACTGCTAAATAGAGCCTTGTCCTCAGGATCGGGCTGGATGGCACTGCCAGTCCGCTTCTTGGTTTCCTCCTCCCACTCCTTGCTGTTTCAGGATCTTGCATAGAGAGCTTGTGGGTGAGACTGGGGTGATGTCCACTTCTTTTGGCCTAATTCATTTATGTGTTTCTGTGCAGGTGGACTGTTCAGGTTATGAGCTGGAGCAGTTACACACCAAAGTGACCTCACTGTGCAACCGGATAGAGCAGATCCAGTGTCACAACGCCAAGGACCGCCTGGCTCAGTCCGGTAAGCCTTTTATCTCCCATTTTCCTACCTGTCTGCTTCTTGCCTTTATGATTTTTCCACTGCACCCCCTCCCCACTCCCACACTCAGCACTTAACCACGCTTTTTCTCTGTAGACATGGCCAAACGTATAGCAAACCTGCTGCGGGTGGTCCTGAGCCTCCAGCATGCCCCTGACACAGCCTCCGACGCCATGCCAGACCCTCAGCAAGTTCCTTTGCGTCTGCTGGCTCCCCACATCGGCAGGCTCCCCATGCCTGAGGACTATGCCCTGGAAGAACTTCGCAGCCTCACACAATCCTACCTGCGGGAACTGACTGTCGGGAGCCAGTGAGCTCCAGGCTGTTTGCACCACACTCACATGGTCATTCACACTCACCGCACAGAGGTCCCTGCGTTCTCCGGGCTGGGCTGTGGAATTCACCCGCCCTGCCTGCTGCAAGCAGCATCTTCCAGTTGTTCAGGGCTTTTCTTAGTAATGAATATAAGCATAAGGGCTTCTGGAACCCAAAAAAGGAGCCAAGTGTCCTTTTATCCTCTTTAAAACCGTTCTTTTCCTTTTTAAAAATGGTGAATAAAACACCTTTGGCAGAATCCCTCCAAGAACCAGAGAATCTTTTTTCACACCCAGCCGTTCTGGGTGACCTACCCTCCGTGTCAACATGCTGCCTTTCCCTGACCCAGCCCTTTTAAGGACTCTTTAGAAAGAGTAGGACAGGTAATAGGACAAAACAGAAAGAAGAGGGGAGTCTGCCTCTTATGTAAGTGTCAGTACTAGGCTTGGGAGTCGGAAGAGGTTTAACTGAGTAAGGAAGCAGATCTGAGCCTCTTGGCTCACTTAGGGTAGAACTGAGTGCCTACCATAGAGGGGTGGATCTTCAAGGCTTCTTTGTTCTGCCCCAGAATGTTCCATGTCCACAAAGCTTCCTTGTGTGCAACAGCCCTTGATCACATATCCCATGTCTCTGGGAAACTAAAGCACCCAGAACTTGGTGTGGACCCTGGTTCTTGGTCGTCTTGCTAGGCCTCCTGACTGGATTTAATAGGTTGGTTAGCCATCTCTGCCCCTCCCATTCTGGTCCCAAAGCATTTCCTGCCCTCCCAGAAGGTATCCTATCACTGATACAGGCAGGGAGCTGGGCTTTAGAGGCAGGCAGAGGGCATATGCTTCACTGCTGCCACCTATAGGAAGCCCCAGGTAATGGCCTGACACAGCTGATGTTAGGGCTTTCACAACATGGGCACCCCTGGGTCTTTATGCATGAAGATTATGTAAAGGTTTTTATTAAAAATATATATATATAAATATATATATAAATAAATGATCTAGATTATTTTCCTCTTTTTCTGAAGCTACTTTCTTAAAAAAATAAAATAAAATGAAATGTTTATAGCATTCCTGGAACTGGCTTTCCCTTTGTGTTCATGAGCCTCCTGCCCCAAGAATCTTCCTGATGGCCTGTTTTAGCCCGTCTGTTCTAAAGTGTGCAGTCTAAATGGAGAAAGACTTTGAATCAGAGATCAGTTAGATGCTAATCCAAGACATCTTCCACACCAAGGTCTATATTTTGTCAGTGCAGATTTATGGGTGAGGGGGCTGAGAGTGTTGATTAATCTTGACTGCTGATATCTTAAATACAAAGATTCCCAGCTGGAGGGGTAGAGTAGGGGTCTGAAATTGCACAGTGGTGCATATACTTAACACTGAAAGTTTCTTTGTTCTTCTACTCCCACTGCCTTTTTTTTTTAAACCTTGAGTCACATTGCACCTCTCTAACTCTCAGTTTCCTTCTTCATGTAGAGGGCTGGGGGAGTGATCCCTGATGTTGCTGCTTCACAGGCATGTTACTGAGAGGGATCACAGGAGGCTGGGGGCTGCTGTTGATGTCTTACTTGGGTCTATTAAGCTGAAGATGTAAGTGAATTCCAGTTAGGATCAGGCCAGAGCCTTCTGGGAAATTCAGGAATTTGAGGAAAGAGAGTGATTGTGTCCTTGGGGACTTGAACTGGGGACAGGAGCAACTACTCAGCTGGGATTCCCCCCTCCATTACTACTCACTGTGTCTGTAATAGAGCACTGCTAGGTTTTTATAGAGAATTGCTGACCTTTTCTCACCCAGACGTGTCTTGAGAAAAAGTTATTATAGAAAGTGTTAGCTTTTAACAGTGTTAAATGTAAACATAAATACATAAATAGAAAGTTTTGAATATAAACATTATGCCCTTTTGGGGCAAGTACTCCTTATAGTTTCAAAAGAGGGGCTGTAAAGAAACTCTGTTACAGAAACCAGGTTGTATCATACAGAATATAATTCCACTTCAAGGACAGTGGTACGGGCAAAGAAAAATCTCTTCTACCTCCCAAAATTCCATTGAAATAAATTTTAGCTTCTTAGAAAAACAGAGGAGCCAGTTTTTAAAAAACAACAGAGCTGTGAAATCCATAGCATCATACAGATAACACGATATCCAAAATAAGTATATTGTCTAACAGAAACCCGCAATAGTGCCAAGATCAAAGTTCTCAGTGGTCTCAAGAATTAAAAGTTGCATTAGTCGAGCCAGAGTAGCTGCTGTTTTTCGACGTGTAACCTTTGTCTTAGTTTTGTTAGTTTACATTTCTAGAAGATTATTCTAGATTTTCAAAGTTAATAACTTAAATTTCTTCTCTGTCTCTTGTTTCTATCTAGTTCCTAATTGTGTGCATTTGTGTTTTATGTTTTCCTCATTTGGCTAGCTAGTGGTTTCATTAAGCGTAGTGTTCAGAGAACGAGCTCTTGGACTTATTCATCAGTTTTACTGGGTTCTGTATTGAAATGTATTAATTTATGTTTAAATATTTCTAATGCTTTCCTCAGGGTTTTGCAAAATCTTTTGTTGTAGGAGTTTTTATCCACATTGAACATATGTCAGTTTTCCAGTCGTAGGTCACTTTACCCTCATTCTTACCTCTCCCTGCCTTCATGGTATATTCTAAGGCAGATCATTACTTCATCGATACCTAAGCAATTCTAAGAAGAATATTTTAATACATATGATGTGCCATCATCACACTTGATAAAATTACAATCACTCCTAAATACCAACACCTGACACCTGGTAGACTTTCCGTTTGAAATTTCCCTAGTTGTGTCAAAACTGAATTTTTACAGTTGATTCGTTTGAATCAGGATCTAAGAGGATCCATACAGTGCATTGGTCAGTGAGCCTCTTCATCTGTTAACAGCATCCCCCTCCTGTTTTTAATGCCATTTCCTTACTGAAGTAGCTGATCATTTGTGCTTTAGGATAGAGGGACTTTTATAAGTACTACTGTGTACTTTTTTATCACTTAAAAGAGACAAGTGTCTCGCTGTTCTAGTTTATGTGATGTTAGCTGGTCCAGGTGTTGTCAAGCCTGATTCATCCTGTGCAAAGCTTCACATCAACCTTTTGCCTAATGATGATCATGGCCAAGATTCATTATTTCATTACTGTACATTAGTGTACATTCCTTATCTTTTAGATGTGATGGTCTCATTTTCAAAATAAAGACATCATTGTATACTTGCACTTAATCAGAATAAAAAAAGACTTGCATCACATAATAAATTAATGATTTTTACTTTTTTAAAAAAATATTGGCCCAAAAGCAGAGAGGAGAAGGCAGGAAGGGGGAGAATTAGAATAAAAGGAAACAGGGAACCCAGGGCAGGAATGGGGAGAGTGCTGACACATGGTGGGGAATGAAGAAGCCAAGGCCATGATACACTTTATGTACAGACTATCGAGTGGGAATCTAATTTGCCCTGTAAGCTCTCATCAAATGCACAGTAAAAAAATTTCCAAAAAAAACTATTTAGTAAATGCAGGAAACTCAGGTAGACAGGAGTGGGGAGGTGACAAACCATCAGAGAAAACAAATGGTTTTATGATGCTGATGAGGGTGTGTACTGGTGAGAATCTTTGGGCAGACAGTTTGTCACTAGCAAGTAAATAACACCCCATTTCTGGGTACATAACAATATTCGGCACCTGAATGTAGTGTAATTATACTCGAGTAGCATTTTTATAATAATAACAAACTGGAAACACTCCTTGAGTAAAGAACTGGCAAAACACTCCCCTCTACATGGAAACAAAGCTAACTGTTTACTTCGTTTCTCTGGAACCCTGAAAAATGTGAAGTTAGCTGCACTTCTAGGTAACATGACCTATGGTAAACATAACCCGTAGTTGACATACTATATATGGACTGCCAATATGCTGTCAATAATTGGTTAAGAAGTCATTGCTTTGGGACAGTGAATTTTTCAACTGTTACAGCAAGTATCTGATCCTATTTGAGACATAAGGCCTCCACTTCTGTATGGACTGTCTTAATCCCATAGATCTGAGCACTTGGCATGTATGGGAGAAATTGCAAAAAGCGTAGTTCTGATTTTTATAATGGTTCTTTTAAAGGTACCCACTGAGTTTCGGACTTACAGTATTTTTCAATATAACATTTTTTTTATGCCCAAACACTAAATGTGCTCCAAGAAATAGTTTCAGCATTTTTTTTTTTTCAGGCAAACACAAGTCTATTCCATACAATTTTTAGAGACAATAGTACAGGAAGAATTTAGACTGAAAAAACCCAAACTGGTTGTCATGGAATCTATTCCAATTCATAGTGACCCTAAAGGACAGAATAGAAGTGCCCCATCAGGTTTCCAAGAAGCACCTAGTAGCTTCAAAGTGCCAACTTTTTAGTTAGCGGCCATAGCCCCTTAACCACTGTGCTACTAGGGCTCCCTGATGTTTAAATGAAACTCAAATGCTATGCTTTGCAAATGTAAGCTCACTGAGATGAAAAGGCAGCATCTTCTGCAATTCTTCAGTCTATTTCCACATACTTTGAAGTATTCTTGAAATGAGACTTTATTTTGCTTTTCTATCCCAAACATTTTTAAGTGTAATTTGTGCACAAGGCAGCCTTGTGTCCCAAACAACTGGAAAACACTCAAGAAAAGAGTGTGGAAAGAATTCATCTTTCACCACACACCCAAGCCTTCACCATCTACCACTATCAAGTCTTCTTCCCTTCACAAGTACCATAAATCTTCATTACATTAATGTACTAACTAAATTTTATTTTTTAACTTATTATGAAGTAAAATTGACCTTGGTATGCATTTCTGTGATTTTAACATACATGATTGAATTGTATAACCACCACACAATCGAGAGACAAAATCATTTCATCCCTCCGAAAACCTGCCTTTATGGTCATATCCTGTCCTGAACTCTAATGTCTGGCAACTTGTTCTCCATCATTGTCATTTCATCTTTTTCAAAAATGTCATGTAAATGGAAATACGTAATACTCACTCTTTAAGACTAGTTTCTTTACCCAGCACAATGGCTTTGAGATTTGTCCACGTTGTTGCCTGTTGATTCCTTTTTATTGCTGAGTAATGTTTCATTGTATGGCTATATTACAGTTCATCATTCACTCCCTGAAGGGCATTTGAATTGTTTAGTTTGGGCAGTTATGAGCAAAGCTGCTGTAAACATCCCATACACAGATTTTTGCTTAAACATAAAAGTTTTCTTCAGGGAAGATTCTCAAGGAGGAATTCCTGACTCATGTGGTAAGTCTGTTTATAAGAAGCTGCCAGACCATTTTGTACTTTAACCACCAGTGTATAAAAAATAGTAGCTACACAATATCTCTAGGCCTTGTTACTGTTAGTATTCTGTATTTTAGCTCAAACTCAGTGCAGTCGAGTCAGTTCTGACTCACAGCAACCCTATAGGACAGAGTAGAACTGCTCCACAGAGCTTTCCAGGAGCTCCTGGAGGATCTGAACTGCAGGCCTCTCCTTTGCAGATGTAGGCACTTAACCACTTTACCACCAGGGTTTGCCTGATGAATGTGTGGAGTCCCTCAGTGGCAATAATAATGTACTGGGCTTCTAAAAAAGGTTGGAGGTTGGCATTCACCCAGAGGTGCTTCAGAAGGCACACAGAAAAAGAAGTGGCAGAGAACTGGGAAGGAAGTCTCCAAAGTCACCAGCACCGCTCCCCTTACTCTCTTCCAGGGCAGTTGTTTGGGCCCCAGTGAAGTGAGAACCAAAAAGGCAGGAAGAGAGGAAGAGGGAAGGTGGGGTCAAGGCAGCTAAAGGCATAGCCAGACCAGGGCACCAGTGAGTACTTGGATATGACGAGACTCTAGGCCTGGTGGTTTAAACTGTATTTGGGCTGAGGGAAGAGGTCCGTCATTTCTTTAGTGCAACAGACATTCACCAACTTCTCAAGAAGCTCACCACCTAGAGGAGAAACAGACTCCACAATGATGATCCAGCAGCGTAAACAGAGGATGTGTAACTGCAGAAGAGCTGTGCCTAAGGAGACAGGTTCTAGAAAGCTTCACAGAAGAGGAGGTATCCAAGGATGGTTTAAGGGATGATGTCTCCAGGAGGGCAACAGACAGCACTGCAGATAAATTAAGGACACGTACTAAGGCACAAAGCCAGACAGTAGCATGGTGCTTCATGAGGTTACAGGCAGTCTCTTTGCTTCACAAGCATCAAGCACAAACAAGTGCAGGAAACAAGTCTGGAAAGAAGGTGTATGGTGAGATGATGAAGGGCCTTCAATGCCAGGCTCAAGAGTTTGTACATTCTCTCACAGGGAAGCTACCCACAGGAGCACCGATAGAGGGGACCTGTGAGGCTGTTGCAATGGTATGAGCAGGAAAGGATGAATCTGAACCAGAATCACTGCAGTGACTCCAGAGAGGAACTTCTAGAGGGGTTAAGAATGCAGAATAGACGAGACAGTCACTGAATAACATAGTCTCTCAACCTGGATGACTAGGGGAAGAGAAGACGCAGAAAGAAGTTCCATCTTAAAATGAGAAGTGTTTGCAGCATCCAGAGGGAGATAATGGGGAAGGCAGTTGGAGATAAGCCACTGGTGCCTAGGGAGGGGACTGCTGGGCTGGAGGAAGCAGAGTCACTGGTTTATCAGTAACAGCCATGGATGTCATTCCAGAGCTGTTCAGGCAACTAACCACTTTAGACAAAAGTTACCAAAAACTTCACTCCCAGTGACTGAATCTAAGCATGTGCTCTTGAAGATAATTACCCTGGGATCACGATTCGAATACTGCTGAACATCTACCTTGCATCAGCACATGTGCTAGGCTAGATAACCCTGCATTACTTGGTTATCTCATTAATTAGTTAACCCTTACAACAACTTCTGAAGTACTGTTAATCCCATTATGCAGACTGAGAAAACTGAAACCAAACAGAAACTGGAAGCAGGTTTGAGAGACCGGAAGGGCTGTGAGAAGCTTCAGTAACTCCTAGGTCAGATAGTCCTGATGGTCGAAAGTGACTCTAAAGCTGTGTTAGCCAGTCGTTGTTAAGTGGCATCGAGTTGGTTCCCACTTACAGTGACCCCATGTACAACAGAATGAAACACTGCTCAGTCCTATGCCATCTTCACGGTCGTTATGCCTGAGCCCATTGTTGCAGCCATTGTGTCAGTCCATCTGGTTGAAGGTTGTGGTATCCCTTCTACCCCATCCTGCCTGTGGCGCCTGAGCACGGAGACAGATCGAGGCTCTGACGAGAATGGCCGCGGGCACTCGAAGAGAGGAAGTAGGCTGTCTGAGCAGCCTGTGGCTCAGCATGGCACAGGGCTGCTGACCTAGGCAGTTCAGTTCCTTACTGAGAAGAAGGAGCAGGTCTAAAGGCAGCCTCCAGAATTCAGGCAATGGTAACACAGCTAGGAAAGCATGGTCCACACACTTGTCCCGAGTCTCCCCAAGATCCTGATCCCTGTGTCCCTGGACTCAGTAACCAACCAGGTTGGGCCTGATCTGAGCCTGCATGCTACCTAACACATGCTAAATAATTCAGGTACTGGTAGCTGAGACATCGGTTTCAGTTGTTCTGGTCCCAGAGCCACAGGTGTCTCAGCCCTGTAATTAAGCTGATGAAAAAGACTAAGTAGGGGCTCTGCTGTCCTGTGCCTCAGAACCCCTCATCAGTGATAAGGACAGACTACAGTTCTGCTGAGACGGTACCGGCTCACCCAGACAGCAGGTGTGGAAAATGGAGGGGGACCACCAGGGAGGCTGAAAACAGCAGTAGGGGACAGAGGAAGATCAGAGTTAGGGAAGCACAGAAAGACAGACCAAAATAGAGTTGCAGAGGAAACCAAAAAAACAAACCCACTGCCATCCAGTCAAGTACAACTCAGAGGAAAAGACAAATGAAAATCTGGCGGAGAGGCTAAAACAGGTGGGAGCACAGAAAAGAGCAGCTACCAGAAAACGCAAGGACCAAAGAGCAGTACTGAAATGCAATACAGCTACAAAGTGGGGTTCAGATAACTGGGAGGTTCACCTGTAGTGGGGCCCAGCAGGGATCTGTCTTCTGCCTTCCAGATGGGCCTAACACTGCCCTAAGGAAGCTTTGCCTACAGAAACCTGCTCGCCTCTCATTGCAGCTGTGGCCATGGGGCATAGGAACTGCCTCAGTCTCAGCGTCCTCTGTTCCAGCATGGGCCTTCTGTTCCTGCTCCTGCTCCTGCTTCTGCTCCTACCAGGTATGAAGTTCACTCCACCAGCTCCGGTCTCTCCCAGCATTGCCGTCCTTGCCAAATTGTTCCCCATGTGGTCTCTTTCTCTGCAGTATCTGCTGGTAACAAATTCTTTATGTGGGGGACATACAGGAGGGGTGCTGAAGACAGTAAGATGAGGCTTGCCTGGCTTAAGTAGGTGCAATAACGAGGTCTTCCAGAGATAGGGCTGGAAAGGTCAGAGGGGCCAGATCAGGAAGGGCCTTGCATGCCTGGTGGAGTGGGCTTTATCCTGAAGGTTTTAAACAGCTTACTGGTCTGGTCGGATTTGCATTTTTAAAGGCTTGATCTGTCAAAGGAGCCCCTGGGTGACACAAATATGAATTCATTTGGCTGCTGACCCAAAAGTTAGCAGTTTGAGTCCACCCAGAGGCTCCTTAGAAGAAAGATCTGGCTATCTGTTCTGAAAATCAGTCTTTGCAAACTGTGTGGAGCACAGTTCTACTCTGACATACGTGGGGTATTGAGTCAGAAAAAGTTGGGAAAGAGGATGTTTTCAGAAGGAGGGAGCGGCCTACAATACCGAGCTTTGAAGAAACCAACTAAGGGCAGAAACCAACCGAACTGTGACAATGAAATGGAAACAAGTTTGAAACACTAAAGTGGGCAGAGCAGTGGGGCTGAGAATGCCTGAGTGGAAGTCTGCACTCTCATGGGGTATTGGGATTCTAATAGCATTTGTGGCAGAGTCCCTGGGTTGTGCAGTTAATGTGCTCAGCTGCAAACTGAGGACTTGGAGGTTCTAGTCTACACAGAGACACCTCAGAAGAAAAGCCTATTCCAGAAGCAGCCATTAAAAATTCTATGGAGTACAGTTCTACTCAGACACACATCATGTCACTGTGAGTTAGAACCAGACTCAGTGACAACTGGTTAGCATTTGTGGGAAGCAGACAGAAACATTTAGGTTCTCAGAAGGGGCTAAGTAGGGCAGAAACCTCCAGTCACCTGAGTTCCAACAGACTTTCAGATGGGATGGGAGACAGACTCAAGTTGCCCTATGGTCTTTACCCCCATTCATGCCTAGAGACAAGCCAGGAAGGGATGAGAGCCACAGCTACAGGGATAGAGGCTAGACATCAGGAGAATAGTGGAGCCAGCAACAGGGACCCAGCTTTGTGGGGGTGGAGGTTCTGAGCAGAGGCCCCTGGACTTGAGCCTGGGGCTGACAATCCTTACCGGTCCCCCAGGGTGCTCAGGAGCTGAAGGCAGGCTGGCTCACAAGCTGTTTCGTGACCTCTTTGCCAACTACACAAGTGCCCTTCGACCTGTGGCAGACACGGACCAGACTCTGAATGTGACCATGGAGGTGACACTGTCCCAGATCATTGACATGGTGTGTTGTGGTGGTGTGACTATAACAGTATCAAGGAATAAGGGGGTGAGAAACTGTGATTGTACTCCAAACAATTACAGAAATCTTAATAATAACAGCTACTAATGGTTGGGTGCTTGCAGTGTTCCCACTACTTTGCGTATTTGATTGCCCTGAGTCCCTGTTAGGTGGGGATCATCACCCCATGTTATTGCTGAGGAAAATGAGGCCTGGAGAAGAAACACGTCAAGGTCACATAACAAGGTCAGGCCTGGGTGGGACAGAGTATGAGCTGGTTGGGCATGTGGCTGCTGACAAGACAACAGGCACTCTGGAGGTGAGTGTACTTGCACAGGGGAGGGTGTGCATGCACATCTGTCCACATCAGTACCCATTTCCTGCAACCCTCTAGGATGAGCGAAACCAGGTGCTCACCCTGTACCTGTGGATCCGACAGGAGTGGACTGATGCCTACCTGCGATGGAACCCAGATGCCTATGGTGGCCTGGATGCCATCCGCATCCCCAGCAGCCTTGTGTGGCGGCCAGACATTGTGCTCTATAACAAGTACCTCTCACCTGGGCCCCTCCTTTCTCCTGTGTCTCCCCCAACCCCAAAACCAGTTGCCATGCTGCCTTGGAAGGTGTCCCCATCCTCGGAACCCTTCTAAGCTGCGGGGGACTCAGCCCATCCCCTTCCCCACAGCACTCCTACTTTAGACTGTCCCAGGCCAACCCAGGGTGAGTATCTCTGGGAAGACAATTCGGTGTCTTGAGAGGCCTGGGACAAAGATGCCTGCCTCTTTATGGCACACTACACCTTTCCAGGACAGCTCTGAGTCTCTCTGGGCTCCCTTAGGAGTCTACTTACGGATCTATTTCCTCCAGGGCTTAGCCCCTCCAGAGTTTTCTTTCCTCAAGTGCCTAGCCTAAGCCGGTTCTGTGTTCCCCAGCCAACACTGGGCTCTACATGTCTTCTCCTAGGACTCTCCATGAGCTTTGCTGATGTACCCCAAGGGTACTCACTGTGCCACCCTGCACCACCTCTGAGTTTTGTAGAAGCCTTTTTACTCTGCACAGGGCCAGATCTGTGTCCATTGTGGGCCCCTGGCTCTATTTCTCCCGCGTCCTTCTAGTCCTCCAAAAGCACTGAGAGAGTCTTTTGGGGGCATTCTACCCTCTACAGAGCCTTGGTAGTGCAGTAGATAAGAGTCAGTTGCTAACCAAAATGTCACTTCAAATTCATCAGCCGCTCCTTGAAATCTTAGGGAGAAGTTCTACTCTGATCTACAGGGTCGCTATGAGTAGGATTTGGATCCACTGCAGAGGGGATTTTTGTTGTTTTCCTACCTCTGTACCACGGGGGGCCAACTTTCTACGTTACAACTTTGTGACCCCTCCATTGCACGGGGCCATCTCACTGAGTCCAGCCCGGTCTGTCTGCAGGGCAGACGCTCAACCGCCGGCGTCGGCCAGCACCAACGTGGTTCTGAAGCATAACGGCGCCGTGCGCTGGGACAAGCCGGCCATCACGCGCAGCTCCTGCCGGGTGGATGTGTCAGCCTTCCCGTTCGACGCGCAGCGCTGTGGCCTGACGTTCGGCTCGTGGACTCACGGCGGGCACCAGCTGGACGTGCGTCCGCGCGGCACAGCCGCCAGCCTGGCTGACTTCGTGGACAACGTGGAGTGGCACGTGCTGGGCATGCCGGCGCGTCGGCGCGTGCTCACCTACGGCTGCTGCTCTGAGCCCTACCCGGACGTGACCTTCACGCTCCTGCTGCGCCGCCGCGCAGCCGCCTATGTGTGCAACCTGCTGCTTCCCTGCGTGCTCATCTCGTTGCTCGCACCGCTCGCCTTCCACCTACCCGCCGACTCAGGAGAGAAGGTGTCACTCGGCGTTACCGTGCTGCTGGCGCTCACCGTCTTCCAGCTACTGCTGGCTGAGAGCATGCCACCGGCCGAGAGCGTGCCACTAATCGGTGAGCAGGCTGACCGCGTGTTCCACGCACCTCCCGGGAGGGCTGCCTTTCCCAAGATCCCCACCTAATCCTCGCTGAAACGCAGGGGGCTCCATAGATGCGGGATCGGGGTGAAGAGCATACCGCTCAGACAGAGCAAGGAAGGAGGGAGACAACCCTTGTCTGCAAAGTGGTCCCTACTTGGGGGCTTGAGAAGGGGTGTGTCCTGGGAGCATGCCCTTATTTTGAAACTGAGGGGAAAAGTCCCCTTCTAGGGAGAACAACTCTCAGCCAGCAGACGTGGGAAGAAGTAATGGGTCTTTTCTCAAGGATTTGATGGGGGAAAAGGAAGTATTGTAATAATATGTAAAATGTACTGTGTGATCACTGTACACAACTCTCCTAAACACTTGACGCTTAATAATTCAGTTAAGCATCACCACAAATCTAGGAGGTAGGTTCTATTGTTATCCCTGTTGTGCAGAAGGGATCAGTAGGTGACCATGCTGGTGCTGCTGGAGAATGGGACTTTCATGGGTTGGGTGAGTGAGTGTGGCCTCCAGCAGCCAGGGGGGCTGTTGGGGAGCAGATAGCTTCTGATAACTGACTTGTAGGAATGATGAATGAGGAGATCTTGGCCCTTACCTCCTTCTCTCTTCCATCATTGGGCGCTGAGGGTCCTGAGAGCTTCATGGCTAGGCTTGTTTCTATTTATGCTTGTAGGCTGAGAAGCCCAGGCTTCCTTCCTAAGGTTTTTGTTGTGGGCACTGCTCAATCTTTCTCCTGCAGGGAAGTACTATATGGCCACTATGACCATGGTCACGTTTTCCACAGCGCTCACCATCCTCATCATGAATCTGCATTACTGTGGCCCCAACGCCCGTCCAGTGCCAGCTTGGGCTCGTACTCTCCTGCTGGGACACCTGGCACGGGGCCTGTGTGTGCGGGAACGAGGGGAGCCCTGTGGGCGATTCATACCACCTGAGTCACCCCCCAGCCCCCAGGCTCCTGAGGAAGGCCCCAACCCCCTAGCAGGCCCTTGTCACAAGCTGTGGTGTCTGTGCCACCAGGAAGCCCTACTGCACCATGTAGGTACCATTGCAAACACCTTCCGCAGCCACCGGGCTGCCCAGCGCCGCCATGAGGACTGGAAACGCCTGGCCCGTGTGATGGACCGCTTCTTCCTGGGCATCTTCTTCTCCATGGCCCTGGTGATGAGCCTCCTGGTACTGGTGCAAGCCCTGTGAGTGTGTATGGCTGCGACCCACGGACCTGCTGCAGCCACAGCACCTCCATACAAGGATGGCAAAGACCATGGTGGATGTCAGCCTTCAGATCTCCCAGCTCTCCCCACTGACCCTAAGAGCCTGAGCCACTGTCTCTTCAAGATCAGCACTAGTGACTTCACAAACCACAAAGGGTTACAAGTCCAGAGCTCTTCCACCAACACCACCACCCCCAATTCCAAAAGAAGAGGGACAGAACTGAACGTCCATGCTGGCTGTCGGAGCTTTTAGTGGGGACAGTGCAGGCTAGTAGATAAGAGACAGAGCTGCCGTATTTGCAGCTGCTGTTGCAAGGACCTGGTCTTGCCTACCCCTGTCTTAGGGCTCACGGAAAGGGGCTGGGGCTTCATGGTCTAGCTTCCAGACCATACAGGTTTGGCTCCAAAGCCTCAAGCCTAGCACCTCTCCATGTCCTGTCCTATCCTTGGAGCCCCATTGGTAGAAGACGGGAATCTGGGTTTGGCACGCTAGAGACAGGAGCCTCAGGACTCATGGATCAGAGCAGAAGTTACTTGTGTGGACAAGAAAGGGACTGGGATTTGATTGAGACCTGGGCAGAGGGGCCAAAGCTCTCTGCCATGTCTTCTGCATTCTATCCTCTGGAGTTAGGTACAGTCCACTCCATTCCCAGAGAGTGACATTTTGAGAGCTCAGAAGTGACCGAGAGGGGGGTACTGTAGAGGGACCAGTCATGCACAAAGTATCTGTCTCTTTCTGATTTTCATTCATTTCTTGGCATCTCCATAAAGCCCTGGGACTCTGATGGATCAGATCCAGGCTCTGCACTTAGAAAGCTCACAGAGACATGAGAGACAGACATGGACATGTGGTATAAGGAAGTACTCAAGGGCCTTTTGGAACAAAGAGGCAGAGTCCCTAACCCAGGAGGTGGGAGAGGTTACAAAAAGTTTCTTGAGCACAAGAAAAAGGGGGTGGGGGGCGCAGATCTAGAACTCTATTAAAAGACCAGACCTGATGGTCTGACATCCTGGAGGATCCCCTGAGAACATGGTCCCTGGACTTGCTGCCAGCCCAGAGCTGAAACCAGCACTGAAGGCACTTCAGACAAAGACTGAACAGGACTATGGAACATAGAGTGACACAGGATGTGTGTACTTCTTGGCTTAATATATATATGAGGGCTGTCTGAGTGGTTCCCCTTTAGATGGGAGAGGAGGGGACAAGTGTTGGTTGAGTGGACAAAGGAAGTATGGGTGGAAAAGAGGAGTGTGCTGTCACATTATGAGGAGAGCAGATAGAGTTGCACGGAGGCGTGTGTTCGGGGTTTTATGTAGCAAATCGACTTGGACTGTAAACTTCCACTTAATCACAATAAAAATAAAATTAAAAAAGTTTCCCAGCTTGCCAGGTGGGAACATGAGGTGTGTGAGTCACACTGCAAGTACCACAGTCAAGTGCTCTCCCCAAGTCATCTCCCAAACTCGCTGAAACCTCTTCTACCTCTGTGTGACTTGCTGACAATTGTGCAATACCACTGTCTCTATCCAAAGCATCACTCCTAGAGCCCTGGGTAAGGCTTAGTCCGAATATTTTCTTCTATTTCTCCACCAGCAAGACTGGCAGTTACCAGATAAGGTCCCAGAAAAGACCTACAGATAGGTTACCAGGGTTCTTGGCTACATTTGAAGCACACATGTGGCCACCATCCTCAAGCTGGGCAGAGGTGGCAGGCAGGGCTGCTTAGTGTCTGCTGGATCAGAGGAAGCCTGGACTCTCTGGAAAGGCCCCCACCACAAGGAACCAGAGCAGCAGCAGGAGGGACCAGACTCCAGAAAGGGTGCCGTGACCCATGGCTGCAGGAAAAAGAGAGAGCTGAAGTGAGGTACGTGAAAAAGCAAGGCGAAGAAAGAAAAGTGTGCTGTAAAGCTTGATCCACAAAGTGAGGTGGGAGACACAGATGAAGTACAAGAATCTAGTGAGGAAGGTGGACAGAGATGAAGATCCAGGGGTCTGCTGCAGCCACAACACCTTCAGGCAGTAGGCAAAGTTGTGTGATCTTCCAGCTTGTCTCTCTCCACTGTGTCTAAAATCACACCCTCTCTTCAGGATCAGCACTATAACTTCATAAATCACATGGGAGCACCAGGCTCCTTCCAGAGGTCATTGAATCTGTCTGCCTTCTGTTCACACAAGTGAGGCACTGTAGGGTGGGACACAACATGGGATAGCAATCTGGGTGGCGTCTGGTGATGCTGAGATTTGTTCCTCAGCCCAAACCTTGGTGTGAGAGGAGCTGGCAGTCATGGGGCAAAAATCCTCAACTTTTTCAGTGTCTCAAATTACACCATTAGAACTCAAAAAAGAGGCCTGGTTTGGAGACAAGAGACCAGGTTCTGCCACTGTGTGTGTCACCTTGGACAAATCACTTCTGCCTCTGGGTTTCATTTTACTATACAAGGATAATAATTCCCTGTTCCAGCAGATTATTGTGCTGGTATCTGGGAGAGGATGGGAGCCAGCCTGGTGTGGCAGTTCAGAGTTTGTTCTAGAGCCAGGCTGTCCGGATTCTGCCCCTTACCAGCTGTGTAACTTAGGGCTTATTGTGCCACTTCTTTGTGTAGAAGAGGGATGATAGCAGTTCCTACACCACTGAGTTGTGGTGAAGATGAATGACGCGATGTGCCTGGCACACACTGCTACTGTGTCATGGACAACGGTGGGAACCAAAAAGAGCCCAGCGCTCCCTCATCCCTGTTCAGTGTTCACAGCGCCTGAGGGAGGGAGAAGAGATCCAAGGAGAGGGAGCTATGGTGGGCTTCAATTTCTTCCCGGGGAATAACAGCAGAATCCTTAAGGATAATCTGCTCCCACCTACAGCAATGGACAGAGCTACTCACCTGAACCAGAGTTGGCCCAGGTGAGCCCTGGCACAGCAGGTGTTTGAGGGAAGAGACACAATTGAAAGGGATGTGGGAATCATCTAGTCCTCTTTGCTTTTTATACAGATAGGACTGGGGAAAGATGAGGCCCAGGCAGAGAGGAGGGACGGGCCACAGAGAGAGTTAGGGCAGAGCATGGACTGCAGCCCAGGTCTCCAGCACCCATGGCCTAGCCTTGACCTTGAAAGGACGGTGAGAGGGGAGCTCTGAGTGCAGTCATAGACACGGTTCTGCAGCTAGAGGAGGAGCAGCTGCAAGGGAGCACTTTGTGGGACACAGTCCTTCCCTCCCCCCACCTCAGTACAGCTCACATTTCTGTGGAGCCTGATCAGTGGCCTTCTCCTGTGAGGGAGGGGACAGGCCCAGACTAGAGGGCAGATCTGTCACCCCACCCTGCCACATATATACATTCAAGTGACGGGGCCCAATCCCAGGGCAGCCTATCCATCCACCCCTAAACTGGACACAACAGATGCCTGCATTGCTTACCTGAATTATCCAGATGGCAGGGCCCAGACTTACAGTGCTTATCTAAAGAGAACAAACAGCAAAGAATCAAAGGTTCAAGGGCTTTCAGGACAGAAGGGACCTCAAAGGCCTGACTGGGCCTGGAAAAAATTGGTTCATTTTTTTCTGTAAGTCTGCTCCCTTATGATGAGACTTCACTTGGCTATGTTTGACTTGACCTGGGAGCAGCTGGGTCAGAAGAGGGGTGGCTGTAAAAGCAAAGGTCCATTTTGGTGCCTTCCTTTTGCTCACAGGACCTGTGACTTGGCCTCCGCCACACCCACGTCTCCCTCTCCTGCCTTATTCTAGCCAAGAGGAGCCTAGTTTATGTTCTTTGTATGTCTTCTTCCATTAACCCATCCTTGCTCATGAAGTTCCCCTGGACGAGGTCCAAAGTTCTGGCCAACCACCTGCCTCTAATTTTTGAAAACAGCCTCACAAGCCTCTGGACACCACTTAACTGGGAACAGCATCTCACAAGTACACTCAGGGATTAAGCACCCGGGCTAGTCCTGATGGTTTTTCCTCTGATACGCACATTCAAGACCCGCCTGACCACAGCCTGGACTGGAGATGAGGGGCACAGCACCGACTGCTTTCTCTCCCACTAACCCTAGACACAACACTACACCTCATCATTCTATTCAGTCTAATAAATGTACTCCTCTCAGAAAACGAAGTTGGGGCTGTTACTGGTTTCTGGCAATGGCAGTCTGCATGTGGAGACAGGGGCTAGGAATTTCATTCCTTTTCAGCTTCCAGCTGGAGAAAGGCCAGCAGGATCTGCTTGCCCACTCAAATGGCCAAAGACCCCTGCCTTGGTCAGGAAACCCTCTTCAGGCTCCCAAGAAGCAGAGGTATTGGAGAAACTCGTAGAATGTAAACAGATAAGGTGTGCCATCTAGTGTAGCAGAGCTTGGGGTGTGGGAATATTAGCTTAGATACCCCAGGGACAAGAAGGGAACTGCCTGGGAATGTTCTGTCTCCCCTTGGGTAGAAGGAGTAGAGGAACCGGTGGATGTAACTGAGCCCTTCTCACTATTCGTTTGTTTTTAATATTTGTGCCTGTACCCCCTGAGGTCTGAGGTAAAGGAGTTAGCCTAAGGCCCTCGTGGGTGGAGGAAGCCCACCTCCCGCCCATGCGCAGACCGCGTGCGCGCCTCACCTTTGATGTACTCGCAGTTGTACGTACTGCGCTTGCCCCGGGCCCGGAGATAGATGCGGGCCGGGCCCTGGGCGGGGCGGCTGGCGTTGACCACCTGGAAGGTCTCGAAGGGGGGGATCAGTACCTCCTCCTCTGCGGGGAAGAAAGAGTAGCTCTTGATAGGGGCCCCGAGGCAGGTCCAGATGCCAAACAAGGTGTCCTGACCAAAATTCTGGGCCGCAGAATTTTGCAAGGACGCGGAGGCAAAGCCCCCCAGCCTTACAGTGGCCCCGGGCCCCACTGGCCTGAAGCGCATCCCAGTCACCCCTCGAAACACCTGGTGGCACTGGCCCCTGCTCAGCAGCTGCAAGGCCTCGGTCAGCAGGAAATGGAGTGTCTTGAAGGAGAAGTGGCGGAGGTAGTAGTCCCGGGAGCGGCCTGCCTCGCGCACGGCTGCATTGAATTCCTTGTGCAGGGGGCTACTGGCTGTGTAGGCCAGGAGGGCCACCGCGTGCTCATCGCGGAAGCCCGGGGGTGGCGGGGGCGGCAAGGTAGTACTCAGGCCCCACTCTCGCACCCAGGCCTGGCGCTCCTGCCACTGGCCGCTTGCCAGCGCCCATCCGTCTGCAAACACTTTGTTGGCCTGGAACTCAGAGCGGTTGAGATCAGTGAGAGCGGCTTTCATGGCCACTGAACAGCCAGCGTACTGGTCATCAAAGGAGGCCAGGGCCATGTCCAGGGGCATTTCTTGAGAGAAGAGGTCTCTTCGTTTGATGCGGTGGTTCTGGACCTATGGGAAAGGGAGCATGGGCCCCTGAGAGAATGGAACCCTCATCATCCAGCTGTTCCTCCACTGAGGTGTAGCTTCTGTTGCTGAGAAAGGTTCTAGGGCCCCAAACACAGCTGGAGGGGAAGAGGATTGGATACTACTGGCTGCAAGCTCCCTAAGACCAGGAAATCTTTGGGCATTTTCTGTTCTTCTGTCCAGAGTCTAGAAAAATCCAACAATTGAGCTCCCTGTTTGGATGAGGACAGTGGAGGACGACCATACCTGAAGTGCTTCCACAAGGCCAAAGGACAGAAGTAGCAGAGACATCGTGGCAGGAGTCTGCATGTTGGAGGTGACCCTGGGCAAGTTACTGTCTCTCTTTGGATCTCTTTGGATCTCAGGTTCCTCATCTGGAAAATAGAAATGTTAGTCTGTTTGTTTTAATAAACATTATTCGACACCTAGTTTGTGCCACTTTCCGTGCTAGGCACAGAGAAACACAAGATAGAAATGGAGACTCAGAAGAGAGGACCTTTTTTTCCTTTCCTTTTAAATATTTTATTGTTCTTTCATTGAAGTTTATAATCCAAGTCAACTTGTCATACAAACCTTACACATACACTGGCTGTGTACCTCTACCTGCTCTTCTTGTACTGTGACAGCACACTCCTTTCTACCCTGTATTGCCCACGTCCATTTATCTAGCTTCTGTACGCCTTTATCCTCTCATCTTTCTCCTGGACAGGAGCTCCCCAGTTAGTCTCATGTATCTACTTAAACCAAGAAGCACATTCTTCACCAGTATCATTTTATGTCTTATAATCCAGTCCAATCTTTGTCTGAAGAGTGGGCTTCGGGAGTGGTTTCAGTTCTGAGCTAACGGTGAGTCTCAGGGAGCAAGTGTGTTGATCCATCAAGTCTGGAGAGGACCGTTTTTGCTGAAAGGAACATGGGGGACTTCTTGAAGGAGGTGATGTGTAAACAGGGTCTTGGAGGATGAGTAGGTGACTTACACCTCAACAAGTGAAGGTGGCGAAAGAAAGAATTGTGATTTAGGGTAGGAAAGGAAAAGCAAAGATATTGGTGGTAGGAACTCGTAAAGAGAGAAAGTGTGCTATCTGGTGTGGCAGAATAGGGCTGTGGGAATGTTGCAGAGACTGGGGCCAAGCATGAAGGTACTTGCTGCTATGGGAATGGGTCTGGTCTTCACCTCATGGGGTGGTAAGTTGGAACAGGGGTGGATCCTAGGGTGTTAGCTGGTGGGGCCGTAGCAGGACTCCAGTGACAGGCTTAGAGCAGAGCCTGGGCTTCAGAAGTCCTCCCGTCTCCTTGCAGTCCTACTTTAGACTGAGCCTTCCAGGACAGGGACAGATACAGTTTCCCGGGAACAGGGAAAAGGGTGGTGGGAGGAGAGTACAGACAGTACCTGCATCTCTGAGGTAAACAAAAGGGAACCTGAAGCCCCCTGTGAGTGGGTGTGTGGAGGGCCTGAATGGCCCTAAGAGGGTGGCATCCATTCTTGGGTCAGGATCAAAATGGGTGGTTTCTGAGTAATTGGATTCTTTTCCTTCTTCCCTCTGTTTATGTTTATTACAAAGAAATGCGTGCTTGTTTGTTAAAAAAAAAAAAAAAGGTATATAGATCACCCAGTCCCGCCTCTTTTTTGTCTCCCTCCTCATCTGTCTTCTCCATGCCTGTCTGTGGAGGGAGGGGTGACCAGTGATACAGTCCTCTGTACAAGGACTTTTTTCTATGCGTTTACAAATAATGTAATATTTGGTGGTGGTGGTGGTATTAGGTGCCGTTGAGTCAGTTCTGACTCATGGTAACCCTATAGGTCAGAGTAGGTTTGCCTCATAGATTTCAAAAGAATGCCTGGTGGGTTTGAACTGCTGACCTCTTGGTTGGCAGCTGTAGAACTTCACCACTATGCTGCCGGGGTTTCTACAAACATGCACAGTTTTTTTGTATGCCATCTTTTTTTAATCTTTTCTTTTTTTTTCAAAAAGAAAAAGGGAAGATGCTTCTGCATGCAAATTTGATAACTTTTCTAGGAAGCAATATATCATAGACTTCCTTCAGTGTCATTGTGCATATATCTACCTTGTTCACAGTGTAAGTGAAATTATAATTTAAGCATTTCCTTATTGATGGACACTTCGTTTTTTCCTACTTTGTTGATAGTATGTATAATATTGCATCCATGTATGTAAGTCCTTGTGTCCTTGTGTATACCATCATAAGAAAGATTTCTAATAGGAAAGGGAGAATCAAAGACTATACATATTTTTGTTTTGATAGGCACAGTCGAATTCCCATCCACACTCTACCAATTTGCACTTTATCCATCTTTGCCAGTGCTGGTTATTAGTGACCTTTTCTCTAAATTTTCATGTACTAAAACAAAAAACAAAAAAACTTGTTGCTGTGGAGCCACGAAGTTGATTTCAACTCATAGCAACCCTATAGCATGGAGTAGAATTGCCCCACAAGGTGGCTAGTGGATTAGAATTGCCTACCTTTTTGTTACCAGCCAAACACTTAACCACTTCACGAGGGCACCATAGTTATCATGTAATGATGGGCAAAAATGGTCTCTAGTTTTTAATTTTCACTTCTCTGACCGCTAATAAGATTAATAATAACTTGATTTTTAATATTTTTATTTTCTGGGAGAGAAACCCCAAAACCAAACCCACTGCCATCGAGTTGGGTCCAACTCATAGCAATCCTAGAGGTCAGAGTAGAGCTGCCCCATAGAGTTTCCACAGAGTTCCTGGTGGATTTGAACTGCCAACCTTTTCGTTAGCAGACATAGCACTTAGCCCACTATGCCACCAGGGTTTCCTCAATTTTCTAAAAGGTAATCTATTTTTATTATTAAAAAAGTTTTTTTTATTATGATTGAATGAAAATGTACATTCCCATATAAATTTACATGCCCACCTGTATGCAGCTCCCACTGCTCTCCCAGCTTGGTGACTCCTCTCCGCTCCATACACGTCTTTCCTCCCAACAATCTCCTATCCCCTCCTCTCCACCCACTCCCCCCCTGCCTCCAGTAAGAGGTCAGCAGGATGACATCCTATAGATGCATGGAACCATAAAGTGCACACATGATATGGTCACTCTGTGTCACCAAGTCCAATCCATTCTTGTCCAAAGAGTTGACTGCCATTATGATTTATGGACAGGGGCAGCATCAGGGCCAGGGGCCAGGCTCCTAGGGGAACTCCGAGGCCCCTGGATCATCAATTGCATATTTTTATTATTCAAAATTTAGACAGAAAAAGAAGGCATACAGTGAAGTCTTCTACCAGTTCCCTGGCCCAACTGCTTCTCCCCAGAGGCAACCAATGTTCTTATGTATCCTTTCAGAGATAATTGCTGTGTATACAAGCAGATTCACAGGCATTCCTTCTTTTCCACAAATGGTTATATAATCAGTGGGTCTTTATCTTTGGGTAGTTGTTCAAGTTGAAATGTTTCCTCAGAAAATAGCTGTTAGCACCTTCACAGACTTTCAAAGGCCTACATTTTGATAGTCAGTAAGTCTAAGACACTAGAATGCTATGTGTCTGTGATTCTATGAATCTCCAAATCTAAGGTTCTGTGATTGCCAATATATGATTTAAGTTGAGGTGTGAGCTTCTCTGGGGAATGGTTTAGCAGTAGTTTTTATCAAATTCAACATGTCCAAAATGGAACTCATTATCTCCTCTGCTTCAAAGCCTGCTTATTTGTTTATTCAGCAGAAATTTCCTGAGCATCTGTAATAAGTAAGGCACTGCGGATAAAACTGTAAACCATAAAAGTAGCAAAATGAACAACAACAGTAACAACATTGCATTCCTGTTTCCTTAAGGTCTTTTAAGGTAGTGATGGACATGGGCTGTATACTAATGTGATGTAAGTTACATGTGATACATGCTACAAATGAACAAAAAGAGCCTACCTGAAATTAGTACCAGGAGTAGGGTATAAATGAAGAGTCAATAAAGGGAGGCACAGAGTATATGGAATTTACATAGCATCATGATGGGATGTAAAGCATGAGATACCCCTCCACATTCTAGGATGGACTGACAGTGTGTGACGGCCAAAAACAACGTGAGCTCTTACCCCTGGCCTCTTGGAATCCACCCAGAAAGGCAGCTTAGGAGGGCTTGGTAGCTCCTGCCATAGAATATTTTAAGTAGAAGGAACCCAAGGACAAAGGATTTGGGTGACTGTCTTTAAACAGCATTAGTTTGCAGGTACAAGCTGATCAAGCACAGGGGAATTTCCAGGGTCCCAATTTCCAGCAGAAAAGGAATGAACTCTAAGCCCAGGCTCCATGGAATGAAGTGGGAAAGGAAACAGGGCCTCTGTGGAGGAAGCCTGTTGTTAGAAACCTTTGCTGCAAGTAGCTGGTGCTTGGGGATTGCTGAATGACAAGTCCCGAAAGATCCCAACAGTGAGATTTTGTTTCCTGTAATGAAGGTGTGACTGCACCTTGGCCACTTGTTTGCACTAACTTTACTGTGGTTTCTGACCTCCCTGGCAACTGGCTATCCTGCTTGTTCCAGGTTCCTACATAGGCGCATCCATATGATAAAATCCTTTCTAGCCAAGGTAACTTTACTGAGTTTTTGTGGTTTCCAGTCAAAAACAGTTTAGCAAAAACATGCTGCTTTTATATTAGGATTGGAGTGTCAGACTTTGAGAGTATTTGATTCTGAGTCTAAACTTCAAGATGTTCTGAACACAAGCTTCTGTGACTCAGATAGTCTAAGGTGCTAGGCTGTTCTTCCTAGGTTAAGGGACAAGGGGAACAAATGCCCCATTTGGAATGCCTTGGGAGGTAGGTAGCCCTCAGCACTATCTACATCCATCACACCACAGACCCCCTCATATAGGAGTTTGCTCAAGGCTCAGCTAGGAAGAAATCAACATAGGAGATGTGGAGGGCCCCAAATACAAGTTTAAAGTGAGGTCCCAACGTACCAGTTTCCATGGGGATGGCTTCCCAGGCTCTGTGTAGTCAGGCCTGTTGATCTCACCAACCTCATCTTTGGCCTTTGTCTCTGAGTCTGCTTTTGGGAACCCAAACTGAGACAGAGGCTCTTCTTTTGGGTCACAAAATACAAGAATGTGGAACAGAGCTGCTGCTTCAGGCTGGACCCAAGAATGAACACATGGGGAGCACACCTGAGCACAACCCATGAGAAGAACCCTGCTGAGCCACACAGGTGACCCAAAGCCTGAAAATTAACCAATCCACAGTCAACTTGAAGACTCATGAGAATAAATGCTTCTTGTGTGCCACTGTGACTTTGTTTCCTGTAGCAAAATGATTATGCATTGAAAGCTCACTGAGCTAGTTGTATCTCACTGCTGCCTCTCCACTTCCATATTTCTGTCTCCACCCTGCCCCGCAGAGATAAAGTCCTAGAGCAGGGAGGGAGAACTGTGAAATCTGAAGGAGGACATGGGACAGTTTAGCCTAAGTAATTCAGAATTACTAAATCGATTCTGCTAGATTTGGTGTCTGATAGGATACAGGGAATGAGAGGGGAAAAAAATCAAGAATAACAACCATATCTCCTTTCTCCAACCTGTAAGCACAGAGGAGCAGTGTAAACTTGAACAGCTTATCATGTTCACCACTGTAGTCCCCGGAATACCATGGTACCAGGTATGCAGTGGGTGCTCAATTAAAAATGTATTGAATGAGTAGGTTTGGAGGGAAAATAATTCAGTTTGGAACATGTGGATTCTCCGGGGGCAGATGTCCAGGAGGTGGCACAATGGACAATGTAGAAGAGACATTTGGGGGTCATGGAAGTATGTAAGTGAGGAAAGGGATGATGTCCCCAAGGAAGGAGGAAAGAAGGCTGAGAGCAGAGAGAGCTCCTTGAAGGGTGAAGCCAAAGCACAGATGGAACAAGACTCCTCAAGTTCGAACCTTCAGGTTCTTCACTTCTGGCCCTTGAGTTCTGTGACATGCTCCAGTATCCTTGTTCCTCTTTAGGCTTTATGAAGCTCAGGGTGGTGTCTGCTAACTTGCCATTGGAAGCGTTTCCTGTAATACACTATCCTCATTAATCACTCAGTCACCCAAGCTGGTTACTCAGGTACCCATTCGTTCACTCATTCATCAAACATTAATGTAGTTGGCAACTACATTAATGCTGGGCAGAACTAATGCTCTCAACCAATGCTGGGCAGAACGCAGAAAAGTTCTAGCTTCTTTCCTTTCTCCACCTTTACTGCCCCTGCCTGGCTCAGGTTGGCACCTGCCTCCTCACTGAACCCGCTACTGTATTGTCACCCCTGCTAAGCCACCCTCCACAGAGCAGGGAGAACAGTGCTTCTAAAACACAACTCTGGCCTTGTTGCTTACCTGCTTAAAAATCCTCTGTGCAAAAACTAAGTGGAAGAAATATCTCAAAATACAGAATAAAAATGCAGGATGAAAACTGTGAGGGAAAAGACGAGAATGAGAGCCTTGGTCCCAACTCATCTGAAGCAAAGGTGAATGAAGAACACCAAAGACACAAGGAAAATATTATCCTAGGAGACCAAAGGGACACATAAACCATAGATTCCATCAGCCTGAAACCGGAAGGACTAGATGGTGCCCAGCTGCCACCAATGACCACCCTGATGGGATATAGCAGAGAGTCCCTGACAAAGCAGGAGAAAAGTGGGGTGCAAAACTTAAGTTCTAGTAAAAAAAAAAAAAGTCCAGACTTAAAGGTCTGACTGAGAGTGGAGGGGCCCCAGAAAACATGGCCTTCAGACTTTCTTGGTAGCTCAAAACTAAAGCCATTCCTGAAGCCAACCCTTCAGACAAAGATTAGACTGGACCATGAGACATAGAACGATACCAGTGAAAAGTGTGCTTCTTAGCTCAAGTAGATACTTGAGACTAAATGGACAGCCTCTGTCAGGAGGCAAGGAGGTGAGATGAGAAGGCAGAAAGGGACAGGAACTGGTTCATGGACATGGGAAATACAAGGTGGAAAGGAGGAGTGTGCTGTCACTTATCTGGAGAGCAACTAGGGTCACATGACAAGGTGGATAAATTTTTGCATGAGAAACTAGTGAACTATAAATTTTCGCTTAAAGCGCAATTAAAAAAAAACAAAGATGAGAACCCATCCAAGGAGAAAATAGCAAAACATCAAAACCAACTATAAAGTTCATCCATACTGTCAGGACGGAGCCCAACTGCCTTACCCAGGCAGTTGAGGCCATCCGTGACCTTTTCAGGTTTCCACCACCTGCACTTGACTTCTGCAGTGCAGAAAAGTTCCAGGCACGACTCCACTGTTTGCCTCACAGTGGCTCCAAATGCACTGCCCTTCTGCCTGAGATGCCCTTCTCCTGGCTACTCTTTCTTCAAGGCTTAGGTCAGGCATTACCACTTCCAGGGAGCCCTCTGACTCTGGTGGGCTCCCATATCACTTTGTGCTTCTCCTGTCACCCCCTAATCACACCATGCTGCACTCGTGTGTGTGTGTCTCCCCTCCCAGCCAGGTATGACCAATTCTTTGTTCCCAGGGCTCCGTTTGCCACCAGGTGTAGATGAGCCCTCCAAAAATGTTTCCTGAGTCTGCAAGGCTTTCAGGGTATATATAGAACAGTATAGATCACTGCAGAGCAGGTGGACTACTGATCTTGGTGACCAGTGTTGAAGAAACATGAGGTTGAGGAGGGCATGGGAAGCGAGGAAGTAGAGATGCCGGGGCAGCCTCTTTTCATAGGCCGGGTGCATTGTCCTGTCCTTCTCCCAGTCCTGCCCAGGGCACAGCTTTTGTTAGTGTCTCCTCATCCAGGCACTTGCTGAACATTCCCTTGCGAGAGAGCTCCTTGCAGTGACCCCAAATATCTCCCCAGGATGCCTCCAAATGCCTAGTATCCCTAAGTCCTCACCTCCCCCAAAACTTTCCCTTGTGTGTTTGAAAACTCCATTAATTCTCCAAATTTCCCTCAAAAAACCCTTGCCCTGCCCGGCCCCCCAGAAGGAGGATGATGCACTCCTTACCTGGACCTTCTTCAGGGAGGGGAAGCCAGTGCACTGGCCACCAGGGGAGGGATAGGACAGGCTTCTCCTTTATACTGTCAATCCCCCCCTCCACCTTCCCCCCACAGCTGCTCGGAAATGTGATACTTGTCCCATCTATTTCTGGGTGTCTCCTCAAGGGTCAGGATCACCAGCCTCCACCCAGTCCATCCTGGGCCAGAGCTCCTCATATGGAAACGGGAATCCCTGAGGCCAAAAGGTGGGCCAAGGGAGCAAAGATCCAGGCTCTGACAACCCCACTCAGAAGCACCCCCACCCCAATTTGGTTCTTTGCTCTGATCAGCCAAGGGGAAGAGAGGGAGGAGGCCTTGGGGAGCATCTCCTGACTTTGCATTCCTTTCATGTGAACTCTGAGCCTCACCTTAGACGCAAGGACAGATTCCTGGATTAGGGAGGCTGGGTCCTGGGTCTCATCTCCACCACTGACTTGCCATGTGACCTTGGTGAACCTCTGTCTCACCCTGGACCAATGTGCAGTGAGTAGATTTGACTCCATTTTGGGGGGGTTCAGATTCCAGGATGGGAGAAGCAAATCCCAAAGCCAGAGGTGAGGAGAAGAGGACAAAGCGGTGATTCTGGAACCAGTGACTGTCCTCACTGCCCCCAGACTCAATCTTCTAATTCCAGCAAATGCACACACTGAGGTCCCGCCAGGGAGAAAGGCAGGCAGGGTATTTAGGCAAGATGCTGGTTTTCATAATGATGATGAACAATACAAAGACTCCTGAACTTCTAACTTAGGGAGACTTTGGGGTGACGGATCACATTGGAAGGGGGCAAATGAACTCGTCCTGAAGCGGTGTTTGCCTAACACACACTCTGTTTGGGGAGATGCCACTCTTTCCATCTCTCTCCCAAGCTTGGAGGAGTTTGTCTTCCTGTTTTGGTCCACAGGAAGGATTTGGGGTGAAAGAGACTTTATTTGGCTGACAATATGAGGGAATGGGGGGACAAGCATGGGGCTAAAGGAGTCAGACTAAAATGGAGGCCTTTGGGCACCACATGCACCCCAGCTCCAGCAGGGGTCAACTCTTCGATTCAGACAGTCAGGACCACCGTTTCCTCTGGCCACTCTGGGGCACTTACCGTCCCATCCGCTGGACTCAGGCTGTCGAAAGCCCTTCCCAGAGTCGTTGACTAATTCCCAGCTGGCCCCCTTCTCCCATTACCTCCGATGGAGCATCCAAAACTAGGAGCCAGGGTATTTATAGACAAGACCAGAGGAGGTGGGGGACAGCTAGTGTTTATAAACATTGGGTCACCTGAGTCTGAGAGTCACCCTCAGAAAGGGGGTCTGAGGGCAAAGGGGTGAGGCTAGACTTTCAGGATCGGAGAGAAAGAGCTCTATATCTGGCCCAGCTCTGCGGACTAGGGGCTGTGGGGGAAGGGGACTCAGTTACTGGAGACTTAACCTACCGCACGGGGGAGCACATGCAAATTTATGCAAATCGGCGAGTGCCCAAGCGTGACCTCTAGGCGGGACCCTCACGGGGGCTCCGTGGCCTAGCGGTCCCCCGGGCCTGGCCAGCTCAGGGCCCAAACAAGGAAGAAGCCAAGTCTCACAAGTTCACTCCCCACCCCAAAGCCAAAAAATGTTCCCCAGAAAGTACCCATTGTCCTAGCGAAAGGGGCTTAGGTTCCACAGCCCCCTCCTCAGCCACGCCCGCTCCCCACAACCCCCGTGTCCGCTGTAGGGGAAGGGCGGTGTCGGGTTACAGCCGCCGCGGGGGCTATAGTTAGCGTCGGGTACTTTATTTATCAGTGGACTCCGGGACTGCGCAGCGTCCGCTCAGTCCTGAGCCCCTCGGTTTACGCCGAACACCAGCGCTCTTGCCTGCGCTCTCCGCTTCCCGCGACCACCAGGTGGGTCTTCGGCCCCGTCCCTGTCTACTGTCCAGCGGAGCCGAACTAGGGCCCCACCTTCATCATCGCCAAAAACGCCCCTGGGCTGGAGACACTGAGTATCGGGCATCCAGGAGTCTGGGGACCGGAACCCTGCGTTGTGCTGGGGGAACAATAAAGGCCAAGGCCCTGCCCACGTTCTCAGGCCTGCCCTTGAAACCACCCACACCCTGCCAGGGCCCAGTCCTGGCCCAAGGGCCCCTCACACGGCGGAAGGGGTCCAGATCTCGGCATCTCAGCCCATCAAAGCCTGGACTGTACCACCACTGGCCCCACCCCCGCAGGACCTCGCCTTCCAGGGTCTCCACCAGGAACAATGTTGGTGGCTCTGCTGATTGCCCTCAGCTGCATGGGCCTTCACACCCTTTGGCAGGTAACTCCGGGGACCTATCCGCTGTCACTAGCGTAGTTGGGGGACAAACCCCAGAAAGATGAAGTGGGAAGCTGTTTCAACACTTTCTCCCAGAGAACCCTTCTCCAGGATCCCATTCCTCTTGGTCATCTTCCACTCAGGAACCTCCATCTCTGCGGGAAGTTGGCATCACCACGCCCCACTCCCCACCTCCACCCAGAGTTCCCTGAGTGCCCCTCCTTCCTTCATGCCATCCCTCCCGACTGATTGTCTCTAAATTTCTCCTCTGTGTTTCCCACTTCCCATCATGGGTTCAGTCTAGGCAAACCCCCCTGGGCTACCTGTGTGCTGGCAACCCTCACAACTAGGGCTTGACCTCCCCACTCCATCTTCTACCCCAGGTTTGGGGCTAAGAGTTTCTAAAACAGCACAGGACTCTGGGTTTTGGAGCTGACAGTGATGTGGTATGGTGGCTGAGGGCTTGACCCGTCCTCACTACACCTCCCCCAGGTTTGGTAATAGACCTTCTAAAGCAGAGTCACTGACAATGACTTAGTGTGGTCACTAAGGACCTGCTAGGTCCTTGAAAGAGGGAAGAGTGTCTAAGGAGGATGGGAAGGGGTCGGGTATCCAAAGTGGAAGTTGGCATTGGCTGCACATTTGTACATCATCTGTAGGCTACTTTTAAGGCCAGAAAAGCGTTTAGAGGTCATCTGGCCCCACCTCCCGTGGAGCACAGGAACCTTTCTAATGACAAGATGACCCATTTTAGGTTGTGCAGAATGAAGATCTACATGTTAATCCTCACAGTAATCCTATGAGGTTGGAATTATCCCTAATTTATAGGTGGTGAAACTGAAGCCCAGAGAATTTGAGTCTTGCCAAAGATCCCACAGCTGGTAGGTGATGAAGTCAGGGTTTGAAGCCATGTCTGTCTGACTCCAAAGCCTGTGTCATTTAAGCCTCTTCTTGAGCCCTTGCCAAACTATTTGCATACATCAGGTACTTGGGCACAGAAGGGAGATTCTGTATTTCTGAGCTGATCTGGCACCAGGACCTCTGTCCAGTGCTCTGAACTCATACCCTGTCCTGTGTAGCTCCTCTCTTTCTTACTTCCATAGGCCCAGGCTGTTCCCATCCTGCCCCTGGGCCTGGCCCCAGACACCTTTGATGACGCCTATGTGGGCTGCTCAGAGGAAATGGAGGAGAAGGCAGTCCCCCTGCTAAAGAAGGAGATGGCCCGCCATGCCTTGCTGCGGGAGTCCTGGGAGGCAGCCCAGGAGGCCTGGGAGCACAGGCGTCAAGGGCTCACCTTGCCCCCTGGTTTCCAGGCCCAGCACGCAGTGGCCATCATGGTCTACACCAACTCATCTAATACTCTGTATTCAGAGCTGAATCAGGCTGTGCGTACTGGTGGTGGCTCCCGGGAGCTCTACATGAGGCACTTTCCCTTCAAAGCCCTGCACTTCTACCTGATCCGGGCCCTGCAGCTGCTTCGGGGCAGCGGGGGCTGCAGCGGAGAAGCTGGGGAAGTAGTGTTCCGAGGCGTGGGCAGCCTTCGTTTTGAACCCAAGAGGCTCGGGGATTCTGTTCGTTTGGGCCAGTTTGCCTCCAGTTCCCTGGATGAGGCAGTGGCCCGCAGATTTGGTAATGCCACCTTCTTCTCTCTAAGGACTTGCTTTGGGGCCCCTATCCAGGCCATGTCTGTCTTTCCCGAGGAGCGCGAGGTGCTGATACCCCCCCATGAAGTCTTTTTGGTCACCAGGTTCTCCCAGGATGGAGCCTGCAGCCTAGTGACTCTCTGGAGCTATAATCAGACCTGCAGCCACTTCAACTGCGCCTATCTGGGTGGTGAGCTGTGCATGGGGAAATCACATGTCACATAAGCCAGGATGTCCCTACACAATTTCCAGGGCCTTCAAGGAGACCCTTCTGGTTAATGGGGAGAGCTGAGGGTGAGAATTCTGCTGGGGTTATTGTCCTTTGTGACTCAGATTTTACTCTATCTCAGAAGGTCCTGGAAGTGTTTTCTGGATCTGTGAATATGTTCATATGATTCACAGATGTTCTGTAAAGGCTTCAGCTGCTAACTAGTCTAATCAAGGAGGGTGTTTCCTTCTACTGACCCTAGACTTCATTAAAAGAACTTGGTCAAGGAGATTAGCAAGCAGAATGGAAAGAGGCAAAGAGTACTGCTTCAGATTTCAGGAGGCCGTGAGCTTGGTGGGGATGACAAGACACATAATAGCCCCAAGTGCTGAGGGGAGGAAAGAAGGAAGGAATGATGGGTTTGGGTGGGAACAGGGATGGACAGGTAATCTGGAAAGATTCTAGGGAAAGAAAGAGGAAAGCAAGTCAGAATTTTGCATTTAAAAGAAAAAGATGGATTGAGAGGAAGAATGGCCTGTTCTGGGGTCTGATGGGAAGGGAAGTTTGGAGTATGAGTATCAGTCTACATGGAGGCCTGACCTTGCTGTCTGTTTCAGGGGAGAAGAGGCGGAACTGTGTGTCAGCATCAAGTGAGTTACCCTCTTGCTACCTCCCTCAGCTGTTTCCAGTCCCCCTGCCAACATTTTTCCGTCTCTCTCCAGCAGGGCATCAGCCAGACTCACCCTCCAAGGAGGCCTTGTCTCTGCTCTCCTGGAAGACCATGCTTTTGGCCCCTGGGGGCTTCCAGTTCTCAAGAGCCGGCCCCTGAAAATCCAACACCTGTCCTTTAGGAGTCCTGGGAACCAGTGGCTCTCACATGAAGGGGGGCTTTGAACAGCCTGGAAGCAAGTGTATGGTTCTGGACCCAGCCCTAGCACCCGTCTCCCCGAGGCCAGCATGTGAGGGGACTTGAAGCTGTGGTAGGGCAGAGGGAACCTCACTATATGGGACAAACAGGGGTCGTGAGTGCTGTGATGGTCATGTGATTAAATGGTGTTGCTGTGTGGAGACATCAAATTTCATGACTGTTTTTTTCCATGAGGCCGGAACATCTGCCTTGCTCTGGCCATGCCAGATTCACTCATGAGGGACTGAAAAAGAATAACCTCTCATTCCCTGTCACATATTGTAACTTGTAAACCCAGAAGCTTTAACAACCAGGAGTTCCTCACAACAACCCTGAAGGCCCTATTTGTCAGATGAGGAATGAAAGGCCAAGGAAGAAAGCCCCTTGCCCATTGTCAGAAATTTAGTGTTGAAACCAGGTCTCCTGCCTCCTGGTCCAGAACTCTTTCCATCAAAGCATTTGATGAAACCCAAGGTAGAATGCTAGGCCCAAGACACCTGGGACTCAAAGCAAATCATTTTCCCTCTGCCCTGCTCTCTCTAGGAGGGGTTTCTTTGGGGATGGAGGGACCTCAAAACATCAAGAGGCAGCGATTCTTACACACTCTGCTGGCATCCAACAACAGAACTTTATTGAGCAAAGAAAGCAACACAGGCTCCGCTAGGCTCATCTAGGCTGTTCTACTCCACAACAGAAAAAGAGACCCTCTTGCTTCCTAGGAGTCTCCCTTGGTCCCCACACCCTCCTCCTGGAGCAGATCCCCAGCCCCCTGTGCTTCCTGCTCCCTGTGCACCAGCACTTGAGCTGACGAGGAGGGGCTCGACTCTCCAGAAGGTGAAGTCCTAGCCTCTCCAGCATCCTGAGGCCCAGTTGCTGAAGATTCCTGAGTTTCCATAATCCCTGGCAATGTTAGCTCTGGGGTCTCAGGGATGGGGGGCCCCAGGTTCTGGAAGCTGTTACGTACTCGAGTGATGTAGCGACTGAGGATGCTGGCACCATGTGGTGGCCGGGGTCTTCCTCCTTCCACCAGGGTCTGCCGTACCGCAGCCACCTCAGTTTGCAGTCGAGACACGGTCTTGGTCAACTCTGTAAGTCTGGTGCCCAGGTCTGCAGGAGATGCAGTACCGAAGGGAGTTCTCTTAGAAGATAAGCCTGCCCTGTGCCACTTCTACCCCAGTGGTATCTTTGGGGGTGCCCTGTCCAGAGGTCCCAAGGGAGGAGAACTGGAGGACTACCTGAAAGGCTGGGCATCAGGTGGGCAGGTAAATCTGGGATAGCAGCATAAAGATAGGGAAGGGAGATATAAAGGACAGTCTTGGGGCCAGAAAAGGGATCAGGAGTCACAGTCGTAGGGGTGGAGAAGCTTTTAATGGACAGAGACTGTACATCCACCTCTATCACGCCTCTCTCCAAGCTACACCTGCTCAGCTCGTACCCATCTTTCAGGGCTCAGTTCAAGTTCCAGCTCCTCCTTCCCTAGCTGCTTTCCATGATCTTCTCAAAATGACAGGCTCTTTGCCTCCTTTGGGTTCACCCTGCAATTCGTGCCTCTCTTAGCTAAGCTCCCTCTGCCTGGTACGATGGTCTCCTCACTGAATTGAAAGTTTCCCATGTGTCCTTGCTCACACAGCCCCCTACCCTTATTGCAGGGCCTGGAACGAAGGAGGACATAGCAATAAATGTTGTTTAAATGAGTGAGTAAATAAGTGAATGAGTCATGAATTAAGTGAATGAGTGAATGGGTCAGGGAGTAAATGAAAGAATAAATGAGCACGAGAGGGAATGAGAGCATGAATGAAGGATTAAGTGAAAAGAGTGGAATAAACATCTGAATGGGCCAGGGGGTAACTGAGTCAAGGGGCTACACTGTAGAGTTTGGCTTCTGAGGGTAGGATAGGACGGGGACACATAAATGCAGGCTGGGTGAGGGGTACCAGTCTAGGTGAGGGGTGCTTTTATCCCAGGTGAGCAAAGAACAGGAATGGTAACGGCTTGGAGATGGACCACGAACCTTTCCTACGAGTCTCCTCAAACTCACGCCGGGCAGTCTCTATGTAGCGCTGGACCAGGGCCTTGATAACACGAAGCCGGTAGGATCCTCGTTCTTCCTCCCCAGGCCCTGTCCCTGCCCCAGGATTGGCCTGGAGTGGGACAACAGAAGGGTGAGAGAGATTCCCCACCTCCAGCATCCTTCAGTCACCAGGTCACAAAGGACTGAAGCAGAGTCCAGGCAGCTTTTCTATCACTAGAGGCCACACCTAGACCCTGGTCTGTCCCCACCTGACATTGCAGTCCTGGATGGCAGAGGAAGAGTTGAGGTGTGGGGACTGGAAAATGACGGGGTGGTTGAGGAGCACAAAGCTGAGCTTCCTCTCCTGCCACCGACCCAACATTGGGTTACCCTGCATTGAGTTAGTCTGGGCTAACCCTGCCCTTCAAATTCTATAGAGTGGTAGAGCTAGGGATATAGAAAAGTATGGACCTGCTCTTGCATATGGTGTGGAAATCATATGTCATGGATTGAATTGTGTCGCCAGAATGTGCGTATTAATTTGGCTAGGTCTTGATTGCCATGGTGTGCACTGTCCCTGTGTGTTTTAAATCCTGCCTCTATGATGCGGTGGTTGTGCCAGTCAGGCAGGACTCAACCTGTAAGACTGTTTGTATTGTGCCTTGAGGCAGTCCGTTGGGATCTAAAGGGAAGGGAACCAAGGAGAGAGTTGGGGACTTCACACTGTCAAGAAAGAAGTAGTTCTGGGAGCAGAGCCTGATCTTTGGAGACCAGGGTCCCTGAGCCTCAGAAGTTCCCAGGGAAGACTGATGGCAAGGACTTTACTCCAGAGCCAACAAAGAAAGGCTTTCCTGGGACCTGACACCCTGAATTTGGCATCTTAGCCTACTTTACTGTGAGGAAATAGATTTCTCATTGTTAAAGCCATCCATCTGTGGTATTTCTGTCACAGCAGCACTAGATGACTAACACCTCATGTAAATTAGAATGATTCTGGGTCCAGTTTTAGGCCTTGAGGCAGTACCAGATGGGGCCAGATGCTGAAGAGTGGTGGCAGCAGTGTGGTAAGCAGAGCCCTGGACTTTGGGGGGCAGGGATACTGATTCAAACCCCAGCTCAGCCACTCAGCAGCTGTGGGCCTCAGGTAAAGTATTCAACCTCTCCAAACCTGAATATCTCCAAATTTAAAACAATGGAGATGGTATTAATGCTGGCAAATTGAAACCAAGTTTGTCTTGCCTGTCACTAGCCAAAAATTCAGAGACAGCGTGAGGTTCAAGGAATAATTTATTTGTAGATTTGCTATCAACCTGGAGGACAAGGAGCCGAAAGCTGTCCTAATTTGGGTTACATTTTTAATGGTTTTTATAGCTGTAAGTCAAAGGGGTAGGGGTTTGTCACAGAACAATAGTCAGGAGTCACAAGGTTTCATTACATCACAAGGTTTCATTACGTCTAACAAGTAATGTGGATTAGGAAGGGGAATGTAGACCTGTTAGTCTCGCCTGATGGTGGTCATTAAGGCAGAGAACAGAATGTAGCTAATAATCTCATAAGTGACTTTGGAAGAGGAAATCCGGTCTGAGGGAGGTTATTAAGGCAGAGAGTAGAATGTACCCTAATAACCTAAGTGACCTTTGTTAGGCCTTTACATTTACCATCACTAAAATCCACTTCTCAGGGAGGTACAGTACCTGACATAGACTAGGGGTCTACAAATTCTTAAGAAGTAATTATTTTTATTTATCTATTTTTATCTAATTTCTTAATACTATATAGTTAGCATCTTTGATAATGTTAAAAAGTAAAATGCTTTATTTAATATCTTAAGATAGAACAGGGACAGGAAGAGTTACAAAAGAGAATGATTCACCCTTTTTGGCTACAGAATATTAAAGCATTTTTCTTGCATAAAATAAAGAACTTGGGAAGGCCATTTCTTGAGAATGCAGGACTAGTGGGGGCGGGGGGGACACCTGACTGGATCTCCAAAGAGCAGGCTAGTGAGAAAGAAGCACTGGGGAGAAGGTGGGACCACAGTGGAGGTAACTGGAGAACTAAAGAGCCCCCTGGCTGGCTAGTGTGGGGGGATCTAGTGGTCACAGGACCGTGCATCGCAGTGAAACAGAGAAGCAGAGGGCCAGAGAAGAGGATACAACCTCAGGCAAAGCTGAATTTCACCCAAGGGTGGCAGCAACCCCACACATAGCTTACAAATATGCACTGGGTAACCTGGACAGGGTGAGGAAGTGGCTAGAAGATAAAAGGAGTAATTCCAGATTTGGGGGTCAGAGATCTGGGAAGGTGTTTAAAGAGATGTTCACGCAGGGTAGCCTGGGGCCAAGATGGGGTGGGAACTAGGAAATCTTGGGTATTTAGTTCTTGAATGTATCATGCTTTCTCCATGCTTTTACACAGTTTCTTGAGCCCAGAACTCCCTTCTCCATCTTATCTGCCCATCAATCTCCTGCTTACCCCCCAGGATTCTGTTCTGCCTTCAACATCTCAGTGAAGCCTCCCTGATTCCTAAGGCTGGGTCTGGGGCTCCAACAGCCCCCTGTGCTTTCTGTCATAGGCTTGTCATTCTATACAATTACAATCTGTTTTGTCTGTTACTCTAGACTGGTCAGCACCTAAGGGACCACCATCACGTATTCTTTGTTTCCAACACTGATGCGCTTTAGTAAGGATTCGTTGAAGAAACGATTAACCAACCAGAGTATCCGTGGACCCCCCAAGCCTTAAAGATGACTTGTGGCCCCACATAGTTGACCTAAGGCTGTAGCTTAGAGAGGTTCTCAGGTAAAGAGCTTTAGGGGGCTAAAACCCTCTCCAGACCTGGCACTAATGCTGGTCTGAATTAGGGGGGAGCTTTAATTCCCAAGTCAGACTGGGTTAGGGGCAATAATGATGGATCAGGGTTCCCTTTCTGGCCAGGCCCCCTCTCTCAGGCCTCTATCAGCCCTTTAATTTCCAAGTTTGTGGGGGGCATTCTTCCTTTGGCTCTCTACTATACTTTTTGAAAAAGGCCCAAATAGGTCTTGGCCAGTTTAGGGCAAAAGGCTTGTCTGGAGCTTAGAAGGAGTTGGTGGTTTGGGAGAAGGCGGCATGTATTTCTCTGTAACCTTGGTGACATCAGGGTTGGAAATTTAGGAAATGGCCAAAGCTTGAAAGAGGGAAAAGAAACCAGATGAGAGAGTGGGAACTGGGAAGAGGGTATCTGAAAAGACTAACAAGCCAAGATCGTGCAGACAAACAGACACAACAGATAGTGCAGTTGAAGGCCTGACATGCAGGAGACAAACAAGCAGATGAGGTACTCACAAAGGTGGGGACTGGGGGATAGCCTGGCTTCTTGGTTTTGCAGCAAGAGCAGCAACAGCAAATGAACCGGAAAATTCTCCTGAGAGATTTACAAGGGAGGTAGTTGTTAGAGGACAGGGCCTAGGAAATCTGGGACAGGAGCTGGGGATGAAGTAGGCTGGATCTTTGGGGAACTGAGAGTGAAAGCTCTGAGGTCATCACCTGAGAAGGTAGAAGACAGACTTAGGGGAGGGCAGAATGTTGAAGGGCACAGGCAGCGTCAGGCCTTCTCTGAAGTAGGACAGGTAGAGCTTGGAGCGAGCAAACTTCCACTCCACATCAGCATCATCCTGGGAAGCAGAAGGAAGGTGACTATACAAGGTTCACTTGGTACCCAGCCCCTTTGCTTACTCAATCTGCCTTCTCTTTTCCCCAATTCATATGCCTCTTATTCTCCATCATATCAACCACTTTCCTCTCCCCTATTCTTATTGAGATCCTCATTTAGTACCCATATTTTCCCTGCCCAACTTTGCCTTTCCTTTCTGCCACTACATTTTCTTTCACCCTTATAACACCCAGGCTATTCTCCAGTCTCCAAAGCCCTAACCCATCTGTCTCCTTCCCTCTCTCTTTGAATCTTCCCACTGATTTTTCCACAGCCCCCACCATCACCATGAAGTAGGAGAAACACCAGATTCGATGTCCAGAGGTTCTGATAACATTAATAAGATCCTCATCTTACAGATAAGGAAAATAAAGCCTAAAGAGGAGAAACTGTCTGAAGTCTCAAACAAGGCAACAGTGGAGAAAGAGTTGGAACCCCAGGGTCTTGAAAACTTTCATCCTATTCCTCTCCATCACTTCCCCCGGTTGCCTCCCTGCCCTAAGCTGACCTCCATTCACATACCTCAATCTTCTGGAAGGAGTTGGTGATCATGGCAATGAGCATGTTGAGCAGCACAATGACCATGACGATGGTAAAGATGCCGTAGAGGGCCCGGCCCACAAATTCAGGAACCAGAAACTGAGGCATATCTACCACGCTGTGCTCCTCCATGCCAAACATGGTCCAGAACAGAAACTGGAACGTCTCGTTGAAACTAACATGCCAGGCCAAGCAGGGGACAGGAAGTGAGGGGTGGGAGATGAGCTTGAGTTCCACCCAGACACCTGCTCGCTGCCCTCCAGGTCCCAGACAAAGGCGTTCTGCTGTCTTGAAGCCCTTTGGCCCACTGTGTCCTATACAGACATTAGCTATTGCTGAACTCCAATTTTGTTCTTTTGTTCAACTGATATTTAACTATGAGCACATAGTAGCATCACAGGTGCTAAAGATACAGCCATCAATAAGAAGAACATAGTCCCCCCCCAAAAAAGAAGAACATAGTCCCTCTTCTTGTGAGATAGAGACTAATTACACTAACATTTCAAAATTCTTCTAAGTGTTATGAAGAGGCAGCACAGGATACAAAGAGATGTAGAACTTGGGTGTGGCCTGGCCTGGGGATCAGGGAGGTTTCTTTGAGAACATGACATTCAAGCAGAGATTTGAAGAATAGGTGGGAGTCAGTCAGGTTTGAAAAGGAAGGTGGGGTCAAGAAGAGCACTACCCAAAGTATAGAAAAAATGGGAACGTTAGAAGAACTTAGAGGCCAGCACGGCTGGCTTCAGAGAGTAAGTGGCAAAGAGACTTTTGAGAAGTGAGGACCAGGAAATCAAGCATGGCCTTATATAATAAAAATGAAAGTCCTTAATATGGTCTTGGAGCAGTAGGAAGCCATGAAGTACCAAGAGGGGCTACCTAATTTATATTTGAAAAGACCACTTTGGTTGGTTCAAGTAGAATGGAAGAGAGGATGAAAGAAAGAGTAGAGGCACGGAGATCAGTTAAGAAACTGTTGCCATGGTCTAAATGATTATCTAGATGATGATGGTTTGAACCACAGTTGTAGCAACTCCAGGCCACCTCTTCCAGGAAGCCCTTCCTGGACTCCCTTCCTCATGCCCAGCTGAATCTGCATGTCTATTAGTCACAAGCAAAACCACAGACTCTCTCTCCTACTGTATTTTTTTGTGAATTGTCTCCTCCATCTCAATGCCAGTTCAGACTACTGTAACAACCTCATACTGGACTTCTGGCCTCAGTATTTCTCCTGTTAATTCATCCTCCACACAGCATCTAGGGTGTTCTTTCTAATGCTAATTTTATGTATTGTACCTCTACTTGTCAACCATTAAATGTTCCTAACTATCTTCAGTCCTGATGTCCACCATGCAGCCTGTCTGAGATTTTTAGTGAAAATACTTTTGACTTAATTACCTGCCACCCGTGAATGAAGAGCCCAGGAGGGTACAGTCTTCCTTTGCTACTGTGGAGTGACTGATGCCACCAGGGTCCATCAAGCAGGTTGGAATGAGTAGTTACTATCCCAGGCATGGCAGATGACATTCAAGTTGAGCTTTAACTTTAAGCTCTACAAACTCGAGTCCTTTAAGCTAACATTCTGAAGCTGGGACAAAAACAAGGATTCTTGGTAAGAAGGGATCTGAATAAAGTCTTTGTATATACTGTAACCATGAAAAAGCTGTACTCAGAATCCACAGGCCACAGCGTGGGTCCTTCAGCATCACCAGTGAAATTATCACACAGTTGCACTTATGTGACTTTATGACTGGATGACTGCTTGGAAGGCCAACTGGTGTTCCATGGCCTGCTAGAGAAAGTTCAAGCTTCCCAGCAGAACCTTTAGACTCAAAGGCCCGGCCCCTGTCACCTCTCCAGCCTCTTCTCACACAATTTCCTTCATGTGCTAACAACAGGGGAGTTCCTACTATTTCTCAGTGTACCTCCTTACTTTGGTATCACCCCATTTTGTCTGGGATGCCCTGTCTCTTCTCTGAAGTCCATGACCCTTCAAGGTACAGTCTAGATTCTCCTTTGCCTGTTAAGTCAAGACAGAGGAAGAGGTTTCCTCCTCTGAGCACCCTCCTTTTTTATAGCATTTGTTGTTGTTACGTGCTGTTGAGTCAATATCGACTCACAGTGACCCTATGTACAACAGAACAAAACACTGTCCGGTTCTGTGCTATCCTTACAATTGTTACGCTTAAGCCCACTGTTGCAGCCACTGTGTTAATCCATCTCATCATTCCAAAATTCTGCTATCTGTGCACATGGCTATATTCTTCATGGGACTGGGTCCAGTTTATTTCTCCTATCTTTGTTTCCAGTGCTAGAACAAGACCTGCTGCAAATACTATAAACAGATATAAACCCCAAAAAACAAAAACAAAAATCCAAAGCAAACCAGTGACTGAAAGACTAACAAAGCGAATTAATGTAAAAAGTGAGTGAATGAAAAGAATGAACAACGAATGAGTGAGTGAATTAGCAAATATGAAAACAAATTATTGGCCATATTAGGACAATCTGAACATCAAAAAGAATTATGACTGCAACGGATCATTGTATTTTAAAAGTTAAGTCCATAGTGATATTCAGAAAGGAAGAGGGGAGAAGAAAGTACTTCTTTATAGAAAAACACCAGCTATGAAAAGTAGAAGATACGACAGAAGCAGAAAAACACCATTTTCTGATCACCACTGCAATAACTGACTCAGGTAAAAAATCATCTGCAGATGCTAAAGCCAGTAGGTGAAAGTTTGCAAAGGTGAAGCTTAGTCACATAGTCTCAGTGTATTTCCCCACTGCTCAAAAGGGAAGATGTGCCTTTACAATGGAGAAAACCAAACCCACTGCCACTGAGTTGATTCTGACCCATAGCAACCCTATAGGACAGGGTAGAAGTGCCTCACAGAGTTTCCAAGGAACACTTGGTGGATTTGAACTGCCAACCTTTCAGTTAGCCTATGTAGCACTTGACTACTATGATACCAGGGTTTCCTTACAAGGGAGAGAGGTTTGCTAAATTCTGTCCTAAGCTGGTGGCATCATCGAAGAAACATGTAGACATCCTGTGCCTCCTGATATGACACAATGGGAAGTACACCTCATCAGCTAAGTTGTGCTCTTGCCAAAACAGATAAATCCAAGTTGTGGAAAATACTGTCTAAATAGTCATTTAATCCGCATTCCTCAAAAAAAAAAAATCACTTGTCCCCTGGACTTGCTGGTAGCCTAGAGCTGAAACCAGTACTGAAGTCAACACTTTAGACAAAGAATGGACACAGAGTGATGCATGTGGTGTGTATACTTTATGGTTTAAGATGAGGCTGTCTTACTGGTTTCTTTTTACAGGGGAGAGGAGAAGGTGGAAGGGCAGGTACAAGTATTGGTTGAGTGGATCCTGGAAGTAAAGAGTGAAAAAGAAGAGCATACTGTCACAGGGTGAGGAGAGCAGACAGAGTTGCAGAGAGGTGGGTACTCGGGGTTTTATATAAGAAAATGGCTTGGATTGTAAGCTTTCACTTAATCACAATAAAAAATTTAAAAATTCATCTGTCATGAAAGAATGAAAAGGTAGGCATAGTGCTCTAGATTAAAGGAAACAAAGTGCAGTAGATGACACTTGACTGGATCATCTTGGATTTTTTAAAAAGCTCTAAGGATTTTTTTTCTGGCAAGGGGGGAAATTTGAATGAGGACTGTATAACAGGTAATTCTATGGTATTAATGTTAATTTGTTTTAGAATGTTAATGGTTTTATGGTTATGCTTTTAGGAGACATACTGAACTACTCAGCCATGAAGTCACGGTGCCTACAACTAACTTTTAAATATTTCAGAAAATAAAATAAAGAGACCAATAGGTCAAGTAAATGTGATGCAACATTTAACAACTGGTGAAGGTAGATGAAGGGTATATGGATGCTCACTGTACTATTCTTTTAGCTTTTTCACAGGATTGAAGTTCTTCAAAATAAAAACTGAGGGGGGAAGTGAGAAAGTGAATCAATGAATGAGTAGATGAACAAATGACTTAGTGTCAGAGTGAATCAGTGAGGGAGAAAGCAAACAAGAGGATTACTGGCTTAATAAGTGAGGGAGGGAAGGGGAAGAAGAGTGACACTGAAGCTTCAAGTTGCAAAGTCCCCGATTCCCACTTGCCCATCCTGCCTCTGTCCCAGCATACTTGCCCAGCCGCTCTGTCTCCTGGTAGGGCACGTAGATGTTGTTGAGGCCACAGAGGAAGGCGGTCAGGATGATCATTAGGATGAACATGAACCTGACATAGGGCACAATGGGGAAGGGTCAAGGCAGGTGTCCTCTGTGGGAGAAGTCAGGCTCTGGGAAGAAGGTAATGGCCTCCTTAGCCTAGCCTCTCTATCTGATGGCTTTTAACGTTATTGCAGATAGAGGCAGTAGTAGTGCAACGCGAGAAGGGATTTAAAGTAGATGCCAAAGAGGTGCTCTCCTCCAAGAATAAAGGGTACTGAGTCCAATTAGTCAATGCTGAGGACTGTTTCCCAGGGAAGGAATGAGACGGTAATGTGGGACAGGGAGAGGTGGGAGTCCTTCTGAATAGGAGCTGTCATCAGATGAGGTAACCCTACTGCTGCCAAATTGATTCCAACTCATAGTGACCCTATAGGGCAGAGTAGAACTGCTCCATAGAGTTTCCAAGGAGTGCCTGGTGGATCTGAACTGCCAACCTTTTGGTTAGCAGACGTAGCACTTGATCACTATACCACCAGGGTTTCCAAGAGAGTTAAAGCCACATGTAGGGGTGAGTAAACCTATAATAGGCAGGGCTGGAGAGCCCGTGGGTGGAGTGGAAGAGTCTCCTTCAAGCTAAGCTGAGCTGAACATGGTCATAGATGTAATCAGAGCTTTTCGCACCAACATAAATCCACTCCAGTTCCACTGCACGAAAGGGGCTTCCAGGGGAGCAGACACTAACTAGGGGTCTGAATGGGCAAGAGGCCAAGTTTGACTGTAAATGATTAGATAATAAGCACTAAGAAGACTAGATAATGTCATGAGTTCAAAGACTGGTTTGAGGGTAGAAAGGAGCCAACGCAACCTAAGATCAGCACTATCACAACATAACTGGGAAAACCAAGGCCCACAGAGAGATCACACAGAGAGACAGAAACAGAACCATGGCTAGCAGGGCTCTTTCTGCTATCAGGGGTTCTTAACCTTTTCTGGGGTTTTGGGCCTCTTTGAGAACTGGATAGAAGTTGTAGATCCTTTCTGCAGAGAAACGTACATTTACAATTATACTCTAAATTCTGCTATAGTTTTAAGGGTTCACAGGTCCCTGGAGCCTATGTAAGGTACCAGGTTAAGAATGCCTATGTTATAGTAGAGCTGCAGAATTTCAGGAATTGAGTGGAGTCCAGCAGAGCAGATGGTGCTCTGAAGAGGGGAGGTACACACCGGACCATGTCATCGATCATCTTCCCAATGGAAATCTGCAGAGTGCCCAGTGACTCATGGGCTGGCAGAATGTAGGCCAAGCGGGTGAAGCTGAGCATGCTGGTGACAGCAAAGAGCACCTCAGCCAAGAACTGGGGATCCTCAGTGCGCCACTCGCTTCTCTCTGTGTAGGACAGATCAAGGGCTGGGGCCAAGGGCCAAGGAAGAGGAGGGACCAGGGATTCAGGACGAGGTGGGGCATCTCTCACCAGCAGTGGTGAAATAGTGGCAGGCAGTTCCATTCGGGGCATTCTGGCAGTGCACGTGGGCAAGCCCAGCTAGAAGGAGGCGCAGTGAAAAGGCTGCCAGGTACAGGGACAGGATGACCACATCCAGGAAGTTCCACCAGTCCAGGAGGTAACTGCGCAGGCCCTCAATCCATATCTCCTTACATTCAAACCAGAGGAAGCCTGAAAGCAGGGGCAGGGAGCCAAGACAGGGTGGGACAGAACTCTCTTCCTCCTTCCTGGTCAGAGCTGGATTACAACGTGAATGGGGGAAAAGCCACCTATGGCAGAAGGTGGGGGCTAAAATGTCACTGGGATAAGCTGACAGACCGTGAGCCTCTGATCTACCTAAGTACCAGTGATCTTAAGTGAAGATAACAAACACTCCTCCCTGATGCAAACTTCCTGGTGTGACCTGCACCAACGGTCACAGTCAGCTGCTGTCCAGAAACTGAGTATGTAACACCTGGGAGAAGCTGTTCATTGAAATGGACGGATTCCTTTTTTTTTGCTTTCTTTTTAATTTGAAGTTTAAGTCTTTAATACATCTGAACAGTTTGGCCTTGAAAATCACCAAACAACTTAAAAGAGAAGTAAGAACTTTTAAAGAGTAAAACCATTTTTGTGTTTTCTTTCTGAGCAGTGATTCTGCTTTGGCCAGTGCAAGTGAATTACCAAGTACACTGTTACCAGAAAATCACTTTTTCTCTGCCCCCGACCAAAGAGTGCCAGACAAATGCTTAAAGAATGTTGCTTTGAAAGGCCTCTAAATGACCAGCCTGCTCAGGGCGCCAATGTCTGGGCAGAATCTGGGGCTAGACCGAGTGAGGGGGGCTCGGAAGTTGGACGCCATTAGCCAAGTGACCCTGTCACACTGTATCTGTCTCAGTTCTCTGGATGCAACTGGGTGCCTTTTCATTCACTCTTCCCTCCACCTCAAATGTGCTTCCCTACTTTTTTGAAGCTTGTTGACCTCCTCGGTGAAGCCTACCCCGGCCAGGCAGAGTGAGTTGCTCCCTGCTTGTTTCCGCAGCATCCTGTTCAGCTCGGTGACACAACGGCTGTAGGGTGCTGCAGAATCTCACTCCATGGGCCTCTGTCCTCTCTTCCTGTCTCCCCATGAATGGGAGACATTCTGCTCTTGCTTCTCAAGAGCAGCGACTACATCTAGCTCATCTCTTTGTCCCCAGTACTCAGATCAAGGCCCAATACTCACTATTATAAAATACTTACTGAGTTCCTACCATGAGTCATTAGGCTCGTCGTCCTTGTCCTCCTGGGGTCTATAACCCAGTAAGGGAAACAGGGAAGCAACTAAGTAGTTACAATATAATCAAACGCTAAGACTGGGGAGCAGGGGAGACAGGTTGTTACGAGATGTGGTTAGGAATGGATTCTTATTCTGAGTTGAGAGTCAGGACAAGTTTCTCAAAGAAAGTGAGATTTAAGCTGAGACCTGGAGAAAGAGCAGGAACTAGTCAGGTCAAGGGGTGGGACGGGCAGAGGAGAAGGCTCTAGAAAGAGTGATACACCAGCACTGGAGGGAAGCAGGAGCATGATGTGGCCAGGAAGTGACATTGGATTTGTACGGCAGGAGAGGATCTTAGGAGAGTGGAGTGGTATGCAGCACAGGTATGCTGAATGGATGGGTGAAATTATATTTAATTTATCCATGTATTCTCAGAACTTCACTTACAGTAGGGCATCAGCAAATACTTACTGCAAGAATACATGAGGAGTTTTGTTTCACATGTTTTTAAGACTTTTCTTCTACAGGAACAGGAACTACATTGGTTTTATCTTTATCCAGCACAAGGCAATAAATATTTGGTAAATCCATTGGGTTAGGAAACTCATTGGACTGATCTTGTTTTCTTTCCATGCATTTTCCTGGCCAAATTTCCTTTCTGACCTAACTGTCTGGTAGGGTATAGGATGGAGTACTGTACCTGATATACCTGTGGCTTGGGATTTTGCTGACTGAGCTACAGCTAAATGAGGAGAAGGAAGAAGAGAAAGGGGCCACCCAGACAGCCTGCTGACCTCACGAGCCAGAGACTAGGTAGAGTTCCGGGGATCCTGGGGATAATGTGCATTTGCATGATTGTTTGAGAGTATGTGATTCTGTTACAGAAAAAAAGAAAACACGTGAAATGAATGAAACTTATGAATTCAGCCTAGGTAAATTAGGAACCTGGGTGACACGTTAAAAAATATTAAGTAGAGCATGTTTGTGTGAACATACACAGAGAGGAATGAAAGGACTAGTAGACACTAAATATTCGTGATACACTGACTATGCATGAGGCATGTGAGGTCCTCACTATTCACTGGATCTTAAATCAGCTACACTTTGGTGACGCTTATTTTGGATCCATGTGTCTTCTTCCCAAGGAATGCAAATACAGTTCATAGCTGCTCATCAGGATAATTGGTAAGCTACGGCTGTGGCCAGATAGACTTGCCCTGTTTCTCCTATAGATCAAGTGTTGCCCCAGGCTCTCCTGTCTGCTCAAATCTCAGCTCTTGTCCTCATAACAACACCATTGTAACTACATCATTTATTGATTTAATAAATGGTATGATTTGAGCATCTTAGTCTAGTCTGTGAGACTTCTGTTCATACTGCACTTTCAGGCTACCATTATAATAAGGCATTTTCTCATCTGACACTATGGGCAGAGTCATATTCATGAGAAGAGAGGAACCTCTAGAGAGGGCAGTGACTGGTGCTAGAGAGAAGAATGGCACCCTTGCTCAGGGAACCTGTCACAGGGGTAGGTGCCCTAATGGGTGCAAAGAGGAGGGGTCTCTTGAGATAGTAAAGCCTGAAGGGTCTGGTTACATGTTCAGTGGGCATCTGCAGGGGCAGGATTCCCCACTGGGGTGTTTATCATGGAAAACAGTGAGGAGGTCCCCCCAAAAGGAAACTGTCACAAATAAAGGGCCCCACACAAGTACCTGTGACCCAAATCATGTGTAGGGAGGTCTCCCAGATGCTCTGGCTGCGCCCCCGGAAGGTGCTGAGCTGCGTCTCCATGACTAAGGACTCTCCCAGCAGGAAGATAAGGAACCACAGATAGGATGCCGAGTGCAGCAGGAACTTCAGCACTGGGATCTTCAATAGACGGCCCAGCTTGGGTGGAGAAGGAAGACAGCACAGCCACTAGAGTCCTGTTCTTGTCTCTTCCCCTTGTGGAAGTCCATCTGGACGGTTCAACCCACATATGACTCATTTACTCAGACTTTCATTGATAATGGACGTATTTGGCCCTATACTTCCATATAGAAACCCTGGTGGCATAGTGGCTGAGACCTATGGCTGCTGACGAAAAGGGCGGCAGTTTGAATCTATCAGGTGCTACTTGGAAACTCTAGGGAGCAGTTCTACTCTTTTATAGGGTCACTTTGAGTCAGAATTGACTTGATGGAAACAGGTCTGACATGCTTTCATATTTATTGTTTCATTTTCAACTATATGAAGTAGGAATTATTATTTTCATGTTTCAGATAAGGAACGGAGAATCACAGAAGTAAAGTAGCTTTACCTTAGAGGTAGTGTAGACTCCTCAAACTCAACTCAGTTAAAAAATAAATTCATTATCTTCTGTCACAAACTGACTCCTCCTCCTACCGTGTCCCCATCTCAGGAAATGACTAAGTTACCCAGGGTAGACACCTGAGAGGCACCTCTGCATCACCTCTTACATACCTTTTCATCCTCTGAGAGTCTCCCCAACTCCTGGCTCCCCCTCTAATCCATTCTTTATACCAGTAGTAAAGAGATCTTTCCCAAACACACAACTGAGGGTGTCACTCACCTCATTAAAATTCTGCCATGGTTTCCCATCGCTCTGGGGGAGGGAGTCCAAATGTCTTCACAGGGCCATGAGACTCTGCACATTTGGGGCCCCAGCCCTTTCATTACTTCCTATTTGCACTCAAGCACTTTTGCAACACAGATCCCTTTCAGTACCTATAATGCTTTACATTATCTGTCCCCTAGTCCTTCATACACACTGTTCCTGCTCTTTCTAGAATCCCTCTCCCATTCTTTACCTAATTAATTAGAACAAGGCTTGTTTTCCATTATATCCTCGGTGCTAGGCACAATACATGGGTCGGAGTAGGGTCTCAAAGAAACATTTGTTGAATGAAGGAATAAAAATATCTGAGTCTGCATGAGCTCCCAAAGAATTTTCAGGATGGAGTGTGGCCTCCTTAAAAAAGTGCAGGGCTATGCACGAGAAGCCTTGGTGGTGCAGGAGTTTAGCGCTCAGCTGCTAACTGAAAGGCTGTCAGTTCAAACCTGTCAACCACTCCATGGGAGAAAGATGTAATACAGCAGTCTGCTTCTGTAAAGATGTATGGCTTCACAAACCCTATGGGATGGTTCTACTCTACTTTACAATGTTGCTAGCAAACATTACAAATTGATAGCAACAGGTTTTTTTTTTTTTTTTAGGGGCTCATATGGGATTCTCTGGTGGTACTATGGTTAAGCATTTGGCTGTCAACCACAAGGCCAACAGTTCGAATCCACCAGCTGCAACTGTGGAACCCTATGAGGCAATTGTACCCTATCCTACAGTGTCACTATGAGTTAGGATTACTTGATGGTACTTAGTTTTTTTTTTTTTTTGGATAGGATCCAGGTATTGGAAGCAGGGAGACCTCAGTTTAAATCCTGACTCTGCTATTTTCTGCTACCATGGACAAAAGGAGCCCTTGAATTCCCTGTGCCTCAGACTCCTCCACTATAACACAGGGGTAGAATATCTCCCTTCCAGAGCCCCTTCTAGTTACTTAACAGGAACATATATACAAAGCCCAGGCCAGGGCCTGGCATAACAGTGCTCAATAAATGACAATTATCATCAATGTTATTCTTAGTACCCGGGACTTGGGTGCCACCCAGTAGCCAAGGCAGAGGAAGGGCATGGTGAGGAAGATGACGAAGGCGACGAAGAGCTTCCAGATGGTGGTGCTTCCGCGCCACCCGGCCAGGTTCCCACACCAGATGGAGGACAAGACTTGTTGGCAGATGGGGTGTGCTACAAACTAAGCAGAGCAGAGAGGACCACAGGAGAACATTTGAGTGCACCATGCCTATTCCCTTACCAGAGACTGAGCGAGCCCAGAAGACTGACGACTCACTTGCCATGTGACCACCCCTCTGGGCCTGGGTTACTTCCTTTGTAAAGGGGGAAGCTGAACTCAAACAGGTTTTTCTGAACATTCCACATCCTACATTTTTGACTCGAAGTTAGTCTGTGGTGGGTGAAGTTGGGCACCCAAGTGCCAGAACCCCGGGATTCTCTGCCTCCTTAGAGATGTGGGTCACTAGCCTGAATGGTCCCGAGGAGGAGATGACTCAGGAGGAGCAGCTTTGTGTCTTGGATGGCAGGGCCAGGGGAACTACTATGAAAGGTTTTGAATTCAGGCACTGGTGGGCTAGGATATCTGAGAGCAGGAGAGAATGAGGCAGCTGGAGGAGGCTCGAAAGGGAAGCAGAGAGAAAGGGTCTTTAGCTTGGTTTAGGGGGCACCTAAAGAGACAGTGACTGATAGAATCATTTGCTGCTGTCTAAACCGTGTTTAAACCCTAACCTACTTCCTGTACAGAGACAGCGGAGTCTAACAAGGGAAGACAGCCACCCCACAGTTAATCAGCAGGTCAGAGGTCAAGGTGAGTCAAGATCTGGACACCCTTGTTGGAGGGTAGTGTCCTGTTGGCAATTGAGTCTTCTAAGGACTGGGGAGACGTGAGAGGTTTAAAGGTTAACAAGGGAAAGTAGGGATGGGAGGGTAGGGTCCTGTTAGGCAATGGGTCTTCTAAGGACTGGTCAGAGGCTAGAGGTTTAAAGGGAGAGTTGGGGACCAATGGGGTAAAAACTTAGATAGAAAGGCACTCAAAATCAAGGTCTAAGAAGGGTCCTGAAGGTAGGAAAAGGACTTGAAGCGAAGGATACCTAGAAATGGCAGGATAAGGGATCAGGGCAGGGAGGGGGAGATGGTTAGGGCCCAGCTGACCCGCTTCTGATTGTAGTTGACAGCCAGTCGCAGCCTTGCCAGGTTGGGGATGCCCTCCTCAAAGGCTTGGCCTAGGCCTTCAACCTCAGTCTCGCTGTCCTCGCCCAGGTCGTTGAGCACCGCAGTGACCTCGCTCTGGTTCCGGCACATGCCCAGCAGCTCAAAGCCGTAGTCCTGACTCAGTGACTCCAGGGCAATGTACTCAGGCTGCGGGGAAGCAGAACTGTGTGTACCCAGCCCCTGTGGACCCAGTCCGATTAAATCAACTCCTGCCTACAGCACGCCTGGGATCTGGTCCTGCCCTTTGGCCACCTCTTTTCTACATCTTCCCTGTGTCATTTATTCCTCTTCTCTCAGCTACTTCACCTGTCTTCTTGCTGAGGTGTCTCCTCTGCCACATTTCCTTACCTGATGCTATCTCTGTCTCATCGCCAAGTGACTTGAACCCAAATCTCCATCGCTTTTGTTCATCCTTTCCATGTCTCTTTCCTAATCCCCAGTTGTTGCACCTTCACTCCTGACTTACACCTTTCATGTTCTCATTCTGCTGATCTTTTCTAAGCCCCTACCCTCTATGAGAGCCCACACTGGCAGTTTTAGGAGATGCAGAAATGAGCATGGTGTTTCTCAGCTCCACTTTACCCATTTCATTCTCAGCTTTACCGGAAGCTCTTACCCTGGAGAAAATCCAGGTTAAGACTGCAGTAGGCTGAGTCTGGAGTTGCAGCCTATCCCTCAGCTGCTATAACATTGTCTTTATACTTTCTTGCCTATGAAGTGGGGATAGTTCCTGCTATGCCTCCTTCTGTGAGCTGCTGTAAGGAAAAATCATACCCCCACAAGTCCTTTGAGAAGGGCTCTCCTGACACTTGAGGAAGCTTTTCAGGGTCCCACTCTTCTACAGCCCAAGGAGGGAAGCAGCGTGTTGTTCCCCTAGCTCACATGGTGGAGCTACATCCTGCCCTAGGTCTCCACTTTGACATCCTTACCTGTTTCTCCACCTAATGGCAATTTTGAGGACGGGAACCAAGTCTCCTTTGCACAGAGGGGCCATTGGTGGATATATGAAGTGAACTGGGCCTTCACTAGCTCCCCATTTGTTTGGTCCTACCTAGGGTCTCCTCTGCATTCATCTTGTCTGTGCTTTTGCTTGGACTGCATCCCTAACTCATGTACCCTCCCTGTTCCTTCTCTATCCCTATGTTGAACCACTCATTTTGGTAGCAAAGCCTAATCCTGTTTCTTCCAAGGAGTTTTCCCTCAACACAACAGCTATAGCTCTGCTGGTTTGTTTCCAGGGCTTTGAAAGCTGTTAGCAACGTGCACTGAGATAATGAATGAAGCTGAGTGTCTTGTTCCCCCAGTCACCTCCCTGTTTGTGATCACAAGCTTGAAAGCTCCCTCATGCCAGGTCCCTTTGATTCCCAACATGAAATACTCTAGGTGAGAGCACACAGCAGATACGCAGAAAAGACCTGAGTGCCATGTCTAAGTCTGTCCAGTTGTTTTCCAATCTATGTCTGGGTTCTCCCTCCTCTCTCAATCCCAGGGCACTTCTAGGGTGGGGCCTGTGCCACCACAAGACTAGGTGTCCCTAAAGGGACTGCTGTCTGTCATTAGAATGAAAGCCCCTTAGTGGCCTTACCTTCTTTCTATTGTTTCCTCCTTCCCAGAATTCCTACCACAGGCCCAACCAGGCCCTGGGAGGAGAATATACATGAGGGGCCCAGGGCAGAAGGAAGTATGGGAAACCAACCTTAAACTCAGGCTCCTTGCGTGCAAGGCGCCTGAGCTCGCGGCTGAGCTGGAAGGCAGCCAGCATGGCATCCTCGCTGGCCAGTGAGAAGTGGGCCCTGCTGGCAATGCCGCGGTAGGTATTGATGCGGGACAGGGAGAACTTCAGCAGGTCATAGCGGCGAGCATTGCTGCACTCGAGGCAGGCACAGGAGACTGGGTGGGGCCGGGCGATGGTGTGGCCCTGATCCATGAGCAGCTGGGCAATCTCATACAGGTCTTTCTGGCAGGCCAGGGTGAGTGGAGTGATCCCAGGTGCAAAGCGGGAGCCATCGATCGATGAGTCAAAGAAAGCCAGTGAGAATGACCTAGTGTCTACTTTGCGGCCCTTCTCCCGTTCCAGCCGGGCCAGTAGGCGACGCACCACTGCCGGCTGGTTTGTATCCACTGCCACTAGCAGTGCCTCATGGATCTGCCGGAAGTCGAACTTGATATTGGCCAACAGCACATCAGTGATGGCCTCATGGCCCAGGTGGATGGCCAGGTTGAGAGCTTCCCTCCAGGAGCGATCCTCGGACTCCTCCACATTCCGCAGGGGCCCGCTGCCACATGTGGGCTCCGGCCCTGCCTCCACAAGCTGCTGCACAAAGCCTAGCTGCCCCTCCTGTATGGCGCCCAGGAGTGGAGGTGGGAATTTCAGTTTTTTGTTCACAATCTCGGTCCAGTCAGGCTGTGGCTGAAGGGAGGAGTGAAGAGGTGGAACACCAAATCTCTAAGCCCCTTTACTTTGAGGACTTCATCCTCCCACTCTCAAGCCTTCATCCCTCGACACCCAGCCCACCATACTATTCCTTGTTCCAAACAAATAGTAACAAATTGTTTTATTTACCATCTTCGTGTGTGGATTCTCAGGCAAGGACATTAGCAGGACTGGGTGTGAACGAGGCTCCTTCCTCAGTGTAAACTTTTACCCCTCACAGGACACCATCCCAACAGTGAGGCTAAACACGGTGAGTAGGGTGAGTAGGGCTGGGCTGGGCTGGGGCCCCAATTCCACATGGAGGCACACAGGCTCTGTCCGGGACACAGCTCCCATCTTGTTGACTTCATCTCCCACCTGCTTATCCCTCTAGAAACTGCAGAGCATCTCCAATGGGCAGGTCCAGATGTGTCCCCACTGGAGGGTCTTTGAACTGGGCTTTTCCCAAACCCTTCAGCACTGGCCATGCCTCCTAGCAGGGTCCCAAAATTCTTCCTCTGCACCAAACCTCCTTAGCTCTGCCCTCTCCTGCTTTGGGGGACACTTCTCCCCTCACTGCTCCCAGGCCCTAACCCATCCTCACTGTTCTGCTATAAACAGGAGATGCCCACCCAATGCTGGCAGCTAGGCTGTTCCTGCTGCCCCTCTGAGCCAAATTACTCTTTCATTCATCACCAGAAATGGGGCCAGGATGGAGCAAGGCAGGCAGCAGAAGGCCTCTTACCATGAGGGGGTCCATGGCTGCACCCACGCTGGCATAGACTGAAGGACTGAAATCCTGCTGTCCGCACCTCTGATGGTGCCTAGCATCCTCTCTTCTACCCATTTAAAACCCCGCCCTGGGCCCTCCCTTTGCAAGGACCAGCTGCTCTCTTTCTGCCCTGTACCCAGGGGACAAGATGCCCTGTACCCAGGGGACAAGAGGAGCTGCTGCTGGTATCATATGATGAAATTTTCTGGGAAAAGGGTAAGAGGACAAAGCTATGCAAAGAAGGTTGGAAGAGAATTGAGAATATAGTAGCTGCAGAGGACTTAGAAACCCTCTAGCCCAATTACCTTGATGTACAGATGGGGAAGGGGGTTTGCCCACAGTTCCGCATTCAGACCTAGAACCATTCCTTAGTCATTAACCCATCTAGTCTCTACAAAAGTTTTGTAAGCAGAGGGCAAGCAGATTTTCTCAGTTACTGAGGTTTAACTCTGGGCTCAAGATAAGTAACACGCATAAAGTCACACAGCTGCACTATTACCTGACCAGATGACGGGAACTCATAAAGTTCATGAGATGCCGGAAGGTCAGTCCACTGCTCAGAACCACTCTCACCTTCCTAGTATGCCATGGGATCTTATCTATTAGGTACTGTTTTGCTCTTCACTGGGCCTCAGTTTCCCTTTCAGGAAAATTGGCATGAGGATGTATTCCCGTCACAGAGGAGCAGAAGTTCTAGATTGTGTCCCAAAGCCCTAGAGAGATCACTAATCCTACCCTAGAAGTTCCAAGGGGAAAAAAGAAAGGGCTGCCCTCAGGAGAACCAGGTGCTAGGGCAACAGAAGCCTGGACAACTGGGAGTGGGGAGGAAGCTGGGCCCCAAAATGCCTTCTGACAGACTCCTGAGGGAATGTATGGAGTGAAGGAGGGAGAGATGCCAGACCTTGCTAGCTCTTCTTAGCTGTCTGGTGATCTCCATCATTAGGCATACCAGCACAGGGACAGAAGAAAATCACAGCTTCTCATGGCTCATGCCTGAAGGAGCTCCCCACACAGGCTGGCATGTTCTTCCACTTCTCCCACTGAGAAATGGAACTGGCAGATAGGACACTGGACCCAGGAAATGGGTGGCGGTGAGCTCTCTGGGGAGGAAACCCATACTAGAGACTGGGAAGAAGATGGTGACGAAGAGGGAGAGACCAGATGAGGTGGAGAGGTCTCTCCACAAGTGGCAGCATGCAGGGGGAGAATCTCAACGGCGAAGGAGCCTAAGAGGGAGAAAAATAAGGAGGTGAGCAAAACGGACCCGCTCGGGCACAATGTCATCCCGAGCAGTCTGAGGGTGCATCTGCAGTCAAAACGCAGGGAACTTGCCACCACTCACACTTTACACCGTCTACTCATATATCCACCCCAAATTTACTGAGTATTTATTCTGTGCCCAGCACTGTGCTAGGAGCTAAGGACATAAACCCAGGCTTGCCTTATGGAATACAGGTACAGTCTAGCCCTAATGACAGAAAGTAGAAAGTGAGGAGTGTTAAACCTAAGGGAATCAGAGAAAGGAGCTCAGCAGGGACAGAAAATCTCAAATCAGACATACTTGGTAAGTATCATCTGAACATAGACTTGGAATGTAAGTAGATCTTGATCAAAGGGTGAAAATATAGAGCAGAATTTCATTCCCATGGAATTCAGAATTTCTGGATCCACGAAGGCTAGATGAATCCCTGAAACTATTGCCTTGACATAATCTTTACACCTTAAACCAACCATACAAGGTTTCACAATTAAGTCAGTGAATTTAATTGTTCTAAGTGTTTACCTCATTGCTGAGTATCACTATTGTCACCTTCCAAGTACTTCCCTTGGGAAGCTATGCACAGATGTCAGCACCAATTCACCCTTCAAAGTAATTTTGGAACTCTTTTTCTGCATTTAAGTTCACAAACTTGCCACCATGCCACTGTGCACAACAGCCATTGAAGAAAGAGTTCTAAAATTGCTTTGAAGGCGGACTAGACACTGGCATCAGCACATAGCTACCCAAGGGGAGTACTCTGAGAGTGACTGTAGCAATGTTCAGCAATGTAGCGCTTTTTCTAAGATGAGTTCACCCACTTAATTGTCAGTCCTTGTATATCCCTATACAAGGATTCAGTACAGACTTATCCTGAATTACAGGTGGTGGTAAGCACAGATATATGCCTGGGTATTATAGAGACAACAGAGGCCAGGGCCTAAATCCAAATGTTTCTGGACAACATTCCCAGATCTTCTAGCTCTCCCTCAAAGAATGTCTAATGGTCCCATAAGAACCCTGTGTAGCCAAGCCTAGGAGCTTACCAGAACAAATGGGGCACTGTCCACCATTATTAAAACCAAACAATAACTTAGCTTAACTAGTCAAGAATGTCTGCCTTGAGAATTGTGTTCTTTTAAGGTCTGTATGGGATCAATGTGACAACGGCAACTTGAAAGACTACACAGGAAGGTTAGGGGACAGCAAGTTTATGTTAACGGCAGGTGGAGGGTGAAAAAGGAGAGTGAAAATGGTTGCTCAACTCCAAGAATGTACAATTCAAATGTCACTGAACAGTACATGTAGAAACTGCTGAATGAGTATATGTTCTGCTGCATATATTCTCAACAATGACAAAAATAAGTATTAAAAAAAGAAAATAAATAGAATTGGGACACAAAGGAGCAGGTTACAAAGGAAATTCTAGACCCTCTCCAGTGGTATTTTACATTGTGTTGTTTCACATTTCTCCTGAGAGCAGAGCCCATGTTCCTTCTGTAGCTTAGTTAACACAATCTACGCAGGTGTTCATTATAGACCTACCCTGAATTACAGTTGGCTAAAGGTACAGATATATACCTGGGTATGACAGAGACAACAGAGGCCAGGGCCCGAATCCAAATGTTTCTGGATGACATTCCCCTATCTTCTAGTTCTGCCTCAAAGAATACCTAATGATCTCATAGGAACCCTGTGTACCCAGGGTTGGCAGCTTACCAGAACAAATGGGGCACTGTCCACTAGCCTGGACATCACTGTTTTGGGCTTGGAGTTGATGCTGTCGCCTCTGTCCATTGCTTTGGGTTGGGGGTTGATGATGTCGTGCTGTCTGACTCCTGCATGGCCAAGAGTTAGAGTTAGACAGAAATCTGTGAGAAAGAACAGTTAAAGACCAGATAATAGCAAGTCATGGTTATCAGCAGTCATTAAGAGCTGAAGGTATTTAGAATCAGGGTGTTAAAAATGTAAAATACTTGATGTGGAGCCCGAAGCTCCGAAGCTCCGGGTTGGAGTCCTAGCATCCCCACTTAATGTAACAACTTGAGGGATGTCATTTAATCTTTGAACATCTGAGAAAAGAGCTTCCATTAATTGAGATATAATTAATGTACCACAGAATTTACCTCTTTAAAGTTTATTATTTGGTGGTTTTTATTATATTTACAACACTGTGTATCCATTACTAGTATCCAATTTCAGAACATTGCATCACCTCAGAGAGAAACCTTATACCACGAGCATTTCTGTTCCATTCCTCCTTCCCCTCAGCCACCGGCAACCATGAATTTATTTTCTTCCTGTCTCTATAGAGCTGTATATTCTGGACTTTTCTATGACTGAAATTATACATTACGTGATTTTTTTGTGACTGGCTTTTTTCACTCAGTAGGTTTTCAAGGTTCATCCATGTTATAGCATGTTATCAATATTGCATTCCTTTTTATGGTCAAGTAATATCACATTGCATGACTATGCCATATTTTGGTTACCTATTAGTTGATGGACATTTGGCTGTTTCAATTTTTTGGCTATTGTGAATAGTGTTTTTGTAGATTCCTTAGACTTTCTACAAACATCATAGCATTTGTGAATTGAAACAGTTTTACTGTTTGTTCTCCAATCTGAATGCTTTTTCTTTCTTTTTCCTGAATAGCCCTAGCTAGAGCTTCCAGTAAATGTTAAATAGCTATGATGATATCCTTGTCTTATTTCTGATTTGGGGTTGGAGAAGCTTTCAGTTTTTCCCCATTAAGTATGATGTTAGTACAGTTTTTTTGCTGATACTCTTTATCAGTTTGAGAAAGTTTCCTTCTTAGTTTGTTGATGTTTTATCATGAAAAGTGTTGGACTTTGTCAAATGTGCTTTCTGTATTTGTTGAAATGATCATGTGGCTCTGTCTTGTATTCAAATAATATGGCGTATCACAGTGCTTTTCATCTGTTGAACCATTCTTACATTCCCGGGATCAATGTGCCCTGCTCTCTTTACTGCTTTTGTTTCAGAATATCTGAAATAATCCCCAAACAAAGCAGAAATAACTTGTGATTTCACGAATTAACACAAGGAAGAAGGTAGCAAAAATGTCAGTGAATTTCTTAATAAACAGACGTCAGATCACCTAAGGTTGGCCACAGAGGCCACAGATAGTTTAAGGCTGACCATTTGGGAAAACAATGGGAGCTGGCCCTCATATCTCTAATTTTAGGTCCATCCCAAAGACTCACCCTCAATTTCAATTAATAATAGTTAAACAAAAATTTTTAATGAATGCTTATTGTATGCCAAAGAAAACGGCGTGCTTTTTAAAGTGACTGCTGTCACTCCCTTGGGGATGCCGCTTCAGTGGTAATTAATACGAGAGGAGGAATGGCAAAGCCTGAGAAGGACAGAAGAAAGCATCACCTCAAGGCAGATTAGTTAAAAAACACTACATACCAAGTCAGGTGCCACCTAACATACAATCTCTCTTCTTTTAATAGCTATTTCCTATATCACAGCCAATATCAGGATGCAACACCTAAATGAGATTTCACTCAAGATCCAGAGCAGTACAAAAGTCACTAAGCACGGGATAATATGGAATTAGGTAACACAGTCCATGAGACACAAAGTACTTATCTTCATATTCCGGTCCACTACAGGGCTGTCTCCTATCTAGCTCCTAGTCTGACAACATGCAGAGGAGGTTATCTTTTCTCCATTACCCTCTAGGTCCAGACCAAGAGATCAGCACCTAGTTACATGGGTACTTTCTAATCTAAGTGCAGCAAGAATAACAGTGGCAGGAGGGCAATGGGGTTTGGGAAGTTGATCTGGGTCTTTTAGGTTGTTGACCTACTTACCTTCGGTTCTGCACTTTCCGTCTCTTTGTCCTGCCCGTGTCCTTCTCCGAGTCGTGCTCCTCTGGTCTGGGCTCTGTGTTAGAGATGCTCATCAAATCTAGTCTGTGAACAAATGTCTTCATCTACGCTTTTCCTTCCATCAGGAATATACTTCCTATCCTCATCCTCTTTGCCTGGCTAATTTTTTTCCCCTTCTTTCAGTCTTTGATGAAATGTTAATTCCTATGAGGTACTTTCCCTGCATTTTCTTCATCTAAATTGAGTCATTCAATATGCTTTTCTTTCAAAGCACTTATCATAGTTTAAGCTTTAGACTTTTTTGTGTGACATGGACACAGTTTCTCTGTTAGGGTAGGGGCATTGCTATTTTATCCACATGGTATCCCCAGCACCTAACACAGAGCTTGGCACAAAGATGTTCACTATCTGTCAAATGAGAAATAACAAAACTCAGCAACAACCATTTGTCTAGTTATTCAGAATTTACAAAACACTTTGTACAGCATTTAATGTTTTTGACCTGAGTAGTGGGTGACCCCTCATAGCAGCTTCATAGTAGGTATCCCTTAAAAAGTTAGTTCCTTTCCACTCTCCTTCTCCTAACATGTTTCCCTAAGCAACTTCTGACATTAGCACCCTTGATTCCTGCTTCCTAGTAAATCACTGCCCTTAAGTGTGGCATGGACCTAATAATTTGTTTCTAATGAATACCTGTTGCTGTCGAGTTGATTCTGACTCATAGCAATCTTACAAGACAGAAAAGAGCCACCCTACAGGGTTTCTAAGGAATGGCTGTTGGATTTGAACTGCTAAGCTTAGGGTTAGTAGCTGAACTCTTTAACTGCTGCACCAAACAGAATATGGCAAGTGATGGATGTCACTTCTGTGATTAGGCTACAGAAGACTGTAACTTCTGTCTTAACTAGCATTGTCTAGCTTGCTGGCACTCTGTCCTTCCCTCTCCTCTTGCTTGCTCATTCTGATACAGTAGACTACCACAGTGTGAGAGTTTCCTTGGAGAGGCTCTCATGGCAAAAGAGCTGAGGGAAGGCACAGTTCTTAAACAGTCCACAGCAACAGAATCCTACAGTGAACTCCGTGAGTGAGGTAGGAAGCAGATCCTCCCCAGATCCGTGGAGATGACTACAGTCCTGAGAGAGATCCAGAGGCAGAACCCAGCTAAGCTGTGCTTAGATTCTTACACTCCAAAGACTGCATAATAGTATTATTTTAAGTCACTAAGTTTTGGGGTAATTTGTTACACAGTAAAAAATAGTCAATAGACCGTATTCCTAGATATGCAATATGCTCATTATATCACTAGTTTCTTTAGCCCTCTGAAATGACAGACAAATTATTCCCTTTAAATCTCTTCCAATGAAACAATAAACCATCCTGTTTTCAAGCTTTTCCAGTGAGAACCCTGGATGCTTCTTCCTTCTTGCTACATAGAAGAGTAAATAGAACAAGAGCTTTCAGGTTCTAATCCTGGCTCTGCCCTTTATTAGCTGCATGACTTAGCTTATTTAGCGTCCCTGAATCTCAGATTCTTCTGTAAAATGAAAATAATATCTACTACATAAATTTATTGTGAACATTAAGGTGAAGTCAGTAAAATTGCCTAGCAATGTCTTACGTAAAGAACTCCAAAGTATTTATTTTTATTCTTTTTTCCTGTGATAAAACTACACTATCCCCTACCTTATTTCTCTGGTAAGCGCCACACACAGACTACCACCATGCTTTCCTTGTCCTTCTGAGATGATCGCTGACCATGAATACTTTAAGAGGCCTTAGATACTACTTAAAGTCCTTCACTTTGATGATGAAGGAATTGAAGCCCCAGAAGATAAAGATTTCTGACTCCTACACCGCTGCTCTTTCAATTACCAGATACTCTTTGGTTGTCTTATAAAAACAAGACGCTGATAATCCTGTTTCTTCCCTCAGAAAACCCGATTTGTGAACCATCCCTTTACAGCAGTGGTGGATTCAGGGAGGAGATGAGCTGCTAAAGACAGCATATAGGTCATGGGCCTCACCTGAGCCATCAGGATGCCCGTGACCTTCTTCTGTGTGGTTGTTCCTCAGGCTGGCCACACTAGCTGGAGGTGCCCTGCAGGCAGCTGAAAGCACCATGTGGGCTGAACGTCCCAGAGTCCCTGGCTGTAGCTGCTTTAATATATTCTTTAGCTCTGAAATTTCCTTTGTGCTCCTGTGGGAAAACAACAGCTTTTGACTTACTCAGAACAAGTGCCTCCCTCACGTCACCCTTCTGCTCACCCAGGCCCGGGACATCTAACAACAACAAAAAAGCCAGTCTGAAACACAGACAAGGCTAGGCTTACAGTATGTGATCAACTGGGCTTCTGTGCCTGTGAGAGACTTGGTGGCATTTTTCTTTCAGGAAAAAGAACCGTGAAATGGCTGGGAGAAATGCACTCTGACAGCTACGTACTTCTGGGGCTCCGGGAAGAACGTCCTCCGGATGGATGGATTAGCCAGCCAGGGGCTAGGACCAGGGTCCTGCACATCAGAAGAGCCCTGAGGAGAAGATGATGGAGAAATAACAAATATAGAGCTTCACTACCAGAGGACACTGCCACCTAGTGCCAGGGCTTACTCCCAAACTTAAGGAACTCGTTCAATGTGTGAATATATTCGTAACAGGTTCTACATGCATGTTTGCTTGTGTGAGCATCTTCTTGAGTTCTCTTCCAGGTCTAAGATCCGAGCTTCAGTGATTTTGGGGTACATAGTTTCCCAGTGGTAAGGATTTTGTCATGTTCCTGAAAGCTCCCACATAAGAGACTACACATTATTGGGGAAAACAGGGTTATGGTGACAGATGTGTGAACTTTCGGCAGTATACACATGTATGTGTGCGTTTAAAATTTGTATATACATAAAATCGAGTTGTGTCAGGACAAAATTCTAATCACTCATGTCTTTATATACCTTCAAAAGACAAAAGTCACCCATGTATTGCTTCAATAGACGAATATCTTTATTTTGAGTTACTTCAGGGACACTTTCAGCATTTCCTCCTAAACAATACTTACTCATATTAATTTTCAGTATGGCTTTATTTTGTGAATAATTTTGTTCACCTACAACTAAAAGCCCACCAATTTTAACCACCTTTTTTAGCCATCTATAAAAAGAGACAAGTATGTATGTATATAGAAACGACATTTTTTTAGCATTAACCACCATATCTAAACATCTGTACATCTCTTTACTTCTAGCCCCAGAAATGTCTCTGTGCAGCTCTCTTTTTTTTCTTTTTATTTAATATGATTGAGTGAAAATGTACATTCCCGTATAAACCTATATGCCCACCTATATGCAGCTTCCACTGCTCTCCCTGTCCGGTGACAGCACACTATTCCTCTCTGCTCCATACATGTCTCATCCTCCCAACAGCCTCCTTTCCCCTCCTCTCCACTCACTCTCCTTCCTCCAGCCTGAGGTCAGCAGGATGATATCCTATAGATGTATAGAACCATAAAGTGCATACAATATATGGTCACTCTGCATTGCCAAGTCCAATCCATTCCTGTCCAAAGAGTGGACCTTTGTTATAATTTATAGGAAAGGGCAGCATCAGGGCCGGGGGCCATGCTCTCAGAGGAACCCCAAAACCGCTGGACCATCAATTGAGGTCTTTTAGTGGAGATCTCATGATACACCCCTTTTTATTCTTGTGTTGCCAGTGAGACTCCTTTCTGTGAGCTCCATCGTGGCTACACTGGTGGTGGCCGGGCACCATCCGGTTCTTCCGGTCCCAAGTTGATGTAGGCACCCACTCTTGTGGGTCTCTCTGTCTTCTCGGTTGTCTTTACCGCATGTCATTTTGGTCCTCGGTGAGCATCTGTTCCTGCTGAGTTGGGACCATTTGCTGTGTCCTCAGATGGCAGCTTGACAGCTTTTAAGACCCCAGACGCCACTCACCAATGTGGGGTGCAGAGTGTGCAGCTCTCGCTTAGTATTTATGTTATGGCTATTATTCTTTAATGATTTGTCAAAAGTCAATTTCTATGACTATTTCCTTTTTTAAAATTTTTCCAAATTTCCTTTTTTCTCTAGATTTTTAAAATATTTCTTAATCTTTTTTTTTATTTTTCAGTTCCAATTCTTCTACCACAAATTCTTTTAAAGGTAAAAGTCTTTGTTGTAAGCATGACTTTGGATTCCGTTTACAAGTCTGATAAGCAGTATTTTCATCCTCATTCACTGTTAAATATTTTCTAATTGCCACTGCAATCTCTTCTTGGATCTAACATCAATTTTGAAATATTCTGTTTAACTTCCCAGAGTTTTTTTTTTTTTTTTTAACCTTGTCTCATGAGTTTTAGAGCGAATACTACTAGAAAAGGTAGCTAGACAGGCACGCAGATACAGTTAAGTCTACCTTAATGCTTAATGAGATTAATCATTAGAAATTGAGCTTCAGAGCAGAAGCTAGTTGGAGTCAAGTTGGCCTTGGTTCAAATCAAGTTTTAAGATTTATTTAGCAGTGTGATATGGAATATCCCACTATGTTTCTCTGTCTTTCTGTTTCCTTACTGGGAAATCAGTGGTCATAAAAACTCCTATTTCACATGGTTAAATAAAAAAAAAACCCCAAACTGGTAGCTTTTGGAAGAACTTCAATTCATGCTTGTTTACTCACAGATGCCTCCAAAGAAGGGCTTGATGGTCACTTCAGAAAATTGTATCAACTGAAAACCCTGCCAAGTGCAGTTATATTCCAAATCACATGGAGTCACCACTCACAAAGGGAAAAGCACTTACATTTTGCTTTTGCTGTATCAATTAGAATTACACATCAGAAAATAAAAAAGCTACAGCACTTAAAACCCTTTACCATCTAGTCTATTTTGATTCATTGTAACCCTATACGACAGAGTATAATTGCTCTGTAGGGTTTCCAAAGAGTGGCTGGTAGATCAGAACTGCTGAACTTTTGGTCAGTAGCCAAGCTTTCAACTACCGTGCCACCATAGCTCCATAACCGAAACCAAACCTGCTGCTGTCAAGTCAGTTGTGATTGGTAGAAAACCTTCAATTACAAAACTGAGTGTTGTCTGATTCATTTCCATGTCTCACTGCTCTCCCGTAAAATGTTTCAGGACCTCCCTCGCGTGTCATTTCTTTTTTCTGCTGTTGCTATTACTCAATGATACGGCTCTGGAGTTGTTGACACCCTTCCTCCTGGATCCCATCATAGCCCTAGAGGTGCAGATTAATTTAGATGGTCAAAACTGAAAAGATTCTGGGAAGCCCTGATTTATCTGAAAACTATGGGGGCTACATGTCTTCGTTGGGCTGGAACAGCCCAGTATTTTGTCTGTTGTCCTAGAGTAATTATTAACAGCACCCTCTTTTGCCCTCAAAGTGCTTCAGTTTGGATGATAAGCTATATGGTGACCTTATCTATAATTCCTCCCAAAAGGTTATTTGTAAAAAGAACATGTATACTATAAGCCTGTTCTCTGCACTGTTCTAGTATGCCAGGGATATACGAGGTCTGACAGGTAAGTTCATGAACTCCCCCTAGAAAAAGTGTTGCATACTTCACTGCTGAATATCACTATGGTCACCTTTGCAGTACTCCTCTTGGGAACCTATGCACCGATGCCAGTACCTTGTCCAGCCTTCAAAGCAATGTGGGAACTCTTTTTCTGGAATGGCTATCAGGGGTGTTACTGTACTACCCGTGATGTCCTGAATATCACCAAAATGTCTGCCTTTCAATATTTCCTTTATTTTCAGGTGAAGAAAAAAGTCATTGGGGACCTCATCAGATGAGTTGGGAGGGTGTTCCAATGCAGTTATTTGCTTACTGGCTAAAAAACTCCCTTACAGACAACTATATAATTAAGTTTGCAAACTTGCCACCATGCTACCATGGGCAATGGCCATTCCAGAAAGAGTGTGAAAATTGCTCTGAAGAGCGGACTAGGTGCTGGCATCAGTGCACGGCTTCCCAAAGGAAGTACTGTGAAGGTGATCACAGCGATACACAGCAGTGAGGTATGTAGTACTTAGAACAATTAAGTCTGCAGACTTAATTGTTGGATCTCATATTATTGAAGAAGTCAGACCTAACTTCATGGTGCTTGTATTTTATGGAACAGCCAGGATCACAAAGATCTAACTCCACTCATGCCAGCTCCCAGCAGTGGCATATCAGGATATTATTGAGCGCACTGACTTGCTTCCATTGGTCCTTTTGTATTTTTTAGCCCTTCCTAGAAAAGGACAGCAAACCTCAGACAGAGCTTCCCTGTGTGTCTGCTCCCTGGGTCGCTCCCAAGGCTGTACTACAAAAGCATCTACTCTTGCTCTTTGCTCTAACTCCATTTTCTCTTCCTAATGTCCAGGCTCCTCTTTTTCTTAATAATCTCAACAGAGAGACCCCTGTGAACTGAAATTCTTTTGGATGTCAAATATGTTTGAAGCTTCTAAAAATGTACTGTGTGTATAGGAAGCAATGGGGGCGGGGGAATGACAGGAAACCCGATTATTCTAGTTTTTCACTGAATACACATCAAGTTTCCCTATCTGAGATATAAAATGGAGTGCTTGCAGCTAGATGATTCCTGAGTGTTTTTTAATCTCTAGAATTCTATGACTTTACCTTTATGCGATTATTCATTGTATTTGCTTCTGAGCAAACTGTGACTTTGAAAAATAAATGGAGACACTAATGACAGGAGGAGAGGAGTCAGGACAGGTTTAGGATGAAAATATAACTAGAAAAATGCCTCAGGGAAGGTGACTTAAACTGACGTGAACTCAAGGTGAGAAACCCAGTAGAGAACAGGAGATCGGTACTCAAACACATCTTAGAAGTCAATTCTAACTCACAGTGACTCTATAGGACAGAGCAGAACTGCCCCATGGGTTTCCAAGAAGCAGCTGGTGGATTTGAACTGCTGACATTTTGTTAGCAGCTGAATGCATTAACCAGTACGCCATGAGGGCTATGATAAAAGCTACAATCACCAAAACCCTGGGAATATGAGGTCAACTTTGTAACCCAGAAGAACCAACGTCCAACAACTCTGTGAACGCTACATTTGAGGCTCACTTGCATTTTCACATATGAGCTAAGGAAGGGGAGGAGTTCACTCCTTCCTAGAAGAGAGGGTAGCAAGCTCATTTTTCCTCATACGTAAAACTGTGTATGCACCTAAACCTTGATCAGGCAACAGCTTCCATACCAGAAACCTAGAGAAGGTGGGAGACCACTAAGTCTTTGCTCCTCCATCATACATACCTGGCTCAGCCCAGAGCTCACAGGGGCTGAGGGGCCTGTCATAGGATCACCTAAGGAGTCCAGAGAGGAACGAACCCGCAAGAAGGCCAAACCAAAGGTCTGATGACGCGTGAAAGGTTGAGAGCAGGTGAGGCGAAGTCGATCCCATGACTCGCCTGAGGCTGAAGCCAGGAAATCATCTAGGGAAAAAAAGACAAAGAACATGAGGGGAAAGGAAACGTACAAATGGTTGGTGGGACAAAAGAAAGTCAGTACTGAGGAGATGAAAAACAAGAAGATGGGGCGATGAGCAATAAACTCCAACAAAGGGAAGAATAGAGATCATTGTTAAGTGACCACCTCAGGCACTGTCCTCAGGGTTTAGCAGAGCCATACACGCTCATCAGGGCCCCTCAGAGCCAATCATTTGCCTTCCAATCACCACTTCTTTCTCTCATAGTTCCACACTGTTTCCAATATCTGTATATTCTCATATGCCCCTCTCCAGTGGATTTCATCAATATCTCATTTTAACAGGAGGTATATATAAAGTTAGGGTCTAGGATGACCCCCAAAACAAACAAACAAACAAACAAACAAACAAACACAAAAAACAACCAAACCTACTGCCGTCAAGTTGGTTCCAATTCATAGTGACCACAGGATGATAGAGTAGAACTGCCCCATAGCTTCCAAAGAGTGCCTGGTGGATTTGAACTACCAACCTTTTGGCTAGCAGCCCACTATGCCACCAGGGTTTCCACCCAAAAGATTAGCTGAGATATATCTAGACTTTCCTGACCATTTAACCTCAACCTTCCTCACACCATAACATGCTCTGTATACTTATGTTATCACATATCATCAACATAATAAACCCTTCACATACTCAATTCTCAACTTTAGCCAATCAGTACTTCATCTCCCCACCTTATGTGTCCTTATATCACCCTTCCTCCACAACATCACAAGCACCTGCAACTTAAACAAACAAATCCTTAGTAAAACATAGTTCCCAGAGGCCAAGAATCAGATCTTATGCCTCTTCTGCGGTGCCAGCTGAACTCAGAAATTGGCACAGAACTTAGAAACCACTACATGTTATATACCTACAACCATCCATCACGTAGTTCTCCATTGCACCTGTAAACATTTACCCTAAATCCTTACTGGCACAGACGCACAACAGGAAACATACTATATGGCAAATAAGTAAGTTCCATTGAATCCCAACTTATGCAAAAATAATACTATGGCTTATAAATATACCTGGTTATTATGTACCCTGGGGCCTTGGTGGCACAGTGTTAAAAGCTCAGCTGTTAACCAAAAGGTCAGCAGTTTGAATCTACCACCACTCTTTAGGGACCCTATGGTGCAGCTCCACTGTGTCCTATAGGGTTGCTATGAGTCAGAATCAATTTGATGATAACGGGTTTATTGTGTATCCTCACCATGCAAAACCTACATACAGATACACCACACTGCTGTTCACTTACTACTTACCCTGTTTCCCCAACAGATACAACCAAGCTGCTGCAGGGTCCCCTCCCACAGTATACATCCAGTGACACAGCCCTCTGTAGTACTCCATCTCTTTCTCTCTCCTTCCTACCCTCTTTCCTTCTTTTGCCCTCCTTACCATCTTTAAACATGCGGACCCCTGAGCGGTTCTTCCCCTGCTTTGAATCAGTTAGGGACATCAACATGGTTGCAGGGAGCAGGGTGACGAAAGGTTTGTCCAGGGACCAGGAAGAACGACCCACATCAATTTGCAGGAAAGCAGAGCCACAGTTACCTGGGGACAAAAAAGTGGACAGAAGGATAAGGGTGATGGGATAATAGGGGCGTCTCTAATGGCACATAAGGGAGTTGGATGGCCAAGGGGCATTCTAGAGCTTGTTGGCAGTCCAAAACAGTCAAGCAACATGTGGAGGGAGTCCCACAGAGAACTAACAGCTGTAGTGAAACGGAACTACAGCCGTTACATGTGACCACGTGAAGGTTCACTGAGTTCCTCCTAATTCCTTTTGCATCTCTCCTTGTTCTCTGACCCCAATAGACAGTACTGAATTCTGTCTCTATTAAATCTTAGCTATGGAGTCTGACATCTCTCTGTCCAGACAGAGGTGAGACAAATGGTCTTTGCCAGTCCTCTATTTTGGAGAATTCTAGGGTTACCTTTCTCAGTCTATAAACTCCAATCTCTTCCAATGAACCTTCCAGGATTATCCTACACAGTTGATCCCTCCAGTACCTTCTTGACACTGATATTTACAGGTGCATACAGATTCTATTTGCTAGCGTTCATAATAACGTCCTACGGCTTCATCTAGACCAGCCAGACCAAGGCAGGACAAGTATCTTGCACAATTCAAGGAGTGTCATTCATACTGTATTCCATAACTCCTGGAGTTCTGCAGTACCACAGACCCCCCCTAAGCTCTAGGGCCATAGCTCTCTGTCACTCTCAGGTAGGGCTCAGTCTTAGTCAGATTTAATGAAGACATTCTAGTTGGGGGAGGGGGGATATTATTCCCAGACCCAAGAGAACTCACTCACCAACATCAATGTAGCCAATGGGCACTGCTCTCTCCAGCTGTAGTTCCACTTTCAGGTGCCCACTTTTGTCCTGAGGGCAGCTAAGCCAAGGTCCCCTCTGACTGTCTGGGTTCAGCAGGTTATCCACAGGATACCTGGGATCCTATGTAAGAGAGAGAAAGATCAGGAACCTTACTGAGTCCAAAGGAAAAGACGATGCTCATAAATGAGGTATCTCTGCTTTCCCAAACATTTCTAGGTTCCCAGACATGATAGAAGAGGCACTAGTTAGGAGTCTATGGAAAAATATCACGAGGGGTTTATAGACACCATCTCATTTAATCCTCCCGAGAACTCTGAGATGGCCACAATTATTACTTCCTATTTCATAGATGCAGCACGGGTGGCACAGTGGTTAACAGCTCAGCTGTTCACCAAAAGTTGATGGTTTGAATCCACCAACTGTTTCTTAGGAATCCTACTTTGTCCCATATGGTCACTAAGAGTTCAAAGTGACTCGACAGTAATGGGTTTTCTTGGTTTTATATAAATAGATGAACAGACTGAAGTTTAGAAAGGTTTACCAATTTACCCAAGTACACAAGGCCACATAATCAACAAAAGTCAGGATTCTAACCCTGGGGCTCTTAACCCAGTATAGCCTCCACACTATATTATTTTTCATTTAAAACATACTTTCACAGACATTTATTTTATCTTGGAAATAACTTAAGAAGGCAAAAATTTTTATTTTAATTTTACTACCAAGGTATAAAGTGAGTTATTCACAGTTAATAATAGTGGTTTTGAGATACAAATTTTGAGTTCTAACTCAAGATCAGTTATTTATTGGTTAAGTGGCCTTGTGGAGACCATTTTCTCTCTTTGGAATAAACATTTTTTAGCAAAAGACTAGATTCACGGTTTCCAGCTTTTCTTTTTAAAAGCAATAAAACCTTTCCTTTGAATTGAAATATCACACTGATATGTGTATGTACACATACACACACAAATAAATCGCTTTCGGCCAATAAAAGCCAAGCTTTGGTTAAAGCACAGGTGGAGGAAGGGCTAGAGATATACTTCTCCCGCTGACGTCCAACTTCTAGACGCGGTTACCACAGAGTTTAGTTTGAAAACTACTCTAATTAAAAGATACTAATGTTCTCTAGCACTTTACAAGGCTAAGTGTCTAAGAAGAAAACCATTTAGGATGACTATACAGTTAAGGAAAATAGTAACTATTAACTGAGGCAGTACCACCTCTTCCAAAAGTTTTTAACTGTCACAATGACCTACTAAACAATATTGCCACTAGGGGCAGGTGCTAGAAATGCTAAATACCCTACAGTGCATATGACATTACTACAAAACACAGACTCATCCCACCCCAAACGCCACTGGTAACCTTTGAAAAAACTAGGGTAACAAGGAGAGAGGGGAAAAGAGGCAAATGGATAAAGCAATCACAGCAGAGGAAACTGTCTCAAGGACCCAGGGCCAAGAATATGACTCTAAGCAGGATATTATACGACTCCGAGGGAGAAGGCTGAGAACACCCTTGATGGTGACAGCAGTATCCTCACAGGACTATATCAAATGTTCTGATCTGTTCTCAATGATAAGTGATGAAATCGCCTTTCTGAGGTTTATAGCTTTGCTAGCTTCCTCCAAACTATGGGCAAGATCCCAAATGTGCTACCTTCTTACCTTCAGTTCTGGAAAACCCTTCTTTTAGTCTTCCTCCATTACCCTGGGGGCACCCTAAGGGCTACAGCTATATATCCTCCATTAGACTTCGCACTCCCAAAGAAGGGACAATCTCTCTCTTACTTTCCCTGAAAGTGGAGCCAGGTCTCCCATTTTTTTAAAACTTCTCAGCTACTAGGAAACAATGTTACTATACCTGAGAGGAAAAGGACACCACATGGCTGATCTTCACAGGCGCCATGGTGGGCCCACCAGCTGTCACACATTCAAGGCAAAGAAGTTTTCTTCCAAGATTTCTTCTCTTTAGCCACTTTAGCACTGCCTATATTTTGGTCCTATTCAGCCTCCAGAAGAGAAAGAATGTGCATGTTACTTCCAAAGAAGAAAACCAAAGAAACATACACTCTTCATGGCTCATTCCCTGGTAACAGGAGTTGTCTGTCTGGATAGTCAGTCTGACTGTCACTATGATCACCACCAGCCTGGGGCATGTGGTGGGCAGGGAGCAGACCTGAACCAGCTGACAAGTCTCCAAAAAATGGGCAACAACTAGAGCGCAACCACTGGGTAACAGAGCAGCAAGTGAAAGTAATTATATTAATGTTGGATTTATAAGCAGGTCAGTTTTTACAGAGAAGAATAAGGCACCAATTGTGTCTTAAATTATTCATCTTCAGATCCCTACAGCCTAGCAAACAGTAAGAACATTCAACAAGTGTTCAACTACATATACGCTAAAACAGTTTTTTCTGTTTTCTTTCTTCCCATAAAACTTCCTAAATTACCTTTTAAGTTACTTCTCTACTAGCAATCTTCAAAGGCCTGTGGATATATACAAACCCCCTGCTACAATTAAACTAAAAAAACCAAACTCACTGCTGTTGAGTCAATTCTGACTGGTAGCAACCCTATAGGTCAGAGTAGAACTGACCCCCTAGAGTTTCTAAAGACTGCTTGTTGGATTCAAACTGACTACGTTTGGTTAGCAGCTGCAGCACTTAACCACTATGCTGCCAGGGTTTCCTACTTAATAAATGTCGATTTAGCTGGCTCTCTCCAAGTGTTTACAATGTAAATTTTTGTTTCCTACTTCATCACCTACTATTCTACTCATCAGAGGAAGTGCCTTACTGGATTACCCACTGTTTTGCTTTCTTTTTTCTCAAAATTTATTATTTAATTTTAATACTGTCTTTTGTTAAACTTTTAAAGCAACATATTAAATCTACTAAAATGCACCCATATTAGTAGGATGGACTCATGCATCCATCGTCTAGCATCAACAGCTCCTTGGTCAGAGATGTTTTAAAAGGTGTCTGGATGTCTTTCAGTAGGATATCTCACTATATATTTACACTCCATCCATTTTGCTCATGTTTGTTAATTACGTCCCCGGCCCCTGAAAATAGGAGTCTATGTCCCCTGATATATTCTCAGCTATCACCTTGCTTCCCTTCCCACGTCATCTCTACATTACATTCTTCCCACCTCCAAGACTTTGCTCATGCCATTGTTCCTGCTTGGAACATTCTTTCCCTTTTACACATCATGAAATCTAATTCATTCTTGATGTGCAAACACCATTTCTTCTCATCTCACCCCAGATTAAGGTGACAGCTCCATCTTCTTAACTCTCAGCAGCATTTGGCAAAAAGTGTCCTGTGTTACTACAATTAACTGGAAATATATTTTATGTCCTTTAACAAACTGTTAACTCTTGGTCTTCATGTGGTATTCATTTCTGTATCCTCAATGTAAGAAACATATAATTTCTGATTAGCAAATATCTGCCCAGTGAATGGCAACAAAAATTGAGCTCTAAAGGATCAGAGGGGCAACAGAGAGGAAGTGCTCAGAGTGGGGCTGACTGCTATGGCAGCAGTAGCAAATTCTCAGCGAGCATCATCTAAAGATCAAGCATTGCTCACAGAAAAGTCCATCAGGAACCAGGGCTTCAAAGAAAGAAGAACAGGATGAGTCCAGAGTCACCTCTCTAGACTTCTAGATTAACTAGAACTAATTTTTCACTACACTTACTGAATATCCAACAATTTTGCCTACTCTGTGCTAGATATTGAAAATATAACAATAAATCAAACATGCTCTGTTTCAGAGAAACAGCATACAATTGTGATTTGATGTAAAAAATTCCACCATCTCTCACCACCAACATACAGAGACGTCTGACTTACCCAGTCATAAAAACAATCTTGGCTTGGGGACCCTGAAGCTGTCGATCTTGGATATTCCATTCAGTCAACATTTGGGTACTTATCAGGCACTACACTAGGCAGAAAACCCTCGTGGAGTAGTCAGTTAAGTGCTATGTCTGCTAACCAAAAGGTCAGCAGTTCAAATACACCAGGTGCTGCTTGGAAACTCTATGCAGTAGTTCTCCTGACCTATAGGGTCACTATGAGTCTGACACAACTTGACAGCCATGGGTTATACTAGGTGGAAACCCTGGTGGCGTAGTGGATAGGTGCTACAGCTGCTAACCAAAAGGTCAGCAGTTCAAATCTGCCAGGCACTCCTTGAAAACTGTACGGGGCAGTTCTACTGTGTCCTATACAGTTGCTGTGTGTCGGCATCGATTTGATGGCAGCAGGTTTGGTTTCGTTTATACTATGTGCTGGACACATACAAAACAAAAACTAAACCCAGTGCCGCTGAGTCAATGCTGACTCATAGTGACGCTACAGGACAGAGGAGAATTGCCCCATAGAGTTTCCAAGGAGGGCCTGGTGGATCTGAACTGCTGACCTTTTGGTTAGCAGCTAGAGCACTTAATTACTATGCCACCAGGGTTTCCGCTGGACACATAGTGGTAAATAGTACATACACAATCTTTTTTTCTCATGGTAATCATTGCCCATCATACTGCTTGCAGTTTTAAAAGGATTAAGTTATGTAAACGTTGTTCGTGCTCTGTTCTAATTCCTTATTTACCCTGTGTGTCTTCCTACTAAATAGTGAGTTCTTCCAGAATACAGATCTTTGTCAAGTTCATCATCTTTCACATCTTAGAGAGGCACAGAAGCATCAAACCGAACCAAATCCACTGCTGCTGCATCAATTTCAACTCATCATGACCCTACAAGACAGAGCAGAACTGCCTCATAGAGTTTCCAAGGAGTTCCTGGTGGATTCAAAAAGCTGACCCTGATAGCCATAGCTCTCAACCCCTAAGCTACCAGGGTTTACACAGAGAAGTACAGTAAACCAAAATAACCAAATCTGTTGCCATCAAGTTGATTCCCACTCAGAATTCCACCAGGCACCAGAAAACAGCCACTGAGAGGTCCCTGGGTGGTGTAAGTAGTTAAGTACTTGACTACTAGCCAAAAGACTGGTGGTTTGAACCTACCCAGAGGCACCTGGGGAACAATCCTGGGGATCTGCTACTGGAAGGTCACAGTCTTGAAAACTCTATGAAACAGTTCTGCTCTGACACAAATGAGTCCCAGTGGGGATGGACTCAAGGGTGACTAAGAACAACAAAACTGAAGGGGAACTCAGAAGTACAGAAAACATCCACTGAAAGAGCAGTCTAATAAGTAAACATAACTTCAACTCCAATTTCAGCAGAAGTTTCTAGCAAACATGAAAACTCATCAAATAAAGGACCACAAATTGCTAAGACAATTCTAAAAAAATCAAAGAGGCAGGCATTAACTCCCTTTGTTTTTTAAAAAATATTAGTTACATGTTATAACTGTATGTTTATACTATCTAGAAACAAGCTAATAGACCCTAGAAACAGGCTCATATAAATGACAATTAAAACCCAATAGTGTGATTACATGACAGAGCACCATCATGATTCTATTACAAAAGGATGAACAAGTGGTGTTCATTAAATTGATCCCTATCTTGCAACATATTAAAAACATTATATCCAAACACATCAAAGACAGAAACGTGAAAAATAAAACTTTGACGTGGTATAAATAACATTACAGTACAAATAATTGAAAGATATTTGCAACAGACATAAATTTGGACAGTATTCAGAATGTATTTTCTAAAAAGCTACAAATCAATAAAAGAAGAAATTTCTTTGGTAATTTGGCAGTGTCTGAAAAAACAGAAAATGTGCATACTCTATGACCCAGCAATTCTATTGCTAGGTATACTCTTGAGCAGCACTGTCCTCCAGAAATATAATGTAATTGTTAATTAACTTCCTAGGAGCCACATTAAAAAAACTAAGGTAAAACTAATTTTACTATACATTTTATTTAACCCACTTCAACAGATGTGTATAAAAATTGTTAACCAGATATTTTACAGTCCTTTGAATATTCTAAATCTTTTGAAATTTGGTGATGTATATTTTACACTTTCAGTACATCTCAACTCTAACTAGCCCCATGTGGCCAGTAACTAATGTATTTCAACAGCACTCCTCTAAAGCCAAAAAGTGCTCAAAAAGACAAGCAGAATGTTTCAAACAGCAACAAATAAATATAATAAACAAAATAGGACTGTAATGTCCATGAATTGAATATATAAATGAAATGCTACATATCATACAACTGAAGGCTATATAATAGTTAAAAGGAATGACTTAGATGTCAATATATGTAAACATGGAAGAGTCTCAAAAATAATACTGAATGGAAAAAGAATGACAGACAGAAAATAGTACTTAGGCTCCTTAAAACCCCAAATGAAGCATTACTATGTATCACTTATGAATACATATAATTTTTTTTAAATGGACTGTAAAGATACACAGCTAATTCACAATATTTGCTTCTGTGGAGGAAGCCTGGATAATGGGCCTGGGATAAGTTCAACTTTTATCTGTAATATTTTATCTTTTAAAAAAGCAAGGAAGCAAACAGGTCATGATGTCAACAGATGATCTGGGGTGATTAATACACAGTTTGTTACATTCTCTGTATTAAAGTTTCACATAATAAAACTGATACCCATTTTAAGTGAAAAAGATGTCAGTAGATGTTGTGTAACAATAAGCTACTGCTTTCTGATGACCTCAAAATAATGTTGAGTATTCTACGAACTGCACGCTTTGAACAGGTCATCCTAGCCCTGTTTACTGGGGGCATGTGAGCAGGGAATACAGGCTTGCAAATACGGTGTGCAGGTGTACAAATAACCCCCCAGGAAACCAAACTGGCCATGAAGTCGATTCTAACTTACAACAAGGTGCTGGAAATCAGATATGATGACATAAGTGGGAGTAGGGCACACTGCAGTCAAGAAATCAAAAGACGTATTGCATCGGGAAAATCTGCTGTCAAGGACCTCTTTAAAGTACTGAACAGTAAAGATGGAACCTTAAAGACTAAGACGTGCCTGATCCAAGCTATGGTATATTCAATCACATCATATGCATGTGAAAGCTGGACAATGAATAAGGACGACAGAAGGATTGATGTCTTTGAATTGTGGTGTTGGAGAAGAATACTGAATGCACCACGGACTGCCCAAAGAACAGATCTTTTGGGTGCTTCTTGGAAGCAAAGATGCCAAGACTGAATCTTACCTCCTTTGGACATGCTGTCAGGAGACAGCAATCCCTGGAGTAGCACATCATGCTTGGTAAAGTAGAAGGTCAGCGCAAAAGAGCAAGACCCTGCGCAAGACGGATTGACACAGTGGCTGCAACAATGGGCTTATGCATAAAAACGACTGTAGGCATGGCACAAGACTGGGCAGTGTTTCGTTCTGTTACGAATAGAGTCGCTATCAGTTGGAACCCACCGGAGAGCGCCTAACAACAACAGGGCACAACAAACAAGTACGACGTCTAGACAGGGGGCAAGAATAGAAGCTGCGGCGCAGAATATCGGCTAGGAAAGAGTACTGCAATGGGTGAAGCGGATCCTGCGGTGTGAGAGCCTACGAAGTGCAGGCTGCGGGCCGTGGAGACCCAGTAAGCCTCTAGCTCGCAGCTTCCAAATCCTAAACCACTCGGCGACCACCCTCCTCGGAAGAGACAGCTCTATTTATCTTCTTGATGGCCACCTGTCTTCCACGTCAGCTATTCCCCTCTCAACCAAGCCGAATGCCCTCTCACCCGAGACAATGAACCACGAAGAGCCGCCGATTCACGTCGTGGGCTCCAAACTAATTCTCCCGCCTATTTCTGCTCTCTAATCTCCGCCTTATGACCCTAAGCGTCTCACTTCCGCCTTCCAAAGCAAGATAATTAATTCCAAGACCTCAAGAAGCTTCTATTTCCAAAAAAAAATTGTCTAACTAAGGTAGCAAGACAAGTCTCATACCCAGGGGAAAAAAAATTGAGTGTGTTTATACGTATTTTCCTTCACGATCCAGAGAGAGAGACAGAGACAGAGACAGAGAAATTTAAACTTCCGTGTCAGACTCAATGCATCCTGGGAAATGTAGTCCTTAGCCTCCACGCCTCACTCCTTTGGGTGTTGGGTGAGGGAGCGTCTCTAAAGTTTCCGTTTAGTGAGCCTCCCCTTTGGGCTCTTAAAAGGGGGAACTCGTGTAATATTTGCATTGAAAACAATACAAATCCAAACTTCTTATTTTTCAAGATCCTTTCCCTTTTGAAGGCTAGAAGAGCACGGGCATGGTCCCTTCTTGACCCTGAAGTGAGCAGCTGGTAGATGGTCTTGGTCCCTGACGGGTCTCGGCTAGTCTCTACGCCCCGTCCCCTCTGCTAGATCTCTCGCGTTCGATTGGCTGTGAGTGTTTGAGCGGCGGAAGCAGCTGGCTCGCGCGGGCACTGAAGGGAGGGGGTGAGCCGTGAAGATGGCGGCGGTGGTGGAGGTGGAGGTCGGTGCAGGTGCTGCTGGGGAACGGGAGCTGGATGAGGTAAGGAGAATTGAGAGACTAGTCGAGGAGATATTCAGCCTAAACTTGAAATACTTGGAGAGGGGATTCTAAGAGAGATAGGCTCCTGGGAGATAAGCGGCTAACTGGGGGGTGGGTGCAAGGAGAGGGGAATTAGGGAGACCCCTGGCTCTGGGGGCCCTGTAGGCAGTGATGATAGAAGAAGACTTGCAGTAACTTCACGGGTGGATATACATGACAGGGAGAAAGCCTGGAATGGTGGGGTTGTTAAGATTTGGAGATTATTAGCTGGGGGCCTAGAGTAGGACCATAGGGTTGAGAGGTAACCAGAGTTGGAGGGCTGGAGAGTTTCTTCAGTGGACGACCAGGTTTGGCTGTGAGAGCGGGTGCTGTCGTGGCTTGCGTGGGATGGGAGGAAGTGGAAGAGGAAACGGTGTTCAGCTAGTAGTATTAGAGCTTTGAATTATTTTTAGGTAGGGGCTATTACATTTTTAGACCTTGTATAGGGCGTTCTTAGTAAAGTTTTGATCAGTAAACCAAAGAATGAGTGAATAAATGAATGGTTGTATCCTGGAACTCATGCATTCATTCATTTAGCAAACATTAAGTATCACCCTTGAATCTGAGCTAGATTAGGGATACAAGTGATCTTGCACTTGAAGAGCGTAGGGTCTGGTGGTGTGAGATAGACTAGAAGACTAATCATTGCATCAGAGATACAACGGTGGCACTGACAAGAGCGAGACCAGTTTTGCTAGGGCTGGGGAAGCCTTCCCGAAGAAAGGATAAATGATTTTCCTTAAAAGGTAAACGATTTTCTATTTACTTCTCATACTCTGAAGACTTGTGAGCTTGTTGAGGGTGGATTTGAGGGTGTATGTGTCATGTCCTAGCTAACAGGCATTCAGTGCCAGACCTATTGAATTAGGAACGGTCCTTGCAGGAATCAGTAAGTAGGAGGAAGGAGACATTGCGTTTGAAGGAGCAACACTGAAAAGCGCAGACGGTGACGAAGGAAAGAGCAAAGGTTCAGAGGCCAGTGGGCATTCCTATCTAGGGGTGCTGTAAGACTGTGTGACAGCAACACAGAGGAAAGGGGGGGAAAGGGATTGTCAGGGGTGAAATCAGTGACTTTTTTAGTGAATCCTGGGTGTGTTGGGGTGGAGGGTTAGGGCTAAGACTTAGAGAAAGGGAATAAAAGAGGATTTGGGAAGCAAAGACTGTTGCTTGGTGATAAGATGGGTTGGAGAAATTGGTGTACCTGATTTGGATCATTGAAGGGAGGTGTTGAGACAGAAACTGACAGATGGTCAGAGCAGGGTCACTGGGACTTTTTTGTTTCAGTGGTACTTACTCCTAGGTGAGGGATTTTTAAATACATGTTACAGTCCCATGTACCCCAATCTCGAGAGAGGTGTTTGGATACCAGTTGGTTAGTGGGGTGATTGTGGAAATAACCTACAGGGCCCCTTCCAGAGGTTTCAGTGGACTACGGTTAAATGAGGTTTATTTGAATGTGCCTTGACAAGGATGAGTGCTATTGTAAGGGTACTATGTATGGTTGGTTTGTTCTGGGTTCACTTTTGAGAGAGCCTGATTTCAGATACATATGTCAGAGCTCATTAAGATAAAAAGTTTTGGCAGAGGAAATGATAACCAAAAATTTTAATAAAAGATGTTTTTCTTACTTAGCTTTGTCTTCCCCCCTTGTTTTAAGTATGTAAGAGCTTTTAGCAGTATCATATACTTCCCAAAGTGTCATGCCTAGAGGTCAACTTTGTTATGTAACCAGAAGCATTCACCTCAGAAACGTTGTCACTTGATTCATTCACCTAGAAAGAATGTCATCTATTGTCTGAAATTCTGTGTGAACTGGTCCTGCCCGTTCTTTGTGTGGTTAAGAAAGTGATTCTGAGAAGCGGAAACAGTCATCTCTTTAAGCTCCAAAAAAGAACAGTCTGGTCTAGCTGGCTTTAGTTTGTGTGTGAATTTTTAGTAGTGTCTCAGCTGTTTCTTAGCAGCCTTAACTAGTGAAAGAGAAGGTGAGACTCATCATTTAACATATAATTATGGAGGTCTTCTGTGTGTCAAAGGAACCCTGGTTAAATACTCAACTGTTAACCAAGGTCGGTGGGTGGAACCTACTAGCTGCCCTGTGGGAGAAAAATCTGGCAGTTCGCTTCCATAAAAGATTATAGTCTTGGAGAGCTTATGGGACAGTTGTATTCTGTCCTATGGGATTGCTATGAGTTGGAATCAACTTGATAGCAGTGGGTACTGTGTGTCAAAGGAACGCTTGTGGTTCAGCGGTTAAGTGCTCTGCTGCTAACAGACCTTTAAGGTCTGTGGTTCCAGCTGCTCCACAGAAGAGACCAGACCTGTTGGCCTGTTCCTATAAAGATTGTAGTCTAGGAAATTCTATGAGGCAATTCTCTTCTATCATACAGGGTTGCTATGAGTTGGAATATACCTCACAGCACACAGCAAACAAACAGTGTTTCATGACTGGGGGCTCAAAGGTAATTAAGATCTTTGCCAACTTACAGTCTAGTGGAGAGACGTGTAAATAATAGCCCATTACAAGTGCAGTGGGGCCCTGGAGAGGCACCAGGGTTGGCTAGGGGGAGTTTTTATGATAGAGATCGGTTTGAACTGAAAACATAAAAGTTGAGTTTACAAAAATAACAGTGGATTGTATGTGACAATAGAGTTACCTCCCCGAAGCACGTTCTGCTTGGTAGATAGATTCTACTGTGAAATGAGATTATAAAAAGGTAGTGGGTAGGCCGACCACTAGTGCTGGTGCAGTTTTCTACTTACTTGGAAAGAATGTACACACTGTGGTGTAATTTCTTCATAGCATGTACCTGTGTTTTCTAATATCAGATGCTGTTAGCATGATATATGAGGCTAGACAATTAAGTTCATGAACTTATCATAGAAAAAGTGCTGCGTACCTCTTTGCTGAGTATCAGTATGGTCTCCTTCAAAGAACTCCCGCTGGGAAGCTTTGCACTGACAGCAGTGCCTAGCCCACCCTTCAAAGCAATTTAGGAACTCTTTTTCTGGAATGTCCCTCAGACTTGTTGTCGGACAAGGTCCAACAGTTAAGTTCATGAACTCATCCTAGAAAAAGTGCTGCATACCTCATTGCTGAATATCGCTGTGGTCAGCTTTCAAAAGTACTCCCCTTGGGAAGCTATGCATCGAAGCCAGCACTTAGTCCACCCTTTAAAGTACTTTTTCTAGGATAAGTTTATGAACTTAATTGTTACTCCTTGTCCGCCGACAGCTGATGGCCATTCCGGAAAACAGAGTTCCACAATTACTTTGAAGGGTGGATTAGGCACTGGCATTGGTGCACAGTTTCCCAATGGGAATACTTTGAAGGTGACCATAGTGATATTCAGCAATGAGGTGTGCAGCACTTTTTCTAGGATGAGTTCGTGAACTTAATTGTCTGTTCTCATATACAGTCTGAAATAGCAGCCGTCGGTTCACTCATTTTCCTTTCTGGTTTCTTCTTTTGTCTGTCTTCATTGTTATTTTTCCTATAAATTGGGAGATAATTTGGGCTTTGCTAACTGCTTTTGTTGTTTTAGAGCAGTGGATAGAAGAGAGTGCTCGGGAAAAGAACTCTCAATACAAAATACCACTGTTTGTAGAGTCCTTATCATAAGCCAGCCTCTTTTAAAGCTCTTTTCCTTCATTATTTCATTTACTTCTCATAGCAATCCTATGAGTTAGATGGTGTTAACCACATTTTATGAATGAGGAGACTAAGGCTAAAGAGGTTAGATATTTTCGCTAGGATTCTGAGGTTTGTGAGTGGGGAGCTACAGATTACAACTTAGGTCTTGCCAACTTCAAAGCCCATGCTATATTAAACACCTTGGTTCCACTTCTCACTGTATTGCTTGTGTTCTAGGTGAGTAACTTAAATAGCCTTAGTCATCTCATGTAAAAATTGTTACAGTACATTTGCGTAAGTGGCTGTGATTCAAAAGAGCATTGACTCTCATATTTCTGAGGTAAGTTGTGTTAGTATTCCCAGTTTTTCATTGAGGAAGCTGAGTTCAGAGGATTGGAAGCATGAACTCAAGGCCCTGCATCTACTGAATAAAAACCACTGAGTCGATTCCAGCTCACAGCAACCCTATACTAAATGGTCTTGGTAAAATTTAAGGACCTGGTCTCCAGATTTGAGAGTATTATTTTCCCTTTCGTAAGGACCCAAACTGAAGACTCATTTTGCCAAAGTGGACCACCCCTTTCTGTATGTAGTAGAAGTCCAATTCTAAAACATGAAACAGCATTTCATTCTTGGGAGGGGGGTAGGAGGTGGGGTTAAAATTGGAGGTAGCCAGAGAAATATTTTTTCTCTCCGTATATTTTTTTATATTGTTAGGTGCTGTCAAGCCATTTTGGGCTCATAATGACCCTTTGTACGACGGAATGAAACACTGCCTGGGCCTGTACCATCTTTGCAGTCATTGCTATGTTTAAGCCTGTTGTTGCAGACACTGTTAGTCCATCTCATTGAAAGTCTTGTCTTTTTCTGACCCTCTGCTTTACCAGGCATGGTGTCCTTCTACAGGGACTGATCCGTTCTGATGGCACATCCAGAGTATGTGGAGTAAAGTCTCATCCTGACTTCTGAGGAGTATTCTGGGTGTACTCCTTCGAAGACAGATTTGTTCATTCTTCTGTGTAGGTTAATTTATGGATAATTTGGTTCTGCTGAGCTCCTGGTCATGAGAAGTGATTAGCCCATGGTGACTAGAGAGATGAGAGATGGACCTAGCCAGCTCAGGCCAGGTATTAAACAGGCTGTAATGGCTGGCTGAGTTCAGTTCTGTCTTTCAACTTGCCAAATCCCAGGGCACTTGAGGAAGTTAGTAGGTTAAAGCCTGGGCACCAGCCAAGAGGCCCAGATACAGATCTGTTCCTGGAACCAGTGAGTTTTTCCTTGAAGGACTGTCAGGCCAACCCCTTAGAAGGATTGTAGATATCTTTTTGGTATAGAGAACTGGCTTAGGACCTAAGGTAAATAAAACTTCAACACCCAATCAGGGCCAACCAGCCTGCCCAGCCTGCATATTCCAGTGAGTTCTGGTCAGTCTGCTCCTAGAACCTGCTCACCTTCTAAAATAATGTGGTATCATGGGGATCAATGAGTAGTGTCTAGCTCAAGCCAGAGTTGAAAGAAGCTTGCAACTGATATGAGGATTATTGTTTTAAGCAAGTAATTTACCTCATCTGGGTCCTGTTTTACTCTTGTTAAAAAAGAAGATTGAACTAGATTGTTGGTTTTTAAACATTTATTTAGTTAATGAAACCCTTTATTCAAACAGAATCTCACTCTGAGGCCTTGTGATTCTTGAAGGGACTCACTGGAAATCCCAAAGGTTTCTCAGACCATACTTGGAAAACCTTAGAGTGTTCTGTTACTGCCCACTGGTTGGATGAGCCTACTTTATGTTCCTTTAACCCCATTGTATTTCTGCTATCCCAGCATTATAAGCCATTGTTAATAATGGTTCTTTCCTCTTTCTCCCCCACTACACTGTAAGTTTCATAATGGTGTGGTCCAAATCCGTTTAGCTTGTTGTTTTATTCCCTTCACACAACACGATTCCTGGCATACAGTAGGCACCCAATAACTATTTGCTAATTATTTTTGAGTAGAGTACTCATAACCCCCATTTAGTAAATGTATGTGATATACCAGGTCCTCTGCTGAGTGGTACATGCTTTTTTATTGAGTATTTACAACATCCCCGTGAGAATTGAACTCTTGGGCTAGATCATGATCTAAAGTTCTTTCTGGCTCTTGTTGTTAGGTGCCATTTAGTTGGTTCCAGCACATAGTGACCCTATAGGACAGAGTAGGACTGCCCGATAGGATTTCTAAGAGCAAGGTAGATTTGAACTGCTGACTTTTTTGGTTAGCAGCTGTACTTCACTGTAGCTCTTAACCGTTGCATTACCAGGGCTCCATAACTTACTGTATACTTTCTGGTTACTACTAGGGTCTTTGTTGATACTGTCCTGCCTATCTAGAATTCCTTTTCTTTCTTTGTGCATTTGTAAATCCCATCTGTTATGAAAGTTCTAGTCCAAGCCTTGCTCTCTTAGCACTACTGTGGTGTGCAGTGATCTCCCCTTTCCCTGACTTTTATGGTTTTCTGTGCATAGGCTTGTTCCTTCATTTATGAATTCATTCATCAAACTTTTATGAAATACTTCCTGTGTGCCAGGGACTGTGCTGTGCTGGATAATGTCAAGATGAAGGAAGTGTGGTAATAACCCTCAAGGATTTCACAAGCTACTGTGGGTAGAGAAACTAAGTGCAAAAACATGTCCCAAGTGCTGCGATAGTAGAGTACCGTATCTTAATGAGGATAACATGCACATTTTAACTTTCTCTGGCAATGACACAACTCTGTTGTGCATTATTTTCCTAGGCACGCTATGTGCATTATATGTGTGAGTGTGTTATTTACATAGGTGTGTTATTTGTGAAAAAATATGGTAAAATACAGTGGAGGACATGAGTGTCACATGTGTTTTCCCAACAAGAGTGGTAAAGGCCCAACAGACTGGAACCCCCTTGCTTTCTCAAAGCAGTAGTCATTATTTTGGGTTTTTGGGGGGGAGGTTCTCTCCTGGTGAAGATTTGATAAATATTCCTTATTTCTAGGAATTTCATTTTCTACAAAATCTTTCTCAAAGCTAAGATCCCTGAGGGACTGAGGCATATGCAACTGGAATTTAACTTTGGATATCTGATCATTTCTCCTTTTTTCTCCCTTGCAGTAACAATAAGTTTATTTTTAATTTTTAAATAACATTTTACTGTGTTTTTGGTGAAGATTTACACAGCACTTGAGCATTTAACAGCTTCTGCACAAGTTCAGTGACATTAGTCACGTTCTGTGTGCGTGAGCGAGCATTCTCATTGTTTGCCTCCCGGTTGTCCCTGACCATTTGTCTTCGAGACTTTTTTTTTCTTTTTAAAGACATGTGAAATGGTTGGTAGTGGAAAAACACACCAGAGTAGTAAACAGCAATCCTAGGTTCTAGACTGAAAACAGCAGATTGTTTAATTTCACATATAGACATATAATCAGTTGAAAGGAGCCTTGGTAGCACAATGGTTAAGTGCTCAGCTGCTAACCAAAAGGTTGCTGGTTTAAATCAACCCGGCAGCTTCATGAGCAAAAGATCTGGCAATCTGTTTCTGTAAAGAATACAGCAAAAAAGACTATGGGGGATTTCTACTTAATTACCTGGGGTCACTCTGAGTCAAAAATCAATTCAGTAGCACCCCACAACAATAGTCAGTTGGTAATAGGTGCTTAAAAGACTCTGTTGAGAAGAATTCTGAGGTCAGGGCTCAGCAGAAAAGCATGCTGAGGGTGAGTGCTGAAGATGAGATAATACTGAGTACTTACTCTGTGCCAAGTTCTGTGCCAAAGTGTTTTATATGCATTATCGAGCTTAATGCCACAGCCTTAGGAGGTAGGTACTATTATTATTATCCCCATTTTATAGATGTGGAAATTGAGACATAGAGATGTCATTAAGTAACTTGTCGCTAACAACCAGGTAAGGGCAGCTGGGGTTCAAATCAAAGATAATTTCAGAGCCTGGTGCTGTTAATCACTCTGGGCAGTGTGAGAACTACATACTTCCATCTGTATTCTACATTAGACATTTCTGCTAAGTTAAATGTGGGATTTGGGGGATTTGGGATTTGCTTAGGTCATGCCAGAAATAAAAGACCAAAATAGATGTCAGAGTCAGAAGACAGTCTAAAACTTGCGCTTAAACACTGAGTAGCTGAAGCAAATGGAAGAAATGATGAGGTAAAAATAGCTAAACAGAAGATTTCAAAGGGCAGCTTGAGAAGACAAAGTATTATAATGATGTGGGTAAAGACCTGGAGTTAGAAAACTAAAAGGGAAGAACATGCTCAGCATTTTTTAAGCTGAAGAACTGAAGAAAAACTCAAACTGTGAGTTGCAGTATTTAAGGATTCCACAGGGAAAATACTGAATGGTGCAAGAAACATCAAAAGAAGATGGAAGGAATACACAGAGACCCTATATCAAAAAGAATTGGTTGATGTTCAGTCATTTCATGAGGTATCATATAATCAAGAACTGATGGTCCTGATGGAAGAGGTCCAAGGTGAATTGAAGACATTGGTGAAAAACAAGGCTTCAAGAACTGACACTACCAATTGAGACATTTCAACAAATGGACGCAGTACTGGAAGTGCTCGTTCATAAATACCGGGAAATTTCGGAGACAGCTGCCTGGCTAATGAACTGGAAGAGGTCTATATTTGTGCCTATTGCAAAGAAAGGTGATTCAACTGAATGCAGCAATTATTGAACAGTATCATTAATGTCATATGCAAGTAAAATTTTCCTGAAGATCATTTAAAAGTGATTGTACAAATATATCAACTGGGAGCTGCCAGAGATTCAAACCGGATTTAAAGGATGACATGAACCAGAGATATTATTGCTGATGTCTGATGGATCCTGACTGAAAACTTAAACTGTCATAAAGATGTTTGTTGATGATACAAAGGTATTTGCTATGTGATCATAACAAATTATGGATAACATTGTGAAGAATGGGAACCTGTTCATAGATCATGAAACAGTTGTTTGAGCAAAATAAGAATATGTTGTGGTTTAAACTCAGAAAATATGTGTATCAGTGTTGTAAATTTATCTTTTCACCATACTTATTAAGTTTATATGCTGAGCAAATCTGAAAAGGTAGATATTATGAAGAAGAACAAGGCATCAGAATTGTTTGAAGACTTATTAACAACTGGCGTTATGCAGAGGACCCAACCTTGCTTTCTGAGAGCAAAGAGGACTTGAAGTACTTTCTGATGAAGAACGAAGACTATAGCCTTCAGTTTGGATCATGCCTCAACAAAAAAGAAAACACAGATCCTCACAACTGGACCAATAAATAATGTCATGATAAATGGAGAAAAAATTGAAGTTGTCAAGAATTTGATTTTACTTGGATCTATAGTCAACATCAGTGGAAGCAGCAGTCAGGAAATCAAACAATGTATTGCATTGGGCAGATGTGTGCAAAAAACCTGTTAAAAAGCAGAGATGTCACCTTGAAGATTAAGGTGTGCCTGACCCAAACTACCGTGTTTTCACTTGCTTCACATGCGTGTGAAAGTTGGACAATGAATAAGGAAGACTGGCCTTTGAACTATGGTGTTGGGAAAGAATATTGAATATTATGGACTGCCAAAAGAATGAACAAATCTGTTTTGGAAGAGCTACAGATGCTCCTTAGAAGCAAGGACGACAAGACTACATCTTACATACTTTGAACACATTGTCAGGAAGAATCAGTCCCTGGGGAAGGACATCATGCTTAGTAAAGTAGACGACTAGTTTAAAGGAGGAAGGCCCTCAATGAGATGGATTGACACAGTGGCTGCAGCAGTGGACAGAAGCGTAACAATGATTGGGAAGGTGGTGCAGGGCCACGTAATGATTTGTTCTGTTGTACACAGGGTCACTATGAGTTGGAACTGACTTAACTGCACCTAACAACAATACCAACAGTGCAGTACATTTTTATGTCTGTCCCACCAAACCTTGTTCACCTTGAAAGACCCTTTTATCTTTATGTCCCTGTGGCTGGCATAAGACATGACTCAATAAATGTATGAATGTGTGAACTCACCGAAGACTCCGACTTCTCTGTGTCCTAGTTGTTCATCTGTGAAATGGCAGGCTTGGACTAGAGGACCTTTTTCCCCCTCTTTTTGAACTAGATGACTTTTGATGTCTTTTGCAGCTTTGAAAGTCTTGAATTCAGTGTTTCATTTTGCCTTGTGTCCAGCAGCTCATATGAGACACTTGGTAAATACCAGTGAATGACTGAATGGGTGGAAGTATAATTATTCTTAGTAACCTGTGCTAATAATATTGGAATGGGAGAAAAAGTGGTTGTGGGGAGGGAGTAGACAAAAAGCCTATTGCCTATAACCTCCAATTCTGTAGCTTTAGGCATTGAAGTGCTGTCAGTCTCCTACTGGCAGTTATCTTTCCTGTTGGTTTCCCATTCTAATGCCCCTCCCCTCATCCCAGCTTAGTCCTTCTTTTTTCAGGTCATTCTTTGATTAGCTGTATGGTTCAATAACTCACCTACTTCCAGAAAGAATTAAAGTGTCTGATTAGTAAAAGGGGGCAGGAGAGAGAGGAAAAAAGGATGAAGAGCACTGTTTTAACTTTTGAGGTCAGGGATTATCTGATGTTTGTACATTGTTTGATACCTTGCTCAGTGCTTGGCGGGTAGTAAACATCAATATATTTATTGAATTAATGAGTGTACTTGTAGAAAAGGATCCTGCTGAGGACTAAGAAGAGATGACTAAATCACAAAGGTTAACTGACATGCCTACCTATCTCTTCTGGCAACCGTGCAGTTGACCATGACAGTATTTTCATATAAACTAGTTCTGAAGCATTTCTATTTTTGTTGAATGACATATTGCCCCTTATCAATGACTTATGGGCGTAAAATTGGAAGATCAGTTTTCTACTGCCATAGCACCTTGTACAGATTTCTGTCAGCACTTACCATGTTGTAGTATCTGTGTCTATTGTTAGGCAGTGAGTTCCTTGAGGGGACAGATCCAAATAATTTTTCATCTCTGTTTCCAACGTCTGATCTTGCATAGTGTCTAGCGTAGAGTAGATACATATTTAGTGAACTTGAATCTTAAATCTAGTCTTTCCACCCATGCTGAACATCCTCATTTAGTATGCACCCAGTGTGTGTTTCAGCCTCTGTAATCACAAGGACAGGTTTGGTGTTTTTAGGTTAATTCTGTGGAAAGGAGCCATTGTGGTGCAATAGTTAAGTGCTTGACTGATATCCGAAAGGTCAGTGGTTCAAACCCACAAGCTACTCTCAGGGAAAAAGATTTAACAGTCTGCTGCAGTAAAGATTTACAGCGTCAGAAACCCCATGGGGTATTTATATTCTGTCTTACAGGGTTGCTATGAGTCAGAATCCACTTGAAGGCAGCTGGCTTGGTTTTTTGGTTTAGTAACAGGTAGCTTCCTTCTCATTCTGTCGTCAGCCTGTTTCCTCTTTCAGTACTTCCATTGCAGTATTCTTCACATTGGGCTAAAATTCCTATTTCTGTAGCTTCAACTTTTTAGTCCTCATTGTACCTTTTCCCAGATTCTGCCTTTTTGTATCTTTGAATCTTGGAGGCACTGGAACCACCAGAGAATGCCTTTGGGGAGGGGAGGCCCAGCTCAGCTGGGACTATCTGACATAAAAACTTACTCTGGGAAGGGGCATGGGACAAAACCATTTTTCTGGAACTGATTCCAGTTCAAGTGTTAACAGCTCTATAGAGTTTCCTTGGCAGTAATCTTCATGAAAGCAGTTTCCGTGGCCTTTTGTCTGCAGTACCACTGAGTGGGTTCCTACCACCAACCTTTAGGTAGGTTAGTGGATGAGCACAAGCTGTTTATACTACCCAGGAACCTTTTACTCTGTGGAAGCCGACCCAGAATAATCCATCTGGTGTCATTCCTCATCTCCCCTTTCTTTCTTTGTGTTTTCCCTTCTTAAAGTCATGTGTTACCTCATTTCTGCTCAGAGGAAAATCTGTAGGTAAACACAAACTCATTAATTCTCCCTAAAGTGCAGCTTTCCCAAGAGGATGCTAGGACTTGGCCGTGGGGCTTTTGGTCCTGGGCAACAGGGAGAAATAGTGGGGGAAGGGAAATGTGAGGACTAGACATAGAGTGCTTAAGCCTTGCCAAGGTTTTCCCTTCCCAGTAGGGTTTTATCCATCACTGTATTCTATTACTCAGAAGTCTCCAGTGACATTTACTCCCCGTTGCCCATAGGATTGAATCTAACCTGTTCTGAGGCTGTCGTTGAACACCCTGCAGAAACAGTATTTTTCTCCTCCAGCTGTAAGGATAACAGTAACAGCTGTCATTTCTTTTGGTGCATGCTATGTGCCAGGTACTATGCTTAACATTTTCCATGCACTAACTAGTTCTTTTAGTTCTGTTTTGTAGTACTATTACTATCTTCATTTTCCGGATGAGAAAAACGAAGAGAGGTAATTTAGTAAAGGTTGTATAGTCTATAAGTGGAACTGGGACTTGAGCCTGGTGGTGTGATTCCATGATCTGTATGGACTGATTACTTTTAAAACTTGCCATTTGCTTACTAAGTATTTAATTACGCTGGGTACTGTATTTGGTTTCGGGAATTCATAAATGAATAAAAAAGACTATCTCTGCTCTAAAAGATTTTATGGCCTAATGAGGAGAGAAACCCATTAAGTGGTAATTATAATACAGTATGATGAGTTATGTATAATGTACCACAGGAAGTGGAAGAAGGAGTGCTTAAGCATATTTGGGAGAGTTAAGAAGACTTAGGATAGGATATGACATTTGAGCTGAGTCGTAAAGGAGTACAAGTTAACCATGTGAGTAGGAAGCCATTTTAGATAAAGGTAAAAGTACATAGACATACAAAGGAATGGAGGAGATAAAGAAAAATCTCTAGTAATCCTTGTGCATACTAGCCTTCACTAATAAAACTGCATGCTTTGTCTAAGGCAGTGTGTTAAGCATTTGAGTTGAGAAAAAAGTTGCTAAATGATGTTCCTTGACTGCAAGAAGTTTACAGTCCAGTTAGAAAAATAGGACATGTAGTCCAGCTGAAAGTATAGTGACTATAAATACAAACAAGAAGTGCTAAATACCTCATCAGTAGAAAAAACAAAATTCTTCTGAAGAAGTAAATCCCTTTTCAATGTTACAGCTAGATATAGTTTCATGGAAAGGGGACTCTCTGAGCTGGGCCTTGATAGATATTTGGATTCCATTAAAGAAAAATGAGCAAGAGTAAAGATCCTAAGTAAATGTAAGGAAGAAGGATGTAGTTGGGAGTCAGCAAGTAGAGGAAGAGTGAGAGCTAAATCTAGAAAGAGAATTCATGGGTGGCCCAAAAGTTGTAGCATTCCACTCTCACCCAGAGTTGCCGTAGAAGACAAACTTGGTGATCTGTTTCCAAAAGGTCACAGCTTTGAGAACCCTATGGGACAGTACTGCTCTGTACACGTGGGGTTGCTATGAATCGGTGGTAACCAACAATAGAAAACAGGTTGGGGCCAATACGAGGTTGAATTTGAAAGCCAGACTGAGAAATTTAGATATATTTATTTAATTCCTTCGGTAATCAATTATTGAATGCATATATATGCCAGATACTGTGTTAGGGACACAGAGATGAAGAGACATATTTCTTGCTCTCAAGGGGCTAATGGTCTTATGGGAAGACAGATGTATAAACAATAGTAGTAGAGTGTATGTGTAAAGTACCATGGTGACACAAAGGAGGGAGTGATTAACTCTGTTAGGGATAATTGTTAAAGACTTACAGAGAAGATGTTTGAATTGTTTCTTAAGAATTAAGTTTGAATTCAAGAGGTCATTTGTGAGGTAGGGAAGAGTGGTTCAACTTAGTGAAAAGATAGACAAAAGCTTGCGAAACTTGAACAGCATCATGGAATGTTCTGTATAAGGTTTGGTATGACTGAAGTGTGTGTTTAGCGTTGTTGTTGGGTGCCCTTGAGTTGGTTCTGACTCATAACAACCCTGTGTACAACAGCATGAAACACTGTCCAGTGCCATGCCATTCTCACATCCTATGCTGGAGGCCACTGTGTAAATACATATTGTGAGGGTCTTCCTCTACCTAGCAGCCTGATGTCCGTCTCCAGGGACTGGTCCCTGCTGGTAATGAATCCAAAGTATGTGAAACAGAGTCTTGCTATCCTTCCTTCTAAGGAACATTCTGACTGTACTTCTTCCAAGACAAGTTTGTTCATTCTTCTGGCAGTCTGTGATATATTCAGTATTTTTTGCTAGCACCATAATCCAAAGGTGCCAGTTCTTCTGTGGTCTTCCCCATTCGTTGTCCAGCTTTTCACGTGCACGTTAGATTATTGAAAATATAGATTGAGTTAAACGTAGGAATGTAATATTGAGTGGAGAGGTTGGAGAGGCCCTTTTATAACCATGCTAAGGAGCTTGGGCTTTGGAGACCTATTGAAGAGTTTTGAGTAAAGGTGTAACAAGTTTGGATCTCTGTTTCAGAATGATCTGTCTGGTAAAAGCCACACTTCTACCATATTTTGGAGGGATCAGATTAGGAAGAGAGAAGAAATCAGGAGATACTGCAGTAGTCTGGGAGAGAGATGATCAGTACTTGAACTAGGGCAAACTGCAGTGAGTATGGAGAAAAATGAGCAGTTATTTAAAAAAAACCCAAAAAACTACAATGCCCCACTTATTTGAGTTTTTCTGTTTCTGTTCTTCTTCCCAATTCATTCATTCACACATTTTATTAGATATGTAATCTGTGTTGTTTTAGTCATTCTTCTTCAGATACTTGTGAGTTCAGTATGTCAGACATTTTGTAGGTCCAGGAATATAGCAATGAATAAGACAAAATTGTTGCTTTTATAGAGTTTAATTTCTAACGAGGAAAAGCAGACAGTAAACAAATAACAAACAGTAAGCTGCTGATAAGTACTTGGAGGAAAAGAGGATGATGTAATAGAGAATGATTAGAGGAAAGAAGCTACATTAAATATGTTGGTGTATTAGTTTTCTAAAGATGCTGTAACAAAATACCACAGATGACAGAAATTGATTGTCTCAATTCTGGATGCTAGATGTCAACGTGTCAGGCTAGTCCAAAGTCAGGTTGTTGGCAGGGCTCTGTCCGTTCTGAAGGCTCTATGTAAAAGTACCAACTTAACCAAGTGTGAAAGATAACTAAAAATGAGCAAGCTAAAGAAAGAAGGGGAGGGAGGAGCAGTACATGCAAGGTGGGAGAAAGGATGAGAATACCTTCCTTTAGGGATTACATGCAGTTTAGCATTACCAGAGCATCAGAGTAGAGGGTAAGGTGAAAAATTAGGGACACTGGAAACGGGGGCAGGTGTGAGATGATATGTGGTGCTTATATGCTTTGTTAAGGAGTTTGGATGTTTACCTACGTTGGTGATTAGGTATAGAAGAGCTTTAAGCACTTAAAGTGAAATGAATCAGATTTGCGTTTCAGAAAGACCACTTTGTAGGCAGAAAAGGGCAAGAAGTTAAAGTGGCAGGGAAAATTAATGCATTAATCCAGGCAAGAAAGGCTTTCAGGGTCATCTAATTCTAGAGTGTGTATATTTTCTCAGAGCCTCAGTGGCATGGTTGTTAAGAGCTTGATTGCTAACCAAAAGGTCAGCAGTTCAGATCTATCAGCCACTCCCTAGAAACTGTATGGGGCAATTCTCCTGTATCCTATAGGGTCTATGAGTCGAAACCAACTTGACAGCTCCTAACAACAACAGCAACATGTACTTTTTGGTGTATTATACATACACCATTTCTGCTGAGGCAGAAATGCCACAAGTGGATGGCTTTAAAAAGAGAGGTTTTATTTTCTCCCAGTCTAGTAGGTTAAAAATCCAAATTCAAGGAGTAAGCTCCAAAGGCTTTCTCTGCTGACTCTGAAGGAAGGTCCTTGTTATCAGTCTTTCCCTGGACTGGTAGCTTCTAAGGTGCAGGGACTCCAGTCCTTTCCAAAGGAAGCTCTCAGCCCTGGCACTGCTTGCTTTCTTGATGGTGTGAGGTCCCTAAAATCTCTCTGCTAGCTCTGTATCTCAGGAGACTGTCTCAAGGCATAAAAACAGTCTTACACGTTGAGCACTGCCCCACCATCCTCCCTCATTAACATCATAGGGGCAGGGTTTACAACTTAAAAGAACATCACACAATACTGGGAATCACGGTCCAGCCACACATATTTTTTGGGAGCACGAACAGTTCATGACACGGGGGAACATATATTAACTGTCAGAGGAGTGAAGAGCAGAGAAAGATAAAAACTTGAAAGGTTGACTGGAATCAGTCAGATCATGGCCTGTGTGGTCACAAGAGCTTACTCTCAGTGCTTTTATGGGAGACAGTCAGCAGCCTATTGAGGAGTCCTTACTTTGTTTTATAGGCAGGATTGGAATATCAGAAGATTTTGAACTTCGATGACACAGTGACTAAATAGAAGAGCATTGTTGAATGGCCTGAATTAAGTTTGGGGCTAGAGTGATAGAAAGGAAAGAAGAGATGATAGAGACATTTCTTGTTCGACTCGCCTAGGCCTTCTAGTAATACCAGCCATTTAGCTCCAATGTTTCCATCTGTCCAAATCTCCCATTAGTCCTAATTATGTGGTGCTTTAAGTTGAGAAGGTATTTGCTATTGACTATTAGTGATCCATTAGGGTATAATGTTAGTATGAGGAACAGTCATTTTTTTAAGTTAGCAGTGACAAATGATGGCACATCTTTGTCTGCTCTGCCTCTCTAGTGCAGTCCAGATTCCACCCTGTCTCCTCTCTGGATCAAATTCTGAGTTCCATGGAGAGAAAAAAGGGCACTTCCAGCAGAGCTAATTTATCGTTCACAGCTTGTGATTCTGTCATATGCTTGATCCCGTCCCACTGAACGAGGAAACAGAAGGGGGGCAGTTTTCTGAGTGATAGAGCATTTTGATAGTTACACCTGAGTCTGGGACCCCACAGGGATGGCTTGTGTGGAATTTACTTCTTAAAGAACAGCAGCTGTCTTGGGTGGCTGTGGTAGCCAGTCCAAACAAGTATGTTGTGTTGGTTTCAAATGATTTTCTCAATTTGTTCGGAGTCTTCTGTTGTATCATTATCACTATGTAAGTGGTTAAGAACTTGGCTGCTGTCTGAGTCTTCTGGTGCTGGTCTAGCAGAAATACCACAAGTGGATGGCTTCAACAAAGAGAAATTTTATTCTCTCACAGTCCAGTAGGCTACAAGTCCATATTTAGGACATCAGCTCCAGGGGCCATCTTTCTCTGTTGGCTCTGGAGAAAGGTCCTTATCTGTCAATCCTCTCCTGGACTGGGAGCCTCTGAGGTGCAGGAACGTCAGATCCAAAGGACGCACTCTGCTCCTGCCACTGATTTTTTGGTGGTGTGACATCCCCAACTCTGCTTGCTTCCATTTCCTTTATATCCCAAGAGATTGCCTCAAGGCACACTGTAATCTTATACATTGAGCCCTGCCCCACCAACACAACTGCCACCCATCCTCCCTCATTAATATCATACAGGCAAGGGTTTACAGCATATGGAAACATACACAATAACAGGAATCATGGCCATACCAAATGGCCACACACATTTTTTTGGGGGACACAGTTCAGTCCATGACAGCTGCTAACAAAAAGGTCAGCAGTTCGAATCCACCAGCTGTTCCTCAGAAACCCTATGAGACAATTCTGCTGTGTCTTATGGGGTCCCTGTGAATTGGAATTGACTTGATGGCAGTTTCAGTTTTTGTTTTGGGTGTTTATATGAAGGGTACAGAAAAGGCAAACCCATAGAGAGGAGAAGTAGATTAGTGGTTGCCTAAGAGTGGGATGGAAAGTCAAAGCCCCTGAGCAGAGGGTTTCTTTCTGGGATGATGAAAATGTTCTAAAGTAAGATGGTTGCACAACTCTATAAACATACTAAGAGTGATTGATTTCTATACTTAATTCATATCTAATGTTTTGTGAAAGAATGAAGTCTTTGCTGCTTGGTTGATCTCCGAAATGCCAGGTTTCCAAGTCAGACGGGTGGCACGTGAGAGCTAGTGTTTAGGGCCCCTCTGCTGTTAGCAGGTTCTAAAGCCAGGCAGAAGGCCATCCCCTGACAATGCTCCTGATGTGTGAATATGCTAGTCACTTGGCAAATTCTCATTGATTTAATTTGGTTGCATCCTCTTATATCACATCTCATCACACTAAGGCAACTTGCTTTTTCTTCTGTGGTAACTAAGGAAACTGACAGTTTTGAAAGCCAAAGCAATGTAGCTGACTCCAAAGCTTTGGAGTTAGATTTAGTGTGAATTCATTGCATTTTAAAGAAAAAGAAAATGTCCTACTCAGTGACATCTAGCAGGTAATTAATTACCTGTGCCAGCTTAGGACCTACAACTGTTTTTCTTTGAAGTGAGAAGTAGTAGTTGTTGCCCTGAAGACATTTCTTGGGATGAAAAGTGGAATAGTAATAAAACTCAGAGAAACAAGGCATACCATATGGGCTAACTTTTACAGTACAGCCAACCTGGCTTGTTCTCCTGGACACTGAGAATCTTTTAAGGGTACCAAGTATCTGCATGTAGAAACAAAATAACCTCCTTCATCACTTTCTTCTTTTATCCTGTTTTATTTTTCTTCATAATGCTGCTACCAGAAATTATTTCATATATGTCTTTATGTGTTTAATATTTTGTCTTCTGCATTAATGTTATCCAGGATGGACTCAGCCATTGTTATCTACAAACAAGGTTTGTATTCTCTTCTGAGTAAGAATAATCAGGGAGAATTTACAGTTTTCCAAACTAGCAGAGATTTATTAGAAAGGAGCTTGCAAACAGAGATAGGGAGAGCCTAGGCAATTCTTATCGCCATGTCTGTGAATGAAGGCTTTGTTGGGGCTTATACAGGATTTTAGGTGGAAAGGATCTAATGTTTTATTCACTGCATCTTGGAGAAAAAGGTGGGCCTTTCTAGGAGCTGACAGAGCTATGTTAATAAGGTGTGTGCACAAGCAGACTTCAAGATGGTTTCTGCAACAGGGGCTTCTGGGATGGTAGCAGGACTTGTTGTGGGGTACTGTGCCTGCACAGTTCCTTGATTCTCTATAGTTTGATTCCCCAGACCTGGTTGTAGCTCTTTTGGTGTCCCTGTTGGAAGGATGTATAGCAGTCACCTCTGCTTCCTTTACATATGCCTCTGTGTTTGGTCTAAACTGGATTGAGAAACAACTTGAGGGATAATTTAAGCAACTTGTCTCCCCAGATGTGGGTGGTGAAACAAGCTGCTTATCACTTGAACATTCTAGGGTATGGTTAGGTGGCTCTTCATATCTCTATTTCACTCCTCCTTGAGAGATTTCTTAGTCATAACTCTTTATGGATCATTGGGTGGAAGTCTCTTCTGTATCTGCCTCATGCTGAACAGGGATGCAGACCTGCTTATGGGAGTAGAAATCCCTGGATGAGCATCTTAATGATTTGTAAAGGCCAGCATGGTCATCACTAGGTATCTGTTGGAAGCATCATGATTTTACTTGAACTGTTGCAACCTGGAAGAAACAAACATAACAAAGTGTTTAAAGACACCAAGTCTGAAAATAAACCATGGAAGAATTACAGCTAAAGGTCCTAATAAAGGCAAAAATAAAGTAATTGATGGGAGATATCTTCTTATCTGTCCCCATATGCTGTTAGGTAATTGTGACAGGGACTTTGGGAGCTACCAAGCCTTTTCTATTAATTTTTGTGTCCTAAGTTGCACTTCTTCTGAGGAGTTTATATACATGCAGCAGGGGATGTTGGCTGTGGCACAACTCCTCCTTGTTCTCCAAGAAGGTGGTCTATAGCTAAATGATGATTTAGGACCATATTGGTCAAGGAATCTAGGGAGGTTTATAGGGCTTTGAGTCCCTGTCCTGAGCCATCTGAGACTTCTTCCAGTATAGCAGAGATATTTTGAGCAGTTTGAGCATTATGGATTATTCCTTCAGTCAGGCCACCAGTTGCCAGAGTGGCAATTCCTAGGGCTGCTAAGGCAAGGAGTGCCCATTTTCTTCTCCTTCTTGGACTAATTAGGGAGCTAGAGGAGAGTATCAAGAGTTTAAGGAGATAAGTGCTATCCTTAGCTGGGGTTACACAACCAATTGAGCAATTTACTTGTAGACCGCTATGCTCTGGATAGTTTAGGGCTAGAAGAGAGTAGTAATTCCTTAGACAAATTGGAATCCAAGAAAGACACGTAATACATTGTCTTGTACTGGGTTAACCCAATCTTATAACAAGTTCTCTTAGGTATAGTTTGGAAGGTTCTTAATTGTCTTCAGAGCCCTCTACTTGCCCTGCCCCACTCTTAAATCCACCCCTTTTTTAAACTTTTAAATGTTTTATTGCGCCTGAAGGAAAAGTTTACAGTCCAAGTCAGTTTGCCCTACAAAAATTTACACACACACTGCTGTGTAACTCTAGCTGCTTTCCCTACCTTGTGACAACATTTGCCACCTTTCCACCCTGTATTTCCCATGCCTGTCAACCAGCTGCTGTTCCCCTCTGCCCTCTCATCCCGCCTCTGTACAGGACCTGCCAGGTTAGCCTCAAGTGTCTACTTAAGTCAAGAAGCACACTCTTCACCAGTATCATTTTATGTCTTATAATCCAGTCCAATCTTTGTCTGCAGAGTTCACCTTGGGAATGGTTTCAGTTGTGGGCTAACAGAGAGTCTGGGGGCCATGTCTTCTTAGGACTCTCCAGTCTGTTGGACTAGCAAGTCTGGTCTTTTTAATAGAATTTGCATTCTATACATCCATTTTTCTCCCACTCTATCAGGACATAAGTCGTATTCCCTGTCAAGGCAGTCGTTGGTGGTGGCCAGGTACCATCTAGCCCTTCTGGTCTCCTGTTGGTATAGTTTCTGGGTTTTGTGGACCTCTCTGTTTCTTGGGCTCATGTTTTCCTTATGTTTTTTTTTTTTTAATTTAATATAACTGAGTGAAAATGTACATTCCTGTATACATTTACATGCCCACCGATATGTGGCTTCCACTGCTCTCCCTGTCCGGTGACAGCACATTATTCTTCTCTGCTCCATACATGTCTCATCCTCCCAACAGCCTTCTTTCCTCTCCTCTCAACCCACTCTCCTTCCTCCAACCAGAGGTCAGCAGGATGATATCTTATAGATGTATAGAACCTTAAAGTGTGTCCAATATATGGTCACTCTGCATTGCCAAGTCCAATCCATTTGTGTCCAAAGAGTGGACCTTCATTATGATTTATGGGCAAGGGAAGCATCAGGGCCAGGGGCCATGCTCTCAGGGGAACCCTGAAACCGCTGGACCATCAATTGAGGTCTTTTAGTGGAGATCTCATGATGCACCCCTTTTTATTCTTGTGTTGCCAATGAGACTCAACCTAGTGAGCTCCATCGCGGCTATCACTGGTAGTGGCCAGGCACCATCCGGTTCTTCCGGTCCCAAGTCGATGTAGGCCCTCACTCATGTGCGTCTCTCTGTCTTCTAGGTTGTCTTTACGGCATGTCATTTTGGTCTTTGGTGAGCATCCGTTCCTGCTGAGTTGGGACCATTTGCTGTGTCCTCGGATGGCAGCTTGTCAGCTGTTAAGACCCCAGACGCCACTCACCAGTGTAGAGTGCAGAGAGCTCTCTTAGCAAAACACTAGTTGGGCCAATTGGCCTCGATTTCGCCTGAGAGCATGGTCCCCTGCCCCCTGCCCCAGCTACTCTATCCTTGCAATATTGGATTAAGATGGAAGGAGTATTCAAGTTATGTTGAAGTCCACTTATATTGTTCTTGTTTCTAATGTGTGCTATCACCGATTTCACCCAACCAGATTTCTAGCAACTATCTAATCTGAACCCTTCCCCCTCGTCCTCCCTCCCCTTCCTTGCAGCTGTCAAAGAGTCTTGTCTTCTGTACATAAGTCTGTTTTTGAGATCTTATCGTAGGGATCTCATACAATATTTGTCCTTTTGTCGCTGACTACTTTCACTCAACATAATGTCTTCCAGTTGAAACCAGGTTAGGAGATGTTTCCTGGAATCATCGTTATTCTTTATCATTGCATAGTGCTCCATTGAGTATATGTACCATAGTTTACCTATCGATTCTTCTGTTGTTGGGCATCTGGGTTGATTCCATCTTTTTGCTGTCATGGACTGTGCTGTGATAAACATTCTGGTGCATGTGTCTGTTGGTGTGAAAGGCCTTGATTCTGTAGGATATATTCCCAATAGTGGAATTACTGGGTCAAATGGTATATCAATGTCCATTTGTTTAAGGAAGTGCCAGATTGCTTTCCAAAGAGGCTGGACCATTTTGCAACCCCACCAACAGTGTAGGAGGGTTCCACTTTCTCCACAGCCTCTCCAGCATTTGTTGTTTTGTGTTTTCTGGATCATGGCCAATCTTGTTGGGGTGAGATGGTCTCTCATTATCATCTTGATTTGAATTTCTTAAATACCTAAAGATCGTGGACATGTCCACATGTGTTTTTTGGCTGCCTGGATCTCCTCTTTAGTGAAATGTCTGTCTATCTCCTTTTCCCATCGCTTAATTGGGTGATTTATCTTCTTTTTATTGATATTTTGTAGTATCTTATAGATTATGGAGATCAGGCATTGGTCTGAAATAGAGTTGCCAAATGTTTTTTCCCATTCTGTGGTGTTCTTTTAATTCTATTAATAAAGTCTTTGGATGAGCAAAAGTGTTTGATCCTTAATAGTTCCCATTTATCTATTTTCTCTTCTGTTGATTGTGGTTTCTTCAATAGATTTTGGAGTCTGTCCTCATTGTGTATTAAAACTTCCATTGTTGTTCCTACCTTTTCTTGGATGAGCTTTATCGTTTTAGGTTTGATATTTAGGTCTTTTATTCAGTTGGAGGTGGTTTTTGTATAAGTTGTAAGATATGGATCTTGATTCAGTCTATTGCAGATGGATATCCAATTTTGCCAGCACCATTTGTTGAAGATACTGTTTTTACCCCAGTAAAAACAGGGCCTTTGTCAAATATCAACTGTTCATAGGCAGATGGTGTCATCTCTGGGGTCTCAGTTCTGTTCCATCGATCGATCTATCTGTTCTTGTACTAGTACCAGGCTGTTTTGACCACTGTGGCAGTGTAGTATGTTCTAAGGTTGGATGATGAGATGCCTCCCAGTGTGTTCTTCTTCTTAAGTAGTACCTTACTTATCCAGGGCTTCTTCCCTTTCCAAACAAAATTGGTGATTTGTTTCTCCATCTCATTAAACAATGTCACTGGACTTGTATTGGGATTGCATTATATAAACAGATTGCTTTGGGTAAAATAGACATTTTCACAATGTTAAGTCTTCCTATCCATGAGCAGGGTAGGTTTTTCCATTTATCTAAGTCTTTATTAGTTTCTTGCAGTAAGATCTTGTAGTTCTTTTTGTAAAGTCTGTTATTTCTCTGGTTAGATTAATTCCTGGGTACTTTATTTTCTTAGGGGCTATAGTAAGTGATATTGATTTGGTGGTTTCTTCTTTAATAATCTCATTGTTGGTATAAAGGAATCCTCTTGATTTACTTATGCTTATCTTTTACCCTGAGACTTTGCTGAGCTCTTCTATCAGATTGAGTAGTTTACTTATGGATTCTTTAGGATTCTCTGCATATACAGTCGTATTATCTGCAAATAGGGAGATTTTGACTTCTTCTTTAATGATGCAGATGCCCTTTATTTCTTGGTCTTGTCTAATTGCTCTGCCTAGAACTTCTAGTACAGTGTTGAATAGGAGAGGTGAGAGTGGGCATCCTTGTCTAGATCCTGTTCTCAAGGGGAATTGTTTGAGTCTCTCTCCATTCAGGATGACATAGGCAGTTGGCTTTGTACAAGTGGCCCTTATTGCATTGAGGAATTTTCCGTCTATGCCTATTTTGCTAAGAGTTTTTAGCATGAATGGGTGTTGAACTTCATCAAATGCCATTTCTGCATCAGTGGACAAAATCAGGTGATTCTTGTCTTCTGTGATATTTATGTGGTTAATAACATGAATTGTTTTTCTGATGTTGAACCAGCCTTGCATCCCTGGTATGAATCCCACTTGGTCATTATGGATTATTTTTTGGATATGTTATTATATTTTATTGGCAAGAATTTTATTGAAGATTTTTGCTTCTAGATTCATGAGTGGTATCAGTTTGTAGTTCTCCTTTTTGGTTGGGTCTTTCCCTGGCTTTGGTACCAGGGTTATGCTGGCTTCATGTCTCAGTAGTATTGGAGATAACTGTTCCCTAAAAGCTTGGTAGAATTCTGCAGTGAAGCCATCTGGGCTCGGGCATTTTTTGGTTGGCAGTTGTTTGATGACATTTTCAATCTCTTACTTTGTGATGGGTTAATTAAGTTGTTCTGCTTCACGTTGCGATAGTTTGAGTAGGTGGTATGAATCAAGGAATTCATCTAGGTTTTCAAATTTCTTAGGGTACAGTATTTCATAGTATTCTGTTATGATATTTTTGATTTCTGTTGAATCTGTTGTGACAACTCCCCTGTCATTTCTAATTTGGGTTATTTGTTTCCTTTCCTGTTTTTCTTTAGTAAGTTTAGCCAGTGGTTTGTCAATTTTATTGATCTTTTCTAAAAACCAGCTTGTGGTCTTTTCAATTTTTTCAATTGTTTTTCTGTTCTCTTATTCATATAGCCCTGCTCTAATCTTTATAATCTGTTTTTGTCTGTTGCCTGAGGGGTTCTTCTGTTGTTCTCTCTCTGCTTGTTCAAGCTGTAGGGTTAGTTCCTTGTTTTGGTTTCTTTCTTCCTTCCAGATGTGTGTATTTATGGAGATAAGTAGACGTCTCAGCACTGCTTTGGCTGTATCCCAGAGATTCTGGTAGGAAATGTTTTCATTCTCATTGGAATTCATGAATTTCTTCAATTCATCCTTGATTTCTTCTGTAACCCATGGTTTTTTGAGCAGGATATTGTTCAGTTTCCGTGAGTTCCACTTTCTGTCTACGTTTTTCCTGCTATTCATTTCGACTTTTATGGTTTTATGATCTGAGAAGATGCTTTGCATTAATTCAGTGGTATGGATTTTGTTGAGAATTGCATTGTCCTAACATGTAGTCAATTCTGGAGAATGTTCCATGTGCACTGGAGAAGAAGGTGTAGTTGTCCTCTGATAGATAGAAAGTTCTGTATATATCGATGAGGTTTAATTGGTTAATTGTGGCAATAAGGTCTTCTGTATTTTTACTGAGCTTTTTTAAGATGATCTGTGCAGTATTGAGAGTGGAGTGTTGAAGTCTCCCACTATTATTGTGGAGTGATCTATCTCTTTTTTGAGTGTAGTCAGTGTTTCTTCAACATATTCAGGTGCTCTAATATTAGGTGCATAAATATTTAATATAGTTAAGTCTTGCTTGTGTACTCAGCCTTTCAGCAATAGTGTCCATCCTTGTCCACGATGGTGGATTTTACATTAAAATTGATTTTGTCTGAGATTAGAATTGCCAGCCCTGCTCTTCTTTGTTCATTGTTAGCTTGATATAGATTCTTCCATCCTTTAATTTTGAGTTTGTTCCTATCTTTAGGTCTCAAGTGAGTTTCTTATAGACAGCATATGGATGGGTCATGTCTTTTGATCCAAGGTGCCGCTTGATGTCTCTTTAGTGGAGCATTCAGTCCATTCACATTCAATGTAATTATTGATAGGTATGTGTTCACCGCTGCCATTGTGATAGGTTTATTTTTGTGTTGATGTTATCTCTGTTGTTCTTATTAGTGTGTTCTGGGATATTCTTTTTTGGGAGTGGATTCTTCACCTTCTTCAGAGCTGTTTTTGTAGTTGTTGAGACTCCTGTGTTACATTTCTTGATACGGTATGTTACATCTTTGTTGTGCTGTACGGCTGCCCCTGAGATCCCCCTTAATAAACTATATATAAACCCAATTTTAATTACTACCAGTCTTGTCATCTTCCTCTCCATCTGGAAGGACTATACTGACTGTAGTACATCCCTCTTTTTAATATGATGGCACCATAGTTTTCATAATAATCATGGGATGTTTCTTTCAGTATTAAAGCTGTGATTGATTTTGGAGCCTTCCCTAACATAGTAGAGTTCTGAATAATGTGTCATTCTAAAATATAAAGTTAGTGGTTTTGTTCTTCTAAGCCAAAGTGAAGAACATCTTTTAGTATTTCTTGTAGTTTTGGTTTGGTTTTTACAAAGTCTCTTGAGTTTCTGTTTATCTGGGAATGTCTTAATTTCATTTTCATACTTGAAAGAGAATTTAGCAGGATATATAATTCTTGGTTGGAAGTTCTTCTCCTTCAAGGGTTTGGATGTGTCATGCCACTGTCTCTGTGCCAGCATGGTTTCTCTGTCTTGCTGCTTTTAAGAGTGGCTGCTCATGTTTCATTTTGTTAAGCTTGATTATAATATAATATATCTTGGAGTCTTTCTTTTGAGATCTGTATTGAGTGGCATACGATATGCATCTGGGATATCTATATTCTCTTCCTTCATAATTTCTGGGAATTTTTCTGTCGGCAGCTCAGCAGTGATACTCTCTGTGTTCTCAGGTGTCTCTTCCTGTTCGGGGACTGCAATTAATTGAAGGTTGTTCCTCTGAACAGAGTCCGACATACTTCTTAATGCGTCTTCATTTTTCTTATTTCTTTTTTCTGATTTCTGCTCATGGACTCTGGTGTCAGTAGCTCTGTCTTCCAAGTCAGAAATTCTTTTTTCCATTTGTTCCATTCTGTTTTCTTGGCTTTGAATGGAAGTTTCTATGTCTTTGATTTTGTTCTTCATCTGTTCGATTTCAGAGTACTCGTTTTCCATCAGATCAAATAGCTTGCTTAATTTTTCATTTTGTTCTGTTGCATTTCATATAAGGTCTAGCGGGGCTCTGTATATAATCATTTTATATTCACCTTCTGATGACTTCATAAAATTTTCTTCATCTGGAGCTCACAGAGAGGAGTCTTACTGGCAACACAAGAATAAAAAGGGGTGCATCATGAGATCTCCACTAAAAGACCTCAATTGATGGTCCAGCGGTTTTGGGGTTCCTCTGAGAGCATGGCCCCCGACCCTGATGTTGCCCTTTCCCATAAATTATAACAAAGGTCCAGTCTTTGGACAGGAATGGATTGGACTTGGCAATGCAGAGTGACCATATATTGGAAGCACTTTATGGTCCTATACATCTATAAGGATATCATCTTGCTGACCTCTGGCTGGAGGAAGGGGAGTGGATGGAGAGGAGGGGAAAGGAGGCTGTTGGGAGGATGAGACATGTATGGAGCAGAGAGGAATAGTGTGCAGTCACCGGACAGGGAGAGCAGTGGAAGCAACATATAGGTGGGCATGTAAATTTATACATGAATGTACATTTTCACTCAGTCATGTCAAATAAAAATTTAAAAAAAAATTTTTTTTTCTTCATCTGGAAAACTCTTTGATTGTTTGGTTTGGGAGCCTTCTGAAGCCATGGGCAATTTCTTGTGTGCCACAAGTGTGTGTTGCTTTTTGGGTTTCATGTGAGTAAGTCAAGGCTGGGAGAGATACTGTGAGGATGGGCTGCCGATGTTTCTCTAGGCTGGCTTAAAATGTAAAACAGAAGGTATCTGACCACTTCCCAGGTCAGTCAGGTTTTCAGGTATAGAGGTCCCTCTTCCCAACTGGCAAAGTAAACACCTCTATATCCAACCCCAGATGATACGAACTAGTTCAAAATACAGCAATGCTACTGCCCTGTTGACCTCTGCTGACAAGGCCCAGCCTTAGATGACACTGTGTAAACTACTGCTTTTGTGGTAGAAAAGCACTCTCCTGTGGGCAGATTCTGACTCCGTAGCTAAGAAATAGGTCCAGCTGTGGCCACTGTATCTAAGATGGCACCCTCCACACAGTTGGCAGATAGAGGGGCTAAAGATGCTGAGAGGTAGTGAGTCCTCTGCCTCTGTTGCTGTGCGCCCACTGTAGGTGACACTGTGTAAACTACTGCTTTTCTGTTGGAGAAGCGCTGTCCTGTTTTCAGGTGCTGGCTCCCAGGCTAAGACTTCGGTCTCGCTAAAATCTCGATTTCCAACATGGCATCCCACACACGGGCACTGTGGTTCCATACAAACCACACTGTGGCAGTGATAAAAAGACAGACCCAAACTGGCTAGATGAGCAGAGTCCTAAGCCTGGCTCTCAAAATATGACAATTTCGCCTGCCTATCCCACCAGCAGTGCATCTGAGTCTAACCATTAGGCAAGACCCAGCTCCGCCCGCCAGGCAAGATGGAGGAATAAAAAGTTAAACTGGTGAGTTTACCTTCAGTCTGTGAGAGCCAGAGCTTGCCAGGAGTGGGAGTCAATGAAAGAGAGGAGGTTTTTCATTCAGTGATATGAATTCCAACTTAAGCCCTCTGCTGTGTCCTGGGGGCTCATTAGGTGACAAGAAGGCTCCGTTTGATTATCAGTTCAGGTCTTGGTTTCCAGAGGGATAGAAGGAGACGTGTGCTTAGTCTGCCATTTTGACTCTGCCTATTTCTTTTTTTAAAAAATAATTTCATCTTTAATATTCACTATATATTTTCCAAATAATGGGTGCCTTTCCCTGATTGTTAGCGGATCATTTTTTCAAAAATGAATTTTACTGTAATTGAAGTAGAGGTGTTATAGTTGATACCAATTTGCCATTTACACCCAGAACTTTCACCATTATTCTACCCTAATTGCTCTCCACCCCCCTGTAATAGCACATTCTCCCGTTTCATCCAGAACTTTCCAATCCCTTTGGGTAAGATCTGCTCCCCCCTTAGCCTTTCATCTCACCTCCAGTGATGAGCTTCATGGATAGTCCTGTGTACATATTTATGTCCAAAAGTTTGTCACCTGTTTTACTCCATGTTTTGTATAATCCAGTTCAATCTTTTTGTAGAAATCTGGCTTTGGTGTTGGATGACATTCAGGGTTAGAGAGTCTGGGGGCTGTGCTCCCAGAGGATCCTCCATGCTGACCAATCAAGTGTGTGGTCATTTGACCATCCCCATTATGCCCTCTAATCCTTGAATGTACAGAGCTCCGTACTGTGTACCCCATCCAGGCAGTCATTGGTCGTGGCCAAGCACCATCTAGTTCTTCTGGTCCCATTCTGAAGCAGACTGGCTCATGTGGCCCCTTTCATTTGATCATAGGCTCGCATATTCCTCCTGTCCTTGGTGTCCTCTGTTTACCTCTGATACAGGTGCATTGGCAAACTGTTTCTTGATAAGAATAGGAGATGTAATGTTATTCCATTTTGTAAATGCATAACTCTAACTTCAGACACTTCTCTGGTAATGATGTTTATAACTCTGATAAATTTACCAATAGGAATTTTAATTTGAGAGCTACAATATCTAAACCATTCGTTAAATAGGAGAAATGATAATGGTTTCTTATATCCAGAAAGTAGGATCTTAAAACATTAACAGTATTCCGACATAAAACCCATAGTATCTTTTGTTTGCTCAGTCTTAATGTAGCTATTTTTTGTTCCATGTGGTTTTGAATCAGCCATGGTCTGCTTACTCATATTTTGCATGGGAGTTGTGGAAATCTTCATTAGTCTAGTCACAGTCTTTCTCATAAGTCCAATATACTCCACTTTTTTGTTCAAATATTCTGGTCAAACATTTTCAGAAAATCAGCAAAGTAAAAACTTACGTATAGCTGACAAAAATTAATATACCAAGAAACAAAACCAAAACATTGTCACTGGGTTGATTTTGACTCATAGTGACCCTATAGGACAGAGTAGAACTGCTCCATAGAGTTTCTAGGGAGCACTTGGTAGATTCACACTGTTAACGTTTTCATTAGCAGCCATACTCTTTTCCAGTATGGCACCAAAACAAAATTCAAACCCACTGCTGTCGTGTTGATTCCAACTTGTAGCAACCCTACAGAGAGTAGAACTGCCCCATAGAGTTTCCAAGGAGTGCCTGGGTGGATTTGAACCACCAGCCTTCTGGTTAGGAGTCACACTCCTTAACCACTGTGCCACCGGGGTTTCCAAGACTTAATATGGCCATGACTAACTTATAAAAACAAATATTCTTGATAGTGAAAAGTCCTGATAAAAGCTAATTACAAGCAAAACATAAAGGCCAAATAAAATCAGATCTGTTAAGAAAACATTTTAGACAACAGTATTTCTACATATGACCATGAACCATATTTTTAAAGAACTTCAGAAGTTATACATAATAATCTTCTGGCATAATACCTTATTGTCAGGATACACCAAGATGATATATATATATATACACCAAGATTGTCAAGTCTAAATACCTATAAAAGTAACTTCATAGGTAAGTAGTTTGAATTATGCAAAGTATTGGGTTTGATGATGCTGTGTTAAAAAAATATAAGCAAGTTACAATTAGGAAATAAAATTATGACATAGTATTATGCATTTGTTACATGTCATATAATATACTACATAATATACTATATAAAATACTACATAATACACTATTATGTAGTATCAGGCAAAACTAAAAGAGTAAATTTTAACCCATTGAGAATCATGAACTTTTTTTTTACCTGTTCCTTGTAATTTATTAAATAAAACTTTTCTTTTATGAAAAGGTATTTGTGGCTTTCTGTGATGTTTCAGAGTTGTCAGAACTTTAGGTTAACAAGAAACAAAAGTTGTTTAACTAAATGTCTTAAGGTAAAAACTAGCTTTTCCTTCTTAAGCCATGTGGCTTAGTTTTTGATTCAATAATGTTATTCTAATGAGTGGCCAAGCCTTTGCCTTGAGGAAGATTACACAAAGAATAAATTAACTCTTTAACTCAGAAATCAAAGAAAATTTTAACAACAAAAATCCCAGTTCTTTGTTTTATATACTGTCTAACATTAGAGCTCTTAAAAACCATTAAACTTTAGTAAAACAAAATTTTGGACCATATCAAATAAAATGTTTTCAATAAACCTCTTATAGTGTATCTCTTTAAATCGCAAAAATGAACTCATTAACAGACATACATATATATTTCTCTTGTGGCATGAAAAGTAAAAGTATATAGCCTTAAATTATAACAAATATCTATTAATTTATTGTCAGTAAGTTACCTATAAGGTCTTTGAAATTATTTTAAGTCTGTAATTGAAGTTGTTTGACCATTCCAAGTTTTCATTTAACTTTTAGTATTTCTCATATTTTTCCTAATCTGAATTGGGAAAGGATTTTATTAGTTGGTTTTGGAAATTACAAAGTCTCTGCTCAGCTGATCAATTCATTGATATGGATATAACCTAAGTCTCTTGCTAGGGTTGGAAGATTTTTTTCTTCCTGGGCTGTTTTTCTTGATCTCTAAGGGGGGTACTGCTGTGTTACAGAGGAAAGTAAACTTCCTTTTCTTTAAGTCATCTGGGGCAAATTGATCCCAATTATTTAGTAGACACCCTAGAGGAAATCTTTGATATGCTTTAATTTCTTCTCATTGCTATGAATTTGATGAGTGACAGCCCACTTAGCGGTGGTGGACCTGATGTTTACTAGTGCTAGACTCACTCTATCCGGATACTCAGATAGCAAATCTCTTTCAGGAGCCTGAAGAGGTAAAGGAAAAAGGCTTCTCAGTGAAGCCTTGGAGTCTGATCTCTGGTTTACTAGGTGTCTAATTAGGCAACAGGAGGCTATAAAGAGTCCTGGGAGGCGTGGCCCGAGTGGGCGGTGTTTCAACACAGAAGTGGACTCTTCACCACTTTTTACAGTGGGAAAGGAAGAGGCTTCTTCGCTGAGGTGGAAAGCAAAAGAAACCTTTAATCAGGTGGAGTGAGGATGCCCCAGTGACAGAACATAAGACAAAATTATCCTGACAGGTGCTCTGTCCTCTGTGTTACCCAAGATTCCGCAGACCCTGCTGATCCACGGCTTTAACGAAGGCTGGTCCTCAGACTTTGCTGAGCAGTCTGCTGAGCATGTTAGGTTTTGTTACCAGGGACAGCCTTGGCCATTCTGAGTCACCAACAGGATTCTAGTTCTCTACTAAGTAAGAATAATCCAGAGAGAATTTACAGTGTTCCACACTAGCTAAGATTTGTTTAAAAAGGAGCTTGTAAGCAGAGAGGAGAGCCTGGGCAATGCTTATCCCTGCGTTCCAGAACAAAAGCTTTATTTGGGGCTTATAAAAGACTTTTGATGCAAAGTCTCATGTCGTATTCATTGCATTTTTGGGAAAAAGGTGGGGCTTTCTGGCACCTGACAGGGCTGCGTTAATAAGATGCACGCACAAGCAGGACTTCAAGATGGCTTCTGCAGCCAGGGCTTCTGGGACCAGGAGCAGAACTTCTTTTGGGGCGTTGTGCCTGCATAGTTTCTTGCTTTCCTGGTTCCTATAGTGGTCACCTGTTTCTCATCTGCACATGCCTCTGAATTTAATCTAAACTGGCTTTTCTGAAAAACAACTTTAGGGATAATTTAAGCAACTCCTCCTCCAGATGTGGGTGGCAAAACAAGTTGCTTATCACTCTGGAATGTTCCAGGGTGTGGTTAGGCTGGCCTTTCATTTCCCTGCCTCCTTAAGAGGTAAGTTTTATGATGGAAGAAACTTTATTATGTGCTTAATCTTGTAACTGAATGAATAAGCAAATGAATGAACAAACATGTTTATTGACTGTCTTCAAGATGCCAAGCACATGGTTGCCATGACTGAAATTTTTTGATCGGTGATAAGCCTGCATCTTTGTTTGTATACAGTCTTTTATGAACATGTCTAAACGTTCCTTGAACATAGATTATACCTTATTGCAAATGAATGTATTTAAGGTTATGTTTGTTAGTGGACTTAGGCAATATGAAAGTTAGTTTGAACTTAGCTTGATAAAATAGGCACAGTACAGAAGAGAATTTCAGGAGCACCAGAACAGTGTGAGTTGGCAGCTGGGGAGAGAGTATTTGGTCCATAGCTGTGTCAGACTTACTCGTTAGGCACAGTAGGCACAGTGCCTGGTAGCCTGTAAGAATTTGTTTTTAAATATCGCGCTTTAAGTGGAAGTTTACAATCCAAGTCAATTTGTCATACAAAGACTTGTACACACCCTGCTGTGTAACTCTAGTTGCTATCCCCACCCCATGACAGCACACTACTTTCTGCCTTGTGTTTCCTATGTCCATTCAATCAGCTCCTGTCCCCCTCCACCCTCTTATCTTGCTTCTGGATGGGAGCTGCCCAGTTAGTCTCATGTATCTTTTTATGCCAAGAAGCAGACTCTTCACCAGCATCTATAAGAATGTTTTTCTTTTAAAGTCAGGAGAAAAAAAGTAGATATAAACTGGCTTCAGTGATATTAGTCTTTATACTAACAGCTGTAAAATACATTTGTTTTTTAATGGAGAAAGGGACCCACAAAGACCAAAGTGCCTGAGGCCTACCAAAGTCTTAATATGGCCCTGGCAGGACCTGGTGACTACCATGGCTAGCTACTAAGGCCTTAAGTCCTGACTCTGGTTTGTCCCGTAATGTCTTTGACCTTTTCACCATGATCTTCAACAGGTCATTTCCCTGCTTTGTGACTTATCTGTATGTCAGAGCTGTGCTCAGGACCTGCAAATTTAAATCAAGAGGACTTTAAGTGGGAGTTGAACAGATGAATATATGAATCAAACTTTGCAGCAGTTAGCTTCAGAGGTTTTTATTTTTATTTTTTGGTTGGAAGGGTGTTGTATTATAGGCAGGTCTGCAGTTGTCTTTTAGTCTTTTCTGAGAGTCTGTTAGCAAAATTTATAGAGCTGTGGGGACACTCAGGAAGATGTGGGAAGTAAGAGTGATGTACCAACTTGGAGAGTTAAGAATGAAAGTGAAGACTCAGGTGCACATAGGGTAACAAATGGTATGGGGCAACTAGATATCTACATGCAAAAGAATGATGCTGAATGCTTACCATACATCATACACGAAATTAACTCAAAGTGAATGAAAGAGATAAATGTCAGAACTAAAACTACAGAACTCTTAAAAGAAAACATACACGTCAACCTTCATGGGCTTTGATTAGGCAATGGCTTTTTACACACAACTCCAAAAGCACATAAAATCAAGGAAAAAAATAATAGGATTTCATCAAAATTAAAAACTTTGGTGTTCCAAACAACACCATCATGAAAATGAAAAGATAAGCCACAAGGTAGGAGAAAATACTGGGAGACCATGTATTTAGTAAGAAATGTGTATCCCGAACATATAAAGAACTCTTACAACTCAACAGTAAAAAGATAAGTAACTCAAAAATTTTGTGAAGGATCTGAATAAACATTTCTCCACGGAAGATACATAAATGGTCAATAAGCATGTGAATAGGTGTTCAGTTATCGTTAGCCATCAGGGAACTGTAAATCAAAGACACAATGAGATACTAGTTAACACTACCAGTTGCCTGCCATTTAATTCTTACTCATAGTGACCTCATATATGTCATGGTAGAAATCCATAGAATTTCCAGTGATTGATTTTTTTTTGAAAGTCGTAGATCACTAGATCTTCTGTTACATACACTAGGATGCTGTGATAACAAAGAGAAACAATAATTAGTGTTGGTGAGGATGTGGAGAAATTGGAACCCTTGTGTGGCTGTTGGGACTGTGAAATGGTGCTGCCAGTTTCAAAATCAGTCAGTTCCACAAAAGGTTAAACATAGAGTTACCATATAATCCATCAATCCACTCCTGGATATACACTTGAGAATGCAAAACATGTTCCACACAAAAATTTATATATGAATGTGCATAGCAGCATTATTTACAGTAGCCCAAAATGGAAACAACCCAAATGTCTGTCATCTGATGAGTGGATAAATATGGTTGATTGATACAATGGAATATAATTCAGTTATTGTTAGAGCAGCACTAGCTGACTAAGAAATACCACAGAGTAGATGGGTTTAACAAAGGAATGTGTATTCTTACACAGTTTAGTAGGCTACAAGTCCAAATTCAGGATGGCTGCTCCGGGGGTAGACTTGCCCTTTGTTGCTTCTGGAGGAAAGTCTCTGGTCAGGGAGTGTCTTGGCACAGGGATCTCGGGTCTGAAGGATGCACTGTACTCCTGGTGTTGCTTTCTTGATGGTATGAGATTCCCAACTCTCTGCTTGCTTCCCATTTTTATCCCTTGCAGGATAAAAGGTGGTGCAAACCACACTCCAGGGAAACTCTCTTTGTAATGGAGCAGTGAGGTGACCTTAGGAAGGACTTTATAGTCCCACCCGAATCCTCTTTAACATATAGAATAGGAAAATCACAGAATGGAGGACAGTCACATAATACTGGTAATCACAACTCAGTCAAATCTCTGTACATATTTTTTAAGGGACACAATTCTATCTGTGACATTCCAACTTTTGGTCCCCCCCCTAGATTACGTCTTTGAAACATGTAACATATTTATTCCATCATGGCAGAAGTCATAGCAAAAACATGTTCATTCTATATGATACCAACAGTCTTAAATCAGTTTCAAGTCCAGTATACAAAAATTTCTCTACATCTGTGAAACTGAGAAAATCACTTATCTGCCTTCAGTATACGAGAATAGACAGGCACAGGCTAGACATTTCTGTTACTAGTGGGAGAAATTGCAAGGAAAGAAGGCATTAACAGGCAGCAAGCAAGTCAGTAAAACACATTACATTAGTCCTCAAAGCTTTGAAAATAATCTTCTGTTCTCTGAGACACTTTACACATTAGCCTTTTCTTCCAGATTCTAGGTATTGGCCATGTTCTCTGGATTCTGGATGGAGACCCCTGGCCCTGTGCTACAACTCTGCCTTCTAGGCACACTGGGACAGCAGCTTTGTCTCTTAGCTTTAGGGACACCAAAAGTGGCAATTGTACCCTTAGAAACACAGACAGCCATGGCTCCACCCTTTCAAACCCCTGAGGTCATGGCTATGCCTTTTGAGACTGAGGCAGCTCCACTTCTCATGCTCTTTGCTCTTCAGCTTCTGCTTTCTAGAACATCATGCACAGGGCCTGAGGTCTGCATCTTCCCTGGTGCAACAAGTGTTCCAAAGCTCTGTAGCTCCACTGAGTCAAGTGCCCAGAGGCACCCCACTCTGCCAGGAGGCCTCCTGCACACAGGCACTCACCTGTTTTACTCTGTGGGTTAGCAAGGCCCTCTTATCAAAATGCTAGTTGTGCTAATTGGCCTCGATTTTCGCCTAAGAGCATCGTCCCCTGCCCCCTGCCCCAGCTACTCTATCCTTGCAACATTGGGTTAAGATGGAAGGAGTATTCAAGTTATGCTAAAGTCCACTTAACATTGTTCTTGTTTCTAATGTGTCTTTGGCACCAAATACTGTTTTAGCCAGCTAGTGCTCCTCTAACAGAAATACCACAGAGTGGATGGGTTTAACAAAGGAAGGTTTATTCTTAACACAGTCCAGTAGGCTACAAGTCTGAATTTAGGGTGACCACTCCAGGGGTAAGCTTTCCCTCTGTCACCTCTGGAGGAAACTTTGGTCAGGAAGCATCTTGGCTCAGGGAGTTCAGGTCTGAAGGACGCGCTGTGTTCCTGGTGCTGCTTTCTTGGTGGTGTGAAGTGCCCAACTCTGCTTGCTTCCCTTTCCTTTTATCCTGTAATGTGGTACAAGCCATACTCCAGGGAAACTCCCTTCGCAATGGAGCAGGGAGGTAATCTTAGGAACAGATTTAACATACAACATAGGAAAATCACAAATGGAGGACAATCACACAATACTGGTGATCACAATCCAGCCAAATTTCTACACATAATTTTGGGGGGACACAGTTCATCCATGGCAGCTATAAAAAGGACAGAAGTATAGTAATATATTAATGAATCTTGACAACATTATGCTATGTGGAAAAAAGCAGTCATGAAAAACCATGTATTGAATGATTCTGTATGAAATATCTAAAATAGGCAACCTATAGAAGTGTCGGATCCCACTTGACGGCACTTGGCTTATAGAAGTAGAAAGTAAATTACTGGTTGTCTAGGGTTTAGAGGTTAGAGTCACTGCTGATGAGTACGTAATTTCTATTTGGGGATGGTAAAAATGTTGTAAACTTAGTGTTCATGGTTGCACAAATCTGTGAATATACTAAACACCACTGAATAGTATATAAATGGATGAATTTTATGGTATGTGAATTATTTCAAGAAAACCATTATAAAATCAGGTGCACAGGTGCACATGACTTTTAGGACAAACTGAGTGTGAGTGCTGAGATGCAGTAACAGTGCTTCTCAAACTTGGACGTGCATGTATATTATTACCTAAGTACTTTGTTAAAGTGTGGTTTTCAATTTAGGAGGTCTGGGATGGAGTTATGTTCTGTATTTCTTAATGAGCTCTCAGGGTACTGATGCTGCTGGTCTGTGGACCACACTCTGAAAACAAGACAGTAGAGGATGTTTGTATCTGCAGTGAATGGGGCAATCTAAAGAGCCTTCCTGGAACTAGGAAGGCAGACTGTAGGTTGGTGGAAGAGAATGACTTAAGGGACAAAATAAAGATTCATAAATATGCAGGAACCACAGATTATAAAGTGTGAGGGACAAGAGACATTTGTGGGAATACAGTGACAAGTCCTTGAGTCTTTCGTACCCGAGAAAGTGTGGCAGCCAACCCCTGAAGATTATCCTTTTTTTGTGGAGTTTTATCTTGACCTCTGACTGGCATTTTTGGTTTAACTTCTTTCATTGCTGAGCTTACGTAGATTGGCATGGCTAGGGACCTTATGAGCTCTTAGGGGGAGGTGATTGGCACTAAAACATTGTTTGTGTGAGTTGAAGGAGTTGGATGGGGGCTCATCACTCAGTACCCTTGTCCTCAGAGCCTACCTAATCGACTACCTGAGCTGTGGTCAGGGTGCCTTCAGGCTGGGTTGGTGCTTGGCCCCAGATGAATAAACTCATTGATGTGGGGCCAGATAATGATAGCTTTCCAGATGCTACAGTTTAACTGTGACTATAGTTTATGGCTTTCCTTGTTTTTCCACTTGAGCCAGAAGACTAGTTTGGATGTAATTTAAAGAGCTTTTCAGTTCCGAAGTCAGTTGTTGAAGCCAGAACATCTTCTTTACTCTCAGCATTTGTACTGCTACCCTAGTGGTGTAGTAGTTAAGTGCTACAGCTGTTAACCAGAATGTCAGCAGTTCAGATCCTCCAGGTGCTCCTTAGAAACTCTGCGGGGCAGTTGTACTCTGCCTATAGGGTTGCTCATGAGTCGGAATCGACTTGACAGCAGTGGGTTGGTTTTGGTGAAGTGCTAAATGATTCTCCAAGCTCCAGACCTAGTCTCAGCCTTTCCACTTGCCCTCTCTGAGGCTCAGAAGTCCTTACTGTCCTGTGCTTCGCCAACATTCATTTCCCCAGCCTCTCCCAGTTGTTTATAAAGTATGTCTACTTTTCAAGGAAGAGAGGCAGTGAAATCATGTGGTTACCATATAGGTACTTAGCCTCACAGCCGTATGATGAAGCCAGAAGTCTTATTCTCACTGTTTTCCAGATGAAGAAACTAAGGCACGGGCAGTAGCATGCCTGTCTCACTGTCTTAGTGAGAGGTGCCGCTGTGCCTGGCCTGGTTCTATGGATCTTCCCGATTTTTGCTTCAATAGACTTATCTTGCTTGCTTGGATATGTAGTTTGCTTTATTTTGACACGGAGTTTTTAACTTGATTTTTCTGGCTGTTCCTAATATCAACTGAGTATTCCTTTCTTAGATGCTTATTTATTTTTCATGTGTTTGTTTATTTTCTAAGCATCTTGACAGGATATTGGTTAGTCAGCATACTTGTTATTGGGAAGAATTCTGTTCATTTCCATCTATACTATTCTCTTTGGAAAACCTCAAAGCAGCTTAAAGTATGTCTTGGCCCTGAGGGAACTTGTAAGTTTATGAAGTGGAAATAAGGTAGATACAAGCAGAGCCAAGACTAGGGTAAGGCAGATAAGATGCTAGGGCACAAACTTTAAGAAGGCACACACTGTCAGGGTCAGACATACACAGGGCTGGTACCTGAGAATGATTTCTTCTGTAAATTTTGCCCCATAGACTGCTTGCTTCTCCACCCTAGTCCTGGTCTTGGGCTTAAGAAACAGGTAGATCACTTGGAAAATGTGTCTGAGATAACATAAGACTATGAATGAGAGGCATAGAACAGTGCTTCACAAATTCAGTGTGCATGCAAATCACCTGGAAAACATAATAAATGGGAAGTTCTCATTCATTAGCTTTGGAGTGGTGCCTGAAATTTTACATTTCTGATAAGCTCCCAGGTGATGCTGACACCATTAGTCTTGGGCCATACTTGCGGTAGCAGGGAGCATGTATATATATTTACATGCTGGAAGAAAGGTAGAGGACTGAAGTCACCAAGCTAGGGGATCAGGGAAGGCGTTTTCTAGGGAAGGTGCAGTTGTAGCTGGGTTCTCAAAGAATGAGTTAGGCTTGGATCAGAGAAAAATGAGAGGAAAGGATATTGCAAGCAAAAGGGAAAGTATATGCAAAAGCCTAGCAGCAGTCTTGAACAATGAACTGCTGTGCAAGACATAGGTCAAGGTTGGAAAAGAAGAACGGTGTTTTGATAGGTAGCATGGAACCTATAGATTGATGGAGCCTTTGGAAAGATGGTCCTTATTAGAAGGCAGAAGGGGACAGGAAAGCTGGTAATAGGGAACTCATGGTTGAGAAAGGAGAGTGCTGACCTGTTGTGGGGTTGTTAACCAGTGTCATGAAACAATATGTGTACTGTTGAATGAGAAACTAGTTCATTCTGTAAACCTTTAAAGTCAATAAAAAGAAGAATAAATAGTTCCAACTGCACCAAAAGTAACAGAAAGTATATGGATCAGATTGGCAATAGCATCTCAAAATATTAGAAGAACCTTAGGGGACAGTGAGCTTATAGTAATGGTGGAGGGAAGGACAGTTTGGAAAAGGGGAGTGAGAATAGTTGCACGACTTGAATAATGTAATCAATGTCACTGAATCATATATATCTGAATCACTGAATTGGTATATGTCCTGCTGTGTGTGTTCTCAACAACAACAACAAAAATAAAAAACATACAGATAATAATGCCTCCCCTCAAAAGAAATGTGGCCCTTAACTGTCTGCTCAGGTACTTCCCTGCTGGGCTTTTCCACTTCTTGAATTCAATTGCCGCCTGTCAGAGAAGAAGGCTTTGGTCGTTCTGGGGAGATGAAAGCCTGAGTCACAAGCCTTTCTTAAATAACAATAGCTGTTCCTACTACATACATGTAAAGGATGCTTGGTAAATATGTGCCAGTTTGAATGTGTGGTAAAATTCTGCCTATTTCACTTCAAATATCCATTTAAGGTACTTTTCTGAATTTATCATAGGAGCAGTAGGAAACTGGGCCTTCAACACCATATAACACTCATGAAAAAATTTGTCTGTTGATTCCCTTGAGTAATTCTGAAACTTTGTGTCATCTCTAGGTCAGGGAATGTTTTCAGCTGAGTTGGTGTAAGAGGTATTGAGTGGCTTATGGCCACAAGGTAGTAGAAGACTTGACCCCTAAACTCAGAGAGTTTACTATTATTCCAAAGCAACAGTTTTTAACTGGGGATGATTTTGTCCCCCAGTGGACGTTTGGCAGTGCCTGAAGATGTTTTTTATTGTTAGAACTGCGGGATGCTATTGGCATCTAGTGAGTAGAGGCCAGGGATGGTGCTGAACATGATGCTTTGTATAGGACATCCCTCCAACCCACACAAAGAATTAACTAGCCTAAAGTGCCAGTAGTGCTAGGGTGGAGAAACTTGAACATGACAAGAGGAAGGCAAATAGAACCAGAACTTTGAGGTTGGAAGGGCATACCGCTAGTTAATAGCCCAGCAGAGACTAAAACTCAGTTTACCCTAGTTTAATGTATTTCCTGCTACCATAGGGTCATTTAGAGTCAGATTGCTTTATGACAGGATATTTTATCTAACTTCTCCCACTAATCCTGATTCATACCTTTTGCTCTAGCCATACTCAATTGTTTTATGTACTGTGCAACTGTATTCCTTTGCGTTGTTGTTAGTCTCTTTGCCTGGAACATGTCTCTCGTTTCATCATCTCAGTTTCAGAGATGGTGCATGTTTTATTCAGAAAGTCTTCCATAATATGTGGCACCCCAGATTGGGTTAGAAGCCATTTCTGTATTCTTCCATAGTTAAATCTTTAGCATATAAAAATGAAATTATCTGTTAATATGTGTGTCTTCCTCACTAGACTTTGAGCTTGTTGGGGGTTAGGACTTATAACCCTTCTCTGCTCCTTGCCTAGCACAGCACCTGCAACACACTTTCAGTTGTAGGCATAAGCAAGCTTAAGTGGTTAGAGAAGGGAGAGATCAGTGTGAAATGCAGTGCTGGGGAAGGCTTCACAGAGCTGCAAGACTTGAAGCTTCCCATAATTCTTTGAAGATATCAGTGAAGTCATGAGCCCTTCTTGTTGGGTAGGGACAATTCTAAGATAGTAATGGATTTTTTTGGTGGTGTCTTTCTACAGGTTGATATGTCAGACCTGTCCCCAGAGGAGCAATGGAGGTAAGTGTGGCAGTGCGGGTGCCTTAGACTGGGATCTACAGATTACCTGAAGTAATACAGTTGATTATCCTTTTTATGTCCTTGTATGTGCGAAAGAGTGCCTTATGTCCAGTAGGACATCTTTTTGGGGATCTTTTCCAGTCCCTGGGTCACTCCTGGGCAGCTCCCTTGTCCCAGAGACTAAGTAGTAATCCATACTACACCATTTATCTGCATTTGAGTACTATTGCTGTTGTTTATTGGCTATGTGATCTTGAGCGGGTTACTTAACTTCTCACTGCCTTACTTTTCCGGAATTGTAAAATTGGAGCCATAACGGTACCTACCTCATAGAGTTGTTGTGAAAATTAATATATGTGAGACTCTTGGAACAGTGACTGGCATGTGGCAAGCTTCTAGTGAGTGTTAACTGTTTTGAAGATAGTTATTAATGGTGACATCATCATCATTATCCATGATATACTTGCTTTGTAACCAGAGAGTCAGTAAACATCATCTCAGTGTCATGATTAAAGGGGATTCAGAGGGTTTGCCCTCACAGACTTGACACAGTGGCTGAGTAAGCTCAAATTAGTCACGTAAAATGTAATTAAACTATTAAAGTATACAAATTAAATTAAAATTTAAACTATGAAGTATACAAATATAGGGTTGTAAAGATATGAATATAGCAAGCTCAGGGGGATTTTAGGTGGCTTTAAACTATGGCATCTAACAATGACAACCTCAATATACATCAGTTGTGTACCTCAGCTACCCAAATAATGCAACTATTTAGATGTTTATAGAAATATACTATCTGCTTTAAAGGAGGTAACAGTGTCAGTCTGCTCCATTTTGGTGAAGCCACGTTTATTTTGCTGTAGGCACCAAATATTTAGAGGATCTTAAACTAACTGGATCATGTCTGAAAGACGGCAGCCAGAAAAAATGTCTTTACATCATGCTCTATGGAACAGTGGTTGAAGGAATTACAAGTGTTAGCCTAAAAGGGCATAGGAAAGTGGTGGTAGGAACAGGTCAGAATAGATTTCTTTTAAATAGGATCATGATAAATCTTTGAAGGGGTGGCATTGAGGAAGAGAAATAGATATGTCTTTTGTTGATCCAGAGTGTAGGATTAGATTCAGTGGCTTGAAGCTGTAGGACCGGATATTATCTCTCATTACTGGAAACATCTTGTAGTAATCAAGGTGTCTTGAGAGGTAGTGAGTTTCTTGTCCATTAAAACATTGGAATTGGAATTGTATTTGTTCATAAGCAAATATGAGTATTTAAAATGTGTCAGACACTGCTGGTTCTAGGAGTCATATATTCTCAATCAATGGAATAATTTCAGCATAGGACCACAAAAATAATTTTTCCATTGGTGTGAGTTTGGACTAGATAACTTCTCTGGTCTTTTCTAAAATTTTTCTTTGATTTTATGTTGTACATATCCATACAGTTCTGTACTGACTGAGAATAAGAAACTTGTCTTTTGCTGTCTTTATGACTTCCCATGGTCCTTAGGTTCTTAAAGTATTGTTACTCTGTAGGCTTAGCATATCCTAACAGCAGCCCTATAAGAGAAGCAGAAGAGAGATGAATTCCTTTTGACAGACAAATTATGATGTAGGGAAGTAAAGTTTCTCAGCCAAGGCCACACTGGTGGATCTGAACCTAAGAACCTGATTCCTAGCCCTGTTCTCTTTCTGCCTGATTCTATACCCAAAATAGAGTTGTATACAAGACGAACCCTTAGATGCTGTGGCTGGCTGGCTGACTACTCCTGCAGTGGCTCCAGATTGACTTACTGCCACCCAGTCTGCTCACCCAGTCCCCACCTGTGACGTTCTATTATAAAAACTTTAAGACATACAGAAAAGTTGAAACAGTTTTGCAGTGAACACCCTTATACCCATTACCTAGGTTCCACAATTAACTTTTTGCTGTATTTGCTTTATCATGTATGTCATGATTCGTCTCATTGGGTTCTTTTTGCTGTTAGTCTCCATTGCCCTTGGGAATCCCATAAAGCCATCGTGGTTGTTGTCCTGTCTCTTCCTCCCCAACACAGGTAATTTCTGGCTGTGGGCTGCATTTGAATTTGGTTTCCTATGTAAGTCCTTCTTCATTTCTCTCCTGTGGTTGACTCAGAGTAGTGGTAGTAACAATTCTGCTCTGTTCTCAGAGGCAGCTTTTTGCCAGTACTGCAAGGGAATCACCTACTGCCAGCTCAGGACCAGAAAATGCCAATCTTAAATAAATTCCATCTGTACTCTCTTAATTACTGAGCTTTGTTGAGCCCTTGAAGAGGCTGTTTTACCTGTGGAGGCTAGTGGTGGAGTCATTATTGGATTAGTATAAAGTTGAAATAGTCCAGATCCTGTAAGCTTAAAATAGCCCTCAGGATCCCTGGCATTGCAGGCAGGGTAGGATGAGTGAGACAAGACTTTAACCGTCAAATCAGCACATGCTTCCAGTGTTACTGTTACTCATTCACTGATGTCATAAATACCTGTGAGACTGTGGATGTAACCTTCTCTCTGAATTACTTTCTCCTTCCAGCGACAGGTTGAAACAGGTCTCAAATAGGCAGTGACACTGGCATCTTCTGGGACTTCCTTCCCAGATGTCAGCTGTTTCTGCTGTGGGGGTAGGGGGAAGCGGCAGACCACCCACCCACCTCTAATCCTAATAGCTAAACTTGGTTCCTGGGCCCCATAGAGCCTTGTACTGTCTCCAAATGCCTGTCATCTAGAGTGTGTGTCCTTCTAGCCCTGCATTTGTATAGTACCCTGTAGCTGCCAAACACAAAACCGTGCTCTGAGCTCTGGACTGGTGGGATATCCCAGGAAAGCTTTATCACTTTACCCCTATATCGTCTCTGACATGCCTCGCCCCATCTGTTTGGCTTTCAGGGTCGAGCATGCCCGCATGCATGCCAAGCACCGTGGCCACGAAGCCATGCACGCTGAGATGGTCCTTATCCTCATTGCTACCTTGGTGGTGGCCCAGCTGCTCCTGGTGCAGTGGAAGCAGAGGCACCCCCGCTCCTATAATGTAAGACACTTTGCTTCTTGTGTCTGTGCTAGGTAACCATCAAGAGATCCTTCCCAAGTATTCTAGGGCCCAGCATAAGCTAGAGTACATGTATAGAATAGACAGTACATGTATAGAATAGATGATAACTGAACTTTGTACATGTGAATGGTGAGTAGTAGTGTATGGTCTGAGTGTCTAGGATACAAGTGACTCAGAATGAAATGGATGGAACATGTGACTGTTTTTATGGCCAGAAAAGATAGATCCTCCTTTTTAAACATCGTGGGACAGATTAATGAAGGAGGTATTTGTCAGGAACTGTGAGCCCTTGTGGCTCATTGGTTAATTGTTCAGCTGTTCATCAGAAAATCCATGGTTGAAATCCAGCAGCCTCTCCTGAGAAACCATATGGTGCAGCTCTCCTGTGTCTTAAAGGGTTGTTATGAATAAGGATCTACTTGACAGCAATGGGTTTGAATTTTTGTTAGTTACTTAGATGGAACTCCGGTGGCAAGATGGTTAAGTGCTTAGCTGCAAACCAAAAGATGAGTGGTTTGAACCCACCAGCCACCCCATGAAAGAAAGATGTAGCATTTTGAGTTCATGAAGATTTACAGCCTTGGAAATCCTATGGGGCAGTTCTGTTCTGTCCTATAGAGTACCCATGAGTTGGAATCAGCTCTGTTATTCAGATAAGAGGTAGAGTGGTCACTTGACTGGAAAGACCAACCCTCCAGTGCATCTTACAAATAGAATTTAGATTCAGCTAATCTTGTTTTGGACATGACAAACAGTACACTAGATTATTGTATACCTGTTATCTTAGAAGCTTTTAACATAGAAAAAACTTAACTGATGTCCACGTGATAATAGTTATTCTTTGAAAGAATAAGAAAATAATAATGGCTAATATTTATCAAGTTCTTACTATGTGCTAGGCACTATTTTAATCACCTTACATGTATAAGTACTCCTAACAATAACCTAGTAAAGTGGCTACTGTTTTCTCTGGTTACAGATGAAGAAAGACATAAACAGTGAAGTCACTTGCTCAAGTGATAATAAAAACACTGAAAACCCAGATGATCTCACTCCAGGTGTTTTATTCTTAATCCTTAAATGATTCAGTTTCTGTGTTGTTGTTTTTACATGCTGTGGAGTCATTCTTGACTCATCTAGTTCATGCTTTTTCACAACTTTTGTAACACAGGCAAAGATGCCAAGGGATCTGTAGCTCACGGGATAGAAACTGTTGGAATATCTCTTTTAATCCTACCAATATCCTAGAGATAAGTAGGATGTTAAATGAAGAAACCTGATGCTTGGAGGAGGGTAGTGATAAGTGAGGTCAGGATTTGAACCCAGGTCTTCTGTTTCATATTTTCTACTATACTGTGTGTTACCTACCTCTGAAAAGAATTTTCTGTTATGGGAAGTGAGGGGTAATCTGCAGCATGTAAAGGAGGCTGATCTTTATTCTTAAACTGGGCACAGTTCCAAACAACACTGGCTGAAATATTGGCACATAGTACAAGTAGGGACAGTTGTACCTTTAGGTCACGTTGTATGGAATGTCCACACAGCACTAAGATTTAGTGATCTAGGAACCATCCAGCAGGCCAAGTCACATACGGTGTGGCTCAATATTTGGATCCTGTGCGGGCTTTGATCTGTCCTCTGAGATAAGTCACTTGTTTCTCAATGTGTGCCTGCTGTGTAAATGGGGATTACCAAAGTGGATTAATGGAGCCTGGAAAAGTATGAAAATACAGAAACTGAGTATAGAGCCAGAGCCCTTTTGGCATTTCTGTGTTTGTATTTAGAGATAATTGTATAATGTCAACTAATTTGCAAAGGCAAACCCTGGTGATATAGTGCTTAAGAGCTAGAACTGCTAACCGAAAAGTTAAGAGTCTACTAGCTGCTACTTGGAAACTCTCTTGAGGACAGTTCTACTCTGTCCTGTAAGGCCACTATGAGTCAAAATCAGCTTGACTGCAATGGCTAATCTGCAAAGATTTTTATGAAAAAAACATATGCAAAGACAAAAAAGATCACATTTAATTGATCTGACAAAGTCTGGAGGAACCCCTGAGACTTTAGCCCCCAGACAGGATGGAAACCACTCCTAAGTAAACCTTAGAGCCAAAGATTAGACAGACCTATAAAGCAAAAAGTAACACACAAGAGGTTCATGCTCCTTAGATCAATGAAGTGTATGAGACGAATAGGCAACTCTTGCCCAAAAATGAAGATGAGAAGGCAGGAAGGGACAGAAAAACTGGATGAATGGAATCAGAGAACCCATGGTGGAAAGGGAGGGAGTGCTGACACATTGTGGGAGCTGCAACCAATGTCTTTTTTTTGTTGTTGTCACTAAGTGAAAGTATACAATCCAAATCAACTTTGCATGCCCACCTATCTGCAGCTCCATCTGCTCTCTTCACCTGGTGACAGCATAATCCTCCTTTTTACTCTGTATTTGTAGTATCCTGTTAATGAGCACCTGTCCCCTCCTCTCCACCATCTTCTCTCCCATAGAAAGAAACCAGTAGAACAACTTCCTGTAAATGTATAGAACCATAAAGTACACACATCATATGGTCACACTGTGTCCCTGGTACAGTCCATTCTTGTCTGAAGAGTTGACCTCAGTTACTGGTTTCTGGTCAGGGCCAGCTGCAGATCTAGGGACTATGTTCCCAGGGGACCCTCCAGGCTGTCTTCTAGTAGAGTTCTTTAGCTGCACCCCTTTATTTCTCATGTTGCCTCAGGGACCCTACATTGTGTCCCCCATCATGGCTGCCTTTAGTGGTGGCTGGGTGCCATCTGGCTCTTCTGGTCTCATGTTGATAGTCTCCAATTTATATGGGTTCTTCTCTCTCCTCGGCTCTTTTTTCATGTCTTTGTTGTTCTTGGTCATTATCTGTTCCAGATGAATTGGGACCATTTGGTGTACCTCAGATGGCAGCTTGCTAGCTTTAAAGACCCCAGATACCACCCACCAATATGGGATGCAGAAGACTCTCTTAGCAAAAGACTAGTTATGACAGTTGGCCTCAATGCCCCCTAAAAACATGGTCCCCAGGTCCCATCCCTGCTACTCTATCCTTCAGTTGAGTTTAGAAAACCTTTGAGTTTATAGTGTAGTCCAATTATGTTGGTCTGCCCCCTGTTGCATGCTGTCACTGCTTTCACCTAAACAAATTTCTGTCAACTATCTAATCTGTGACCTCCCCACCCTTGTAGCCACCAAACAGTCTTTTCTTCCAATACATAAATCTGTTTTTCAGTCCTTGTAGCTTGGGTCTCATATAATACTTGTCCTTTTGCCACTGACTGATTTCACTCAGCATGGTATCTTCTAGTTGAAACCAGATTGTGAGGTGTTTCCTAAAATCGTCATTGTTCTTTATCGTTGCATCGTGTTCCATTGAGTATATGTACTGTAGCTTGTTTATTCATTTATCTGTTGATGGGCACCTAGGTTGATTCTGTCTTTTTGCTGTTGTTGACAGCTCTGCAATAAAATTCATGCGCAAGGGTCTGTTTGTGAGACTGCCTTTATTTCTGTAGGATATAGTATGACAAGTGGGATTGCTGGACCATATTGCAAGCAATGTCTTGAAACAATTTGTTTATAAGTTTTTGAATAAGAAACTAGTTTCCTCTGTAAAGTGTCACTTAAAACACACATACATACAAAATACATAAAGAGAGGATGCATATAGTATATACTATAGTGGTTTTTATTAAGTCCTTTTTTTAAAAAAGATGTAGAATTCTTTCTTCAAAGGAGAAATTCAGTATGGAAAACAGTTAAGAAGCTTCTCTGGTTGCTATGAGGGTTAGGTAACTCTGACCAGTCTCTTTTCCCCTCCAGAGCTTTTAAGACTCAGCAGAACACTTACAAAACCACTGACTTTTCATTAACTCGTCAGTCCTTAATAGGAAATGTGTCTGTAATTTAATAAGGATCTGCATAGTCGTCTTTTTACTGCCACACATTGTGAACATTATGCTGAACTTCACAGATGAGGGCACAGTGAATGTAGTATTACAGTACTATAGCTTGTCTTGCTCTGAGAAGCTTAAACCCAAGGTTTTAGAAAGTAAGAATAGGAAATCTGTAGCCAGCCAAAGTCAAGGTCCTGCTTAATGCTGTTGTTAAGCAATAACGATTGGTATTGGTTTTGTTAAAACATTTGTTAACTTGTATACAATGCATATTTTGCTGCTTTAATTAAAATACTGACTTTGGAAGAAGGAAGATTGTACAAGAACATGTACAAAATGGCATCGCCTATCCTTTCCCAAACTTATCAGAAGTTGGAACTACTTTGCCTTGGAAGCACAGTTATGCAGTGAAGTTAGATCAAGCTGCCATGATTGTCCAGCTGTCCTACTTCCTAGCTCTGTGACTACACCTCTCTGAACTTCAGTTTTTCTTATTTTAAAAGTGGGTGATTGACTAGAGAAACCAGATGGTGCCTTGCCACCACCAATGACAGCCATGATGGAGCTCACAGTGTTGAGTCCCAGTGGCAACATGAGAAAAAAAAGGGGTACACCCTAAGAACTCCACTAAAAGACTGCAATTGATGGTCCGAAGGCCTGGGAGTTCCCCTGGGAGCATGGCCTCTGGTCCTGATGCTGTCCCTGGTCATAAATTGTTACTGAGGTCAACTCTTCAGATAGGAGGACACAGAGTGACCACATTGTGTGTGTACTTTATGGTTCTTTGCATCTATAGGACAACGTTCTACTGGCCTCTTAGTAGAGGGGAGGGGAGAGGGTGAAGAGGAGGGAACAGGGGATTGTTAAGAGGATATGACATGTATGGAATGGAAAGAAGGAGTGTGCAGTCACTGGGCAAGGAGAGTAGAGAGAGCTGCAGATAGGTGGGATGCAAATTTGAATTGTATTGTAAACTTTCACTCAATCACAATTAAAAAAAGGGGGGGGTGATAATATATACCTCATGGGTTATGATGAAGATTATAGAAAATTAGGTATGGCAAAGATTTTGTAAACTCTAAGGCTAATATTAGTGACTGCTGTTCCCACTCCGAAGAGAAAGCTCAAGGACATAACAATGTGTCTCAAGGCACTTTTATGTGTTTTACTGTTTTATGAAGATAAAATTTATGTAACATAAAACCTACCATTTTAAAGTATACAATTTAGTGGCTTTTAGGCCATTCACAGTGTTTTGCAACCATTGCCACAGTCTAGTTCTAGAACATTTTCATTGCCCCGAAAGAAAACTTTGTAACCATTAAGCAGTTATTACCCATTCCCCCAATACTTACTGCATGGCAACCACTAATCTGTCTTTTCTATGGATTTGTCTATTCTGGATATGCATATAATAGCAACACATATGTAGCCTTTTGTGTCTAACTTTCACTAACATAATGTTTTCAGTTTTCATGTTGCAGCATGTATCACTAATTTATTCCTTTTTATGGCTCAACAAAATTTTATTGTGGAATATAATACATTTCTAGTCCGTTGCTCATGGACATTTGGGTTGTTTCTACCTTTTAACTATTGTGAATAGTGCTACTATGAACATTTGTGCATTACCAGGTCATGTGGTAATTCTGTGTTTAACTTTTTGAGGAATCAACAAACTGTTTTCCACAGTGACTGTATCGTGGTGTATTCCCACCACCAGTGTATGAAAGTTTAAATTTCTCAGCATTCTTGTCATCACTAATTTTCTCTTTTGTTCATTATAACATTCTAGTGGGTATGAAGTGGTATCTGGTGGTTTTGATTTGCATTTGCCTAATGACTAATAGTATTGAGCATTTTTTCATTTTCTTATGGGATACTTGGGTATCTTCTTTGGAGAAATAACATTTCTGGTTCTTTGCCTATTTTTAAATTGGGTTTGTCTTTTTGTTATTGAGTTGTAGGAGTTCTTTATGTATTCTAAGTGCTAGATTCTTACCAAATGAATGATTTGTAAATATTTTTTTTTCCCATTATGTGGGTTGACATTTCACTTTTTTTGACAGTATCCCTTGATGTACAAACATTTTTAATTTTGTTGCCTTATCTATTTGTTCCCTGTGCTTTTATTTTTGTGTCTAAGAATCTGTTGCCAGATCTGCAGTCAGTGCGTCTTGACTGCAAGTTCGATCAATTTTAGACTGCAGAAGTTGGTAAAAAGTTTTCAAGTTCTTCATCTTTGACCTTAGAGGTTGGTGCATAAGCTTGAATAATAGTCATATTAACTGGTATTCTTTGTAGACATATAGATAGCATCCTATCACTGACAGTATTGTACTTAAGGGTAGATATTGAAATGTTCTTTTTTAAAAAATATTATCTTTAAGTGAAAGTTTACAATTCAAGTCAGTTTGTCATAGTAAAATTTATACATATGCTACTATGTAACTCTAGCTGCTCTCCCCACCCTGTGACAGCACACTCTTTTCTACATTGTATTTCATCTGTCTGTTCAGCCAGCTGCTGTCCCCCTCCGCTCACTCATCTTGGCCTCTGGGCAGGAGCTGCCCAGTTAGCCTCATGTGTCTACTTAAGCCTAGAAGCACTTGGTTTGCCAGTATTGTTTTATGCCTTATAGTGCAGTCCAGTCTTTGTCTGCAGAGTTGGCTTAGGGAATAGTTTCAATTGTAGGCTAACAGAGGACCTTCAGTGAGATGGATTGACACAGTGGTCAACAATGGGCTCAAATATAACAGTGATTATGAAGATGGCACAGGGCCAGGCAGTATTTTATTGTATGACATAGGGTTGTTGTGAGTTGGCACCAATAGGATGGCACCTAACAACAACAAATAAAAGACAACAACTCCAATAGAAAAGTAGGTAAGTGATATGGACTGGCAGTTTACAAAAGAGGCAGTCCAAAAGCCTATCAAGCATAAGAAGAGATGCTGAAAGTCATGAATAATTAGAAAAGTATACCTTAAATAGCAGTGGAATATAAGTTTTCATCTATTATACTGGTGAAAAATTAAAAACTAGATAATGCTAAGTATTGGTAGGGATCTATGGCATGAGGGCAGCATCCATCCTCCTCTAACTTCACAAGAGGGAAGGAGAGTCAGTATCAAGACAGAGTCCTATGAAGCAGAAGTCAGGCTTGCCTCCCCTTTCTGCCATCTCTGCTAGTTCTGACACCAGCCATCCCTCCCACAGCACTCGCTACTTCTCTGCTACATTCGATAATTCGTTGCAGTAGCCACACACAACTCCCACGCCATATTCACGATTATGGGTTTATTGGGGAGGTAACAGGTTACCGGTTAGGTTTAGGAACACCCAAGTTCATGGTTCTTCCTTCATGACAGTCTGTTCCCTATCATGCTTGCAGGCATGCTTCTTGTTGGCCCTAGGCCTCTGTCCAAAGCCTTCTCTCTTTGGGCATTAGGAATCCCACTTCAGGGTCTCCTTATAGCCGGGTCTCTCCTGACACTGCTTCTGAGCATCTTTAGGGTTACAGCTCTCTCTCTGTCTCTCCTTGCCCCCTCCCCATCTCTCTCTTTCTCTCCCTTTCTTTTCCCTGCCTACAGAAGGCCCTCAGTGCGGGGATCTTGGGCCCAAAGGATGTGCTGGCTCCTGGCTGTTACTACTCATTGGTGGAGGGATTCTTTCTTTCCCTCCGGTGGGGTGATTCATTTCAAGCCCAATGGGATGGTAGAGCTAACCAGTCCCATTGGTGGGCCACAGCTAATCCTCTCACACTGTCTTACCCAAGTGAATTACAAGACCATGGCTAGTAAGGCCACACAAAAGTGATCCGTCACACCACAGATCAGAGGCTGTAGGAACCTTTGTGCCCTCTTTGTTGTAGCAAAGACTAGTCGAGCCATTCTGGAGGGGCAGCACGGCATACTCAGTAAGGTGAGTGTGTACTTACCTCGTGATGTACCCCGAGTTGACATTGTAGTGTTAATCCCTAAGGGTTATGTTACAGTATTAATTGTGGCGGTGAAGAGTTGGAGGCAATTATTAATCACTGAGAGAGTAAATAGGTAAAATGTAGTGAACCTGTTTGATGATCTGGGCTTGCTGTTGAAAGTGCATTGAGTGTACTCATAGCAACTTAACTGGATGGTGTGAGCATAGTACTGAGTGGAAAAAGAAACAGATACATGACACAATGCCAATAAACAAATTTAAAATACACTTAAAAAAAACAAAAACAACTATACCATTGCAAGAATAGGTACAAGCAAAAATATATGTATTTGAATACATTAGAATGCCTATAGGAGGGCTGATGGGTAAGGGTGAAAAGGGATCAAAACAAAGCAGCTACTCAGTGAAAGTTGTATAAAAGAGACTGGATTGTTGAGTACTAGAAACATGATCTGTTTGAGATTATCCATCAGAGCTCTCAAAAAAAATGCTTCTTACAGCATGCTAAGAAATGATGGAATTAATTGATAAGGTTCCAGTTTTCTCCCAAACTGAATGAAGTTTTCTATTCCTCACCAGTGCAAGTTGGCGGCCCAGACTCGCAGCAGGCTCCCATGATTACCAAGTGGAAAAAAACGCTCACTCTGTTCTCTTAGACCAAGGTTTCTCAACAGTGTGGTTATTGACATGTAGTGTGAGATATTTGTTTCTGTAGGGGGCTCTCCTGTGCATTTTAAGGTGTTTAGAAGTACCACCATGGGCATGTAAATTTATATGTGAATGTACATTTTCATTCAGTCATGTTAAATAAAAATTAAAAAAAAAAAAAAAAGAAGTATCACCTTGGTTGAGAACCACTGTCCTGGACTCAAGGACCTAGACGTAATGGATGCTGCTGGCTGTGAGATGGGTTTTGAGCAGGTATGACAACCCAGTAGTTTAGCTGTGAAAGGTGTAAGAATTCTCTGACTTTGTAACCAAAGTCCAATCTTTGGTTAAGAGAAGAGAAACTTAAGTCTAAATTAATTGCCATTTGGAGCAAGAGATCCTGCTGTTTTCTATATCTAAATTTTAGGTACTATCCATTTCAGTAACAGCAATAACAGTACTTTATTTATGGTTTAAATGTGTTGGGTTTTAAAAAATGCTTTTTTCCTCTGCTATCTTATTGGCACCTCCCAGCAGCTTTCTGTGGTATAGTAGGGATTTATGTCCATCTTTCAGATTGGTACATTACTAGGAAATAATTGTCAGTTTCTGGCATGTTGTTTTTGTTTTTCACCCACCTACTTACTATAATTTTTGCCCAAGTCTTTTCCATGAGTCTGCAATACTTTGACAACTACCCTTGTTACGCTGTACATCACCTTGTCTCCACAGCCTCTCCAAGGTTTCCCTACAAATTTAGTACATGATGCTTGGGACGTGGATGTGGAAGAGAGAAGATCTGGATTCGACATCTGGCCCAGGCCAAGCTTGCTTTTTGTAGTTTAGTAGTTCTGTAGTTCAGTTTTCGTCATCTATTCAGGTAGTCTAATCTTATACCTTAGCTCCCTCAGGGATGTTAGGGGAAGAAATACATTTATGCCTAGAAAACTAGCTGTCCTATTTTTAAAAGAACTCCAAGGAGAAGCTTTCATCATCTCAGTTACTAAATATAGTATCTTTTTAAACCTCCTCTCTTCCCTTCTGGAATGGATGAGTGTGGTGAAGTTTCCTACCTGGAATTCTTTTTAAAGTAACACATTTTTCTCAGACCTAGGAATTAAGCCGGTTACTAGAATGTATCTAGAGAATACTGACCAAGATAGTAAGGAGTTATAATCCACATGCTATGAAGAGCAAAAATTTTTACCCTTAAAGTATAATGAAGACATCTGAATGTGATGTATGTGTTAGCCTCTTCTGACTCTTGCTTGTTTCTTCAGCCTTATTTCTCACCTCTCTTTCACATTCTAATTGCACTTCCTCAAGTGTGCCATGTTCTGTCATCCTGCAACAATCATCATGATGCCTTTCTCCATCTAGACTTACCAGGCCTTCAAGACAGAGATCAGAGGTTGCTTCCTTTAAGAAGCCTTCCTTTCTGCTGTACTTTCTTGGCCACCTGGGCTTACTCTGTTACAGCACTGCGTTATGGATAGTTGTTACTCTTCAGTAGACTTAAGTGTTTTTTTTTTTTTTTTTAAATTGTGATTGAAAGTGTACAATCCGGTATAAATTTGCATGCCCACCTATCCGGCTCCCACTGCTTTCCCTGCCGGGTGATAGCACACTCCCCGTTTCCCTTCCTTACATGTCATATCCTCCTAACAATCTCCTGTCCCCTGTTGTCCACGCTCTTCCCCTCCTCCAGTAAGAGGCCAGCAGGATGACATCTTATAGATGCATGGAACCGTAAAGTGCACACATGATATGGTCACTCTGTGTTGCCGAGTCCAATCCATTCTTGTCCAAAGAGTTGACCTCAGTAATGACTTATGGACAGGGGCAACAAAAGGGCCAAGAGCCACGTTCCCAGGGGAACCCCGAAGCTCCTGGACCACCAATTGAGATCTTTTAGTGGAATTCTCAAGTCGCACCCCTTTTTATTTTTGGGTTGCCAGTGAGACTAAACTTTGTGAGCCCCATAACGGCTATTCCTCGTGGTGGCCAGGCACCATATGGTTCCTCCGGTCACATGTCGATGTAGTCACCCACTCACCCTGTCATTTTGGACCTTGGTGATCATCTGTTCTTGTTGAGTTGGGACCATTTGGTTTACCTGAGATGGTAGCTTGCTAGCTTTTAAGACTTAGACGCCACTCACCAACATGGGGTGCAGAAGATTGTCTTAGCAATATGCTAGTTATGCCAGTTGGCCTCGATGTCCCCAGAGAACATGGTCCCTGGATGCCCGCCCCTGCTACTCTGTCCTTGGCAATATTGGGTTAAGATTGGAAGAGTATTCATGCTATGTTGAAGTCCAGTTAAATTGATCTTGTTTCTAATGTGTGCTGTCACTGATTTCACCCAACTAAATTTCTGTCAACTATCTAATCTATAACCAGCCCTCACCCTCCCTCCCTCCTTCCCTCCCCAACCTTGCAGCCGTCAAAGAGTCTTTTCTTCTATACATGAGTCTGTTTTTAATTTCTTATAGTAGGACATAATATTTGTCCTTTTGTCGCTGACTACTTTCATGCAACATAATGTCTTCCAATTGAAACAAGAGTGTGAGATGCTTCCTAAAGTCATCATTGCTTTTTATCATTGCATAGTGTTCCACTGAGTATATATACCGTAGTTTATTTAGCCATTCATCAGTTGTTGGGCATCTGGGTTGATTCCAACTTTTTGCTATTGTGGACTGTGCTGCAGTAAACATTCGTGTGCATGTATCTGTTGGTGTGAATGCCCTTGATTCTGTAGGACATGTTCCAAGCAGTGGAATTACTGGGTTACGTGGTATTTCTATTTCCATCTTATTAAGGAAGTGCCAGTTGCTTTCCAAAGAGGTTGTACCATTTTGCAGTCCCACCAACAGTGTAGGAGAGTTCCAATTTCTCTACAGCCTCTCTAGCATTTGTTGTTCTATGTTTTTTGGATCATGGCCAACCTTGTTGGAGTGAGTTGGTATCTCATCATCGTTTTGATTTGAATTTCTTTAATAGCTAATGATCGTGAACATTTCTGCATGTGTCTTTTGGCTGCCTGGATATCCTCTTTAGAGAAGTGTCTGTCTATCTCCTTTGCTCATCACTTAATTGGGTTATTTATCCTTTTCTTATTGATATTTTGTAGTGTCTTATAGATTACGGAGATCAGACGTCGGTCTGACGTATAGTTGCCAAATATTTTTTCCCATTCTGTAGGTGGTCTTTTAATTCTTTTGATAAAGTCTGTGGATGAGCGGAAGTGTTTGATTCTTAGTAGTTCCCATTTACCTGTTTTCTCTTGTGTTGGTCGTGCTTTGTTTGACAGATTTTGAAGTCTGTCTGTGTCGTATATTAAAACTTCCATTGTTGATCCTAGTTTTTCTTGGATGAACTTTATTGTTTTAGTTTTAAAATTGGGGCTTTTATCCAGTTTGAGTTGGTTTTTGTGTAAGGTGTAAGATATGGATCTTGTTTCAGTGTTTTACAGATGGATATCCCAGTTTTGCCAACACTATTTGTTGAAGAGATTGCTTTCACCCCAGTTTAACATCTTAGGACCGTTGTCGAATATGAACTGTTCACAGGAGGATGGGGCATCTCTGGGGTCTCAACTGTGTTCCGTTGATCTATCTTTCTCTTTGTATACCAGTACCAGGCTGTTTTGACCACTGTGGCAGTGTAATAGGTTCTAAAGTTGGGTGGTGAGAGGCCTCGCAGTGTGGTGTTCTTCTCCAGTAGTGCTTTACTTATCCAGGGCTTCTTCCCTTTCCAAATAAAGTTGGTGATTTGTTTCTCCATCTCATTAAAAAAAATGACACTGGAATGTTAAATAAAAATAAAAATAAAATAAAATAAATGACACTGGAATTTGTATTGGGATTGCATTATATAAGTAGATTGCTTTGGGTAAAATAGACATTTTCACAATGCTAAGTCTTCCTATCCATGAGCAGGGTAGGTTTCTCCATTTATGTAAGTCTCTCTTGGTTTCTTGTAGTAAGATCTTGTAGTTCTTTTTGTAAAGGTCTGTTATTTCTCTGGTTAGATTAATTCCTAGGTACTTTATTTTCTTAGGGGCTATAGTAAGTGATATTGATTTGGTGGTTTCTTCTTTAATAATCTCATTGTTGATATAAAGGAATCCTCTTGATTTACTTATGTTTATCTTTTACCCTGAGACTTTGCTGAGCTCTTCTATCAGATTGAGTAGTTTACTTATGGATTCTTTAGGATTCTCTGCATATACAATCGTATTATCTGCAAATAGGGAGATTTTGACTTCTTCTTTGCTGATGCAAATGACCTTTGTTGCATGGTCTTGTCTAATTGCTCTGGCTAGAACTTCTGGTACACTGTTGAATAGCAGAGATAAGAGTGGGCATCTGTGTCTAGTTCCTGTTCTGAAGGGGCATTGTTTCAGTCTCTCTCCATTCAGGATGATATAGTCAGTTGGCTTTGTATAAATGGTCCGTATTGCATTGATGAATTTTCTGTCTTTTCCTATTTTGCTGAGAGTTTTTAGCATGAATGGGTGTTGGACTTTATCAGATGCCTTTTCTGCATCAATTAACAAAATCAGGCGATTCTTATCTTTTGTGTTATATATATGGTTGATCACATTAATTGCTTTTTTTGATGTTGAGCTAGCTTTGCAGCCCTGGTATGAATCCAACTTGGTTGTAATGAGTTATTTTTTTGATATTTTGTTGAATTCTATTGGCTTGTATTTTGTTGAAGATTTTTGCATCTAGATTTATGAATGATACTGGTCTGTAGTTCTCCTTTTTTGTTGGGTCTCGCCTTGGCTTTGGTATCAGGGTTATGCTGGCTTCATAGAATGAATTTGGGAGTATTCCATCCCTTTGTATGTTGTAAAATAGTCTCAGTAGTATTTGAGTTAATTCTTCTCTAAAAACTTGGTAGAATTCTGTGGTGAAGCCATCCGGGCCTGGGGTTTTTTTGGTTGGTAAATTTTGGGATGACTTTTTCAATCTCTTCCTTTGTGATGGGTTTATTAAGTTGTTCTGCTTCACCTTGTGGTAATTTTGGTAGGTGATAGGAATTTAGGAATTTGTCCATTTCCTCTAGGTTTTCAAATTTGTTAGAGTACAGTCTTTTGTAGTATTCTGTTATATTTTTTTCTTCTTTTTTTTTATTATGACTGAGTGAAAATATACATTCTCATATAAATTTACATGCCCACCCATATGCAGCTTCCACTGCTCTCCCTGTCTGGTGACAGCACACTATTCCTCTCTGCTCCGTACATGTCTCATCCTCCCAACAGTCTCCTTTCCCCTCCTCTCCACCCACTCCCCTTCCTCCAGCCAGAGGTCAGAAGGATGATATCCTATAGATGCATAGGACCATAAAGTACATCCAATATATAGTCACTCTGCATTGCCAAGTCTAATCCATTTGTGTCCGAAGAGTGGACCTTTGTTGTGATTTATGGGCAAGGGCAGCATCAGGGCCAGGGGCCATGCTCCCAGGGGAACCCTGAAGCCACTGGACCATCAGTTGTGGTCTTTTAGTGGAGATCTCAGGGTGCGCCCCTTATTTATTTATTTATTTAATATGACTGAGTGAAAATGTACATTCCCGTATAACTTTACATGCCCACCTCTATGCAGCTTCCACTGTTCTCCCTGTCCGATGACAGCATGCTATTCCTCTCTGCTCCATACATGTCTGATCCTCCCAACAGTCTACTGTCCCCTCCTCTCCACCCATTCTCCTTCTTCCAGCCAGAGGTCAGCAGGATGATATCCTGTAGATGTATAGAACCATAAAGTGCATCCAATATATGGTCACTCTGCATCACCAAGTCCAGTCCATTCATGTCCGAAGAGTGGACCTTCATTATGATTTATGGGCAAGGATAGCATCATGGCCAGGGGCCATACTCTCAGGGGAACCCTGAAACTGCTGGACCGTCAATTGAGGTCTTTTAGTGGAGATCTCAGGAAGGGTGCACCCCTTTTTATTCTTGTGTTGCCAGTGAGACTCAATTTAGTGAGCTCCATCGCTGTTATGATAGTTTTGATTTCTGTTGGATCCGTTGTGACAACACCCCTCTGGTTTCTTATTTGGGTTATTTGTTTCCTTTTCTGTTTTTCTTCAGTAAATTTAGCCAGTGGTTTATCAATTTTGTTGACCTTTTCAAAAAAGCAGCTTTTGGTCTTTTCATTTGTTCTTCTGTTCTCTGATTTGTTTAGTTCTGCTTTAGTCTTCATGATCTGTTTTCTTCTGGTGCCTGAGGGGTTCCTCCGTTGCTCTTTTTCTGCTTGTTCAAGCTGTAGTGTTAGTTCTTTGATTTGGGTTCTTTCTTCCTTCCGGATGTGTGCATTTATAGAGATAAACTGACCTCTGGGCACTGCTTTGGCTGTATCCCGTAAGTTCTGGTAGGAAGTGTTTTCATTCTCATTTGTATCAATAAATTTCTTTATTTCATCCTTGATTTCTTATATATTCCATGGCTTTTTGGGCAAGATGTTGTTCGGTTTCCATGAGTTCCCGTTTCTATCTATGTTTTTTTCTGCTATTGATTTCAACTTTTATGGCTTAATGGTTTGAGAAGATGCTCTGCAGGATTTTGTTGAGATTTGCTTTATGTCCTCACACATGATCTGCAAAATGTTCCATGTGCACTGAAGAAGAAGGTGCAGTTGTCTGCTGATGGATAGAAAGTTCTATATGTGTTGATGAGGTCTAGTTGGTTAATTTTGACAGTAAGGTCTTTTGTGTCTTTACTGAGCTTTTTTCTAGATCTGTCCAATACTGAGAGTGCAGTGTTGAAGTCTTCCACCATTATTGTGGAGTGATCTATCTCATTTTTGGATGTAGTCAGTGTTTCTTCAGTGTATTTAAATGCTGTAGTATTGGGTGCAGAAATATTTAATATTGTGAAGTACTGCTTGTGTATTGAACCTTTCAGCAATAAATAATGTCCATCCTTGTTGATGATGGTAGATTTTACATTAAAATCTATTTTATCTGAGATTAGAATTGCCATACCTGCTCTTCTTTGTATATTGTTAGCTTGGTATATATTTTTTCAGTTTGTTCATATCTTTAAGTCTAAGGTGAGTTTCTTGTAAGTAACATATAGGTGGGTCATGTCTTTTTTTTATTTTTATTTTTTATTTAATATAACTGAGTGAAAATGTACATTCCTATATAAATTTACATGCCCACCTATATGCAGCTTCCACTGCTCTCCCTGTCCAGTGACAGCATGTTATTCCTCTCTGCTCCATACGTGTCTCATCCTCCCAACAGCCTTCTTTCCCCTCCTCTCCACCCACTCTCCTTCTTCCAGCCAGAGATCAGCAGGATGATATCCTGTAAATGTATAGAACCATAAAGTGCATCCAATATATGGTCACTCTGCATTGCCAAGTCCAATCTACTCGTGTCCAAAGAGTGGAACTTTGTTATGATTTATGGGCAAGAGCAGCATCAGGGCCAGGGGCCATGCTCTCAGGGGAACCCCAAAACCTCTGGACCATCAACTGAGGTCTTTTAGTGGAGATCTCAGGATGCGTCCCGTTTTATTCTTGTGTTGCCAGTGAGACTCAACCTAGTGAGCTCCATCGCGGCTATCACTGGTGGTGGCCAAGCACCATCCAGTTCTGGTCTCAAGTCGATGTAGGCACCCACTCATGTGGGTCTCTCTATCTTGTAGGTTGTCTTTACCGCATGTCATTTTGGTCCTCGGTCAGCATCCGTTCCTGCTGAGTTGGGACCATTTGCTGTGTCCTTGGATGGCAGCTTGGCAGTTTTTAACACCCCAGACGCCACTCACCAATGTGGGGTGCAGAGAGCCCTCCTAGCAAAATGCTAGTTGTGCCAATTGGCCTCGATTTCACTTAAGAGCACGGTCCCCTGCCCCCTGCCCCAACTACTCTATCCTTGCAATATTGGGTTAAGATGGAAGGAGTACTCAAGTTATGCTGAAGTCCACTTAATGTTGTTCTTGTTTCTAATGTGTGCTATCACCAGTTTCTCCCAACCAGATTTCTAGCAACTATCTAATCTAAACCCTTCCCCCCTCCGTCCCTCCTCTCCCTTGCAGCTGTCAAAGAGTCTTTTCTTCTATACACAAGTCTGTTTTTGAGATCTTATCGTAGAGGTCTCATACAATATTTGTCCTTTTGTCGCTGACTACTTTCACTCAACATAATGTCTTCCAGTTGAAACCAGGTTAGGAGATGTTTTCTGGAGTCATTGTTATTCTTTATCATTGTGTAGTGCTCCATTGAGTATATGTACCATAGTTTACCTATCCATTCTGTTGGGCAGGGTCGTGTCTTTTGATCCCTATTGTCACTCATTGTTTCTTTACTGGAGTGTTCAGATCATTTCCATTCAATGTAATTATCGATAGGTATGTGTTTAGTGCTGTCATTGTGGTGTATTTATTTTTGTGTTGATGTTTTCTCTCTTGCTCTTACTATTTTGTTCTGAGACATTCTTTATGTCTTCATGTTTCCCCCTTTTCAGTGTTGGTTTTGTGTTTGTTGAGACTCTTATATTACATTTCTTGGTTTGATATATTGTGTCTTTATTGTGCTTTGCACCAACCCCTGTGAACCCCCTTAATGATCTATGTTTAAACCAAATTTAAGCTTCTACATATCTTATTAAGTTCTGCTTCATCTGGAAGGACTACAACTAATGTAGTAAATCCCTCTTTTTAATGTGATGATATCATAGTTTTCATGATAAGATAACTGAATCACTTCTTTTAATATTATAGGTTTGATTTAGTTTTCTGCCTTCCCTAACTGAGTAGGTTTCTGGATGGTCTGTCCCGTATTGCCTCCTAAAATATAGAGTTAACAGTTTTGTTCTTCTAGGCCATGAGTTTCTTTCAGTAGTCTTATAGCTTTGGTTTGGTTTTTACAAAGTCTCTGAGTTTCTGTTTATCTGCTAGTGTCTTAATTTCATTTTCATATTTGAGGGAGAGTTTTGCGGGATATATAATTCTTGGTTGGAAGTTTTTCTCCCTCAGGGGTTTGAATGTGTCATCCAGTTGACTCTGTGCCAGCATCATTTCTGCTGAGAAGTCAGACGAAAGCCAACAGTGTTTCCTTCTCAAGTTAGCTTTGCTTTGAGTCTTGCTGCCTTTAAGAGTTTTTGCGTGTGTTTGATTTTGTTAAGCTTGCTTATAACATGTCTTGGAGTCTTTCTTTTGAGATCTATATTGAGTAGATTTCAATATGCATCTTGGATCTCTATATTTTCTTTCATAATTTCAGGGAAGTTTTCTGTTAGTAGGGCAGCCACAATACTCTGTGTTTTCAGGTGTCCCTCCCTATTCAGGCACTCCAATTAATCATAGATTGTTCCTCTTGATAGAATCTCACATGCTTCTTAATGCTTCTTCATTGTTATTGTTTCTTTTCTCTGATTTCTCCTCATAGATGCTGGTTTGAATTAAATTTTCTATTTCTTTGATTTTGTTATTGATCTATTGGATTTCAGAATACAGGTGTCTCATCAGTTTGAACAGTTTGGTTAATTTTTCATTTTGCTTGCTGCATTTTGTAGAATGTCTAGGAGGGCTCTATATATAATCCTTTTGTACTCAGCCTCCAATAGTTTCAGAAAGCCTTCTTCGTCTGGGAAGTTCTTTGATTTTTTTTCTTTTGGGAGCTTTCTGGAGCCATAGGTGAATTTTTCTGTAAGTTTCTGTCCAAAATTTGTTGCTTTGGGGGCATCTAGAGGTTTAGTTTCTCTGGTGTTACCTTAATAGAATCTAAAACACAGTCTGATAAGGAAGGTGAACACCAGTCACCTCTATGTACTCCAGTAACTGGGCCCAGTGGAATCTTTGGGGTAGCAGGCTCCACCTCCTGATTGGCAAAGACACAGCCCTACTTATGGAGTCACTTGGGGGCCATCAGCTGCCCCTATGATGTGAGTCAGTAAAGGCTGGAAGAGATGCTGTCAGGATGCACTCCAGTTATTTCTCTAGGTAGTCTTATATTGGAAGGTAAAAGTTATCTCACAGCTTCCAGAATCAGTCAGGCTGTCAGTTGTACAGCTCTTACAAGCTGTAAAGTAAGTACCTCTGTAGCCAACCCCAGATGCTGTAAACTAGTTCAAAGCATGGAAAGACTACTGCCTTGATGTCATCTGCTGCCGGGCCCCACTGTCAGGTCACACTGTGCTAAACACAGCTTTTCTGTTGGAAAAGCACTCCCTGGGCTGGCACTGCCTCCCAGCCTGGGAATTAGTTCCTGTTGAGGCCTTTGTTTGGGTAACTCTGCCTTCTAGTCAAATAAGATGGCATCCTGCACAAGTTATCCCACCCACTGTGGAGTAGCTGATTCAGTGGCGGAGGTTCAGAAAGGGTGGAGGGATAGAGGTGCACAGAGACTAGAGCCAGGCTCTCAAAATGTGAGTGTTCTGCCTGCTTGGTGCCATCAGCAGTGCAGCTGAGCTTTGCTGCCAGTTAAGCCCAAGTCCCACCTGCTGGGTAAGACAGAGAAAAAAGACAATGGTGGGCACTGCACCAGCCTGTGAATTAGCCCCTGCTGAGGCCTCCATTTGGGTTATCTGCCTCCCAGTCGAACAAGGCGGCGTCCCACAGAAGCTCTCCTGCCTGCTGTGGAATAGCTGCTTCGATGGTGGAGGTTCAGGAAGAGGGTGGAGGGGCTGAGATGCAGAGTCCAGAGCTGGGCTTTAAAAATGTGGCTATTCTCCTGCTGTCAGCAGTGTGGCTGAGCTTTGCTGCCTGTTAAGCCCAAGCCCCACCTCCTGGCTAAGATAGAGAAAAAAATGGCAGGCACTGCCTCCCAGCCTGGGAATTAGGCTCTGCTGAGGCCTCCATTTGGGTAACTGTCTCCCAGTCAAACAAGATGGTGTCCCACACAAGTTCTCCTGCTCGCTGTGGTATAGCTGATTCTGTGGCGGACATTTGGAAAGACAGAGTGGAGGGCCAGGATGCACAGAGTCCAGAGCTGTGTTCTCAACATGTGGCTATTCTGCCTGCTGGTCCTGTCAGCAGTGCAGCTGAGCTTTGCTGCCAGTTAAGCCCAAGCCCTGCCTGCTGCCTAAGACAGAATAAAAAAAGTTAAAAGTTACCTTCAGTCTGTCAGAGCTGGGATTCAACAAGGGCAGGGGTCAGTGAAAGAGAAGGTTTCCTGTTCAGTGACATGTAGTCCAAATTGACAGCTCTATGCCTTGTCCGAGGGCTCAGTGCATGTCCAGAAGGCTCCATTTAGTTATCAGTTCAGGCCCTGGTTTCCAGAGGGAATTACAGAGACATGTATGTAGTCCACCACCTTGACTCTGTCCCCTAGACTTAAGTTTTAGAGAAGGTATTATTTTTCATTTCTGAATCTCTAGTTTCCAGCATAGTGTCTAGGAAGTGGTTTGTGTTTGTTAAATGACTGACTGACTCTTTTGCCTGGAAAGGAGAAAACTTAGGAAGAAGGACATGATTCTAGGTATTGGGAGAGCAGTAATATGAAACAGGGAGTAAATTTACTCTGTGCTTTTCTGAAGGACAAGAGTAGGACTCAGAGGCAGAAGGCCAGTTTTTCAGGTCAGCCTCGGGAGGAACTAGTAAGTACATCTGTTAGCATTGGGATTGCCTCTCTCATGAGGTAAGGATGATTTTTCAGAGGTGTGGTAGGAGGGCATTGCCAACTGTTTTTGCCCTGTAGAGTATTCCAGAAATGTGTAGGGTCTTACCAGATCACAGAGACTACACAGAAAATGTCTGTTTACTGAGCCTGTTGGCAGCTCTTCAGTTAACTGAAGGTAGCAGCCATTCCTCTGTACAGTCTTCTCCAAGCCTTGTATCCTGGTATTTTCAGCTGTTCCTTATATGATTTGGTTTCCAGAGCATTGATAATCCTGGCTGCTGCATGTGGTCATGTTTATTTGTCAGTGTTCTTTGTACCGTATGATCCCAAGACCTGATCTTTGACAGAGATGCTTTGACAGCAGAGAACATTCAAGCTGCTGCCTCCTTCATCTTGGGTATATATATTCTTAGTTAAAGTAGCCTAAGTTTGCCTTAGTTTTTTTGGCAGCAGCCCTGTTGGCTTAGGTTTTGTGACAGTTTGTAGTCAACTGAAGCCCTTAGATCTGTTTCATGTGAGCTGCTGTTAAGCCACTCCTTCCCCATTCTGTACTTGGTTAGTCAGATTTCATCAAGTGGTTTCGGTTCTTCATTTCAGTTTATTGGCTTGTAGAATGTTAGAGGTGGAAGAACCCTGGAAACAAACTTGATCTGTTGATGATCTTGCTGCTGTAGTGTTCCGTGTTCCCTACTTTAAGTTCCCTGCTTCTTCCCAGCTTTGTTGTGCTACTTACAATTTGGTAACGCAATCCTTTACATTGTCATCTAAATCACTCATGAAAATGTTGACTGGAGCATGTGGTACATCACAGACCCTTCCCTCTGGTTGACCGTAGGCTGTGTATTAGCATTTTTTTCAAGCTGACTGTTCTGTTAGTTGTGAGTGTCTTACTTTGTTCTACTACCTGGACTTGTAGTTTTCATTTTATCCATAGTGCTACTTTTCAGGCAAGCATGGCGGATCATCCCCACAACACAGGGAGATGCAGAAGTAGTAAGATGTGAATCTGTAAAGTCGGAAGTGTGGACTGGCAAGGCAGCTAGTGCTTAGGGACCGAGGTGACCCAGGAGCTCTTTTGTGACTATTCTCTGGAATTACAGCTCCTCTAAAGTAAGAGGGGTCTAGAAGTTGTCTAGTTCACCTTCACATGGATTAGAAGTAATTGTTAGGTTTCGATTCAGTTTCTGTCAACACACCTTCCAGTGATGATCACTTAGCTTAAAAAAGAAGCCCATGTAAATACTGACTAGCTCTTATTGTTAGAATATAATATCATCTAAACTGTTCAGCCTTGTGGAGAGATAAGTGGAGGTGTTGCTATTCTTATCTTTTAGCTCAGAAAAGCTGTGATAGCCCATCAGTAAATGTTTGCTGAATTAATCACTTGTTTTCAGGCTATTCATTGCTTCAACTTCGTATTTGCAGATTCAGAGGAAGGAGGATGGATGGCTTTTATTCTCTACCTTCACCAGGCTAAACCTAAGCTGCCTTCCAATCTAGCCAGACCTCTGCCACATCCAGTGTCTCTGACAGCCCTTGCCACAGTTACCTCTTTCCTCTGAACTCCCATGTGGGTGCTTCAGTGCTTTACATGACTGTCTAATTTATGGGTTTTTATCTCATCGTCCCACATCCTGGAAGAGAGGTTCAGAGCCAAGGCTTCCCAATATTCTGTGCCTTCCCCAGCATCAGGCACAAGTGCTGGAACAAGTTATTAAACCGGAAGTGTATAAAAGTGATGCCACTAGATGGCACCAGAGTGACTGTTAATGTTCTGAAATCACACCTGTAGCAATTTATCTCAAGCTAGCCATTAAAAATGTCTACGGTACTACTCAGCTAAAAAGAGAAATGAAGTCTTTTTTTTTTAACCTTTTATTTTGCTTTGCCAAGGCCAAGTGCCGTCGAGTCGGATCGGTGAACGTTTATGTAACACATTCATTTTCCAACCAGTGGTTCATGCACAAATAGTTCTAAGACATGGTTGCAATCCCCACAATGTGTCAACACTCTTCCCATTTCATCCCTGGTGTCTGTGTTTCCATTCATCTGGTTTCCCTCTCCTTTGCATTCTCATCTTTGGTTTTGGGGAAATGTTGCCCTTTTGGTCTCCTGTGGTGGACTGCTCTCAGAACATTCTTCACAGGTGTCACTGTTTGTTTTATATTCCTATCTATTATTTGGCTGAAAGGTAGCCTCCAGGAACAGGTTCATTTCCAAGTTTGAAGGATGTCTTGGGGCAGTAGTTTAGGGTCTTTTTTTTTTTAATTTAATTTTGTCCAACTTTTTTGACCCATTCCACCTGGGACCTTTTCTGTGATCCTGGTCAGAATGGTAAATAGTGCTAGCCAGGCACCATCTCGTTTTTCTGATCTCTTCATTCGCCTTTGCTGCTGGTGGGAAGAGACCTATAGTTACTTCCTAGATGACCACTTGCAAACTTTTTAAGACCCCAGGCACTACTCACCAAACTAGGATGTAGAACATTATCCTCATCAACTGCGTTTTGCCAGCTGACCTATATTTCCCCTGAGATTATAGTCCTAGCCTTTAAGCCCAGGCCTTCAATTCCAATGTCTAAGTAGTTCCTATAGGGAAGTGAAGTCATGATACGTGCTACAACATGGATAGTGCTCAAAACCTTCTGCTGAGTGAAATTAGTCAATCACAAAAGAACATACTGTGTGAGCTCACCTACATAAAAAGAGAAGAACAAGCAAATGTATAGAGACTGAGTTTATTTCTGTTTTGAGTGCACAAAACGATTCTGACTCTGAGATAGAAGTTTGGAGCAATCACTAGTCTTCTGCCCCCATGCGTCCTAACCCCTGCCACACTCCATCCTCCAACCACCCGGCTTTCACAGCAGACTTGTGATTATTCCTGAATTCTGACTCAGAGCAATTGTTTTATGCATTTGAAACCCTTCAGTTGACAGGCCTGAGGTACAGGTCTCTGGTTCTCTCTTAGTTAGGACTCTAGTCCTGCTTTTCTTTCTTAACTTCAGGTTTATTGAGGACCTATCATGTGCCAGAGAATTTCCCAGCACAGAGGAAACAGATTAACGTGGACTAGTCACTGCCCTCAAGGAGCTTATGTCCAGGTAGAGAATGATAAGTTCTGTAAATGATGGTAGAAAAGGAAATGCCTTTGGAACATTAGAATTAATTTTTCCTGGAAAGGAGATTGAAGGCTCCATGTATCTTGCATGTGATATTATCAGGCAGAAAGGTAGGTAAAAAGGATGTTTTAACCTGAAGGGGACCTGATCAAAGCCATGGGGAGTTGTAGGAGGTGGCTCTCGAAATGGTAGGTTTGGGCCATGTTATTGAGGACTTGACCGCCTGGCCAGGACTCTTGGACCTTATAGTACATGCAGGTTACCATTAGGGGGTTTTCAGCAAGGGAATGACATGTTCCAGATTGTTGGAGATGGCTGTCTGTCACTTCTGGGAAGGATGGATTGAAAGGAGTGGCACGAATTCAGGGAAACTAACAAAGAGGTTGCTATACTCAGCAAGGCAAGAGATAGTGAGGGCTGAAATGGAAAGAATTCAACCACAAGACCATCGAGTTTGCTCCCAGGTTTCTGATAGGATCACTGAGTGGAGATGCTTTTATCTGAAATTGGAAAAACGAGAAACAAGCAGGCTCAAAAGGAAAATACAAAATATGTTCCGGACTTGTGGGTAGAGCTGCAGAGGAAGCTGGCTAGAGCTGAAGTGCTTGTGTTTGTGTTTCAGATGGTGACCCTCTTTCAGATGTGGGTTGTTCCCCTCTATTTCACAGTGAAGCTTCACTGGTGGAGATTTCTAGTGATCTGGATCTTGTTCTCTGCTGTCACTGCCTTTGTTACCTTCCGAGCCACCCGAAAACCTCTAGTACAGACAACCCCAAGGTGAGCGTTTAGATAATGGAGTAGAGCCCAGATTTTCTGAAACTAATGGGTTGGGGTGCATGGGAGGAGGGTGGCTTAGGTTGAAAACCTAAATTTTCTTGTTGTCTTCCAAGATTATTTGATCTGGTGGTCCTCCGTAACAAGCTTATTAGGAGACCCACCACCCCTCTAATCACAGATTAAAAACTCCAAAATCTTACTTCATCTGTATAAAAATCTGTTTATATTAAAGAAAACAAGCAAATCCTGCTGATAACTGTGGTCTCATTTAAATGTTATTTTCTTCTCTGAGCCCTTCCCTGATTTCTAAATTAGATTTTCTATTACATTCTCTCATAATGCCCATCGTAGTTTTCCATCACAATTTATAACTAACTGCAGCTCATAGCCAGGTGTTGTTTTGAGTGTCTCTCCTCCACTAAGCTGTAACTGTGAAGTCAGGTGCCACATGTGTCGCCGTATCTGGGCCTGGTTCAAGGACCGCTGTGTAGTAGGCCTACTTTATCTTTGTTGAATGAATAGATCCCAACAAGTTCACAGTTGTAACTACTTGTGAGGGTTTTTTTTAATATCCATATTTGACAGAAAAAGAGAGTTACTTTCTCATTCATTCATTCAGCAAGCACTTGCCATGTGTTAGGCCCCGTGCTGAATGCTGGGGGTACAGAGCTAGATAAGACATGGTCCCTGCCCTCAGGAATGCTCTGTTTGATGGAGGAAGTGGGTGAGAAAGCATCTGTTGCAGTGCAGTTGGCAGGTGATAATGAAAGAGGTAGGCACAGGTCCAGGAGAGCCTAACAGAAGAACTAGGTCTCAAAGTTGTGACCACCTGATCCAATCTCTCACACTGCAAACTGGTTTTTTCGTGGCTCTTATGCTCTGCTTTACTGTAAGTCTTTCTCTGGCCTTATACGCTTTCTAGAAGTGAAGTTTGACGTCAGGGCAGAGTTGATGATCCAGAAGCCCCTCTCTGGTTGCAGTAGTTTTAGACACTGTTCATTCTAGTGGGTTCAGGCTCTGGAGCCAGATGGATGTGGATTGAAACCCCCAGTCTACTACTTGTTTGCTTTGTGACCTCTATGACTCACCCTTTGTGAGCCTCGAATTCTTCATCCCTCCCAAATGGGATAGTAATTGCTACCTCATATAGAATAGTTATGAAGAAAAAGTACAATAAAACATGTTAAGAGTCACCAAGCAATAGTGTCAGGTTCTACCTACCTGTCTAGCTTACATGGCTGAAAATGTGTCTGTAATATTTTGATAATAGTGACTAATGCTTGGTAGTGCTTTACAGTTAAAAGCATTTGCATAAACCTTCTGATTAATTTATTCAGCAAATTTTGAGCATGTATTATGTACCAGGCAGCAGACTGTACAATCCAATGAGGAAGGTAGTATGGTTTTCCTGTTTTACAGATAAACTTGTCTTAAAAAAGTGATGTGGCTTACCTGGAATTACCCAGCGCATGAGATTGACCACACTTGTCTTAGGTTTTTAGTACTGATGTAACAGAAATACCACAAGTGGATGGCTTTAACAAACAAAATTTATTTTCTCACAATTTAGGAGATTTGTAGTCTGAATTCAGAGAGCTAGCTCTCCGGGAAGCTGTTCTTTTGGTTCTGGAGGAAAGTCCTTGTATTTTTAGCTTCTGCTTCCTGGTGCCTTGGAAATCTTCATGTGTCTTGGCATCTGTCTTAACCTGTCTCCTGCTCTGCTCATTGTTTAATCTCTTTTATATCTCAGAAGAGACTGGCTCAAGATACACACTACACTAATCCTGCCTCCTTGTTTTAGTCAGCTAGACTGCTCTAACAGAAATGCCACAGAGTGGATGGCTTTAACAAGGGAAGGTTTATTCTTACACAGTCCAGTAGGTTGCAAGTCCATATTCAGAGTGACCGCTCCAGGGGAAGGCTTTCTCCTTGTCGGCTCTGGAGGAAAGTCCGGTATTGCATCAGTCTTTGTCCAGAGAGCGCCTTGGCGCAAGAACATCTGGTCTGAAGGACGCCCTCTTCTCCAGGTGCTGCTTGCTTGATGGTAGCGAGGTTCTCAATTGTCCTTTGTTTCTCTTTCCCTTTTATCTCTTGCAAGCTGAAAGCATCAAGGGTCAGGTAAGCCATACTCTGGGGAAACTCCCCCTACAGCAGGGCAGGGAAGTAATTCTATGCGGGCATCTACATCCCCACCCTAATCCTTTAACATACAGTTTAGCGAAACCACACAATGGAGGAGAGTCCCAAGATACTGGGAATCATATCCGAGCCACGTGGCTACACATATTTTTTGGGGGACACAGTTCAAACCATGACACTCATTAATATAACAAAGACAACCCCTTCCCAAATGGGATCTAACCACAAGCATAGACATTAAGATTTATAACACATGTTTCTCGATGGCGCTTGGCTTGGCTTTAGGGAATGCAGTTCAATCAATGGAAGCCATGGTACTGTAGTGCTTAAGTACTACAGCTGCTAACCAAAAGGCTGATAGTTAAATCTGTTAGGTGCTCCTTGGAAACTGTAGGTCAGTTCTGCTCTGTCCTACAAGGTGATCATGAGTCGGCATTGACTCAGCAGCAGTGGGGTTTTTTTGTTTGTTTTTATTCAATCTATAACAACGCTTAACCCAGATTATGAGTTGCCTGACCTAACATTTTGCATCCATTCTGCTGTCTTATGTGATCAGTGCCCCTCTGGATGATGGAGTTGCATGTGGTCCTTGAGGGCCGGCACTGTAGGTTGTTTGGAGCCTTTCCCTAGCCTGTAAGACCATCACCCAGTGCTTAGCCACAGGAGGGAGGAACATGCAGGGACCTGAAGCTTATCTAGGTCCCAGCAGGGTTGGCAGTAACATGATTGGCTCCCAAGGGCCAGGCAGGCTTGGTTTTAGTTATTAAAGTAAAAGACTAAATTATCCATTAGCTTTTATCACAGGGTAGTGGCCCCTGTTATAGGGACCTGCTCCTGTAGCACTTGAAAGGCTCTGGTACATTTCAGGAACCATCTTTCCTCTCTGAGCCCAGCTGGGGGCTAACTAACTAGATTCCACATTGTTCTTCATTGGGTTCTGGGCAGCGTTGCTTCTCTTTGGGGAGCATTGAACAACATGTTCCCCATCCTCCAACACACACATACATATAATTCAACTCGAAGAACATTTTTGGAGTACCTTTCTCTCCAGAAAAAAAAAATCATTTCAGAGGCAAATCCATTAGAGATCATTCCCTTTAGTTGGCCTGTGGATAGGAGCAAAACTGTATTCAGACTAACAAGTATAAAACCTTGTAGCTAATTCTACCTCTGTACATCTTCCATTGAATTCTCTGTGCTGATGAGAACAATTGGTCTTCCTCACCTGTACCCTTCTGAGCATAGCTGTGGTATTAGTTATGACTACTTTGTGTGACTAACCTGAATTTGACTTGCATACAGAGATGTCAGAGCTGTCTGAGGTCTTCTGTGCTCCTTCTTTGAGGCTAAAGCCTCATTTTGGGGGATCTCTTTCTTCCTTTGTTTCAAAACTAGGAAAATGCAAAGCACTGTCTCCCTGGTGTGTGGAGACGTTTCTACAGTTAAAGGAATGAGGAGCTTTGGACAGTAACTGAAGTTGCTCATTGGCATCTGAGCAAAAAGGCAGATATCTATATTTGATGTGAGAATAAGGGACTCTAGTGGTCCAGGGGCCCCTGAGGCCAGAGCTTCTGTGTCAGCTGTACTAATTTTCTCTCCTTCCTCCAGGTTGGTTTATAAGTGGTTCCTGCTGATCTATAAAATCAGCTATGCCACTGGCATCGTTGGCTACATGGCTGTCATGTTTACTCTCTTTGGTCTTAACTTATTATTCAAGTGAGTACCTTTTGCTTTTGTTTTTACTGGCATTTAGGGAGGAGGGACTAGCAAGATGTACTTTTCTTCTTAAGAATTTGTTTTTTAATGGAAAAGACTGTAATAACAAAAGTCAGCATAGCAATGTTATATCCAGTCACTCATAGCTCTATCACTGTAAGAGAACCCTTCTCCTTGGCCATGTGGGTATTATTCATTGTAACTCCCACACTGCCTAAAAGGTTTAGGTTCAGCTAGACTAGGGATTGGCAGATGGTGCCCCCAGGCCATATCCAGCCTACCGCCTGTTTTTTAAATAAAGTTTTAATAGAACAGAACCATGTTCATTTGTTTATGTATTATCTATGGCTCTTTTTTACAGTAAAATGGCAGAGTTGAGTAGTTGTGACAGAAACTCCATAGCCTACAAAACCTAAAATATTTACTATCTGGCCCTTTACAGAAGAAAAAAAAAAAATTTGCCAGTCCCTGAATTAGACAGTCAACTCTTGTGACCACAGTTGGCCACACCTGGCAACAGACCCAACCTGGAAGGATACAAGACAGGAAACAGCAGCAAGGCAGTGTCTGCAGGAGTCTTCTCAGCAGTCTCAGAGCCGTTACACAGCACGACAGCTGAGGTGTAAGGGAAGCGGGGAGCCACCTGGCTTTGAAGTCTTGAGTTCCCCGTGAGATACATCCACTTTCAAGAATGCACCATATTCAGGGAAGCCCCAAACTACTTCCCACCAAGTATTTATAGATCATTTCCAGATCTCCCAGTCTAGATACAGTATACTAACTACAGATCATTTTTAACACATAAATGTTGTTGCTTTGTAACACAGTTGGTATTGAGCCTTTATCAAGTTTCTAAGGAAACAGTTCTAGAAAGTTAACTGATGGACATTTAAGTCCTACTTCATTTCTGGACATATAGATTGTTTTCTATTTAGTACTGTCACAGATAGCACAGCTATGTTGCTTCCTAAGAGTATAATCTCAATAATGGGATTTCAGCTGTTGCTTCATACTACTATTGGAGCTTTCCAAAGGTTGATACTGGTCCCAGATTTGTACATCCCCAGTTGAAGCAGAAGCTCCAGGGTTGTGGAACTGGAGAGTGCAGTAAGAATGTGAGACAAAAGAGTACAAGGGTAGTTTTCTGGCTGAGATCATGATGGCTGTGGGCTGTGGATGATGAGAAGTCCTCAGCTTGGAACCGTGTACTGAAGCTGAAGAGATTTAGGTTTCAAAGTTAAGTTCATGGCTAGGATAATCACTGACCTGCTCCCTAAACCTCGGACACTATAGGCAGGAGTTTCTTTGAAAGTTTGTTTTAAGACGGTAAAAGTAACTCCTACTTTAAAGAGTGAGAGGACATCCATGAAATTCTTTCTTCTAGTAGTACAGGCTGAAATATAAAACAGATTCTAGAAAGGTTTAGAGAAAATTCATCAGTGTAAAGCCTAACACATCTCATCAAAGAAAATCAAGATAATTCCTGTTATTTTCCTAACCTCTGTGGTTATAAAATGAAAACAATCAAGATTCTCTGTGTGTCCTAAAGATTTTTTTTTGTCTATAATTACTGTTTGTTGTTACTTGCCTAAAATAGACAAGGAGGAAAACAAAATTGAGAATCTTAATCATGTTTATGCCAGTGATTAGATTAGTTGATATAAGAGCAGTAGTATCTAGTCATTGTGGTAAATATTATAAGGTTGATGAGAAATTCACCTTTCTATGATGACTATAGGAGGCCTGGTGGTGAAACAGTTAAGTGTTTGGCTGCTAACCAGAAGGTTGGTGGTTGGAACCCACCCGGTGGCTTTGTGGAAGAAAAATGTGATGATCTGCTCACTTAAAGCCTGCATCTGAGGAATCCCTATAGGGCACTTCTACTCTCCCACATGAGGTCGCTGTGAGTCAGAAATCAACTTGATGGCACCTAAAACAACAGCAACATGACTAATATAATTTACAACTCTAAGTGAACAACAAATACTGTAGTTTGCACATGTGTTTTAACAGATGTAGTTTTCTGTGGCAGTCACAGATTCAAGGTTGCAAATTATTGGTCTTTGGAATTAGTAAAAGAAATTTCTTAATATCACAGGCAAGATCTGTATCCTTCTTAGTAAATAGACTAGAACCCAAATTTAACTTTGATATGGTAATATGGAATATGTATAAATGTAACTTAGAATTTACGGTAACTGCTATACAAATATTTACTAACCTCTCATTTTTTAAACTGTGATTGGAAAATTTTTCAATAAAGGACTAAATAGTATTTTAAGTTTTGTAGGTCAAAAGGCAAAAATCTAGGATGTTATGCAGGTACTTGTATAATAACCCTGTCCTTCGGTGGTACAAAAGGTTTAACTTTCAGCTACTAATGGAAAGGTTCGTGGTTCATAGTCAGTCATTCAGAGGCCCCTTGGGAGAAAGGCCTGGCAGTCTACTTCTGAAAGACGACAGCCACTGAAAATCCTCTGGAGCACAGTTCTCTGAAACACATGGGCTGCTGTGAGTCAGAGTTGATGTGATGACACTTGGTCCTTTTTTTTACTTATAAATGAGGGGAAACACCTGCCATGTCCCACCCTGCTTGCTTGGGACAGACCGTCCTAAAAGTTGGGCATGCTATATGCTTAGTTGATGTCAGCTCAGACGTTACCAGAGGGAGGACCTGACAAGAGCATATTGTGGCCACTGCGATCACTTTCAGTCAGCCCCGGGAATAAGCAGATCCTGGCACGGCCTTCTCTTCTGGGTGAGTTCAGCCATTTCAATTTGGGCAGCTGGCTGGAAGCAGGGTACTTCAGTGAGTTGCCAACTTCCAGACTGAAATTCTGCAGCTTGGTGCTTAGCAGTTGCAAATAGCGGAGTCCTAGCACACAGGTGGCAACCAGTGCAATCCCTGGGCACCTTTGAGGCATACCTACCAGCAGGGAGTCACCAGGAGCTGGAACAGGGAACCGGCAGAAACAGATGCCTCAGCTTGGTCTCTACAGCTCACAGTGCTAGCCTGTTCGAATACAGCCCACCGGCCGTGTAAAAACAGGTGGCAGGTCAAATATGGCTATGATTTGCCAACACCTGCTCTAATCTGAGACTTCCAGCTTTAGGCCCTGCCTTGTGTGTCCCAGAGTAGTAATCCAAAGCAGTTGTGTCTCAGGGCAGGCCTTACTGACCATGCGGCTCCCTTACAGAATCAAACCAGAAGATGCCATGGACTTCGGCATTTCACTCCTCTTCTATGGCCTTTACTATGGAGTTCTTGAGCGGGACTTTGCAGAAATGTGTGCAGACTACATGGCGTCTACCATAGGGGTGAGTTCACCTGGGCTCCTGATACTGACTTCTGCTACCTCCAAAAAAAATTCAGCATAGCATGATTGTATGACAGAAGAGAAAGGCACTAGAGAAGAGATAAGCCATATAAAATTCTTCAAATTATGGATGATATGCATGGAAACTGCTTCCTGGAAACTTGGACATTCAGATCTCAGATGTACTTTGAAATTTTAACTTTAGGATCATTCTAGGTAAGAATCACTTTAAAAGCAGATGGTTAACATCCATTCAGCAAATATATATTTAATGCCTTCTGTATACCTGGTTTGCCAAGGATTGTGAGGATGGCGCAGGACTGGGCCTTGTTTCATTCTCTCATATATGGACCTGTGGTGCATGAATGGGAGCTGAATCAGTGGCAGCTAACAACAGCCACATGTGCCTGGACACTCTGCTAGGTGCTGGAACTATAAAGGTGTACAAACATATATGTGGTTTACTTTGTAGTGGGAGCAGTAGTAGTTAACATACAAATAGAAAATTACAATTTTCCTAAGTACTGTGAAGGAAAGGGAAATCCCAATGGTGTAGTGGTTAAGACTAATGCCACTACCCAAAAGGTCAACAGTTCATATCTACCAGGCACTCTTAGAAACCCTGTAAGACAGTTCTGTTCTCTCCTATAGGATCACTTTGAGTCAGAATCAACTCACTGGAGTGGCAATGAAGGAAAGATTGTTAATGCTGAGAGCAGATATAGTGACCTAGTTGAGGGGCTCAAGGATGGCTTTCCTGAAGATCTGACTAATGACTTCAGACTTGAACATGTGTAGGGGTTAACTATATGAAGTCAAAAATGAGAAGCATACCACATAGAGAAAATACAATGTGTTGTAAGAGTCTTGTAGCCAGAGAAAGAATAGGTGTTTTTGAGGAACTGGAAAGACTAGGTTGGTTGTAGGGACAAGAATATGGAGAGATGTTTAGAGAAGTAGAAACTAGGCCAGGAAAAAAGCCTTGAAGGGCAAATTAAGAATCTGACATTTTATACTAAAAACACCGGGGAGCTTTGAAAGTATTTTAAGGTATCATTATCAGATTTGGAGTTTGGAAAGATTCTGACTTCTGGGTAGAAAGCAGATTGAAGATAGGTCTGTAGATGAGAATGGACCATTCAGACCATTTAAGAGACAACTGAAGTTGTCTAGGCAAGATGAAGGTAGCTTGGATTAGGGTAAAGTTGGTGGGAATGGAGAGAAGCAGACATACTTGAGAAGCATTTTGGAGATACATTTGACAAGATTTGGTGATAGATTAGTTCTGGAGACTGAAGGAAAAAAAATTGAAGGAAAGGTATCAAAGTTCATACCTAGATTTCTGACTTGAGAAACTTCTTGGATGACCCAAGAGGAAGGCACTGAGGGGTAAGATGAGCCATATAAAATCCTTCAAGTTATAGGTGGTGTTCATGGAGACTCCTTCCTAAAGACTTGGAAATCCAGATCTCAAATATGCTCTAAAATTTTTAACTTTAGGGCCATTATAAAAAAGAACTACTAGGATTTGTTAGTATTTAAGTGCTGTGGCTGCTAACCAAAAGGCTTGCAGCTTGAATCTGCCAGGTGCTCTTTGCAAACTCTACAGAACAGTTCTCCTCCTCCAATAGGGTCACTGTGGGTTGGAATTGACTCGACAGCAGTGGGTTTTCACAGAGAGGAAATGTGTCAAGAGGACTAGGTAGAGACCATAGAGAGACTTAAAATATGGTAAAGTAAAAACCATTGTAAGAAGCTCCAGCGTATTGTTCAAGAAAATATCCCTAATTTTTTTCCAAAATAGAAGTGTATCTTTGTAGTTTTACCATTTTTGAAAGTAATACAGTCTCTTCATTACTAAATAACTCAGAAGTGCTCCTAGGTTCATTGTCATGCCCTTAGCCCCCACCCAAGTAACTCCACCCTCAGAAAGACTATTTCCAAATTTAATGGACATTTCCCCAATTCTGAGCTCTGCTGAAAGAGGCCTGCAAGGTCTTCAGAAGTTCTTGACACATCAAAGACAGTTTGTGTAGAAATATCAGGAAGAAATCAGGGAAGTGTTTTCTTGGAGTATCGAGTACCAGTTCTGGCATTTAGGCAGCAGATAGTAGAAATCAGGTGCAAAGAATAAGGACAGGGTCAGCACTGACTTTATATAAAGGCACCGTGGGAACTGGTGGAAATCTTGAGGCAGTTTTGCAAGTGGAGTCTGTGCCATGTAGTATTGTGTGTATCAGTGCTAGTGTCATCTCGTTTGTAGTTCGGACAGTTCAAGTTAAACAGAATACCCATCCCTCACCTTGAGTAACTTTACTCAAGTACAGTTTCAGATCAAGGACTTTGCTTTTCAGAATCACAAAACTGTGTTTGTTTTGTCTATACAGAATCAAATTTAAAATGAAGTATATTGAATCACTTATAGGTAGCCTTTTAGGTTCTTTTTTGAACATTTGTTTTATGTTTTAGTTGCATTCACTCTCTCATCTATTGATGTTGACTTTAGATCATTTTTTGACCAGTTCATTCCCCAGAAGAGATTTCCAGACCTTGGAGTGTCTAATTATTAATTCCACTCTGGACAACGGCTGTGCACTGAGACTACCTCTGTAGCATAGCCAGCTTTTCCAAGCATCCATTACCAGTATCCTACCTTTTGCCCTCTGGGGATTTGTTTTTCTCCTCATTTCTGTTTTAACAAGACCAATTTTCTGATTATTCCAGATTGTTGCCAGTGCTACCTCAAGGTTATTATCAGTCTAAGTATAATCTTAAGTCTCTTAGATGGGTTACTAATAAGGCATCTTCAGAGTGATTCTTTCTCTGTACAGGTGAGACTGAACTCAGAGTTGATTCAGAAGCTAGTTAGCTTTCCCCCTAGAAAATTGAGTCACTGTCTTGTCCTCTCTGAGGATAGATTTGAGCTGGAGCCTCTTTCCGTGTTTTTTTTGGAAGCAGTTTTATGTGTTACAGTGATTATAAGCAACATGGAATTGCTGCTTTTCTAATAATTATCAATCCCAGCTTCACCAACAGACCCAGTAGAAGAATTTCTTTTTGGGGTGGGGAGTACCTCAGACCCAACTCCTGATCACGTACATTCTTTCTTCCTTTATGGGCTCTCAGTGGTTATGCCCGCCCCCATGTTCTCCATGCTCACGCATTATCAGTCAGAGCCAAGGATAAACCTGGGTGTTGCTCTCTGCCTCTTAGCACAGGAAGGTAAGTACCAAACGATCACATAGGACTTCAGTGAACTGCTGAGGATGACAGCAGGAGAGTGGACGTTGAGTACCTGAACAAGGTTAGTCTGACTTGCCAGTGCCTGCTTCCAAACTGCGTTTCATCTGACTCTCGGCTTGTCTCTGCGTGGTAGGTGCCATCCTACGATCCCTAGGATCCACATCTAGAAGACTGCGCTCCTCCAAATGGGTAGCTTGTGTTCCTGACAAAGAAAAGCATTATTTCTCCTTTTCTGTGCACCTCTGCCGTTATCCCAAAACCTCAGGACAGTCTTCTGAATCCTGATGTCTTATGTGAGGATCTTTGTCTTTGTTAGGTAATTGACATTGAAAATAACTGCCCTTTTCAGACAGCCCTTACCTATCCAAAGGGATGTGACCTTGCTGACCTAAACTGTTAGACAAGCAGTCAAGGATCATTTGTGACAGTAATGGGTGAATCACCAGGAGTTAATTTATTTATTGTTTCCCACAACACATATTGCTGAGACAATAACAGACCCTCTGCTAGGACTCAGGGTATCCACGGATCAGATTAGGCTGGGATGTGAAAGAGGGGACTCCAGCGGTAGATGACAGGATGGATTGTACTTGCTTGTTGGTTCTTTCCAACTCTGAAAATTCCTGTATTGTTTCTGCCAAGTCTTTGGTCAAGTGGGCCTCGGTCTACTGAAGAGCAGCTAGGTCCTTGAAGCCAGAATCTGATCAGTGCTTTGGGAAGGGTAATTCACAGAATCCAGAAACTTCCAGCCTTCTATGCATTCATTGGTCAGCTCATTCTTTTAATCAGTACTTACTGAGTGCTTTCTGTATACCAAGTACAGAAAGGTACAGCCTTTACGTGACCACCATCACCTACTGCCAATAGCAGTGCTTGTCACCTAGGGACCTGCCATTTTTCAGTCTTTTGCACATTCTGTGATCACAGTTCCTTGTCCCACAGAGCTCTTTCCCCTCCCAAACTTCAAGGTCTGATTTATCTCTTGGTCCCAGCACACCCATTTCTGAGAAAGGTTGGACCTGAAGAGAATCCCTGTGATTAAGTTCAGGGTTCCTGGAGATGAGATCATGAGGTTTTATAATTGCGTTACAAGCATTTTCACTTCTATTTCACAACTTGATAGTATTCTGCACTCCTCTGTTTAGTGTAGAATAGCTCTTTATTTCTCCTCACATAGAGAAACCGGTAATCTGAACTAAAAGAGCTTTTGTTGCATCAGGGGGACCCTGGGTGGCATCTGTTTTTTCCAGCTGGTCACTATGAGGTCATAGCTTGTGATAGCCCGTAAATATAGTTTCCATTCCTACCACCCAAGAAGTCATAAGTGGCATCAGAGGCAAAGATTGTGAAATAAGCCTACTTTCTGGGGCTTCTTCCTCTGAGATATTCACTGGGTGGGTGGAATAGTAACATACTGTGTGTCTTAGTCAGCTACTGCTGCTCCAACAGAAATACCACACATGAATGACTTTAAAAAGAGAAATTTTACTTTGTCACAGTCCAGTAGGCTAAAAGTCGAAATTCAGGGTCTCAACTCCAGGGGGAAGGCTTTCGTGGCTGGATCTGGAGGAAGTTCCTTGTTGTCAGTTTGCCCCTGAACTGGCAGCTTCTGAGACACAGGGACTCTGGTCCTTTCCAAAGGATGCTCTCAGCTCCCATACTGCTTTCTTTCTTGATGGTCTGAGGTCCCCAAACCTCTCCACTAGCTTCTTTCCTTTATATCCCAAGAGACCACCTCAAGACACAAAACAATCTTATACACTGAGTCTTGCCCAGCCAACACAGCTGCTGTCCATCGACCCTCATTAACATTATAGAAGCAGCATTTCAACAGGAGGAATATCACACAATACTAGGAAATCATAGCCTGGCTAAATTGCTGTACAGATTTTTTGGGGAACATAATTCAGTCCATGATTCTGTGCCTGATACATTGGACCATGTGTCCTACCTCACACTGCCCTCTAACTTCTGAGTAAGTTTCTGCACCCCATACTTACCTCTTGTTTCCTCAAAGGTGCCAGATCACACCAGAAGAGGTCTAGCTACCCATTTGTCTGGCTTCAAGTAATGGAGAGAGCTAGGGGTTTGAAGTGACACAACCCTTCTTTCAACTTCTAATCCACTTTTAATTAGCTGTTTACACTTGAGCAAGTCACTTTACTTCTCTGATCTTGTTTCTTTAGTTGTAATAATACCACCCTTAAAGAATTATTATAAGGGTCTAATGAGTTAATGTAAATCACCTAGTAGAGGAGCCTGGCCCATAGCAGTCATGCGTTTGGTGATGTGATGATGATAGCTACCATTTATTGAGTGCTAGGTGACTTACAAGGAGCCTTGATTGTGCCGTGGTGAAAGTGGTTGGCTGCTGCAGAAGGATGGGCAGTTCCCACCCACTAGTCACTCTTCGAGAGAAAGCTGTAGCAGCCTACTTTTGTAAAGATTACAGCCATGACTGTGTCCTGTAGGGTCACTTTAAGTTGGAATTGACTCTACGGCCGTAAGTTTAGATGAGTTATAAAGTACATATTTTATATCTGTGATCACCTGGAACACAAGGGCCTTGTAGGATTTGTTTTTGTATCTTCATCCTGCCCAGCACGCAGGACAAGACATGCTGTTGTTAAGTGCCATGGAGTTGGTTTAGGCTCTGCTCACATGCCCTTTGTATCTGCTTCCTGTGGCTGCCATAACAAATGAACATCAATTACCACAAACTAGTGACTAGAAGTCTAAAAGCAAGTTGTAATCAGGGCTGGGGTCTCTGAAGGCTTTAGGGGAGGATCCTGGCTATGCCTTGCTCTTCTTTGCTGGTGTTACCAGCAGTCCTTGGTGTTCCTTGACTTCTAGACACTTCACTTCATTCTTTGCCTCCTCTATCACATGACTCCCTGTGTGTCTGTGTCTACCTTTCTTTTCCTCTTTTGTAAGGATACTAGTCATATTAGATGGAGACCCACCCTGATGACCTCATCAACTGGATTACATTTACAAAGATCTTATTTCCAAACAAGGAGTGCTGGTGGTGCAGTGGTTAAAGAGCTTGGCTCTGAAGCAAAAAGGCTATTCAGACCCACCAGCTCCTGCACAGAAAGATGTAGCAGCCTTCTTCTGTAAAGATTGCAGCCTTGGAAAGCCTATGGGGCAGTTCTCTTCTTTCCTGTGGGGTGGCTAGGAGTAGAAACTGACTTGACAGCAGTGGGTTTGGCCTTTTGGCATATCCAAAGGTACAGAGGTTAGAATGTCAACAAATCTTTTAGGGGAACTATTTGAATCCGTCATACCGTTCTTCTGAAATTACTTGTTCTGGCCACCAGTGACTCCATGTCACTAATTTTGGTGGGCTTCTCAGCAGCCATCAGCATAGTTGACCCAACTACTCCCTCTTTCTTAAAAGGCATTTTCACCACTTGACTTTGTGACATTACCCTGTCCTGGTTTTCTGTCTCTCTGATCTTTCTTAGTTTCCTTTGCAAACTCTTCTTCCTTTAAATGTTATTATTCTCCTCACTTCAAATCTAAACCATTTTCTCTACTCTTTGCCTGGGCATTGTCCTTTTATTTCTTAATTTTCTGAGCTCTAGACTGTTAAAATTCAGCTCTTTATTTAGCATCACCAATTTGTCCACTTTGCTCAGTTTTCATTGCCACCAAGTAGCATAAGACATCACTTGAGCCCAGGCCTCCAACAGCTGTTGCTTTTTAAGTGAACATGGCCACCTAGCTGGTAACTCTGAATTCATGTTGGCCTCATTGCCAATCCAGGCTTTATATAAAAAATCTTTAAAAATCTGAGTCTGATCACATGACTCTACTGAAAGCCTTTAAAGGACTTCCTGTTTCAAGTCCCATGTCCTTAGTGTAGCCAGTGTTTGAGTGCTTTACTCTTCTTAGAACTCTCTGGTCACATTAGGCCACTCTGCCCTTCTTCATCTGGTTCACTGTCATGCATCTTAAGTCTTAACCTCAAATGTTACTCCCTCAAAGAAGCCTTCTCTGATGGCTGTGCTTGGTTAGAAGACCCTTTCGTTGTGCAGTATTCCTTCACAGCACATTTAATGGTTATCAATAGTGCTTACTTTGTGTAAATATTTTTAATATCAGTCTTCCTAACTAAACTGTAGGTTCGAGCATTATATCCTAAGTATCTAGTCTGGTGGGTAACATTTAGTAGGTGCCCAGTATATATTGATCTAACTCTGATGTAAGAGTTGGAGCGATTTGTTTTAAGTCACCAAGATAGTGACAGAGGGTTGCAGTTAGGCCTGTCTGGTCCCATCATGCCACCCGGACCCCGGAGATGCTCTTTCCACTGAGGGATCAGGCTCCTGAGGTGAAGGTGAAATGTGCCTCCCGGTACTTTACCCAACCCGTTGTCCGTCCCTCCTGTGCACTCCTTCTCTGTAGTTTCTGTGACTGGAGAGTTGCTGGGGCCTCCCTGACTTGGCAACCTGTGCTGAGAACTTCAGTGAAATAGTCTGTGGGGTTTGGCCCTGTGTGCCTGTTGCCGTATTTGCCTCAGGAGAAGAACTCTTGAAATCAGGAACCCAAGAAACCTTTTCCTGGACATCCCACTACTATCATTGCCTCATCTAAGTCCCCTTTGATTGCGTACTCTTTGCTGCAGGGTCCCACAGTAGAACTCGGCAATGAATTGAGGTAAAGCCCTTCCTCAGAGCTCTAACTGGTCTCCTGAGTTGGGAGATTTCTGCGTTTTTTTACTGCCAGTGTTTTGGGTCAGAATGAGACAGCATGTTTCTGTGTTACATGGTTGTATGGAGTATCATGCTGGATCTGGACCCAGGACCTTGATCTCTGTTCTCTCTGTTCATTTCACCTGCCTGGAAATTCTGAGTCAGATCACATTTCAGAAAAGGCTATCTATGACCTTCTTCTGACTCGATGTGTCATTTGTTCACTTGTTCATTCAGTAAGCAAACAGAAATGCAAGTAGACCTTTGCTGAGTATCTGTTATATGTGGCTGGTGCCAGGCTATAGTTCAGTGGCAGATTTTTTTCTTTTCTGGGAGGTTCCTCACTTCCATTCTTGGTTGATGTTAGTGTACCTTTGATGAGAGGTGAATTAAAAGACTTTTGGGTTCTAGCGCCAGCTCTGCCACTAACTTCTTGGAAGGCCCTGGACAGAGACCTAAGCCTTTTGAGCTCTGAGCCGGTAAATCTCAGAGGTGTTCCCCAGTGCTAACATTCGAAGGTTTGGGTGTTTCCGAGTGGCACAATCAATAGACTCCTACAGCTCTGCCCCCTCATTCTGGCTTATCTGTTTCCATTTCCTTTGCATTTTTGGTAAATCAGAACCTTTTGGATAGCTGGCTGTCAGTGAGGTAGGTAGCTGGTCACTCTGCAGCATTCAGCAAATGTTGACTGCCCTGACCAGTGGGGTGGTGGGTAGATCTCGGGTAGAAGTCAGAGGTTCTGGGTTCTGATCCCCACCTTGTTTCTTGTCTTTGCTAGGCTTTGGTTTCTCTAGTGACAGGGCTGTGCTGTTTTTGTGGGATAGTGAGTGAGCTCACCCTGAGTCAGAGTACTACAACCATGTGAGGTGGGAGTGAAGGCAGAGAGCTCTATGTTCCTGGGGTCTTCAGACAGTGTGGTACCTTTGCCTTCCTCCCTTGAGGACTCTTAAAACAATCAAATAACACTTCTGATGGCTGAGAGAGGCCACTCCCTAGAGGGCCCTCTTGGAATAAGGGAAGCTAAGACGTTGCGGGGAGCTTCTGACAGGAGCAGCTGTTTCTGCTCTGGGCAGTCATAGTGTGCTTCTCCCTTACTCCCTGTCCCAGAACCTATGTGCTCTCCTTCCTCCACTGCTGTCCCTCATCCAGGCTTGGGGCATGCTGAACTAAGAAAGATTGACTTTTTCAGAAGATAGTAACTTGGAAACAAAATGAAAAAAGTGGAGCAAACCCAAATGAAAAAAATACACATAGCTGGGGCGGGGGTCGTGGGACCATGCTCTTAGGCGAAATCGAGGCCAGTTGGCACAACTGGCGTTTTGCTAAGAGAGCTCTCTGCACCCGACATTGGTGAGTGGCGTCTGGGGTCTTAAAAGCTGCCAAGCTGCCATCCAAGGACACAGCAAATGGGCCCAACTCAGCAGGAACGGATGCTCATCGAGGACCAAAATGACATGCAGTAAAGACAACCTAGAAGACAGAGAGACCCGCAAGAGTGGGTGCCTACACTGACTTGGGAGCAGAAGAACCGGATGGTGGCCACAGCCACGATGGAGCTCACTAGGTTGAGTCTCACTGGCAACACAAGAATAAAAAGGGGTGCATCCTGAGATCTCCACTAAAAGACCTCAGTTGATGGTCCAGCGGTTTCGGGGTTCCCCTGAGAACATGGCCCCTGGCCCTGATGCTGCCCTTACCCATAAATTATAACAAAGGTCCACTCCTTGGACAGGAATGGATTGGACTTGGCAATGCAGAGTGACCATATATTGGTTGCGCTTTATGGTTCTATACATCTATAGGATATCATCATGCTGACCTCTGGCTGGAGGAAGGAGAGTGGATGGAGAGGAGGGGAAAGGAGGCTGTTGGGAGGATGAGACATGTATGGAGCAGAGAGGAATGGTGTGCTGTCACCGGACAGGGAGAGCAGTGGAAGCTGCATATAGGTGGGCATGTAAATTTATATGGGAATGTACATTTTCACTCAGTCATGTTAAATAAAAAAGAAAATTAAACAAAAGAAAACACAAAGCTTAGTACAAGTAATCTATATCACAGGTACAGATAAAATCATAATGAAAGCAGAAGGCTTTTAAAAATTCCATTAAAATGTAATATATATTCATTAAGGAGAATTTCAGAATAGACTGTGAGAAACTTTACCAGTATAAACACTCTGACACATTTCTTTCTAATCTTTTTCATTTGCATAGATTTTGGACTTGTCTTTATATATGGTACCAACCATATACTATGTATACACTTTTATACCCTATTCTTGATACTTAATATTACACCGTAGGCATCAATTCAGTGATTGCCTGTTAGACCCTTGAGTGCGTACTATGCGTACTATGCTCCTGTTATTGGTCATTTGAAGTTATTTCCATTTCCTATAATTATAAATGATGCTTAAATGAGTATCAGTATACATGAAGCTTTGTTGACGTTTTCTCTTAAATTCCTTGAAGTGAAATTAATGGGTCAAAGGGTATGACACTTTGAAACCTCATGACCAGTCCTGTACAAGAGAATTGAACCTCTTTTGCTGCTGGCCATGAGTGTCGAAAATATCCTTTACCAAACCAGCATCACTGTTTTAAGTCTTGAAGAAGAGACTGTCAGTCTCTGCCAGAATCATAGTCTGGCTGCAGGGTGGCTTACCTGACTTAAAGCCACTCCTGCACACCAGCCATGAAACCCTTTCCTCCCCACTCCCCATTCCTCTTGCCCCTGGTGCTAATCCAGCACAGTTTTCAGGTTCTGTTAGATCTAACTTCCTCACACATCTCTGGTCTCTCTTTCTCCCCATCACCCAGCAGCGATGAGGTGGAGCTGGCTACTAAAAGATGTTCTATAACTCGAAGGCCTCCCCCTGCTGCTTTGCGTCTTCTCCAGAAGCCTGAAGCCCCTGTTGCCTTCTCTTCAGGCTGAGTCTCACACCTTCTCTTGTTGTTCTCCAGTTCTACAGCAAGTCGGGCATGCCTACCAAACACCTGTCAGACAGCGTGTGTGCTGTATGTGGGCAGCAGATCTTTGTGGATGTCAGTGAGGAGGGCATCATCGAGAACACTTATAGGCTGTCCTGTAATCATGTGTATCCTGCCTTGAGCCCCTGGGCCACACTCTCCTCCCACACACCTACTGTAGTCGGGGAGGGACGGGGGTGGTTATGACCCTCTGCGTGCTCTGCAGGCTTCTGAATATAGGAGAACCACAGGAGGGCCAAGATTGGGATGGTGTGCCCTACTGGAGAGGAGGTTCCTGGGTAGTATAATCTGGTAATGTCCTCAGCTGCTGATGGAGAGATTGGAGGTTTGAGTCCACCCAGAGACATCACAAAATAAAGGACAATAATCTATTTCCAAAAACTTAGCCATTGAAAGCCGTATGGAGCACAGTTCTACTCTGACACACATAGGGGGTTGCCGTGAGTTAAAATCAGCATGACAGCAACTGGGTCTGGGTCCTTGCTGGAGAAGCTGAAATCAGGAGTGGAAAACTTCAGCCTTTCTCTCTGTTTCTCCTGGATTGGAGCCACTTTATGTAAACATTGGTTAACGTGAGGCTATACTGGATAACCAAAGGTTAGATCCACAATAGGAGAGTAGGATCCTCTAACTGCATCCCTCAGAATCAACCCCCCTAGAATAACACTCCCAGTAATTTTCTTGTATTTGCTCAGTTCCCTTTGACTGCATATGTTGGGAGATGCATGTATCATCTCCCTTGTTCCTTATAACAAACCCTATACAACAGGGATCGTTATCTTCACTTCACATTTGAGAAAAAAGGTTCAGAGAGATTACACAGCTGTTAAGAAGTAATTTGGACCAGGCTTTGGACCCTTCTCCAGAGGCTATGCACAGGCTCCTTGAAGACTCCTGTGGGGCTGAAGGGCCGGCCTAGCTGCCCACCATTTCCCTTGACCAGTGGTGCTTAGATTCCACGAGTTCTGCATCCGCGGCTGGTGCATTGTGGGAAAGAAGCAGACATGCCCGTACTGCAAAGAGAAGGTAGACCTCAAGAGGATGTTCAGTAACCCGTATCCTTTGTTTGGGTCCTTGCTTGGAGTGGGCAGGGGGAAGAAAGTACTGACTGGGATTTTCAAAAGAACCTTCAGTTTTAAACAATGAGAAAAACCTTAGGGGTTATTTCTTCGTTGCCTTTGCCTGGGACCCTCCCTCCTGCCTCCAGCCTACTACATGTCTGCCAACTCATGTGGCTTCTGTTCCATTATTGCTTGTTTACTGTGTGCTAGGTACTGTGTTGGGTGCTTTACTTACATTAACCCATGTGATTCTCCAGCAGTTCTCCAGTCATACTACCCTCGTTTTCCAAATGAAATAGTTTAGGTTGAGTAACTTGTTGAAGGTTACATACTAAAGAACCATGCCTTACGTGTGACATGCAGTGCCAGAGACCAGCTCAGTGCCTGTGCGAAACTCAGGGGCCCCCTCCCCTTCCACTTCCAACGCATGGTCTGTGCTGCTGTGAGGCAGCCCTCCTCACCTTTGCCTCACGCACTTCTTCCTCCTCACAGTCTGTGTGTTGGGAAGTCCCCAGCCACTCTTCTGTCCCCCTCTTAATTTCCCCCTGGGATCCAGGGCCCAAGCTTTCACTCCTGTTTTCTCAGCTGCTCTGTGCTCCCTGTTTACCAGCCGCGCTATGCAGGGGAGTGGTATGTCCCCAGCCTACTCCCTCAGTCCCTGCATAGAAGCTTTTGACCTGTGCCCTTTGAGGTTGCCTGCTTGGTTCCTTCAGGCCCTAGTGTGGGAACAGTTGAGTAACTCTGTGGGTATCTGGGGCTTAGGACTTCCCCCTAGTTCTCAGGAGACCAAGGTGGGCTTTGGGATGCCTTTGGAGCAGTTCTCCAACAGTTGTAGGAACTTCTCTGTAGTCTCCCCAGACCTGGGGCTCCCCTGGCTGCTACCCCAGGTCTCCTGCCCAGCATTTGCTGCAGGATGAAAGGAAGTATTCTCATCTCCAGGGTGTCTTGGCCTCGGTTGGCTCCCTTGGTGGAGACTCCTTAGAGCCTCTGCTAGAGGCTATCCTCCCTTTGTGACTAGCCTCCTAGTCCCTCGTCCCTTCTAACTGTCTCCATGAATTCAAACCCTCCCTCAGAAAACATTCAGTTTTGAACATTAGAAGAATCTTCGGGTTTACCTTATCCCACTGCTCATGTATTGTCTCCACTTAGCCTCGTAACAACCCTATAAAATGGATCCTTATCCTCACCGCAACCATTGTCACAGACGCATTTACAGTAGTCTCAGGCTGTATTTTTTAGCTTAGAGCAAGTATTAAGGGAGGAGGCCCCTCCTGCATGTTGATATGGAGCAGCAGGTTTCACCTCTGTACCCCCTTCCTGTCTGTTCTGTTCTCTGCACCAATCCCCTTTGCTCTCCTTCCTCCACTCTCTGGGTTCAGCCCTTGTTTCCAACATAGACAGGTGATAACAGGCTAGGTGGGCCTTTCTAGAAAGCAGTTTCCACTCCTCTTAGGTTGATTTCTGTGGACTGATCCAGAGAAGACTGGGAAAACTTGCCCTCCCATCACCTGGACCAGCCACAGGAGTTCTTACATGTGATATTCTTTAACACACTGACAGCTGGGAGAGGCCTCATGTCATGTACGGGCAGCTGCTGGATTGGCTTCGTTACCTGGTAGCTTGGCAGCCTGTCATCATTGGCCTGGTACAAGGCATCAACTACATCCTCGGCCTGGAATAGTCAACACGAAGAGCATCAGAGGAGAACCCACACCACCTGCCATGGACCTCAGGGCACTTCTCCCTGCCCACAAAGACCTCCTGGGTGGGAAAGACACAGGGGCGCTTGGCCACTCAGGACCTCCCTCCAGCTGTGTCCAGGCTGGGGAGGGATGTGATGGAGAGCCAGCCAGTGGGCTGCCAGCAGTGGGGAGCTTTTTAAAAGAAAACTATTTTATGAATATATTTAAAAAAACCTTTTTTTTATTGTGGAACACAGAAATTGCCCCAACACCTCCAAGCCTCGCCTTCCTGTTTGAGCAGGGTGGAGCAGAACCACGTTTTTTTTTTCTTTAAAGGGGCTTTCTCATCTCTGACTGTGGGTACTAATGGGTTCTCAGGTGGCTGAGGGCTTGATCCCATCCACTCCCATTTCCCTTTGCTCTGTGAGGCCCAAGGCTGGTATAGTCAGTGTGGGTATCAAAAGGGCTTAGACCAATGCCACAGGCAAGCACTGAGAGGGCAGTATCCTCTGCTTTCCTGTCTGGAACATGGAATGGATGTTGCATTTGAGTCTGCCTCCCTCTGTTCAGGCTGACTGAGGAAAGTGAAGCCTTGTCGGTGACTTTTAAGTAAGGGAAGCTTTGGGGCCTCAGAATTCATTGGGGCTATCGGAAGCAGAATTAGCAGCAGCATGGCTAACCTGTCTCCGCACTGGGCTGTACTCAGCTGAGAACAGAGCCGTCTGTAGTTGGGCTGTGGGGGCTACTGTTGGCAGCAGTGATCAAAGGCTCCTTGTGCAAGCTCATGCTTCAAGCCAGAAGTAGTGACATGTGCCAGTGGTCACTCCAGTGGCCTGTCACATTACTTCCTCCGAAAGCCACAAGAGTGTGTGTGTGCACGCAGACAGTGACACATGTGGAACTTGTGTGTCAGTCTCCTCTTGAAGCTACAGGGGATTCTCAGCCTGGGGAATACCCTTTTGTCAGCCTCGTTTTCCATGGGTCTTGCCCAGCCAGGCAGGCGTCAGAAGTGTTGGGTGTGGGAAGAAGGATAAGGCTGGGGTGAGCATGGGTTCTGAAAAGGGGCTTGCAGGCACACCCCAGCCCTGGTTCTAAGGATTTTGAAGAATATGGGAGGCAAACATAGGCTTTCAGTGCTAGGTTCCTACGAAATCTAGTCATTCTGGTCTGAATAAAGCTCTGTGAGCTGGGTTGGAAAGCTGAGCATCCATCTTGCTTTTCTTCTTCCCACCTCTTTCCCTGGAGTCCCCTGGATGCCTTGCTCTTGGTACCTTTGTTGTACCCATCTGAGAGCTGGGCTCGGGGGGTGGTTGGCCCAGGCTGTCCACTACTGCCTCTCAACAGTGGGGGTGCTGGGCTCCGTGCAGGATCACTGGGCCTCCTTCAGACACTGCCTGTGATCAGTGTCCTGCCACTGCTCACTCCTCGGGCCACTCTCAACCTCCGCTTCCCTTAGCCACCTGTTATGTCCGATGGTCCATCACTGCTTATGCCACCTGGGGCTCCCGTGGAGAGTGACGTGGGAAGAGATCCCATCTCCTTTCACCTTTGTCCTTACTGCCTTCACGTCAGGCTCGTGTGAGAAGCCGAGGCCAAGCTGTCCAGGGCTCAGTTGCCATCCTCAATAAACAGTCCCACAATCTCCCAGTGGCCCAGCTCTGCTTTTGGTTATACTCTAAGGGGGAGTCATGTCTCCTCTCCACCCTCCACAGGATGCCTGAAGAAGAGGATGTGTGTGTTTTAGCCTGACATTTGAAACAGGTGGCCTAACAGGACTTAGAAACCAAGCCAGGACAGCTGACTCCTTCGCCCAGCTTGATCTTGAAGTCAGTGAATTACATTTCTGGAAGAGATGTGATAGATCTGAATTAGAAATGGGAATCTGGCTTTTCCACCAAAAGATAGTGGGATTACAGCAGGCTGTGTGGCTGATACACAGTCCTACTGACACACATGGGGTCACCATAAATCAGAATAGACTCGATGATAACTGGTTTCTGTGTTTTTACAGTATGTTTCTGATGTATTCCCCTAACCCACTCCTACCTCCTGGCCTCCCTCTCTAACTGCTCTGCAGCCAACATTCTTCACCTTCCTGATCACAGACATGAGCTACGCCCAGCTTTTGTCATTCTCCCTTCATATGTGCATACATGCATATGTTGCAGTCACCCAGTCCTGGTTTTGCCTCCATAAACCCACCCTGAGAATGTGAGTCTCCTGGTCTGCTATGGCCCTTCAACCAGCCTCTGCCATGGCCCCAGCTCATTGATCTTCTAAGTGACTAGATTTACAGAGACATGTACCTTTGTTGCTTGAGTCAGTGCTGGGTCATTGAGTACCCTGCTTTTGCCTCTTTCCCTGGAGGTGCCCTCCCCCTCCTTCCTGGGACCAGTTCCAAGTTTCTCAGCACAGCTGTGAGACTGCAGACAAGGCAGGTGAGCACTCAGCGTATCCCCCATGGCATGGCTCACGTGGGACAGACCCAGCTGAAGTGAGCCTTGAAACTGCAAGAAGAGGGGATTCTGAGAAAGGAGGGCTTCTTGGGAGCCAGGTAGGGGGGATCCGGACTTAGAAGTGAGCCTGTAGCGCTAACCAGAGTCTAGGATGAGAAATGTGAGGGATTTACAGGTGGGATGGGTGTTGGGGCACCTTGGGGCTGGTGTTTGGGGCCGTGGGGAGCCTGAGAAAGGCCTGAATGTGGGTGTGCTGGTGTGACATTGAGCCTGAAGTGTTCCAGCTTGGAGTCCCTGTGCCTAGGATAGTTGTCCCCTGAAAATGAAACTGAAATAGGCCAGTTCTTTCCCAGAAGAACTTCACTACACATCCTGTCCTTCCCAGAACCAGCCGTGGCCAATTGTCAGCTCTCAATCAACCACAGAAAGCAGTGAGTGAAGAGAGCTTTGCCTCTCTATGTTCAAGGTAAGTCCCTTGTCCCTCTTTGGGCCTCATTTTCCCCATCCCTGTAGCAAAGGGGTTAGATTGGATTAGATGACAGCATAATATTAATGGTAATAAGAGCTAGGGTTGGGAGAGATTGTCCCTAGATCATCCCCCCAAGGCTTATTTGTAAGTGCTTGAAAGAGCTCCATCTGTGCCCTCCAGGAGTTAACAATTGGGACAGACGGACAGGACAGAGCAAATAGCAGTGCTTGGCAGCACTCTAAATGAAAAGTTCAGAGCTGGGGAGGGGCTCTGGAACTTATTGGAAGGAGAAGGCCACATGGATAGCTAGGACCTAGGCAAGTGGGAAAGTAAGGGAGAAGTAGTTTATTCGTCACTCTCCTCCACGTCCCCAGGGGAAAGGGGAAGTTGTCACAAAGCAGGGCTCACCGGCGCTTGACACATGCACCATGACCCTGAGACGGCACAGGACACCAGGTAGGAACCGGGGCTGGCTGTGGGTGGCCGGGTGGGTAGGGTGGGACCTGTGAATACACTGGAGCAGTGTGGTGAGACTCCAGGTGAACTGCTGTCATGCTCTTGCTTTTAGGCTCTGTCCAGATGCTGTGGCTCTGGCTCTGTACAAAAAGGGCCAGGGGGAGTGGCACGGTGGGGTCCTTTAGTCCCTCTGATGCTCTGAGCAGATCCCAGGACTCTCTGGGCAGGAGTTACATCCTTACCCACTCTGTAAATCCCTCTCCAGCCAAGACCCATGGTTTATGAACCAGGATGATGAACATTGCCAGGCAGCTCAGACAGCTACTGACCTCTGTGACTGTCTTTTCCTCAGCCCCCAGTCCTTTGTGGCTCCTGCTCCTGTGTGTCCACATCATCAGTGCCCAGGCCAGAGCCACACCTGTATCTCAGAGCACAACAGTTAAGCAGTGCCCAGCATTGGAAGTAACCTGGCCAGAAGTGGAAGTACCACCAAGTAAGGAGCTATTATCCTGGGAACCCTGGAGGGCACAGTGGGCCCAAGGGTGTGGTTGATTTCCTAGTTCCCAGCTTCTGCCATGTAGCCTACCAGCTGAGCACACTTTTCGATCCCTGACTGAGCACTGAGTGTGGAGCCTCCGGCCCAGCTTCTAAGGTGCTCCCTATCTAATGAGATGTAGAGAACCCAAGACATGAGGAATGTTCCTAGAGCCTTGAGCCTTGCTTGCAGTGTGCACTCCAAGGGCCACCCCCCAACCCCCGAACCTGCTGGCACTGCTGTCTTGCCTAAGCTCCTAGAGTCACAGAGGCTGGACACTAAAAAAGGTCATCCTGAGCAAACGGGCTCAGGAGAGGAGCTGTTCAATGAACAATGAACGAAAGACTCTTCCCCAAATCCCCTTGCTCAGGCCTCCCTTGTAGGCAACTCCACTTCTAACAGATTTGCCCTCCTAGTTAGTGTGCACAGCACCCCTCCAGGTTCCTCTCTATGGGGAGGTGGGCAGGGTGAAGTACGGGTCTGCTCTGAAGGCTGACACTGTACCTTGCCCTAGATGGATCACTGACATTGTCCTGTACTGGCTGCAGCCGCTCCTCCTTCAGCATCCTCTATTGGCTGGGCAACGGCTCCTTCATTGAGCACCTCCCAGGCCGCCTGCATGAGGGCAGCATCAGGTGAGGAGACAGCAGTGAGGCCAGTGGGACAGTGGTCTCCCGCTCTTCTCTCATGGTTTGCTCTCCCTTCCCCTCTGCTCTAGCCGGACTCGTGGGAGCGCCGGCACCTGGCTGCAGAGGGCTTTGGTGCTGGAGGAGCTGAGCCCTGCCCTACGCAGCACCAACTTCTCCTGTGTTCTCATGGATCCTGCACAGACCACCCTGCGCCACGCTGTCCTGGTCGAGCTCTGGGTAGGTGAGGAACCCAAGGGAAGGTTTCCAGGGGTAGGAGGAGCTCTGCTTCAGTGTGGGCTGCAGGGCTCAAGTGGGGAGGGTGAGATGGTTCTGCACAGAACAGCCCTGTAGCACATGCCTACCATTTCCCAAGGCCCCTGTGGTGAGAGCGAAAAGGAACTGGGGTGGGGAAAGCAGCCTGGAGGAAGGCACCAAGAGATAACCCTTCCACCTGTCGGCCAGCCCTGATCCTCTTCTGCATTCCTTCTCCAGGCTGGGCTGAAGACAACCCTGCCTCCCACTCAAGAAGTCTTGCTTTCCAGCCACCACCCAGGACTACAGCTGCCCACATCAGCAGGGTCAAGAATCACCTCAGAGTCCCAGCAGCAGGTCGGCAACCTTGACCGGAGCCTGGGTCCCACTCACCTGGAGGGTTCCAACCCTTAATGGAAAGCAGTGCTTCCTCCCCCATTATACCCGTCCCTTGCTTTGCCCTTGGCCTAGAAGTGCTGTCCTTTGAAAGTCCTTGTTTTAGTTACCTCCTGTCCATCCTTCCTGCTCTAAACAAGTTCAAACTCTCTTCTGTTCCTTTGGTTATCTGGTTTCCTCTACCCTGTCTCAGATCTGGCCACATGCTGTGTGGACTTAGTACACCAGTGAAAAGATGAGGGCAGAGGCTGCTTGTGATCCACACCTGTATCTTTGTGGACCAGCAGAGCCCACAGTGGGTACTCATAAAGAATTCCTCAACTGAGACATCCTTTCCAACTTATGCTTATTTAGGCATAAGTTCCACTTGCAGGACTTTCGCCACCCCATGAGGGAGTATCAGGAGAGGGACTGCCAGTCAGATGCTGAAGACCAAACTCAACAATCAATGTGTTGCCATCATGACTCGTCACACTCAGCAACCCTGTAGGCCAGAGTAGAACTACCCCGCAGGGTTTCCAGGCTCCCAATCTGCTTGGAAGCAGACTGGCACATCTAGCTCCTGGAATGGGTGCTGACCTTTCACCTGGCAACAGGGAGAGCTCGGTGCTGAACCACCCTGGCTCACTCAGGGAACATGGGGCCTCAGGAAAGAGCAAGTCTGGCATGCTCCTGAGAAAACAGAGCCCACAGATGGCGTGTGGCAGAATCCTGAGGGGAATATGGCTCAAAAAGGATCTGAAAAGGAAAAAAAGTAGGTGGCTCTGGGATACATGGCCAGGACAAAAGGTGTGTATGCTTCAGACAGCCTTCATTTCTCTTATTTTACCCACAGCCAAAGAACACAGCACTAAAGGGCGAAAAATAGACTTTATTTACAAGTAATAACATTTAGAAAAGATCCATCCCTGGCCCTTAAAAACCTTCCCATCACTCCAAATCCCACCCCAGTGCAAGTCTGGGAAGTTGGGGGTGAGCTGCTTCTGGAGGCTGCCCAGCCATGCCCCACTACCCCACCCCTGACGCACAGGGCACAGCGTGTGGGTAGGAGGCATCACTGTCTCTTGGGGTTTGGCCACCATTGGCCTGGGAGCCGAGAGAAGGCACTGAGAGGGACAGCAGAAGGAGGACCAGGCGAGGTCAGCATCAGGGACACAGGTGGAGCCACTCACTGATACTGGCCCTTTAGTGCTTTGCCTGAAAGAGAGTCACATGGACGGATCTTACTTGTGATGTCAGCCTGCACCAGCTGGCTCAGGAGCTTTCATCCTGCTCCATACATCCCTGACCAGGATCCCAAACTTAGAGAAGTAATGGCCATGGCCGTTTTCAGTTTATCAGTGGCTGGCTATGCCTGTTAACAGTGGGTGTTCTCAGTTCAGTATGAATGGAGCCATCTATTGCCTCTCAGTAGTGAACAGTTAACTGGGGAGGGAGGCTGTGTTCTAGCACAGGTTTCCTACAAGTCACCTTCCCCCCACAACCCCCACCTTGCCCCTGGCCCGAGGGGTGGAGGCGGCAGCACTGGCAGTGGTGGTGGCAATGCGAGGCGAGCGGCGGGTTCCGCTGCGGGTGTTTGGGGAGGCCTTGGATGGCGCTTTCTTTGAGACACCCCTCCGCAGAAGGCTGTTCCCCAGCTTCTTGGGTGTGTTGAGGATGCTGAAAGCCATTGACTGGCGTCGGTCAGCCTGAGGGCAGAGGGGTGGTCAAACCAGGAAACCCAATACTGCCTTTCCAGTTCTGCCTGCCAACCCAGGGTTCTGCCAGCAAGTCCCCTTCCTCGAGGTCCTTCCTTCATCCTCCTCCACTGCCAGACAAACCTGCTTAACAACAGCTGGAGCCGCTTTCTCCTGGGTCTTGGTAGTGCTCTGTTTGCGCCCTTCATGTCGGTCACGGGGAGTCACAGGGCGTGGGAAACAACTGGTGGCCTTCTTAGACTATGGGGAAGAAGACAGTGAGGCAGAGAGCAGCAAGAAGATCACACATCTTAAACCAGGTCTCTCGGCCTCTCAGAGCGGAAGAGGACTTTTTCAGTCAGTGTGTCCAACTTGCACCCCACAACCCTGAACCCGAGGGTTTCCCTTCTGACGGTCCCCATCACTGTCTACATCAGACCCTGGGAGAGAGAAGACTTCCCTTGAATCCACCTTTAAAAAGGGATGAGCTGTGCCCAACCTGGGCACAGTGCTCAACAGAACAAAACACACAGGAACCAACACGACCCACCTCAGGGGTGCCGGGGCCCTGATGGGACTCTGAGGAAACCCGTTTGCGCTGCTGCCGAGTGGTGATGCCGGTGCCCTCAGCAATCTGGGCTGGCTGCATGCTGGCCCGACGCAAGGTCTCCTGGGGATCACCAGTTTTCATCTCCTCATCTGTGATAGTGGCCAAGCTCAGGGAAGGCTGTGTAAGGTACAAGAAGAGGTGTGTGGGAAGCAGAGCAGGAACTGGGGTTGTCTCAGCTCTCTCTTTGCTAGGCCAACAGCTGGAGCCTTCCTGCCTCAAAAGTTGTTTCTCACTGTTCACCACCACAACCTGGACAAACCACCATGAGAAGTGCAGTCCCCAGCGACTGTAAGCTACTGTCCTCCCATAATCACTTCACTTTGAGCTGGCTATCCCATCTGGGCACTCTCCTCAGTGGTCCAGAGACCCAGGACACTAGTTCTCAAGCTCAGTCGATGGGTAGCACTGGAAATGGAATGTCAAGGCAGAAAGGAATGAGCCATCCTGGGCAGGCCCTGCGCCGATGATCCCAGGACTCACCCTGGACTCAACAGGGTAGCAGGTCTTCAGGTGCGGGGGGCATACACGATTGCGCCGCTGCAACTCTGCAATGCGGTTCCAGTCATCCAGCTGCTCTGGCTCATCCTGGCAAGTGCCCATGTAGAAACTGTTCCTTCCTGTGGAAGACAGGGAAATTGGAGAGAGGGCAGGCGGGAATCAGCCAGTCACCCACTGGCTCTGAGACAGCCTTTGCTACTACCACTCCCCCTCTTCCACCTACCCCGTGAACATCACCCCCCGTACACCAGAGACCCCCGTGGTCCTGGTGCTGCAGACACGGGGTAGGGCAGACACACAGCGTCCACCCTCGGGGCCTGCTCACTACTCTCTTTCTGGGGAGGTCAAAAGAAGGCATACCTAGAGGGTCCTTGAGGCCCAGAGAGCAAAAGCTCCCAAGTAGTCTCTGAAGATGGAACACTGGCTAGCCTGGCCCTTCCAGCAGCCCATCCCCCCCGAGAAGGGGCATGAAAGGCTCTACAGCAGCTAAGCTGTCACTCTTATGCTGGGAATCCTAGAATCTCTGGTTCACCCTGGCTGAGATTAGCATTGGCTTAATTGCCCCAGCTCCCCTAACGGACAGAAAAGGCCCTGAGACTGCAGAGCGGGAGAAAGTGGCCAGCCTTGGATTTTTACGTGTGTCGTCTTTGTGCCAGGAGCTGCTTCTAGTCTAACTACTGGGTGCTCCCAGTCCCCTTACCTGAAGGGGCCCCACTGGACACCCTGGCCTGGGAGTGGCGAGCTGAGCTGCGAGTGGTAGGCCGGTAGCCAGGAAGGCTGAGCAGAGCCGAGTTGCCATCCCTGGCAGAGCTCAAGCAGGGCAGAGACTGGGTAGAGGACGTGGTCTGCAGGCTGGCCTGAGGTGGAGGGGCAGATCGTGTGCTGTGGAAGGATGAGTTGGCGCTGTCTGGCTCCTCCACATCCAGCTTCTGGAAGTGAACATGCAATCTATGGGTGAGGTGGGACCCTGGTCCTCTACAGTGAAGTCTCCCATTGCCCCTCCTGAAGCCCCTCAGATCCCATGCATATCTGCACGTGCTCCCATGCTCCTCAGCAAGGGCCTTAGCTTGCACTAATGGCTGAGATTTGATGTCAAGACTTCTGTCCGTTTTTCCCAGAATCTATTAAAACAGTGCTTCGAGGGAGGGAAGGCAGGGTATATCAGCCCATTTTAGAGGTACAGTGCAAAGAAATCAAGGGACTGGCCCGAGGTCAAAAGCTAGGAAGTGACAGAGCTGGGGCTAGAACCATGTCTCTTGAGCGATAGTCAAGCTTGCCCCACAGCTTCCACTGTCCCTCAGACCAAGGGCACTGGCCACCTTCTAGAGCTTCTCCAGCTTCTTGCTAGCAGAGGCACCCCCATACACGTCTCCCTGCTGCACCAAAGCACCTCTCCTCCCCACCCTCCTCCTGGAATAGGGAAACAAGGATAGCAGTTCACAGCCTGGCAGATGTCCACAGTACAGCTCAGCCACATGGGGTGAGCTGGCAGACACAGGATGAGCTGCAGCATGCCCATGCTCTTTGTTTAACCTGCATCTCTGTTTAGCCACCATCCATGCATGACAGGAAAAGGAAATACTAGTTGGGGAGGAGACAGGGGTCGAGTTTCAGCCCTGCTCTGCTCCTCACTAAAAAGGCTCTAAACACATCATTTCCTTTCCTACATTGTGTTCTCAGCTTAAAATATGGGTAGGTGATCCCTCCCTGCCTGCCTGCCTGCCTGCCCGCCCGCCGCCCGCCCAGGCTACTGTTAGGATCCAACGTAAAGATGCCCTTCAGAGAAAGTGGGCATTACCGCCCTCAGGCTGGTCACTACAAGTCTCTGCAGCCCTGCTCCCAGCAGCCTGACCTTGGTCATTGTAATGTTGATGATTTGAGTCGTCCGTCGACGAGCAGAGCGAGTCTTACGTCCTGAGTCCAGGAAGACGTCCCCCAGGGAGTCCAGGCTGCTCTCCAGGGTGCCCTGACTCCGAGTAGAGATGGGAGTGAAGTAGAGACTCTCCAGGGATTCTACCTTGGGGGGCAGACGCTGGGAGATAGGTGAGGCTGGCTCTCCAGGGACACTGGTGCCATCTGGCTGGGTACGAGGCAGCTTGCTGTGGAAAGGAAAGCAGCCAAGATGAGATTCCTAGGGTTAGCAGGCATTCTCCCCATCCTTCTGCTCCAAAGTGATCATTCCCTACATTTACTACCAGCAGACAAGCTCAAGCACCTGGTTCTTGCTCTGATTTTTCAGTGGCAACACGGAGAGCCTTTGACCTTGGCCCTACCCTCAACCCACTCTTGTCCTCGTAAGCTCCTCTATCTCCTGTGGCTGCTCCCAACGCCTCAGTGCTGGCAATTCCCAAGCCGGAACTCCAGACTATAATATCCAACTGCTCCAAGACATCCTCCTGGAGGCCCCCAGCACTTCACAATGAATATATTCCAAACTTCACCCATGTGTCTGCCCTGCCTGCATCCCGGATCTAAGTGAATGAGAGCACCTTCTGCCCAGGGCCCCAAGCCATGAACACGGACACAGTCCCTACACATCCTTTTTCTGCCAGACCCCAACACTGAGTCTCCTAATAACTGACCACACCCCACTGCACTCTCACGTCCTTCCCTGGTTCAGCCTCATTTCTCACCTAGACTGAGAAAGGCAGCAGAGCAGGGATGAGCAAGGACAACTGACCGCCCCACCAGGCCCCAAGTGTTAGTCAAAGGAGGTAACAGTAGAACCTACCTCAGAAAGTTGTTTGGAGAGAAGTATTTTTCAAGTGCTTATAATAGTGTCTACACGTTATCACCTAAGTGTTGGCCTAATAAAAACAATGTGTTTCCAGTCATACTCTCTATCAGAATAATCCTTCTGTGATGCAAATCTGACCATGTCCCCTTCAATTTAAGCCCCTTCAGAGGTTCCTTAGTGTCTGCAGTATCGGTCTAAATGCCAGCCTCCTTCCACGGTGGTCCCCTGGGATCTGAGCCTGCTGAGCCCTCCAGCCCTCACTCTCCACAGCCCATGCAGCTCTTCGCAGCTGCTGCTCACACCACTCTCTTGCTAGCAGAGGCACCCCCACACATCTCCCTGCTGCACCAAAGCACCTCTCCTCCCCAACCTCCTCCTGGCCACCAGACACACGTGTATGGTTCTTTCAAGATTCATAGCAGGAGTGACTAACTCCACCGAGCCTTTCATTCTTGCTTCTTTTCTCTCTTTCCTGTGCCCTGAACAGAAAGCTGAGATCACAACCATAATACTTTTTCTTTATCCTTCTCCTCTAAGAACAAGCTTCCAAAAGGCAAAGGGGCTGCATCTTATTTCTCTCACTAGCCCCAATGCCCAGGACACAGCCTGATCAACAGAATTAACTGAACAACATGTTTAGGGGCTGAGGATGCCTCTGACCTTGTGATAGCAAGTGGGGTCCCCTCTTCACAGCTCAGGTCCAGGCTGTCAATGCTCAAGTCCAGCTGGGCCTTAGCCTGGGGCTCCCGGCTCTTCAAGGCATCAGTTGCCACTTGGAACTTGCCCAGGTCTCGAAGCTGCTGGTCAGCATGGGTAACCTGAGAAGGAAAATGCAAGAAGGCAGGAGTGGAGAGCACAGGGGTCCAATACACAGGGTGAGGGGAGTCTCTCTCTCCGGCAAGACACTTACTTGTGCCTCCAGGCTGTGCACCTGAGCAGTAAGGTGTCGGCAGGTCTGTTCAGCCTCCTTAGTTTTCAGGACGGCCTGCTGCAGTTCTCGGGCCAGCCGCTCAGCTTCAGCCCGCAGCTCCTTGTTTTCTTTCTGTAGCTGCTCCAGGCCCTGCAGCTGCTCCTGCAACTCTTGGTTTTGCTGCTTCTTGGCATCATAATGGGTCTTGGCTTTCTCCATCTGTGTGGGCAGAGGGCAGGAGAGCTGGTGGAGTTAGGGCAGAGGTAGAAGAGTGGGCAGGAGGATCCAGGGCAGGGCTCCTCACCTGCAGCTTATAGTGTTCAACTGCCTGCTCCTTCTGGCTCAGCTGGGCCTGTAGCTCCTTTAACTGGCCTTGGAGGCGTTGGGCCTCTTGTTGGCTCTCGCTTCCCTGTGCCTTGGAGCCAGAAACACTCATCAGCAGGGCTGGCTGGCCGGCTGCTCCACCCAAATCAATTGTCTTCGCCAGGCCTTTGGGCCCAACACATGGTTGCCTCCAACTCCACTAGACTAATCTCACGTGACACTATCACACTTTGCCCCAACTCCAGCCTACTCAAACACCACTCACCCTTCAAGGTCTACATACCATGGGGGGTTTCCCTGGCTGGTCCATGCCACTTACTCTATAACAATCTCACATTGGCCTTCTTTCAGATGAGGCACAAACCGTCTCAATATCTTTCTATGAGAATACCAGTAAATCTTCCAAGGAAGAAAGGAAATGGATTCTGAGGGACACCTGCAGGCACAGCACGGAGCTAGGCATGTGACAGGGGAACTCGCTAATGACACAATTGTTTATCCTCAAAACCACTCTGGGAAGTAACATTATCCCCAAGGAAACTGAACTCAAAAGATTTAAGCAAAATGACACAGGTCACAATGAGTTAACTGAGACAGTAAGATTTGAATCTTGCTTTGCCCAATGCCAAACCCTGTGCGGGCTCATTCACTATACCAGTGCAACTTCCCACCCAGACCACAGCCTCCTCCAGTGCTCTTGGTCTGTTAGACCAAGAGGGGAGGGGCTGGGCCAAGTGGCCTTTGTCTCCCCTACACATTTCCTAGCACAAGGCAAGGCCCACAAGGAGCAAGAGAGACATATCTGCTTACTTCCTGGCTACGATGAGGTATGGTGCACACAGAAGGAGCAGGGAGATGATGCTCTGACCTGTCATCAACTCCTGTGATCCACCAAGGCTTTTAAGTGAGTCCCAAGGCCACTGGTGCCTATTTCCTTTGTCCCTGACTACAGGCCATGAAGTCTACAACTGGGAAAGGCAAATACTGAACAAAGGATGACGACACAGTTGAAAACATAATACTATTAAAGTATAATATTAAGTATCAGTATACTCCCTGAGCACAGACTACCTAGACCAGCACTGTCTAACAGAACTTTCTGGGATGATGGACATGTTTTGTATCTGCACTGTCCAATATGGTAGCTAGTAGCCACCTATAGCTACTGAGCATGTGAAATGTAGCTAGTATGACAGAGAAATTGACTTTTAAATTTTATTTTGTTTAAATTGTTTTAATTTCAGTAGCACATGTGGCTAGCAGCCACCACACTGGGCAGCAGAGGTCCAAAGGGATGGGAGCTGCTCTAGCCTTCCCTCAAGAGCTCCCAGAAGACACATGTGGGGGGTTCCTGAGCCACAGGCAGATTTCTCAAGGCTGCCAGGCACCCAGGTGCTCCTCCATCCTCTCACCCATCACTGCCCAAAGACAAGGGCATCCAGGGCCCCTTTCTTCCCCTACCCTCCATGACCAAACAGAGGTCTGGCCTAGTCCCCACTGGCCCCACCTTCAGCTTCTGCTGCTGGACCTTGCTGGCTTGGTCGTGGTCAGCTAGCTGCTTACTCAGTTCTTCTACCTGGGGAAGGTAAGAGAAGAGGAGGACTCAAGAGGCCATCCTCTGCATGTTCAGAGGAAGTCTGGCATTTCTCCAGACCAGTATCCCCAGTGCTCCTGGAAGAGGAAACTCAGGTCCCTTCTCTGGCCTCCAGTTAGGGCACAGCCTCAACACTGCCCAGGCTGGCTGGCATAACCTGAGGGAGATGAGCTAACACTGAGATGTCCCTAAGCCAGCTGTCACACTCACCTCCACTCCCAGCCTGCAGACAGGCCTGCCTGACCCTTGTGGCCAATAGGGTTCACAGAATGGACTCTGGAGCGCTGACACCTCACCACCACGCTGCTGTCACTGCCACTGCTGCTACCTAGCCCAACCTTCAAAGGCGGCAGCAGGAACAGGGGACCTAGTCTGCAGCTCTAACAATCATGCACATAGATGTTCAGACCTCTTTCCAGCAGTCACAGGCTGTTGGGGCTGGTGGCAGCTGTGTGGCCACTGTGGTTAGCACCGGGGAAGACTGCTGGAAGACCAGAAAAGAGGCAGCACACACACTCAAAATCCAACATGTTCCCGCCAAGGAAGATGAAAGAAAGCAGAAAACGAGGGTTTGTGACGGCTGGCACCCCGCACACCTGCCTCCTTCAGGCACTCACGGGGTTCAAGCGTGACAGGCAGAGGTGAGAGGCGAGGGCTTCACTGCTAACTGTCCTCCTGACTGACTGTCCCCTGGCATCTCAGGCTCCTCAGAGGAGGTGACAGGGGCGCTGACTATCTCTGCACACCTGAGAAAACTGGGAGAGCGGGTGGAGAAACTGCACTGTCACGGAACACCACTCTGCAGCCCTGATGTCTAGGGACATCTGTGGGAAGACCCCTCATGTCCCAGTCAACCTTGGCCTTCCTGCTCCCAGATCTACGCCATGACCTGAGGAAGCAGCCCTGTCCTAGTGGATGACGGGCAGGCACCTGAGAGCTCACAACTCGCCCTAACTTGGAGTGCTGCTGTGCGTGTCACCGTTACAGCTTCAGTAAATGCATCCTCTCTGCGGAGCTGTGTCCAACAAGGCCCACACACAATTCTACTCTGCCTCTTAGTAGAGTCTCCTCAGCTTGGAACATGACGTGGAGGGTCTAAGACCTATCCCTGGTCTATCAGACACAGGAAACACGTAGCCCGTCCTACCTCTCCACCCTAACGTTCATATGAGAAAAAGTACAGAAAGGTATAGAGGCCGACCTGGGGTGGGTGGGACAAGGCCAAAGAGGGCCCAGCACATCGCACTCTCAGACAGCCTGGGCCTGCACTCCACAGCTTGCCCCTGTCCCTTTCACAGACAGTTCAGATGGGAGCTGGTGAAGGCAAGTTAAGCTGGGGCCATGCACTGAGACTGGTCACTGCTTAAGCAGCCAGCATTTAGGAAGCCCTCCAAGCATTACCTGCTTAGTTTGCTCTCTTTGAAAAAGCTTCAGCTGCTCTCTCTGTGGGGGGGGGGGGCAACAGGGACCCAGTGAGATGGGGCCAAAGAGGAATGGACTGATTGCCGGGCTGAGCTCTGACACTTGCCCCCTAAGGCCAAGGCACAGACATGTAGTCACCTAAAAAAATGTGTTTGGCTCATTTGAGTCCCCAGTGGCCTCTGGGGCTTCTAGTAACTGAAAAGGGCTGATGGCCTTCACATCATAATGTCCAGAATACAGCCATCAGGGAAGACACTGATACTGTTCTTGAAGAGTCACTGTGGCAAAAGACTGGCAGTCTATTTCTCCTCTGCCACCTGCTGAGGAAAGGCCTTTGACTAGCTTAAGGCAGTAATGTGGGTGCCAGAGGCCTTATTCCCCTTTCTCCCAGGTCCTATCTTTGGGCTGTGACTGGGTGGGGCACATTACCTGGACAGTGAGTTTCTGCCTCTCTTCCTGGAACCGCTGCCTCTCCTCTAGAACCTTGACCTTGGCACCCTCATACTTGGCAGTCATCACCTCCAGCTCCCGGGCAGCGTTCTGTGTTTCTTGTCGCACCTCAGCCAGACGGCTCTCTGCATCAGCACGCACAGCTGCCAGCTCTTGGATGTACTTCTCCCGAGCCTGATCCAGCTCCACTTCCAGAAACTGCCGGCCAAGGCTGGCCCGTTCTCCCAGGCCCCGGTTCTCCTCTGCCAGCAGGCCATGGGCCTTTTTCAGCATGTTTAACTGCTCGGCATAGCTGGCCTTCTCTGCCCGCAACTGCTGGGCTGCATGTTCCTGTTCTGCCACCTTCTGCCGAAGGGGCACCAGCTCCCCGAGCTCCCGCTGGGCCCGCATCAGCTCCGCCCGCAGCCCGCCAGCTGCCTGCTTACTCTGCTCCAGCTCCTCACGATGGCGTTTCTCAGCAGCTGCCTGCTCGGCCTGCAGCTGCTGACACATGTGCTTGATGGGCAGCAGCTCACTCACCAAGGCCTGTGTGCTGGTGTGCTCGAGCTGCAGAGCAGAGAGCGCCTGCTCCTTCTGGAAAAACTTCTCCTGCCACGCCTTCAGTTCTTGGCCTAACTCCTCTGCGCGCTCTGCCTGGGCAGCCAGCTCCTGCCGCAGGTTCTCTGAAGCCACTCGCTGTTTCTCTGCCTCATCTCGAAGGGTCTGCACCTCCTCCCGCAGTGCAGAGCTGCGCTCTGCTGCTCTGGCACTGCTGCTGGCTGTTTCTGCCTGGAGCAGGCGCAGCCGCTCTTCCAGCTTCTGGCTCTTCTCTGACTCAGCAACCACCAGCCGCTTCAGCTCCTTGCTCTCACCCTCCTTCTCCAGGACCTGGCGGTTCAGGATGGACACCTCCTCTTCCAAGCTGCTGATGAGGCTGCTTTTTCTCTCGGCCTCCTGCTGGACCCGTGCTACCTGGGCCTTCCACTCGTCCTCAGCCTTGCTGTGGTCTTGGGCCTTGGAACGGTGGGAGGCCAACTCCCTTTGGGCTGAAGCCAAGGCATCCTGACTGTGCCCCAGCTCCTGGACCTTCTCCTCTAACTGGCCCCTCAGCGTCTTCAAAGCACTGTCCCACTCGGCTTGGGAGGCCTGCTCAGCCGCCAGGCTGCGCTCCAGGCTAGAGACCTTCTCCTGATGCTCCTGGCACTGCTGTTCCAGATTGTTCACCTCTGCCCGCAGAGCCTCCAGCTCTGCATTTGATAGTTCTATCTTTCCAACAGCCTCAGACGGGGCTCCTGACCCAGAAGCGTCTTCTCCACTGGCAATTCCCACAGACTGCTGGCACTCCTTCTTAGCTAGCTGTTCTTTCAGTTGCTCCAAGGTTTGCTGAAGCTCCCCCAGCTCTGTTTTCTGGGCTGCCTCCTGACCACGAAGCTTGGCCAGCTCCTGCTCCGTCCCTTCTTTCTCCCTCAGGGCATGAGCCAGTGCCTCTTGCAGGGCAGCAAACTCTACACGCTGCTCATTGAGGGCATTCTGCAGCCTCATCTCCAGCTCTGCTTTGGCTGCCTTCTCCATAGCAAGGTCAGCCTGGGCCTGACCCCGCTCCTGGGTTAGCCGTGCCACCTCCCTCTCCTGCTGCCCACGTTCCTCTTGCTGCTGGCCCTGGCTCTCCATCAGTGCAGCCCGTAGCTTCTCCAGCTCACTGCCCATTCGCTCTGCCTCACGCTCCATGGCCTGCAGCGTGGCCTGTGTGCTGCAGAGCTGGTGGCCCTGCTGCTCCTCCGGCCACTCTGCCTCTCTATCTCCTACCCTTGGGTGCTCCTTGAGTAGCTCACAGGAGCCTGTTTCCTGCTGTTCCCCTGCCTTGCGCACCAAGGCCTCCAGGCGGGCCACCTCCTTACTGGTGGCAGCCATCTTCTCCTGCAGAGCAGACAGATCATCAGCAAGCTTCTGGGCCCTGACCTCCTTCTCCTGGACCTGTTGGAGGGCTCTAGCCAGGTTGGCATTGAGCTCAGTGAGCTCACTCTGCTGCCGGCTTATCTGGAGTTCACTGTGGGCCTCTATCCCTGCCACCTTCTCCTTTGCCTCCTGCAGCTCCTGGCGGGCCGTCTCACATTCCTCCTTCAGGGCCACTAGCTGTTCCTGGAACGCAGCGCCATACTGCTCCTCTTCTTGCTGACTAGCCTCATACCGCTCACGCCAGGTGGCTACCTCCTTGACGAGCTGCTCGTATTCACTCTCGTTCCGCTGCTGAGAGGCTATGGCCTCTGCCAGCTCCTGCTGCAGAGCTTCTGTCTCGGCCTGATGGGTCTCCCTAAGATGCTGTAATTCGGTCTCCAATTCCTTGCACCCAGCCTTCTCTTCTTCCAGCTCCTTCTGGTCCTGTTTATGCTGTGCCACCAGACTCTGGGTCTCTGCCTCCAGCTTAGAGATGTAACGCTGCTGTTCCGCCTGGACTCCCGCAGCTCGGCGCTTCTCTTCCTCAAGGCTGCCCTTGGTGGCCTTCAAGGATCCCTCAAGAGCCCGGAGCTTTTCCTGGAGTTGGTCCTTTTCCTGGGCCACCCTTTCCCTTTCAGTTGCTTTTTGCTGCTCAGACCTCAACTGGGCCTCCAGTTCTGTCACCTGGGCCTGGGCCTCACACTGCTCCCGGTGGGCCGCCTCAACGCAGGCATGGAGTTCCTCCACTTTTTGGCTCAGCTCTGCCTTTTCTCGCTGGGCCTGTGTCACTGAGTTCTGGGCACTGTCCCGGGCCTCACTGGCAGCCTGAAGTTGCTGCTGCAGAATCTCCAGCTTGACAGCCTTCTCCTTCTCCAAAGCCTCCAGCTGCTGGAGAGCTGTGTCCCTCTCTCTTAAGGAGGCCTCCTGCTTCTTGGCAACAGTAGCCAGTTGTTGTGTGTGGTCCCGCCTAGCTGCCTCCTGCTCCTTGGCTGCCTCCTCTAACTGTTGCTCCTTCTGCTTCAGGCTGCTGCTCAACTGCTCCACCTGGTGGCGGAGACTCTGGGAGGCCTGCTCTTGCTGCCGGAGAGTCTGAGTTAGCTGGGCCTGTGCATTCTCAGCCTGCTGTTTCAAGCCAGTCAGCTCTTGATCTTGCTGCTGAAGGGTGGCAGTGAGCGTGGTGAGTTCAGAGGTCAGAGTGGCTACCTGGGCAGTCAATTGGGCATTCTGAGCCTGTGAGGCCTTCTCTAGGTCTTCCTTGGCCTGGGTGACACTGGAGACCGAGCTCTGCAGGTCAGCAATCAGGCCAGCTAACTGCTGCTTTTCTTCTTCAAAGTGGCCTCGTTCGGCAAGTAGCTTGGCTTCCTGCTGGCTCCGCTCTGTTTCCAGCTCTCCTACCTTGGCTTGCAGCTGGGCACAGTTTGCAGCAAGACTAGCTGCTTCTTGCTTCAGGGATTCCAGCTGGTGGGATAAAGGAACAAATGGGATTAGATAGAAGGCAGGACCACGGTTGGGTATAGCATACGACAGCATGTAACGAAAGGAGGTACCCACTACTGCTCAATTCCAAAACCAAATTGTTCCCCAAATGCGGCCCACCTCTTTGGAAGGATTAACAGGGGTTGGAGCGGGGGAGGACCACGCTCTCGGGGGACATCTAGACTAACTGGCATGCCCAAGTTCTTTTTTTTTTTTTTCTTTTCTCTTTTTCTCTTAAAGGCTCTGCATACCACTTGGGTGAGTGGTGTCTAGGGTCTCAAAAGCTAACAAGCTGCCATCTAAGAAACACCAACTGGTCCCAACACACTTGGACCAGCAGCAGTAAATAACAGACATTAAGAGCAGGAAGAAAATATGAACCCACCATGCAGAAGGAACCATATGAGCCAGAGTCTGCCTCAGCACAGGACCTGAGGAACTAGATGGTGGCTGTCCACCACCAACGACTGCCCAAAGAGACTGCATGAAAATGTTATGCATACCACTTGGGTGAGTGGCGTCTGGGGTCTTAAAACTAACAAGCTGCCATCTAAGTAGCACCAAATGGTCCCAATCCACCTAGACCAGAGCTAAGAGGAGGACATCAAGTGCAGGGGAAAATATACGCCTAACTGACAGAAGGTGTCATATGATTCAGAGACTAACATGGGACCAGAAGAGTCAAAGGGTGCCCAGCCACCACCAATGAGTGCCAGGGTGGGGTGCATAATATAGAGCCCCCTATGTGGCAGGAGAAACGGAAGTGTGCAGAACTAGAACTCTACCAAATGCCCACAACTGATGGTCCTTCGGTCTGGAGGGCTCCCTGGGAGCACACCCAGCAATGACACCAGCTCCCTGCAAACTGAACTGGACTATATGAGACAGGCAGTCATCCTAGCACCAAACAAACTTTTGGGCTGAAATTCAATACACGGGGGCTATCCAAGAAGCTGGATATGGAAAGAGGGTGAGGGGGTACAGGTCTTGATCAAATGGGCAGAATTTTTGGATGATAAAGGAAGTGTGCTGTCACAGGAGTGTGGCGAAGGGAGGGGGAGAGCAAGTAAAGTAGAACTAGTGGTGTGAGTTCCAAATGTTATATGGCAGATGGAATTGTTTACCTGTACCTGAATCACAATAAATCAAATAAGCATAACTCCTTAGTCACCAGGCCCCTTTTTCCTCACTCTGGGAGTAAAATAACCAGGAATCTGAACATGTTGAAACATGGGGTCGTCTAATCCCAGTATACAGATCCTACTGGCTGTTCCCATGTATTCCTACCTGCAAGGCATCACCCAGCACCTCTCCCTTCTCCCGGGATGAGTTCTCCTGATGCTGGGCTGAACGTTCTTCCAGCTGTGCAAGTTTTCCCTGAAGAATTTCATTCTTCTCTTCAACATATTTCTGCGAGTAACAAGAGACCCATGTGAACAAAAAGGTGGAACAGACACCAGATGACTACACAGACCCTTATGGACATCAGCAGGTGACCATCTCATCTTGTGACCAAGACTTGCTTTTGCCTTAGCCTAGAAAAGACTCAGAAACCATAAAACTGGGACCCTGAGGGACCCGAGTTTCTAACTTTAGTTCTTGGGGTGAGTGAAGTTATAGTATGAATTACTTACTTCTTCGAGGCTACTGAGTTTACTTCAAATTTCCTTACCATACAGCACTCCTCTGACAAGTCTGGGCTTCCGGATTATAAAAAACCAAAACTATCCCCTCACTGTCTGGGCATCCGCGCCAACTGCAGCAGCAACAGCATCACCCTAGTCCCACACCAACTTCCCCACAAGTGTTCACTAAGCATCTACTATAGGCCAGGCACTGGGTCAGCTTCTGAATTTTTACTCCATAGAACAAATCAGAGAGGCAGCTGATTTGTCCCTCTTTTATACACAAAGACATTAAAACTCAGATGTTAAGTGCCCTGTCTAAAGGCTACACTGTTAATAAGCACTAGAGTTGGGCTCTTAACAACAACAAGAGCAGCTACTTCACTGGGTATTTTCCTTGTGCCACACAATGTGTTAAGTACCTCACATGTATTAGCTCATATTAACTCATGATGCAGCTACTCTTGTTACTACTCCCGTTTTAGGGAAAAGATACCTAGGGAGACTGAATAACTCACCCAACAGCCACACCTTGTAAACAGCTATACAAACTTAAGTATACTGCACTTAAGTCTGCAAATTTTCCATTAGGGCACAAATGCTAGACTTTGAAGAGAAGTTGGTTTAGTTCCCAAAGACCCAAAAGAACAGTGGTAAACTGTATTCCACTTTGAACACGTGGTCATGATGGTGGTCCTGACTCCCCAGAGAACATTACCTTGTCCTGCAGGGTTGTGCTGAGCTCCTTCTCCAGATGGGCCTGCTTCTCTGCCCACTCCTGGGTGGCCTTGCCATGCTCCTCTGTCAGCTCATTGAGGGCACCCTGTAGCTGCTGCAAGTGGCTGGCAAACTCCCGTAGCTGAGAAGACATGTAGGAATCCCCACCACCAAGAGCCAAAATTGGCAAGATGACTGCAGGTATGCTCCCAGCCTCTGTGGGCTGATGGCTTCCTACTAACCTTTCAATAACCAACCCCAGCAGACACTAGACACAACCAATGCCATCTGTAACTCATAAGTACAAACCAAAATTGAGGTTCCCAGTCCAGTATCCTATCAAGGCACTTAACATACTTAATAAGAGACAAGGCAAGAGTCGAAGTATGCAGGGTGTCCAGAAAGAGTTCTCCCTCAACCCTCTTGGGGAGCCTTTCAGAATACCTCAGCCCTGAAAGGTCCTAGGTGTGGACGAGGCCCCTAACCACTCACCTTAAAGGACAGATCGCCATTCTCCTCAGAAAGCTGGTTGATCTTGCGATCCATCTGGCTCTTCTCTGTCTTCAGGTCCTGGCACTGCTTCAGAGTCTCATGCAGCCGCATAGTGAGGCTGTGGGGCAGGAAAGCAGTGAGGAGAGAGTGTGGCCCAACACTCAGTACAGGAACGGCCTGGGAGCTGAAGGCAGGCAGGGAGGGCTATACCTCTCATTCTTGCCCCGCAGCTCCTCAAGCTCCCTGGCCTCTGGTGGGCTGGCTGCCTGCTTCTCGTTGAGCAGAGCCAGACGGTCAATGCGTTGCTGCATCAGGGATATCTGTGCGTCTACCGTGGGGTGAGGAAAAAGAAGAGGAAAGTGAGCACGGAGCAAAGGAGAGAAAAGGGAAGAGAGTGGGGAGAGGCAGGGTATGACAAGGACAGAATCCAGCTTACAGCAGGTCAGTCTAACCCTAGGCACAGGGCTGAGCAGAGGGGACAATACGGGAGGCTAACAGTACATTCTCATGCAAGTCCACCACTTCCCTGGCTCAAAATCTTAAATGCTGCTCATCTCACACATTTGCCAGTATGCCAGGCACCTACCCTTCTCGGTAAGGAGCTTGCGGTTCTCAGCCAGCTCCAGCTCCAGTTCATCCCTATTGTTTCTCTCATCCGCAAGCTGCTTCTTCAGCCGTCTCACCTGGAATTGTGGGGTATGCAGGATGTCGCCCATGGGGGAGGCTGGAGATCCTACAAGGAAGCTGAGGAAAAAGATGGACCAGAAGTCATGGTCAGAACCCGAGATCTGCAGGCTGAGCCTCCTAGCAATAGCCAGGAAGAATGGCAGCGAGAGGAATCTATGGTTGGAGCACTGGCTCAGCTCTTTGCAGTACTGCCTCAGGACTCATGATCTTAACAGACGTCTTTGTTTTCCTTCTTCAAGCCTTACTTTATCTGTCAGAAAAGAATTTAAAAAAGTGATGACTTCTCCCTGCCTCTGCTGATACACTGAAAGAAAGGACGTCAGCATCATGGTGCTCCACAGAGTAACTGCCTTTGTAGGTAGTCTTCTGCCCAGAACAGATCCCACCCAATTCCCCTAGTTAGTGCTGGGTGAGGTGAGGAGAAAAAAACGTTAAGATCAAAAGGATGCTCAGACCTCCCAGCTGATGTAAGAGGCTGGTCACAGCTTAGCCCTCTGGACTACAGGGATATGATGGTTACTGAGGTCCGACTCCAGAACACCCAGCACATACTTGTTCCCACTGGAAGAAGAGGCAACATTCTGTAGCTCTAGGAAACGAATCTCCTTCTTGGTCTGGTGGCTCGGTGGGGACAGCTCTTCAGAGATAGTGCTGGAACAGGTGGAAGGGACAGGAGCTGGGAGAAGAAATGGACAAATCACACAGCCATTTCTAAGAGGGTGAACAGCTGGGCATCATTATATACTCTGAAAACTTGCCTTGAACACTGATCTATAAACCAGAGAGGGTGGCTACTGGGCAGAACCAAAAGGCTGGTGTGTAGGTTATTGAGGGGTTACTGTCCCTAAGGAAAATCAAGTGATGGGCTTCCATCTCTGCAGATGATGAGTGTCAGTACTGTGGAGTGAGGGTCTCTGCCATGCTCAGAACTAGACCAGGTACTCATGCTTTTCCCTCAAGCCAACATGACAGAGGCCACTTAGGAGCTCTAGGCCAGAGCCCCCTCTTATCCCCCAATGACCCATAATATCAGTGACCTCTTGTCTGAACTCCCCAACCTGAACTCTCACACTGCCAGCATGTCCTTTCTCAAAGCTGTCTCTCCACTTGGTTCCCATGACCACTTTCACACGGCTCTCCTACCTCTGTGGCTACCCATTCTTAGTCTCCCTATTTGCTCCTCCCTCCTCCAGCCACCCTTGAAGTGCTGGTGTTCCCCAGAGTTCAGATAGGGACCCCTGTCTCTGCCCACAAATCCCACAGCTTCAGTGGCCATCCATACACTTGCTTTCAAACTCTATTCGGGTCCAGGACCCTCTCCTGCACACCAACATCACCACCTGACGGTCTCGAAAGAAACATGAACTTGAGGAACTTCAAATTCAACAGCTACAAGAGAACTTGCCTATATCCGTTTTTATATTCCGATCATCACTCAATGATGACTGGCAGAATCATCACCCCTTCTACTGTCCTTAAAGCTGGGGCATTTGAGACACCTGGCACCTTTCCGTTTCACCATTTACATTTCCTATCACTAGTTTATGTATCTGCCTTTTCACCTACAAGACAAGCTTCATGGGGGAGAAAACCACTTTATAGATCACGCACTCCTAGTTTATAAGCCTACAGTAGGGTCTGTTTCAAAAATAAAAAACTAAATTTAATGGGGAGGTGGAGTTAAGAACAACCCAACAGTAGACCTAATTGGTTATAAAAAGAACCTGCTAACCACTGCCAGACAGACAGGAGGAGCTCCTGAAAAACTGTGAGAAATGCAATAGAAATATACGTACCCTACTACACACACTCTTCCTGAGCATCAACTCTGTGCCTTGTGTTGGGATCAGAAACACCCTCCACTGTTTATCTCAGCAGCTCAGGATCCTAGTGGCCACCAGCTCAGAGATGAGGGGCTCTTCAGGAGTGCGCCCTTCCTTACCTCTCTGCAGGAAACTCTCTAGGTCCTCATTAAGATTCAGCCCATCCTCATGGTCCAGTACAAATTTGAGAATGACAGCTAACTCAGCCTGAGCCAGAAAGAGAGGGAAAAACTCATCAGTTAGGGTTATGGAGGCCCCTGAAGAGACGGACGGTTCCAGTCTGGTATTTCCATCTCCAGCTTTTCTTGAGCCCTAGCAGAGTGCTGGATCACATTCCTTCCCTCAAGTGAAGGTACTTCATCCACTTGCCTCTTCCTCTTCTGCACCCAGAGCCAGATAGAATTCCTGACTGAATTCACTCCTGACTAAAAGAGAAGTGAACAGGCAGAGAGAAATATAGTCACAAAGCTTTGCCACGTAACTATGTTCACCTCTTCCAGACTGCCAACTCTTGTCTGTCTAGTGAGAGCACCTCTGGGGCTCATCCAAAGCTTATCCACCTGCTCAGCTGTAAATCTTCTGCTCTCCGAATTCCAAAGCTCCAGAGTTGATCTCATTTTCTTGGCCAGCTCTGCTTTTGTTCCTTATTCTTTAGGATTTCTTTCTACCGAGCCTATGACCAATTTAGAACAGAGAAAGAGTAGAAGGAAGGAAGGAATTACCCACCCCTCTCATGCCACTAAACTGCAACTGCAATCCCAGACAGGAACCATGAGATAAGTGAGTGTCAAACGGGATCATACGCGCAGATGATCCAACATTTCTACCAATGCATGCACGACCACAACTCTCCGGACACTGCCTGGAACAATCGCCTAGGTTACCCATTCTAGACTCCACCTTTTTCTGCTCTGGAAAACAAAGGACAGCTGTTCTAAGAGAAAACAAAGTCAACATAGCATGTGGTTCCTGGAAACCAAGTCAATTCCCTTAGTAACAAAGCTGCTGTACCAATTCCTCTGTGACCACACAGAGGAGAATGAGAAATAACCACTCTGAACTAGATTACCACAGCAATCAAAGCATTCCTTCCTGCTCTCTCACTAATCCTTCCTACTAAAAGATGAGAGAAATGGAGTAACAGTTTGTGTAATACACATACATATATGAGAGTGTATGTACATACACCAAAACACACAGATAAAGAGCGAATAAGAACAATTCCTACATATTATCCAAACACCATGGGTATAGTTAAAAATATGCCACATTAAAAGGACTAGGACATATAGCCTTAAAAAAATTAGCATGCATCTCTAGGAATCAGATTATTGACCACTTCCAGACTGCTTTTCAGTATTTTCCAGATTTTCTACAATGAATGGGTGCAATCATACATAACTTAAAATATAGCAATCACACATAACATACATAATATAAAATCATACATAACTTAAAATATAGCAATATTTGTTGTCTAAAGAAAAGCAAATGGTGTGAGGTAGAGCACAGGCCTGCTGGGTGCAGTGGAGGCCCAAGGACTTACCTGAATCTTGTATTCAAATTGGTCCCAGTCTCTGAGGCTTTTGGAGCCCATGGTAAAGTGGTATAAGAGCAGCATGGTTACCTAGGAGCCAAACAGGAGGAGTCACTGAGTGGGCTCTCACCATTCCTGCTCTGAGCTCTTCTGGAGGCTCTGCATTATTACGGAAACACTTCCAAAGCTCCAGGAGGAAAGCAGCCCAGGCCACTGCCCTGAGCAGCACTGGGAACACTTATTGAGGACTCAATGCCCACTGGGCACAAAGCCAGGTGCTGCTTTAATTCCTGTCATCATGGAACCATGGGTATAAAGCTCAAAGCATCCTCTATAGACCAGCACCTAGAAATGGTACAGGGAATGAGGCAGACTGAAGTTTTCAACAACAACAAAAAAAAACACTACAAACAGAGTGCCTATGAGAAGCCTGATTCCTACTACGTCTCCACTGAGACTTACAGTAGTGGTCTAGTAAACCTCTCTGTCCTACGGCCATGGGGTCCTAGAATTCTTGGACTGAATCAGTCTCTGCCTCAGACAGGTGGCTTTCTGGTCCTATCCCCAAGAATCCCAGAAATCAAGTACCCACAGTCTCCCTATGAGTTAAAAGAAGGACCTTCAGCTTCCTCTGGTACCACCTTCCCACTCCATCAATCTAGTATTCCGCAGGTACCTTGGCCATTTCCAGCTCTGACCCCTCCATCAACTTCTGTACAGATACCAGGCTTTCTGGTGCAGGGGGATGTTTTCGATTTTCTGCAAGGACAATGTAGAAAAGTGAGTGAGCTTCCCTAGGAGAAGTATAGGAAAGTTTGGGAGCCTGAGGACCAGAATCACTGCTTCTTGTAGGGTAAGGAGATGAGAGGCCTCCACATTCCCATGTCCCACCTCCCCAACATACATTTTTCTATCTGTATTCCATCCTGGGCCAGTCAAAGTGTTATAGGGATAGTTCAAGAATAAAGTAAGCTGAGATTTCACAGCAACTTTAAGTCATGGCATTGCACTGACCTAACCAATTCCCACTTAGTCCCACAGAAAAGAAGCCAGAGATTCCAGGTCACCCTAGAGTCCTGTTCCAACTAAGGTCTGCAGCTGAGTCAGATTACGAAACCTGGGACACATCCAGCTCTTAGGCTGCCTGCCAGCTCTGTGCCCAATTACTAACATCTTACTTTTTCTAAATATATTACAATCTTTCCTAGAAATTTCTTGAAATGGAAATACCAGATAGCTTATCATGTTAAAAATGAGGATTCCATGGCCCAAGGCTGTACAAGGGGAAGCAAACTTCTAGCACTGTGCTAGAAGCTTTGTGTGTGTTCTTATTTAATCTACCCAACAAATTTAGGAGCAATTATTATTATCTGCATTTTACAGAAAAGAAACCTATGTCTAGAAAGGTCACACAGTAGAGAAGGGCCACTGTCTAAACTTAAATCTGTCACTGCCTGAGCAATTAATTCAAACTTACTTTGACCATTGTTTTTCTTATAAGAGAAAAAGGGTAACATGAGCACTCCCCTCCTCTTCTCTGCCTCCTCACAGTGGTGGGATTCGGAATCTAAGATGATGAGTCTCAAAACAGACTCTGACTCTACCTGGATCTCTAAGATGGACTCTGGGCCTGAAGAGACCCCTCTTCTTACACCTGGCTGGTATAAGAACTATCCAACCCAGGAATGCTACCTAGCTGTATTCATCTCTGTGCTAAAGAATAGGAAGTCTTGGGCCTCTTCTCCATCAGACACCTGTGAACTGTTTCTGGATTCCAAATCCAGAAACCGAAGAAGCAGTTCCTTCCCAGCTAGATAACAAAGGTGCTTACTCTGCAGAAAACTGCACACAAAGTCCAATCTCTCTGGTACCGGCTGCTTCATGATTTGCTGCCCTTCTTCAGTGCCACGGCTAGAAAAAACAGCAAATTTTAACACAATTACTCAGCAGTGCTTCCCTCCTTTATATTGCATTATATCAGAGCTTATCTACCCTGGGTCTGGAAAGAGTACCAGGTCAGAACCTGAAGGTAGGGAAGAAGATGCCAAGAGAATCTGTGTGGCAAGTAAGAATTGGAGACCTGAAGCATGAGGTCCTTCTGGAAAAGACCACTCTCTATTACCCTATTTGGGAATTATGAAAAGGCTCTGCGGGAAACAGACTGAGAGGAGATGAAAGCAGCAGAGATGAATAGGAAGCTAGGTTAAACAGTTTGGAATGGCTTAACTGCAGATCACGCAGCCTGAAAAAACATCATCAGAATAAGAGAGACAGAGACTGTGGGAAGAAAAACAAATCAAAGAACGGAAACAACAGGGAACAAGGCTTTCGAGTGACAGAGCAATGTTCAATACACATTAAGCCGAAGGCTGAGGTGGCCTAAACTTTCCAGAGGTTGGACAAACGGACAATTAGTGTGGGTGAGCAGATGCTTGCAAGTATTTTAATTAGAAAGCCAAAAAAAGAAAGAAAGAAAAGAAAAGCCAAATCTACTGCCATGGAGTCAATGCTGCCTCATAGTCACTCTATAGGGTTTTCAAGGCTGCCAATCCTTCTCCCACAAGATCTGATGGTTTCCAATCACTGACTTTTTGGTTAGCAGTTGAACACTTGGAGCCATCTCAGTACCAGAGCTCCTTAACTAGAAGGATGGAGTGCAAAAAGAGCAACAAAGGGAGAGTCAGCAGGAGGAGCTCTCACACAACCCAGGGACCTGGCCTCTGGAGGCTGGCTCTAACTGCAGTTTCATTTTCAGAAGTCTTCACTTCAAGCAGAAAGCCACCAAGAGTAGACTCTTCATTTAGGCTATGGCTGGAGATGATGAGTACAGGATCTCCTGAGCCTCACAATCTGAATCTCCAGGTTTCAGTGAACTTTCGAGAGAATAAGTCAGGCCTTAGAATGTTCCAGGGCCAGAGTCATCCTGGAAAGCACTAGAGGCATCCAAGCTGAGACAAGTATACCTCCATCTCCCATAAGAACCACTAAGGCTTCTTCAAAGCCAACTCCCCACAAGAAGCATACCAGGTAGCTCACCTACCAAGTCCTGAGATTATCGTCACCTCATGGACTCCTACACAAGTCATCTGCCTTATCCACCCACAATCGGGACTATTGACTTCTTCCCTCATTGTACAGTAGATTTTACCTAGGTATAGCCCATTAAGTAAAAATATAAATAAAGAGCATTCTGAGACTCAATGAGAAATGTGAAGTTGAACCAAACTGAATGTTTTTTACAGAAGAGGATATGATTATTTCCTAAATCCATTTGACCACAGTAAGCACTATGTCTGTTAACCAAAAGACTGGCAGTTCAAATCTGCCAGGTGCTCCCTGAAACTCTGTGAGGCAGTTTTACTCTGACCTCTAGGGTCGCTTAGAGTTGGACCCAACTCGAAGGCAGATGGGTTTAGTGGGTTTATCTGACCACAGAACCTATTTTTCCTACTAAGCCTCTAGTGTAAGTTCCATGGAGCACAGTTTGAGAAACGGTGGTCCTGGAAAAATCGAGTCTATCTTTCAACACTGTGTTCAAGTCTCATCTCTGTCACGAATTCATCCAGAACTACAGCTAGTCATATCTTCATCCTCTTTCTCAGGAACTCCTACAGCACTCCTGATACAATTGCATCATTTACAACTGGCCACTCTGTACTTAGCAGAGCTAGGGATGTAATAGGTGCTCAGCACAAGTGTGTCAACTGACAGATGTGAGAAGCTTTTCACTGGGATTAGCACAGATCAGTGTCAGTAAGGCAAATGCCCAAGCTTTAGGTTTCTCAGCTAAATACCTCCAATGAACTTCACTATTAAACTCCATCAATACCAAAGAAACAGGACAGCCTTTCTGTTTCCATGTAGTCTCACAAAACAGAACAGAAAGGGAAACCTGTCTGAGGGACTGACACTGGTGAATTTCATGGCAAAGGCAGCCAGTCGCCAAGGAACAAGGTCTATTAACTCCCGCAGTTTCTACCAGCCAACCACTCTGCCGACCTCCCCTGCCTTTGGACGAGAACCAGGTAGGGGTCTGCTGGAGGCCAGCACCAGTTACAGTGTGAGAAGTGCAGCAGTCCGAACACAGGAACCAACAACCTCTGTTTTCCATTCCCAAAGGAAGCTGTTCTGCATTGTCCTTGACTTAAGAAATGAGAATTAACCTAGTATTTCAATAGTCACACCTCCAAAACACATACACACTGCCTCTTACTCTAAGGCTCAAGCAGCACACTAAAAGACAACTTGGAAAATAAACATATTCAATGTCTGACGCTCTCCGTGGCAACTTCCCACCAGATTATAAAACTGTGGTGGTTAAACCAAATACACACCCTTATCCCTGGACACATCTGTTGAGCTTATTACTGCGTAAAGAAAACGTATTTCCTCAAAATCAAAACTTCTTTGACCTATTCATATTTCCAGACAACAGATTACACCCTACTGTGTCACAACAGGGTTATATCTCATATCTAGCTGCTTCTCTTTTGTTAGGTGCCAGCAAGTCAGTTTCAACTCAGTGACCCCTTGTAGAAAGGAACTAACGAAACACTGCCCATCCTGTGCCATCTTCACGACTGTTGTTAGGTCTGAGCCCACTGTTGCAGCCACTGTGTCAATCCATCCCATTGAGGGTCTTCCTCTTTGTCACTGACCCCTCCACTTTACCAAGCATGATGTCCTTCTTCAGGGACAGGTGCCTCTTATAACACGTCCAGCGTATGTGAAATGAAGTCTTACCATCCTTGGTTCTAAGGAGCATTCCAGCTGATCTTCATCGCTTCTAAAGCCAAGCCAAGTGCCACTGAGTTGGATCCGACTCTAGTGATGTTAAAATTAAATGGTGGGTTAGGTACTGTCAACCTAATATGGTCTTTCATTTAATGGTATTACCATCCATGGATGTTGGCTACCTAGACAGACCATTTCATTAGAGTTTGGGAAAAAAATCCACCTTAAAAGCTAATCAAACTTAGATGGAATTACTAATTTATAGGAAAAAGAGAACAAGTTACGCTGCACCATGATAATGCAATTCAGGATTTGAAAAAATGGGGGGGGAGGGGGTGGCTGCGTAAGTCTCTTCAAGAGGCCCATCAATGAAATGTAATGTGTGGATTTTGTTTGCATCTTGACTTAAATAACCATAAAACCACATTTATAGATAAGTGGGAAAAAAGGAACATGGACTAATATTGGATAATACAGAATCACTGCTAAGTGTGATTTTGGTGTTGTGGTTTTTTTTTAAAAAATGAGTCCTTATCCATTAAGATACATACTGAATATGAAACATGAAATGTGATGTTTAGAATTTCCTTTAAAATAATCCAAAACAGAAAAAATAAGATGGATGAGTTGTTGCTGTTGTTAGGTACCTTGAGCTGGTTCTGACTCTCAGTGACTTAAATGCACAACAGAAGGAAATACAGCCTGGTCCTGAACCATCCTCAAAACTGTTATGGTTGATCGCATAGCTGTGGCCACTGCTGTCAATTCACCTCATCCAAAGTTTTCCTCTTTTTTGTTAACCCTCCACTTTACCAAGCATGATGTCCTTCTCCAGGAGTCGGTCCCTCCTGATAACATATTCAAAGTACGTGAGACAAAATCTCCTTGCTTCTTCTAAGGAGCATTCTGGCTGTCACTTCCATCAACTGGTCCACTCCTCTGGCAGTCCATGGCATATCTAACATTCTTCACCAATACTGTAAGTTACAGGCATCAATTCTTGAACTTCAACCAATTCTTTTTGGTACAATGACTGTGTATTCCTTCCATCTTCTTCTGATGTTTTCTAGGTTGTTCAATTATTTTGTCCATAAAATCCTTCAGTATTTCAACTCAAGGCTTGAATTTTCAGTTTTTCAGCTTGAGACAAATGCTGATTGCATTCTTCTCTCTTGATTTTCCAACTCCGGGTCTCTGCATATTTCATTATAACACTGTATTTTGCTTGAGCCACCTTTGAGATTTTCTGTTCAACTCTTTTACTTCATCGTTTCTTCCACTGGCTATAGCTACCCAACATTCAAGAGCAAGTTTCAGTGTTTGACATCATCCATTTTGGTCTTTTCTTTCTTGCCTATCTTTTTACTGACCTTCTGTTTTCTTCACATATGATTTCTTCCACAAATGGTCTGGTGTTTGGTCATTACTGTTCCATGTAACAAATCTCTTCTTAAGATGGTCTCTAAATTCAGATGAGATACAGTCAAGGTCATACTTTGGCCTTGTGGACTTGTTTTAATTTTCAGCTTCAAATTGTGTATAAAACAACTGATGGTCTGTTCCACAGTCAACCCTTGGTTTTGTTCTGATAGATGATATTCAGCTTCTTTGTTGTCTCCTTCCAAAGATACACCTGATTTGATTCCTGTGTATTCCGCCTGGCAAGGTCCAAGTGTGTAACTACCATTTCTGTTGTTGATAAAAAGATATTTGAACGACTAAGATGTCGGTCTTATAAAAAAGTGATCGCTGGCATCTTTTCTACTTCCATGGCCATATTTTCCAACTACCAATCCTTGTTTCCAACTTTCACATTCCAATCACCAGTGACTATCAATGCACCATAACTGCATGTTTAATCCATTTCAGACTGCAGAAGTTGGTAAAACTTTTCAATTTTCTCACCTTTGGAATTAGTAGTTTGTACGTAAATTTGAATAACATTAACTGTTTTTCCTTGCAGGCCTACCACTGGCAGCACTATACTTCAAAACAGACCTTGAAATGTTTGTTTTGACAACGAATACTTTCATTGTCGCCTTTCCTCTTTGTCACTCTAAGAATAGTAGACCATACGATTACACAATTCAAAATGGCCAATACTAGTCCATTTCAGCTCACTAATGCTAGGATATCCATCTTTATATATTCCATTTCATTTCTGACTTCCAGTTTTCCCATATGCATACTTCACACATTTCCTATTTCAATTAAGTGATGTCTGCAGCTGTTTCTTTTCATTTTGAGTCATGCCACATCAGCAAATGAAGGTCCTAACAGCTTCACTACACCCAGGTCATTAAGGTTCATTCTACTTTGAGGAGGCAGCTCTTTCCCAGCTGTTTATCAGAATGCCTAAAAAGGGGACATACATATTTTGTGCTGACAAATTTAGACATGAGATTTCTAAGTGCTGCTTAAGGGGCCTTGGTGGCACAATGGTTACACACTGAGCTCTTGACTGGAAAGCTGGTGGTTCAAATCCACTGGTGGCTCCACAGGATAAAGACCTGAAAATCTATTCCTGTAAAAATTACAGCCTACAAAACTCTTATCAAGCAGTCCTGCTCTAATACACGAGGTCGCTATGATTTGAAAGAGGCTCTACAGTGTCTAGCAACAACAGGTGCTTCTTATTTTCGCCTTCTTCCTCCTGACCCCAGAGGCTGAAAGAAGTGATTGTGATAGCGATTAGTCACCAGCAGAGGTCTACAGAATACTCCCATGCGGACAGGAGGACACGGAGCCCCAGTGCGGGCTGTGGAAAACGTGTAACAGCACCGAAAATGGGAGGTGCCTATGCATACGACAGAGGAAGCCTCAGGATGGGACAGAAGTGACACCTCTCCCACAGGCCCAGTGGTGGGAGGATACGGTCAACGTGTTCTTCCTGTCTCCGGGCCCCATGCTAGCTTATGACATCCCAACCCTGCCCGTGTTTCCTGGTCACAGCTGTCACCAAGGAAAAGGAGCAATTGCAGGGTCCATCCTAGCCTGAAGCTTTGAGGCTGGAAAAGGGCGCAGGTGCACACTCACATGCTGTCAATGATCTTGAGGAAGATGCTGCCATCCTGGAGCTGCAGCACAACCTCCACGGGGTTTGCCAAGTGCAGACTGTTCACCTGCAAGACAAAGGGAAGAGCTTGGTCAAACAACGACTGTGTTATAAATGGAAGGAGCAGTGTGGTTTGCTCCTTTCCCCAGATGTTCACGAATCCCTGCTCAATGTGAATGCCTATAGTTGTAGGCTATCGGGAATGAAGAAACAGGCAGTTTCAGAATTTTCAGTTTCAGCACCTGCACCCCATTTATCCAGTTAATGCTCTCCAATGACAAACCCCTGAAATGCTACCAGCAGAGTCCTTATATTCTTTGGCTTAACATAAGAGCTTAAATTCTAGAATGTTCCAACACTGGGGGTATATTTTAAGTATAGTTAGGTTCTATAAAGCTATATAAAGATGACCTGGTGGAGCAGTGGTTAAGTGTTTGGCTAACGAAATATCACTAGTTCGAACTCACCCACCACCCTGAAGAAAAAATATGTGGCACTCTGCTTCCACAAGGACTACAGCCTTGGAAACTCTGAGGAAGTTCTGTTCTGTTCTATAGGATTGCTATGCATCAAAATCAGCCTGACAGCAACAGCTAAGAATATCTAAAAAGCTAGTACCACCAGTTCTCCCTACAGACAAGAACTTTATGACTCCAAGTATGAAGAGTGTAAAAGAAACTTTACATTATGGCCCTCCATGTCTCTTGAATATCGATAATTCTTTATATTGCTTCAATTTTGAAATGCCTATTCAAAAAATAAATTAAATATTACATGTATTTTATAACCCAGGCACACATATAAAATATTACTGATGCATTTGAGATTCTTTCCAGATATAAAATTTAACTGAAGGGAGTACCGTGGGGAAAGTGCATAATTAAAGGAAAAGAAAGGAAGGAAAAGAGCTGACAACTCCAAAGAAAAACTTCACAGTTCTGATCCAACTGTCCTGCTCTTTTCTTTGGTGCCAGGCAGGCATCCAGCCAAATTAGTCTGTACCACAAGAAAGTCACCAGGGGCCACATGCAAATAAGTCAGGTACTCAGGCTATTACTCCACAGCCACATATGGTCGACTTCTACAGGAAAACCTCATAAATTCCAAAGGCACTAAGTTCAGAAGTAGCCTGGGCATAAGTTTACCTTTGTTTTAGCAAAGGATGGAAGGTTTGCTAAGCTAATTAATCACATATGCAAGACTAAGAGGGGAAGGGAAGACTTCAACTCCTTAAGAAACTAAGTTGCTTTTGAGCACTTCAGCATAGTAATGATGAACAAACAAGTCAAACAGTTTATAAATGTATTCTTTAAAAGGTACAGGCTTGGGGGGATGGTTCCCCAGATGTGGACTGCATGCCCAGAAGTTCCATTAAGCAGTCAGGACTTTTGTCAACTTTCTCTCTGTGTGTGCGTATTTTCTTACTAACTGAATGACTGGAATTTCCATTTTATCTACCAAAGAAACAGTATGGGCTCAAATGGGATTATGGATGCAAGAAAACATTAAAAAAATATAAAGTACTAGAAACAATGTAGGAATTTCTGAATGACACAAATGGTTAAGAGCCTGACTACAACCCAAAAGGCTATTGGTTCAGACCTGCGCAAAGGTGCCTTGAAAACAGGCCTGGTGATCTGCTTCAGAAAGGTCAGTCTTAAAAACCCCATGAGGCTGTTCTATGCCACAACATGTAAGGTCACCATGAGTCAGAATCTACTCCAAGGCAACTAACAACAACAAAAGCAAGGTACTGTTACCAGAAGGTCAGCAACTGGAACCCAACAGCTGCTCCAGGGAGAAAAGACCTGGCGATCTGACTCACAAAGATTTCAGCCTAGGAAACCGTATGGGGGGCAGCAGTTCTATTCTGTCACATAGGGTTGTGATGAGTCAGAAGTGACTTGACAGCACACAATAATCATCCTGATTAACAAGTCAAAATACAGTAGACCCAGCAACATTTTACTATTTAATGGTAAAGTAGCTTCATGCACTGAGGAATAAAAAAACGAAAATTAAAAATCAACAAATCAGCTACTGATGATAGTATTTATTTCTGTTAAATATTGAAAACAACTTCTAGACATATCTAAATTAAAAGAAAAAGGTCAATTGTGGAATATAAAACAACTTTTACTGAAGTCAAAAAGACAATATATTTATATCATCTTTTGAAAAAGCTTAATCTAATCTCAAAATACCAAAAATCTGTTTCCACTGAGTCTGTTCCCACTCACAGTGACTCAGAGTAGAACTGTCTCGGATAGTTTCCAAGGACCACCTGGTAGATTTGAACTGCCTGAACTCTGGGTTAGTGTCACAGCTTTTAACCACTGTGCCACCAGCACTCCCCAATCCAAGGCCTCAACAGTGTAAGTTTTCTAGGCGGATTCTGAATATGGAGGCCAAGATCCTTTTTTTCAGTTGCTGAAAATGAAGACACTAAAGACTCAAGCATACAAAAAAATCTCTATAAGATCTTTAATCAAGGCAAATCATTCAAAGGCTATGAAGGCTGGTTTACTAACAAGATGGAAAAACCATGCTAATTAGCTGAGTCAGTCACCTAAAAAAGCTGCATCTGCCACTAACAGGAGTAAGGTGGGTAATACAGCTAACAGTTTCTTTCGTGGATATAAAAACCTATTTTCTTCCTGTGAATTACTTAGTTCTCAAGTTAGAAATCACTTCCAAGCTGACAAGTAGGGAAACTCTTTCACCCCTGTCAGCTGAGGTAGTTAAGAGTCCATTCTGGCTCCTGGTGACCCCATGTGCACACAAAGTATAAAATGTACCAGTGAGGATCCAGCTCAGTGCAAGACTCAGCAGCAGCCTGTAGGTGCTTACATGAGTGCTTAAGGTTGCTGAAGTTCAAAATTCCCTGCAAAAATTTCTTTATTATGACTTCTGGCTACAGAGTAATTCTGAGTGACGTAAGTAAAGAAAAAAAAATCTTTTTACATTATAAGAGAAGTAAATTAAAAAATTCAGAAGGCAAAAAAACCTGATTCTAGTAATTTAACATACATGCTTTTAGCATTTTGTTGTATTTCTCTCTCACCTTTTGTCTTAGCTACGAGATTTTTTTTTTTTAATTTAACATAACTGAGTGAAAATGTACATTCACATATAAATTTACATGCCCCCCTATATGCAGCTTCCACTGCTCTCCCTGTCCAGTGACAGCACACTATTCCTCTCTGCTCCATACATGTCTCATCCTCCCAACAACCTCCTTTCCCCTCCTCTCCGTCCACCCTCCTTCCTCCAGCCAGAGGTTGGTAAGATGATATCCTATAGATGTATAGAACCATAAAGTGCTTCCAATATATGGTTACTCTGCATTGCCAAGTCCAATCCATTCCTGTCCAAAGAGTGGACCTTTGTTATAATTTATGGGAAAGGGCAGCATCAGGGCCGGGGGCCATGCTCTCAGAGGAACCCCAAAACTGCTGGACCATCAAATGAGGTCTTTTAGTGGAGATCTCCTGATGCACCTCTTTTTATTCTTGTGTTGCCAGTGAGGCTCCAGCTATGAGATTTTTTAAAAACCAGTTGTAATTACCACCTTTTTCCTATGCAACTCTTCTAACACAACAGAAGCACTATATCTTGCTGTCATAGCTTTATAAAATTTACTTTACTATAATGGTTTGCTTCAATTAAACAATTCTACATAACTACAGTGTAACATTTTAATGCATGTACATTGTAACTTAAGAAAAACATTCAAGTATTTGCTGTTTGAAAAAAACTAGTCTTGTTTCTGTTCTCAGTAATGATGGCAGTCATAAAAAGCAGTCAACCCAGAACAATACGGTTAAAGAATCCCCAATATTCAGTTACCCCCCTTGAAAGAACCTAAACAGTCTTGTCTTTGTGGAGACAGCAGGAGAAAGAAACAAGATTTCTAATGTGGGTACAAAACGCCGAAACATACAGAAAATATAAAACATAAATATTTTTAAATACCCATTTTAAACTCAACTAAAATTAGCACCTATTTCAGAATCTGAAGACTAAGAATGTAGTTTTATACATTAAACACACTGTTTCCACTGAAGATCTGATCATGACTAAAGACACTCTGCCTTATTAACTAAACCATAATTGGAAAGTGGCGCTCTGCGGGCCCAGTGGTTAACAGCTAAGCTGATAACCAAAAGGTCAGCAGTCTGGCCCACTAGCCACTCTGTGGAAACCCTATTGGGCAGTTCTGCTCTGTGCTATAGCATGGTTATGCACAGGAACAAACTCAACAGCAACAGGTTTGGGTTTTTTTGTTTGAATTCAAAATTCAAAATTTATTTCCTTTAAAATATTTTCTAATTAAAAAAAAAATATGGTTCTTCAACTGGCCCTGCTTGGTCAGCAGCCAGGGTGACTACTAAAATATCCTCTGCCAGCTATCATGCCCTGGCAGTATTTTAATTATTAAGTACCTAACATATATTGAGATGCTACAACAAATGGTTCTGTGCATGGCTGTGCAAAGTGTTTTTTATGCACATTATCCCATTAACCTCATAATAACCCCATGAAGTGGTATCATTATTGTGACTAACCCTACTTTAAACAATGAGGCTCTGAAGAGTTAATTAACTTACCCTGGTCACACAGGGGCCAGAGCTGTGATTCTCAGACTGTTTGTCTGACTCCATGCTCCTTATCACTATACTCTACGGCCTATTTTGTTCCTCAGTAGCTAAATATCCAATGCTGTGTATCGTTTTGTCATTTACATCATCTCTGGCAAAAACCCTAGCAGAGGAACAACGCAAGTCAACAGTCAACTGAAATCAACAGAAACAGGTTAAGAGCATGAGGAGATTCTTGCCCTAAGACTAATGGCCTCCGAAGATCAAAGTCTCTGCAACTGTCATTCAGTAGAGTTTAGCATCAACTCTTATAGTCAGAAAAAATGTGCAAGGAGAAGATGAAGATGAGTGTCCCTGCATTCCTGTGGCCACCCTTCCCATAGCCAGTGAGGAATATACAACACAGAGAAGCTACTGTTCTAAACTACAGAAAGGCACAGATTACCATAGTAGTAAAATCCTCAGAAGTAATAAAGGTTAAAAACTAAGAGGAAAGGCAAAAAAGTAATTTAAAAAACCTGTATTTACTTCCTCCAGAGATGAGAAGATTTTACCTAGCTGTCTCCTAGAAAACTCTTCTTCTGCCCCTCCCCAATCTTCCTGAAAAAGTTTAGCAAACAAAGGAGAGGAAGACCACTCACCCATGAGAGGAGTGCAGCCACTCGGGTAGCATGGAGCGTCATCTTGGTGATGCCAGAGAGTTACTCCAACACACCTGGATCCCAAGAGGGGAAGAAGAGCAGTTAATAATATCAAGCATCCATGATGGAGACAACAGTTCCATTTACGAGTTCTGAACATCTAAATAAATACTCTTCATGCATCATGTAATTCAGTAAGGCACCATGAGAACATACAATTTATCATATCAGCACTGGCAGTAAAGAATTCTGCATTTAATTCAATGTCCACAAGCTCCAATCACAATATTTCAGTTTTATGGAAAACACAACACTCAAAGCTGGCCTTAAAACCTGCTCTGCAGGTCATGGTGCCTGTAAATCTGGAACGAATATGATTTTCTTTTTTTTTAATTATGATTGAATGAAAATGTACATTCCCATATAAATGTGCATGCTCACCTATATGCAGCTCCACTGCTCTCCCTGCCTGGTGACAGCACACACCTCCTCTCTGCTCCATATATGTCCTATCCTCCCAACAGTCTCCTATCCCCTCCTCTCCACCCACTCCCCTTTTTCCAGCAAGAGGTTAGCAAGATGACATCCTATGGATGCACAGAACCATAAAATTTCCACAAGATATGGTCACTCTGTATCACCAAGTCCAATCCATTGTTGTCCAAAATGTTGACCTTCACACTATGATTTACGGACAGGGGCAGCATCAGGGCCAGGGGCCATGCTCCCAGGGGAACCCTAAAGCCCATGGACCATCAACTGTGGTCTTTTATTGGAGATCTGAGGGTGTACCCCTATTTATTCTTTTGTTGCCAGAAAGACTCAACTTTGTGAGCGCCATCGTGGTTCTCACTGGTGGTGGCTGGGCACCATCTGTTTCCTTCTGGTCACGACTCATGTAGAGACCCACTCACATGGGTCTCTCTGTCTTCTGGGTTCTCTTTTCCCTATGTTGTTCTTGTCCTCGGTGATCATCTGTTCCTGTTGAGTTGGGACCATTTGCTGTACCCTCAGATGGCAGCTTGGCAGCTTTTAAGACCCCAGACGCCACTCACAGATGTGGGGTGCAGAGAGTCCTCATTAGCAAAACGCTAGCTGAGCCAGTCAGCCTCGATTTCGCCTGAGAGCATGGTCCCCGGGCCCCTGCCCCAGCTACTCTGTCCCTGCAATATTGGGTTAAGGTGGGAGGAGTACTCAAATTGTGTTGAAGTCCATTATTACCTATCTTCTTTCTAATGTGTGTTATTAACTATCTAATCTAAACCCTCCTCCCCTTGCGGCCATCAAAGAGTCTTTTCTTCTATGCATGAATCTTTTTTTAAGTTCTTATCTTAGGGGTCTCATACAGTATTTGTCCTTTTGTCGCTGACTACTTTCACCTAACATGATGTTCTTGAGTTGAAACCAGGTTAAGAGATGTTTCCTGCTGTCATCGTTGTTCTTTATCATTGTATACTGCTCCACTGAGTATATATACCATAGTTTACCTATCCATTCCTCTGCTGTTGGGCATCTGGGTTGAGTCCATCTTTTTGCTATTGTGATCTGTAACATGATTTTCAAAGAGACTTTGGTATGAGTGCTGATTCTAAGTGGCCATGGTCACACAACCTTGGATAAGTAACTTCACCCACAAAATGGAATCTGCAAATACCTCTCTAGGTTACTGTGATGTTTAAAGTAAATCACATAACGCCTTATAAAAGGTACGTATTCAATATATCACTGTTCTTACACAGATTTTTGACTCTTTCTAAAGTTACACAAATTCCACCTAATAATAAGGAAGTCCTTGAGGGAACATTCTCAATTTTCATATCCCTCACAGAAGCTGGATTACACAAAGAAGAATGAGGCATCAGGACTGGAGGACAACTCGTTAACCTGTGTTACACAGACACCACCACCTTACTTGATGGAAGTGAAGAAAATATGAAACACTAATGATGAAGATCAAGGACTACAGACTTCAGTATGGATTGTACCTCAACATCAAGAAAACAAAAATTCCAACACATGCGGACATGCTCACGATCATTAGGTACTACAGAAATTCAAATCAAAACTACGATGAGATACCATCTCACCCCAACAAGGGTGGCCACGATCCAAAAAACTCAAAACAAGAAATGCTGGAGAGGCTGTGGAGAAATTGGAACTCTCCTACACTGTTGGTGGGATTGCAAAATGGGGCAACCTCTTTGGAAAGCAATCTGGCATGTCCTTAAAAAGCTTTAAATGGATATACCATCTGACGCAGTAATTCTACTGCTTGGAATACATCCTACAGAATCAAGGCCATTCACACCAACTGATACATGCACACGAATGTTTATCGCAGCACAGTCCACAACAGCAAAAAGATGGAATCAACCCAGATGCCCAACAACAGAGGAATGGATAGCTAAACTATGACATGTATACTCAGTGGAACACTATGCAATGATAAAGAACAATCATGATTTCAGGAAACATAAGAAAACAAAAATCTTCACAACTGGACTACTAAGCAACATCATCATAAACAGAGAACAGATTGAGGTTGTCACGGATTTCATTTTACTTAGGTCCACAATCAACACCCATAGAAGCAGCAGTCAAGAAATCAAGACTCACTGCATTAGGAAAATCTGCTGCAAAGGGCCTATTTAAGGTATCAAAAAGTAAAGATGTCATCCTGAAGACTAAAGTGTGCCTGACCCAAGCCATGGTATTTTCAGTAGTATTATATACAAGCAAAAGCTGGACAATGAACAAAGCAGACAGAAGAAGAATTGATGCCTTTGAGTTGCGGCGTTGGAGGAGAATGCTGAATGTACCACAGACTGCCAAAACAACATACAGATCTGTTCTGAAAGTCCAACCAGAGTGCTCCTACGAGGCAAAAATGGCAAGGCTGCATCATAGAGACTTTGAACATGTTGTCAGGAGGGATAAGCACCTGGAAAAGGACATCATGCTTAAACATGAAATGATTGTCGACGTAGCACGAGACCGGGCAGTGTTTCATTCTGTTGTACGTAGGGTCATTGTGAGTCAGAACTGACTCACTGGCACCTAACAACAACACAGAAATGTCAAAGGCGTGCTTCCAATGGGGGATTGGGCATGTCAAAGCCAAGGCCTCTCTATAAGGCCAAGCCCAGTTCTGGAGAAGACTCCGTGAGGGTACTCTAATGAAAATTGGGTACTTTCCTGATATCCTTACCTCCAATTCCTCTTCCTACTGGGAATCTGCCACCCACCTGCCAGCCTACCCAAGAGACCACAAAACTGGTGATTAAATATTCCCCAACACCTCCTGGCAGCCACCACACTTCCCACAAATCCACATGGGAACACTCAGTCCCACACCTACCTCCTGCCTTAGGTGGTCAGTCTGTCAATAGTCTAGAAAGAAGAACAAGAGTAGCAGAGCTGTATCACCTATAAATCTCCCCTGCATGTTAGCATCTCCAAAGGGAGGGCTCCATGGAACAAGATTTGCTAAGCTCCTATTGTATGCAAAGTATGAGGGACAAGAAAGATACAGTTCCTACCCACAAAGTGTTCAGTATCTACTTGGGAAGGAAAAAACATAAATGTGATCTTCACCCTCACCCCCGATGATCTGTTGGTCTCTCCTGGCCTGGAGTAATCTCATTACCAATCAACCAAAATAGACTTTCCTGAGTCCCTACATATGTTCATCCTGTGTTGGAAGCTACATGGGAAATAGGAGAAAATTACATGATCCTTGCCTCTGAGAGGCTTCAAGCTAGGTGAAAAATAAACATGCATGCATGCATGAGGCACTACCTATGAGAAAATAATTAAATGGTAAATATAACTAAATGTTAATTACATTAAGTACTTCCTGATCCTATAAAACTCAGTGTGATTCCATCAGTCATACCAATGTCACAATCTCAAACATGAGCCAATTCACCTGGGCTTCGGCAAGACTAAGTGAAGTACTAGTTAAGGGAGTTCTCAGAAAGGCAGTGATGGTAAGGGGTTTGTGTATTCCTCAGTCTTGGATGATTTTCACCAAGTACAGCTTACTCTTGGGTTCAAGCAAGGATGAAGGCAGATTGTTTCAACTACCATACTGCAATAAGGCTTTTCCGGTGGCTGGCCAACCTGAGGAAACCCTGGTGGCATAGTGGTTAAGTGTGATGGCTGCTAACCAAAAGGTCAGCAGTTCAAATCCACCTGGCAGTCCTTGGAAACACTATGAGGCAGTTCTACTCTGTTCTATACAGTCACTATGAATAGGAATCAACTTGATGGCAGCATGTTTTGGGTTGGCCAACCTAAAAGCCAAGGAGACCATGCTGGGGACCCCTGTGGTGAAGAGGTAACAGCCAAATGCTCAACTGAGTTGGGGCTTCTTGGGGGGAAAAACCAAAAAAAAGTCTCTGAGCTATTTAGCAACATGGGTAACAGATCACCTCCCCCTCATCTGGAGTGGGCTGCCTACAGATCTGCCCTCCCTTCAATGAGGCCCAAAATGTCAGACAAATTTTATTTCCAACCTGCCCCCTGAGAGATTCCACAGCTATGATGCTAAAAAATGACCTCAGGTTTAACTAGCTTACTCCTTTCATCTTTCTTTTTTAGGGGTGTGTGTGTGTTCTGGGACAGGTCTCCATTTATTTCATCTACATTTTTTTTTTTATTTAACATGACTGGGTGAAAATGTATATTCCCGTGTAAATTTTACATGCCCACCTCTACGCAGCTTCCACTGCTCTCCCTGTCCAGTGACAGCACACTATTCCTCTCTGCTCCATCCATGTCTCATCCTCCCAACAGTCTCCTTTCCCCTCCTCTCCACCCACTCTCCTTCCTCCAGCCAGGCCAGTAGGATGATATCCTATAGATGCACAGAACCATAAAGTGCATCCAATACATGGTCACTCTGCATCGCCAAGTCCAATCCATTCGTGTCCGAAGAGTGGACCTTCATTATGATTTACGGGTAAGGGCAGCATCAGGGCCAGGGGCCATGCTCCCAGGGGAACCCCGAAACCACTGGACCATCAATTGAGGTCTTTTAGTGGAGATCTCAGGAAGGGTGCACTCCTTCTTATTCTTGTGTTGCCAGTGAGACTCCACTTAGTGAGCTCCATCATGGCTCCTTTCATCTTAGGGGCAAAACATACAATCCCTTATGTCCTCCCAGGACAGCCTAAAACTAGCTCTGTCACTCCTCAGGAAAATTCACTGTCAAGGACAAAATGCCTTTTTCTGCACTCTTCAGGCACAGAAATAGACGAATCCAATACCCTACAATGAACTGAAGGACTCAACGCCCCTAAAGCAAAACGTTGCTCATCTCCAGGTAATGAATGACTGAAACCATGGGCACAGCTAGTTCTCGGCACTGGGACTACAGCTTTAAACAGGCTTGGCTTAGCACACGAGGGCTCCCAGCCAGAGCACCATCCCCCCATCCTCCCCCTGAAATCTGAGGCAGGCCCCACCCAGAATACTGGGTGATGCTGATGGAAAAACAGATCTCCACAACTGCACGCCTGGAACTATTTTGCCAAAAGATCTGTAGAGACCCATCCCAACTCAACCACGCACACCCCAAACCCACAATCAATAAAATCCTGGAATGCAATGTGGGATACAGGCCCTCTGGGGCAACCTTGAAGTTCCCACCTGCTTTATCAAGAAGGAGGAATACCCCCAGAATTCAGAACGGAAGCTTCACAGAGGTGGTAAGACACGTATTTTCTCTAAGTCAAGAAGGAACCAAGACACTGAACAAGCTGCCTTAAAAACTAAAGGCCTTGTCCCCTTTACAATTCCAGAATTGACATAATGCAACTCCCCTACACCAGGACCAATTCCCACACTTACAGTAACCCACAGGAGATATATCACAGCAAGGAAAATCACTCTTAAGAGACACACAGTCATTTACCCTGTACCTTCTCCTGGTCATAAAGGGTTAAAACCTAGCTGTGGCTCCCAACAAGGACTGAAGCTAATACAAACCACCTGCTCAGACATAGGTACCAAAGCTGGAGGGTCAGGTTGCTAAGCTGTGGGGTCTGATCTGAAAAAGCTCCAGTTCGAGGGTAGGCCAAGTGACAGACTGAAACTCGGAGGGCCTGCGTTGTGGCAGCACTATGCTCCTCTTCAGCTTCCCATCCTCCGCACTAGCTCCTTTTCAGACAGTCTCTGAGCCAATTATTGCCTGCCTAAACACCAGTCCTACCTCAAGATAACACCAAAGTGACCTTTGGTCCCTGAGAGCTGCTCAACTGCATTGGTATCTTTCTTCATAGGCCTTTACCTCCCTTGAACCCTCATTCCCTTAAATGCCAGCTCCTACCCCAAAATTTCAGGACCCAAAGCCCACACAAGCTCCCACCTCAGAGTCTTCACCCCAAGTCCCATCCTCCCTCTACTCAGTGCTTGGAAAGGCCCACAAATTCATAGCTCATAAAGAAAATAGTTGTTGCACCTGTATCCATGCTCAATGGCAAGATTCACTGTCACGCACCCTGACAGGCTGCCTAACCACAGACATTTGGAATTTCAAAATTGACATCCTTTTCAAAAGGGATACTCCTCTACCTGAAAGACATCCAAAGAATAAACCTCAAGATTCTGGGCTCCTCCTCTAACTCTCGAAGGGATCTATCAGGAAGCACCAGCAAGCAAGCACCAAGGCCTCACATGGTAGGTCACTTCAGAAAACCCATTTCTGGCTAGTCAATTCCCACTCACAGCAACCCTGTAAGACAAAAAAAGGACTGCTCCATTCAGTTTCCAAGGAATGACTGGTGGATCTGAACTGTCTACATTTTTTTGGTTAGCAGCTGTGCTCTTAACCAGTGTATGGCCCAGCCCAGGGAAGGCCAAGCTATGTGGTCACAGGCTATCTTGCCATTAAGAAAAGAACAGGAACTATCATGCCAGTGCATTCCCTGTCACAGTCAAGGTAAAATGCCAAAGGATCAAAAGATTCAAGAGAACTAAGAGGGGGAAAAAAAAAAAACCAAACAGAAACGTTTTCAACTCTTGAGGAGTCCAGAACAGACTGCTAGGCCTGAGTCCAAGAGGTCCCTATGGACACCTGAGGTCAGGAGCAAACCAAACGGCTAGCTGAGGGGATTCCCCGGTCCCCCTAAAGGGGCCAGCTCTGGGCTCAGGCCTGTCCCTCTTTACACACACCACTCTCTTTCGAGCCAGTGCCCTAAGGCCCTAGGCAGGAATGCAGGAGACTGCAGGGGAAACCAGGATTTCCTGGTTTCTTCAAAAAGTGGCTCACGGGTATCTGCCCTTCCCCCCACGCCTCTGTAGGGTCCAGATCCGAAAAGATGAATGTGGGCAAAAGGGTTGCAACTCTGAACTAGAGCTGGGGCCTGCAGCCACGTTACACAGAAGCGTACGCACACGCATACACACACCGTGAGCCCACTTGGGCAGTTCACCAGCACCTGCCCCCACTGCTATATCCACCCCTCCCTCGAACCCCACAAAGCTAAAAAAATGAACCTGTTTTCACTTCGCACCATCACGTACACACCCAGGGCCTCCTGAAGGAATGAAGCCCTCTCTACAGCTCAACGTGTAGGCGCACACGCCTTCCCTCTGAACAAAAACACGCTGACATCTACAGGGAAAAAGAAAGCAGTCCTATGCCCCGCAAGGCGCCAACTCCCGGATGTTGGCAAGCTCCGCTCCCAAAGCCGGCTTCCGACTCTGTTTACTTGCGCTCCCCCGCCTCTCCCTCCCCTTTAAGGATGGCGCAGGAAAGGGAGGTGAGTGGGGAGAATCCACCCCACCCCCTCGCCCATGTTTGAACAAAAACCCAGAGAAAGAGTGGGGGAGAAAAAGTCTCGGTGCAGGGGGGGCCTTACCAGACTCCTAAAGCCAAACGTGTCTACAGGTTTTAATCCGCCATTAGCATTTAAATCTTGAAAGGAGAGGGGGGGTGGCTAGTGGAAAGTAAGCCCACACACAAAAGAAAAGTTGTTGGTTTTCTTCTCAGTCAGCCTGGCAGGAGCGATCTTCCTGGCTGACAGCCAGAAGTGCGTCACAACCAGGAGTCTGCTTTCTTTAAAGGCACAGTAGGCTTCCTAGATCTGGGAGCCACAGCAAAGCAGAGAAAGCTCAGAAAGACTGGGGCACCCTGCGAGGAGAGGCGGGGCTGCAAAGGCTTGGCTCTGGAACAGGAAAATAAAACGTGTTTGGGGGGGACAGAGAGGGGGAGGGGAGAAGGGAGGGAGCCACAAGCCAGCAGACACAATTACTGAGCTGCAACAGTGACCAGAGTGAAGCCAAACTGTGGCCTAAACACACAACACGCCGTTTCCCAGTGGCCTGCCTGACAAACCTGTTATCACCGACACTCCCCCTTCGCTCTGTCCTCCACCCAGGCCTTAACACAGCAGTGACAGCCTGTCCATCTCTCCGGCCAGCAACCGAAGGGTAGGCCCGGGGCAGCCCTGAGGATTAGATCAGCCCCTGGATGGTGGAGCAGGGCTGGGAGGAAGACCCGGGAACAGAGACTTTGAGAAGCCAGTGAAACGCAGGTCCTTTTCAACGAGCAGCTTCCTGCTGGCTCCAGGACCGGCGTTAAGCACACACATGCAGCTCACACACAAAGCGCCTCACCTCCTTCCGTGGGTGTGCCTGCCCTGGGACAGGGCCAGCCCCCCAAGCCCATTCCCCGAGGGAGTCTCTCCAGCCCGTACCTTCGGAGTGGCAAGGCCAGGATGCCGCGCTGGGTCCGCTCCTCCCCCTCGGCTACCCAAACGAGAAGCCCGGAATCTTGGCCTGGAGTGCAGGCCTGCGCTGTCCCGTCCGGGTGCCTGCGTCCTATTGTCGATTGCAGAATGGCCGCCAAAATCCCAGCTGTGCTGCCAGAACCCACTCCCCTGTTCGGCTGAGAATTTATAGGGAGGGGCCAAGGGGGCCAAGGCACGTATCTAGCACAGCAGACACTGGCTGGAGACCCTTAACAGACACAGGCACTGGGACCCATCAGCCAACCTTGCCGCTCTGCCTCTCCTACACAGCAGAAAAGATGTCTGCCTCTTAGCAGGCAAAACCACAGTATTTCCACCAGTGAGCAGCGACCCTCACCAAAGCTATTAAGAGAAACCTACCAGGCAGTTAACAGGAACCCCCAATCTCACCTTCACTCATACCTCTTAGCATTTAATGAACACCTACTATGTGCAGGGCACAGCCATAGGACGCTATAAGGAGTATAAAAGGATGGATGATACCCAGCATCTGCCCTGAAAACCAAAAACAAAGCCACTGCCATTCAGTCAATTCTGATTCATGGCGACCCTACAGGAGAGAGAAGAACTGCCCCAGAGTTTCCAAGGGGCGCCTGGTAGATTTGAACTGCAGATCTTTTGATTAGCAGCCATAGCACTTAGCCACTATGACACCAGGGTTTCCATCAGCCCTGAGGTAGTTTATAATTCAACAGGAGAGCTGAACTGTAACATAAAACATATTTCAAGACATCAAGTGCTAAATAACATGAAAAGAAAAAAATAAAGAAAAATCTTAACCAATTAAGGGTAGAGAAGGACTAAGAATACTAAATGATATTCTACTACAGATCTTAAAATAAACCACACCAAACCCATTGTCCTTAATTCCAACTCACAGACCCTAAAGTGACCCTATTAGACAGAGCAGACCTGCCTCATAGGGTTTCCAAGGAGTGGCATGGTAGATGTGAACTGCCAGCTTTGGTTAACAACCAAGCTCTTAACAACTGGGCTATGAGGGCTCCAGATATTGAACTAAATAGGTAGAATTTTCCCCAGATGAAGAGGGAAAGGACTGGGGAAGAAGGGAAAGCAGACAGATCTGGAAGCAGAGAGGGAACTGCCTCTAGAAGAGTCAGCTGGAAGTAGAGTTGGAGAATCTTGAACTTCAAACAAAGGAATAAACTAAAAGTTTGATGGTTTATTTTGTCATTTTTAACAGATATGTGGTACGATGAGAACTGTGCTTTAAGATGATTAACCTGGTATATAAATGAATGCGACTAGCAGCTGGGAGATAAGAAGTCAGGTGGCTGCCACAACAGAAAGGAAAAAGGTAATCAGGACTTGAAGGAGGGTAAGGTAAGAGAACGGAAAGACGAGCAAGGAGACACTGTGGAGACAGAATGAAGAGACCTTAATAACTGACTGGAAGCAAACAGAGACATTGTAAAGAAGAGGACAGTGTAAGTAACAGCTTACAAGAATAGAGGCCATAGCCAGAAGTGAGTGGGGATTCAGGTTTGGGAAGAGGCAATTTAAATTATGTTAGAACAAGAGAAAAAAACAAAAACACAAATCCGATGCTATCAAGTCGATTCCAAGTTGTAAACAAGAAGAAAACAAGATTAATCAATAGCAGCTAATGCTTCCAAACCATATACTATGTGCTAGGCACCACTCTACAGGCCTATTGTGTATTTGTTTACCTTAAAAACTCAGTGTGGTAGGTACTCTTATCACTCCACTTTACACATAAGAAAACTGGGCCAAGAAATATTTTGACCAACATTACACAGCTAGTAAACTGCAGAACTCTGTAACTACCACTTGCTGCTATGTGACCCTGATATGTAGCCTCTGAGCCTCAATGTTTGTAAAAAAAGATAAAGATGCCTACTTTGTAAGATTATAATGAGGATTAATTGATAATGTCTACAAGGTGCCTAACACACTTGGCTACCACATACAACACAGATGGGTGCATAACACATGTTAGTTCCTATTTGGGCATATTGGTAGCCTGTCACAATTTCCAAGTGGAAGTTAGATCACCATTTGTTAGGAAAGCCAAGAGGCATTCCTCACTGGATCCTCGGATGCTCAACTTTCTCTTATCAGTCTGCCTCTCTGGATTTTATTTTACGGTCCAGCTCAAATCCCAACTCCTTAAGTATGTTCAAACAGTAGCAGTAGTTATCTTGGGAAGGAGTTGGATAGTGCAAAACTTTAACTTTCTACACTATATGTCTCTGTTAGCTTTGATTTTTTTTTTTGAGCAATAACTATGCATTATATCAGTAATCAGAAAAAAACCTATCTTGATCTTGCATTTGGCATGTGTACTGTCTGACATGTATGTGCATGAACATATTGTCTTCACATCTGGAATGTAAGTTGCTTTAAAGGCATAAACAGTTCTCTCTCTCTGTCTCTCTGACCCTCCATAGTACCTAATACACTACAGCTAATTGAAGCTGTTCTACTCAGCCATATCTGGACAGCAGGTTTCCAAATCCAGCCTGCTGGCCACCCAAGAATGACTGTGGTGAGTGGTGGTGGTCGTCAGTGGTGGGTGTGGTCGTCAGTGGTGGGTGTGGTCAGACTAAAGCCCATTGCTACAGAGACCTCCCTTCACCCTGTTTCTCTTCACTGGCCCTTTAACCTATTCCCATAGTACACTTTTAATCTGTGGTTACCAATTGCTATTAGTAGAAAGGGAAGTTCTTATTCAAACGAATGCCAGAAAAGCAAATGCAAAGCAAAAATGAAAGCTTTTATAGAAAGCAAAGTGGCAAACACAATTTAATGAGTGGCACAATCAACAGTCCAGAAAAAAAATGTATGTGGTGAAAACAGAAGGCAGGCCTGCTAAAACTGCCCTGGCCACATCTGGCATTCTGTCAGCCCCAGAGGCTTTCACTTCTGATGATCCTACCTCAAAAAAGGAAGGGAAGTTGCGTCACTCTGCCCCATTGCTCCAAAACTCAAGGCAACTGCTTCCAGCTGTGCAGCCTCTGAAAGGCTCTCAACTCTCCTCTAGAATCTCTAAGCTGCCAAGCCCCCACACTAGGCCTGCTCTTCAGGACAGCCCAGGAAGCCAGGCCAATTTCTCTAGCCTGTCCCTCCCCCACCACAGTGCAGCCACTCCCCGCTGGTGGCTGCGTCAGAACTTCCCTTCCCCTCAGAAGCCTAACCAAGGAGGAGGCAGGCCACAAGTCTCCTGCCTGATTCAGCACACTCCTGCTCATTGTCTCATTGTCCCTGTAACACTGTGATATCAGTGGTAAAACCATATTAAAAATAAAAAGACAAAAATGACTAACTAACAAAATTCCGGATAGAGGTTAGAGGTTGGGCAGGGGCGGGGGTTAATAATTCATACACCCACAGGTACTTCAAAGAATCTGGTAATCTCCTAAGCTGGGTAGCAGGTGCATGGGTATTCATTTTATTATTATTGCTCTAAGTGTAAACATTGTAATTTTACTATATATTACATTTTCATAAAAGTTTAAACAAAAAAGAAGGTGAGCAATGCTCCTGAGATTGTGCCCAGAAATGGGATGGTTCTAATATAAATTAATTAGCCAGGCACTCAAAGTCCTCCATGGCCTGGTCCCAGTCTTTCCTTCCAGAATCATTTATGCCCTTACACAAGCCCTTCACTGGCCAGGCTGGTTTTCTCACTGTCCTCTGATATCCCTCTGAACTCCCTGCTCAGCCTGTTAGGGAAGCCTGCTGGAGGAAGCCATAAGCTAGGGCCCAAAGAAAGCCTCTCTCACAGTCCCTACATGCTCTCACACCAGGGAAGGTGGCCAGAAAACATGCTCTTATGGGTCCACTGCCCTATGTAATACCTTCTAGTTTTTTCTCCAAGACATGATGTCCTGGCATAGTAAATATCTAAAGACTATTATGGTTGTTATTACTATTGTTATTAAGAGCTAACACTTAACTGAGCAGTTACTATGTGCCAGGTATACTGCTAAACCCTTGGCATGCTTTATGTGTTTAATCCTCACAATAACCCAGTGAGGTAAATACTATGTTTACCCCTATATTACAATAAAGGAAACTAGATTAGAAAGATTAAATAATTTGCCTAAGGTCACAAAGCTAGTTTATGCTGAAGCCAAAATGCACCCAACTGTATCCAGCTCTGGAACCCATCCCTTTACTTGGTCACTTCATGTAATCCTCGGGACAATCTAAGGGTGGATTTTATTTCTGTTTTAAAGATGAGGATATGAGGCTCAGGAACTAAATGACTTAGTCACCTAGTAGTGAGTTGGCTGTCTGGTCTTTAAATTATTCTCTATCGCTCTTAAATAAACAATCTTAGAATGAACAATGAGCGCATTTTCAGGGGCTCAAAGGAGCCTTTAATTCTGCTACTGATAAAAATCTCCTTCTTAATCAAAACACAGCAGGCCCATTCTACTTTCAAAGACAGTTTCTGAAAGCATAAGACCTTTACAAACATTAAAGGACCAACACTCCTCTGAAGCAGCAAGCCTCTAAGAACAGAAAAGTCTGCCACTGGAAGGGACTTGGAGAGACCTCAAGGGTAAGAAGCTATGGAGAAAAGAGGCTGGAAGGAAAAGACACTGGCTAGAAGAAAAGACGACTGTTTCACAGGTCTGACCTAGAGCGTATTTACCACCTCCTTGTTCTGCTTCTCCAGAGGATAGTGACTAATTAATGAGGCAGTGTTGGTAAGCTTGAAGTTTCCTGGGGAGAAAGGCAGAGGGCAAATCAAAACCCAGAGAGGATTCATTATAACATCCAAGAGGCTCACTCAATTCTCCCTCAAGAAAATTTTTTCTACAAAACACCTAAGAACTCGTTCATCCTGTTTCAGTATCACAGAGGACAGCACATGGATCTGTCCCTACAGGTAACATATTCAACCAAGTGGTTGCTCACAACCAAACTGATGATGAAGAAGGCAAAGGAAACTGAAGCAAGGAGACAGTTTTACTGGTAATGATTTGTAACTTTTTGACACAACTTCACTAGTGGTAGAAAATACACCAGATATGGTATTGGTTGTCCCTGGAGGTAAGTCCTAGGCTGGCCACTTACTAACTATGGGCTTGAGTCAAGTCACTTCCTTTAGCTCGGGTCTCACCAGGCAAAGAAGAGGGTTGCATTAGATCACATTTAAGGATATCTTTACCCACTCAAAAACAAAAGTAACAAACTCCCACAATTCTTTCTGAGTAAGTAATGAATTTCCTAAAACTAGGCATTCTGTTGGCCAGCCTGAGTCCCACATTCCAAATGAAGCACATGTGCCTCATAAACACTGATGAAAGGAGGCAATCCTTGGAGACCGACAGTACCCACTCTGCATGAAGTGAATGCAGTTGTATTCAGAATGTTACACGGTATTGGAATTAAAGAGTGAAAAAGAAGAGTGTGCTGTCACAGGGTAAGGAGAGCAGACAGAGTTGCAGAGGTGGGTATGCAAAATGGACTTGGATTGTACACTTTCACTTAATCACGATAAAAAAATTACCTTTTCATAAATAAAAGCCACAGAGAAAGTAGAATTTACAATAACACCTGTCTACACAGCTTAAAGAAATCAAGCTTTCTACTGGTGGCCCACTGGTTAAGGGGTTGGCTGCTAACTGACAGTTCAGTAGTTTGAGCCTGCCAGACACTCTGGGAAACAAACATGTGGCAGTCTGCTTCCATAAAGATTTACAACTGTGGAAACCCTAAGGAGCAGTTCTGCTCTGTCCTTTAGGTTCACCATGAGTTAGAATCAACCCAGTGGCAATGGCTATACCTGGTCAAAGGAGCCTAGGGGGCATAATGGTCAAGTGCTTGGCTGGTAACCAAAAGGGTGATGGTTCAAATCCTTCAGCCACTCCACAGGAGAAAAATACCTGGTACTTTACTCCTATAAGGATCACAGCCAAGGAAATGGTATGGGGCAGTTCTACTCTGTCACAAAAACTCACTGCCATTGAATACATTCTTACTCATAGCAACCCTATAGGATAGTGTGGAATTGCCCAGAGGGTTTCCAAGGCTGGAATCTTTACGGAAGCAGCCTGCCACATCCTTCTCCCATGGAGAGCTAGTGGGTTCCAACCACCCAAGCACTTAACCATTGTGTCCCCAGGCCTACTCCTACTCTGTCACATATGGTCACTGTAAGTCGGAATCAACTCAACAGCACACAACAATGTACTTGGTCAACAAATTGCAGAATCTCAGGGTTGAAAGGGACTTCAACAGCCATCTAGTTTAACTGTTCACCTATATTACACCCCTACAGCAGAAATTTTAACAACTTAGATGTATTCCTTGAGCAAGAGCTGCTGGTATGAGACAGCCAACACGTGATTTCAGAATAACATAAGCTTAGAGAAGAGGGAGTCTCCCTAAGAGTTAGTTTGTCTCCAACAAACTATAGTAGCTCCAGAGCTCTCACTAGATCTCTTTCGTTCTGTCTCTGCTTTATTTTATCTTCCATGTCTCCATCTCCCACATAGCACTGAGACCCATGTCTTTATGCTTCCATGTCACCTTCTATTAACACCTGCCAAGATGCTTTCTAAACACTGAGAGAAATGAACAAACACAGATATTGATAAGGGTTGGGCTTTTCAACAAGATGTTCTAATGACCCAAGAACCAAACTTGTTAATGTCACTGATTAAGTAAAATAACAAATGTTGTCTAACATGCACATGATAAAAGGAAAAAAAAAAACTCTTGATATTTGAACAGATACAAAAAATTTAAATATGGCATCTCTTACATCTCAATCCTCCCAAAAGAAGTCTCAGGACAATTAACTTCTGCTAAGGGTGATGGGACAACTTGGAAATAGATAATTTTAATGGTTGAACAACACAATAAACATAATATCACTTAACTGTACACATAAAGACTGCTGAATGGCGAGTATCATTTCATAGTTGTTACACATATATTTACTACAATTAAAAAAAAAACCAAACCCTAAGCAGCAAGCATGTTTATTCCAATTGTAGATTACATACCTAAGACTCAGGAGCAAATTACCTGCCTCAAGATCAAATGCCAAGGTCACAGAACTGGAACTCAAACACAGAGCCTTCTAAATCCAGTGTTCTGTCCAGCACATTACAGTTACATCCTATACCTTTCATCTGCATGGTTCTTACGGACATTCACTGTTCATACTGCTCCTGCCACACCTCATGGAATGGGCCAGTCGTGTGCCATTATCCTCCTTTTTTAAAGATGTGAAGTAATCTGATCATCATTAGACAAAATAACATCCAAAGCATTGAGCATCACTGACAGACATAAACTTCCACACAAGCAATTCTCACAATACACTGAAATCTCTGTGAGCCAGAACTTGACAACTGCCTTCTCTGAATCTCACGAGTTTTCCAGTTTTGATAAGGTGCAGTCTTACCACTTTGCTATTGCTCGTTTCAGTGAAAAATATTTGACATTTCCTTCTCCAACAGGTTCCCACCTTACAAATGTTCCGGCTTTCACAGATTTTACTATAACTATAACCTACTGCTTCTGGGGCTAAAATTTTTTCTTTTTAAACCATTTGCGATACAAATTCTGCAAAATACATACAACATTTTACTTTCTACAAGGAATACGTCAAATTTAATCAGGGCCTTCAACTACAAACATTAAATGAATACCTCTACATACTATTCTGCGAAATCAGAGATGGATCAGACAGGACCAAAGAACATGAGGGTAACAAGTGCTGAAAGGAAGGTGACATAACACTGGCAAGTCCGGTGGAGACCAACGTGTAACCTTGAATGTGGTACTACAGAGATGAAACTTTACCCAGTGGGTAGTGGGAGTCACTGAAGTGTTCTGAGCAGGAGAAGGGCACATTTACGTATGCTTTTTGAAAAGACGACTTTGACATGACAGTGAGTCCAGAGACAGGAGAGTGTTAAGCAGTAGCTGTAGTGGTGGAGATAAAAGAGCTACTGCCAGGGCAGAGGCAGTACGTATGAAAAAGAAAGGTATGTTTGAAAGGCATTACAGAGCTCAACTCAAAACTCTTAACATATGAGGGGTAGGGGAAAGCTGGGGAGTTAAAAAGGCCTCTAAGATTCTTCTTTTAGTGAAAAGATTTCAGAATAGGGAGACACGTGAAGGTGCTGATTTAGTAGAGCTGAGGAACTGACTGCCTCGGGGTGGACTGCTGGAAGAGTTTTACAGAGAAAGTGGCACTGAAGCTGGGTCTTAAAGTATGAGTAGGATGACTTGGGTTTCACCAAAGAAGAGAAAGAGCCCTCTAGGCAGACAGACCAGCATGTGCAGAGGCAGATTGTATTTCAGCAATGCCATGCAGTTTTAAGAAGGTATAGCAGATGACGTGAAGGGTAAGTTGTACTTAATTGTGAGGCACTGACATAATGCTTGGGAATTTAGATTTTATCCTGTAGGTAATAGGAAACAATCAGTTTCTGAAGAGCAAGGGAGTAAGATGTAGAAAGGCAATACAGCATGACTAAGAGCAAAGGGTCAGAAGTTAGACCGCCTAATTCAAACCCTGGCTCTATAGCTTACTAGCCATGCAACCCTGAACAAGTTACTTAACCCTCTCTGTAGATCAGTTTACCCATATGTAAAATAGGACAATAATAGTATTGTCTCAGAGAGTTACTATGAGGAATTAACAAAATAGTATATGTAACATGTTCACCATCCCACAAAGATAAATGCTAGTTGGTATTAGAGGCTAAAATACATCAGTAGATGCTTTGAAGTCAAGGATGAGCCCTGTCCCCTCAGCTTCCACTTGGTTCCTAAACCAGTTCTGCAGTGGTCTTAAACTTTTCAGAATGCAGTACAAAACCCACTGTGTATTCCAAGCAAGAAGAGGCCACAGCCTTGAGAATTACTTGAACAGGCCTTGACAATCAACTATAGTAAGTAAAGAATAACAAAAGGAAAATTCTAGATCCAAACTCACTGCTGTCGAGTTGACTCCAACTCTTAGCGACACTATAGGACACAGAACTGCCCCATAAAGTTTCCAAGGAGTGCGTGGTGGATTCCAACTGCCTATCTTTTAGTTAGCAGCTGTAGCACTTGACCATTATGCCACCAGGATTTCTAAACTTCTAGAAGTACTTCTAAATTTCCTCACTTGAATGAGTAGGAAGATGGCTTGTGCTCCATAAACCAAGAAAAGATTACAAAAGTTATAACAATAACTGGCATTCACTGGACCCCAACCCAATCAACCTAGTATTTCCATTTACAGAAGAGGGGTAAAAACACTGAACCACTTGTCCAAGATCACAAAGCAGCAGATTAAGACTCAAACCCAGGTCTATCCCACTCAAAAGTCCACAATTTAAACCATCATGCTATATAATGACAAGCATTTTGAGTCTGGTTTAAATATGAAGTGCCTACTGGATATACTGTTCGAAATATCCAGTAACTAATCAAAAACATAACTCTAGGCTACAGATTTAGATTTGGGTCACATCTGGAACAGAGAGCAGTCAGGGTCTATGGTAGAATCATACCTGCTTAGTAGTCCTGTAAAGGGGCTGTGTGTCTCTCTGCAATTGAGATCTCCTGCTAAGGCCTCTGCATTGCACAATTTCAGGGGGGCGCCAAAATTTAGGGAGGAAGGGAGAGACTTCATGAGAAACTGCAGATCCCTGTGAACTTCTTTTAAATCTTCTACATTATATAACTATTTTCATTTTGTGACAATTTAACATAAAGCCAGGAACACCAGTATCAACCAAAAAAAAGGTAGTAGTATAGCCCAATGGTTAATAAAACAGATTTGGGGACAGACAGACTTGTTCATTTTCTCTGTTTTACTTCTAATTCACATCTAATTCCTTTTTCAAAAATGACCAGCATTTGTGTATAGCACTGTACAAAGTATTTTCCATTTACAAGGTAGCTCACATGATTGCCACAATGCTCTAGATAGTGTTTCCATTTTATCAAGGAGGAATGAAGTTCAGAAACCCTACCTAAGGTTACAAAGCTAAAAAGCAACAGGATCAGGGCAAAAACCTGGAATTCTTTCCAGCAGACTCTTGCCCAAGATAACCACTAGCTACTCCCTACTCCCTACTAGCTACTCCCACTATCCCTACATACATTTTCACTACATTGAAAAGGAAAAAAATAGCAAAAAGATAGTGATTGGAAAGGAGCTAATCAGATTCTGTTTCTTGATACGGGTGCTAGATACACAAGTGTGTTCACTTTGGAAAGTCATTGAGCCATATGATTTGTATACTTTTATGTATGTATGTTCTACTTTAACAAAAAACAAAGGGGAGAAAATGAGCATCAGGCAAAATTAGGGTAAAGAGATGAATCAAAGCTCAGAAGCACTAAATTGAATGTTTTAGGGCTACATATACATTACACTTACCATACTTTTAAAACAGCAACTACATATAGGACATCTACCAGTTAAGTAAGGATTCACAAAATTTTTGCATGCTCAAATAATATGTCCACTCCTTTTTCCCTACCCAGAATGTCTCGGTGATGTGACTGAATCTGATGGGGATGGGAGCAAAGGAAGCTCAGGAAAGGGCCAAGATTATAATTAATAGGGACAAAAATGACATTGAGAAGTAAACTATCCTACATCACCGATGATAAGTGTCTCAATTTCAGATATTAAGATGTAGAAAAAACAGCCACTGACAGTTGAAAGATGCCACCAATCATAAAATACATACCAATTTCACAGTGTTAAAACATGGGAAAAAACAGCATTTTCAAATAAATGAGATCTGTATTATACTCTCAAGAGGTGGTTCAAATGTGGGATCATACAGACTTAAGAGAGTGTCAGGGCTAGAAAGGACCCTGGAGAGCATGCTGGTTCGCATGAGAGCTTCGTTTTAGAGATGAGGAGACTGCAGGCCACAGAAGTTAAATGGCTTTATTAAAGCTCAAGCATCAGAAAACTGAGAACCACAAATCCAAAGCTGGACTTCTAGCTCCCCTCCCACTACCCAAATGCCTCTCTCAAACCCAAGAGAAAATTTACATATTAACTGCTTTCACTTTCACAATTCTTTACATCATTGATTTACTAAAAAAATGCTCCTCTTAAAAAGCAATAAAGATAAAAGAAAAAAGAAAACTCCACTTTTTACTTACACAAGTTTATTTTCCTTGTTCTCCAAAACCAATGAAGCAATACAAAGTTAGATAAAAAGACAACATTACTAACTGCTCATTCCCCTTCAAGCCTTCCTACAAGATAACAGATGTTAACAGATTTTTTTTCATGCTCTAGAAAACATAAGGTACACATGCAGGAGACACGATTTGCTGCTTTCTATTTGTAGAAAACTCAGATTAACCTACACATTGCTCTGCAAACTGTTTTTCTCACTTAACAATTTATCATGGATATTCCTTGCAGGATCAACAAACAAAATTCTAATTCACATGTTTTAAAAGCTGCACAGTAACTGCCCTTATAATGGATATACTGTAATGTATTCCAGGGCTTCAAACCAGTTCTTACCAGTTCAAACATAGCCAAGGAAGCAACAATGGAACAAATCTGAATTTCTTTAGTTTGGGTAATCTGAAACTAACTAGAATGGGAAAAATGCAAGGTGAAGTCCCTCTAGAAACTTAATCTCTTTCTTAGAAAACAAGGACAATGTAGGCATTGCATAGTTAATTAAATGTCTTGCACATCAGACTATGTAGGGTCAAAAACAGAGGTGTCCTACTCAAAGATGGCAGCTGACTGCGCTGCTTTGAATATTCTATTGTATCACCCCGCTCAGTCCTGCCAATAATTCAGTCTCATGCATCAGGGTCCTGAAAGGGCTCACTATGCTTCTTCCAAGTCTCCCACTCTAGGGCTTTGACCTGTAATCTTTGCTATTCCAATGATGGCCCCAGATCACTCAGATTTTAAAAATTCAGGTCTGATCTAACTTTGCTTCATCATCCATGACTTAACCGCTCAAACCGGTTCAAAGCCTCGACGTATTCACGTATTTTCCTACTGATGGACACCTGGCGACTTTTCATGTTACTATTTCAAACAATATTGCAATGAATACCCTTGTACATTTTTTAAGAATAGAAGTAAAAAACTTTTTTCATATGTACTTTTCTTGCTGTCCTATGCTTTCGATTGCTTCTTTTCCTATCACCATCCCTGCTTTGATAGCTCACAAAATTATCCTCAGGTCCTACCGTGGTAACAGAGGGCAAAGCAATTTGGAGAATGGCAAGATGAGACATGTGACAGTTACTGCTGGTAATTTAGAATTGCTCTGTCTTGGCTGCCTCTGCCAGCTGCCTGCACATGCATGTTCTCATACATGTCTCTCTGTTCTGGTCTCAGCAGCTGCTCCCAACTCAGCTGATATGGACAAGGGTTAGTTTGAGGAATTAATACTATGTTGTCACACTCCTGATCCTGGCAAGCACAGACAAGCCGACTAGCTATCCAAACAAGTAGGGAGGAGAAAGAATGCATTATTGCCATGAAATAATATAATACAGAAGTATCTAGAGTAAAATGCAAAACTTTCTATTCATCAAATCCTACACTTAACCTACAATGTTACTCCCCTCCTCAGAGGTGACCACTGTTATCAGCTTGTATAATCTTTCAGACTTTTGTTGTTCACAGTGTTCTGTCATGACAATAAATGCTGGAATTGATTATCCTGGTATACATTTCTTTTTACATACAAGCAAATATTTCTCTAGGAAATATCCCAGTAATTAGAATTAATGAGTCAAAAAGTCTGTGCACGTAACACCACAGAATAGACAATAGGAACTCCTAAAAATCAAACACCTATGTTCATCCAAAGACTTCAGCAAAAGAGTAAAAAGACTACCTACTGACTGCAAAAAAAATTTTGTCAACCAAGAACCTGATCGGCGTCTCTAATCTCAATACTCTACAAGGCACTGCAAAAAATCACCAAGACAAATAGCCCAACTGAAAACTGGGAAAAGGCCTGTCACAGAACACAATCAGTCTCACTGCCTTTAAGAGTTTCTGCTTATGTTTCATTTTATTAAGCTTGATTATAATATGTCTTGGTGTCTTTCAGGGAGGTCTAGTTTTTGTGGTGTTCGATACACTTCTTGAATATCCATATTCTCTTCTTTCACAAATTCAGGGAAGTTTTCTGTCAGCAACTCAACAATACTCTCTGAGTTTTCAGCCATCCCTCCCTGTTCAGGAATTCCAATTAATCACAGATTATTGCTCTTGACAGAGTCCCACATGTTTCTTAATGTTTCTTCATTTTTCTTATTTATTTTCTGAGTTCTCCTCATAAATGCTGGTGTGAGTTACTCTATCCTCAAGGTCACCAAGTGTGACTTTACAGTTCCTCAATTCTGCTCTTTTGGTTTTTAAATTTAATTGTCTAATTCTGTAATTTTCTTATTGATCTGTTGGATTTCAGAATGCTGATGTTCCATCAGTTTCAAACAGCTTGCTTAATTTTTTGTTTTGCTCTGCTGCATTTTGTTTAATTGCTAGGATGGCTGTATGTATAATTCTTTTGTATTCAACCCCCGATAGTTTCAGAAAGGCTTCTTCTGCTGTAAAGTTTTCTGATTCTTTATTTTGGGAGTTCTCTGGAGCCATGGTGGGCTGTTTCTTTAAATGCTTAGTAATGGTCTGTTGCCTACAGGCCATCTAGAGTCTATTTAGTTTCTCTGGTGTTGCTTCAACAGGATCTGAAAAGGGAGTTGGTCAGCAGCTGCCTCTGTGCACTCTAGTGACTGGCCTCAGCAGACTCTCTAGGGTGGCAGGCTCTGCCTCCTGGCTGGCAAAGACACCACCCTACCTTTAGAGCCACTGGGGGGCTGTCAACCAATCCTACGATGTGAGTCAGTAAAGGCTGGAAGAGATGTCATCAGGCTGCCCAGCCGTTATTTCTCCAGGCAGTCTTATTTTAAAAAGCTAAAAGTATCTGAGAGCTTCCAAAATCAGTCAGGCCATCACATGTGGCAGGTCCCGCCTTCCAGCTAATAACAAAACCACTTCTTCAGCAGTCCCCACATGCTATGACGTAGTTCAAATAAGGCCCGTCCTCTGCTGGGCCCTACCCATAAGGCAACACTGTGCTAAACACTGCCTTTCTGCTGGAAAAGTACTCCCTGGACTGGCACTGCCTCCCAGCCTGGGAATTAGTCCCTGCTGAGGCCTCTGGTTGGGTGACTCCACCTCCCAGCTAACCAACACGGCATCCCAGTCAAGCTGCCCCTCCCTCCGTGAAACGGCAGAATCTATGGTGAAGCTCAGAAGAGAGAGGGTGGAGGTGCTGTGGTGCCCTCAGTCCACCACAGGGCTCTCAAAACATGGCTATTCCACACACTGTCTCTCTGCTGCAGCACACGCTGTTCACTTCAGCACTGTTGCTTGGTGTATTTGCCGGCTCATGCCCATCCCTCGCCTACCGGCCTACAAAAAGACAAAAAATAAAAGCTGCAGTACCTTTGGTCTGTGTAAGTGGTGAGGCAGCAAGAGTGGGGCTTAGTGAGACAGAGGAAGTTTCCCGTCTATTGGCATGTAGTCCAGTCTGACAGGCCTATGCTGTGTCCTAGAGCCCACTGGATGTTCACAAAGCTCCATTCGATTATCAATCCAGGCCTTAGTTTTCAGAGGGAATTAAGGAGACGTGTGTCTAGTCTACCATGTTGGCTGTCCCCCCAGCGTGGCACTTTCTTAAAAAGCTATAAATAGAAATACCACATGATCCAGCAGTTCCACTGCTTGGAATATATCCTAGAGAAATAAGGGCTGTCATACAAATAGATACATGCACACCAATTTTTATTGCAGCACTGCCCACAAAAAAAGATGAAATGAATTTAGGTGCCCAGCTACAGATGAATTGATAAACAAACTATGGTATATTCATACAGGGAATATCATGCAACAATAAGGAACAACAATGATCTTGGGAAACATTTGGTAATATTGAGTCATCCAAAAGACATTATGAGTGAATTAGTAGCAAAAGGACAAATATTATATAAGATAACCATTATAAGAACTAAAAAAAGGTTTAAGCACAGAAGAAAATAATCTTTGATGGTTATAAGGGAGCAGTGACAAGGAAACAGGTATTCACAGACTAGACAGTAGATAGTAATTGGGTTAAGTGAAGGAAATGACAGCATGCTGTAGAAGGGAAATTAACACTGCTGGACTATACCAAACACTAAGAGGTTTCCTAAATACAACCTAATAGTTTGAAGATCAGGGGTCTGATGACCATGGTTTCAGGAGACATCTAGGTCAACTGGCATAACTTAAAAAAAAAAAAAATGTTCTGCATCTCACTTTGGTGAGTGGTGTATCTAGCTTCAGAAGTTGGCAAGTTGCCATCTAAGGACCATCGATTAGTCCCAATCCACCTGGAACAGCGAACGAAGGACATTACACACATGAGGAAAACATAAGCCCAGGAGACAGAAGGGGCCAAATGACCAGTAGACTGTCTCAACATGAGACCAGAAGAACTAGATCGTACCCAGCCACCACCAGTGACTGCCCTGACAGGGAGCACAACACAGAGTGCCTGATATAGCAGGAGAAAAATCGGGGTACAGATCTAGAACTTTATTAAAAAACCAGACTTGATGGTCTGACATCCCCTAAGGACATGGCCACTGGACTCGCTGCTGGCCCAGAGCTGAAACTGGACTGGACTATAAGACACAGTGATGCTGGTAAATATGTATATATACGGCTGTCTTGCAGCAGCTCCTCTCTAGGGATGAGATGGGACAGTTGAGAGGAAGGGGCAGGAACTGGTTGAATGAATATGGGAAGTACCGAGTGGAAAGGAGGGGTGTGCTGGAGAGAGCACCTAGAGTTACACAGAAGTATATGCGTGGAGTTTTATACAGCAAATTAACCTGGATTGTGAACTTTCACTTAAAGCACAATAAAATATTTTAAAAAATCTAAAAGTTCATGCATGTGAAATATTACCAGTACTCCCAAATTATTCTCCAAAAAGGTGTAGCAATGTATATTCCCACCAACCAAACCAAAACACCAAATCAGTTGCCTTCAAGTTAGTTCTACTCATAACAATCTTGTACCACAGAACAGAACTGTCTCATAGGGTTTTCCAAGTAGCAGCTGGCAGACTTGAACTGCCAACCTTTTGGTCAGTAGACAAGCTCTTGACCACTGTGTCACCAAGACTGGCTCCCAACAAAGGTATAACAATTCTTGTTTCTACACCCTTTCATCAACATATGATTTTTTAATTTTACTAACTTATATTTTTCCTGATTTCCAGGAAAATTAAATCTCTATGTGTAAGTAGTCAATTTCATTTCTTACAAAAGGAGTTATCAATATGATTTTAAACACAAAGGTTCAGAGAGGCTAAAACTACAGAGTTACTTAAAGCAGCAGACACGAAAGCTCAGTTTTTAAAACAACTTCTTATCACAGCTAAGCCTTCTGACTGTCTACTGTACTTGCCACTGCCCAGGGGTGAACAAACTACAGCCTGTAAGACAGTCACCTGTTTTTGTTAAGTCAGGTTTCACTGGATCATAGCTGTGCTCATCTGTTCACATATTTTCTATGGCTGCTTTTGCTTTCCAAAGGCAAAGGTGAATACTGGGACCATAACACCTACCAAGACTAAAATATTTCCTACCTGGGTCTAAATAAAAATAATAAATATAAATAAAAATAATAACTCATATTTAACACTTGAAGAAGTTTCCCAGTAGGGATTAATTGTGATTGATCCAACTGACTAAAATGTGACTCATTTTCAAATGAATTATATTCAGGCTAGGTGTGGCATTTGGTATGTACGGCAAGAGCCCAAACCACTCAAATGAACTCAAAAAACATCCCTGTACCTCCGGCTGGAACAGAATTCCAAAGGGTTTCCTCTGAGACAGCTATTCTTCATCTTCCCTGTCTTTTTAATTTCAAGTGACGGTAACAGACAGGCAGATCTGGTTCCTCCTGTCCTTCACATAGCTCCCACCCAAACATCACAATGCTAATATGAAACCACAGCAAGCCCCACAAATGCTGTTGCCAAACCCAGCCAATCAATGCACGCACACACACATGCGCATTAATTGGCTGGGTCTGGCAGCAGCATTTGGGTGTGCGCGCTTACACACACAATATTGCTATGTCTCCTCCCCTTTTCCTTGTAAAGAGAATGCCCACTAGAGAGCTGCTAGAGATTTCTAGCACCTCTAGCCAACTGCTAAGAACTAGGGCCCCAGCCCCTTTAGGAAAAGGAAAGCTGATTGTTCACTCTAGCTCCTATACAAACTTTCAAAGGTCTTGCACATAGAAGTTAGAAATCATTTCTACACGGAATTTTGGGTCATTCCGTTCCTGTACAGTACATGGGGAAGGTGGCATCACCCTCTTTTTATAAATGGTGAAATTGAGGGTCACAAACATTAAGTGACTTGGCTCCTTTTCCTTTCCTTTTCAAAGATCATTTTAGCTAACACAGCTTCATAACTGTGAGCCCACTCCTGACGTTCTCGCCCAAATTTTGACTTTAAATAATGAAAAAAAAAAAGGCTATTATACCCTCTAAGAAAGTTAATTTAGTCTAATTTGAAAAACTAATCATCATGGAAACAACTGCACAATTTGATTAGGCAAGTTCACCTTCTCACAAGAATCTTAAAAATGCTCATACTTTTTGACTAAATAATTCCATTCTCAGCAAAAAAAAAAAAAATAGGAAGCAATCTGAAACACAAGTAAGACTTATGAATCTTAATAAAATTATTTATCGTAATAAAAACCTGGAGAAAAACTAAATATCTAATAGTAAATTATGATACATCCATACAATAAAATGTTATGTAACCATTAAAAATGTTTTAATTAATTTTAATGACATGGGGAAATAGTCATTAAATGCTGAAGTAAAAAAGCAAGATATAAAACTTTATTATGGGATGATCCCAATTTATTTACACACACACACACACACACACACCACACACACACACACACACACACACACACACACACACACACACACACACACACCCGGTACTTATGAGGGTATAACATGTGTCTGTATATATATGGAAACACATCAAATAATGTTAACTTTAGAGCTGTGGAATTATGAATGGCCTTTATGGTCCCCCTTAGAACCTTATTTTTCATGTTTTTTAAACTATACCATAATGGACAAACAGGCAAAAGACATTAATTTCATATCTTTTGACCCAATAATTCACTTGCAGGCATGTATCATGAGAAAATAATTAAAAATATACACAAAACCTTATGCACAAAAATCTTCATGCAAAGATGCACCAGAAACCATTAACAGTGGTTACCTCTGCAGAGTAGGATTGAGGTAAAAGACAAAGTGAAGGGAACTATTTATAGTTTTCTTTTAATTTGGAAAACAAATTCCATTACAGCATTATTTAAATTAGGAAAAAAGACCAAAAGCACTAATAAAATCCTACATGATAAACAATTATGCAGCCATTATATATATTTTACTAACAGTTCTAGCAACATTCTAAATATATGTGAATTCATATAATGGGAAAAATTAGAATATAAAATTGTAGGTAATACGTGATCTTAACAATGCAGAAACAAATATGCATAAATACAAAATACTGGAAGAGAACACACTAAAATGAAAACCCATTTTCTCCAAAAGGTAAGATTATGGGTGATTTTTGTTTTCTTTATACTTTTCTGTATTTTTCATATTTCCTTAAATAAGGGTTTAAAAAATGTTTTGGGTTTATAACCTCCAATCAAAGCCCACCCCTTTTTCGTCCTCCCTCCATGAGATATTTTATCTTCAAAGGATCAGTAGTAGTGAGCAACCCACTAGCAAGAAAATTATGCATAATATATACATCTAAGGAAAATCTTAACTGTTGGGCGATGGAGAACTCAGTTTAAAGGGACAGAGCTCTGACTACTTTCTACCTCATTGCCTTTAGAGTTGCTTTAATAAGTGTAAGTGAAGAATCAAGTACCCAAACAGGAGACACCTGACCAACTTTCTACCCCAAGAATCAGATCCACCCACTTTTAAGCCTAAAATTGAAATCCTTACACTTAAAAGAAGACCCACACTCAAACAACACAAGTTGGGTCATATTATTCCTTACATCAAAAACATTCAGCATCCATAAAAAAAAAAAGAGGAAAAAAAAATCAACAAATGCTCAACAATTACCCTACAGCAATTGTTCAGTGACACTATACATTTTTCATAAGGTGTTAACATTCTCATTTATGCCATTCTCAATGTTTAGTTTCCAGTGATCCAGAATGGAGTGAATAAGAATGTTAACATATTGTGAAAAAGATGTCCAATGTCACTCAACAATTGATGTAGGAATTGTTATACGGGAACCTAATTTACTTTCACAGAAACACAACAAAATATTTTTTTAAGTAACACTTAGCCTTTGAATCCACTGTTTCACATCTAGGAACTTATCTTGCAGAAACAAATACGAATATGTATAAAGGAAACAGTAAGCATTGTGCATTGTTTATTGTAACAAAGTATAAACAACAAAATGTCTACAAATAGAATTAAATGGTCATGGCATATTTAAAAATAGAATTTAGATTTCAAAAAGAGGTAGCCATATAGACAGAGACATGGTAAGAGCTACAGAAGAAGAGGACTGCAGGACAGTGTCAGAGGATGAACTGCTGATCATTCTATCTTTTAGTGCACACTATGTGTTCAGTCCTTTTCCAAAGACAAAAACGAGTTAAATAAAATCATGTAAATGTTAAATGAAAATTACTATTTTTTTAACAAAATATTGACAGACGTCTTGCTTAAAAACCAAACAGAAATAAACCCACTGCCACTGAGTCAGATCTGACTCATAGTAACCCTAGAGATCAAAGCAGAACTGCCCCAGAGTTTCCAAAGAGCGCCTGGTGGATCTGAACTGCTGACCTTTTGGTTAGGAGAAGCAGCACTTAACCCCCTACCACACCAGGGTTTCTGATGTCTTGCTTAGGATTTCCAATAAAGTAAACGACAACTGTCAAATAAATCAAAACAAAAATACTCAACAGCTAACTCCATGCAGAAAAAAATCCAACACTCTTTTAGCATCAGATTTAAGATAATTTCTAGGATCTAGCCCTCAAACTTCCTTTCCAGTTTCATCTTCAGCTCATTCTTCTAAAATATCCTCTAATAATATGATGGGCACTTCCAGGCTCTGTGCTTTTGCCCATGCCGTAATCCTTGCAGAAGCAGTCTGCCACATCTTTCTTCCCCATAGCTGCTTATAACTTCAAACTGCTGACTTTTCCGTTAGCAGTGCACCACTTGAATCACTGCACCATCAGGGCTCCTTCCCAGGGACCTTAATCCAATGCAAAACCAAACCTGTTGCCACCGAGTTGATTTCAACTCAGAACAATCCCACAGACAGCGCTGTGACACTACAGAGTAGAACTGCCCCACAGTTTCCAAGGAGTGCCTCTGAATTGCCAACCTTCTGCTTAACAGCTGTACCACTTAATCACTACGCCACCAGAGTTTCCAGGGACCTTAATAGGTACTAAATAACGCTGTCTGCATGAGGGACAACAAACTGGCCCTAGTCTACCAAATTCCTTCAGTGAGGAAGCCAGTAAAGCCTATACATCAAAGAGGAGAATTTCTCTAAAGTCACACACTGTGTAAAAAGGGCGAGCAGAAAATGCCATGACAGGCCTTCCTTTAAGGGGCACCGGCAAGCTGTATTTACACAATTCTAATTAAAATTAAAGGGTAATGAAGGAAGAAGGAAGAAAGAAAGTGGGGTTAAGAAGTGTAGATTCTACAATTCTCTGGAGCCCAAATCTCCCAGTGTGCTGCCTAGCAAGCTCACTAAGCACCATCTGTTTTCCTTGGGGTCATCTGTAGGATCTAAGTATGAAAAAGCTGATTTTGTCTCTAGCAACCAACTCTGCTCTCGGACATTCATTAACTTCTAATTGCGGTTACTTGGGTTTTTTTTCCTAAATGAATCCCAATGGACCAATCATTTAAGAGAATCCCTTTACTAAAGGCTTGAAATTAACAGCAGCAGGATGGGAAGTACAGAGTGGAAGGGACGAGTATGCTGCCACCGGGCTGAGAAAGCAGATGGAGCTGCACAGAGGTCTGTGTGTGGGGTTTGATGTGGCAAATTGACTTCGTTTATGCATTTTCACGTAAGCTTAATGAAACATAATTTAAAAAAAACACAACAGCAGGGAACAAAGTTTCCAACTCCTCTAAATTACAATCCAAAGCCGTTCTATTTTGATGGCATTCACACACACACACAAGACACACATGCGTGAGCACTCCCTTCAAACAATAGGTCCTACCCGGCAATGACTTCTCGCAAGACCAGCATGTCCTGTGATCGAGTTTTAAATTAAATAGCTACTTCATATTTGATCACCCTGCTGTGACAAGTAGAAAGTAAAGCCACTAAAATCTAGGAGGCCAAGAGAAAATTCCACTCCACCCTCAACTCAAGAGTCAGCAGCTGAGAACAAATGGACACTTCCCTACTCCAACCTCCTTAAGCTTACCTAATTTCAGATCTAGAACAATCTTTATTTCTTAACTCTTTCAATATAAAAATGAGGCCTAGATTAAGAAAGAAAACTTCAAACGATCACACAGCGACTTAGCAACAGAGCCTTTTAGCCAGGCTGCCTGACATCTCACTTTAAGAGGTATCAACTAAACCACCATTTCTAAGAACAGATGCCAAGATACTGTAACTGGTCTAACTGAAATGCGCTCAAGCAGCCCACCTCCTCTGCCCCTACCACCACCAGGCTCTCACCCACCGCACGACTGCTAACCAAAAAACAAAAAAAATCAACTTAATACAGTAAGCGTCACGAAAGCCAGAACCTCTGGAAGGCGGACATCTGTCAGAGATGGAAAGCGCAAATATTTGCCACCCAAGTGGCAAGACAGCACTCAGTCAAAGGTGGAAAATCTGCAATACCTGGAAAAACAAGGAAGTCCCGTCGATTTCCAGCTCTTGCAGGTTTCACAAGATACCATTTCTCCTACAAAAGATTGGAGCTACCAAGCCACCTGCTTCAGCTGTACCTTGTGGGAAACTGAGAGCTGTGCTGCTGAGCAATGGCTGCCACAGCCTGCGGAACCACTGGTGGTGGATATTCTGGAGACAGAACTGCAAGAGCTCCTCAGATACCATTTTCTGTGGCAACATATTCTAATCCTTTTTGGCCTTCAACATCTCTGTGATTCTGGCCTACCATGAGAAAGGCTAATTTCTCCGCTATCTAGTTACCTTAAATGCACTTGGCTGCTAACTGAAAGGTTGGAGATTCAAGTCTACCCAGAGTTGCCTTGGAAGAAAGTCCTGGTAACCTACCTGCGTAAAACAGCCACGAGCCCTGTTTTACCCTGACACACACGGAGTCACCAGGAGCCTGAGCCAACTCCATGGCAAGTGGGTTTTCTTTTGTTTTTTTACTGGTTTATTATTTACCTTGACCTAGAAGCAAACATATGCATAGTAAATATAAAGGAAAATTATTCCTTTACTACCAAACATTTCCAATCTTATTAAATCAAATGACAATTATAATCAAAATAGTTTCCTAAGAGCTGAAATAGCTTCCTAAGAAGCTATTTACTTATTCCAACAATTTACCATTGCTAAATATATTTATGCCATATTCCTTTGGGGATTGCCTTTAAAGTCTATTACAAATAAGACACACACAAAAATTAGGTCTTGCTTTTATATTCATATCTCATTCTTCATCCAATAAGGTATTGCCTTGCTTTATGCTGCGGCTCACACTATATTCTGGCTGTTTCCAAAATTTGAATTCATCAAGCAAGTGTAAAATTTGCTACCACTAAAGATCCTTACAAAGTTGGCTCAGAAGCCTAAAATGTTCCAAGCACGGTCAGCATCACCAGAATAAATGTAAAAGCTGAGAAGACAATTACTTCCAGAAGGACAAACTTCATATGGATATAAAATAGCTGTCACATAATATCTGTCTTAAAAATAAACTGTTCCTTCACTTTACAATCACATTATGACATAAGTTCTGGCATTGGAAGAAATCATTAAGATCAGGTACTAATCCAAACTGTTCATTATTACATATGAGAAAACTCCAACCCATTGTTGTTAGGTGCAATCAAGTTGGTTCCGACTCATAGTGACCCGGTGAATAACAGAACAAAACACTGCTCGGTCGTGCATCATGTCCACAATCATTTTTATGCTTAAGGCCTTTGTTGGGGCCACTGTGTCAATCCATCTCGTCGAGGGTCTTCCTCTTTTTCATAGGTCCTCCTCTTTACCAAGCATGATGTCCTTCTTGAGGGACTGATCCTTCCTGACAACATGTCCAAAGTATGTAAAATGCAATCTTGTCATCTTTGCTTCCGAGGAACCTAATCCAACCCATTAAGATTAGGCATTTTTTTCCTGGTCACACTGCTGTTCAGCAACTAGGAACCCAATCACCCTGAATCCCAGCACAATATGCAAACATATACTTATCCATATATCACCCTCCATCCTTGCTCCTCACTTCCATCTATCATTCCCTTATCAAAAACGAAGGAGGCAACTCAGGACACTAAAGTACACAAACCATGGTTCTGAAACCCAGTAGCTGAGAAAGGAAAGCTTGCAACCAGAATCTCTCTAGCTGACACCCCTATGGGATGACTCCCTGCTGAGTGTCTGATTCACAAAAGTTCTGGATAATCTACATCATGACAGGGGCCAGCAAAAACCTCTGGATACCCACCCCATAATGAAATAATGTATTTTTTAAACGTGTCGCTGGCTTGGCTGCCCAACTCTGGCAGTAATCAAGCCAGCTTAAAACCCTATTTACTTCAGGTAGCAGAAAGGTTACATTGAAGAATTGAGATCAGGAGTGAAAAAGAAAGCAAGATCTCCTGCTCAGAAAAAAGAGCAGACCTATGACAAAGCTGAGAGACAGCAGAAACCATCTGGACTTACCTCCTGGTGGGCAGCCTCTCTGGGCTTGGACAAGATGATCTCCAGCACTCTAGCCTGAAATTGGCATCTACCCAGGGAAGGGCCAAAGGGATAGAAATACCTGTTTACTCCACCGTCCTACCCACTGCTGGTCAGCTCAGCTTCACACCATCCCGGACAGCCCCAGATTTCTGAAAATCAGACAGCCACCAGAAGGGAAGCCACGCAGCCCAGGTCAACAGAATGAGTCAGTGGCGGAGCAGGAAGAGTCACGGGGGCAGAAATTCTGACATCCTGTAGCAAGACTGCCAAACCACACCCCTACTTGGTCAGCACTGAGAAAGCCTTGCCCTGTTAGGATTCCAGTGTCCAAACCAGGAAAGGTCCTCTCTCAGGAGACTCCGTAACACCCTCACTTCCAAGTGTCTCTATCCTGCTCAAAAAACTCCACGATTGTCTTCTGCCTAAAGCATCGTATCTAAATTCTTTGGCTTAACTTTCCAAGTCCTCCATTATATGGCTTCAGTTATTTTTTCACCCTAATTTCCCACTTTTCCATAGTGTACAGTCTGAACTAACCAAGCCGGTCTTCCTACTTCTCTCTGCATGAGCCAAGCCACTCTTTTTCCTATGTAGTCAGTTATCCAGCAGTGGTAAATTTAAACACCAGGAGTCAAGTAGGTAACAGAAGTGAACAACACCCTAGTGGTGCCTACAGCAGTACTAGGAAGCATTTCCTCACCTGGAGAAATTCAAATATTCTAATGCAAATATTTATGCAATATTTCATTATGTATGTCACAATCAACTTTCAAAAGTCATTCATACTCTTTTTCAGAAGTGAGGAAACTTCTTTAGGTTAAGCAGCAGGCAAATGGCCAGACAGTCTCCAGCCCTGCCAGAGCCACAGCAAGAACTCCAGCACAAATTTTGTGATAGGTACAGGGCTTAACTCTGAACCGTGATGAGCTGCTAACCCAAAGGTTGGGGGCTGGAACCCACATACTGGCTCTGTGGAAGAAAGGCCTGGTGATTTGCTTCCATAAAGATTACGGGCAAGAAAACCCTATGGAGCAGTTCTGTTCTGTAACACATGGACTCACCGTGAGTTGGAATTGACAGAAAACATTTTTGGTTTTTTGGTAAACTCAGAAGAAATTCACTTTTCATGATATGCAACCTCAATCCCAAACCACTGCTGTTGTGTTCATCTTGATTTACAAAAACCTCAGAGGGTTTCTGAGCTATAATCTCTATGGAAACAGAATGACACATCTTTCTCCCACAGAGCCACCGGGTTTTGAACTGCCAACCTTTCAGCTACCATTCAATCACTTTAACCACTGTGCCACCATGGCTCCTTGCAACCCCAACAGTAGGGCAGAAACGTCAACTCCTTGGTTATCTACTAACCATTCCCCAACTGCCTTAAATTCTGTCTATCTTCTAAATTTTGTTTTCCTACCAGTCTTTCCTATTTATTTCCTCTCAATTCCTGTGGTGCTTATAGATTAGACAACACAATCAAGGACTGAATTATACTACACTGCTTTTGCAAAACTGGATACTTTTTCCTCCATGTGTCTTAGTGTTAGCATGACAAATCAAACTCCTGTGCCAACCTAGTTTTCCTGCACAAAAGGTCAAAGCTGAATCTAATCAAGAGGAAATAATCATACAAATAAAAATTAAGAAACTTCCAGCAAAACTAACCTGAATTCTTCAAAACTGTCAATGCTGGGGAAGACGAAAGGCCATTCAAGATTAAGAGATTAAAGAACTATTCTAGATTAAAGAATAATAAAGACACGACAAAATCATGATGACCAAATGTATGCATGATCCTTCACTGGATCCTGAACCCAAAAGAAAAAAAAATTATAAAAAACATTACTGACAAAATTTGAATAATACACTCACTCCTCACTTACCAGCGGACTCATTATCCAACATTTCTCATTTCAAACAGTAAACAAAATCTACTACCCAACTCTTTGACTGTCTGACAATTAAGTTTGCAAACTCAGCCTAGAAAAAGTGCTACATACCTCACTGCTAAATATTACTATGGTCACCTTCAAAGTACTGCCCTCGGGAAGCTATACACCAATGCCAGTGTCTAGTCCACCCTTCAAAGCAATTTTAGAACTCTTTTTCTGGACTGGCTATCAGAGCTATCTCGAATGTCCTCAAAATGTCTTCCTTTATCTTTCCGACTCGACAGCACTTGGCTGGCTGGCTTGGCTTTATCTTTGGGTAGCAAAAAAGTCACTGGGGGCCAGATCAGGCAAGTAGGGAGGGTATTCCAGTACAGTTGTTTGTTTACTGGCTAAAAAATCCCTCACAGACAACTATATAATTAAGTTTGCAAACCTGTCACTGGGCCACCATGTACAATGGCCATTCCAGAAGGAGTTTCAAAACTGCTTTGAAGGGTGGACTAGGTGCTAGCATTGGTGCATAGCTTCACAAGGGGAGTACTTCAAAGGTGACCACCATAGTGATATCCAGCAATGAAGTACACAGCACTTAGAACAATTAAGTTAGTTGACTTAATTGTTGGACCTTCTATACCCGGCAGTAACAAATGCTAAGTGTGAACCAGAGTAATACTGGCTATGATGGTTTAAGTTATGTGTCAGCTTGGCTGGCCATGACTCTCTGTTGTTTGGTAGCTATCTAATTATGTAATTTGGCTGTTGTGCGATGATGCAGTCATCCTCCATTTTTGTGTAACACTTATTTCTGCATAATAACCTGGTCTTGGGAACCCTGCCATGTTGGTAAGTGAGGAGTCAGTGTACTGTACAGAATCGGTGTTAAATTTTCTAAGTGCTTCGACTATATTGTGCTTACATAGAAAATATCCTGATTTTAAAGCCACCTGGTAGCATAGTCATTAGGTGCTTGGCTACTAACTGACAGGCTTGTGGTTTTTTTTTTTTATTAAGACTGAGTGAAAATGTACATTCCCATATAAATTTACATGCACACCTATATGCAGCTTCCACTGCTCTCCCTGCCTGGTGACAGCACACTATTCCTCTCTGCTCCATACATGTCTCATCCTCCCAAGTCTCCTTTCCCCTCCTCTCCACCCACTCTCCTCCCTCCAGCCAGAGGTCAGCAGGATGATATCCTATAGATGCACAGAACCATAAAGTGCATCCAATACATGGTCACTCTGCATCGCCAAGTCCAATCCATTCGTGTCCGAAGAGTGGACCTTCATTAAGATTTATGGGCAAGGGCAGCTTCAGGGCCAGAGGCCACGCTCCCAGGGGAACGCTGAAGCCACTGGACCATCAATTGTGGTCTTTTAGTGGAGATCTCAGGGTACACCCCTCTTTATTCTTGTGTTGCCAGTGAGACTCAATTTAGTGAGCTCCATCAAAGGCTTGTGGTTTGAACCTACCAGCTACTCCATGAGAGAAAGATGTGGCAGTCTGCTTCTGTAAAGGTTTGCACCCTTGGAAGCCCTATGGTGCAGTTCTACTCTGTCTTACAGGGTTGCTATGAGTACAATCAACTCCATGGCAATTGTTTTTAAGAGATGCTGGCTGAAGCACTTAGGGATAAAGTAATATGATAGGCATATCTAACAGTCAAAATGTTCAGAAAATAAAGGATACAGATTAATTGTGGCAAAACATTACCAATTAGTAAATGCCAGTGAAAAGTATTTGAGTATCTGTTACATTATTCAAGCAATTGCCGTAGGTCTGGACAGGTCTAGTCGTGCAAGGAGTTTGAGTCTGACAACTAACATATGGGTTGGTGTTTTGAACGCACCCAGTGGTTCCACAGAAGAAAGGACTGGTGATCTCCTTCTGAAACATTACAGCCAACAAAACTTTATGGAGCAGTTCCACTCTGCCATGAGCTGTAATTGACTTGACAGCAACAGGTCTGGGATTTTTGTTTCTACTCTACAGGTCTGAAATTTTTCAAAACAAAAATTAGTAAGAGGGAAATCCTATATACTTTTCCATATATTTTGCTCCGTGAGAGATGTAATACATATTCATTAATCATCTGCTGACTGCCTAAGGAAACTGGAGTTGACATCAACAACCAGATCCACCTAGCTGCAGTTCATGAGGGGGTACCATGGGGAACTCACAGCAAAAAAGGTTACCCCCAAAACTCACATCTCCTCACCAAGAAATACTGAATGGTAGAGAAATCAACCCCTCACTGAGGCCATCATGAAAGGGTGTCTACTCAGAAAATGCTCATTCACAAGGCAGAATGCAGCTGACAGGACCAAGGACTGAGATCACATTAAACCCACCTCGCCACCAAAAAACCCAAAACTCACCAGTTTAGAGTCGACACAGGTAGAAGGCATGCAGATAGCCAAATAATACACCTGAAAGATGTAGTCATTACTCCTCCCCAGATAAATCAGTCCTCAGCTTCAACAAGGCAGAAGAAATGTGCAACGCTGAATCACTGGTATTTCCTGCACTGGCTTCAAAGAAATCAGCCCTTAAACAGGATATAAAGGGCAGGCAACACAGCTACCAACAGAGGCTTCAACCTGGGAGCACAGCGTGCAGCAATGCTCTCACTCCCCTGTACAATCATCAGATCATTTTATTTCTGCCAAGTGGCCCTTTATTACGGTGACTGACTGCTTAAGGGACAACCCTTAGCCTTGGCTCTCTCCTCTCTTCAAAGACAGCTAACACTTCCATTTCCACACAGCCCCTAACCTAACTTATCTAAAGGGAGTCAAGACTATCCCCCCATACCTCCATTACCTGGAATAAGATCTTAAGACACAGAGCTAGCTTCTCAAACCTATCACGCTTAACACTTTTACCAAAGACTTTGAATAAAAACATATAAGACCTGCTTATCAAACTTTGGAATCATTAACTATAAAGGATAGAGAATACAATAAGATAGGTGCTGGATTCAAAAAGATCTCAACAGATTTGATACTATCAAAAAAAAAGAAACCTTAACAGGAATAAATGTCTTAAAGGCCTGCATTTAGCATAAAAGACACAACCAAATAAATTCAGGATGGGAGAGACTTAATACAGCAGTTCATGTTAAAAAGCTGCTTTAAAAAAGAAAAGCTGCCTATGGTTGGAAGTGGAGAGACTGCTACTAAACGCACTCGCAGTGAACATGAATCCGACAGAGCTACTCAAACATCAATAGCAGGTTGCACTAGTAGAAGACTATTTGCTCCACCTTTGAAGAGCAAAGTCAGAGTATACACACAGAAAGAATGTCAACAGAGAAATACCTGATAACCTGGAATCATCTGAAGGACATTATGCTGAGTGAAATTAGCAAGACACAAAAGGACAAATACTATATGAGACCATTATTAAAAGCATGCAACAAAACACTTAAGCACAGAAGATACCAATCTTTGATGGTTACAAGGGTGGGGAGTGACGGAGAGAGATTTCCACAAATTAGATAGTGGCTAGGATCAGGGTTGGGTGTGACAGCACGCACTAGAAAAGAGATACCTACAATTGGACTACATCAAAACTACACTGTTCCCTAAATGCAGTCCAACTCTTTGGAAGGACAAAGTAATAAGGTTGGGGATCAGGGGGCCCTACTTTCAGAGGACATTCAAACTAAATGGCATGCCCATGCTTTTTTTCCTTTTCTCTAAAGAAAATGTTTTGCATACCACTTAGACCAGTGTCATCTGGGGTCTTCAAAGCTAGCAAGCCACCATTTAAGTAACATCAATTGGCCCCAATTCACTTGGACCACAGGTGAACAGAGGACATCTAGGACAGGAAGAAAATATAAGCCAACCAAATGGAAAGGGCAATGTGAGCCATTCTGCATCAGCATGGAGCAAGAACTAGATGGTGCCCAGCCATCATCAATGACTGCCCAGATGGGATGCATAGTATGGAGCCCCTTACATAAGGGTGAAAGATTAGAGGGCAGAACTAGAACTCTACTGCAATACCATACTTGATAGTCTGTCAGTCTGCAGGGTCCTCTGGGAACATGGCCCCAGACTCTATAACTCCAAACCGCATCCAGCACTGAAGCCAGCTCTCCAAAGACTGAACTGGACTACACGCAATATGGAGTGAGAGTGGCAACAAACAAACTTCTGGACTTACATTTGTACACGGAACTGTCTGAGACATTCATTGCTGGAAGTAAGATGACAGGCTGAGGAGGGGCAGATCATGGTGAACCGGACACAGGTAGTTCTGGATGAAAGAGGTGAGCATGCTGTCACAGGGCAGGGGGGAGGGACCGGAGAGCAGTTAGAGCAGAATTGTGGTCAAAGTTTCAGATGTTATATGGCAAAATGATATGGATTGTAAACTTGTACTTACAACAATAAATTTTTTTTTTTTTAAAAAAAAGAGTGGCAACAACTGGAGAGAAGATTCTAGAAATTACGTCATGTCAAATGTGGGGGAAGAACTGCCGATGTGTAGCCGGGGAGAACATGAAACCTTTTTTCACACAGATGAGGGGAAAGATTTGTGTCCCCAGAAAGACAAAACCAGAACTAATAGGTGAAAGTTATTAAAAAGTAGACATTAGCTCAATACAGGGAAGAACTTTCAGCATAACTTAACAGTTAAGAATGTGAGACATGGAATCCAGACTGTTTGGATTAGAACATCAACTCCACCACTTTGGGCAAATTACATAACCTCTACATGCCTCTCCTTGCCTATAAAAGGAAATATATAACGCCCTATAAGGGAATTATATGTATACATACCCCTCAAAAACCCACTGCCATGGAGTGAGTTCCGACTTACAGCGACCCTTAAGGTCAGAGGAGAACCACCCCACAGAGTTTCCAAGGAGCGCCCAATGGATTTGAACTGCTGATCTTTTGGTGAGCGGACATAGCACTTAACCACCACACCACCAGGGTTTCCCATATATGTATGTAATTACATATATCATGTATGATTATATATATGCTATTACATATACAATATAATTGTATAAATTATCTTATACAACAATAACATTAATATTGTTGTTACACAAAGTATATGCCGAAAAAAGGTTAGCTATTGCTATGGCTATCAATATAATAGACCAAGTAACCTGAAAATCTTCCTACTAAATACACCTGGAAATGCACTGCAAAATATAACAATAAACATCTTTTCAGATTGTGCCAGTTACTGAGTTATTCTCTTCATGTTGTCATAGTTTCACACCTACACTGTTACGCTCTGCTTTGTGATGCTGGGGCTTAGACCCCACCAACTTCATTTTACCTTTGCCAGCTGGTTCCTTGTTAGATTCTCTCAACAGGGGAGCTACAGAAAAAAATGGAAGGCAGAAAGGTCTGTCTACAAGGGACTTGCTCCCTCCTGGAGCTTGCTGCGGTTGCTCCCAGCTTCTATCTAATCTGCAAGAACCAGCCTCACTGTGCTCCCTCAGAGGTACTAAGCACCAGCTGGGCAGGGCTCAAGTGAACCTGGCCCCTCCAGGCCCCTCCTCTGAGATCCTGAGAAACCAGCAGCATCCTGGCAACACCCTCTCCTCAGAGAATCTGGGTGCAGCTCCTACAGATTCCTCTGGACTTCTGCGTTCTGATACCCTCAACCTCCTCCTTCCTTTGTTTCTCAATCTTAGATGAGGTAGCTGCTTAATGCAGTTATAACATCAAAGTTAAAGATTCCCTTCTTTGCCTTTTTAACTCTCCAACAAGGGCTTAAATTAATTCCCTTTACTGAGCTCATTCTATTAAAACAACTAGTGTGTGCTTTTGCTTCACGAAATGGATCCTAGCCAACTCATAGATAAACTGAGATCACAAGAAAGGAAGGGAAATTCCAGGAACCAGAAACAAAGAAGTTGAAAACTGGAGCAGTTAGCTGATGATGGCACAGCTGTCCTAACATAATAAGGAATAGATGACACCCTCATAGGTCCAGGAGGGAGATCTGGGGCCCGCAAAAGGCAAATGAAAATCATGTACAGAGGCTGAGGATCTCTGGGTAATACCCAGTGAAAAGACAGAAGTGAAAAAAGATATCTGTCCAAAAGGACATAGAGAAATCTGCTTTGATTACCTACTGAAGTGGGAGGAAAAATATTCTAGAACTGCAAAGTCATAAATGTGTAAAACAAGTGGGCCTGGAGTACAAATTTATATAAGCCTGCAGTCTAGAACTCCACAAGTAGAGAAAATTTATATACATTTTGGTCCAAGGTTGGAATAGACATATGTGCAGCAGAAGCTATATAACTGAAATAAACAGCTGTCATCAGGGGGAAAAAAAAGCAAATTTAAACCACAATGAGATACTTCTATAATACTGCAAGAAAAACTACAATTTACAAGATTGACAATACCAAGTGTTGGCAGTGGAGCAACTGGAACGCTCATACATTGCTAGTGGGAACATAAATGGTACAACCACACTGAAAAACTGTTTGTCAGTCTCTGTAAAGAAACATATATTCCACTCAAAGCTGTGTACATGAATGTTCATGGCAGCTTTATTTACAATAGTCAAAAACTGGAAACAACCCAAGTGTCCATCAATAGGTAAATAGATAAACAAAATAAAACAGAGAGACAGACTGTAAAGACACATGAGGAAACTTTGGGGGTACTGGATACGCTCTGTATCTTGATGGTAGCAGCAGTATGTAGCTGTACATATCTGTCAAAGCTCCATAAATAAAGTTTTTTTGTATATAAGTTATAATTGAAAAGAGCTGATTAGAAAAAAAAGGCACTCTATGGAAAAATGATCTCAACCCAGGTCACATAGGATTACCATAGATGATGCTCTTCTGAACACAAGCTCAAAATCATAAAATACTTATGGAAACAGTTCATCAGGAGCAAGAGTCAGCTACAACAAATAAAAGGATTATACCCATAAAACTTCAGAAAACTGAACAATGTGAAGAGACTATAAATTTACTTAAAATTACAGAGGAATGAATTGAAAACATGAGACAAAAACAGGATTCCATGAAAAACAGGTAGATTTCAAAATGAATACAAGAGCAATTCTAGAAAGTAAAAAGATAGCTAATAAAAATTAAAACTCAAAAAGCAAATTAGACCTGAAGAGTAAATTAATGTACTAGGAAACATACCTAAATACCCAGAAGATAACAGAGATGGATATTATGAAATAAAGAGTAAGAGCTGCGGCAGACAAAATGAGATGGTCCAAATAAGTTAAACACAAAAAGTTGTAGAAGCACTACTTAAAGAGGGAACTTTTACAAAATTGACGAAAGACATGAAATCTCAGATTGAGAAATCACTATATGCCCCCAATAGCATAAATAAAATTAAGTCCCCACCATGTAATCAAACTGCAGAACACAAATGACAAAAGAGGATTTTAATGGTAATATGAAACACAGATAGTTATAATGAAATAATAATTAAATTGCAAGCATATTTTCAAGAACAACAACCAAAAGCCAGAATTTCAGTGAAATACTTTCAAAGTGCTGAAACAAAATAGTTGATGCCTAGTACCCAGGTAAACTACCAATCAACTGTGAAGATGATAAAACACAGTATTTACTTCTAATAGATCCCTGCTGAAAAACGACTAAAGGATGTATTAATCTGACATCAAAAGAAGGAATAAAGTGCAACAAGGAACGCCGAAAAAAAAACAATCAAGAAATACATATGAATAAAACTAAATTACTAACAGCACAAAACAATAATTATTAATTAGAACTGTTCAGCACTGAGGTGGACTGGAGTGGCCCTCTTATTCTTGGAAGGGTTCACTTTGAGCCTGGGCAATACTTTTTGGTAAAAGATTGAATTATATGACCCCCAATTTATCTTCTGACCTTAGGGTTTTATCAGTCATGCAGAGGCATCAAAACATTCCCTGATCAGCTAAGTTCAGCCACTGAAGCAGGACTTTGCCCTGATCCAAAAAGTTCTAGAACTCTATCTTGGTTCAAGGCATTCTTTCCACCCCCTGTTCCATAAATAAAAAATAACATTCTAAATAGAAATGTTTGTATGAGTTCTCGGACAAATTTTCCAGTTTGGGGGGAGTACAGCTTTTAGCTTTGGATTAAGACTCAGGCATTACAATTAATTATCATTTGCTTGAACTTGGGCCAAATGATGAGTGCTTCAGGAATAAAAAAATATGCGTTCCTCTCAAAGAAGGAAACCCCACACAGGCAGAGAAAGGGAAAGAACACATGTAGCACACTGAAAGCTATCTTATTCAATCTGAATGTTCCCCCACATTCTTCATGTATTTACAGCAGTCAAGATTTCCACAATGTAGACAGCCCCAACTCACTTCCTATCCAAGAGTTCTGCCCATCTAGGGGCACATTTGACAGTCCAGAGCTTTCAGTACAGGCAACAGAAGAGAAAGAAGCATGGAGTTAAAAAAAAAAAAAAAGCTAGTAAGCAATATTACGTTTTCAGGAGATAGCTGTCACTCCAAGCAAGAAAACAGCTTAGTACTAAGGCTCAAAAGCTATCAAATGAAGAAGTGAAAACCAGGCAGGCCCCTATCACCTTCAGCCCACTGAAGCTCTGTGATTTCAAAGCATACATGAAAAGATCACGACATATCTCAGATCTTGAGTACGTATCAAGATACAGGGACAAAAAATACTGTTTCTGATTACCTAGGAGGGCAGACAAACATGCAAAGAGACTTAAAAGAGTACCAGATGACAAGTGGTAGGTATCTCATGGGTAAGCAAAAACGGAAGCCCACAAGAGGCAGTATCAAACCAGGTGATGTTCTTTCTCACCCTAAGCCTTCGGAGTCACACCCCTTATTTCACACTTTATCTATTTTGACCGCACAACTACCCCAGCAAACAGGTGAAGCAGGTAAAATCACTGTTTACACATTTAAAATGTGAGGCCCAAAACAAGTGTCTGGTCGAAGACAACCCCAATCTTACAGAGCCTTCCAACCATTCCCATATAAGCACAACCTTCAAAAACCCTAAGTATAACCAAACACGCACCAGCTATGTGACTTTGGTCAAGTTAAATATTATAAACCTCAACTACGCTACCTGTAAAACAAGAGCAATAAAGCATAATTAAGGTCGTTAGGAAGATTAAAAACATGATCCATACAAAGGGTGTAACACAGAGCCTGAAATGTAGCTTGTGCTCAAAACATGTTAGCAGAGACAGCTGCTTCCACTACTACCACTATTGTTAACAATAGGCGAAGACTTCCATGACAGGACTCCTCAGTTAAAAACCTTTCAAGAATCTGCACCACCAGCTCAGACACAATTTACAAATATAGTCCCAAACAGACCCTCCCTCTTAGGCACCTCGGCCTTCTTCCTGTCGGACACGCCCCTTTCCCCACGAACCTTACCACCAATTGCTTCTCCCCTCTCAGGCTCGGTCACGAAGGAGGCCTCTGGCTCACACAGGCCTCTTGAGCACCCCCTTTAGGCCTGGGCATCCCTGCGGGAGCCCAGGCTGGACATCAGCAGCGGGCCCGCGCCGGTTACCTGGCCGCGAGCTCCGGCTCAGCCTCGCACTTTCCCGGATTGCCAAATCGCCGTGGGCTCGCGCCAGCACCGTGAGCGCAAGGTTAGTTTAAACTATGGCCCCGCCCCATTCGCGACGCCCTCTGATTGGCCCCCGTCAGTTTTTGTCACACGCTAGGGCGCGCTTGAGGACCCTGGAAAAGGAAGTGTGTCGAGGGCCTCTGGGAAGTGGTAGGGGTGTCACTACTTCCGGATCACGGCCTGCTCTTGAGGGCAAAGGCAACTACGATTCCCAGCACCCCAACGGGATCCAGGGAGAACTACAGATCCCGGTAGGCATCGCGGCAGCGCTTACGGCGCTTGGCCAGGACATCAGAGGCAAGGTTAGCTACTGTCGAGGTGCGCTGAGTAACGCCGGGACTGGAGGGGAAGCGACAGTGGGTGAGTTGGGAGGGAAAATAGGAAAACTGTTGGAGGGATCAAGAGCTGTATGAAAGGGGAAGGGGCTACCATAGAGAGGATAAGAACATTTCTCTTCGGGGACCTGAGAGCCATCCCCCTCCCTCCCCTTTTACTGTGACCGAGACACCACCCACATTTGGGATGAACGGGCGGAGGAAGGCGGTGATATACGTACCCACACAGATTTTGAGTTGCCCTAAGAACCTCTCCCATCACAAACATGGGGCCCATCATACGGATGCCTCAAATTCCTGAGGAACTGAGACCCTCTTCAAGGGAGGAGGGATAGCATTAGAGTAATTTACAGTCGTTAATTCTGGAGATGCAGGTCACTTTATGGGGCTGGAAGTGTCCTCCTCTATCTTCCAGGCAGGTAGACCCCAGGGAAGAGAGTCAGTGGGAACCTCCCACACACATTCATTAAAGGGCTGTGCCCCCAAATTAGTCAGTCTCCTACACCTCTGCAGTAGATAGAGTCTCGGAGTTCTACCGTGTCAATCCTTTTATAGTCCCCATAACATATTTATTACCCTTGGTAACGTAACACAGATCTTTCATATCCGGTCCCTCTTTTGATACTTGTAACAATTCTGTAAATCAGAGATATTTATCCCAATTCCACAGATTGGAAAACTGACTCCTGAAAAGGGGTTGTGACTTGCTCAAGGTCATACATCAAGTCAGTGACAAAACTGGGACCAGAGCAGGTTCTACAACTTGCAGCCAAGTCTTCAGCCATAGCCTACTACCTTGTTGTTAGGTGCCGTTGAGTCAGTTCCAACTCGCAGCAACCTTATGCACAAGAGAACAAAATACTGCCCAGTCCTGCATCATGTGCACAATTGTTTTTATGCTTAAGCCCATTTCTGCAGCCACTGTGTCAGTCTATCTTGTTGGGTCGTCTTCTTTTTCGCTGACCCGCTACTTTACCAAGCATGATGTCCTCCAAGGACTGAACCCTCCTGACAACATGTCCAGAGATGCAGTCTTGGACATGTCTGTGTGAGACACAGTGTTGCCGTGCTTGCTTCCAAGGTACACTTCAGTTGTACTTCTTTCAGAACAGATCTGTTTGTTCTTTTGGCAGTTTGTAGTACGTTCAATAATCAATTCCAACACCACGATTCCATGGCATCAATTCTTCTGTCTTCCTTATTCATATTGTCCAGCTTTCACATGCATATGATGCAGTTGAAAATATCGTGGCCTGAATCAGGTATACCTTAGTCTTGAAGGTGACATCTTTACTTGTCAACACTTTAAAGAGGTCTTTGCAGCAGACTTTACCAATTTAGTGCATCTTTTGATTTCCTGACTGTTACTTCCATGGGTGTTGACTGTGGAACCAAATAAAATGAAATCCTTGACAACCTCAGTCCTTTCTCCATTTATGATGATGTGGCTTACTGATCCAGTTGTGAGAATTTTTGTTTTTTAATGTTGAGGTGCAATCCATACCTAAGGCTGTGATCTTTGATCTTCATCAGTGTTTCAAATCTTCTTCACTTCCAGCAAGCAAGGTTGTATCATGTGCATAACGCAAGTTGTTAATGAGTCTTCCTCGAATCCTGATGCCTCATTCTTCTTCATATAGTCCAGCTTCTCAGATTACTTGCTTGGCATACAGACTGAATAGGTATGGTGAAAGGATACAACCCAGACGCACACGTTTCCTGACTTTAAACCATGCACTATCCCATTGTTCTGTACATACAACTGCTGCTTGATCTATGTACAGATTCCTCATGAGCACAATTAAGTGTTCTGGAATTCCCATTTTCCACAGTGTTACCCATAATTTATTATGATCCATATAGTCAAATGCCTTTGCATAGCCAATAAAACACAGGTAAGCATCTTTCTGGTTTTCTGTTCTTTCAACCAAGATCCATCTGACTTCAACAATGACATCCCTAGTTCCACATCCTCTTCTGGATTCCAGCTTTAATTTCTACTGGTTCCTTATCAATATACTATTATAGTCACTTTTGAATGATCTTGAGCAAAATTTTACTTGCATGTGACAATGATACTGTTCAATAATTTCCACATTTGGTTGAATCACCTTTCTTGGGAGTAGGCATAAACATGGGTCTTTTCCAGTCAGTTGGCCAGGTAGCTGTCTTCCAAATTTCTTGGCATAGAAGAGTGAACACTTCAGCGCTACATCTGTTTTGTGGAAACATCTCAGTTGATATTCCAGCAATTCCTGGAGGCTTGTTTTTTGCCAATGCCTTCAATTCTGCTTTTACTTTTTCCTTCAGTACCATCAGTTCCTAATCATATGCTGTCTCTTGAAATGATGTAATGTCAACCAGTACCTTCTGGTCTAATGACTTTGTATTCCTACCCATTTCTTTTGATGATTCCTATGTCTTTTAATATTTTCCCTATAGACTCCTTCACTGTGGCAGCTCAAGGCTTGAGTTTTTTCTTCAGTTCTTTCAGCTTGAGAAATGCAGAGCATATTCTTCCCTTTTGGTTTTCTATCTCCAGTACTTTGCACATGTCATAATATTTTACTTTGTCTTTTCTAGCCACCCATTGAAATCTTCTGTTCACTCCTTTTACTTCAGAATCATCTCTTCCTTTTGCTTTAGCTACTCTTTGTTCAAGAGCAAGTTTCAGAGTCTCTTCTGACATAAAATTTGATCTTTTTTTTCCTGTCTTTTTATTAACCTCTTGATTTTTTTCATGGATGATGTCTTTGCTGTTATTCCACAGCTCATCTGGGCTTCAGTCATTAGTGTTCAGTGCATCAGATCTATTCTTGAGATGGTCTGTAAACTCAGGTGGTATATACTCAAGTTTGTACCTTGGCTGTTGTGGACTTATTCTAATTTTCTTCAGTTTCAGTTTGAACTTGCATATGAGCAATTGATGGTGTGTGCTGCAGTCAGCACTTGCTCTTGTTCTAACTTACAGTATTGAGTTTTACCACTGTCTCTTTCTACAGATGTAGTTGATTTCTGTATTCCATCTAGTGAGGTCCACATGTACAGTTGCCATTTATGTTGGTGAAAAAAGGTATCTGCAATGAAGAAGTCGTTGGTCTTCTAAATTTCTATCTATCATGCAATCTCCGGCATCATTTCTATCACCAAGACCATATTTTCCAACTACTGGTCCTTCTTCTTTGTTTCCAACTTCTACATTCCATCACCAGTTAATTATCGGTGCATCCTGATTGCATGTTTGATCAATTTTGGCCTGCAGAAGCTGGTAAAAATCTTCAGTTTCTTCATCTTTGGCCTTAGTGGTTGATGCATAAATTTGAATAATAGTCATATTAAGTGGCCTTCCATGTAGGCATATGGATATTATCCTATCACAGACAGCATTGTACTTCAGGACAGATGTTGAAATGTTCTTTTTGGTGATAAGTGCAACACCAGCCTCTTTTAAGTTGTCATTCCCAGCATAGTAGACCATGTGGTTGTCTGATTCAAAATGGCCAATACCAGTCCATTTTAGTTCAGTAATGCCCAGGACATCTATGTTTATGTGTTCCATTTCACGTTTGACAATTTGCAATTTTCCTAGACTCATACTTCGTACATTCCACATTCCAGTTATTAATGGATGTTTGCAGTTGTTTCTTTTTCAGTTTGGGCTGTGCCACATCAGCAAGTGAAGGTCCCGAACGCTTGACTCTGTCCACATCATTAAGATCAACTCTACTTTGAGGAGACAGCTCTTCCTCAGTCCCCTCTTGAGTTCTTTCCAAACTAGGGGGGCTCATTTTCCAGTGCTATATCTGACATGTTCCACTGCTATATAGCTTAAGAATTTGTTCTTAAGAATTTGTTCAGAGAGAAGGAACCTGAACGGCCTGCATTGGCTTATTTGTGCTTCAACCTGAAAGAGCTTCATGTCCTTCCCTGAAAGATTTAATGAGAGAAAGGGAACTAAAGAAAGACACTGGGAATCAACCCAGTGTAGCTAAACTGTATCAGAAACAGGCTGGCTAACACAGAACCCACGATTAGCTGACTTTGGCTGGCCCTTAATGTTCCTCCAGGCAGGGTCCTAGGCCCGTTTCCTGTCTCACTCTGTGTTCTCTTCTTGGCTGCTTTCCTCCATACCCACAACTTCATTTTATGGATTGTATGCAGATGTTTACAAATATTTATCTCCAGTCAGGCCCTCATCAAGTTCCACATCAGCATAACCAGTTGCCTCCTTCTGGATGTTTTGCTGAATGCAAAATCTCTACACACCGCAACCCTCTCCTCCAAGCCGGGACCTTCTCCAGTGTCCCACCTTTGTATACCCATGTGCATCAACCAAAACCTCAGGAGTTATCCTTAATGCCTCTTTCATTTCTCACTCACCAGAAAGTCTGTCAGTTTTACTTCCTACATATCTTTTCTCCTACCTTCTGTTATCTTTATCTGTGTACCCACATCCTTCCTCCCTTCCCTCTCAGTCACTTTTACTTGTTTCAGCCAGAATAATCCTTCAGAATGCAAATCTGATAGTTTATTCCCTCTTCCCAACACATTCCCATGCCTTTTTTAAAATATACTTTGTAGCTTCCTACTGCTTAGAGCATAAAGCAACATGTCAGCCTAGTTCTTGCCTATTTTTCAGCCTCCTGTCTAACCGTATGTTTCTCCCTTCCTGTTGCCTTTCTTAAAGTCTTCAAAATTCCAAGCAATCCCCCACCACTGAGCCCTGCACACACGTTTTCTTCTGCCTGGTGTGCTCATCTTTTTCTCCCAATAGAGTTAATTTGTGCGTCAGATTTCTCTCAGTCATTACTTTTTCAGGAAAGTCTTCTCTGACTGCTCAGACTAGGTCAGAACCCTCAGAGCAACATCGTGTACCTCTCGTTTGTAGTACTTTTCACTGTTGCAGTTTTGTTTTATTTGTTAAGCATCTACTACTTGCCACCACTATAAGGGTACAGCTATGAGGAAAACATGGCCCTTGTCCCGGTAGCTCATGGACACAGAAGCAGTAAGCAAGGAGCTCTGCTGGTACAACAGTTAAATGATTGGCTGCTAACCAAAAAGTTGGAGGTTCTAACCCATCCAGTAGCTCCATGGGAGAAAGAACTAGCTATCTGTCATAAAACCTTATGTGGCAGTTCTGCTATCACATAGGGTCACTGTGAGTTAAAAATTAATTCAGCGGTACCTAACAACAACAGGTAGCAGGCAGGTAACTAGTGTTATTAGTGCTACCATAGCAATGAGTATAGTGTGCTGTGGGAGACCAGAAGAGATGTTTCGCATCCAGATTGGGAGATAAGGGTGGCCAACTCAGAAAAGGTGACACCTGAGCTGAGTACTTAAGTAATAATTAGCAAGGTAAAAGGAAGCAAGAATAAACTATTCCAACGAGGCCCAGAGGCAGGTTCAGGAAACTAAAAGTAATTGCATTGGCTGGACTGCTGTGGAGGTAGACAGCTGGGCAGGAGGAGCCAGGTTGAATCTCAGGCCACTGTTTGGCACCCTGGAATATAACCTTAAGTACATTAGATTATGTGGCAAACGTTTTGTGGCTTCTTTGATTTTCTGCTTGTAGCCCATAAACAGAAATCCTTTCTCGGCAAGTTTGTTTAATCTCCCCTAAGATCTCCTCATCCTGTACCATCCCATTGCTGCTTGTCTTAAGAGAGGGCAGGAATAGGCTGTCAACAAATCAGATTCAAATTGTTTGTTAGTTTAAAAAAAAAAAAAAAAACTGAAAACAAATTTTATTAACTTGAGATTAGTTAAATAGTTAAGTAAAAATAAAATATGACAAACATATACGATGGAATACTTTGTGGCTAAAAGGGTAACTGTGTATAACAATTTGAAGAGAAAAAAATAGGGTTACAAAGGAGAGAACAGTATGTATGTGTTTATGTAAAAATACTCATAATCTTTATGTGTGCATTGTAGGAGGTTGTATTCCCAAACTACTAATAATCATTGTTGTTGAGAGTAAGACAGAGACCCAGACTTCCAGTTTCTGCTTGATATACTTCCTTGTGTTCAGTTGTATTCACTATCATGCTTACCCTTAGAATGTAAAAAAAAAAAAAAGAAAAAAAAGTTAAAGATATTTCAAATACGAAAAAGAAAAATTCCAATTCCAAAACAAGACAGGTTTGGATGACTTTGTCATCCATCAAGTCAGTCCGGAAAGATGAGGATGGTACTGGGATCTGACTAGCATCCTGGTCATGAGGTAAAACAGCATCTGGTAAGCAAGGCAGCATGTAGGCTTTATCGGTTCTTCATGAAGTTGGGCCCACTATGTGTCATCTTGAAGACACCATTCACTCCTTCATTTTTCCATTTGTCCATCAAACATTTATTGAATACCCCTTCTTTGCCAGGCTCAATGCAGGATAATTGTGGGAATAGAGGAGGAGGTCTGACCTCTGGTCTCTATTGTTATGGCTATAGGGAGGGACTGGGAAGTAGGTTATAAAGAAATAAGTGCAACGACCATAATCTTGGGGAACACTTAGCTCAATTAGTATAACATAGTATATAAAGAAAGCATTCTACATGCTATTTGGGTGAATAACACCTAGGGTCCTAAAAGCCTGTGAACAGCCACCTAAGATACTCTACTGGTCTCACCTCATTGAGAGCAAGGGAGAATGAAGAAAACCAAAGATATGAGGGAAAGATTAGTGCAGAGGATTAATGGACCACATTCACAATGGCTTCCACCAGACTGAGTCCAGCAGAACCAGATGGTGCTTGCCTACCACCGCTGACTGCTCTCATAGGGATCACAATAGAGCTTCCCAGACAGAGCTGAAGAACAAAGTGGAACAAAATTCTAGCTAAAAAAAAGAATACCATACTTAGTGGTCTGACAGAGACTGGAGAAACCCTGAGAGTATGGTACCGAGACACCCTCTTAGCTCCATAATGGAATCACTCCTGAGGTTCACCATTTAGCCTAACATTAGACAGGCCCATCAAACAAAATGAGACTACAGGGGCACACCAGCCCAGGGGCAAGGACCAAAAAGCAAGAGGGGACAAGAAAGCTGGTAATAGGGACCCAAGGTCGAGAATGGGAGAATGTTGACATGTCATGGTGTTGTCAACCAATGTCACAAAATAGTGCGTGTATTGTTTAATGAGAAACTAATTTGCTCTATAAGCTGTCATCTAAAATACTTTAAAACATTTCAAAACATGTTAAATTGATGTGAAAAATAAAGAGAAATACAGAGAATGCAACTGCTTCCACTCACAGAGCACTTGCTGCAGGTCATACAGCAGCTGTCCATGTAGGGTTTGTCTCCATTTTACAGATGAGGACTGTGGTAAAATTTTGAAATCCAGTAGAGGTATGTATCAGCTATTACTACAAAACAAACTATCCTAAAGCATAGTGGCTTAAAACAATAAGCATTTCTTATTCTAAGGCTCTGAATCAGCATGGCACCTCTTTTGGTTTTAGTTGGAATCACTCATGCATCTGCAGCCAGCTGCCAGCTGTGACTCTCCTGATCATCAGTGGGGGTGGGTTGACTATTGGCTAGTCTAGGATGGCCTCAGCTGAGATCACTGGCTCTCTTGTACATGTATCTCACATGCACGTCTGTCATTTCCTTCTAGCAGGCCAGCCATGTTCTCATAGCACTGGTTAGGAGCAAAAGGACAAGCCCCCATTTTAATCTTCTGTTCCCTTCCAGTTTGCTGAAATCCCACTGGGCAAAGCAAGTCACATGGCTACATCTAGCACCAGAGTGGGATGGAACAACAAAGTTACAGGGTATAGGGCTAGATATGGCAGGAAACCACAAGTAGGGATTATGAATGCCGACAGTCTAACACAGAACACAATAATCACTTTTATCTGGGAAAGAAAGTCTTCACGGAAGAGGGTATGCTAGAAATTAGTATTGAAACAATATTCAGTAAGCAGATGGCTGTTATTTGGAACTAGACACAGGCTAGTTTGCTACAGTCAGTAGAAACCCAGCAGTCTTCATGTGCTTAGGATAGACAGGGTTTTATTATTTTTATCTTGGCTTCATTACTTCTGCTCAAGCACAGGGCAGCAGGCATTCAACAGATATTTATAGAAATGAGTATCTTAGTGTAAATGAAGTATGGACTGAAACAGCTGAACCGTGGACCTAACTGAGAACTCCCAAAACAGAAACCCTTGTATTTGGCAATTTCTCATTCATTAAGTCCCATGTTTTCAGAGTGCCTATTCTAAGCCAGGTTCTGTGGTTAAATGAGCACATGATACATATTCACAGCCTGGGCTACTGTTCAAAGGGACAGGACTAATAACAGTTTCCAACAAGCAACTTTATGCAACTACTTGAGGGGCTCTGTTTTTAATGCTGACCCATCCAAAAGAAATGCATCAGGAACTGTGCTACACACAATCAAAAGTTGTTAGGAACTGCCCTGAGGTTCTCTAAGTAGTAAAATTCTGCCCTGAAATATTTTAATCCATGTCCAGTGTTATAGAATCCTAAGCCAGGATTTACCCAAGACCTAAGGCAGAAAGTTCTTACTTAGAAAAGTATCCAGTCCTGCTCAAAGGCATCAAGCCTGTTGTAGGCAAGCCTGTTGTAGGTGTAGAAGTGGGATGGGCTTCTATTTGGGTGGGAACACAAGCCAGGGCCCTTTGTACAAATGAATGTGTTCTTTGTTGTCTGTCAGTTTGACATCTGAAGGATTCAGGTCTCTGTAGTTTACAATCCATACTCACCAGGTCAGTCCAGCACTTTGCACATAAATCATCTGAGAAGTGACTCAAACTGGCACTTCCCCAATGCTCAGTTAAGACTGTTTTTTGAGAGAAAGATGGTCATTTTCTATCCCTGTAAACTTTTTTTTATTTTTGTTATGATTAAGTGAAAGTTTACAATCCAGTTTTGCATGACCACCTATCAGCAGCTCCATCTGCTCTCCTCACCCAGTGACAGCAAGTTCCTCCTTTTCACTTTATACTTCTAGTGTCATCTTAATTAGCATCTGTCCCTTCCTCTCCACCCTCTTCTCTCCCATCTAGAAAGAAACAGCCTCCTATAAACTTATAAAACTATAAAGTGTATTCCCAAGTCCAGTCCCTTCTTGTCTGAAGTTGACCTCAGCACTGGTTTCTGGTCAGGGGCAACAGCATGTCTAGGGGCCATGTCCCCAGGGAACCCTCCAAGCTGTTGGACCATCAGTTGTATCCCTGTAAACTTGTTAAAATTGTCCTTGCATAAGTTACATCACCAAAAATTGATGAACTGTATTAAGTTGAAACTGAATTACAACTTTTAAGAAATTCCATTTTAAGAATGTTTGCCGGTTTCACTGTCTCTGCATACAGACTATTTGCTGCTTTGAATTAAATGATAAGAACTGCATATTCCAAGGTTTCCCTTTTTGCTTTGGCTGCCAGGAATTTCAGAGCTAAGTATAGCCTTCATTCCCTAAATTCACAGGTACATCTCTCTCCTCCTTTAATCTGGCTTCCAATCTCTCTCCCATTTAAAATTTTCTACATCTGTACTGTCCAGTATATGTAGCTGTTGAACATCTGACTTAATGCTAGCCTAAACAGAGATGTGCTGTAATTAATTTTTAATACTGATTACATATAGCCAGCCAAAGCCAAGTGCTGTTGAGACTCATTACATATGAAAGTAATATTTTGGGTATATTGGGTTAAGTAAAATAGACTACTAAAACTTTGCATGTTTCATACACAAGACTGCTTCCTTAGTCAAGTTTGCACTCACTTCTCTTCTCCCAGGTGAGTAGTGTTCTCATGGCTCTCCTTAGTATCCAGCCAATTCTGTCTATGCTGTACTTAATGAGTTGGAAAGGCTCTGCTAAGACAATTCACACCACATTGTAAATGACTGATAACACTGTGTTCACCCCTCTTCTTAGGGGGTATTTCAACAGGGGACAATCCCTGAGCGCCAAGGAATGAATCCCTAATGGTGGAATTTCAGGCTTCAGTGACAGGTGAGTGGGAGGTAGATTGGTTTTATGTGTATGTGTATTTACCTACGTGTGACTACATTCAGGATGTAGCTTAAAGTAGGATCTCTGAATGAAAGGTAATGGGGTGGACATTTGGTCAGACTGCAAAAGGCTGTCATCCAGTGTCAGCTCTTAGGGGTTTGTTAAGCAATAGAAGAGCCCAGTTGATGTCACCAGAGGTTAAGTAACAAGACAGTCTCCCTGGTAACTATAGTGAAGTATAAGGGCCTCAGTGTTTGAATCAGACCATGTTTGCAAGCCAGCTGACTCACTGGCTTAATTTTGGGCAAGTTTCTTCACCCTTTGGGTAACAGTTTCTTCATCTGGAAATGAAAATAGGTGTTCCATCAAATGAGGTTTAAGAGATGTGAAAGTGCTTTGGGAAACAGGCTGTTCTCTACAAATTCAAGGAATGAAGCTGAACAGGCCTGAAGTACAGAGAGCTGGGGCCAAGGACTGTGGGGAGACCTGGGGTCTGATGTTCCTTATGCCTGGAACACCAGTCCTTTTCTGTCCTCACAGGCTGCACCTGGACTCCCAGGGCCCATGCTTGCACACCACCTATGATGGGTGAGATATGAACAAACTGGACTACATGAAGACTTCGGTGCAGGCGCCCCCCCTTGACTACTCCTTCAAAAGCATCCATGTCATCCAAGGTCAGCCCAAGTAGCATAGCACTTTACTTCCCACAGCAGCAGGCCTGGGGTAGTCCTGGAGATAAACCAGTTTTCTATTTGAAAGCCTAAGAGAGTTTTCCCATATACATGCAGATTTTTTTTTTAATGTTCTTTATTTTGGGTGGGGGAGGGGAGCAGTAGGGACGTAGGACTGGCAGTCTCTAGCCTTTTTAAAAAACTTGAAAGGAGACAAGCCTATCAGGATAGATGATGGATAATTATCAAAAGAAATCAGGCTAAAGCATGTCAGGTAGAAGAATATCCAGAGGCAAGCCAGTAGTTTTACTCTTCTGTTTTTACTTTGAGAGCAGAAGGAAAGGATAGGAAAACACCTGCTGCTGCAGAGACCCAGCCAGCAGGCAGAACTGTGTCTCCTCTGGGGACATGAGCCTAACCTGATGACTGGTTGTACAACATAAGGAGTCTTACCATCAAACTGGCATGCTTCCAGTGTAAATATTTGATGAATTATATTCATTCCAACCATATTCAGATTTATTCTCTCATCACATACACTTATGCAGTTTTTGACACTACCTACACGCATTCCCATTTTACCCTTCATAGCTTTGTAAATGGGCAGGTAGTATGCTTCTGGAGATACAGGCAGGCTCAGCAATATCATGCTCTCCAGAAGCCACCAGTTCTTCCTGTAAGTTCTGTTGTCCCTAGACTTTGTTGTCTAGTCTCTCATAAAAGCATCAGTACATCTGCTTTCACAGAATACATGTGCATCCATATAGCATGAACCCATTATCAGCTTTTATCTTCTCAGGCAATTTGTGGCTACCTTCAAGCTCAAAGAGCTGGCAAATAGTTACCCAGGAGCTACTTGCCTTCCCACTACTTGGGATGGCATCCGCCATAATGGTAGCTCTTATGAGCACACACCTACCTACCATGATCTTTGTCATTCACAGTATTACTTCTGATGCAGGCTATAGTAAGAGTCAGAAGACAGCTGAGCGAACAGAGGACGGGAAGGACATACAGGTTTTACCTTCCCTGGGAACTCCCATTTCTGCGAGGGGAAATGTAGGTCTCTCCTCTTTGGAGTCCTCAGAATGAGTAGAGACAAGGCACTAGGATACAGCACAAAGCATAATCCATACAGTACTCTGTCCTTCATTCACTAGTTGAGCACCTACTATGTATTAATATATATCACATATGTAATACATATAAGTCTAATACATTTATGTGTGTGTGTATATATGCGTACCTTGCTCAGTGAATAAATATGAATGAACTCAAGCCTGTTCGGTACAAAGGGTGAGAGGAGAGGCGCATCCAGGCTCCAAAAGGCCCGAGTGCCCTCAAGTTCTCCAGAGCTTCTGGAGCCCTTATTTCAAGCTAGGGCTGGAAGACAGGGCAGAGTTTGGGAATATTTGGCACACTCCTTAACTAGTTGCTCAACTAATCAAGACAGATTATAGAATCTGAAATGGCAGTGACTTTAGAGAGCATCTAATCCACATTACCCCCAACCCAGAATCCTCAAACGTCTGCTCACAAATGTACAGTGTAGAGTTCTCCTGTCATACTCACATTCCAACCCCATAATGAGTGGTAGGGGTGATTCAAGGAAGTTCTTAAAATCAAACTGACTCCAGACACATGAAATTAAGTTGTGTGGCAGCTCTTCAGAGATATGAAGACAGAATCAGTTTTCCCCCAAGTCTTCACAGGATTGAATGCCCACCAGTTTGCAGAGCTTTGATACTCATGGTCTGGTTTCCAGAGCTATCAGTGCCCTTAGCTTACTCTAGACAAAGGAGCACTGACAGGATCAAATAATACAGTGCTCTGCTGGGGTCTGAGGGGAGCAGGCATGGGCAGATAACCAGTAAGCAAGTCACACAAGGGCTCAGATTTACCTGCTGATCTGTAGTGCATAATTTCACCTGATATGGCACATTACAAATTAGTAAGTAAACACAAGTAGACCCGTGTGTACTTTGCTTATTGCATAATCCATCCCTGGGAGCAATAACCTGTAGCAGTCTGGACATCCAACCCCACCCACCAGCAGCAGCTTCAGGCCTCAAGTTTTAGAACACTGGCATGCTGTGTGCACTGGTACCATTCTCTAAGCTGCTGCTACCTCACCAGTCTGGGTGCTTGTCCATATGTGGGCTTACTTTGACCTTTTATTCATCTGTCATTTTATCTTGTGGTTCTCAAGAGGTGTGGCCAACAGGATTAGGGAATTTATTCATGAACGGAGGTACCCTGCTCCAGAGGGACAAATAACTCTTCTGCCACCTCCCCTGACCTAAGCCCCAACTGTGGGTCCTTCCACTCCAGGGGTCAGGCAGAGAGCCCTCTGGTGGATGCTACTTGCCTGCAGTTGAAGAGAGGAAGTTAATACTGGGTTGGGGATTGAAGGGAGAAAGACAAGTATGCCCAGTGAGAGACGAGGGAGGGTGAAGACAAGCTGGCCAGGTTTAGCAACTACTGGAATACTTCCTTCTCTGGAGGCCACTTTAGGCTAAAATCAGTGGCTTTGGAGCAATGGGAAAAAGTCACTTCAGGCAGAAGGGTGTGTACAACACTCAGCTTGGGCAAGGTCCATCCTCTGTTGACTTCATTTTTTTTTTTTCTTTCAAGGTGGGGGGCATCCACGAAGATAGACTCCAACACCTCCTCTCCAGCCACTTCCTTATTACCTCTACACTTTAGCCACTTTTTAAAGCGTGGTTTATATTAAAAAAAAGAAAAACAACCAAATCCAGTGCCATCAAGTCGATTCTGACTCATAGCAACCCTAGAGGACATAGTAGAACTGCCCCATAGTTTCCAGGGAACACCTGGTGGATTGAAACTGCTGACCTTTTGGTTAGCAGCTGTAGCTCTTAACCACTATGCCACCAGGGTTTCCTTGTTTATACTACTTGCTTCTATTTCCTTACATTCACCACTGCTGAACTCACTTAACTCACTTTCACGATTCTACTGACACAGCCCTCACGAAGATCACTAGGGACTCACTAGTTATGAAAATTGTCATTATTGTTCTGAAACACTCCTCCTATAAACTTCCTGACCACCTCCAAAACCGTACTCACTTGGTTGTCCCTATCACTCCCTGACTATTCTTAAGCTTCTCCCATAGACTCTTCCTCCTTGATCCTTCCATCCTTCTCCCCTGGGGAATCTCAGCTACTCTAACTTGCACACTCGCTATGCTAATGACTCTCAAATAGTCATCTAAGCCTCCCTACGTATCCAGCTGCCTACTTGGCTTCTCCATAAAGATGTACTACCAAAACCAAACCAAACCTGTTGCCCTTGAGCAGATTCTGAGTTATAATGACCATACAGGACACAGAAGAACTGCCCCCATAGGGTTTAGAAGCCTGTAATCTTTACAGAAACACACTGCAGTATCTTTCTTCTGTGGAGCAGCTGGTGCACTTTGAAGTGTGGAACTTTTGGTTAGCAGCCCTCGAGCTGACTCCCACTCACAGTGACCCTATAAGGCACAGAACTACCCCATAAGGCTGTAAAACTCTTATGGGAGCAGACTGCCACATCTTTGTCCTGTGGAGCAACCTGAGTTCAAAGTGCCAACCTTTCAGTTAGCAGCCAAGGACTTTAACCACTGCACACCTCAAACACATCAAGGTCAAGACTATCTTGGCCAACCCCATTCCTCCTTTTATAACTCTTAAGTTAATGTCCAGTCACCCAATTCAGAAGACTTCCACCACCTTTATATCCAGTCAGCCATCAAGTCCTGCTAATTGTCTCCTAAAGAGTTCTCCATTCATATCACTTGTCTTGGAAACCCTAGTGGTACAGTGGTTAAGTGCTCCGCTTTTAACCAAAAGGCCAGCAGTTCACATCTGCCACGCACTCCCTGGAAACTCTATGGGGCAGTTCTACTGTGTCCTATGAAGTCTGAGTCACGAGAGCAGTGGGGTTTTTTTGGTTTGGATATCACCTGTGTTCTTTCAGGGCTCTCACCTTTTTCTTGGATGACTGAAATAGCCAAATTACTCTTCCAAGCTTATCCTCCCTAAAATCTGTATTTTACAGTAAAGCTTCAGAGTCATCTTTCTGAAATGAAAAATTTTAATTGCTTTAAACTATCCACCTTCCCGTCACCTACAAGATAAAATCCAAGATTCTGGCCTTCATGACTGGGCTGCTTCTCCCACGACTGCCTTGTGCAGCATGCACATTCACACACACAAATCATGTTTTTCACTTCGTGCCTTTGCCTAATCCTCTGAGAGCCGGCTCAGGCATCATCTTCACTGAGAAACTTTCCTGAGCTCCTAGACTGGGCTTTCAAAAACCCCTCTTCTGCACTTCTGTGACTATCACATAGCACACTGGTTTGCCAGTCCATGCCATCTTGCACACGAGTCCCTCTAAGGGACACACTCAACCTGGCAGATACTGTCCTTTTGTTCTCATGTGTATCATCTGGCACATAGCAGCTGCTCAATACTAATGGAAGAAAGGAAAAGACATCAATGTTTTACATGGAAATGAATTTTACAAGCCTTACCAGTGGCTAATTTTGAATTCTGTGCTGTCATCCTTGGTTAAGCCAAGCAACTCCAGTTCTTACTTTCCTCATCTATAAAATGGGGGTGGGTTTGTCTGCTACACCAACATGGGGTGGTATACAAAGGCTCCACCAATCATGAGACATGAGAGGACCTGGAAAGCCAGGAGTTTGGAATGGGAAACCTTTGTGCCCTTAATCCTAGCATAGTATGGTTGCTGAAACCTGTGGAACAGCACCTTCTGCTAACAGCAGCGAGTCACACTAAGCTCCAATACCAGGCTATGGCCTACCAGTCTCTGTAGCTACAGCTTGGGCTATTAATCGTCCCAGCTCTGTCCTTCCCACCAACCTCCAGTCTCTGCTAGGAAGGCAAAGATGATATACCTAAACCTTACTCTCTTCCTGCAGATATGTTAAGTGAAGAGCCAAGGGCAGGACTTCTACCACTGAGACACTCTAAATCAGGAAAGTCGCTGACCCAGTCCTTGTGGCTGAACAACAATGTCCTCAATGACCTGAAAGACTTCAGCCAGGTTGTCTCACAGCTGCTGCAACACCCAGAGAACCTGGCCTGGATTGACCTATCCTTCAATGACCTGACTTCCATTGACCCTGTGAGTTCTCTGTGAATTAAGCAGTCATCATGGTAGGCCTGAAGCACCTCATGAAGCTCCAGCTTCTCCACTTCCTGTGTTATGAAGGAAATGGCATGGCATCAGGATACAGTACAAAGCCTATGGATGTGGGGTCAGGCAGATGTTCGGTCCAAATCTTGGGTGTATGGCTGTATGGCTTTGGGTTAAGTTGCGTAGTCTCCCAAAACTTCAGGGAACAACATATCAGCATCATAAGGTTTTGTGAGAATTAAAAGCATAAAAAACTCAAGTGGCTGATAGAAGACTAAAGTAAAATGGGTACTTTCATGATTGAGAACCCACTGTGTCTCATGCCAAGTTCTGCTGTGGAAGAGGTAAGTAGTAAATGTGAAGTGCTACTTTTTATAGGCTCACTCAAGTTTTAGGAAATTAAAAAAATAAAACCCACACCTTCTTGTCTAGTATCCCTGGTAAGGTAGAAAGGAGATAGAGCAGGACTTGGGAATCATTTCCCTGATGCAGTGATCTCAATTCAAAGCTGTGTTATTTCCATCCCCTTGCTGTGACAACATCTTAGATCACCAAAGCTGGAAAGGTCCTCAGTGAAGGGGCCAATGGACAACTGAAGCCCAAAGACAGGAGCAGCCTGAGCCAAGCTTGTATGTCCTGCATTTCTGTTGGAGATTTCAGTGTAATGTCCCTGTACCCCTTAAAAAAGAAATGAAAGTAGGTTAAGAGTCATCCGACATGGCTGTGGGGCAACAAAGGGCAAGTTGTTCCCTATATTCTTTCTTTTCTGGCCACAGGACAGTCCTGAGCTTTGATCTAGGGTCCTTTTGACCCTGGCTTTTGATTTCCTTCCCCAATAGGTCCTGACAACTTGCTTAAATCTTAGTGTCCTCTATCTCCATGGCAACAGCATCCAGCGCCTTGGAGAGGTAGATAAACTGGCTGTCCTCCCTCGACTGCGAAGCCTGACACTCCACGGGAATCCCATAGAGGAGGAGAAGGGGTATAGGTAAGTGCTCTGCCCCTGTAGCTGGCCTCCCCTGAGGAAAAGGTGAGAAAGATGACACTATTCTTCTACCACCCTGGGGCTAGGAAAGGGGAGTAGCAAGACCTTTAAGCATTTCTTGCTGTCAGTCAGGGTAAATCCAATCTCACCCAGACTATACTTAAGTCCCTCCATTCTTTGCAATCAGGAGAAATAGCAGCAGAGGGAAAAGGGAGCTCTGGGAAGTGCGGGGGCTGGCCCCCAGCCTGAATATTTCCCACAGGTCATACGTGCTGTGCACCCTGCCCCGTATCACCACACTTGACTTCAGTGGGGTGACCAAAGCAGACCGAACCACAGCTGACGTCTGGAAACGCATGAACATCAAGCCCAAGAAAATCCGGGTCAAACACAATGTACTCTGAGTTCCCAGGACTCTAGCAAGGCCTGAAGATGGTCAGCTTGGCTTGATAATAAACAATTTGAGCTGTTCAGCAGTTTAGAAGTTAACTTGAACCTTGCAGAAATGCTGTCCTATGCAAGCAACTTCCAGTGAAGTAAGCTCTGGTCTTACTTCACAGACAGGGAAGCAGAAGACCTGGGTTTGCTACATGGTCTTGTGAAAGTTAGCTACTCTCTCTGGGCTTCTTTTCCACTCCCCAACTCGGATATACTGGAGTTAGAGCTGATCAGTAATTTCCAGATTCCTCAGAGAGTAGCAAGGTTCCCTAGAAATACCTGAGGCCTTCAAGATGGTAGGCCAACGAGATGAGTTGTGATCTCTGTATCCTCCTCAGTTACATCAGAGTAGGTTCAGTGTTGTACTTTGTATTTTGGGGTTCTGCATAAAACAACATTTGATAGATTCTTCTGCTTAAAATATTTGTTTATCTGACCCCCATGCCTACTGCTCCCTGGCTGTCAGGAATTCTGTTGAACCTGAGGAAGGGTATCTAACAGTGAGTTTCCCTGACTCAAGTTTGTTCAGCTTTGACACAGTCTGCGTCACTGCAGAAAAGACAAGCAACGTTTTTTTACCACCCAGTTTGAGGTTGGCCCAGGCTAAGTCTCACTTGGGAACCCTGAGCCCTTATCTCCTGCATTTATCCTTACCACCCTCTAGAGATGTACCCGAGCAGCTAGAATTAAGCAGTAGGGTAGTGGGCAGGACAGAGGGGCTGGAACCAGCACGCAGACGAATACACTTCCTTTATCGAGGGAGACAAACCAAAACAAAAAGACCAAACATGTAAAAACCCAGGGTGCTAGAAATACAAACTCAGTTTGTTCAAATTCAAGCTTGTCCAGACCCTGGTCACAAACCCTAGTGAGGTGCAGATGAGCACCAAGTCAGGGAGGGGGACAGGAGTGAATCTGAGGCCCAGAGAAGGGGTGAGAAGGGGCCCACAAGGCCCCCTGATAATTACCCCCACAGTGGCACCTCCACTTTCCCAGTGACTGTAAAGTCCTACCAGGTTCCATCCTTTTGGCCCCCATCCCATCCCTGGCCAGGCTTCGAGGCCAGTTTCAAACAGTTCTACCCTCCCTTGCTCCATCCTCACTTGTTGAGCCACCAGCCTCACTCTCCTCCTCCTCTTCCACAGTCTTCTCCGTGATTAGTAGCAGGTTAGGGTACTGTATATGTCGCACTGAGGCTGGGGGCCAAGGGAGGTGGGGTTGAGACAAGGTGATGAGAGAAGAAAAAGAGCTGTCCAAGGACCCCTCTCTTCATGGGATCCCAAACTGTACAACCAGCTCCTCTTTTGCGTCCACACGGATCTGAGAAAGTGCACTGTAGGCATAAGCAGCTATCCTGGAGACCTGAGACAGACAGGGCCAGGGAGGGGAGGAACAGAGAGACAGATTAAGAGGGAGGTCAGTGGCCAGAGATGGGAAAGATGAGGGAAAAGAACATAAGGGAGAGAAAGAATAAAGGTGTGTGTTGAGGGACGGACAGGGTGTATATAGAGTTGGGAGTAAACGGGCCAACCAAGTACGAGGCTCCTTAACCCCGTGTCTCTACCTCCTTTGAGGAAGGGATGGGGAACCCTTCTGCCACACCCAGGGCAGTGGGGTGGAGGGGCTGGAAGGAGGGGTGGCTCACCTGCTGCAGGTCGGAGAAGGGGATGGGTTCGCTGGCCAGCACTTGGTGAGGCTGGCTGGTGAGAGATGGCAGCGGTGGCAGCTTCTTCCAATGAGTCAGGCTGCTGCTGAGCACAGCCAAGCGAGTGCTGGCCGAGATGGAGGGATGAGGTGGGCAGAGTGAGGTCATTCTGTCCAGCCTCACTCCTCAGGACAGAGAAGCAGGGTGACAGGGGCCTCAGCTCATCACAAATTCACTGAACCCACCTCCCTGGGCCTCAGTGCCTTCAAGAGTATGAAAGGGTAAAAGACCTGATACGAATACCTCCTAAGTGATTCATCATCAGTCACTTGGACTACACTCAGATGAGCACAGACTGGGCTTAGGCTGGGGAAGGGAGGAGCCCTCATAGCTTAAAGGGCCCGGCTGGCCAGGGGCTCACCTGTACTGCCTTGCCCGGTCCATGTACTCATGCTGCTCCATGCCCTGGGAGTCCGCAGCAGATACGTCAATGATGTTGCTTTGAGGGAAGGAAACAGAGAAAACATGACAAGTGCTCTGAGGAGGGACAAACAGGATTCAGTGCCAGGTGCCAACTCCAGGGCTATCGCACACCAATGTCTCTGTCTGCCCGGTGGGGCAGAGCTGGCCCTGGAGACACCACTTCCCACTGACCTAGCTCTGATGTCCTGGACCTCACTGCCTCATTCCCAACCCTGAATCTGGATGGAGGAGCTCTGACCAGGCTTGATCCTGCGAGGCTCACCTGGCTGTCTTGGCGAGGATGGAGGAGAGCAGGGCCTGCTCATCTGTGCGTGCGGAAGGCAGGCTGTGGTAGTTGGGCTCAGCGCCATTGAGGGCTTTGGTGGGGGGGCTGCTAGGGTCCAGCAGAAGCTTCCGCTCCTCTCGGTCCTAGAAGTTAAGGGGGGAAGAAGTCAGCCCTAGTATCCTTACCCCAACCTGTGTTTCCTGAGGCTCCCCTCTCAACCCAGCACCCATCTTTATGCACCATGGTATTTTTATCAGGAAAATCCAAAGTGCTCAACTTTGTGGAATGTCAGGTAAGACTCAGTTCCTGCCTGCCCTTGAGAACTCAGCAGAGTTGGTGCTCTAGGATGAACTAGAGAACCAAGAGGTCCCAGAGACAGACCTGGGGTGTAGTGCTGAGGACCTGAGTAGCTCTGAGTCAGCACTAGCCTGCATGGGATAGAGGGGCCTCGCCTAGATGAAAATGCTTCTGGAGCCACTGGCAGTTCTGAACAGAGCAGGATTCAGTAACAGCCCTGGAGCTTCAGAAAACTGTTGAGCACCCAGTACAGAGAGGATACTGGAGGGTGGGACAGAGAAAGTGGAAAATACCAAAATGACAGTGGATCCAGAGGAGTGACAAGTCAGAAGCCCAAGGATGGCTCCCCTGATTCCCAAGGACCAAGCTCTCCCAGCAAAGCTATCTATACTGAGGAGGGACAGGCCCCAGGTCAGACAAAGCCCTAGGTGCTGAGGGAAGGAAAATACTACCTCTCAATGGCTTTTTTCCAAATGATCTCAGGACCAGAACTCAAGCCCCAGCTCCCAAGATTCAAGTATGCTCCCTTCTTCAGGGCAGGTCCCTTCTACTCTCAGGTGTTTATCCTCTCTGACTCTGTATGTGACTCCCAAGACCAAACTGAATGTACCTGGTATATCCTGACCTGTGCAGTGGAGCAGTTCCCTCCCTTGCCAGGCCACCACCTCTATTAATGTGGCCTGAGAGGCCTCCTTAATTTCCAACAGCCCTGTTACTGACAGCCTCCTCTGACAATCATAACCCCCAGACAGGAGCTGGTATTAAACCAAATCACCACAGTCCAGTGTAGTTCAGCATGTGTTTCTCCTTGTCCAGTTTCAGACCCTTATTCTAACTACTGCAATCTTCCTATATGCAAGTCTGCCTTAAGGCAAATCCCTGCTGGCTTTGTGTCAGCTGTAAAATGGATAAGCACGTCTGCTACTTATGAATCATAAACAGTAAGGGTGCCAAAGACATGCCAAAAATTTGAGGGGGAGACCCATGCTGTCAGACTCTCAGTGCCAGACCACTTAAGTTCCTTAGTGTTTCACCTCAGGCCCATCTCAGTTCCTAGTAGAGACTTCCTGCTGTAGGCTTCCAGCCCTAAATGCTCACATCTCTCTGTGGAGGGCTGCTTCCTCCTGCCCTGCCAGCCTCCAGTCCTCAAGCAGTTTGATCCAGTTTCCAACATCACAATACAGAAGCTATGGACTTCCTCTTCACCTCCAAACTCCTAAACATCCTCCCTCCTCCCCAAAACAGAAGCTCAGAATTAAAGGGCTAGACACACAAAATACTTGCCAAAGATTAAACTACCTCTAAGGAAAGCTGGCTACTAGTGAGCCATGAGTTTGCTTCATCTTCTGTCCCAAGGCTCCTCAGACATGTCTTCCTGCAGGACGGAACAGTTCCCCCTATTAGGAGCTCTCCAAGAACAAAGACTGTTTTCTTCAGACCTAGACTCCCTTTTAAAAGAGGTCATGCTACCCCCCATCAGAGTGGACAAGTAACACCGTTCTACCCCTAAAGGCTAAGTGGAGCATGGTACAAGCAAAGAAATATCCATGAAACCCAGACATCAGGGTTTCCCAGTCTACCCTAGCACATACACACATGTGGCATGCCCACGACTGACCACCTGGTCTATGGGCGAGACTAGAAAAGACCACCTGTGCCCCAAGAATGAAGCACATGACTTGGCATCACAACACCTTGGCTATGCCACTTCTCAGCTTTCTAACCTTGGCTAAATCACTTCACTTCTCTGAACTTCCCTTCTGTGTACAATGACAGAACCCCAACTTACATGACAAATGTATGCAAAAGTCAAATGAAACAATTACAACAGCCCTTTGAAAACTGTAATGTGTTGTATGTTCCTTATAATAAAGAGGCAGAGATGAAGAGTGGGAAAAGGATTTGCCTAAGAGCTGAAATAGGGGCTTCTGGGCCACAACTCCCTAGTCTCTGACGACAAGCTAGTGAATGGTTTTCACCAGGTTAAGTAGGCCTTTGCCACATGGGACCTCAAATCACCCAGCACTAATCAAGTGCCTTCTCTAGGGTTAGAAACACAAATAAGAGCCCAACAAGGGATAGGTGGATCTTCAAGACAGATTTCTTCAAGCCTGGATTTCCCTTTCTTCTAGGTGCTGATATCCTGTTTCTCATAAGTCATTAACTACTTGAAGCACTCCCTAGAAAAGTTCACATTCTGCTTCAAGAAATAATGTTCCACTAGGTGACAGGCTCTTCCAGTAGGCAGGAATATTGTCTCAACCTCTTAACAGGCTAGGGTGAAGATGGCTAGTGTGCATGATGCATATCTGACATATGCCATTGTCATCCAGTTGATTCTAGCTCACAGCTACTCTACAGGTCAGAGGAGAACTGCCTCACAGAGTTTCCAAGAAGTGGCTGGTGGATTCAAACTGCTGAGCTTTTTGGTTACCAGCTAAACACATCACCACCACAGCAGTTAAGGTGTGAGTGTGTGCTCAGTGTGTATTTAGTGAATTAATGACCAGGAGCCACCCATTCCTCCCACACATATGACATTTTCCTGAGCTTAATGCCTTATCCAGAGAACAGGTTCATATGAATCTTTGGGGAATGACTGACTTGCCCAGTACTACTGATATGATCTGTTTCTGTGGCCCTCACAAAACTAAAGTACCCGATAAAAGCTTTCTGTTGCCTCTTGTGGCCAGTATGTGTTCAACCAGAGAATCCAGGCTTACAGAATTCTATAAACTAGAACCAATAAAAGAGATGACTAGCTATCAACTTGAGACATCATCCTTGGAAAGGTCTCTCCCTTTTCAAGGGAGGTCAGGCCAGGTAGGGCAGAGAAATAATGAGGAGATAATCGAGAAACCACCAAAGTGCACATGTCTCCCACAGCTGTGGATATGATCCACAGCTAAATCCTCAGGATACACACCTCTCCAGCTCAAGAGGAATTTTCACACCTTACACAGGGTCTGCACCGAGGCAGACCAAACACAGTATCAAATGAATTTCCCATCCCCTGCTTTTATTTAACCCCACCCTGATTTGTTGCTTCCCACACAATTTCCTTCACTTCCAGATATTCTCTTTGCTCCTATTAAATCCTTCATTGGCCAGTTCAAATGCCACCACCTTTCAGAGACCTTCTCTCATCTCAAGACCAGCTGTAACCTTCCTTCTCCATACCCAGGAGAGGATACACAAAATCCTGATTCTTCTTGGAACGGGCTAATTCAGCGCCTCAGCTTACCTACCTCTACAGTGGTTTTACAATGCCCGCTAATACAAGCACAGAGAAGGCAGAAGCTGGGAGTAAAGACGTGAAGGCAGTGGGAAATGGAGGAAGTGGGAACGAGAGCAACAGCAGGCTGCCTGCACACCCCCAACCGAAGACTGTAGAGATCTTGGGGCTTCAACAGGGACAAGAGCCCAGCCCGATGTACTGTCACTGATATGTCGCCTTCGGGCCTCCGTACTCAATTAATCTCTGCAGTTTCGCTCACCTTCCTCGCTCACCTTCCTTTTTTTTTTTTCTTTTCTTTTTTTGGTCCCATGCCCTAGGGTCTCAGCCCTCATTCCCCAGCCCGCCCGCCGCGGCCGCACCTGATCCGAGTCCTCGTTCTCGCTGCTGTAGCAGCACCCCATGGCCGGGGTCGGGCCGGGCGCTCAAGCGGCGCCCAGGAGGTACGGCGAACGTCAGGAGTCCTTCCGGTCACATGACTCGTGGCTGCACTCCTCAGGCAAGTACCCGCCTCCGCACCTACTCCTTCCTGGAGTCTCTACGCCTTCTTCTCTGCCTCTGCCAAACTCCGCAGCCACTGCTTCCGGTCCCGCCTCTCACCGAGTGATCATCATCAACCAATGGAAAGGCGCGCCCTGCGTGATTAGAAGCGAGACACAGGATGCGAGGAAAGGGAGCGGCGATCAGCTGACTTAACCTTTTTTGCAATTGCTAGTAGTCCACCTCTGCGGGTCCAAGTGGGGGGGGTAGGTGCAACTGTTGTTAGTCTGTCGGTCAACTGTCTGAACCAGAGAAAGAACCCTTATCCCAAGTGATACAAACCAAACTAAACTCTCTGCCGTCTAGTTCATTCTGACTTGATAAGACACAGTAGAACCACTCCATAGTTTCCAAGGAGCGCCCGGCAGATTCGAACCTTTGGTTAGCAAATGCAACACCACTACACCTCCAAGGTTTCCACGGTCCTGGTAGGTTATTCTAAATGCTATGCAAAGGCCACCCACCCACCCACACACCCACACACCCACACCCACACACACACACACACCCACCCACACACACCCACACACACCCACACCCACCCACACCCACACCCACACCCACACCCACACACACACACACACACACACACACACACACACGCTCACTCTCTGTCCCTCCCTCCCTCTTTCTCTCCTGATTACTGGCACCGAAGTGAGGGTACATAAGTCAGTATACTATGATGGAGTTCACAACCTGACCTGGAATCTGAGACTTGTCTTGTACCATTACCAGCCAAAACAAAGTGAAGATCAATTCTAATAGGAAAGATGGAGGCCTCTGCAGTGATCTTGCCGTCACGAAGTTCCTTTTACAGGTGCTTATCATAGTCATCTAGGAAACCCTGATGGTGTCGTGGTTACGTTCTAGAGCTGCTTACCAAAAGGCCGGCAGTTCTACTCTGTCCTGTAAGGTTGATATGAGTCGAAATCGACTGAATGTCGATGGATTTATAGTCATCTAACACACAAAGCTGAGGCAATGCATTTTTCCTGTAACTCACTCATGTCTTCCCTTGGACCCTAAAAACGAGGCCCAAGTCTTACTCCAAATCTGTAGAGCCTGACACCTGTCTCCCACTCCAGCCTATTGGGGTGAGAGCGTCTCTCTCCAGTCATAAGGAAATGGTTTCCTGATTAACCTCCTGGACTTCACATGTGGACCCTGACACACTGTCTCCCCATCAATCCTAACTTGTGGCTTCAAAATTCAATACATGGTATCTTCCTGATGGCCATTTCTGACACCATTCTCTAAGCACCTCCAATTTCCTGTGTTTCAATACTGCATCCCTATTTAGTGTTAAATCATTCATTTATGGAATGGGCAAATACTGTCTAATGAGTTCCAGAAACCCTGGTGGTGTAGTGGTTTAAGTGCTACACCTGCTAACCCAAAGGTTGCCAGTTCAGATCTGCCAGGCACTCCTTGTAAACTCTATGGAGCAGTTCTACTCTGTATTATATGGTTGCTATGAGTTGGAATTGACTTGACAGCAGTGTTTGGTATTTGGGTTTTTTTTGATTTTATAGTGCCAGACACTGTCCTACCTGGATATGCAGCAATTAACAAAACAGCCCCAAATCTCCATACTCATGGAGCATCCGAGCTAGTGATCACACTATTATATGTTCCTGAGCCAGTCTCTTCTACCAAACTGAGAGTTCTTGGAAGTTAGAGAATCTCTTCTGTCTTCTGAGAGTTCTCAGAAGACAGAGACCAATCCAACTCTTCTCTGTGACCCATGGCCCTGCACTTGTTTAAAGACAATCCCACATCTTTTTTCATCAACTTGGCTCACACCATTACCCATGTTCTGAACCCAGGAATTGGAGAACAGGACACCAGATCTCATAGTTCTTTAAAAAAAAAAATTCTGGTTGAACGCATTCTGACTTGTAGTAACACTACAGAGCAGAATAGAACTGCCCAATAGAGTTTCCAAGGAACTGGTGGATTTGAACAGCTGATCTGGTTAGCACCAAAGCTCTTAACCACTGTTCCACTAGGGTTCCCCGTAGGTCTAACTACCCTTCAAATCAAGAGCCTTCAGTTTTGTAAGTTCTTTCTTTGAGGGTTCCTGAAGGGTCGGAGGCAGCTCCAGCATGTCCCTGGAGCTAGTAACTTGAACTGCAGGTCTCAGGTGACAGCAGAAGCCTAAGCATTAATAATTGAGGGCAGGTCCAGCCTCCTGCCTCAGGGTTCTTCCCCACTCCAAGGACTCCCCCTCCTGTCCTAAGCTCTTCTCTTCAAGAAGTCTTCAGCCCAGGTAAGCAGGGACCTTGGGTATAGGTCCCAAACACACCATCTCAAGCTTGCCATGACTTACCTATTCACAGTCTTTCATAGACTCTTCTCTCAGTTTTAATTTCCAGCGCCACCAGAGTCTTTACATATGTCAGATCTGGAGGAGGGGGAGGCTAGTCCGAGGCGTAGGAGGAGAGGGCACCTAAAGAGGAGGGCTGAGTGAAGGAAAAGTGTGTGGTATGTGTATGTGTATGTGTATGTAATATGTTTGTACAGGAAATGTTGAGAGAACAGGGAAAGAGGGAGAATGCAAGGGATAATGGTACCAGTGACAGGCAAAGGCGGGTGTGAGTTTTCTTTCCTCCATTCCACCCTAGGATCCAGCTGGGGACATGTCCCCTGCCATTGCACTGGCCTTCCTGCCACTGGTGGTGACATTGCTAGTGCGATACCGGCACCACTTCCGGCTGTTGGTGCGCATAGTCTTGCTGAGAAGCCTCCGAGACTGCCTGTCAGGGCTACGGATTGAGGAGCGGGCCTTCAGCTACATGCTCACCCATGCTCTGCCTGGGGACCCTGGTCACATCACCACCACCCTGGACCACTGGAGCAGCTGCTGTGAATACCTAGGCCATATGGGGCCTGTCAAAGGTCAGTGTTCCATAGCCTTCTGCTTTGAGAAGCTTCCCCAAAACCGTGAAGGAAAGAAGGTTCAGGATCTACCCCTGCCTTATGTGTGAACTGGACAGGTTCTTTTTACATTCTGGGTCTCTTTTTTTTGTTTTTCCATCTGGAAATGAGGGGGCTAGGTGAAGCCATTCATTCTTTATCCTACAAACATTTACTGCCACCTCTTTTGTACTAGGCATGTGCTAGATAGTAGGGGAGAAGTAGGTGGAAGCCAAAGAGATGAGTGAACCACAGATGCTGGCTTCAGGAGACATAACAGAGGATTACCCATCAGACCATGTATCTCATAGCTTTGTTGTGACCTGTGTCTCAGTTTTTCCCCCCACTTCCTCAGGGTAGTCATCTGCCTGGATTGGTAAGAGTCCCAGCTCCCAGGACAAGTGCTTTAAGAGTCCTATTTATGAAATTCTTCCAATTTAAGATCACAAAGATAGTTCAATGAACACTACCAAGAGGAAACAAAACTAGAAGTTCTAGCAAAGGCCTCTTAGAAGCCTAGAAGTTGGAGCTGTTTTTTTTTTTTGCCTGGGCCCTCCTACGGAAAGCAGTGTTTGAATTGAGTCTGGGAGGACTCTTGATTTGGCCAGGCAGATAGGGACTGAGCTGGGGAAGAGCAAAGCCAATTACATACACAAATGTGATATGAAGGATTAAGTGAGCATAGCTGATTCTGGACATAGTTGTTTGGGATGGCTGAGATACAGGCTACAGGTGGGAACAGCCAAGAGCTGAGGCTGGAAAGATAGGACAGGATTGAGTCTTAAAAGGCCCTGAATGCCAAGCTGAGGATCAATTTCAAAGGCATTTAGAATGTGATATGGTAAGATTTGTTAGAAATCCTCAGTAGCTGGTGAAGGTAAGACTGGAGGAGGCGAGCTTAGAGAGAGCAGGGGGTCCATGGAACAGCTGGAGGTGTGGTTCATGAGAAAGGTGATAGCTCCTTTGGTTGGGGCTGCAGCGAGGCAAGAGGACATTTGAAATCTTTCTAACAGGGCTCAACAAGCACTCCCAGGACTTCTGCAATAGCTCTCTCTCCCCTATAGGCCAGATCCTGACACGGCTGGTGGAGGAGAAGGCCCCTGTCTGTGTGCTGGAGCTGGGCACCTACTTAGGATACTCCACATTATTTATTGCCCGTGCCTTACCTGCTGGTGGCCGCCTTCTCACTGTGGAGCGGGACCCACGCACAGCAGCAGTGGCTGAGAAAGTCATCCGTCTGGCTGGTTTTGATGAGCACACGGTCAGCCCCCACCTGCCCAAACCTGATCTCTTCTCTGCTATACCAGGCCTTGCCCTCGCCAGGCCTTCCCTATGGGGGGAATCCCACCTAGGAGAGTTCTATTTGGGAGCTTTGACCCTGGAGGGGGAATGAGCTCATGTCTTCCTGTCTCAAGTCATGTGCACTCATTTTCAACTGGGTTAAGAAGATGGTTTCTTGAGTCTCACAAACCTGGGCCCAGATCTTAGCTCTGCCTCTCATGAGCTGCATGGCTCAGGGCAAAGCATTTATCCTGTAAACTTCAGCTTCTTCACAGCCAAATGGGAACTGCAGTGCTGATCCTGACTTTTGGGTCACGAGACCAGAGGGAATGTGAGAACACTTTAGTGTGATATAGCCAGATTGTGGTAGGGCTTGGGGTAGGGGAGCAATCCCTCGCACCTCACTGCCAGCTCTCCCCACCCCCACAGGTGGAGCTCATCGTGGGTAGCTCAGAGGAGGTGATCCCACACCTGCGAGCCCAGCACGGCCTGAGCCGGGCAGAGCTAGTACTGCTGGCACACCGGCCCCGGTATTACCTGCGAGACCTGCAGCTCCTGGAGGCCCATGCACTGCTGCCAGCTGGTGCCACTGTGTTGGCTGACCATGTGCTCTTCCCTGGTGCACCCCGCTTCCTACAGTATGCCAAGAGCTGTGGCCGCTACCATTGCCGCCTCCATCACACTAGCCTCCCAGACTTCCCTGCCATCAAGGATGGCATAGCCCAGCTTACCTATGCTGGACCTGGCTGAGGTCCAGGCCTAGGGGTACTTACTGCTGTCCCCCTAACCCTTCCCAACTAGGACCTTAGAACATCCCCTTCCCTCCCTGTTTGTGGCCTGACACATGCTGGGCTTAGGGCCTCGGCGGCCAAGTTCTGTCAGGCTGCTTGGTCCTAATGGTCCCCTTCATTCCAGAGAGAGCCACAGACCATGAGGGAAGAGGCCTAAGCTGCCAGCCCAGCTATGTGCCTAATTTACTAGTGACTCTAGAAGAGCCCTAACCCATCTCTGAGATTTAATCCTCTCTCCTGACACCAAAGGAGGTGACTGGGAGAGCTTTGGGGGCCTCTCAGCTCTGACCCTCCAAAAGCCACTCCTCCCAGTCTATGCCATTCTCGGTGGGATCAAAAGAGATAGAAGACAGTGGTTACATACCCAGCAAGAGTGGCTGGGTGCCAGGTGCCCAGAGAAGATGATATAGGAGCCTTCTCCAGGCTCAGTCCACCTGGCCAATTAGGTCTTGCCTGGAGTCCATTTAGTGACCTCTCCCCAAAACCCAAAGAAAGACACTAGATTCTTCTGGGACTCACCAAATGATAGAGAATAGACAACAGGGGAAAAAAAATCAATCAGTCCTGTGTCTTTATTAAAGAGAATCACAAATAGGCCAGACCTGACAGACAAGGGGAGAGGTACTGGCCAGGAAGGAGGGGTGAGCTCAGGCTCTGGGGCTTCAAGGGCAGGCTGATGGCCTAGGAGAGGCCAAGGTGACCAGGTCCTGGCAGCAGCTGCAGAGGTGTCTGAGATTAAAGTTTCAGTCACTGGAACTGTCATCTGTTTCTGCAGGGGGTGTAGGGTGGAATGGGCTGGCCTGGGATCTCCCTGAGGACATTCTTGTCCTGACTGCCTAGATCATCCACTGGTCCTGATCCTGCTCGTTGCCTTCCATGTCCACCTGAGGAGGAGGCTGGTGTGGGTGGGAAGGGGCCTCAGCTGCCCAGCCAGCCCAGGCCCAAGGGCCTCATTCACTTTGCCCCCAGCTGGACCCAGGATTTGTGTGTCCTTTGGCCACCAATTAGGTCCTGGGAAGGGGCCCACGAACAGAGACCCTCCCTTCACACCTCTACCTACCTCATTGACCTCTCCATCATCGGGGGATTCATTGTAGTCATTCATCTCGTCCATGTCCTGCATGTCCTCATCATCCTCTGAGTCCTCCTCACTATCTTCATCATCTTCATCATCTTCTTCCTCCTCATCATCATAGTGCTGGTGGGGCAGGGGAGACCCTGTGGGCACTATAGGCCTGCCCTGACCAGTTCAAGGGCTGGCCCACTTAGAGTCTCTTTCTTCTAGGGCCAATGATTGACCCCCTCAACTACCCAACACTGCCCATGTCAGATCTAGCAGGCTGGTACATATTCTTCAGGACCTTAGTGCTGGAGACCAGCCCTCCACTGGCCCCAAAACCCACTTCCTCTATCCTCTTTCTGGCCTTCACCCAGATCACTGGGGGACTAGAGGCAGGATCTTCAAAATTGAGGCAGAACTTTGGCCCACCCTAGGCCCCACACCAGCCCTACTTGCAGGAGCCACTCACCTCTGAGGCTGGTTTGCCAATAGGTACCAGGTTGTTGTCTTTTTCTGCAATGCTCTGGAGCTATGGCCAAAGGGAAAAGGGAGCAAAACCAGGACCCATTCAGGGCAGATCAGGAGCATGGAACTAAACAAATAAGCCTTTAAGAAGACTCCCAAGTATGCCAAGGAAGACACTTCCTTCCCGTTTTCAGGAAGATCCAATCCCCTTCTTTCCTGCTGCCCTTCTTTCCATCTGCCACTTGCTTATGAACTTGATCCAACTACTTAAAATCTGGGCCTTGGTTTCCTCCCAGGATTATGACAAGGGTGAAGTAAGAGCATATCAGCCTAGAAGATAGCATCTGCTACATCCTCAAAAAGTAATCAAAATGATTATTTCCCATGTTTTAGAAAAGTGAGTCTGGACTAAAAGTCAGAAGCCTGGGGCTCCAATCTGGCATAGAGGTCCTATGGTTTCCTAGCAACTCAAGGCAGGGCAAAGTTGAGAACCTGGGCCCCTGGGGCTCCCAGTTTCAGCTTGTTTCCTGCTCAGGACAAAAAGCTATGCCAGGGCAGGTCTCCAGAACAGGACAAGGTCATGGTCCAGTGGAGGGGAGGGTCCCTGTCTGAGGTTCCTACTATTGCTTCCCCACCAGGCTAAATCCTCACTCACCCAGGCCTGATGCTGCTGTTCCTGCTGCTGTAGTTCTGTCTCTTCCACACAGGGTCGATCCAGATTAAACCAGAGTGCCTCCGTCACACGAGGGAAGAGTGAGGGGAACAGAGTGGACATGGCTCCTAGACTGAGATCAAGTGAATCCAACTCTTAGATGTGGGCGTTTTGTTTGTTCCTGATTGTTCCTTGATACAGGGATGGGGTATAGTGGAAGGGAGCAGCTCTTCCCTCTAGGATTCAGACAGACTTGGATTTGAGTTCTGGCTCCACCATTTACTAGCTATTTGACTTCAGCCAAGTCACTTAACCTCTCATGAGCCTCAGCGTCCTCATCTGTAAAATCGGTATAACAATTATACCTTCCTTCCAGTTATTCTGATATTAAATAACAGATTTAAAAGGCTTTTTGTAAACTGTTCAAGGAAGAAAGAGAATAGGAGGCAAGTGGAGAGACAAGAATTCAGAATGAAGATTGGAATTAAAAAAATCTAACAGGAGTCTCTGCTGCCTCCTCCAAATACTAAAAACCTTTCTGTCTCTCTTAAGATAGAAACCCTGGGTGGCCTTAGTGGTTAAGTACTACAGATGCTAACCAAAAGGCTGGCCGTTTGAATCTACCAGGTTCTCCTTGGAAACTACGGGGCAGTTCTGCTGTGCTGTATCTACAGGGTTACTATGAATCAGAATCTACTCCATGGCAAAGTTTTTTGTTTGTTTTAAATATGGACCATACTATATCCACCTAGCTTCAGAAATTTAGGACACTAAATCACTGCTCTCATAAACCACAGCCAATGCAAGAGTACCACGTGCAAGCAGGTATTCACTTAGACATTTCACAACGTGTACGTAAATGAGTCGATACATGGATAAATAAACAGATGAGAAAGCGGACGAACTAACGTGTAAAAATAAACTCAGCTCTGACTGAGCAGCTGAGGGACTCGACCACGAAGGTCTCAGCGAGTCGGAATTAAAAGCCTTTAGCTCACAGACGGAAAAACTGAGGCCCAGAGAAAGGCTACACAGTGAGTACGAGCTCACAACTCCTGAGTCAAAGGATCCAGGCAGGCACGAGGGGAGACAAGCAGGAGAGGAGGATGTCCTGCTTTTGCTCTGATTCGTTTGACTGATCTGGGGACAGCCGCGCCCTCCTCGGGACTTCAGTTTCCAAATCACAAAGCAGTTACCACGGCATCTACACTCACGACCCAGAAGTACTGAGAGGGCAGAAAAAAAGCCCAAAGAAAAACCCAACCCACCGCCCATTCTTCCAGAGAGTTATTTGCTTATTACGATAATGACTGTGGGGTTGACCAACAAGAAGACAGGGGCGGGATTCGGACAGGAATGTGCACTTATAGGGTTGTTAATCGCGAAAGTAGACGGGTCTGCGAAGGGCCAATTGACTGGAAGAACTGCCGGGTGACAGGAAGTGACACCAATGAATGACGGATACTGTATGGTTGGGTGGGGCTTAGCCTCAAGGAAGCGGCCAATGAGCTGGAGGTCTATAAGGATGAAAGGGAATGCGGAGGTCCTGAGGAGACGAGTCAACAGAACTGGCTTTTCCCGGAAAAAGAAGAAAGGGCCAAGGTACTAACAGCCACGGCCGGCTTCTGTACTCACCGGGCCAGTAGGCGGCAGTTGGCGGCAACCCGGAAGCACTTCTACCTCCCTGAGCGGAAGAACCCGCCAAATCCGGTGCACCAAAAGCATGCGTATTCAGCCTTCTTTGGTTTCACGCTCCCGCTCCACCTAACCGGATGTGACGTTTCACACCGTCGTCTTGTTGGGGGAGGGAATTTGCCGCTTTTGATCCACGGACCCCGTATTCAATCTTTTCCGAATGGACTTCTCCATCCCGGTCCCGCCCCAAAGGCTGGCTTAGGGCAGCCCTCTGTCACCTAGGAGGCCGGTGGTTTGTCACCTAGGTGGTTTAGTGGTTAAGTGCTAATGAAAAGTTAAGCAGTTTAGATCCACCAGGCGCACCTTTGGAGACTATGGAGCAGTTGTACTCCGTCCTGTAGGGTCGCTAAGAGTCAGAGTCGATTGGACGGCAGCGGGTCCGGTATTGTCAACCAGGCAACGCTGTATTTGCTCGCCACCCCCTGCTGAGAGATAGCTTCCAGCACTGCCTGTATTAGAAGCAGGAAAATCAGTCCTCCCCTATCCTAGAGAACTGCTGGGTTATTTCAGACCGTTTCTCCCCCAGCCTGTTTCCCGTTTGAGCACCTTCGTTCATTTATGCCTTCAATGAAAGTATTTGCGTCCCTACTGTATTTTAGTCCCTGCTAGAAGCTGGAGATAAATTTACAGGCGTGCTCCCTGCCCCCTAGCTCTCACAATCCAGTAGGGAACCAGACTCCTTGGTCTCTTAAAATTGTATATTCACTGTGACATTGGAGACTCTGGATGGTGTGGCTAGTCAGCCTTAGCCACAGCACTCAGCTGCCAACGGAACTCTGCTGCTCTGCCCTCAGTGGTGAGCCCGGTCATCTCTCCCATTCTTTTCCTAACTCCTCTGTCCTAGTAACCTGACTCAGCCTCTTCAGAGATTCTCAAGCCTTCTAGCAAGAAGAACAGAAATCCTGTTGACCCACCAGCTACTTCCCAAGCCGGCAATCATCCACAGGCCACAGTCTTACCGCTGCCTCAATCATATGTGTGGCCTTAGGCAATTACGTCTTTTCTCCCTGTCTGGTCTGTTTCCTTTTAACGAGCACCATAATCTCTGCCTAACCTCCTTCGTATCCTGGGTTCAAGTTATCTGAGGAGATAACAGGTTGTGTATTGAGTACATTAATTATGTCGCCCAGCATTTCTGGTTATATTTTTCATTGAAAAGTAAAATTTGGCTTGTCCACTCTTCATTCATTTATTCATTGGAAAGCCTGGTGTGTAACGGTTAAGACTTATGGCTGCTAATCAAAAGGTGGGCAGTTCGAATCCACCAGGCACTCCTTGGAAACCGTATGGGACCGTTCTACTCTATCCTGTAGGATCACTGTTAGTCAGACTGTACTTAACAGCAATTTTTAAAGAAAAATTTTATCCACTCAGTCATTCAGTACATATCTACTGAGTACTTTACTATATGCCAGCCACTATTCTAAGTAGTGGGTATACAGTAGTGATTAAAGCAAACAAAACAAATTCCTACCCCCATGGAACTTCCATTTGAAAGAGAAAATAAACAGTAAAGATATAGACAAAACACGTAATTTAAAACAAAAATTTTTAATTTAATATAACAGTGAAAATGTACATTCACGTATAAATTTACATACCCACCTATATGCAGCTTCCACTGCTCTCCTTGCCCGGTGACAGCACACTATTCCTCTCTGCTCCATACATGTCTCATTCTCCCAACAGTCTCTTTTTTCCCTCCTCTCCACCCACTCTCCTTCCTCCAGCCAGAGGTCAGCAGGATGACATCCTATAGATGTATAGAACCATAAAGTGACCAATATATGGTCACTGCATCGCCAAGTCCAATCCATTCCTGTCCGAAGCGTGGACCTTCGTTATGATTTATGACCAAGGGCAGCATCAGGGCGAGGGTCCATGCTCCCAGAGGAACCCCAAAACCACTGGACCATCAATTGAGGTCTTTTAGTGGGGATCTCAGGGTGCACCTCTTTTTATTCTTGTGTTGCCAGTGAGACTCAACTTAGTGAGCTCCATCGCGGCTATCACTGGTGGTGGCCGGGCACCATCCAGTTCTTACGGTCCCAAGTCGATGTAGGCACCCACTGATGTGGGTCTCTTTGTCTTCTGGGTTGTCTTTCCCCCATGTGATTTTGGTCCTCGGTGAGCGTCCATTCCTGCTGAGTTGGGACCATTTGCTGTGCCCTTGGATGGCAGCTTGGCAGCTTTTAAGACCCCAGATGCCACTCACCAGCGGGGGGGTGCAGAGAGCCCTCTTAGCAAAACGCTAGTTGTGCCAATTGACCTCGCTTTCGCCTAAGAGCATGGTCCCCCGCCCCCTGCCCCAGCTAGTCTATCCTTGCAATATTGGGTTAAGATGGAAGGAGTACTCATGTTATGTTTAAGTCCACTTAATATTGTTCTTGTTTCTAATGTGTGCTGCCACCGATTTCGCCCAACCAGATACCTAGCAACTATCTACTCTAAACCCTCCCCGCCCCTTGCAGCTGTCAAAGAGTCTTCTTCTATACACAAGTCTCTTTTTGAGATCTTATCGTAGAGGTCTCATACAATATTTGTCCTTTTGTCGCTGACTACTTTCACTCAACATAATGTCTTCCAGTTGAAACCAGGTCATGAGATGTTTCCTGAAGTCATCGTTGTTATTTATCATTGCGTAGTGCTCCATTGAGTATATATACCATAGTTTACCTATCCATTCTTCTGTTGTTGGGCACCTGGGTTGATTCCATCTTTTTGCTATCATGGACTGTGCTGCTATAAACATTCTGGTGCATGTGTCCATTGGTGTGAAAGGCCTTGATTCTGTAGGATATATTCCAAGTAGTGGAATTACTGGGTCAAATGGTATATCAATATCCATTTTTTTAAGGAAGCACCAGATTGCTTTCCAAAGAGGCTGGACCATTTTGCAACCCCACCAACAGTGTAGGAGGGTTCCACTTTCTCCACAGCCTCTCCAGCATTTGTTGTTTTGTGTTTTCTGGATCATGGCCAATCTTGTTGGGGTGAGATGGTATCTCATTGTCATCTTGATTTGTATTTCTTTAATAACTAAAGATCGTGAACATGTCCTCATGTGTTTTTTGGCTGCCTGGATCTCTTCTTTAGTGAAATGTGTGTCCATCTCCTTTGCCCATTGCTTAATTGGGTGATTTATCTTCTTGTTGATATTTTGTAGTACCTTGTAGATTATGGAAATCAGGCGTCGGTCTGACATAGAGTTGCCAAATATTTTTTCCCATTCTGTAGGTGTTCTTTTAATTCTGTTAATAAAGTCTTCAGATGAGCAAAAGTGTTTAACTCTTAATAAAACACGTAATTTTTTGTCATGATAAATACTAAGAATAAAAATAAATCAGAGAAGTGAGAATAACATGTAGGCAGGAGCCAAGCCAGAGGGTGGTGTTTTTATCTTCGGTAGTGGGCTGGCTAAGGAAGGCCTCACTGAGAAAGTGACTTTTGAGTGAAGGTCTGAAGGAAGAGAGAGACAGCTGTGCTGACATCTGGAGGACAGCATTTTAGGGAAAGAGAACAGCACATGAAAATGGACTAGAGTGGCTAGAGCACAGTGTCGTATGGGAAGAACAGTAGGTGAGGACAGGGGTGGAAGGTGACAGACAGGTACAGTCTTGCAGGTCACAATAGGAACTTTGACTTTTACTCTGAATTGGGGAGGCAGTGAAGGTTTGGTCACAGAGACACACAATCTGATTTACTTTTTTAAAAATTATGTTTTATTGTGTTTCCAGTGAAGGTTTACACAGTAGTTTGGGTTCCTGTTTAACAGTTTCTACACAAGTTTTTCAGTGACATTGGTTACATTCTTCACAATGTTGTGAACATTCCTGTTTCCATTCTGATTGTTTTGCTTCCATTAATCTAGCTCTGACTTATATTTATTAAGGCCAATCTGGTTGTTCTATGAATGATAGACTTTAGGAGGAGAAGGGCAAAAGAAACAAAGACCAATTGGGAGCCTAGTGTAATAATTCAAAGGTGGCAGAGAGAAGTGGTTGATTTTCGAATACATTTAGAAGGTAGAGATAACAAGAGTTGCTTGTGGCAGATTCCATTTTGGCCTGAAAAGCTTGGAAGAATAACCAAAAAACAAACTTCACTGCTGCTGAGTCAATTCCAAATACAGTTGTCATTTTTTGAGATGGGAAAGACTGGGAGGTACTGGTTTGAGGTACTGATTTGGGTTCAAGGTGTTGAGTTTAAGGTGCCTGTTAAGAGCAGAGATGTCAAGAGAGCATGAGTTTGCAAGTCAGGCAAGAAATCTAGGCTGGATATATCAGTTTGGGAGTCATCAACATGTAGCTAGTATTTAAAATCAAGAGACTGGATGAGATCACCAAAAGCATGGATACAGATGGAACACAGTTTCCTCCAGTATTCAGAATTTGAGGAAACCAGAAGTAGCAGCAGCAAAGAAGACTGAAGAGGAAGGTCAAAAAGATAGGTAGAAAGCCAAGTACGCTGGGTGGTGTCCTGGAACCCAAGTAAACAAACGGTATCAGGAAGGTGGTAGTGAGCCACTACAACCCAGTCCTGAACAAAATTCTCTGTTTGTTTCCCCAGCACACCATCAGATCCATGAGGGCAGGGGCTGAGTGGTCTCTATGTCCCCAGAGTCAGCCAGACGTCTCCCATTTCCTGGTTCCCTCCTGTGCTCCACCTGTGCCTCCACTGGTAGCTGCTCCTGTTTTTCTTCCTCACAGATTCCTACCTCAGGCACCTTTGCCTCCTGTCATTCCTAGCTCTAGCTAGATGGAAATTCCCCCATGACATATATAGTTCCTTTCCAAGCTCTTCAACCAGGTTCAACAATTTATGATGACTGGTTAGTTGAGAGGACAGGGAGAGAGAAAGAGAGATGGAGGAATTTGGGGCAACTCTCCTATTTTTTGGCTAGGATGACCTGAGTTGAAGTCATTTGCTGTATATGCATTATCCATCAGTTATCCTTGCCAAGTGTTATGACTCCCTTTCATTTCAAAGATAAGAAAACTCAGACTGAGTAATTAAGAAATTTAACTTATTCATTCATGAGTACATGAAATTTATGCATTCATTTGTTCTGCTGTTAGGCCAACTTTTATGGAGTGTCAGCTAAATGTCAGACACCCTGGTAGGCCTTGGGAATAGAGAAATGAATCAGAAATAATCCCTACCCTAGAGAAAAATGCAGATATTGAAGGCCAAGACAATTACAGAAAGGGACAGTAAATGTTAAAATCTATGTGTATGTGGTGTTATGAGAGCATGGAGGATGGGAGAATAAATGGGTTCTGAATAAACTGAGTTAAGAATTTGTTCCATAGGAGAAAACATTTAAATGCGTTTTCAAAGATGAGGAGGAGCTTACCTGCTAGGCAAGTGGGAGAAGGAGATGGTTTATCTTACTGTCCTAGTGCTGCTGTAACAGAAATACCATAAATAGCAGACGCAGCAGACCAAACACACGCTATGTTAAAAGTGGAACTAATGAGTTTTATTGATGACTACAGAGATTCATGAATTGGGACACACTGCCTCTCTCAAGCAGAGAACAACAGTGCTCTGAAATACAGGTGGGGAAAGAACTTTTTATAGGGTGGAGTAGACAAAGACTGTATGTGTTACCAGGCATTAGAAGGATACGTAACAAAAAAAAGAAAAGAAAAAAAATCACAAGAGGGTCATTCAACCACAATATTTTTAACATTAATAATTCTATTTATTGGCACCTTAGAGCATGCTGAACAAAGCATTTTTTTGAGAACATTTGTCTCCAACTTTCTGTGACAGCTGACTATCTAGTCCCTTTCTCTTCTCTTAAATTAATAAGCAGTGCTATACAGATTTACAAAAGAGTTGTGAAAGCCAAGCCAAGCCAAGTGCCGTCGAGTCGGTTGTCAAAAGCAGAAGGAAAACAAAGGTGTTAATGAGTGAGTCAAACTGAGTCTAATTTAGGTCTGGGCAAGCCCTGCCGGTCATGGCCAGTGCTTCAAGTTTGCAGGTCGGCACACATTTCCCCTCTTTTTGATCAAGTCACCACTAGGGGGTGCCTATCCTCCACAAAGGAATTACCCATCTTCTGCAAACTTAACCTCTTCTCTGTTGAGCTTTTAGGACTCCAGCCCCCAGCTCTGTTATTAGAGGTGGCCAGGTACCATCCGGTATATAACGCTGCTGTAGTTTCAGTCCTCATCTTCAGGGTGAGTTGGTCTTTGGGTCTTTGGCCAGGCTAAGTGTTGCAAACAAGGCCACATTAGAGGAACAGCTTGGCAATTCTAAAAGAATGTAACCTCAGAACTGAATTCTATTCTCCTTTGAAAAATTAGTGTCTTTCAAATACATAATTTGTTGCATAACTAAATATTTCTTTCTTTACTATGCTTTATGTATGTGTGTGTGTGTGTGTAGTTATGTGACACTAGTTGCAATCCCTGTAATGTGACAGAATACTCCCCTTTTCCACTGCAGGCTTACTATGTCCATCCAACCAGCTCTTGTCCCTTCCTGCCTTTTCATCCTGATACCGTGTTCGTCTCATGTGTCTGCTTGAGCTAAGAAGTGCACTCTTCATGAGTATTACTTTATGTTTTATAGTGCAGTCTAATCTTTGTTGAAGAGTGGGCTTCGGGAATAGTTTTTAGTTATAGGTAAATACAGCAGTTGGGGGCAATGGCTTTGGAGGTTCCTCCAGTCTCAGGAAGACCATTAAGTCTGATATTTCTACATGAATTTCAGTAGTGCTTCACAGTTTTTCCTGCTCCATCAGGGACTCTGCTGTGTTTCCCATCAGGGTGGTCACTGGTGGTTGTCACTGGTTGTGTGTTTCAGTTTGGCTAGGCTATGATGCCTAGTATTGTGTGATGTTCCCATATGTTGTAAATTCTGCCTCCATGATGTTAATGAGGGCAGATGGGTGTCGATCATGTTGGTGAGACAAGACTCAGTCTGTAAGATTGTACCATGTGTTGAAGCAATCTCTTGGTATATAAATGAAATGGGAGCAAGGAGAGAGCTGAGGATCTCATACTACCAAGAAAGCAGTGCTGGGAGCGGAGTACATCCTTTGAACCAGATCCCTGTGCCTCAAAAGCTCCAAGTCCAGGGGAGGATTGACGACAAGGAGCTTCCTCCAAAGGCAATGGGGAAAGTCTTTCCATGAAACTGGTGCCCTGAATTTGGTCTCTTAGCCTACTTTACTGCAAAGAACTAAATTTCTTTTTATTAAAGCTGTCCACTTGTGGTATTTCTGTTATAGCAGCACTAGATGACTAAGACAGCGGTGGCCAGGCACCATCTAGTTCTTCTGGCTGATGGAATCTCTGGTTTATGTGGCCATTTTGTCTCTTGGACTCATATTTTCCTTGTGTCTTTGGTGTTCTTTGTTCTCCTTTGCCCCAAATGGTTTGGCACCAGTTTGTGCATCTTAGATAGCCATTGACAAGGTTTTAGACCCCAGATGCCACTCACCAGAATGGAATGCAAAACAGTTTCTTAAACTTTGTTATGCCAGTTGACCTAGGTGTCAAATCCAAGGTCCCCAGACTCCAGCCCCAGCTGCTCTATCTCTCAAGTGTTTGGCTATATTCAGGAAACTTCTTAGTGTTTGGTTTAGTCCACTTGTGCTGTCTAACCCTGTATTGTGTGTTATTCCCTTCACCTAAGATGATTATTGTCTACTATGTAGTTAGTGAACTTCCCTGCCCCTCACTGTCCACCCTCCTAACCATCAAAGAATGTTTCCTTCTGTGTTTAACACTTTTCTTGAGTTCTTAATATTTGTCCTTTTGCAATTGATTTCACTCAGCATAATGCTTTCCAGATTCATCCAAGTTATGAGATGCTTTGCAGATTCATCATTGTTCTTTATCATTGCATAGTAGTCCATTGTGAATGTGTGTACCATAATTTGTTTACCCATTTGCCTGTTGGTGGCCCCTAGATTTTTGCTCTTGTGAACACTGCTGCAGTAAACATGAGTATCCTATATATATTCATGTGAGGGCTCTTATTCCTCCAGGATATACTTGTAAGAGTGGAATTGCTGGATTGTATGAACTTCCAGTTACTAGTTTTTTAAGGAAGTGCCTAACTGATTTCCAAAGTGGTTGTACCATTTTACATTTCTGCCAGCAATCAGTCTAAACCTCTCCCACATCTGTTATTTTGTATTTTCTGAATTAGTGCCAGTCTTATTGGGGTGAGATGTATCTGACGATCGTTTTGATTTGCTTTCTCTAATGGTTACCAATCACAAGCACTTCCTCATGTATCTGTTAGTCACCTGAATGGCTTCTTGGGTGAAGTGTCTGCTTATATCTTTTGCTCAACTTTTAACTGGGTTATGGTTGAGATTTTGCAATACCTTGTAGATTTTAGAGATCAGGCCCTGATCAGATTTTTCATAACCGTAATATTTTTCCCAGTGTGTAGGCTGTCTTTTTCACTTTTTTCATGAAGTCTTTTGATGGGCGTGTTTGATTTTTAGGAGCTCCCAATTACCTAGCTTGTTTTCTGGTATTTATGTCTTGTTAGATACGGTGTGTGTTATGTTTTTATGCCACATATTATGGCCCCTAACATTGTCCCTATTGTTTCTTCCATGATTTTTATAATTTTAGATTTTATACTTAGATATTTGATCTACTTTAATTTACTTTTTGCATGTGGTGTAAGGAAAGGGTCTTGTTTCATTTTTTGTAGACAGTTATCCATTTATGTCAGGACAATTTGTTAAAGAAACTGTCTTTTCTCCATTTAACGGACTTGACATCTTTGTCACATATCAGCTGCTAATAAGTGGATGAATTTATATCAGGATTTTCAATTCTGTTCTGTTCATCAGTGTGTCTCATGTTGAACCAGTACCAGGCTGTTTTGACTACCATCGTGATATAATAGGTTCTAAAATCAGCAAAGAAGTTCATGAGAGATATTTGTCTCTTTTTTGTGCTATCTTTACTTGGCTTTGGTATGAAGGTTATGTTGGCTTCCTGGAATGAATTTGGGAGTACTCCATCCTTTTCTATGCTGCAAAATACATTTGGTAATAGTGGTGTTAACTCTTCTCTGAAAGTTTGGTGGAATTCTCCAGGGAAGAGATCTGGGGCAGGACTTTTTCTGGTTGGAAGTTTTTAAATTACATTTTAGTCTCTTTTTGTGATGGGTTTATTAAATTGTTCTACTCCAGTTGTGTTACTTTTGGTAGGTAGTATGTTGCTAGAAGTTCATTTTCTCTAGGTTTTCAAACTCATTAGAATACAATTTTTTAAATAATATTCTGTTATGATTTTTTTAACTTTAGTTTGGGTCTGTTGTGATATTTCCCCATCTCATTTCTTATTCAAGTTATTTGCTTCTTCTTGTTTTTCTTTTGACACTTTGGTCTATAATTTGATATTGTTGATTTAAAAAAAAAAAAAAAAGCTTTTGGTCCTGTTACATCTTTCAACTGTGCTACTCTCTAATTCGTTTAATTCTGTTCTAACTTTTATCTGTTTTCTGCAGCTACTTGATGGGTTGGTTCTTCTGTTTTTCTTTTTCTACTTGTTTGAGTTGTGTGGTTAATTCTTTGATTTGGGCCCTTTGTTTTTGGATGTGTGCATTTATTGAGATAAATTGACCTCTGAGCACTGATTTGCTGTGTCCCATACATTCTGGTAGGATATGTTTTCATTCTCATTTGATTTTATGAATTTTCTTTGTTCCATCCTTAATTTCTTCTATAACAGAAGTTTTTTGACGAAGATGTTGTTCAGTTTCCATGTATTTGATTTTTTTACACTTGCCTATCTGCTGTTGGAAACCCTGATAGTGTGGTGGTTAAGTGCTACATCTGCTAACCAGAAGGTCAGCAGTTTGAATCTGCCAGGTTCTCCTTGGAAACTCTGTGGCACAGTTCTAATCTGTCCCATAGGATCATTATGAGTTGGAATTGACTCAGTGGCAGTGGGTTTTGGTTTGGGTTTTTTTGATGTTGATTTTGACTTTTATGGTCTGAAAAGATGCTTTGCAATGTTTCAGTGCTTTGCATTTTGTTAAGTCTTGCTTTATTGCCTAATAAGTCATCTATTCTTGAGAATGTTCCCTATGCATTGGAAAAGAAAGTATACTTACCTGTTGTTAAGTGGAGTGTTCTGTATGTCTATGAAGTAGTGTTGGTTGATTGTGACATTTAGGTCTTCCATGTCTTTATTGAGCTTCTTTCTGGATACTCTGTCTGTCACCAAAAGTAGTGTGTTGAAGTTTTCTGCTGTTATTATGTAACTGTCTCTTTCACTTTTGAGTGCTGTTAGACTTCATTTGGTGTATTTAGAAGCTCTGTCATTGAGTGTGTAAATATTTAATATGGTTATGTTCTTCTGCAATATATAGTGACCTTGCTTGTTCACAGAAAACTTGGTGGTGTAGTGGTTAAGTGATATGGCTGCTAGCCAAAGGTTGGCAGTTCAGATCCATCAGACACCCCTTGGAAACTCTATGGGGCAGTTCTACGCTGTCATATTCCAACTCCTATGAGTTGGAATTGATTGGATGGTGTCATGGATTGACTTGTGTCCCCCCAAAAATATGTGTAGCCATGTGGCTGGGCCATGATTCCCAGTATCTTGTGACTGTCCTCCATTTTGTGGTTTCCCTAAACTGTATGTTAAAGGATTCGGGTGGGACTGTAAATCCCTTCATAGGATTACCTCCCTGCTCTACTGTAAAGGGAGTTTCCCTGGAGTATGGCTTGCCCCACCCTTAATCCTTTCATCCTATGAGAGATAAAAGGACAGAGAAGTAGGCGGAGAATTGGGAACCTCACACCATCAAGAAAGCAGCACCAGGAGAAGAGCGTGTTCTTCAGACCTGAGGTTCCTGCACCAAGATGCTCCCTAGACAAAGACTGATGCAATATCAGACTTTCCTCCACAGCTGACAAGGGGGAAAGCCTTCCCCTGGAGTGGACACCCTGAATATGGACTTGCAGCCTACCAGACTATGTAAGAATAAACCTTCCTCTGTTAAAGCCATCCACTCTGTATTTCTGTTAGAGCAACCCTAGCTGACTGAAACAAATAGGCATGAGTTTTTTTTTTTCCTCTTGTCCACTGTGGTGGATTTTACTTTAAAGTCTGTTTTACCTGAAGTTAATATTGCCACTCCTGCTATTTTTGAATGTTGTTAGCTTGGTGTATATTTTTCCATCCTTTGAATTTCAGTTTGTTTGCATCTTTAGGTCTAAGATGTGTCTTTTGCAGGCAACGTATAGACAGATCATGTTTTTCTTTCCATTCTGCTACTGTTTAACTCTTTATTGGTGATTTAGCCCATTTAAATTCAATGTAAATATTGATAGGTATAAACTTATGCTGTCATTTTTGTGCCTTTTGTGTGTTTTGATAGTCTCTTTGTTCCACTTAATTTTCTGTGCTGAGTATTTTTTTTTTTTGTCATTATTGTCATATATTTGCTGAGACTTCTTGATTTTGCTTCTTGTTTTGATGTGCGGGAATGTTAATTTCATTTGTGGTTACTTTAATATTTACCCATGATGCTTTAAGTTTAAACCAGTCTTTACTTTCTTTCTGTTGCCGTGACCTCCTCTCCAGCTGAAAGATCTGTGAATGCATTAATCAGTGCCTCTTTTTGGTATAATGTTGTCATCATTTACATACTGAGACCTCTGTTTCCCTATTTTTAGTCTTTTAGCTTTGATTTCACTTTGTGATTTTTCCTATCTATGTTGATATCTGCTTGCTCTATCCTGCATTGTATCCTTGAGTTGCTGATTTTCTAGTTGAAGAATTTCCTTCAATGTTCCTTATGATTTCAATTTAGTTTTTGCAAATTCTCTAAACTTCTGTTTATCAAGGCAAGTCTTAATTCCACCATCATATTTGAGAGACAGTTTTGTAGGTTGTGTAACTCTTGGCTGGCAGTTTATTTTCCTTGAAGGTTTTGTACATGTCATCCCTTTGCCTTTTTGCTAATATAGCTTCCTCTGGGTCATGTGAGCTCAGTCTTATGGACTCTCTTTTGTGGTTTTGTTGTTATTGTTGTTGCCATTTAAACCTAGCTACCTTTAAAAGCATCTTCTTATCATTAGTTTTGTTTAGCCAAGCCAAGTGCCGACTAGTGTGATTATAATATATCTTGGTGTTTTCTTTTGGGATCTGCTTTGTGTGAAGTTCAATGAGCATCTTGGATAGATATATTCTCATCTTTCATGATATCAAGAAAGTTTTCTGTCAACATATCTTCAACAGTTCTGTGTGTGCACGCACTCCTGTGTGTGTGTGAGACAGAGATAACCTGTTCAGTTGTTTTTCTGGTTCTTTGTTGTTTGAGGGCTCCTAGGATTTGTGTGGCTACTCTACCATTTTAGCCCCTCATCCCTGTCCTTGTTCTAACTGATGACATTGATATTTTTGTCTCTTTCCACAGATGTAGTCAGTTTGATTCCTTTGTGTTCCATTTGGTGAAGTCTACATGTAAAACTGCCATTTACATTATTCAAAAAAGGTATTTGCAATAAAGAAGTCATTGGTCTTGCAAAGTTCTGTCATGTGATCTGCAGAGTCATTTCATTTTTGAAGATTTTTAATTTTCCTAGATTCATACTTCATACATTCCAGGTTCCAGTTATTAATGAATGAATGCTTGCAGTTGTTTCTTCTTATTTTTAGTTGTGCTGCTTTAGCACATGAAGATCCCCAAAGTTTGACTCCACCTATGTCATTAAAGTCAACTCTACTTAGAGGAAGCAGCTCTTCCCTAGTCATACTTCAAATGCCTTCCAACCTCAGGGACTCATTTTCTAGCACTGTATCAGACAATGTTCCACTGCTATTCGTAAAGTTTTCACTAGCCAGTTTTTTTCAGAAGTGGACAACCAGGTCCTTCTTATTATCTGTCTTAGTCTGGAAGCTTAGCTGAAGCCTGTCAAACTTGAGTGACACTGCTAGCATTTGAAATACCAGTGGCAAATATTCCAGTATCACAGCAACATGTAAATAACTTCAGTATGCATGGTAGTGACAGACTTGTGATTCTTCATGATAAGATGATATTTCTGTTTAACTAGCTGTCTGAGGCATCTAGGATGTCTGTAACAGGAATACTACAAGTGAGTCTCTTTAACAAAGAGAAATTTATTCTCTCACAGTTGAGTAGACTGTAAATCTCAATTCAAGGCAACAACTCCAAGGGAAGGCTTTCTCTCTCTGTCGGCTCTGAAGGAAGGTCCTTGTGATGCATTAGTCTTCCCATAGTCCATGAGGATCTCAGTGCAGGAACCTCAGGTCCAAAGGACAAACTTTGTTCTCAGTGCTTCCTTATTAGCAGTAAGAGGCCCCATATTTCTCTGCTTGCTTCTCTCTTTTATATTTCAGATTGGCTTAAGACACTATCTGATCTTGTATGTCTCATCAGCATAACTGCTACTAATCTATCTTATTACATCATAATAATGAAATTTACAACACATAGGGAAATGACAGAATAGCAGACAGTCATACGATACTGGGAATCATTACCTAGCCAAGCTGACAGATATTGAGGAAGGCTACAATTCAATCCATGACACCAGCTTTAAATTGCTTCCACACAAACAAACTAAATCAAACTAGGCATCTGTTATTGTTCTAGTGCTGCTTTAACAGAAATATCACAAATTGATGCCTTTAAAATGATAAATTTTATTTTGTCATGGTCTAGTAGGCTCAAAGTTTAAATTCAGGGTGTCAGATACAGAGGATGCTTTTTTTTGCTCGATCTGGAGGAAGATTCCTTTGTCTATCTTCTTCTGGACTGGAAGCTACTAAGGCACAAGGACCTTGGTCCTTTCCGAAGGTTGTGCTCAGCTTCTGGCACAGCTTTCTGGTGACATGAAGTCCCCAACTCTCCCTGTTAGCCTTTTTCCTTTATATCTCAAGAGACTGCCTCTAGGCAAAAAACAATCTTACACACTGAGTCCTGCCCCACCAACATAACTGCCACCCACCCACCCTTATTAATATTACAGAGGTAGGATCGAAAGGAACATAACACAATACCAGGAATCATGGCCCAAATGGCTACACACATTTTGGGGGGAACACCATTCAACTCTGTAATAGTATCCTACTGAGACTATTTGACCTGGGAGCTTTTATTTTCTAATTTTCTGTGCAGAAAACCCAACCTAGAAAGATCAAAATTTCCCAAAGTAGCCACTGATTTTCTTAGCTACCTTTAGTGAGATCATGCCATGTAGGCACAAATAAACCCAACAAGGAACCACTGTGTCTGTTTAAGTGAGGTTCCTGGAGGAAGAGTCTGGGATACTCTTAGCATTCACATTTCCTAGAAGGCATCACAAATTAGCACAAAGACTTGTACTTTCAGCTTCTAAGGGTCAAACAAATGCTTAGTAAGAGTGTCTGAGATACCTTGGAAGCAATCACATGAAACCTATGCTAAATTTCAACTCCAAGGAGAGAGAATGATAAAAATCCTAAGGGAAAAATGACTACAATTATAAAGCTCAGGGAGATTCTTATGCAAGCAAAGCAGAGGCTTGGACTAGAGAGGTGATTGCTGGAAATCCTTAATTTGCTGCAGAGACAGAGGGCCCCAAATGGCCCAGCCAATATCACTGATTCAAATTCCTGCAATTTGATGGATGCAGAAGAGAATTCACCTTCAGGATCCCTCTGCTGCCACGTAAATGATGCAGCAAATCGAACTTACACTCTGTTAAAAGTAAAAGTAAAGAATTTTACTGTTAGACTGTGGTCCTAAGACACACCGCTAACCTGCAACTGGAGCCACTCTTAGAGACACCTTCCAGCCAAACAATGGACAAGCCCACAAAATAAACAATAACACATAAGAGAAATGTATTCCTTAGAACAATCAACTATATGAGATCAAAAGGGCAATATTTGCCCAGAAGCATAAATGAGAAGGCAAGAAGGGATAGAGAATCAGGATGAAAGGAAGTGGGGAGGGACTTTTGGGCAACATGGCATCATAGACAGAAGCACCACATCATCCCTCCACAGTGAAAACCTGAAAAACTACGTGAAACAGAAACAAACATCAATTCTGGAATCCAAAGTGTCTGATGAAGAGATAAAGATCTCAGCCAAATGCCAAATGGGGTAAGAAACTGGCAGTGAACAAACGGCAAGAAGAGATACGAGAGAAAGTCCCCTATCAGCTAACCCAGCACAAACTCACCGTCTTGGACTCCTATCTGAGAGTGGCAGACAGGGTGGGTGGGAAAGCAGATTCATGAAAATCTCAGCAGAAGACAAAGCACCCAGTAGCCAGCAATACATCCTTTCCTGTCCCCCATCTTCTCCCTATGGCTCTACCTCTGATGCCTCCTAGCTAGCTTCAGTGGCTCAGCTGTCTGGGAAGCACAGTGTCTGCACTACTTGAATTCACCCCCCTCACATCAGAGACCGGCAGATGGGGAATCCTTGAAAGCACTTTCAGGACCTCCCAGCAGGAAAAGTATTATGACCGCAGATGAGCAAACTACTAAGAACACACAGCCCACCTGCTCTGACATAAACTAATAAAACAACAAAGTAGGATAGAACAAACAGATCTCCAATCAGTAAACAAAGAAAACTACCAAATGGCTCAAAGACAGCAAGCAACATCAAAACATATTTTTAAAAAGGACAGGATGGTTCCAGTAGGTATCCAAAATAACACACCAGATGACTTTCCAGTAAAAGAAAAGACACTAGAATTACCTGACAGGGAATTCAAATCTCTAATATTCAGAGCTATCTACGACTTGAAGCAAAAAGCACATAAATTCATGGAAAATGCAGGCAAATTCATAGAATAACTCAGAAAAAAAATACCAAAATAAATTCACAACTAAAAAATCACACAAAAACAACAATTAGAGATCCAAAAGATAGACAAACAAGATTTCAGAAATGGATAGTTCATAGAAGTGCTGAGGAGCAGGTTTGGAATGATGGAACACAAGATCAGCAAAACTGAAGACAAACAACTGGAAACAACTGTGGGGAAGAAACAGAATAAAGAATGAAGGAACTCTGAGACTTATGTGAGATACAATTGAAAGCAAAAATTTACAAGTGATTGAAGTTCCAGAACAGGTAGGAAAAACACAGACAGGATCATTGAATAATCGTTGACAGAAAACTTCTCTGATATCATGGAAGATGAAAAGCTGATCCAAACCCAATATAGAATAGACTGTACAGGAAAATACCAAGGCATATCATAATTACATTCACTAAAACCAAAGACAGAGAAAAACTTCTGAGAGCAGATCAATAAAAACAAAAAGTCACATATAGAGGAGAAATAATTAGACTACACTCTGATTAGTCAGGAGAAACCATGCAGGCAAGAAAGTAATGGGATAATTTATATAAAACCTTGAAAGAAAACAAAATTGCAACCAAGAATAATATATCCTACAAAACTCTCATTCAAATATGATGGTGAAATTAGGACATTTCCACCCAAACAGAAATTAAGGTAATATGTAAAAAGCAAACCAAACTTACAAAATTTATTAAAGGGACTCTTTCAGTCTGAGAACAAATGACTTCAGACCACAGCTTGAATCTTAGATGTAAGACTGCACCAGTCAGATAATAGCCTAGGAAATTAACTCTCAACAACTATCCAAAACCAAAAGAATTACAACAAGGAACCAGAGAGGTTAATCTGTAAATGACAACAATCTGAGAACAATAAGAGGGACTAAATGGTGCAGGTACAGAACTTTTTAATGGAGTGGAAGGCAAGACAATACCAAGTAATAATAGACTGGTTCAAACCTAGGAAAATAAGGGTAAATTTCAAGGTAATCACAAAGAAAGTTTACAAAGCCACTCATCAAAATAAAGAAGGAAAACATAAAGTCTCAATAAAAACAAAATCTACAAGAATAAGTGAAAAAGAAATCCACAAACGAAAGGAATTCTGCACAGATGAGTAAGAGGAACAAAGAAAATGTCAGTGACAACAACCAAAAAAGCACTACAACATGACAGCAACAAACCACATCTATCAATAATTACACTGAATGTAAATGGCCCAAATGACCCACAAAGAGATGGAGAGTACAAGAATGGATAAGAAAACAGGCTTCATCAATATGCTGTTTACAAGACACATCTTTGAAACAAAGATGCCTCATATTGGTACAATGACAGATACATTAGCCAATAGGATGGAGTTGAGAACTCAGATATAAACCAATCCATCTATGGTTATCTTGATCTTTGACAAGGGCCCAAAGTCCATCAAATGGGGAAAAGACAGTATTTTTTTAAATTGTGATTAAGCAAAAATATACAATCCAATTCAATTTTGAATGCTCACCTGCCTGCAGCTCCTTCTGCTCTCCTTGCCTGGTGACAAGCAGACTCCTCCTTTTCATTCCAGACTCCTAGCATTTTCTTAACAAGCTTCTGTCCCATCCTCTCCACCTTCTTCTCTCCTATCTAGAAAAAGACCAGTAGGACAGCCTCCTATAAATGTACAGAACCGTAAAGTACACACACTAAATGGCCACACTGTATCTCCAAATCCAGTCCATTCTTGTCTGAAGAGGACCTCAGTAGTATTTTCTGGTCAGGGGCAGCAGCAAGTCTAGGAATCATGCTTCCAGGTGATCCTCCAGGCCATCTGACCATCAATTCTGGTCCTTTAGCAGAGTCCTTGAGCTGTACCCTTCTTTTTCTCGTGTTGGCACAGGTACTCCAGATTGGGTGTCCCATCATGACAGGGAAAAGACAGTATTTTTAACAAATGGTGCTGGAAAAAATGGATGTCATCTTATAATATGAAGGGTTTATGCTGAGTGAAATAAGTCAATCACAATAGAACAAAACTCGTAGAGACCATTACTGTAAAAACTCAGAAAAATTTACACGTAAAAAGATACAGTCTTTGATGGTTACCAGGGAAGGGAGGAGTGGGGATGGAAAAATACTAAGTAGACAATAAGTGGTATCTTTGATAAGGGTATGAAACTACACAATACTGGCAAAGACAGAACAACTTGTACAAGGTGAGGTCACGGAAGCTTCACAGACACATTCAAGCTCCCCTGCGGGGCCAAATTGCTGGGCCGAGGGCTGCGGGAACCTACATGATCTTAGAGAATATGAGGTCAATTGGCATAATATAGTTCATAAGTAAAATGTTCTACAGTCTACTTTGGTGAGTAGCATCTAGAATTGTAAAAGCCTACGGGCAGCCATCTAGGATGTTCCACTGATCTTATCCCTTTAGGAGTGAGGGATAATGAAGAAAACTAAAGAAACAAGGGAAAGATTCGTCCAAAGGACTAACAGATCACATCTACAACAGCCCACACCAGACTGAGTCCAGTACAACTAGATGGTGACCCGCTACCGCCACTGACTGCTCTGATGAATCACAACAGAGGATTTCAGACAGAATCTGAGAAAAATGTAGAACAAAATGCTAACTCCCAAAGAAAGATCAGACTAGCTGGCCTAACACAGTCTGAAGAAACACTGAGAATATGGCCCCTGGACACACTTTCAGCTCAGTAATGGAGCCACTCCTGAGGTTCACTCTTCAGCCAAAGATTGGACAGGCCCATAAAATAAAATGAGACTAAAGGAGCATGACAGCCCTGGGATGAGAACTAGAAGGCAGAAGGAACAGGAAGGCTAGCAATAGAGAACTCAGGTCAAGATGGGAGAGTGCTGACGTGTTAAGGGATTGTTAACTAGTGTCATAAAAAGATGTGTACTAACTGTTTAATGACAGATTAGTTTGTTCTGTAAACTGTCATCTAAAGTACAAGAAAGAAAGAGTAGGAAAAGAGAGAGAGAAAGTGAGAGAGACGAAAAGAGACAAAGAAAGGACAGAAGGAAGGAAAGAAGGAAAAAAAAGACAGAAAGGAAGTGGAGAAACCACAGCAGAAGTGGGGACAGGACAGACAGCTTTTGGAGAATGAAACCATCTATGAAACACTTCGTGTACAAACTATCAAGTGAGAATCTGTGTTGCTTTGTAAATTTTCATCTAATACACAGTTTAAAAAATTTCTTAATCAAAAGGCAAAGATTTTCATTAAAAAATAGTAATAAGGGACAATTTCCATAAACACTGTAACGTACAGTTTTGCAACAGCAGTAATAACTACCAAAATATACATGTGTGGTTACACAGGTAAATAGGTATGCATGTATGTATGTCGGAAGGCATATGTGAGTACATATGCATGCATGCGTGTGGGTATTTCTGTAGTCATATGTAGATTTACAGGATTGTGTGTGATTGTATATGTATTATTATATGTAATAAAGCGACAGGGGACATAATTACAGAGACTTCCTAGACATATCCAAACACCTCGAAAGATTGTTTTACTAGGTTGAAAGATTTAGCACCATAGCCTTGTGAGATAACTAGGTCAACTGACAAAACATAGTTCATAAAAATCATGTTCTACATCCTAGTTTGGTGAGTAGCATCTGGGGTCTTAAAAACTTGTGAGTGATGACCTAAGATATAACTGCTGGCTTCTATTCTTCTGGAACCAAATAGAGTGAAGGAAATCAAAGACTCAAAGAAGAAGCTAGTCCACAAGACTAACAGCCCACATGAATCACCACCTCATCTAGTCTGAGACCAGAATAACCAGGTGGTGCCTGGCTGTTACTACCAATCGTTCTGACCAGGAACACAATAGAAGGTCCTGTTAGAATGGGAGAAAAACATAGAACAAAACTTAAATTCCTAAAAAAGTCCCGACTTACTTGACTGGTAGAGGCTGGAGACACCTGACTGCTTTGAACTTGGAACTGAATCTACTCCCAGAGGTCACTGTTCATTCAGATGTAAGATTGGCTTATGAAAATAAACAATAGCACATGAGTACTGTGCTTCCTTAACTAATCAACAATGAGACCAAACATTTACAGTAAAGCAAAGTTGAGAAGGGGAGACAGGGAAACTAGAATAATGGAAAGAGAACAAACAGAATGCAAATAACAAAAATGCTGACACATTGTGAAAAAAGTAGCCAAAATTGTCAGATGGGAACCAAATTTGCTGTGTAAACTCATCTAAAACACAATTATATATGTATATATATATATATTTTTTTTTTTTTAAGAAAAGTGTTTCATTAAGGAATACAGAGCTCATGAGTCAGGATACACTGTAGCTCCCAAGCAGAGAACAAGAGTGCTCTGAAATAGAGAGGGGAGGGAGATATTTATAGGTTAGAGTAAACAAGGGCTCATGTGCTCCCAGGCATGAGAGGAGAGTGTTACAAAAAACTGCAAGCAAATCTTTATACCAGTCTTTCTTAATTTAGTAATACCATTTGTAACATCTTGGAACATCCTGAACAAAGCATTCTTCTGAGAACATTTGCTTGCACTAAGCATTCTGTAACAATTGTGCATATATCTGGTCCTTTCCCCTTATCTTCAAATAAGCTGTACTTGCAGATTTACAGAGTTATGGAAAAGCAGAAGTAGAGCAAAGGTCTTAGTGAAGCAAAATAAAGTCTAATTTTGCCTGAGCCAGCCACTCCAGTTGTGTCAGGGATCTCAGATTTTCGAGTCCACATACACTTTAAAGGACTTAAGTTGATGTTCTGATAGTGCAAGTGGAGGGTAGTCCAAATGCAGGGTGTGACTCAAGGAGGAAGTCCTTTGTCCACATCAGCTTGTAGTGACTGTCAGTCCTTGGAGGGCCTGGGCTTGTAGAGTCATCTGCCTCTGTCATCCCCACATAGCATCTTTCTTCCTCTGTGTCTGCACACAAGTGTCTGTGTCTAATCTTCTCTTCTTATGACTCAGAAATGATGAAATTTAGAACCAGCTCTACTCAGGTATGATCTAATTAACATAAGAGAGAAAATTCCATTGCCAAACAAGGTTACGTCTACAGGTACAGGGCTTAGAATTCCAGCATGTATTTTGGGGGACACAATTCAATTCATAACAGATGGGCACAAATAAACACATGACGTGCAAGGGCATGAGCCAAAAGGAAAGTGTGTGTTTGAAGAACAGTGAGAATCCATCTGAGTAGCACTCAATGTCTGGGGACAGACAGAAAGATAAGGAGGAATATTACGGGGACCCAGATGGAGAAGGGCATTGGTAGCAATGAGAGGAATGGACAGGATGGGAGCTGGGCACCCTGGGTCTCATGTTGGCCCTATTGCTGACTTGCTGGAGACTGCAGACAGATCTGTCCCCACCCCAACCTTCAGTTTCCTCTAACATAATATCACAATCATGCTTCCAGCTCTGATTTGAACCCCTAGAAGGGATTCCCCAGGCTTGGCACATACTGTATTGAGATTTTACTGTCCTTTTTTGTGTTTGATACAATCCAGACCTGAGAATTGGAAGCAGAGGCCAGGTGAGTATTTCCCAACAATTAGAAAAATTAGAAATAAATCAAGAACCCACAGCCTGGAGATGGAAGCCCTTAGCTCTGTTCAGACAATTTTATAGGAAGGGCCAGAGCTGAGTGAAGTGAATTCTACACCAGCAAGAGCTGTTTACTTGTTCATTCCATAAGCCTTCAAGAGCATGGGTAGGCCCTGGTGGGGTACATACAGGAATGTCACAGTCATCGTCCCTCATGCACAGTGAGGGGTGTTTACCCTCCACAAGGCTTTCACACTGACAGTCTCCTCTTGTCTTCCAGCCCTGGGATTCCTGCCCCCGCTTAGCAAATAAGAAACCTGAGGCTCAAGAACACGAAGTGGCTTGTTTGAGCCAAAGCTGTAACTCATGAATGTCAGTCCTACGTCCACTCTACCAAGTTTTCTTGTGGGGCTCTCCATGCTTGGCTTTGGGGACCGACAGAGAATTTAAATCTAAGTTTTTATCCTTGGGAAGTTGCCAGTCTCGGGGGGGAGACATAAAGAAAATAATTAGGCCCTTGAGAACAGATCTTTGTTTCATCTGTAATTCTCCAGCTCCTACAAAAGTGTTTGACACAGGGTAAAATGTTGATGAGACGGTATGTATTTTTGCAGTCTAAGGGAATTGAATTACAGTTCACGTAATGGAGGCGGGTTCTGAGAAGAGTGGGAACACTGTAAAGAGAAGGGCAATGTGTATAGGGGAGGTAGGGAAGGTTCCTTACAGGGGACCCAGACAGGGAAGGGGCTTGGCAGCCCATCCCCAACTGGAAGGACAGGATATTCCAGGAGGAAAAGTCAGGAAAGAACATTCCCGGTAAAAGGGAACAGCATGTGCAAAAGCAGGGTCTGAAAGGCTATGCAGGTACGTTAAAGGGTTAGGGAGGGGCAGTAAATCCCTTCCTAGGATCACCTCCCTGCTCCACTGTAAAGGAGCATTCTCCTAAAGAATGGCTTACCCCACTGTTAATCCTTTCATCCTGCAAGAAATAAAATGAAAAGGGAAGCAGGCTGAAAACTGGAAACCCCATACCACTGAGAAAGCAGTACTTGGAGAAGAGTGTATCCTTTAGACCTGAGGTTCCTGAACCAAGAAGCTCCCTGGGCAAAGACTGATGCAATACTGGACTTTCCTGCAGAGCCGACAAGGGGGAAAACCTTCCCCTGGAGCAGACATCCTGAATTTGGACTTGTAGCCTACCGGACTGTATAAGAATAAACCTTCCTTTGTTAAAGCCATCCACTCTGTGGTACTTCTGTTAGAGCAGCACTAGCTGACTAAAACAGCAGCCCATCCCCATCTGGAAGGACAGGATATTCCAGGAAGAAAAGTCAGGAAAGAACATTCCGGATAAGAGGGAACAGCATGTGCAAAAGCAGTCTGAAAGGCTATGTGGGCACAGGGCCTGACATTGACTCACCGCCTCTTGGTAACAGGACCAGAAGACATATATCCTTGGAAGAGGACGAGGCGACATCAAGAAACACTTTCTTGAGCAGAGGAGACCTCACCTGAGCCCTGAAGGAGGCTTCTGAGTTGACAGTCCAAGAGGAGGAAGGAAAGAAGTCAGATTCCCAGTTGGAGGGAACTCTCTGAACAAGATTTGGGATGTGGGGTGGGTGACGAGGCAGGGGCAGGCTGTGTAGAGGGGATGCTGGAGGGAAGGCTGGATAGTGCCACCGGGTGGGCTGGCTGAGCAGCTGCACTTTAGCTTAGGTGTAAGGTTTGTTCTGCCTTGAGGTCAGCAAATAGTCACGGATGCCTGTAGGTCCTGACTCTGGGCCTGGGTCAGAAGTGCTCTCTGTGGATTCTCCTCCAGTTCCCTACAGGGCCTGCCCCAGAAGAGGTGCTCAAGCCAGGGTCCTATTTGCATGGTGGGTTTGCATATATTTGCTTAGTGCAGCTAACGTTTCCTCACTTTGACCAAAGCAAAAATAGACAAAAAGTGCAAAGAGAGGGCCTCTGTACTGGAGACAAGGACTGAAGTGTCACAAACCTTTAGACAAACTTTCACACACATTCACCATTGGCTTGCCAGCACACATGAGTGTGGTTGTGAGAAAAATCACCCCCAAAGATGTCCATATCCTAATTCCTGAACCTAGGATAACTTGAAACAATTGCGATTTATTGTCTACATTTCTGGAGGTCGAGTTTGAGACCGGGTATCAGCTGTGTAGATTCCTTCTGAGGCTTTCAGAAAGACTGTTCCTGCTTTTTTCCAGCAGTTTCTTGGCTTGCAGCCGCCACATCACAGGCTGTCCTCCTCTCTTCTTGTCGCTGTGTATCATCTCCTTTTTTGTAAGGACTCCAAGCATATAGGATCAGGACCCACTCTGCTTCAGTATGAACTCCTGTTAACCTAACTGACAGTGTCTGCAAAAACCCTGTTTCACATTCACAGGTACAGGGGTTAGAACTTTAATGCATCTTAGTGCAGGGTGTAATTGAATCCCTGACAGACTGTCAGCTGCAGTTCTTGCCAGGCAAAAGCTGGCCCTGTCTTCCTACCCACCTTCATCTACAGCTAACTTCGTCCTTGCTTTTTGCATGCCGACAGCCTTACAGTTCTCCAGCCCCACTCAAACACTTCCTGCTGCAGGGCCTTCATAGGATGGCGTATCTGCCTGGACTGCTGTCTTCTTCACTGGACCATCTCCTTCCCTCCCTACAGGCTTCAGAGAGGCCTCTGTGAGGCCCAAAACTAGGTTAGCTTTCCTTCTTGGATACTTCCCAGGCACTGTCTCTGTCTTTCTTGTTTAAAAAACAATTTTGTTTTATTTGTTGTTGTTGAGAATCTATGAGGTCCAACAATTAAGTTCATGAACTAATTATCCTAAGTGCTGCATACCTCGTTGTGACATCACTACAGTCACCTTCGAAGTACTCCCCTAGAGAAGCTGACGTACCAATGCCAGTGCCTAGGCCACCCTACAAAGCAATTTTGGAACTCTTTCTGGAATGGCTGTTGCTCATGGTGGCATGGTGGCAAGTCTGCGAACTTAATTGCATAGTTGTCTGTGAGGGAGTTTTTAGCCCATAAATAACTGTATTGGAACATCCTCTCTACTCACCTGATCTGGGCCCCAATGACTTTTTTCTTTACCTCAAGATAAAGGAAATATTGAAAGGAAGACATCTGATGACATTCAGAACATCAAGGGTGATATGACAACATTGCTGATGGCCATTCCAGAAACAGAGTTCCAAAAGCGCTGTCAAAGGTAAACTAGACGCTGATATCAGTGCGTAGCTTCCCAAGGGGAGTACTTCGCAGGTCGCTGTAGTAATACTCAGCAGAGAAGTATGTAACACTTTTTCTAGGATGAGTTTGTTCTCTTCATTGGCAGACCTCGTGTACAGCAGAATGTGTACCAATTCAGCATGTACCATTTCAACGTGTATAGTTTCTACATGTACAATTCAGTGACACTGGTGACATTCTTCAAGTTGAGCAACTTCTCACCCTCCTTTTCTGAGTTGTTCATCCTCTATTAATATAAACTCGTTGCCCCCTAAGTTTCCAAAATCTTTCAAGTTGCTGCTGTCAATTTGTTCCTGTATAGATAAATCTTAAAAGAACAACATCGTCAAGGCAGGCATTCTTTGCTAGTTAAGCAAAACTATTATTTGATTTTAAGACTTCAAGGGATATTTTTAGTTTAAGGTTTAAAGACGATCTCAGAGCCATAGTTTCAGGGGCTAGACATCTTTTCCTCACAGTATATTACCTGCTTTTAATTCTATATTTAAATGTGATTTACTTATTTAAGTTGCGTCTCTGCATACCATGAATGTTTGCCAGTGTATCCTCAGCACAAAGCACAGTGCCTGGGATGTGCATGTTCAGGAAATATTGTTGAATGAATCAATAATGAACAAACGAGACACACAAATGCATACACTGAGACATGCACAGTGTCTGTCATGTGCAGAGAAGACAGAGGACTTGGGTTTGTGGTCCAGTTCATTGATTGTCCAGTTCAGGCTCTGACCTGAACCAAGGCACTTCACCTCAGTTTCCGCAGTAATCCCAAGTGTAAAACAGGGACACTTCCTGCCTCCTGCAGGGTTCTTGCCAGCATCAGATGAAATGAAACACGTGCTGGGGGTCCAGTTACTGACGCAGATAGATGCACAGTGACCTGGAGGCCTTAGTGTACATATAAGGGGAGAGAGGAGGCCCCAAACTGAAGAGCTGGGCTGACTGGGCTCTAATCCAGCTCTACGGTCATCATCAGTCCCCCAGGTGACCTTGGCTACTCTGTTAGTTTCCTGTGGCTACTGTAACATCTACCACAAACTTAATGGCTTAAAACAACACAGATTTATTCTCTCGAGGTTCCAGATGTCAGACATGTAAAATTAAAGTGTCAGTGGGTTGCCTTCATGTTGAGGCTTTAGAGGAGAATCTGTTTCAGTGCCTTTTTCTGCTTGCAGAGGCTGCCTGTATGCATTCCTTGTCTTGTGGCCCTTTTGTCCGCTCACTCCAGCCTCCTGCTTGCACCCTCACAAGGTTATTTCCTCCTATTACTCTCTATAATCTCTTGACTTCCTTTTTTTAAGGGTGCTTGTGATTACTTCAGAGTGGGTTAAGTGCTATATCTGCTAACCAGAAGATTGGCAGTTCAAATCTACCAGGTGCTCCTTGGAAACTCTATGGGGCAGTTCCACCCTGACCTCTAGGTTCGCTGTGAGTTGGACCTGACGTGACAACAGTGGGTTTTGGTTTGTTATTACTTCACGCCCGTCCAGATAACGCAGGATAATCTCCACATCTCAAAAACCCTAATTTAAACACATTTGCAAAGTGTCTTTTGTCAACCTGTGAAGGTCAGGTAACCCCTATTTTACAGTACTATGTACTTATCATCCACTGTGTGACTTTCCTACTTGTTATAAATCATAATCTTTTCCTGTGGTTAAAGAGGATTAGGGTAGAATGTAGCATCTTTGTTGAGGTAATATCTCTGATCCAACGTAAAGGGAGTTTCCTTGGGCTATGGGCAGCACTACCTTTTATCTTACAATAGACACAAGGAAAAAGGAAGCAAGCAGAGAACTGGGAACTTTACACCACCAAGAAAGCAGCACTGGGAGCACGGGATGTCATTTGGACCAGTGTGCCTGAGAACTCCTTGACCAGGGAAGGATTGATGACAAGGACCTTCCTCCAGAGCAACAGAAAAGAGAAAGCCTTCCCCTGAAGCTGATACCTGAATTTGGGCTTGTAGCCCACTAGACTGAGAGAATAAATTTCTCTTTGTTAAAGCCATCTATCCACTTGTGGTATTTCTGTTACAGCAGCACTGGATGACTAAGAGAGCTGTCTCCAAAGAAAAACCTGGTAACCTATGTCAGAAAACCCTATGGAGCTTCTGAAGAAGAATCCTGATTGAAAAGAGGAGACGTGTAGAACGGAAATTCAAATTCTTGTGGAATCAAGACTTTCTGGAGCCATGGTCATTGGAAGAACCCCTGACTCTATCACCCCAAGATCGTCTTCAAGCCTTAAATGAAAATATCCTCTGAAGTATGCTTAAAACCAAACAACAGTTGGTCTTAACTAGTAAAGAATGTCTGCCTTGAACATTGGGCCTTTTTCAGATCTATCTAGATGGAGTCTGTTTTAGTCAGCTAGGGCTGCTCTAATAGAAATACCACAGAGTGGATGGCTTTAATAAAGGAAGGTTTATTCTTATTACAGTCCGGTAGGCTACAAGTCCATATTGAGGATGTCCGCTCCAGGGGAAGCCTTTCCCCCTTGTCAGCTCTGGAGAGAAGTCTGGAATTGCATCAGTCTTTATCCAGGGAGGATCTTGGTGCAGGAACCTCAGGTGTGAAGGACGCGCTCTTCTCCTGGTGCTGCTTTCTTGATGGTACGAGGTTCCCAATTCTCTGCCTGCTTCCCTGTCTTTTTATCTCTCCTAGGATGAAAGGATTAAGGGTGGGGCAAGCCATACTCCAGGGAAACTCCCTTTACAGTGGAGCAGGGGGGTAATCCTTTGAAGAGATTTGCAGCCTCACCCTAATCCTTTAACCTACAGTATAGGAAAACCACAAAATGGAGGACAGTCACAAGATACTGGGAATCATGGCCCAGCCACATGGCTACACATATTTTTGGGGGGACACAATTCAATGCATGACAGAGTCAAACTGACAACAGCAACCCAAAAGATTACCTAGGAAAGTGAGAAGGCAGTGAGTGTCTTAAAGGTGAAGGAGCAAAGCAGAAGAGGAGGGTGAGAATGGCTGCACAACTTGAGGCATTTCATCAGTGTTGTGGAATTGTGTGTATAGAAAGTGTTGCATTGATATATGTTTTGCTGTGTGCATTTTCAACCACAAAATAAAATAAATTATATAAAAAAGAAAACCTTATACGGAGCACAGTTCTACTCTGACACACATGGTGCTGCCGTGAGTCAGAATCTACTGGTTTGGAATTTCTGCAGCAGTACCAGCCAGAACCTATTCCTCTCCACCTCCAATCTTCTTCATCTTGCACCAGCATTTCTGTAGTTTACAAGAGCAAAATATGAGAGTTATTTTTGTTTTATCCCTTCCTTCTCTCTTTTCCAGCACCCAAAGTGTCTCCAAGTCCTATGCATTTTATTCACTATCTCCTGACCCACTGTTGTTGTAGTATGCCTTAGAGTTGATTCCTCCTCATTTCAAAGCTGTAAAATATTTGTAGAAGCAGACTGCCACATCTTTTTCCTGTGGAGAGGCCAGTGGATTTGAACTGCCTACCTTTCAGTTAGCAGCCACATGCTTAACTACTGGGCAACCAGGCTTCTTTCTGGACCCATTGCTTCTCTCAAGTCTAAAAATATTATTTCCCTATTCCACTCTAGCCCTATTTTATTGACAATGCAAAGGCATTCAACTGTGTGGATCGTAACAAATTATCCATAACATTGTGAAGAATGGGAATTCCTAGAACACTTAACTGTGCTCACATGGATCCTAGATCAAAGAACATTTGTTCAATTAGAACAAGGAAAGACTGTGGTTTGAAATCAGGAAAGGTGTGTGTCAGGGGCTGTATCCTTTCACCATACCTATTCAGCCTGTATGCTGAGCAAATAATCTGAGAAACAGGGCTACACAAAGAGAAGCAGAGTATCACGACTGGAGATTCATTAACAACCCATGATTTGCAAATGACACAGCCTCACTTACTGTAAGTTGAAGAACTTACTGATGAAGATCAATTGCTACAGCCTTGAGGATGGATTACACCTCAACAGGAAGAAAACAAAAAATCCTTGGAACTGGACCAATAAGCAACATTATGATAGACGGAGAAAAGACTAAAGTTGTCAAGGATTTCATTTTTCTTGGATCCATGATCGACGCGCATGGAAGCAGCAATCAAGAAATCAAAGGATGCATTGCACTGGGCAAGTCTGCTGCAATTGTTAAAAAAGCCAAGATATCACTTTGAGGACTAAAATGCACCTGACCCAAGCCATGGTCTTCTCAATCACTTCATACGCATGCAAAAGCTGGAAGATGAATCAGGAAAATCAAAGAATTGATACATTTGGATTATAGTACTGGCAAAAAAACAAAACAAAACAAAATCACCCTGAAAGTATATACTGTCAACTGCCAGAAAAATGAACAAGTTTGTTCTGGAAGAAGTACAGCCAGAATGCTCCTTAGAACAAGGATGGCAAGATTTCATCTCCATACTCTGCGCATGTTATCAGGAGGGACCCTTCCTCAGAGAAGGTCATCATGCGTGACGAAGTAGAGGGTCAGTGGAAAAGAACTGACACAGCAGCTGCAGCAATGGGTTCAAACATAGCAGCGATTATGGGGATGGTGCAGAACTGAGCACTATTTCATTCTCTTGTATGTGGGGTTGTTATGAGCCAGAACTGATTCAAAAGCAGCTAACAACTCCAGCCCTATTTCACTCCTTGCCTGACTCATCTCAGTAAATGGCCACATCACTCTCCAATTGCTCAGGCCAAGAAAACCCTTGGTTTATTCTTGCTTCCTCCCTTTTTATGGCACCCACTTCCAGTCATCCGCCAATCCAGGCAGCTTGCCCTTCCAAATACACCCGGAATCTGATCCTTCTCACCATCTCTGCTACCACCCCTTATCCATGGCTCAAATCATAGTCATCCTGAGGCTGGACTATTCAAATAGTCATCTATGTCATTTGCTTGCTTCCTGCTGTCCCCACAATCTGTCACCAGAACCAATGCTACCTTAGGCCACTAGACCCAGTTAGTCGAGTTGACTCCAACTTACAGTGATCCTATAGGACAGAGTAGAACTACCCCATAGAATTTCCAAAGAGCGCCGATAGGACTTGAACTGCTGATCTTTTGGTTAGCAGACATAGCACTTAACCACTATGCCACCAGAGTTTCCAATACTACACGTGCAAATAAAAAAACATAGTTTCTATTTCATCCAGAGTAAGACCCCAAGTCTTTGCCTAGTCTGATCCTTGTCTAGGTTTTGGCCTGAGCCGCACATTCCTGCCACTCTCCCTGCTCCCTGCTTGCCAGTCACAGTGGCCTTCTTGTTGAGTGTTCCTGGAATGCACTAAGTGCATACCTGTCTCAAGGCATTTGAATTTACAGTTCTCTCCTCCTGGAAAATCCCCACAAGGCTCACTCCCTCACTTCATTACGGTCTCTGTCCAAATACCACCGCAAAGGTCTTTGCTGTATAAGGTATCCCCTCCTCAGTCGGTCTCTATCACCTTACTCTGATTTGTTTTTCTTTAGACCCCTAGCCCTCTAACACATGTCTCTTTGTTTCCTGTCACCACATACGACTAGAATGTGAGGTCCATGAAATCAAGGACTCCATATTTTTCACTGTTGTAACTCCAGCACCTAGAGTACCCTAGCACATAGTAGATACTCAGTGACTGTTCTCATTCTTCAAAAAAAAAAAATTATTGTGGTAAAAATACACACACCAAAACATTTGCCAACGCAACTTCTGTTCACAACTCAATGACATTGATTACACTTTTCCATGTTGCATCACCATTACTGCTATCCTTTTCCAAAATTTTCCACCACCATTGACATAAACTCAATGCCCACCAATAAAAACTGACCTTTTCCCCTTCCCTCCCATTCCTGGTAACCATTAATAAATCTTGATTCCTATATATTTGCTTACTTCACATCAATAAGATCGTACGGTAATTGTCCTTTTGCAATTAACTTGTTTCCCTCAGAATAATATTTTCAAGGTTTATCAGTGTCTCAGTAGCTAACTTTGAAGCTACTTGTTGGATGAATCACACTGTCACTTCCTGGCCCAAGGGACTATCATACCAGCTCTAGACTCCTGAAATAGCTTCCTAACTAGTCTGCAATGCCCAACTCCTGTCCACACCAGTCCCTTCTGCACACATCAGCCAGGGTCGTGTTTTAAAATGGCCAATTGGATCATGGTACTCCCCTGCTTAAAATGTTTCAGTGTTCAAATAATTTGATAATTCCTTGCATTGATGAGATTCTAAGGAAATAGTCATTGTTGTTAATAGGAGTGTGTATCAGAGTGCACTTTCATCACATCCTCAAAATTAATTATGTACATCTCTATTTACCCAGCAATTCTATTTCCAGGAATTTATTCAATGGGGAGGTTCTTACCCACAAAAATGAAAGGATATACAGGGACAGTCACTGCAGCATTGCCTGTAATAGTGAAAGAGAAGAAGCAACTTAAAATCAATTATTTAGTTAAACAGAATACTATAGATCTGTGTACATTGATAAGGAACCGTGTCTAGTGTATCTTGTTAAGGGAAAACAAAGTGCAAGGGAATTAAAGGGGTAATCTTCCTTCTAGGAGTCCCTGAGTAGTCCAAAATTTGCTGTGGCTGCTAACTTAAGGGTTGGAGGTTTGCACCTACCCAGGTACACCTTGGAAAAAAGGTGTGGTAACCTTCTGAAAAATCAGCTATTGAAAACTCTATGAAGCACAGTTCTACTCTGACATACACAGTCACCACGAGTCAGAGTTGACTCAATAGCAAGGCCACGACTCAGTGGTATCTGGTATACCTAATTTAATTCCTGGAACTAACACTGCTCCAAGATTGACCCATCTGCTTTGGAAAGCAGCCTGGTCTCCTTGGGGGCTGAGTGCGCCTACTTGCTCGCCTCAGGGCCAATCATCTCAGATATAATGGACAAGCATTTTGCCATGGACATTATCTTTGTTAGCCTGAAACAGTAAGCCTTTGAAGGTAGCAATACACATGATGGTCTGCAAGTCAGACAGAACAGCAGGTATAAAGCCAGTGGTTGGTTGTTAAGTTTGGAAAATCAATGCAGTTTCCACAAAGAAGCTTCTGAGAACCAAGGACAGTGACTAAAGATATTCAGGAAAACTGGATGAGGGTTGGTCTTGGCAATCAACGAGAAATTACCGTAGAGTACATAGCATCATGGGAAAATCAGCTAGTCTTTTCCTTGGTCATGGTAGTGGGACTTGGGTATTAAGTTCATGGGAGATGTGATGCCAGAAGTTCGGTGTGTGGACACATCTCCCCCTCTCTGGGCCCTGCAGGAACAGCAGGGTATGTCCTAACACTCCAGAAAGGCGCAGAGTTGAAACTAGCGTGACTGTGGTTACTAAAATTATTATGAGGAGTGAAGACCTCAGATCTGTGATCAGCCTTCATTGACATGTTTAGTTAGAAGCTTCTCAGAAACATTGTCGTGACTGAAGAAGCCTTTGAAGAGCCAGTATCTCTGTCTATGGGAGCTCCTGTTTGCTGGTCACAAGGCTGAGGACTAGTAAATCAGAATCTAATTGAGGAAGTTCTTATTTCCTGAGCAATTTTTAGACCATGGTATTAAAACCATTGTACAGAACGTTCTAGGAAGATAGAAGTAAGTGCGAATGCTAGAACGACTCAGTTTTTTAACTGGCTGAGTTTAAAGATGAGTGCAGCAAATGCACTCTTTCCTTGGAGCCTTGTTTCAGTAACTGCTGGCTGGCTGTGTTACGGTTAAAAAACAAATTGTATACAGAGAAAGGAGCATGGGCTTTGCAGTCAAATTGACTTTGGTTAAATTCTGTCTCCTGTTTTTTTTTTTTTTTTTTTTTTTGCTTTTTGACCTTGGGAATTCACCTAACAGAGCTTTCTAGCTTAAATATTGAAAATAATAATGTCAACCTTTCAAAGTTGTTGTGAGGATTACAGGATATAATAATGTAAGTAAAGCATCCAATTTTTTTGGTATTAAGTAGTTTTCAATGTGTGACTACTAGCATGATAATGAGGAGCCCTGGTGGTGCAGCGGTTAAAAGCATGGCTGCTAAGCAGAAGGTTGACAGTTTGAATCCACCGTCTGCTCCTTAGAAACCCAATGGGTTTTTTTTTTGTTTTTTGATTTTAATTTTTATTAATTAAAGTAAATAAATAAAATTTTTAACATCTATCAATTATCTCATCTATGATAAACCCCCACATCCCTATCCACCCTTGCAGCCAACACAGTTATTTTCTTCCGTAGATAATTCTACAGAAGTCCTTATAACAAGGGTCTCATACAATATTTGTCCTTTTGAAACTGACTGATTTCACTCGGCATGATGTCTTCCAGTTCAAACCATGTAATGAGATGTTTTCTAAAATCTACATTGTTTTTTATCATAGCTTAGTGTTCCATTGAGTATATGTACCACAGTTTGTTTATCCATTCATCTGTTGATTGGCAACTGGGTTGATTCCATCTTTGAGCTGCTGTGGACTGTATTGCAACAAAAATTCGTGTTCATGTGTCTGTTCGTGTGATAACCTTTGTTTCTGAAGGATAAATCACAAGCAGTGGAATCACAGGGTCAAATGGTGTATCTATTTCCAGCTTTTTAAGGAAGCGCCAGATTGCTTTCCAAAGAGGTTGTACCAGTTTGTAATCCCACCAGCAATGTAGGAGAGTGGCAATCTCTCCACAGCCTCTCCAGCATTTGTTGTTTTGTGTTTTTTGGATCATGGCCCACCTTGTTGGGATGAGATGATATCTCATTGTAGTTTTGATTTGGATTTCTCTGATAGCTAATGATTGTGAGCATATTCTCCTACATCTTTTGGCTGTCTGGATGTTATCTCTAGTGAAGTGTCTGCCCATCTTCTTTGCCCATCTTTTTCTTGTTGATATTTTGCAGAACCTTGTAGGTTCTGGAGATCAGATGACAGTCCGACAGGTAGTTGCCAAGTATTTTTTCCCATCCTGTAGGTGGTCTTTTAACTCTTTTGATAAAGTCTTTGGATGAGCAAAAATGTTTGATTCTTAGTAGTTCCCATTTATCTATTTTCTCTTCTGTTGATCGTGCTTTGTTTGTCAGATTTTAAAGCCTATCTGAACTGTGTATTAGAACATCTATCATTGATTCTATTTTTTTCTAGCACATTTTTTATTGTTTTAGGTTTGACGTTTAGATCCTTGATCCACTTAGAGTTAGTTCTTGTGTAAGGTGTGAGATATGGGTCTTGCTTCAACTTTTTGCATGTGGATATCCAATTTTGCAGACACCTTTGCTAAGAGACTGTTTTTACCCCAGTTTATAATCCTAGGGCCTTTGTCAAATACCAGCTGTTCATAAGAGGATGGTGGCATCTCTGGGGTCTCCAGTCTATTCCACTGGTCTACCTATGGTGGCAGTTCTACTCTGTCTTACAGCATCGAGTTTTTTGTTTTTCAGTGTGAGTATATGAGTGTTTGGCTATATGAGTGTTTTGTAGGTTACAAAATAATTTAACATATACCCTCAAACTACCTCTGAAGAGAGGGAAGACAGATAAAACAAAACAGAACAAAAATATAGCAAATCAGTTGGTGTGGAGTAAATTCTAGCTCATGGTGACCCATGGGTATCAGAGGAGGTCTGTGGTCCATATGGTGTTTTTTGTGTTTATTATACTTTAAGAGAATGTTGGCAGCTCAAGTTAGTTTCTCATACAAAAATTTGTATACACATTGTTACATGACTGTCTTAGTCATCCAATGCTGCTCTAATAGAAATTATCACAGTGAATGGCTTTAACATACAAATCTATTTTCTCACAAAAAAGAAGACTAGAAGTCCAAGCGTAGGGAATCAGCTCCACAGAAGTCTGTCTCTGTTGGCTCTGGAGGAAGATCCTTGTCTTCAACCTTCCCCTGGACTGGGAGCTTTCGAGGTGCAGGAACCCCTAGTCCTTTCTAGAAGACGTGCTCTGCTCCCGGTATTGCTTCTTGGTGGTAAGACATTCCCGCCTCTCTGCTTGCTTCCTTTTTCTTTATATTCCAAGAGATTGCCTCAAGGCACATTACAGTTTTATGCACCGGGTTCTGCCCCACCAAGGCAAGTGCCACCTGTCTTCACTCAGTAACCTCACACAGGCTGTGTTTACAACATACAGGGACATCACATAATACTGAGAATCATGGTGTCATGGATTGAATTGTGTCCCTCAAAAATAGGTATAGCCATGTGGCTGGGCCATGATTGCGATTGTCCTCCATTTTGTGATGTTCCTGTGCTGTATGTTAAAGGATTAGGGTGGGACTATAAATTTCTTCAGAAGATCACCTCCCTGCTCTGCTGCAAAGGGAGTTCCCGTGGAGTGTGACTTGTCCAACCCTTAATCCTTACATCCTACAAGAGGTAAAAGGAAAGGGAAGCAGGCAGAGTATTGGGAACCTTATACCATCAAGAAAGCAGCACCAGGAGAAGAGCGTGTCCTTCAGACCTGAGGTTCCTATGCCAAGATGCACCCTGGACAAAGACTGATACAATACCGGACTTTCCTCCAGAGCCGACAAGGGGGAAAGCCTTCCCCTGCAAAGTACATCCTGAATTTGGACTTGTATCCTAACGGACTATGTAAGAATGCCAAGCCAGCCAAATGCCGTCGAGTCGGGAATAAACCTTCCTTTTTTAAAAGACAATACTCGGGTATTTCTGTTAGAGCAACCCTAACTGACTAAAACACATGGCCTAACCAAAGTGGTATACACATTTTGGGGGGGGGGACGCAATTCAATCCATGACAGTGACCTTAGTTGTACTCTGAGTAATGTGACAGCGTACTCTTCCTTTCCGCCCCGGATTTCCGGTGTCCATTCAACCAGCTCCTGTCCCTTTTGCCTTCTTATCTCACGTTCAGACAGGAGCTGCCCATTTAGCCTCATGTATCTACTTGAGCTAAGAAGCACTCTCTTCATGTTATGTCTTACACTGCAGTCTAGTCTTTTCCTGAAGAGCTGGCTTTGGGAATGGTTTCAAATCTGGGCCAACAGAGAGTCGGGGGCCATGTCTTCTGAGCACCCACCAGTCTCAGACCATTAAGTCTGAGCTTTTTACTGGAATTTGAGTTTTGTGCCCTATTTTTCTCTCGTTTTGTCAGGGACTATCTATTGTGTCCAGTGTCTGGGTGGTCACTGGTGGTAGCTGGGCACCATCTAGCTCTTCTGGTCTCAGGTTGATGGAATCTCTGGTTTATGTAGCCCCTTCTGTCTCAGACTAATATTTTTCTAGTTTTCTGTGTTCTAGGTGTTTTTCATTCTCCTTTGCTCCAGTGGATTGGGACCAATTTATGTATCTTAGACAACTGCTGGCTAGTTTCAAGACCCTAGATGCCATACATCAACATGGAATGCAAGACATTTTCTTAACTTTGTTATGCCAATTGACTTAGATGTACCCTGAAACCATGGTCTCCAGACTCCCACACCTTGCTACGCTGTTACCGGAAGTGTTTGGTTCTATTCAGGAAGCTTCTTACCTTTTGGTTTAGTCCAGTGGTGCTGACTTTCCCTGTATTGTATGCTGTCCTTCCCATCATCTTGGATAATTCCTGCCTACTATTTGGAAACCCTGGTGACATAGTGAATAAGTGCTATCGGTGCTAACCAAAAGGTTGGCAGTTTGAATCTGCCAGGTGCTCCTTGGAAATGCTATAGAACAATTCTACTTTGTCCTATGTGTAGGAATCAACTTGATGGCAGTGGGTTATCTAGTTAGTGAATACCTCTCTCCCTCCCTAACCTCTCAACCATCAAAGAACATTTTCTTCGGTGTTTAAATCTTTTCTTGAATTCTTACAATAGTGGTCTCATACAATATTTGTTCTTTTACAGTAGACTAACTTCACAGCATAATGCCTTCTAGACTCCTTCTTGTTATGGTTTGTGAATTCCTCATTGTTGTTTTTTTTTTATCATTGCTTAGCATTCCATTGTGTGAGTATGCCAATAATTTGTTTACCTATTTATCAGTTGATGGGCACCTATGTTGTTTCTATTTGTTTGCTATTGTTAGAGGTGCTGTAGTGAACATGGGTGTGCATGTACCTATTTGTGTGGCAGGTCTTATTTCTCCAAAGAGTGAGATTGTGGGATTGTGGGATTGTATGGACCTCCTATTTCTAGCTTTTTAAGGAAGCTCCAAACTGATTTCTAAAGTTATTGCACCATTTTACGTTCCCACCAGCAGTGTGTAAGTGTTCTAGTCTCACTACAATCTCTCCAACTTTTATTATCATTATATTTATTTCTTTATTTTTGATTAATCCTAGGGTGTTTTAGTCAGCTAGGGCTGCTCTAACAAAAATACCAGAGTGGATGGCTTTAACAAAGAAAGATTTATTCTTACACAGTCCGGTAGGTTGCAAGTCCATATTCAGGGTGTCTGCTCCAGGGAAAGACTTTCCCCTTGTCGGCTCTGGAGGAAAGTCCAGTATTGCATCACTCATTGTCCAGGGAGTGTCCTAACGCAAGAACCTCTGGTCTTAACGACGCGCTCTGCTCCCGGTGCTGCTTGCTTGATGGTAGCGAGGTTCTCAAATTGTCCTTGGTTCTTTTTCCTTTTATTCCTTGCAAGCTAAAAGCATTAAGGGTGGGGCAAGCCATACTCCAGGGAAACTTCCCCCATAGCAGGAATTCACAGCCCCACCCTAATCCTTTAACATACAGGTTAGCAAAACCACACAATGGAGGACATTTCCAAGATACTGGGAACCATATCCCAGCCACATGGCTGCACACATTTTTGGGGGACACAATTCAAACCATGACATAGGGTGAGATGGTATTTCATTGTAGTCTTGATTTGCGTTTCTCTAATAACTAATGATCTTGAACTCTTCCTCATTTATCTGTTAGCCATTGAATATTTTCTTCGGAGAAGTGTCTATTCATATCCTTTGCCCATTTTTTAATTGAGTTGTCTTTCTGTTGTTGAAATTTTGCAGTATCTTGTAGATTTTAGAGATTAGACCCTGATTGGATTTGTCTTAGACAAAATTTTTTTTTCTCTCTATCTTGTCTTTTTACTCTTTTGGTAAAATCATTTGATGAGCGTGTTTGATTTCTAGGAGCCCCCAACTATCTGCTTTCTCTTCTGGTATTTGCGCATTGTTAACAATGTTTTATATTCTGCTTATGCCATGTATTAGGGCTCCTAGCACTGTTCTTACTTTTTCTTCTAGAATCTTTATTGCTTTAGGTTTTATATTTTGATCTGTTTTGAGTTAGTTTTTGTGCATGGTGTGAGGCATGTATCTTGCTTCATTTTTTGGACATGGAGTTATGCCAGCATCATTTGTTAGAGAGACTGTCTTTTCCCCATTTAACAGACTTTGGGTCTTTGTCAAATATCAGCTACTCATAGGTGGATAAATTTACATCAGGAACTAGGAATGTACTGGCCTTGGGAACAGAGAGTTAACATGTGGTGTGTGTATTTTACAGTTTTATACACTTATAGATGGCTGTCCCAGTGGTTTCTTTCCAGAGGGGAGAAAAGAGGGTAGATAGGAGGCGACAGGTATATGTTGGGAGGATACTTAGAAGAGTGAAAAGGAGGAGTGTGCTGTCACAGGGTGGGGAGAGCAGATAGCATTGCAGATAGGCAAGTATGGAAAATTGACTTTCACTTAATTATAACAAAAAAGCTATGTCTGGATTCTCAATTCTGTTCCTTGGTCTATTTATCTGTTGTTGTACTAGTACCAGGCTGTTTTGACTACCATGACATTATAATAGGTTCTAAAATCAGGACTATGAGGCCTTCCACTTTGTTCTTCTTCTTCAGTAATGTTTTACTTATCTAGGCCCCTTCCCTTTCCATATGAAGTTGATGATCCATTTCTTCATCTCTTTAAAAATGCCATTGGAATTCGAATCAGGATTGCACTGCGTCTGTAGATCACTTTCTTGCAATAGTGTGTTGTAGATTTCTTTGCATAGGTCTTTTATGTCTGGTTAAATTTATTCCTAAGTATTTTATCTTCTTGGTAGCTATTATAAATGGTATTGATTCAGTGATTTCCTTTTTGAAGTTCTCTTTGTTGGTGTTGAGGGCTACAGCTGATTTTTTTTTAATGTTTATCTTATAACTTGAGCTTTTGCTGAACTCTCCTATCAGTTCCAGAAGTTTTCCTGTGGATTCTTTAGGGTTTTCTTGGTATAAGATCATATCACCTGCAAATAGAGATACTTTTACTTTTTATCAATCTGAATGCCTTTTATTTCTTTTTCTAGTTGAATTGCTCTGGCTGGGACCACCAGCACAATGTTGAATAAGAGTAGTGATAAAGGACGTCCTTGTTTGGTTCCTATTCTCAGAGGGAATTCTTTCAGTCTCACCCCATTTAGGACGATGGTGACTGTTATCTTTGTGTAAATGCTCTTTATTATGTTGAGGAACTTCTCTCCTGTCTTGCTGTTTTGCTGAGAGTTTTTATCATGAACCTGTGTTGGACTTTGTCAAATGCCTGTTCTGCATCAGTTGATAACAGTATGTGGTTCTTGCCTTTTGTTACATTTATGTCGTTTACTACATTGATTGTTTTTCTAATATTGAACCACTCCTGCATCCCTAGTATGAATTGCACTTGGTCATGGTGAATTATTTTTTTGACACATCGTAGAATTCTGTTGGCTAGAATTTTGTTGGTTATTTTTACATCTAAGTTCATGAGAGATATTGGTCTGTAATTTTCTTTTCGTGTGGTATCTTACCTGGTTTTCGTATCAAGAATGAGTTTGAGAATATTCCATCCTTTTCAGTACTCTGAAATACCTTTAATAGTATTGATATTAACTCTTCTCTGAAAGTGTGGTAGAATTCTCCAGTGAAACCATCAGGTCAGGACTTTTTTAGTATTGTTGTTGGGAGGTCTTTTTTTTTTAATGATTGAGTGAAAACGTACATTCCCATATAAATTTGCATGCCCACCTATGTGCAGCTCCCACTGCTCTCCCTGCCCGGTGACAGCACAGTCTTCCTCTCAGTTCTATATGTGTCATATCCTCCTACCAGTCTCTTATCTCCTGCTCTCTACCCTCTCCCCCGCCTTCAGTAAGAGGTCAGCAGGATGACATTCTACAGATGCACAGAACCATAAAGTGCACACACGATATGGTCACTCTGTGTCACCAAATCCAATCCATTCCTATCTGAAGAGTTGACCTCCATTAGGATTTATGGACAGGGGCAGCATGAGGACCAGGAGCCATGCTCCCAGGGGAACCCTGAGGCCCCTGGACCATCAGTTGCAGTCTTTTAGTGGAGATCTCAGGGTCCAGCCCTTTTTATTCTTGTGTTGCCAGTGAGACTCAACTTTGTGAGCCCCGTCATGGCTATTGCTGGTGGTGGCAGGGCACCGTCCTGTTCTTTCGGCCACATGTTGATGTAGTCACTCACTCACGTGGGTCTCTCCGTCTTATGGGTTCTCTTTCCCCCATGCCCTTTTGGTCCTTGGTGATCATCCTTTCCTGCTGAGTTGGGACCATTTGGTGTACCTCAGATGGCAGCTTGGCAGCTTTTAAGACCCCAGATGCCACTCACCAATGTGGGGTGCAGAGGGCTGTCTTAGTGAAATGCCAAGTTGTGCCAATTGGCCTAGATTTTGTTGGGAGTTTTTAAATTACCGTTTCAACCTCTTATTTTATTATAGGTTTGTTTCATTATTCTATCTCTGATACTTAGGTAGGGAGTGTGTTTCTAGGAATGTGTCCATTTCCTCTAGATCTTCAAATTTGTTAGAGTACAATTTTTCATAACATTCTGTTATAATTCTTTTAACTTCAGGTGCATCTGTTGTGACATTGCCCATGTCATTTCTTCTTTGGATGATTTCCTTCCTCTCCTGCTTTTCTTCTGTCAGTGTGACACCTCCCTAGGTGAGCTGAGGCCAGAGGTTTAGCTCTGGTGCAAGACAGGGAGGGAAAGCGGGGGTGGTAGGTGAGAAGCAAGACGGGGTACCCCTCGTGCTGCCCAGGGAACTGACTTCGAGGCCGGCTTGTCCTTACCTGCCCTCGTTGCCCACTGCCTTGCTCAATTCCCTTTTCCATGTGCCTCTTACCAGTTGGCCTTTCCCCGGCTCTGAATCTGTCCGTCTGGCTTTCTCAGACCTCACTGAGCAGGGTGGCTGAGGACTGGGGACTGGCCCTCTGGGCCTGTTTTGTCACTCGCTCTCACCTGTACAGAGATCATGAGCTCTGTAGCTCCCACCTGGCCCAGGCTCAGCTTCCCTGTCTGTCCTGTTGCCAGTTCCGAGTCTCTAAACCCCAGCTGTCCTGGGGCAAGGAGGGTAGGCTGAGAGCAGGCAAGCTCAGGTACTAAGGAGCTACCTCCCCTCCTCGCTCCCCATCTGGGTCAGTGACACTGTCAGAGGGGGGACACCAAAATGATTGTCCATAAATTTTTGCTTAGTGCTTCAGCACAAATTTATTACTTTTAATAAAAATATTTCTGCCATTAGTTATAACAATTTTTTTTTTATAAGCTTACATGTATCAATACACCTACAGGGCTGAAACTCCGTCAGTTTTTTTTTTTTTTGAGCCTTCTAGTGCCCTCCAGTCAGAGCTGTCATTACCACCTAGTGACAATGACGCTTCCAATCAAGTAGTTTCCCCTGTACTCACTATAAGCACAGACTATTGTATTCCTTGCACCTGGAGTTTTTATAGTCACTGATTTTGTCACGTTTTCTGATGTTTTAGCCAAAACATTGTGTAATTAATATTTGTAAACCTATATCGATAACTGTGTGGAGAATGAAGTACTAGTAGGAGGAAAAGAAGGAGGAAAATAGCATAGTAACTAGTGATGCTGTAATTCAATGGAGAGAATCTAGAAAATTAATTTTGTTGATAGTATTCATATAATCCAAGAAATATTACATGTAAGCAATTTATATTTACCACATATTATTCTGTGACAGATAGTTAACATTTCTAAGGATTGTCTGTGGTCTGGTAGAGGAGGAGGTCCACCGGGAGCAGAGATGACTCCATGAGTTGTCTCACCGGATGACATCACTGCAGCAGACTGAGCTCTGTGGTTCCTCCCTGCACAGATTTGAGAGGCACTGCAGAAGCGGAAGGGCACTCAGACAGCATATAAAACGGCGGAGGAAATCCACAGAGAGGTAGCGGCTCCCCTCAAGCTCACAAAGAAAGCTGGTGTCAGAACAGCAGGGGATGGGGGACCATGCAGGGATTCCTGCCTCCAGGCCTAGGACATCCCTGGAAGGGCTTGATCTCCCTTTTACCTCCCTCACATTCCTCGGCTCAGCTGCCCTGTGGGCTTCTCTCCTAGCCCCAGTGAAAATGCAGAGTGGGGAGGACAGAAGATCTGGGCCTGAGAGGGGACCTAGAGACCTGAAGAGATTCCAGTGGTGGCTGCCTCTCCCTCAGGCCTTGCCTACCTCTGATTGTGGCTCCCCAACAGGAGCAGAGCACTATGGCCTGGCAGATGACACAGCTGCTGCTGCTGCTGATGGCTTTGGTGGCCTCCACACGGGGTGCTCACCCCAGAAATCCCCAGGGAAGAACAGATCTGCTCAACGTCTGCATGGATGCCAAGCATCACAAGACAAAGCCGGGCCCGGAGGACAAGCTGCACGACCAGGTGAGGTGGAGTGAGGGCGGGCATGGGGCAGGGGACTGACCCCGGCAGGGAAGAAGTTGTTGTTAGGTCCTATGTACAATAGAACGAAACACTGCCCAGTGCTGTGCCACGCCTACAATGGTTTTTATGTTTATGCCTGTTGTTGCAGCCACTGTGTCAATCTATCTTGTCGAGGGTCTTCCTCTTTTTCACTGACCCTCTACTTTACCAAGCACGATGTCCTTCTCCAGGCACTGGTCCCTCCTGATAACGTGCCCAAAGTACCTGAGACAAAATCTTACTTCCTCTCTTCTAAGGAACATTCTCGCTGTATTTCTGTCAAGACAGATTCATATGTCTTTCTGGCAGTCCATTGTACATTCAGTATTATCCATCAACGCAATAATTCAAAGGCAATAACGCTTCTTATGTCTTTCTTATTCATTGTCTAGTTTTCCCTGGAGGAAGTTAGAGGGATGGAAAGGCCAGTTGTCAAGGGGGGATAGAGGCAAGGAGTGACTGAGGTGATCCTGGAGGACCTCGCCCCCAGGAGACCACCAAATCTACAATATTGGAGAGACTGTTTACCTAGTACCCACTATGAGCCAAGTGGAAGCCCTGGGTTTGAGTGCTTGACTTAAAGGTTTAAGACTGGCAATTTGAGTCACTCAGAGACATCACAAGAGACAGGCCTGGGAAATCTGCTTGTGAAAGGTCACAGCCTTGAAAACCCCATGAAGCAGTTCAACTCTGCACACATGGGGTCGCTGTGAGTTGAAATGGACTCAGTGACAGCTAACAACACCAGGAGCTGAACTAAGTGCTTTCCTTACACCATGTCAGTGAATATGCCCAAAGGGTCTGCTTAGTAAGTGAGTGGTGTTCTCTGCTTAAACAAACAAGGGGGCCCAGGCACAAGTGGGGACTGAGAAGCCACTCATTAGCAGAGCGAGGAAGGAGTATGACAGTAGCATACCTAACCTTAATTATGTGCCATTCCTAGCGCTTAGTGGCAAGATAGAGGGGGAGACATATCCCTCACAGCCATGCTACAGCAAACACTGGCAAACAACCTAGGCCCCCACACCCACTAGCTACTGAAGAGACAGTGACAGGCCTTTGAGGGAGATGGAAGATTATAATTCTGAGTGACACGGGCTATGATAGTGGCCATTTTTGTTAAGCCTCCACAGGAAGTGGGTTAGTGCTTTTTATTATATTATCCAGTTCTTTTGGAGGCAGGAATGCTGATCTGACTGGCAGGTTAGGGATGATATAGATGGGGTTTTGCAGGATGAGCAGGAGTTGGGGCATTTGGAGAAATGCATCTGTGAAGTCAAGGAGGCCTGAATGTTCTATATTGCCCAGCACTTGGTGCAGGCTAGGTTGTTGGAGAGGGCTAGATGTGGCCCTATCCCCACGGATAGGATTTTCCTTCTGGTTTCTCCTGTGTGTCTTGACCTGTCGCACTTCCCCTCTCACTTCATCTTTGTGGTGGAATTCATCTCCTAGAGTTTAAGCAGTTGGTGTGTGATTACTCAGTACTTCAGCTCTTCTGAGTCCCAATCCAGAGTGATTTCTACACAGAAACCTCCACCACTTCCCGGTTTCACTTGCTGTCCACCTACATGCGCTCAAGTCCCTCTACAAGCTAATGCTCTTGTTCCTCCACTGCTTCGGGAACCTGTCTGGGCATCTTAGTCATGTGTGCTGCTGTAACAAAATACCACAAGTGGATGGTTTTAACAAAGACATTTATTTCTTCACGGTAAAGTTGGCTAAAAGTCCAGATTCAGGGTGTCAGCTGCAGGGGAGGGCTTTCTCGCTCTGTCTGCTCTGGAGGGAAGTCCTTCTCAATTTTCCCCTGGTCAAATAGCTTCTCAGGTGCATAAACCCCGAGCCCAAAGGACAACCTCCTGATGCTTCTTTCCTAGTGGCATGACGTCCCCCTGTCTCTCTGCTGACTTCATTCTCTTATATTCCAAGAGATTTCCTTAAGACACAATCCAACCTTGGAGACTGAGTTCTGCTTCATGAAGATAACTGCCACCCATCCTCCTTCATTAACATCATCAAGGCAGGATTTATAACACTAAGGAAAATAACACAGTACCAGGAATCATGTCCCAGCCAAAGAGATACACACACTTTTGGGAGGCACACAATCCATGTCAATCCATGACACTGGAACCCCCTAGTTTAGAGTTGTAAATCTGGGAGAGCCCAGCCAGCCCCCTAGACCACTACCTCTCACTGTACCCTGGGGCCAGATTCCTGTCCTCCCAGTCCTGATTTAAAATCTTCATTCCACCCTTTATCAGGAATGCCACTTACTTATTCTATGAAATCTAGGATAATCCTTTCTGTGCCTCCTGTTTTTTTATATCTGTAATGTCCTTTAATCTCCCTTCCTGTCTGACTAAAACCATAAACTCCATGAAGGTAAAGGTTGTATCTATTTCTCAGTTAATATCAGATGGATGGCAAGTGAATAATGTAAATAGCCCAAAGAATGTGAAATAACTTTGTAAAGTGTTGAGGGCTGTAGAAACAATCAATACTCCCCTAGACTGTGGCTATACCAGGTGTCCCACAACCCCAGCATTATTCTCTGTTAAGAGATAATACTCAGACATATAACAGAATAATATCGCTCAGCCATACAGAGAAATGAAGTCTTGATGCATGCCAAAACTGGGCTTAAATTGTGTCTTCCACAAATATATATCAACTTGGTTAGGCCACAATTCCCAGGATTGTGAGGTTGTTTTCCATTTTTGTGATCTTTGTATGCTGCAAATCTTAATCTCTGCCTGTGGTTAATACAGTGGATTATGTTAGAGGATTAGGGCAGAACTGTAACACCTTTCCTGAGGTCACCACCCTGCCCCAATGTAAAGGAGTTTCCCTGGAACGTGGCGTGTACCACCATTTATCCTATAAGAGAGAAATGGAAAAGAAAGCAAGTGGTCCCTGGAGTGTGGCTTGTACTACCTTTTATGCTATACGAGGTAAGTGGAAAAGAAAGCAAGTGGACAGCTGGGTACCTCATACCATCAAGACTGGAGCACCAAGAGCAGAGTGCATCCTTTGGACCTGAGTTTCCTGTGCCAAGATGCTCTCAGACCAAAGAAAGACTGATGCACCCCAAGGACCTTCCTCCAGAGCAGAGAGAGAGAGAGAAAGCCTTGCCCTGGAGCTGACACCTTGAATTTGAACTTGTAGCCTACTAGACTGTGTAAGAATAAATGTCTCTTTTTAAAGCCATCCACTTGTGGTATTTCTGTTAGAGCAGCAGCAGATGACTAAGAGAGTTGGTAACTTCATATCACCAAGACAGCAGCTCCTGGAGCCAAGCATGTCATTTGGACCCAAGATTACCTCAGAGAAGCTCCTAGTCCAGGCGAAGATTGACCATAAGGACCTTCCTCCAGAACTGATAGAGAAAACATTGCTCTGCAGTTGATATCCTAAGGTTGGACTTCTGGCCTACCAGACTGTGAGAAAATAAAATTCTCTTTCTAAAGTCATCCACTGGTGGTATTTCTGTTACAGCAGCACTTAGATGTTTAGGACAAACCTTGAAAACACCATGCTAAGTTAAATAAGTCCATTGCAAAAGTCCAAATTCTCTACAATCTCATTTATATGAAATAAACAAATATATAAAAACCAAAGACTACTAGAAGTTTTCAGGGTGTAGGAAGGAAGGGATGTGGGGAATTTTTGCTTGGGGAGCACTGAGTTTATGTTAATGGTGGCAGAATAAACTGGCAAAGGATGGTGGTAATGATCATACAATATGTGGAATGGAATCAATGTCACCAAATTAGATGTGCAAAAACTATTGAATTGGCAAATATGTTGGTGTGTATAAATTCACCACAATTTCTTTAAAAAGGCTAACACCTATAATTGCCATTCCTCCAAAATAGGGGCTCCTCAAGGACAGGCCTAGAAGGGGCCACCCCAGAAAGGATTCCTCTGGATGACTTATCTGGGGCAGAGGAACCTGACTGTGGAGGAGATGGCTGTGGCAGGGGAAGGCTTAGCCTTGTGTCTCCCCTACCCAGTGCAGTCCCTGGAGCAAGAACGCCTGCTGCTCAGTGAGCACCAGCCAGGAGCTGCACAAGGACGCCTCCCGCCTGTATAACTTTAACTGGGAGCACTGTGGCAAGATGGAGCCTGAGTGCAAGCGCCACTTCATCCAGGACACCTGTCTCTATGAGTGCTCCCCCAACCTGGGGCCCTGGATCCAGCAGGTATGTGCACATCCTCACAAACATGCACCACGGCACTGACAGGGAAGGCACATCCTGAGTGCAGCAGAGGCCCTGCCTTGGTCTCCAGTCCTGGTCTTCAAGGCTGTGGCTGCTGAGATCCCTGGCTGATAGGGGCCCTTCTCTCTCCCCACCCCATCCAGGTGGACCAGAGCTGGCGCAAAGAGAGGATCCTCAATGTACCTCTGTGCAAAGAGGACTGTCAGCGCTGGTGGGAAGACTGTCGTACCTCCTATACCTGCAAGACCAACTGGCACAGGGGCTGGAACTGGAGCTCAGGTGAAGGCCCGCGGGGGAGGTGAAGGAGGATGGAGCTGGTGATTTTCACTGGGTTTGGGAGAGACGAAGTCTCTGCCAAAAGCTAAATAGCTTTGTGCCCCCCAGGGATTAACGAGTGTCCCGTGAGGGCAGCCTGCCACACATTTGAGTTCTACTTCCCCACACCTGCCGACCTCTGTGAGGGCCTCTGGAGCCACTCCTACAAGGTCAGCAACTACAGCCGAGGGAGCGGCCGATGCATCCAGATGTGGTTTGACCCAGCCCATGGCAACCCCAATGAAGAGGTGGCGAGGTTCTACGCTGAGGCCGTGAGTAGGGCTGAGATCCCTGCCACTGGGTGCCTCCTTCTCAGCCTGGTCCTGATTCTGCCACGGCTCCTTGGCTGAACCTCTTCCACCACTGACAGGATACCTGGACATCTGGACAGCAGCAGCCAGGCTGTACCCTTGACCTGTACCCAACCCGAGTGCCTAGGCTCAGCCCAGCTCACCTCTCTCAGATGAGAGGCCTCACAGCCAGTCCAGCCCATGCCTTGGTCATTAGTTTGTAACGGCCGCTGGGGTTCCCCTGACAGTATATTTTAATACACAGGTCCGTGTGTGTCTTGTAAAGAATTTGGCGAAGAGTGGCTTGGGGAGATGTCATGTATCAAATTCTGTCCCCTAAAAAAAGAGTGTAGCAATTTGGCTGGGCCATGGTTCCCAGTATTGTACGACTGTCCTCTATTTTGTGATTACAATTTTTGTATGTGCTATAAATCCTAATCTCCACATGGGGTTAATGGAGCAAGATTGGATTATGTTTGAAGAGGATTAGGCTGGGATTGTAACACCCTTACTAAGGTCATGTCCCTGATCCAATGTAAAATGAGTTTGCCTGGAGTGTGGCCTGTACCGCTCTTTATCTCTCAAGAGATCAAAAGGAAAGGGAATTGAGCAGAGAGTGGGGGACCACATAGCACCAAAAAAGCAGTGACAGGAGTAGAGCACATCCTTTGGACCTGAGATTCCTCTGCTAAGACGCTCCCAGACCAAGGGAAGAGTGAAGACAAGGACCTTCCCCCAGAGCTTATAGACAAAGCCTTCACATGGAGCTGATGCCCTGAATTTGGCCTGATAGCCTACTAGTCTATGAGAGAATAAATTTCTCTTTGTTAAAGTCATCCACTTGTTGTATTTCTGTTACAGGAGCACTACATAAATCAGGCAGGAGACATGACTCATTTCTCCATCATTCTCACTGAGAGGCCCAAAGAAGGGCTGGGACTAGCCTGAGGTTCACCAGCAAGTAGGAGACACCCAATTCTTTAGTCTGGGTTTCTTACGTCTGTACCTGGATGTCCTCATGCCAGTGGCACTGCTCTCATACCACAAAGACTGATGGATGGAAGATGGGCAGAGACTGGTAGAGAAGTTATTGGGTTACTGGAAGGGAAAAAGTTTTCTTTCTCTCCTTCCATTACTAGCTGTAGGAGGGGGGTAGAGGCATTGATGATGGGATCTGAATGATGAACACTTGCATTGTTTCCTTTTTTTAAAAGCTACAAATAATTTTGCAATGAACAAACTGGTACTTAGTGGAATGTTACACTTGGAGGGTAAACTCCTAGAAGAGGGGTTGCTGGATTAAGGAGTAAATGGATTTATACTCTGCCCACTATCCCCCTGAAATCTCAAACCTACCACTGACTGATATACTTTAGGAACTGAAATCTTTGGGCCTCTGTTTTCACAGCCTTGCTTCCCAGACTTCTGAGGGTTGTATCAGGCAATCTACTGAACACAGGGTGTAAATGTTCAATTCTCTTAAAAAGTAATCATGCGCCATGCAATGAATTACACATTATAGCACTTAAGGAAACCAGACTCCTCCTTGGTCCCCACCCTAAAACCTCACAGATTTTTTTTTGTTTAGTGTGCATACATTCATTTTTGATATGGCAGTATTGAAAAGATCATTCTTAATCCTATTGAATTGCTTCAACAAATTGATTTTTCTTTTTGTAAAATACTAAAGTATTATACATCCATTGACCAAATATGTGTGAATCCATTTCTGGAAGTATATTTAGTTTCATTGTTATGTTTGTCTTCTTTAACTCCAAAACTATGTTGTTTTACTTGTTGCACTTTTGTAATAGCACTTTAAATCTGATAGTGTTTAAGCTCTACAGTTTTGTTATTTAAAAAAATCTTTACTGTCTCCTGTGTCCTACCTTATTTACATAAATTGCACTGTCAGTTACTACAAAAGTCTACTGATTCGTAGTATTGATTCTATAAATTTGTAGTATTGATTCTATATATCAATTTGGGGAAAACTAACTTCTTTACACAAGTGAGTCAGTCTATGAACATGGTATATCTAGCCATTATATCTTTTTTAATCTCTAATCTATATTTTTTCTTTATTATGGTTGAATGAAAATGTACATTCCCATATAAATCTGCATGCCCACCTATATGCAGCTTCCACTGCTCTCCCTGCCTGGTGACAGCACACTCTTCCACTCTGCTCAATACATGTCTTATCCTCCCAACAATCTCCTATCCCCTCCTCTCCACCCACTCCCCTGCCTCCAGTGAGAGGTCAGCAGGAAGACATCCTGTAGATGCAAAGAACCATAAAGTGCACACATGATATGGTCACTCTGTGTTGCCAAGTCCAATTCATTCCTGTCCGAAGAGTTGATCTCCGTTATGATTTATGGACAGGGGCGGCATCAGGGCCTGGGGCATTCCCTCCCAGGGGAATGCCAAGGCCCCTGGACCATCAGCTGTGGTCTTTTAGTGGAGACTTCAGGGTGCACCACTTTTCATTCTTGTGTTACCAGTGAGACTCAACTTTGAAAACCTCACAGATTTTTTTTTTTTTTTTAATTTTAATCACCCTCAACCCATTGAATCCATTTGGGAGTTTCCTATTCCTCCTCCATCCCTGGAGCTCTGCCTTCATTGTCCTAGATCTTACCCATAGCATTTCTCTCCTGAATTACTGAATAAACCAAAAAAACAAAACCAGTTACCATCAAGTCGACTGATTCATGGTGACACCATATGTACAAAGTGGAACTGTGCTCCATAGAATTTTCATGTCTGATCTTTCAGAAGCAGGTTGCCAGACTTTTCTTCTGGGGCACTTCTGTGTGTAACCGAACCACCAACCTTTCAGCTCTTAAACATTTACACCACCCCAAAACCAAAACTCACTGCCACTGAGTAGGTTCCAGCTCCGGGCAACCCTATACGACTGGGTAGAACTGCCCCATATGCTTCCAAGCTGTAATCTTTACAGAGGTAGACTGCTACATCTTTCCCCTACAGAGATAATATTTCAGTTTGTATATACATCACATTTTATTCAGTCCCCTAGTGGTAGATATTTGAGGGAAGGAAGTTCATTTATGACCTTGATGTTTTTGAAAAGTTATTCTTCAGTTTGGGTTTATTGACTCCTTCATGATTAGATGGAAGTCATAGGTTTGAGGGCACAAATGCCCCAGTAACAACACTGTATCCTTGTGCATTGTAAAGGGAGGCACATGGTATTAGGTTTTCCTATTCCTGGTGATGCTAGCTTTCAGCTTTTGGTTGAGATGGTGTCTGCTAGGTTTCTGTGTTACATTTTTCCTTTTGTGATAAGTATTTGATAGGGAGGTCTTTTGAGAACTGTAGATAATTAATTTCTCAACAAACTTGTATAAATCAGTTTTCATATCTGATGGGCATTTTTTAAAAAGTAAAAACAAAACCCCCAAATGTCTTATTATGTGATGACTCCTCCAAACTTTCAATATTTTCTCATGATATTTGCTGTAAAAACCAAGCTTCTTCAAAGGCCCTGCCACACCTCTTAGACCTCATATCAAATCACTGTCATATATCTATGCCCCCCATATATAAGCACTATTCACACTTTTTACCTTTGAGACTTTGTTCCAGGAATTCACTCTCCTCGTGCCTGAAATGGAGTTCCTGAGTGGTGCAAGCGATTAATGTACTCAGAGTGCTACTAACCAAAAGGCAGGAAGTTCAAGGCAACCCAGAGGCACTTCAGAAGAAAGCCCTGGCAATCTACTTCCAAATCATTAGCCATTGAGAATCCTATGGAGCACAGTTCTACTCTGACAGATATCGGGTTACCATGAGTCAGAATTAACTCAGTCGCACTTGGTCTGGTGGCTGGTAAATTCTTCATTTATCCTCTGCAGGCTGACTCTTTGTAGCCACTTAGATTGCAATGAAAATGTACCATCTCCCCATCCCCCGACTTTCCTGAAGAAGCCACCCAGGCACTTTCTAGCACATCACTGTAATTGTCCTCATCCCTTTTATTAGCTCCATCTACTGCATTTATTACTCGGCCTGTCCTTCACAGGAGCCCCTGGATGGTGCAGTTAACTTGCTCAGCTGCTAACAGAAAAGCTGAGGTTCCAGGGCACTCAGAGGTGCCTACTGCACTACTAGAGCACAGTTCCACTCTAACGTACATGGAGTCACCAGGGGTCAGAGTCAACTTAATGCATCTGGTAACTGGTATCCCCAACAAAACACACGCACCTGACAGCAGAGGCACATCTGTGTTGTTTAGTGCCAGATCCTCAGGCCTCAGGTCAGTGTTAGTTGCACAGTAGGTGCTCAGTAAGTTAAGGAATCCATCTGTCAGTCATCACCCGCTTTTTCAACATCCAGGGCTGGCCTGTGCTAGTCTTGAGGACAGGAAGAGAACTGTGTCCCCTGTCACAGCTTGGTGGAGGCAGACAGACCTAAGAACCAATAACTATTAGAACAATGAGGTAAGGCTTTGGTAGGAGGGTGGTGTTGCTCCATGAGAGTGCAAAGAAGTCAGGGGAGGCTTGCAGAGGAGTTGTGTTTGCTGAGCAGGAAATGACAGGGGAAAAGGCATTCCAGAGAAAGGGTTTGGCAAGGGTAAAGGCCCTGATGTAATAGGAGCTGAGAAAACAAACTACGAGGGCATATATGCAGGAAATGCAGCCAGAGAGGAAACACTGGACCTGCAGTTCTGACTTTGGAAGTGTCTCTCCTGCAGTTGCTACTTGAAAGCATCCAGCTCAGACTCAGATGGGAATCCTAGTCTCTCCACTAGCCAGTCTGGGCTCTGGCAGCTTCTGCCTCTGGGAGTATGGGTAATAGGAGAGAGACAACATCTTAGGAAAAGCTCAGGTTTCTCCCCACCGCACTCTAGGGCTGCCTTCCAGCTCTTTACAGCCCAGAGCTCCCACTTCTGGGAGTCAAACACTCCTAAATTATCTTGGTCAGGTCACAGCACAGCCTTCAGATTGGGGTCCGATAGAGTGCTCATGGCTTAGCTTCCCAATATTTTGCTTCCAGTCTGGGTCAGATACTCTACTTCTCACAAAAAGGTTGGGGCTGGCGTGTGGCTGGGCAGGGTGCAGGGGGGAAAGATGAGGGGAACCTCTGGCCACAGGGGAGGGCTCATAAATTCAGTTAATGACCAGCTCCCAGGGCAGAGGTGGAGGATGTAGGGGCAAGGGTGGGTCCCAGATAGGGGAACTCCTACCTGTCAGACATTTGTAGATGTCTGTCCCAGCCTTCTCCAATCAGCAGGCTGATTATAAAGCAAGAATGATACAAATTGAAGTGGGAGCCAAGAGGGCTGTTAAAGAGTCTTCAGCACACTTAGCATCTAGACCCTCGGGATTCAGGTAAGGCTCAGACTCACTGCCTTGAGAGGGGCCAGCGGGGCTCTGGCTGGGGCAGGGTCTCCCGGTAGTTGTTTCTTTGCAGATCCTTTACGATCTTCCTTCTTGACTGACTTTCCGCCTCTCGTTCCTCCCTTGCTCCTTGGACATTTTGCAAGATAGTGGGCCTCCATTTCTCTGAATTTCCACTGCCATCCTTATCCTTCTGGTCCTCACATCCAACCCAGACCTTCTGCACCCAACCTAGAAACCTTCTCTTGAATCCTAACCTCTACAGTCACCTACCTTCCTCTGGGTGGCACCTTCCTCTGGCTGACAAAATGAAGCTTTCTGTTTCCACCCACCAGAATTTGTTCCTTTTCTCTTCCCTTTTCCCACCAGGGTGCACTATGGTCATAGTCAAACAAAGCCTCTGTCCTTGGCAGGGTGCGAGGGTAGGGGTGCATGAGTTTGGGGACTGGGTAGGCGGAATCTAGATTAGATCAAACTCTGAGTCTAATACTGCAGAAAGCATTTTTTGGAAGCAAGACTGAGGGGAAGGCATGCCTTGAAACAATTCTAAAGATTCAGAATGTCTGCTGGAGGTAGGTGGACCTGGAGCTGATGGGGTTGGAGGAGTTGGTGGCCCTAGAAGTTGGGGACTTGGGGGCTCCTTGTTCACCACAGCTTGCTGGGAGGCTGGATGTCTGAGTTCCAACTCTTGCTCTGCCGCTGGTACTGCTCTGCTTCTCTGGGTCTCATTCTCCTCATTCATATTAACTAGAGATGGGTAGTGGAAGCGAAACCAGATTGTCTCAGGATCTTGAGCTCAGGAGGCTCGATTTTATCACACCTGAGCTTTTGAGAGAAACAAGCTAAGTAGGCCTTGGGCACTCATCTTAAAAAAAAAAAAAAAAAAAAAACCTGTTGCCCTCCGGTCGGCTCTGACTCACCGTGACCCTACAGGACAAGGCAGAATTAACCCGTGTGATTTCCAAGGAGCAACTGGCAGATTTGAACTGCTGACCTCTTGGTTAGAAGCTGAGCTCTTAACCTCTGCACTACCAGGGATCCTCTGGCCTTAGGCCTGCACTATTAAGCCCCCCTACGGAGGCCGGGCTGGTGCCCAAGTGCAATAATTAACTGCTGAGTGGCCTTCGCCCGATCCCAGCTCCACTCCTGGGCTTCATTCCTGCTGCCTGCCCCACTGCCGGTCTCCTAGGCCACTAAACCTCCGTTGTCCGTCGGAATACGGTTAGAGTGAATGTAGAGGAGAGTGGAAACCAGAGCTGGACGGAGAGCCACCTCCTTTCCCAGGTATGCCGCCCCCCACCCGCTGAGAGGTATCACATCCTATGGTGCTCCTGGTATGTGTTAAAGGATTTGTTGAGCAGGGCCTGGGCATCTGTTTACCTAAACCCCGGAGTATCCAGCAGGGGAAATTGAGGCCCAGGTGAAAGTCACCTGTGGTGAGTAACTATCCCTGAACTGGACAAAGGCTGTTGTCTTTCAGTCTAGCACTGTTCTCCGCTCTTTTAGCCTGGGGCCTCAAGACCGATAGACCTAGACTTCAAGGTAGAGCTAGAAGGGTGGAAAAGGGGCTTACTGGCTGACGTAGGTTACAAGGAAGGGGGAGAAACTCTGGCTTTGGAAAGCAGCCACAGCAGGACAGACCGGGCTCTTTACCCTCCCTCTGAGCACTTCACCTTGGACAGCTGTCCCGTGAGTGCCAGCGCAGCGAAGGCCAGGAGCTCTGAACTTGAGGCTCAGATGGGGGTAGTCCCTCCCTCAATTAGTGACCAACTGATTACACAGAGCCATGCTGGCTGTCACTTTCTTGTGCCTACATTTAATCCTCAGATGAAAAAACTAAGACTCATGACAAGAGTTTTTCCTAAGGTCATGCTGGAGGTGGAGTGAAGAATGAGGCCTTGGAAACTAACCTGGAATTTTGTGCTTTAAACTGGTAGGCTTTCTTGTCATAAACTAGTCTAATCTGGCTGACGGAGGGCATGGAACCGGGAATATCATTGCTGATGTTACATGGATCTTGGCTTAATGCAGAAAATACTAGAAAGGCGTTTATCTGTGCTTTATTGACTACGCAAACACTTTTGACTGCGTGGATCATGACAAATTACAGATAATGTTGCAGGGGAATTCCAGAACACTTAATTGTGGTCATGAGGAATCTGTTCACGAACCAAGAGGCAGTCATATGAACAGAACAGAGGGACACTGCGTGGTTTAGTCATGAATGGTGTGCATCAACATCATACCCTTTTGCTGTATTTTTATAATCTGTATGCCAAGCAAATAATCCAAGAAGCTGGACTATATGAAGAAGAATGAGACATCAGGATTGGAGAAAGACTTATCAACAACCTGCGTTACGCAGATGACAACTCTGCTTGCTGAAAGCAAAGATGATTTGCAAGACTTACTGATGAAGATCAGAGATCACAGCCTTCAGAATGGTTTGTACCTCCAGATCAAGAAAACAAAAATTCTCACAACTGGACCAGTAAGATCTGTTATGAAAGAAATACAACCAGAGTGCTCTTTGGAGGCAAGGATGGCAAGACTGCATTTGGACATGTTGTCAGGAGGGATCACTCCCTGGAGAAGGACAACACACTTGGTAGAGGGTCGGAGAAAAAGAGGAAGACCCTCACTGAGACAGCCTGACCCAGTAGCTGCAACAATGGCTCCAGCATAAAGTCAACTGTGGGCATGGTGCAGGACCAGGCGATGTTTTGGTTTTGTTGTTCATGGGGTCTCTATAAGTCAGAACTGACTCAACAGCCCCCCAACAACAACAGCCTAATTTGAAGAGTCACCCAGTGTTTCCTGAGAGTACAAGTTTCTACAGCTCTGCTTCCAGTGACGTGCATGGGTCAGCGAAGGAGATGACAGTCCTGGAATGAATGAATTAGCAAGTGAGAGAAGGAATGAATACCCTAATAAATGCAGTAGAGAAATAATGGATTCCAGAAGGGTGGGACAGGGTGCGGAAGGAGGAGAGCTGGGTGCGAAATAATTCTAGGCTTACTTGAACCCTCTGGCCCTGTGCTGTCCTCAGTCTCTGCTGACAGTCCCGTCAGGGAGGCCCAGGCAAGATGCTGAAGCCCTGAGGGCAGCAGGCGCACTGTGGAGGCAGGGGCACGTGCTCAGTGCCTACGCAGGAAAGGCGTGGGAGCTTCAGTGAACTCCTGTGTGCATGGGTAGGAAACCCTGGTGCCAAAGTGGTTAAGGGCCACGGCTGCAATCAAAAGGTTGGCAGTTCAAATCCACCAGGCACTCCTTTGAAACTCTGTGGGCAGTTCTAATCTGTTCTATAGGGTTTCTATGAGTGGGAATTGACTCAGCAGTGGTGGGTGGTGTGTGAGGGGGTTAGAGGAGAGACATGGAATATGGGAAATTCCTAGTACTTTAGGAAGGGTCAGGTCCCTGGTAAACACTAGTATGAGGAGGTTTGCCTCTCACAGTTCAGTGACTGAAGTCAAGGGATTGAGGTGTTGTGAAAGCCAGCCAAAGAGTGACCACCTATGTGGTTGGCAGGTCAGGAGCCTCCCAAGACCCCAGAAAGTCTGCCCTACCCCCGGAGTCTCTGTGCCCCATACCATCTCTCAGGTCACAGGTGTTGTTAACTGCTGATGAGTTGGTTCCCACTCATGGGGACCCTGTTTGCAGAGAACTGCTCCACAAAATTTCAAAGGCTGTGACCTTTCCGGAGCAACCTAACAAAAGGCTGTCAATTTGAGCCCATCTAGTGACTCTGCAGGAGAAAGATCTGACAGTATACTCCTATGAAAATTATTAAAATAAAAAAATCTGTAGAACAGAGTAGAACTGTCCCACAGGGTTTCCCAGAGCAGCTGGTAGTGTCAAGCGACTGACCTTTTGTGAGCAGGCAAACTCTTACCCACTGCACCACTAGGGCGTCATGTAAAGAGTATAATCTAGAAAAGCCTATGGAGCAGTTCTACCCTGTCACACGGGATCTCTGTGAGCTGGAATTTATCTGAGGACACTGAACAATAGGAGAGAAGCAGGACCTGCCGCAGGCATCATTGTCCAGACTCCACTCCCCCAGGTCTGGTCCCCTCCCCTTAAAGCCCCACCCGTTCCACCCCCTGCTCCCTACCTCCGCATTCCCTGGTGCCACTGATCACAGCTCTTCCTTCATAGGCAGACATGGCTTGGCTGATGACAACACAGCTGCCGTTCCTTCTGGTGCTGGTGGCCATGGGATGGAGTGCCCAGCTCAGGACTATCCGGGCCAGGACCGAACTCCTCAACGTCTGCATGGTTGCCAAGCACCACAAAGAAAAGCCAAGCCCTGAGGACAAGTTGCACGACCAGGTGGGAGGAGGGAGGCTGTCCGGGAGGGAGGAGCTGACTCAGGCAGAGGAAGTTAGGAGATTAAGTGTCCAGAGCTCCTACACGTCCCCAAACCTGCCAGTCAGCTCCTGTAAAGACAGTGGCCAAGAAAGCCGTATGGGGCAGTTCTACTCTGTCACATGACTCTCCTTGGTTATTGGGTTTCCACATTACACAGCTAAGTGAGCAGGCCTGTGTTGGGGCCTGGGAAATGAAGTTGGGGAAACCTGCCCTGGGGGTTGACATAGGGGCTTGAACCAGGAAAGGGTCCTCCAAGGAACTAGGAGGAAACACTACACTCCAAAATCCAGGAAAACTAAATCCGCTACCATCGAGTCGATTCTGACTCATAGTGACCCGGTGGGATGGAACAGAACTGGCCCACAGAGTTTCCAAGGGACGCCTGGTGCATTCCAACTGCTAACCTTTTGATCAGCAGCTGAAACACTTAACCGTTGCTCCACTACTCAGTGGCTTCCTTTTTCTGCCAGCCTCATACAGTTCAAGACAGACAGTGGTCCCTCTGTGTCATAAGGCTCTGTGTGAGTTGCCTTGATTTATGCATCTAGCATTTATGCAGTGACTCTGGAGCCTGTTGATCCCAAGGCCTCTTTCAACAGTTGTTTTTGCAACAACCCCTTCAATACCACAAACCCGTTTGTAAACGTGAGTTTTAAAGTCAATATGATGCCTAACTAAAGAAAAGCAAAAGGAAAGTAATTTCAACATGTGACTGCATTAGCAGGCAGTGACTACAGTCCCAACAGTCCCCTGTTTGTGCTGTTGGAATCACTGAGCCCCCAGCTGCAAGTGCAGGCTGGTGGATGGCGGTGTAGCTTGTATGCATTCAGCAGTGTAGCTCTTTCTTAAAATGTGAGAATTTTAATATTTTGTTTTTAATAAATTCTAGGTTGTGGATTTTCATTTAATAGATAAATCTGTGTTGAGTGTTTCTGTAATTGGAACTATTCTGAGGAAAACCAAACGCAGTTGCCATTAAGTCTATAAAGAGCCCGGGTGGGACATTGGAAAGCACTTGGCAGTTCAAACCCAACAGCCACTCCATGAGAGAAAGATGTAGCCGTCTGCTTCCATGAAGATTTATAGCCATAGAAACCCTATGGGACAGTTCTACTCTATCCTGTAGGGTCACTATGAATTGGAATTGACTTGATGGCAACAACTTTGGATTTGACTTATGGCAACCCCATGTGTATAGCAATAAATATCCTTCATAGGGTTGTCAAGGCTGTGACCTTTCAGAAGCAAATTGCCAGGACTTTCTTCTGAGATGTTTCTAAGCAGGTTCAACCCCGAATCTTCTGGCTAATAGCCTAGTGCTTACTGATTTGTACCACCCAGGGAAGCCTATTCTAGGGATACAATTTATATAGCGTCCTTCCTCACCTCCAGATCTTTGTCACCATCTCAGAGAGGTTTCCTGTAAAATGACCATCCTGTAAAACTGCAGTCTCTGTCTCTTCTCCCCTGCTCTAGTTTTTTCCAAAGTACTCGTTATGTGACAAATGCTCCTTGTTCGCTCCCAGTTTCTACAAAAGTACCTGGGTTAGAGAAAATATGAGCTTAATAAAAGATTGAATGAATGAATTTTGTAATTACTATAGCTCCAGGTAGGGGTTCCCTTCTTGGCTCCCATAGCTTCTGAAAGCCCGCTCCTCCAAAGAGGACCCCAACAGCAAGTATTTCCACAAATGGCTTTGGTTGGGTTGGGGAAAGAAGGGCTACAAGGGGAGAGTCTCCGTGTTAGGAATATTCTGGACATTGTGAGTGTGGCAGTTAGTCCCTGGTCTTCCCTGTCCAGTGTAGCCCCTGGAGGAAGAACTCCTGCTGTTCTGTAAACACCAGCCAGGAAGCCCACCTGGATGTTTCCTACCTGTACAGTTTCAACTGGGAGCACTGTGGAAAGATGGAGCCTGAGTGCAAGCGGCACTTCATCCAGGACACCTGCCTCTACGAGTGCTCCCCCAACCTGGGGCCCTGGATCCAGGAGGTATGACTGTCATCCCCAGCACCCCCACCCAGCAGAAGTACTACACGTTCTGTCCCACACTTCTCTGCAGGCTGCTCCCCCAGCCTCCCTCCAGGTCCAGTCCTGTTCAGGTCTGGGCTGCTGAGATTTGTGAGCCTGGGCCCTTGTTCTCTACCAATGCACTTCAGGTAAACCAGAGCTGGCGCAAAGAACGGATCCTCAATGTACCTCTGTGCAAAGAGGACTGTCAAAATTGGTGGGAAGCCTGCCGCACCTCTTATACCTGCAAGACCAACTGGCACAAGGGCTGGAACTGGAGCTCAGGTGAGGGCTGGTGGAGGACTCAGAAGTGAAGTGAAGATAGATGTGTAGAGGTGGGGACTGAGTATGTATTTGGGCTTCAGGGCTGGTGAAGTCAGAGCTAGTTCTGGGCTCGATGGCTGTAAGGATCTTTTATCCTACCTACAGGGTATAACCAGTGCCCGGCAGGAGCTAAGTGTGCCCGCTTTGATGTGTACTTTCCTACACCTGATGTCCTGTGCGATGAAATCTGGACTCACTCCTACAAGACCAGCAACTTCAGCCGAGGGAGTGGCCGCTGCATCCAGCTGTGGTTCAACCCAGACCAGGGCAACCCTAATGAAGAGGTGGCGAAGTTCTATGCCCAGGCCATGAGTGGTACTGAGCCCTGTTGGGCTTGGCCTCACTTGACCAGCCTGGTCTTGCTGCTCTGGCTGCTCAGCTGAACTTCAACCTTCACGTACCTGCACACTGCAGCCCTGTTCATCCCTAGAGTTCCCAGTTACTCAGTTTAAATAAATAGAGATCTCACATGTCTTGTGAATTACTAAGGAATTACTGGGGATGCTACTGTTTTGCTTCCCAATTCCCATTGACTGAAACTGGTTAAACTTGGTCAGTTCTCAGCTGTGACAATTTGCTGTGAGCTAGAATCAGATACTTCTAACCTAGGACACATTCATAGCTCTCAATTTCATTTTTCACTATAACCTATAGCCAGACCCAGAACTCTGCCATTTACATTGTTCCCAAGTCTCCCAGTGTTGCCTCCTCAGAAATAGAAGAGATAGGAATAGGGGTACCCAATATATTCTAGATGGGTAGCTGGGAAGAGAATAAGAAGGCCAGAAAAAACTATTCTCTGCAAACAGCTAGTACTCACAAAGCACTGCTGGTCCAAAACTGTTCTAAATGCTTTATCTTTGTTCCTGTAGGGACCTGTTTTCTGTATTTTATATATGTGGGAAAAGGTACCTAACTTAAAGAAATTGACCAAAGTTACACCCTCTGTAAGAGGGATTTCATCCCATGCAGTCTGGTTGTTGAGAACATAAGCTCTTTCCTGTTGTGGAATGGGCAGGTACTTGTGCCTTGAGGGAATACTGGGTCCCAGCTATGCTTGAGCTGCTTTCTGGCAGAGCTAGGAGTAGTAGCCAATCCTAGACTGCTAGAGCACGTCCCAAACCAATGATTTGAAAGTTTTTTTTTTTAAGGCATTGTTCCCACATTAAGTATAGTTTGTAGCAGTTTAAATATGATAGGTTGTGTTATAGTGACATCCCAGCATCTCAGTGGCTTAACTCAAACCCTTATTTCTTGCTCAAGCTCAATATTTAATGTGTGTTGTGTGGAGAAGGGGAGGATTCTGCTACTCCCTCCTGACTCAGCCTTAGCGAGGCTCCATCTTGACACACACTTTCAAGAGATAAGAATCTAACAGCATATAGGAAATTGTGTAAATCTGAATTACTGTAGGGTGTATGAGGGAAAGTATTCTAAGGAATGTAGTGTCTGGCTCCACCAATCTGTTATCTGAGACAAACCCTATTCTACCATAAATTTTGAGGGATTTGTTGGAACAAAGCCACAATAAAAGAGGGAGCTTGTTGGTGTAGTGACAATACCAGCAGAGATATTTAGGGGAGTGGCACATTAACCAAAGGTTTTTTTTGGAAACAGTGTTTGTGTCAGTTGGCACAAGGATAATCTGCTAAATTGAAGGTTAGAGAGTGGAGCAAGAGCAAAGAAGAAGGGCTGCATCAGATGACTAAAAAAGAACATGAAGCATATTACCAAAAATATCAAACCAGTAACCAGTCTCCCTCACTGATTTTACTCATTCCTTTAAAATTATTTATTCTATGCTTGCAAGTTCTCCCCACATAAATCTCATACTTTGGAAATGGAATTTTTTCTGGAAGCCACAAGTCACAGGGCTCTGATAGGTTGAATCATCTAAGTGTTAGTTTGGGTGGTATTGTCAAATTCATAAGTCTGTTTCTTGTCAGTAAATGATGGCAAGGATCTTCAGGCAAACAAGAAGGGAGAATATAAACCACCTGTTGACAGTACCAAATGGTCTGGTCCCTCTAGTACAGCAACAGCCAATATCAGAATGAATGAAGAATTTCCACTAGGGTATAGTATGAAAGTACATGGACCCACTGATAACTGCTGTATTTCATAGTCTCAATTCATGACTACTTTAAGGAGGGTATGCTATTGGAACCCAAGTAAGAAGAGGGACACAAAAAGAGTATCAATTTAAGCAACTTATTTAACTTTATTGTAAATATATAACTAACAAAACATTTGCCAAGTCTACAATATTCACATGTACAGTTTAGTGACATTAATCCTGTTCATGTTGTTCAGCTATCACCATTAACAATTCCCGAATTTTTCCATCATCCTCAAAAACTTTTTTGATCATTCCATTTATCCTTTCTACTTTGCCTGATCTCTGTGAGTGATACAGTGAGTATATTTACCAGTTGTCATGGGTTGCATTGTGTCCCCCCCAAAATGTGTGTAGCAATGTCATTAGGTCATGATTCCTGGTATGGTGTGATGTTCCTCTATGTTGTAAATCTTGCCTCTATGATTTAATGAGGAGGATAGGCAGCAGTTGTGTTGGTAGGGCAGTATTCAGAAGCAAGCAGAGAGCTGGGGATCTCATACTACCAAGAAGCAGTGCTATGAGCAGAGCGTATCTTTTTTGACAACAAGGACCTTCCTCTATACTCAATAGAGAAAGCCTCCTTCTGGAGCTGATGCCCTTTATTTGGACCTGTAGCCTACTGGACTGTGACACAATAAAATTTCTCTCTTTAAAGGCATCCACTTATGGCATTTCTGTTATGGCAGCACTAGATAACTAAGACAGTACTTGGTACTAGGAGTGGGGTGCTGCTCTAACTGATACCTTAAATGTGGAAGTGGTTTTAAAACTGAATGGACAGAAGACTCAGAAAGAACTGAGAACTGCTAAAACCAAAGGAGGCACAGATGGTGAGAAGCAGTAGTGAACCAGCAATTCAGAATCAAGAGACTACTGTGAGACAGCACTGGAGCTGAGCTGCAGAGCAAGACAGCTTAATGCCTGTGTGCAGGAGGCTTCCTGGTGGACAGGGTGCCCCAGTGCACTTATTGATGAAGCTACAGAGTTTTGGAACACTTGCCCCAGCACGGCAAATGTGGGGTGAGGCCTGGCCAAGAAGCCACAGGAAGCAGAAGCTGAAGAGATAAGGAACACAAGGAGCTGAGTTGCTTCAGTCTCAAAAAGTATGGCCATGACCTCTGGGGTTTCAAAGTGTGGAGCTGTGACCTGTGTTGTTTCTAAGGGTGGAGTTGACACTCATTTGCTCTCAGAAAATGGTGTGCCTAAAGCCAAGGGAGCACAGTTGCTGTTCCAGTGGGCCTAGAAGGTGGAGCTGTAGCCCAGAGCCAAAAGGCCTCTACTCAGAATCCAGAGAGTGTGGCCAATACCTAGAGTCTGAAGGGCAAGGCCGTTGTGCAAAATGTCTCAGAGAATGGACTGTTGTTTACAAAGCCTTGAGGGCTAATGTAATGTGTTCTGCTGGCTTGCTTGGTCAGTTTTTTCCATCTGCAGTGGAAATGTCTGGCTTATGTCTGTGTGTTCTGCCATAGTATTTTGAAAGCAGATAATTTCTGTTCTAGATTTCACAATTGAAGAGGAATTTCTGGATTTTGGACTTGGACTTAGGACTTTTGCTATGATGAGGTGAATATATTTTACATATTGGAAAAATTTGATTTGGGGGGTAAAGGGTGGAATGTCATGGGTTGAATTCTTTTCCTCCCAAAAATGTGTGTAGCAATTTTGCTAGGCTGTGATTCCTGGTATTGTGTGATGTTCCTGTATGTTGTAAATCCTGCCTCTGTGATGTTAATGAGGGAAATGAACAGCAGTTGTGTTGGTGGGGCAAGACTCACTGTGTAAGATTGTATTGTGCCTCAGGCAATGTTGTGGGATATAAAGGAAAGAGAAGCAAGCAGAGAGTTGGGGATCTGATCCCACTAATAAACAGTGCCCAGGAGCAGAGCACATCCTTTTTGACAACAAGGACCTTCCTCCAGAGTCAACAGAGAAATTCTTCCTGTGGGGCTGATATCCTGAATTTGGACTTGTAGCCTACTGGACTGTAACAGAAAAAAAATTTTTTTTAAGTCATCCACTTGCGATATTTCTGTTACAGCAGCACTGGATGACAGAGACACTAATATTGGGGGTTTTATAATCTATTTTGTAAGATGTGTACAAAATTGCTACCAATAATGAAAGTATTATTTTAAACTAAGGAATAAAATAATCTTGGAAACGAATACCTGACAGTTGTCGCAAAGTCCCTTGCATGTGAACACAAGTGTGCTTTCTCCCCTCCAGGACTGTCCACAATCAATGATGATTCAGTCACACCTTTACTTTGCATAAAATAAATCATCTACAGGGGATGAATTCCGCTTTTGCTTTGACATCTTTCTCTGCATTGTGGACACAGTGGACAGGGCAGTTCTTACACTGCTAGTGAACTGATTTAAAAAACATGGAGCATACCAGGTATACCTAATCATTTTTAGCATCTCTGTTTCTGAGTGCCATGCTGCAAAGGAACAAATTTTTAGTGTAATCTAGGAGTCCCTGGGTAGTGCAAGGAGTTAAGCACGCAACTGTTAGGTAAAAGGTTGGCATTTGGAACCCACCCAAAGGCCTCTTGGAAGACAGGCATTGTAATCTGTAAACCCTATGGAACAATTCTACTCTGCACACAGCTGGGTCACCATGAGTTGAAGTTGGCTTGAGGACCACTAACAACAACAACAGCGTCTGTCAAGAAGATTTTACTGTAAAAGATAATTTGATAGTTGTGAAACATTTTTATGGTGAAAATATACCCAACAAAACACATATCAGTTGAACAATTCCTATGTATATAATTCAGTAACGTTGATCACCCCCTACAAGTTGTACAACCCATCTCACTATACTTGTCCAAATTATTCTACCAATATTAATATAAACTCACCAACCACCCCCTAAGCCAAAATTCTCCCTTTCTCCCTCCCTCCCATCTCAGGTGGCCACTAACAATTTTGGGGTTCTATATATTTGCTCATTTCATATAAGTGAGAGTGAATGAGATCTGACAAGTCTGCAAAGTTAACTGTTCTCACCTGGTTGCTGAATACCACTGTGGTCACCTTTGAAGTACTCTCCTTGGGAAACTAAGCACCGATGCCAGCACCTAGTCCACCCTTCAAAACAATTTGGGAACTCTTTCTGGAATGGCCATCGCTTACGGTGGCAATGTGACAAGTTCACGAACTTAATTGTATAGCTGTCTGTAAGGGAGTCTTTAGCCAGTAAATTAATAACTGTATTGGAATAGCTCCCCACTCACCTGATCTGGCCCCCAAAGACTTTTTTCTTTAGCTGAAGATAAAGGAAATATTGAAAGGATGGCATTTTGATGACATTCAAGACATCAAAGGTAATATGACAACAGCTCTGATGGCCATTCCAGAAAAAGAGTTCCAAAATTGCTTTGAAGGATGGACTAGGTGCTGACATCAGTGCATAGCTTCACAAGAGGAGTACTTTGAAGGTGACCACAATGATACTCAGCAATGACGTATGTAGCGCTTTTTCTAGGACGAGTTTGCAACCCTATCAGGCAGTCCTCGTAGAGTATTTGTCCTTTTGGGACTGACTTATTTCACTCACCATAATGTTTTCAAGGTTCATCCATGTTGTGGTATATATCAGATCTTTATTTCTCTTTAGAACTTGGTAACATTCTATATTTTGTCTATCCATTCATCTGTTGATGGACATTTGAGCTGTTTCCACCTTTTGGCTGCTGTGAAAAGGCTGCAATGCAAATTAATATACTTGTGTCTGCAGGGACGGAGTAAGGCATGTGAGGGCCCTAAACACTGACAATCTGTGGTGCATCCCCCTCTCCTCCATTCCAGTGGGATGTTTGTATCTGTGCGTCTCAACCGTTTGTGATGTAACCTATTTTTAAAGTGATTTTAGTATTAGTAATTGAACAGCAAGAAAAATGGCACATCATTTTAGTAAAATGTGATGAACTGGATTAAAAAATTTCTAGCTGATATGGAGTACTAAGATTTTTTTTTACTATATACCACATTTTCTACAAAAAGAATCTTCCACATACTCTACAACAAAGAAAATGAGTCAGTGCATTTACTTGTTTCAAGTGCTAATTGACTTTTACCAATTTTGCTTTAAATGGCTCAGACCTAAATTTTGATACTTGTTTCATAATAAATTCTATAATTGTAAATAAACAGATGAAAACATGTCATAAAAGAAAGTTTAATCTTCTGAAACTAAATATTACAACAAATTACTGTATTTTTATTTTAGAGATCTTTTGTATCTAACATGTTACCATTAAAAACATTTTTTTCTGTTCTTTGCTCTTGCAAATTTTTCAGTAATCTCATCCTAATTAAGCTGCTGAACAGTAACTACCTCTATATGTAATAAATGAGGATAATGCTTCAAGTATTTCCTGGCTCATAGACTGAGGGTTTCTGTGTGTCTTTAGGGATGAAGATGAGTGCTCTGGTGTACAGTTTGTGATCTTTAAAGTCAGGGATATGAATACAGCAATATTAACACTACAAAATACACATTGTATTTTATCCTCTATTGTGGAATCGTACAAGCCTACATGAGTTAAAATTGTCTTTTTTGAATCCATTAACTTAGCTATCATGTAAGAATGAAACTATCCCACTTCTCCATAAAAGTTTGTATTTAAGTCACTGGGATAAGTCTGCACCAATTTCATGGGTGTTTTCATGCATTCATTGAGTATCTATACATTCATTAAGAAGGAAAGTCTATTCAAAACAAATTCACACACTTTTGCCCTTTTCATGCAAGATTAAAGTATATCAATAACGGTGTAGTATGTGGTTACATGAGAGTGTTCTATGGTACTCAGTGCTACTTTTGGAGCACTTCTGGCATTTACCTATTTCTTTCTAATGCTTCTGTGACAGTGAACTGCTTGACAATCAGTATTTGACACTTGGTTTTGTTGTGTTGTCACAATCTTCTCTTAAATTGTGTAAATACCCTCTGAATGATTGGTAGGTATATGTGCCTGTCTTTAAATTTAGTTCTGAATCTTGACAGTGTGAGTCATAGAGATGAAAGTGCCACAGTGTATTATTGCACATAACCAATGTAAGTATATACTCTAGTATTTGCCTTTTGTTGTTCATGGCTTTTCTTTTGGCATCAATTTTTTTATGTCTGCTTTTTGGCAGCATTTTCTAAGGCATCTAGAATTTGAGTGGATGATTCCAGGACTGCACTTGTTGCTGCAGCATGTGCTCCCGAACATGTATTAGAAAGACACTGTAATACCCAACCATTGCCTAAATACGTTTCAAGAACTGTGCATCGCTGAGTAAAACCCACTGAGGATGAGTTGAGTTGATAAATATGATAAATCACTCAACAGATCTTTCATCTGTTGGAAATACATATCTTAAAACAATACTGAGCTGATTTGTATCAGAACGATCAGGAGTGGAATCTACAGACAAACTAAATATGAAGCTATATTTATTTCACTGAAACCAGTTGATTGAACTTTATCACTTATTAAACTCACTGCCTTTGAGTTGATTCTGACTCACAGAGACCTTGTAGGATAGAGTAGAACTGCTCCACAGAGTTTCTAAGGAGCACCTGGCAGATCTGAACTGCCAACCTCTTGGTTAGCAGTTGTGGCACTTAACCACTATGCCACCAGGGTTTCCTTATCATTTACTAATTTACTAATTCTTTACACATTGTTTTAGACATATACAATGAGTTTCCCTTTCCTGTCTTACCATATTTTGAGATGTGACCTGCAAAAATGGATCAAGCTGAGCAACAAGTTCGAGTAACTCCCCATATTTCCATTTTGTGGAGACCCAAATGCTTCATTTCTTCCTCTAAAAGATAATCTGCATTCAGTGATTGTTACAATAACAGCAACAAAAGATTACAAAACAATTTTCCAATACTGACATTCTTCAGTGAGTTGTTTCCACTTCATGAGTTAAGCCTAAATCATGTCTTTGGTTTAAATATGACAATATACTATCACTCATTATGAATTGAACTGTTTTCTTATTTGTCAATCATATTCCAGTTGTGCCAGTCACTAAACCCAAGTTGAGAATGAAATAATTTAGCATTGAATAGTTTGCAAACAAAATAACACACAAAGCTGACTGATGAAGAATACAGTAGCCACTCCCTCTTGTAATTTTCACCATTAGCTCCGTACCTAGAAATATACTCTGGCTACAGAGCCTTGTTTTATTACCATTGAGAAATTTTCAACACAGATTTTCAAATGGTCCACTGTGATATTGACAATCACTTGGCTCTCTTTTGATCCAATAATTTACATCACTGGAAGAAAAACTATTCCACAAAGTAGGATATGTACTTCTGTTATTTATGGAGTCTACAGATGCGGAAATTGCAGACCCCTGAATAGTTTCACTTCTACACCATTAGCAATTTTTACCTTTTTACCATGGCAAGGAATGGATGCAGAATGTAGAACAAATTCTGTTATATTTGTATTGTTATTAGTAATTTCAGCACTAGCAGTAATAATGCAACAATCTGTATTCATTAAACTCGAGCATTCAGTGGAAGTCCCTTATTCATTATGGTTTAAAAGGGAAGTTAATTTTGGAATTGTCTTTAGGAATTCATAAACCCTTTTCTTTTTATCTTCTGTGGGCTTTTATTTTTGCACTCCACTTAGTCATTGCCATTTCATCTTTTCTCAATAGGAAATTATGCACTTTTTTAAATTTGGTTCTACTGTAGCAAATAAATCTGAATAATTTGAAATAAGTAAAATTTATAACAGAAAATTTACATTCAAATTTGAACATTAACATAAAAAACTTACATTTGAAAATCAGTTAGTAAAAAAATAATTTAGAACGTGTAATTTCATTCTTCAGGTATGAGACAGTTGAAAGAAATGGTACTTACAAGGCAGTCAGAAACAATTTCATTTGTTTGTCATACGATGTTTGTTGGAGGGCCCTTCCAAGATCTCCACGAACGTTTTTTGTCTTGAGATAATACCTAAAATCATGTACACTCACTTTCCATCTTTTAATGCTGCATTTTCAGGTCACTGGACTACTGCTGATCCCCAGCTAGGGTGAGAACGAACGATTGTGCAAAGAATGTGCTACAAACACAAGGGTGTACTCAGTGATTTGCTTTGCTGCAGGACTAGGTGTGGCACAACTCAGGTGCTTCTTGTGCCACTGGCATCTTCTTGTGGTTGACAAGAGAGTATTAAACACAAACACATACCCAATCGGTCCAAAATGAAAAGGAAAATATAACGGTTTTCAAATACAAAATGCATGAAATGGTCTCAGTTTCATTTAGTGCTCTGTCACTTCCCTTCCCATGCAGTGCTCACTTTCCCTTGCTTCCTGCCTACTTGCCACCTATGGGTGATCGCTTTGGTCAGCTGGCACCCCTGTTTTGTTGATGTCCCAAGCATGAATTTATCTTGCTTGTTGGGTAATCCGTCCCTCATAGTTGCTGCTGTCAGATCTTTTGAGCCTATGGCTAAGAGAGGAAGAGCTGAGTCAAACAGTAGTTCTATGTTCAAGTTTTTGAGGAACTGCCAAACTGTTTCCTACAGCAGCTATACCATTTTACATTTCCACCAGCAATAGACAAGGGTTGAATAGTTTTACTATTTTGAATTTAGGGAAAGAGCAACAGAAAACAGTGCTGCTGGTTGTGTTCTTACTAAGAATAACAAGAGTTTATAATAACTTTATCAAGCAATGTTCTTAAATTTTAACTCCTTTAGAAATGAGGACACTATTGTTTTTTATGTTATGTTATATCTGGAGCGTATGGTGTGAGTCAGTACAAAAATATAAAAATTAATATGATTTTTGAGAAGTGAAAGTTCACATTCAGGTTGGGTGAGGCCCCAGACTTGCCCATCAGGGGAAAACACAGGAAACAAAAAAATAACTTTCACTTCTTCATGTTACTAGAGACTACTCAAAAGCTGTTTTTCTTATGAACAACTAATATTTTTTAAATCTTTAAACTTTATTTCATCAGAGTTAATGCGAAGAAGAGCTTTGTAAATATGCCTGATAATCTACTCTTTCATAAAAGCAATAAGAACCGTGGTGGGGGGTGGGGGTACAAATGGTCAAAATCAACTTTGTCAGAGCCCTGAAAATTAACCAAAGACTTTCAACAATTTAAGAAGCATTTATTCAAGAAAAATAGCTATCACAAGAACAACGAGCTTAGGGGTGTTTTGACTTGCTTTGTTCTAATAGTCCTCTCTAATTCGACAGCAGCCTTCACCATCAGTAGCCTCACAACTACCAAAATCGAAGCATACCCATTTACACTGAGTCCATTCTGACTCACAGTGATGGTGCAGTACAGAGTAGAACTGCTTCGGTAAGTTTCCAAAACGACAGTCTGTACAGAAGGAGAGTGCCACAATCTTTCTGCTGTAAAGTGGCTGGTAGCTTTGAGCCACCAAACTTTAATTAGCAGCTGAGTGCTTAACCATTCTGCCACCAGGACTCCTTTTTTACAACTACAATAGCTGTGAAAACCAGCAGGATACGGTCACTATAAGTTGGAATCCACTCAGTGGCACACACCCGCAACAGTAGCATGCACTAAAGGTAGTCCCTAGATGGCACTAACCATTAGGTAGGTGCCAAACTACCAGCCAAAAGACTGAAAGTCTGAACTCACTCACAGCCACTTTGGAACATAGGCCTGGTAACCTTCTTCAGAGAAGTCACGGCCTTGGAAAAACTATGGTGCAGTTCTGCTCGGCACACGTGGTGGGACCCCTAGTCAGTTAACAACAACCAAGTAACCATTAAAGGGGGGATCATGGGGCTTGGAGGTCCCCCAAAAGCCGTGTGCCCCAAACAATTGCCACTATTTGACCAATCTGGGAGCTTCCTGTAAAAGTCCCACTCACAGGGCTAGTCCTCACCTGATTCAGAGTTTGCTCAGTGACAAAAGGGTAGGCACACGTATTTCACTGATGAATGCTATCAAACATTTAAGGGAGAAGTAATACCAACTCTTCACAAACTCTTCCAAAAGACAAGAGAGGGAAACACTTTCAACTTGTTCTATGAGGTTAGTATTACTCTGATACAAAACTCAACAAAGACACTATAAGAAAAGAAAACTAGACCAATATTCCTTTTGAATAAAGATGCACATTTCCTCAACCAAATACTAACAGATTTAGCAACATATAAAAAGGATTGTACACCATTACAAAGTGGAATTTATCCCAGAAATACAAGCTGATTTAATGCCCCCAAATCAATATAATATGCCATGTTATTTGAATAAAAGTCAAAACCACACAATCTTCTCAATTGGTACAGAAAAACATTTGATGAAATTCAACATTCTTTCATAACAAAAAACAATGAACAAACTTGGAATAGATAGGAATGTTCACAACCTGAAAAATTCACAGCTGCATTGCTTTCCATAGTGAGAGGCTAACTGCTTCCTATTAAGATCAGAAATAAGTTTATAAGGAAAATGTTACACATTCTGCCTTGATGACTCGCATTTGGTGTCTTAAAAACTCATGAGCAGTGATTTAAAATATGTCTGCTGGCCCCACCCATCTGCAACAAGAGAGGATGAAGAAAACAAAAGACACGAGGAAATGATCAGTCCAAAAGACTGATGGAACAAACACATCTACCATGGCCTCCACCAGACTGAGTTCAGCACAACTAGGTGGTGCCCGGCTACCAGAACCACTGCTTTGACAGGGATCACAACAGAGGGTCCTGGACAGAGCTGGAGGGAAATGTAGAACAAAATTCTGACTTAAAAAGACCAGATTTGCTGGCCTGATGGAGACTGGAGAAACTCAGAGTATGGCCCATGGACATCCTTTTAACTCAATACTGAAGTCACTCCTGAGGTTCACACTTTAGCCAAAGATTAGACAAGCCCGTAAAACAAACAACAATCCACATAGCTCACCCATGTAATATGAAACTAAACAGGCACGTCAACCCAGGGGCAACAATAAGACGGCAGGAAGGGACAAGCAAAGTAAGGTCCAGATGGGAAAAGCGTTGACACATGGGGTTGGCAACCAATGTCACAAAATAACATGTGTATGACTTGTTTAATGAGAAACTAATTTACTCCGTAAGCCTTCACCTAAAGCTCAGCTAAAAAAAAAAAAAAGATTCCTATGCCCCCCTCAAAAAGATGAAGAATAAAACACGAATATCCATCACCACGTCTAGTCAAGAAAAAGTTTTAAAAATGCATCAAGATTGCAAATCGAGAGGTAAAACTATTTTATTCACAGATAATATCATATCACATATGGAAAATCTTAAGAAATATACATTAAAAATTAATATATCTTTATCTAGACTAGACAAACATAAAAATTAACATTATCAATGAACAGTGTGAAAATAAATTTAAGAAAATAATTCCATTTATAATTCACTTTTTAACAAAAAAACTTGGGCATGAATTTAACCAAAGAAGTGCAAGATTTGGACACTGAAAACCACAGAATGTTGTTGAAAAAAACCAAAGAGCTAAATAAACAAAAAGAGATTCCGTGTTCATGGTGCAGACAACTTAATACTGTTAAGATGCAATAGTCACCATTAGATCACTACTGAATCAATACCTATTAAAATCCCAGTAGGCATCTTTGCAAAAATTGTCAATCTGATACTAAAATTTATCAGAAGATATAACAGACACAGAATAGACAAGATAATCCTGAAAACTTGAAGAACTCATGTTTCTCGATGTTAAAATTTATTATAAAGTTACAGTAACCAAGATGGGTGATACTAGCATAACAATGGACACATAGGTCAGTGGAATAGAATTGAAACTCCAGATTTTTTTCACAAGGGTGCCAAGACATTCAATGAAGAATAGTTTTTCAAACAAATGCTGTTGGGACAACTGGATATCCACACGTAAAAGAATGAATTTGGACCTCTACCTCATACCAACTACAAACATATTAATTCAAAATGGATCAGAAACTTAAATGTAAAAGTGGAAACTATAAAGTTCTTAGAAAAAAATACATGTAAATTTCTGTGACTTTGGGCTATAGCTTCTCAGATACAACACCAAAAGCATAGTGACAAAAGAAAAATAGACAAATTGCACTTCACCGAAATTTAAAACTTTCCTGCTCAAAAGACACCATCAAGAAAGTGAAAACACCACCCAGAGAATGTGAGAAAATATTTGCAAATCAAATATCTGATAAAGAACTTGTATCTAGAATATGTAAAGAACTCTTAGAACTTAACAATAGTAAGACAAATAATCCAATTTAAAAAAACGGACAAAGGATTTGAATAGATTTTTCTCCAAAGAAAATACACAAACAGCCAATAAGCACATGATAGGCACTCAATGCCATGGATTGAACTGTGTCCCCCTAAAAATGTGTGTAGCCATTTAGCTGGGCCATCATTCCCAAAATTTTGCGATTTTCGTATGCTATACATGCTAACCTCTGCCTGTGGCAGAGGACAATTATGTTAAAAGAGGATTAGGGTGGGACTGTAATCCCTTGGCTAAGGGAGTTTCTCTGGTGTGTGGCTTCCACCACTTTTTATCCTTTCATACTACAGGAGACAAAAAGAGAGAGAAGAAAACAGAGAACTGAGGACCTCATACCACCAAAAAAGCAGCGCTGGGAGCTGAGTACATCCTTTGGAGAGGACAGGAGTCTCTGCACCTCAGAAGTTTCCAGTCCAGGGGAAGACTGACAAGACCCTTCCTCCAGGGCTAACAAAGAAAGTCTTCTCCTGGAGCTGATATCCTGAATTTGGACTTTCAGCCTATTGGACTGTGACAACATAAAATTTCTCATTTTAAAGCCATCCATTTGCAGTATTTCTTTTCAAGCAGCACTAGATAAATACTCAACATTGCTAGCCTTCAAGGAAATGCAAGTAAAAAACATAATGAGATAGCACTTCACATCCACAAGGAAGAATACAATAAAAAATGTCAAATAATAGCTGGGATGGGGCTCACAATGTTGAGTCCCAGTGGCTACACAAGAAAAAAAGGGGTACACCCTGAGAACTCCACTAAAAGATTGCGCATGATGGTCTGAAGGCCTGGGAGTTCCCCTGGGAGCATGACCCCTAGACCAATGCTGCCCCTGATCATAAATCATTACTGAGATCAACTCTTTGGACAGGAATAGATTGGAGTCAGGGACACAGAGTGACCATAGCATGTCTGTACTTTATGGTCCTATGCATCTATAGGATGTCATCCTACTGGCCTCTTACTGGAGGGAAGTTGAGAGAGTGGAGAGGAAGGGACAGGAGATTGTTAAGAGGATATGACATGTACAGAATGGAAAGGAGGAGTGTGCTGTCACTGGCCAAGGAGAGCAGAAGGAGCTGCAGACAGGTGGGCATGCAAATTTAAACTGGATTGTATACTTTCACTCAATCACAATAAAAATGTCAAATAAGCAAGTGTTAGTGAGGATGTAGAGAAATCAGAACTCTTGTACACTGCTTGTGGGGTTTTAAGATGGTACAGCACTTTGAAAGACAGCTGAGCTGTTCTCAAATGATTAAACATAGAGTTACCTTATGACTCGTTAATTACATTCTTGGGTATATCTCCAAAAGACATGAAAACATAGCTCCACACAAAAACTTGTGCTCCAATGTTTATAACGCTATTCGTAATAGGCAAAAGGTGGAAACAATCCAAACCCTCACCAACGGATGCACAGATGAACAAATGTGGTGTATCCCTACAACAGATATTTGCCAATGAAAAGTACTGATACACACTACAATATGGATGGACTTTGAAAATGTTGTTCTTAGGTGCCATTGAGTCAGTTCAGACTCACAGCGATCCTATGTGCAGCAGAACAAAAACACTACCAAGTCCTGTGCCAGGCCTACAATCGTTAGACTTGAGCCCATTGTTGCAGCCACTGTGTCAGTCCACCTTGTTGCAGGTTTTCCTCTTTTTCACTGAAACTCTACCAAGCATGATGTGCCTCTCCAGGGACTGATCCCTCCTGACATTTCCAAAGTATGTAAGACATAGACTCATCATCCTTTCTTCTAAAGGGCACTCTGGTTGTATTTCTGAGACAGATCTATTTGTTCGTTTGGAAGTCCATGGTATAGTCAATATTCTTCTCTGACAAGTCAAAAGTTTTCATTCTTCTTCTGTTTTCATTGTTGGTTGTCCAGATTTCACATGCATATGAGGCAGTTGAAGATACCATGGCTTGGGTGACGTGCACCTTAGTCTTCAAGGTGACATCTTTGCTTTTCAACACTTTAAAGAGGTCTTTTGCAGGGAATCTGCCTAATGCAACATATATATATATACATATTATTTTATTTCTTCACTGCTACTTCCATGGGTATTGACTGTGGACCTAAGTAAACTGAAATCCTTGACAACGTCAATCTTTTCTCCATTTATTATGATATTGCTTATTGGTCCAGTTGTGGGGATTTTTGTTTTCTTTACATTGAGTTGTAAACCATTATAGTAAGCATTATGCTAAGTGAGAGACCAAACAACAACAACAAAAACATATTATATAATTTGATTTATATGAAATGTCTATGAAAAATTCATATGGAAGCAGGTAGATTGGTGGTTTCCAGGGGCTGGAAGAAGGGAGGAATGGTGAGAACTACTGCTAATCAGTACAGGGTGATGAGTGTTTTAACATTAGATACTGATAATGGTTGCACAATTCTGTCAATATATTAAAAACCATTAAACTGTATACTTTAATTATGTGAAGTACATGGTATAGGAATTTTATGCCAATAAAGAAAATACCCACTGCCATCGAGTCAGGTCCAACTCATAGTGACCCTAGAGGTCAGAGTAGAACTGCCCCATAGAGTTTCCAAGGAGCACCTAGTGGATTTGAACTGTTGATCTTTTGGTTAGCCGAAAAAGCACTTTGCTCATTACGCCACTAGGGTTTCTGAATAAAATAAGCATATGAAAATATATTCACCATCATGTGTTATTTAAAAAAGTCAAACCCATTGCTATTGAGTCGATTCCAATTCATAGTGACCCTATAGGACTGTCCCATACAGTTTTCCAAAGTTGTAATCTTTATGGGAACAGACTACCACATCTCTTTCCCATGGAGTGATTGGTTGGTTTAAACCACCCACATTTCTGTTAGCAGCTGACTGCTTATGCACTATGTCACCATGGCTCACTATATGTCATTAGGAAATTGCAAATCAAAACAATGAGACACGAGACACCACAATGACTAAAATCCAAAGACACTAACAATACCAAATGGTAACAAGGATATAGAGCAACAAGAATATTCATTCATTGCTGGTGGAAGGCAAAATGGTACAACCACTTTGGAAAACAGTTTGGCGGTTTCTTACAAAGCTAAATGTACTTGTACCATATGATCCTTGGTGTTCGAACTGAATTGTGTCCTCTGAAAATGAGTGCTGTAAATCCTAAGCTCTATGCCTATATTTATAACCTATGCCATTGGGGAATGAGTTGTCTTTGTTATGTTAATGAGGCAAGATTAGTGTAGGGCATATTTTAAGTCAATCTCTTGAGATGTGAGAGATTAAATAAGTGAGCAAAGCAGAGATAGAAGAAGAGAAATGCCAAGCACCTGAAGATTGCCCAGGAGCAGGCACCCAGGAGACAAGAACATTCCTCCAGATGCAACAGCTACAGAAAGCCTTCCCCTAAAGTCAGTGCACTGAATTTGGACTTCTAGCCTTCTAAATTATAAAAAAATAAATTTCTGTTTGTTAAAGTCATTCATTTGCAGTATTTCTAGGAGCACTAGATCACTAAAACACTTGGCATTTGCCCAACGCCGAGTATCCCCATAAAGTGCTGTAAACATAAGAACTTGTACAAAACTGTTTATAGCAGCTTATTCATATGCTACTATAGATATAAAAACATGAAAACCCATACACAAATGTTTATAGAAGCTTATCCATAATCACCTAGTCCTGGCAGCCAAGATATCCTTCAGTAGGTGAATGGATAAACAAACTGTGGTACATCCATGTGACAGAATATTATTCAGAAATAAAAAGAATTATTAAGCCGCAAAAAGACAGAAAGGTCTTAGTGAAAGAAGCCAGTCCAGAAAGTTTACCAACTGTATAAATCCAACTATATGTCCTTCTAAAAAGGCAAACTATAAAGATAGTAAAAAGATCAGTGGTTGCCAGGGATTCAAGGAGAAGCAGAGTAGGGGTGAATAAGTGATTTTTAGGGTGCGGAAACTATCCTATGTGAAACTGTAGTTTTTCAAAACTGATAGAACTATGCAATACAATGCATGAATCTTAAACTATGGATTACAGTTAATAACAATGTATCAGTTTTGATGCATTCATTGTATAGTTAATAACAATGTATCAATGTTGGTGCATTAATTGCAACAAATGTACCACACTAACACAAAATGCCACTAACAGAGGAAACTCTCAGAGGGGTCAGCAGGTTGGGAAACATGAATGTATACTATGAGTCAGAATCCACAGATGCCACACAACAATGCAGTTTTTGTTCAGTTATTCTATTCATAAATCTAAAACTGTAGGAAAAAGGAAATCTATTCATTATTTAAAAAAATGTAATAGTATTAATCTTATCTAGCATCCTATAGGAAATCCTGCTGGCACAGTGAGTTAAGTGCTACGTCTGCTAACCAAAACATCGGCAGTTCAAATCTACCAGGTGCTCCTTGGAAACTCTACAGGGCAGTTCTACTGTAACCTCTAGGGTCTCTGAGTTGGACCCCACTTGATGTCAGTGGGTTTTTTGGGTTTTAGGGTAGCATCCTATAAGACAACGTTACTGCATTAATTTTATCCTGTTAAGTTGAGCAGTATGCAGAACAAATATGTTTACACATAGACAAAAAACAAAAAGCTAATTGTCTTCTCGTCAGTTCTGATTTATGACAACTCCATGCATTTCAGAGCAGAACTGTGTTCCACAGACATTCTAGTGACCGATGCAGACAAAAGTATGTAAAAAAGAAATCTGTGGTTACAAAGTGCTTTTTAAAGTGGGTTCTGTGAATAATTTCAGCACATAAAAGTAAAGAGAATAGTACTATAATAAACCTTATATATTAATACCAAGTCAAGCATCAAAATTTTGTAGTACTTACCTTATCTATATCTTTTTTGTTTCCAAAATATTTTTGACTGTGTTTTAAATGAAGGTTTCTAGAACAGACTGGTTTCTGATCAGACGGTTGGTATATTAATTGTTTTATGACATTCACTAACAACCCCATGACATGTCAGTACTCTCCCTTCTCTACCTTGGATTCCCTGTCACCAGCCTTCCTGTCCTCTGTACCACACTAGTCCTTGCTTGTGGGCTGGTGTACCCCTTCAGTCTCATATTGTTTTATGGGCCTGTCCAATCTTGGGGTGCAGGGTCAACCTCAGTAGTGACTCCGTTACTGAGCTGAAACGGTGTCCGGGGGTCGTATTCTCAGGGTTTCTTCCATCTCTGTCAGACCAGCAGGTCTGGTCTTTCTCCTTGAGTTAGAATTTTGTTCTATCTTTTTCTCCAGCTCTGTCCAGGACCATCTGTTGTGATATCTGTCAGAGCAGTCAGTGGTGGTAGCCGGGCACCCTCTAAATGTACTGGACTCAGTCTGATGGATCCATTAGCTCTTTGGACTGATCTTTCCCTTATATCTTTAGTTTTCTTCATTATTCCTTGCTCCCAAAGAGGTGAGATCAGCGGAGTATCCTAGACGGCCACTTACAGTGTTTTTAGACCCCAGACACTACTCACCAAAGTAGACTGCAGAACATTTTCTTTATAAAAACTCTGCTATATGCCAGTTGATCTACATGTTCCCAAGACTGTGGTCCCCACGGCCCTCAGCCCAGCAATTCTGCTCCTCTGGGAGTTGGATGTGTCTATGGAGCTTCCTCGACCTTGCCTTGTCCAGGTTATGCAGGCGCCCCCTGTGTCGTGTGCAGTCTTACCCTTCACCAAAGTTACTGCTTACCTACTGTCTATTCAATGTTCTTCCATCTCCACTCCTCCCCTTCCCGGTAACCATCAAATATTGTTTATTTTTGTGCATAAATCTTTTCATGAGTTTTTATAGTAGTGGTCCCATACAACATTTGTCCTCTTGTGGTTGACTGATTTCACTCAGCATAATGCCCTCAAGATTCATTCATGTTATGAGATACTTTGCAGGTTCATCATTGTTCTTTATCGTTGCATAATACTCTACTTTGTGTATGTATCACAGTATTTTTTATCCATTTGTCTGTTGATCAGCATGTAGATTGTTGCCATTTTTTTGCTATTGTGAACAACACTGCAGTGACCATGGGTGTGCATATGTCTATTTGCATGACAATGTTTATTTTTCTATGATATATTCCTTGGAGTGGATTGCTGAATCATATGGTATTTCTGTTTCTAAGGAAGTACCATATCATTTTCCAGATTGGTTGTATCATTTTATATTCACATCAGCAGTGTGTAAGAGTTCCGATAGCCCCTCAGCCTCTCCAGCATTTGTTATGTCCAGTGCTTTTGATTTGTGCCAGTAGCACTAAGGTGAGATGATATCTCATTGAGATTTTTTTTTTCTCATTGAGATTTTAATTTGCATTCCTCCAAATGGCTAGAGATGGTGAGCATTTCCTCAAATGTCTGTTGGCCAATTTGAATGTCTTCTTTGATGAACCATCTGTTTATTTCCTTCACCCATTTTTAAATTGGATTATTTGTGTTCTTGTTCTAAAACATTTCTTAAAAATTTTGAAAGTCACTTCCAAGCCAGAGAATTTAATTGCTGGTGTCAGTCTCTCCAGAGCTTTCTTTCCTACCACAGTGACAAAGCAACATTCAAAATGATGGCTGCTCCTTCAGCCTGGATTTCACAGTGCATGGAACAGAGCCTCTATTTAACCTGTGATTAACATTTAGCACGAGTCTTCTCTTTATTGTTTTAAGTCGTTTAGATTCTTAGATTGTTTGTTACAGCTACATAACTTTACCTATACCTTCTACACAAGGTCTGACAATGAAGTCTGCAAACTTAATTGTTCTAAGTGCTACATACCTCATTGCTGAATATCACTACAGTCACCTTTGAAGCACTCCCCTTGGGAAGGTATGCAGTGCCTATTTCATCTTTCAAAGCAATTTTGGAACTTTTTCTGGAATGGCCATTGCTCATGGTGGCAAGGTGGCAAGTTCACGAACTTAACTGTATAGTTGTCTCTGAGGGAGTTTTTAACCAGTAAACAAATAACTGTATTGGAACAGCCTCCCTACTCACCTGATCAGCCTCCAGTGACTTTTTTCTTTACCTGAAAATAAAGGAAATATTGAAAAGAAGTCATTTTGATGACATTCAGGATATCAACGGTCGTACAATGACAGCTTGGATGGCCCTTCCAGAAAAAGAGTTCCAAAATTGCTTTGAAGGGTAGACTAGGTGCTAGCGTCAGTGCATAGTTTTCCAAGGGGACTACTTTGACAGTGACTGTAGTGATAATCAACATGAGGTACATAGCACCTTTTTCTAGGATGACTTCGTGAACTTCATTGTCAGACCTCATATTAAGACTGTTAGCTAACATGCAGTAAGTTATAATGTTACTTGATTTTTCAGTCAGAGTAGCCAAGGTTATACTGTAGCAGAAGTCTGTGAGCGGGGCAAACAATGTGGTTTGCTGCTGACTGAAAGTTTAGTGGTTCAAGTCCATCTGGATGTGCTGTGGAAGAAAGCCCTGGTAATCTCCTCCCCCCCCCGCCAAAAAAAATCAGTCATTGAAAATGTTATGGAGCACAGTTCTAGCCTGATACACATGGGGTCGCCTCGAATTCCAGACAACTAGGTGGGAACTTGCAGCTAGTCTAGTAGTATGCTCTGGTAACAAAACAAACAAACCTCAGATCTTAGTGGCTTAAAGAACAAATTGTGTTCCAGGTCCATTGTGGGTTGGCTGGGAAATTGTGTTCCTCATAATGTATTCATGGATCCAGGATGATAAAGCAACCATGATCTCGACCATTGCATGTTGGCCAAACACAGGAAATTTCCTCCTCTAAGTAAAGGACAAATACAGGTAGTCACAATTCTGCAATGGTTATTTGCTCACCTGGCCAGTTTTTGCCCCCAGGTACTTTGCTGATCTCTCAGACACACAACAAACACTCAGATGTCTCTGAGTCATAAATCTGCCTGCAATCTATGGAATTTCACAGCTCCTTTGACACAGGAACACAGACGGACCCTTGTGGGCTGACACTCTATTCCAGTTTCTGGAACTTTCATGGTGGTATTAGTTTCCTGGGGCTGCCATAATAAAGTACCAAAAACTGAATGGTTCACAATGATAGAAATTTATGCTCTCACAGTTCTGAAAGCTAGAAGCAGGAAATCAAAGTGTTAGCAAGTCTGTGCTCCCTCTAAAGTGTCTAGTGGAAGATGCTTTCTCGCCTCCTACAGCTTCTGGTTTGTGGCTGCATAATTCCAATATCTGCCTCAGTTGTCACATGGTGATCTTCCCTTGGTGTGTCTCTGTCTATTCTCACAAGCAATCAATCATGTTGAATTAGGCCCCACTGCTTTGGTCATCTAGTGCTGCTCTAACAGAGATACCATAAGTAGATGGCTTTAACAAGGGAAAGTTTATTCTTACACAGTCCAGCAGGTTACAGGTCCAAAGTCAGGACTTCCACTCCAGGGGAAGGCCTTCCCCCTGTGTTGGCTCTGGAGGAAGGTCCTCGAGCTGTATCAATCCCTGGTCAGGGAGCATCTTCGCCCAGGAACCTCAGGTCTAAAGGACGTGCTCTACTCCCAGGGCTGCTTTCTTGATGGTATGAGGTTCCCAATTCTCTGTTTGTTTCCCTCTCTTTTTAGCTGCCATACGATGTAAGGATAAAAGGTGGTGTGAGCCACACTCTACGGAAACTCCCTTAGCAAGGGTGTTGCGGTTCCACCCTAATCCTCTTTTAACATAATCATCCTATCTATTAGCCACAGGCAGAGATTATGTGTATAGCATAGGAAAATCACAAAATATTGAGAATTATGGCCCAGTCAAATGGCTACACACATTTTGGGGGGGACACAGTTCAATCTACAATACCCGCCCTACTCAAGTGTGACCTCATGTTAATTAATTACATATGCAAAGATATTATTTCCAAATAAGGTATCATTTGCAAGTATGGAGGATTAGGATTTGAACATATTTTGGGGGGTACACAAATCAATACATCACAATAGCACCTCGAATGCATAACATTTTTGGTACCACAACCATTTCCAAAGTCTCTCAATGGGGATTGCTGATGTGAAACCATCACTGCAGATTCTTACCTTCAAGGATCATGTCACCAAAGCGATGCCCCCACAAGGATACTTTGTTCGCCAGTGACTCAAAATGCCCCTCAAAGTTTTGAACTCAGATGTCAAAAATATCCCAGTCAAAGGAATGGAATGGACTTGGCAATGCAGAGTAACCATATGTTGGAAGCACTTTATGGTTCTATACATCTATAGGATATCATCTTGCTGACCTTTGGCTGGAGGAAGGGGAGTGGACGGAGAGGAGGGGAAAGGAGACTGTTGGGAGGATGAGACATGTATAGAGCAGAGAGGAATAGTGTGCAGTCACCGGACAGGGAGAGCAGTGGAAGCTGCATATAGGGGGGGCATGTAAATTTACATGTGAATGTACATTTTCACTCAGTTATGTTAAATAAAAAAAAATATATCCCAGTCAAGATAAAGGACCTTCACATGGTCACCTGGCATCAACACTCTGAACTGATATTTAAAGTTGAGCTGTTAGTTGGGCAAATAATATTTCAGTAATTCTCAGGTATATATTTTTCACCTGTCAACATCTTTGAAGTTGGACAGTATCTTATAACCAATGTGCTAAGAAAGCATTATGTTGGTTTAACTGGAAGCATTTTTTCTTTCTTGGTGGCACATTAAGGAATACTGTGTCTTACAACAGACAGTAAGTCAGATGGGAATAAATATGATACTACCAGTTGGTAGAAATGCTGAACAACAAAGTTGATTTAAAACAAGTGATTAAAAGTTGCTTGATTATACTTTCAGAAATGCTGGATGGTGAGACAGTGTCATGCATCATTTTTACCTTTTTTGATTGTGCTTTAGCCAAATGTTTACAGAGCAAATCCATTTCTCATAAAAAAAATGTGTACATAAACTGTTTCATGATGTTGGCTTCAGTTCCTGTATTGTGTCAGAATTCCCCACCTTCCTCTTTCCACCTCAAGTTCCCTGGTTCAGTTTTGAGATAGTTTTGTTTCTCCGAGATCCTGAGCAAATCTTTTGAGTTCTGTACCTCACCTTCCACTGTGTCCATCTGGATGCTCATACATTAACTTGATGTCTGTCCTTTAAGCCTACACAGTATGTGCCAACTTTTCCTATAAGTAATTCTCAATAATATTCTGATGGTAAAACCAAAGCTCAGTAAGATTCAGTAATTTTTTTCAAAGTTGTTCAGGGAATGGAAATATCATGGTTTTGCTGGCCTAACCTTAAAGTCTGGGTTCTTCTCTGCCAGACCTTGTCTCCACCAAGCTAGGCTCACCCTAATGAGCACTTGGTGAACCTTAAAAACTCTGATTCTCTCTTGGAGATAAGAGATTCTGTAGATTTTGATGAATGCTCAGTGTGTGGATGCCAATGTCAATGGAGCAACAAGAAATGAAAGAAAACAGGGGTGAATAAACGGGCAGACTGATGGAGCTACCAAGAGGGTGGAGTCGGGGAGATTACGAAAGGAAGAACAAAAGGAGAAGACTGAATGATGAAATTACCTTCTGTGCCAACCAGAGCTTTTATAGCTTGTCCTAAACTGAGGACAGAGACCATTGAGGGCAGACCAAGGGCCTGGAACTGTTGCCAGTCTGGAGAGAGGCCAAACCAGACACAGCTGAGTGTGCTCAGGGCAGCAAAGGAAGTTCAGGCAAGTGCCCAAAGGAGGGATCCCGGCCAAGGGCAGTGGGGAGACATGGTAGACTTGTCTGGGGGGGATGACTCGTCTTTCTTTTAGAAAGATCACTCAGGTTTCTGTAGGGAAGTGGACTTGAAGGAAGAAAACCTGGAGGGGGGCAGGGATGGACCTAAACCATTTAACTACTTTTCATAGATAAAGTCCAGAGAGAAGCTGAGGGAAAGGCTCTGGTGGTACTAGGCTAAGTGCTTGGCTGCTAACTGAAAGGATGGCAGTTTAAACCCACAGTGGATCTGGGGGAGAAAAGACCTGGTGATCTGTTCCCCTAGAGATTAAGGCCTAGGAAATCCTATGAGCAGCTCTACTCTGCCCTGTAAGGTTACTGTGAGTCTGAATTGACTCAGTGGCACGCAGCAACAACAACCAGTTTGGAAAGACTCCTCCAGAGCCCACCTACTAACCCCATTTGCCCACCTGATCCCTCCAAGACTAGGGTTGGAGGAGCCCCATTTGACAATATTCTTTCCTCTCGCTTCTGGGAGCATCGGGACGCAAGCACTGCAGGCACAGGGCTAACTCATTTCCATCACTGTGAAGATGGGGAGACTGAGACAGCAGGTGAAAGAAGTACCACGTGTCGGGTTCTTTTTCCTCAGACCTTGGTCTCCCTAACCCAAACTCCCCTTACAGGGACAGAAGAACATGGCCTGGAAATTGATATCACTTCTGCTGCTTGTGGCCTGGGTAGCTGCCACGGCCAGCACCCGGGACAGGACAGACCTGCTCAACATCTGCATGGACGCCAAGTACCACAAGGCAAAGCCAGGCCCTGAGGACAAGCTGCATGGCCAGGTGAGAACGGAGTGTGGCTCCAGGCTATCGGGGCGGCTGGTTCTGGTGAAAAAAGGAAGTCAATGTGGCCAGAGAGGGCTGGAAGGGTTAGGCAATCCCGCACCCTGAGTTACTGCTGAGGGAGTGGATAGAGGTGGGGTGAGGTGGCTGACGTGATCCTTGTGCCCCCCTCAAAAAGGACCCCACATCAGCAATAATAGAGAGGAGTCATTTGTTGAGCATGTAACATGTGCCATGTGTTTTCCATACATGATTTCATATTCCCTGTGGTCTTTGGATGAAGGTTGATGATGTTCTCCTCCACAATGTACAAGTGAGAAAACTGAGGCCCAGAGAAGCATAGGGACAGACATAAGAATTGGACATGACCAGCCCTTGCAGGAGAATAAGGAGAGGCCTGGAGAAGCTTCCTCTAGGGATTTAGGATGTAAGAAACTGTGGGTGATGATGGCACTGCCAACCCTCGCTACATGGCAGTCCCATGGAGTGCCAATACAAGACTCTTTATCACAGAGTTGGAGGGCAGAGATGCTGTGCATCCTACCCCCTATAAAATTTATGCCTGTGGATCACAGCCCCATCAGTCTCAATGTCTTCTCTTAATGACAAATATTGTTTAGACTCTGTACTATCTCCAGTGAAATCCAGAGCTAATGGATACTATTTACACACATAATTTCAAAATACCATCATAACACTCTATCTTAATACAAAGGAGAAGCAAACAGAAACTATTTTCTAATAAAATATTTCCATATGCAAATTCTGTGGCATGACTACATTAGAAACCGAACCAGTTACCAAGAAGTTGATGCTGGTTCATGGAAACCCTATGTGTGTTAGAGTTGAGCTGTGCTCTGTAGAGTTTTCTATGGCCGAGTGTTTGGAAATGGAGAGCCAGGCTTTCCTTCTCAAGTGCCTCTGGGTGGACTCCAACCTCCAATCTCCTCGGTTAGCAGCCAACTATTGTAAGTAACTGTGTTACCACCCAGAGGTTATGAAATTGTATATGCCTGCTTTATTTACAAAATTGCCATGAATGGAGAAGCTACAAATGAAGACTGATTTAAATAAAAAGAAGAACAATTGCCATCAAGTCAATTCTGACTCATGGTGACTCCATGTGTAGAGTAGAACTGGACTCCATAGGATTTTCATTGCTGTGACCTTTTGTAAGCAGGCGTCAGGCCCTTCCTCCAAGACGCCTCTGTTGTTGTTGTTGGGTACTGCCAAGTTTGTTCCAACTCACAGCAACCTTATAAAACACAGTAGATCTGCTCCATAGGGTTTCCAAGGAGTAGCTGGTAGATTTGAACTGCTGACTTTTGGTTAGCAGGCAAATTCTTAACCATTATGCCACCAAGTGGCTTCAAGTGGACAACTATTTGGTTAGCAGCCATGTATTTGGTACTGAAGGAAGAAGTTCAAGCGGCACTGAAGGCACTGGTGAAAAACCGGGCTCCAGGAATTGATGGAATAACAACTGAGATGTTTCAACAAATGAACACAGTGTTGAAAGCCCTCGTTCATCTATGCCAAAAATTTGGAAGACAGCTACTTGGCCAGCTGACTGGACGAGATCTGTATTTGTGCCCATTCAAAAGAAAGGTGATCTAACAGAACACAGAAATTATCGAACAATATCATTAATATCACACAGAAGTCAAATTGTGGGCAGCTAAGTAAAAAATGGCTGCAGCAGGACATCAACAGGGAACTGCCAGAAACTTAAACCAGATTACGACAGGATGCATATAACAAGTGATACTGATGTCAGCTTGGTCTTGGTTGAAAGCAGAGAATGCCAGGAAGACGTTTACCTGTGTTTTATTGACTATGCAAAGGCTTTTGACTGTGTAGAATGTAACAAATTATGAACAATATTTCCAAAGAATGGAAATTCCAGAACAATTAATTGTGTTCTTCCAGAACCTATATATAGGCAAAAGGCAGTTGTTTGAATAGAACAAAGGGATGCTGCATGGTTCCAAATTAGGAAAATTGTGTATCAGGACTCTATTCTTTTACTGTACTTATTGAATCTCAATGCTGAGTAAATAATGCAAGAAGCTGGACTGTATGAAGAAGGATGTGGCAGCAGGATTGCAAGACGACTCATTAACAATCTGCATTATCAAGATGACTCAACCTTGCTTGCTTAAAGCAAAGAGGACTTGAAGCACTTACTGACAAAGATCAAAGACCACAGCCTTCAGCATGGATTTCACCTCAACAGAAAAAACAAAAATCTTCGTAACTGGACCAATATGCAACAACATGATAAACACAGAAAAGACTGAGGTTATCAAAGATTTCATGGAAGCATGAGTCAAGAAATCAAAAGATGCATTGTATTAGGCATACTTGCTGTGAAAAAACTCTTTAAAGTGTGGAAAAGCTAAGATGTCACCTTGAGGAATAAAGTGCACTTGACCCAAGCCATGGTGTTTTCAATCACCTCACATGCACGCAAAAGCTGGGCAATGAAAAAGGAAGAGTGAAGAAGAGCTGATGTCTCAATTTGAATTGTGGTGTGGGCAAGGAATATTTACCATGCCATGGGTTGCCAGAAGAAGCACAAATTATCTTGGACAAAGCGTAGCCAGAAATTAAAAGCTAAGATGGTGAGACTTCATCCTGTGTACTTTGGACACATTATCAGGTGGGACCAGTCCCTGAAAAAGGACATCATGCTGAGTCCAGTGGAGGGTCAGTGAAAAAGAGGAAGACTCTTAATGAGATGGATTGACACAGTGGCTCTAGCAGTGATTATGAGGATGGCACAGGACCACGCAGTGTTTCCTTCCATTGCACATAGGGTCACTGTATGTCAGAACTGACTCTACGGCACCTAACAACAGCGGCTAAGTGTCTAACCAATGGCACTACCCAGAGATGCCAAAGATTAATATAGGTGTGTTTTGATGGCAATTTAAATGCTGTAAGATACAATAAGCCGTAATGCCATTGATGACATGCTTTTCTGAAATACTAAAAACTCCACTAAAACAAAACACATAGCCTTCCATTTCATGCCATTTGCAGTCCTAGAAAATCCAGTCTATATTAAAAACTTGGTGAAATACAGTGTGTCTATAAGTAAGATAATGTTAGGCTCTAAGTTTAGGAAATCATAATGTTTACCATTTACAACTTTCAGCAAAAATTTTCTGTTGTACTTTAAAGGTTTGCAGAGTAAGTTTTCGTTAAGCGGTTAACACACATTATTTTGTGATGTTGGTTGCCAACCCTGTGATGTGTCAACACTCTCCCTTTCTCAGTCTTAAGTTTTCCATGACCAGCTTTCCTATCCCCTCCTGCCTTCTTGTCCTTGCCCCTTGATTTAGTCTCATTTAGTTTTATGGGCCTGTCTAATCTTTGGGTGAATGGTGAACCTCAGGAGTGGCTTCAGTACTGAGTTAAAAGGGTACGGGGGCATACTCTCAGGGTTCTCTCCAGTCTCTGTCAGACCAGTAAGTCTGGTCTTTGTGAGTTAGAATTTCGCTCTACATTTTTCTGCGGCTCTCTCTGGGACCCTCTTTCATGATCCCTGTGAGAGAAGTCAGTGGTGGTAGCTAGGCACCATCTAGCTGTGCTAGATTCAGTCTAGTGGAGCTGTGGTAGATGTGGTCTGTTAGTCCTCTAGACTAATCTTTCCCTTAAGTCTTTGATTTTCTTCTCCCTTGCTTCAGACAGGGTGGGACCAACGTAGTATCTTAGACAGTCACTCACCAGCTTTTAAGACTCCAGATGTTACCAAAGTAGAAAGTGGAATACTTCTTTTACAGAATTTGTTATGCCAATTGACCTAGATGTCTCCCAAGACCATGGTCCCTGGCCCTGAGTCCAGTAATTCAGTCTATCAGAGAGTCTTGACGTGTCTATGAAGCTTCCAGGAAACCCTGATGGTATAGTGGTTAAGTGCTATAGCTACTAACCAAAAGGTCAGCAGTTCAAATCCACCAGGTGCTTCTTGGAAACTCTACGGAGCAGTTCTACTCTGCCCCATAGGGGCACTATGAGTTGGCGTCGATTCCACAGCAGTGGGTTTGATTTTGGTTCGGATGAAGCTTCTATGACCTTGCCTTGGTCAAGCTGTGCTGACTTCCCCAGTATCATGTGCTGTCTTACGCTTCACCATCAGCAAATATTTTTGAGGGCCTTCTGTGTGCCTACGGTCCGTGGGTGTTACACACAGTTTGCTCTCAGCTACTAACCTAAAGGTGGGTAGTCCAAACCCACCCAGCAGCATTGCAGCAGAAAGAACTGGTGATCCGTTTCTGTAAAGATTATATTCAAAGGAACCCTGGGGAGCACAGTTCTACTAACACACAGGAGTGCCATGAATTAGAATTAACTCAAAGGCAACAGGTTTTGTTTTGCTTGTTTTCCCCTATGTGTCCGGCACTGGCCAGCGCCAGGGCATATAGACCTTACCACTGTCCACAAGAAAACATTTTGTCAACACTTCTACTGTACTCTTCCTAAGTCTGTTCAAATGTCACCTTCCAATGACACTTTTCCCAACCACATTTGAAATTTCAACAACTCCCTGATACTCCCCATTCTGTTTTAATTTTCTCTATATTATTTATCATAATCTGACATAACCTATGCTTCAGTGTTTTATTGTCTGTCTTCTCTAGCTAAATGTAAGTTCTCCAAAGATATACTTCTGTTTCATTCTGTGCTGTACTACCAGCATCTACAACAGTGTTGGGCATAGAATACAAGCTTAATAATTATTTGTTACATGAAAAAAATAAGTCATGTGTTAAGTGTTATATAAATGATGGCTATTGCCCCCTGAGACTCAGATCCACCTGGGTTCTAACACCCCTGATTATACTGTTGTGATTGTTTCTCCTCCAAGATGGGGATTCCTGGAAGCCAAGTGCAGATGGGTCCTCACAGTAAGCATTCCCTGGGACAGCCTACCTGTGGCAGAGGAGCAAGAATCAAATGGGGAGATATCGGAGGTGGCAGATGGCTGTGGCAGGGGAAGCCTTAGCCTTGTGTCTTTCCCACCCAGTGCAGTCCCTGGAGCAAGAACTCCTGTTGCTCTGTGAACACCAGCCAGGAGCTGCACAAGGACACCTCCCGCCTGTATAACTTTAACTGGGAGCACTGTGGCAAGATGGAGCCTGAGTGCAAGCGCCACTTCATCCAGGACAACTGTCTCTATGAGTGCTCTCCCAACCTGGGGCCCTGGATCCGACAGGTACACTGTCTCCTTCACCCTACCCTAAAAGGCAGTCCTCCAGCTTGGTCCCCTTACAGACTGTGCCTGCCAACATCTTTGACCAAGAGGAGCCCTTTTCCACCTCCAACCCAGGTGAACCAGCGCTGGCGCAAAGAGCGTTTCCTGGACGTGCCCCTATGTGAAGAAGACTGTCAGAGCTGGTGGGATGCCTGTCGTACTTCTTATACCTGCAAGACCAACTGGCAAAGGGGTTGGGATTGGACCTCAGGTAAGAGCCTGGAAGGTGGAGAGATACAGTGGGGTTCAGGTAAGGGGGTTTTGAAGATTTGGGGCTAGGTGAGGATACCTGGGGATGGCTAGAATTGAGCTATGGGCCCAGGGGTTGAAAGTCTGTCCACTACCTCTCCCTTTGCAGGAGTTAACAAGTGTCCAGTTGGGGCCGCCTGTCATACATTTGAGTTCTACTTCCCCACACCTGCTGACCTCTGTGAGGGCCTCTGGGATCACTCCTACAAGGTCAGCAACTATAGCAGAGGGAGTGGCCGCTGCATCCAGATGTGGTTCGACTCAGCCCAGGGCAACCCCAATGAAGAGGTGGCAAGGTTCTATGCTGAGGACATGACTATGGCTGAGGAGTGAGCCCTGAGGGACCAGGCTGCTCTTGCTCAGCCTGGCCCTGATGTTTCTACTGTGGCTTATTGGCTGAGTACAGTCCTGCTCAGCTCTCCCCTCTGCCTGCTTTTAGCCTGAACACCAGGCTAGGCTTACCTTGGCTTCCACAAATGAAGGAGCCCCACACACGCCTTCACTCATTAAGTATCCCTCCACCAATCACCCAGTTCCTGCTCTAATGGTGGGGTGTGGGTTTCCTCTAGCAGCCAGTTCTAATAAATAGAATGACATATCCATATGTTTGATGAACTGTTTTTATGGTGGGTTTACAGCTGGGTGAGTGAAAGATACCACAGCATTTGGATTCTTTCACGTTGGAGCAACTAGACCTAGGTTTGAATCCCAACTCTGACACTTGCTCTGTGAGTCACTTCACTGCTCTAAACCTTAGTTTCCTCCTCAGTGAAATGAGGATAATAATCCTTCCCTTACCCACCGTGAAAAATAAAGAAGCTGTTGCCCATACAGCACTTGAACCCAGCACCTGTACGTTAGTCTTCAGGGGTCCCGTTGCTCTTGCAGTTCCAGTAGAGAGCCAAAGCCAAACCCAGACCTCAACCAAGACTGATTATTTAGATTGGTCCCCAAACATCCTTCCCAATCCCCAATCCTTGTCTGCCTGTTTCTGTGCTCAGCTCTGCAACAAGAGAGCTGGGAATGGGATTCCAGTGAAAGCTCTGGACTCCAGGGGATAAAAACTAAACAAAACAAAACAGAAAAAGTCCCTCACACTGCTGAACATGATGTGAATGGGAGCAGTGATTGCTCAGTGGTAGAATTCTCACTTTCTATGCCAGAGACATGGGTTCAATTCCTGATCAACATGCCTCATGCACAACCCCTACCCACCTGTCAGTGGAGCGTTGTGTGTTGCTGTGATGCTGAACAGGTTTCAGTGGTGCTTCTGGATTAAGACAGATGAGGGAGCATGTCCTGGCAACGTGCTTCTAAAAATCAGTCACTGAAAACCCTATGATCACAACAATCTAATCCACTTGGTGCAGGTTAGTTGTTTGTGCGTGAAGTCCACATGCAAAGGCAGAGGGGACAAAGGGAGGTGACTTGATGTGCTGTGAATTGAAGAGACAAGAGTTTGGGACTTGGGACCCTCAGAAAGATGGAGAGAGCTGATTGTGGAGGGCAGTCTGGGCAGATTCTAGAGACGAACATTTCAAGAGCTTGGAAAATGGTCCGGCTCTGATGTATCCTGGAGGTGAGGTTGGAAGAGGGCTGGAAACAGAGACTTCCCCGGAGCAAGAGTTAGACCTCCCCTGGAACTTTTGCCCCTACCCAGGATTGGTAGACACGCTTGTCTTGAAGGATTTACAGCTCTGCCCAACCCCCAAGAGATGAACGAATGTGTGTTGGTCTGTGGGTTAAGCGCTACTTCTGCTCACCAAAAGGTCGGCAGCTCAAATGTGCCAGGCACTCCTTGGGCAGTTCTACTCTGACTTATAGGGTGGCTATGAATCGGACCGACTCCACAGCAGAGAGTTTTTGGTTTTCTGAATCTCTGGCCTCCTCCCACCCCTCAAGTCGTTCCGACTGAAGTTTCCCCATTCCCAGAATGGTGTCAGGACCTGTTTGAGAATACTCGGCAGCTGGATGGCAGCTCTGTGGCAAGGCTAGTAGAACGCTGCCACGCACTCCAGGTCTCTCGCCCTGGCACCAGGGTGTCCCATGGGGCGTGGCTTACCTTTCCTCACACAACGGGTGGGGGAAGCGGGGCACAGAATGGGTTTTGGCAAGATGTGGAGACACCATTAGGTGTCTAGAGGAGCAGGGCCTGGTGTTTGTTTACCTGGTCTGGAAGGTCCCACAGAGCGAACTACCCCCACATCCCAAGCTTTGTTCCAGCTGGGTTAAGCCAATGGGTATTTGAAACGCAAGCTGGAGCTCGTCAGGACTGACCCAGACTCCGTCAACAGGTTTAATTTAGTAAAGAGAATGTTGCATCCAAGGTTAAATGGGACCCTCAGAAGCCGGCCAAAGAGTTGTCGGCAGCGGGAGCAGGGCTGGATGTCTGCGCCTTTAAGGAGCCACGGGGCGGAGAGGCGGGGCAGGAAGCGGACTCCCGGAGACTCCGCCACCAGCTATGTCTTTTTTGGGGAGGGGGTGGGCCAGGCCCCCCCTTGGGCCACGCCCCCTTTCCGGCGGCCGGGTCCTCTTCCCGCCCTTGGTCGGAGAGGAGGGGGTGGGGCCAGGAGCGTCAGAGCCAACCGGGTCCTGGGAGCTCCTGGCTCGGCGTGCAGCCCACAGAGGCGCAAGTTTGTTGACTTGGAGGGAGTAGCTGAGACCCGGGTGGGTGCTAATAATACCCGTTCGTTCCGCAGCCGCGCTTTACAGTTTACACAGCTGTCACCTTCGTTACTCCTTAATTAAAAATAAAACTAGTTGCCTGTCTGGTGCGCCGGCTGGATGGCAGGACCGGTGCTGAGAGCTTTACAAGCACAGTCCGATTAAATCTGCCCTCATAATATTACTCCCATTCCACAGACCGAGAAGCCAAGACTCAGAGAGGTGCCGTGACTTGCCCGAGATCACTCCGCTGGCCAGCGGCTCCGGGACCCAGCGGCTCCCGGGGGGAAGCGCGGGTCCTACCCTCGACTCGGCGGAGCCGCAGGGGCGGAGCGGCGGGCGGGGCAGAAGGCGGGGGTGGGGGGAGTTGCGGCGGCGGCGGCGGCGGATGGCCATCTTAAGTGGCCGCTGAGCGTCCAGGACCGCTTCCCCTGGGGAGGGGACCCCGGAGCAACCTCGGAGGTGGGAACCTGTGTGTGACCACTGCGGCTCTGGGGACAGGTCGGGATCCTGTGGGTTTGAGGGAACTCTTCTAGTTTGGTAAGGGGCGGGGGCCTCCTTGCTTGCGACTGCTTAACCCTTCAAGGCCCCAGCCTGCGGGTGTGGGGGGCGGTGCCAGGGAACTTAGCCCAGAGCGGGGGAAGGGCTCTGCCTGGGCTGACCGAGGAGCTGCTGGGGACCAGGAGTGAGGTTTCGAGGGCACAGGACCTTATGTGAGGGTGCGTGGGGGGCTTGGATCTCCATGGGGGGACTCCCGATGTGTTGGGGGCAGACCTAGTGAAGTTTAGGGGTTCCGATTTGAGAGGGGGCTGGACTTAACCGAAGTTGGGGGTCCCGCCCGCGCGGATGGTGGGGTAAGAGGTGGGGGAGAGATTCGTCCTGCATCCTTCGCAGATTTTAGGAACCCGATCCTACGGGGCTGTAGCGAGGCCGGATGAAGTGTTTGGAGTGTAATGAGACCTGTATGGAAGTTAAGGGTCATGTTATTGTGGGTGAAGGAAGGGGCTAAATTGTCTGAGGAGGGGGAGGATGGAACTTGGAAGTGTCAGACTTCGCTGTGGGGGAGCGCGGACCTCGATGGCTGTGATTAGGTACTGGATCTCCGAGGGGTGGCGTTGAGGCGCAGGAACACTGTAAAGTCTGGCAGTGAGGTCAGATGCCGTGGAGGGTCCCGGGTCCTGCAGGAAAAGCGGGGAGCAGGATCTTTGCGGGGAAGAGATGGGAGCAAGGGCGCTCTGGGCCTCCGGCTGAGTGGCGGTGGAGGGCGCCAGCCTCCGCTCAGCGCTCCTCTCCCGCCCCTCCCCCGCCGCCTCTGAACAAACTTTTCTTTCTCTTCAAGTTGAGGCTGGCGCTGCAGGCAGCGGCGGCTGCGCGACGAAAAAGGCATCCTGTGCGGCTGGGCTCGGAGCCCCGACTCTCAGATCCTCGGGCCCGGCGCTCGGCCGCAACCCCAGCCCGCAGCGGCCCTGGGCTAATGGCGCGGGGGTGCTGGCGCTGAGCCCTGCACGGGCCATGGCCTCGGCGTGCGGGACGCCGGGCCCGGGGGGCGCCGCGCTGGGCGGCCCGGCCCCTGCCTGGTACCACCGCGACCTGAGCCGCGCCGCCGCCGAGGAGCTGCTGGCCCGGGCGGGCCGCGATGGCAGCTTCCTGGTCCGAGACAGCGAGAGCGTGGCGGGGGCCTTCGCACTCTGCGTGCTGTGAGTGGGGCGGGCGCTCCTGGCTGGTGAAGGGAGGGGGCATGGGGGCATGGCCGAGTGTGTGGGGCGGGCCCCGGTGACTGGGGCTGTGGGAAGCCGCCAGCCCCCAGATTGCGGGCTTCGGCTTTATTCTGGAGCTCAGGTGGATGCTAGGAATACTTTTTCCTCCTCTGTATCGGGAGGCCGGTTCTTGGGGCTTTGACGGCAAAGCATGTGGGGCGATTTAATGGGGAAGAATGCAGACAGTCCCAGGTGCCCTCCTGGTAGAAGGGGCTGGAGCTGTGAGAATGTGGTTTCCAAGGCTGTGTTCAGTTTAGATTATATTGTGTGAGAGGTAGGCACTAGAGGGAGTTGGGGCAGAGGGACTTGGGAAGGGGATGTGTGGGAGGATGTCTAGTGGCATCTGTGCCCCCAGGGCTGAAGCTGAGGACAGCCTGGCTGTGTAATGGCTGAGGTGGGTTGGCTGGTGTTAAAAGAAGCCCACAGGAGAGTGGTGAGGCTGCTTGGGGCTGTCATTATTTCATAGATCAGTGAGTGTGTGTGTGTGTGTGTGTGTGTGTCCCTGGCGCTGGGTTGAGCCCTGGTATCTGGCTGCTGTAGTCCTGAGCTATGTATGGCACTAGGTACCTGCTACCTGTGGCAGTTTTCTGAGTGGGCCTGGTCCTGTGACTGTATCCACTAGCAGTGTGTGGTGGTGGTGGTGGGTGAATATGGAGTCTCATCCCTGATGTGTACTCCTTGCACCAGTCAGAGACTGAGTGGGCACCTGTGGGCCTCTGGACTGGGACGTATATGGAAGCTATAGAGGCTGCTTTGTTTAGATCCAGTTGTGTTCCTCCTTAGCGCTGAGAACCCCGCTCTCCTAATTCCCTGTCCTTCTGTCTCCTCCTTTCCCCTCTGTTCTTCTGGCATCTTTGGGGGTGCACAGTCAAGGCCAGTGGTTCTTAAGTAGGGTTAACCTTCTCCCTCTAGGGAATATTTGGCAATATCTGGGGAAAGTTTTTATTGTCACAACTGGGGTGGTCCTACTGACATCAAGCAGAAACCAGAGGTACTACAAAATATTCTTTAATGCACAAGATAGTCCCCCACCACAAAGAATTATCCAGGCAGTAGAGTTGAGGCTGAGAAATCCTGGCTTATGCAGTTGGCCTCAAAAGAAAAGGACCCCAGAAGTCTCAACTCATGCCCCAAGTCTGAGGCCCAGTGGGAAGGGGGACTAAAGAGGGACAGCCAAAGCAGAAGAACATCCTAGGAGACCTACCTCCCAGGCCTCTCAAGCTCACCCCTTAATTAGGGATAGAGGGAGGCAGGTGGTGGGTCAGCTGTTGAGTGGGATATAGACAGCTGGGGCCTATGTCTGGGTGAGAGACATTGTCCAGGAGGGAGAGAATCGTGGCTCCATTGCCAGCGGAAGGGGTGGGGAGAGTGAAGGGCAGTGTTTGTCTGTGTAAGGGGCATCAGCCTGGCCAGCTAACTTTGGCTGCTCCCTGTGTCTCAGGAGCTAGGTAGTAGGGATTAGAAATGGGTGATTTCTAAGACTTCTCAAACAAATACATACGTGCTCACTTGTGTATGTATGCACACATACATGGATACCATCCAAGACACACCTCTGCCCAGGCACAAGCACAAGCAGTCCAACCAGCAAACCGGGATACAAGCCCAGGCTTAAACCCCAGCTGTGACTTTTACTTGTCCTATGACTTTAGGCAAATCATTTTTCCTCTTTGAGCCTCAGTTTCCTCATGTGTGGAATGGGCATGATAATATCTGCTGTAAATTGTGAGGGTTAAATGAAATCACATATGTAGGATACTAAATACCTGGCCTAATGCAAAGACAGGGTTCAGTTAATGGGATGTTATTGTTATAAACACAGACCCACAGTCCACAAACCAACACCCAACTACACATAGATACCCACATAACTTGTATCTGACTGGCAGCCAGGAGAGCTGCTTGAAGGGAGGGGTTGGCCCTGTGGCCAAGGTTATGGGCTTTTCTGAAAAGTGTATTTGACCCTCTCTAGTGCCAACATGCCCCTCCCACTCAGCACATACACGGGCCCAGGTGGCTGTCTTGAGTGAACCTGCCCTGAGGTGTGGTAGAGCAGAAGGCCACTGCCCGCCTCCCCCACTGTGTGTGTGCCTGTGTGGAAGCCTGCCTCAGCTGTCACCTGCTCAGCTGTTGCTGCCGTCTGTCAGCATACTTCTTGCCCCTCCTCAGCTTGGGGCTGCTGGAGGCCCAGGTCTCCCATGGCAGGGGAAGCCTCTTTGGATCACCCCAGTTCCCTGGTGTCTGGAAGAAGAGGGGAGACAACAGCCTAGGATGATGCTCCCATATTGCCCCACAAAACTGCTAGAGATACACCAATTCCCATAGAGCCAGACACCAGTGTAAACACAGACGGTAGGCACACATGTGTGAGCACATTGCCCATACGTGGCACACAAGGTTAACTGGGCTTCTGTGAGAACTCTTACTCTGGCGGGGGGCCCAGGCTGGTACTTCAGCCCAGAGAAGCTATTTAGACAGCTGTGGAGGCCACAAAAGAGCTGCCTGTTGCTTCCCAAGCCCTGTGGTGGGTGTGGATCTTTGTAGGTCTGAGGGTAGTGGGGGTGGGGGACTAGTACTAGGGCAGTGAAAATGGATTGGCTGCATCATTAACACACTGCAGCCTGGACAAGCAGATTTAGGGAGACGAAACTAAGGGGGCTTGAGGCTGAGCCTGGTGTAGAAGGGGGTGTCTTGGGGCTTAGAACCCAGCTTGGGGTGACAGATCCTGACCCCCCTGCCACCTTGTCATCAGGTATCAGAAGCATGTTCACACATACCGCATTCTGCCAGATGGAGAAGACTTTCTAGCTGTGCAGGTAGGAGCTTTGACCCCTGACTCAGATCCCAGCCCAAGTTTTTACGCCCCTTTGGCTGACCCCTCCTCCCACCCTTGCTACTTGCAGACTTCACAAGGCGTGCCTGTGCGCCGCTTTCAGACCTTGGGTGAGCTCATCGGCCTATACGCTCAGCCCAACCAGGGCCTTGTGTGTGCCCTGCTGCTTCCCGTGGAGCGGGAACGAGAGCCAGACCCGCTGGACGATCGGGATGCCTCAGGTGCTGCCCAGCGCATGGCACATCCTTTCCCTGCCATACCCACAAGCACTGTGGTACCTCTTCTCATCCCCTTTTTCATCCCTTCTTCCCTGGAATCCCCCAACTTCCCTAACCATAGTGCTAGGGCTTGCTGCCTTTTTACCATGGGAGTCTGACAGTCATGGCCTCCCCACGTCCCACTGGGGGTGGGAGGACCCAACTGCTGCTCGTTGACCCTGTCCACAGATGGTGAAGATGAGAAGCCCCCACTACCCCCACGTTCTGGCTCCACTAGTGTTTCTGCCTTCACGGGGCCCAGCAGTCCCCTGGCAGCCCCTGAGGCCCCTGCAGCTCCAGCTACTGAGAGGTGAGACTCCAGTCCCTACGCTGAACTGGAAGTCCCTGTCTCCTCTGAGAACTGCTTCCCCGGGGCCCTCTGCCTCCCCAGGGTCCCCCGTTGCATCTCAGCTCCAGAGGCAGACATGTGGTCCATCTTGCTCCATTTTCCCAGTGCTATCTCCTGTTAGGGATGAGTGGGTACGTGGGTAGTCAGGCAGGGCCTCCAGTGACTTCTCACTCCCTCCCCAAAGCACTCCCAATGGGCTGAGCACCGTCTCACACGAGTACCTGAAGGGTAGCTATGGGCTAGACCTGGAAGCTGTGCGGGGTGGAGCCAGCAACCTGCCTCACCTCACCCGTACTCTTGCCACCTCCTGCCGGAGGCTGCACAGGTACCTGGGACATCCAGCCCCACGCACCAAACCTTAATCTCTGACCTGTCCTCACTTGCTCCCTTGCTGCATAAACATCTGATCTCTGACTGTTGATCCTGTACAGTGAGTGAGCCTTTGTCTCCTAACTTTTCCTTCCCTGTGTCTGTCTGTGCTCACGATGGAGGCTGAGACTACACACTCAGCGCCCCCTTCCCTGTACTGAAGCTGAGGTGGGGCTTCCCCTGACCTGATGTCTCCCCTAGTGAGGTGGACAAGGTCTTGTCTGGCCTGGAGATCCTGTCCAAGGTGTTTGATCAGCAGAGTTCACCCATGGTGACCCGTCTTTTGCAACAGCAGGTGGGACTGTTGGGGATCCCAGGGAAGTGGGTTCATTCTCTAGGGCTATGGCCGGGGGTCGGGGGGCCTGCTTGATAGCCTTATGTAGAAGCGTCTTACTGTCTTCCATCAGAGCCTACCACAGACTGGGGAGCAGGAGCTAGAAAGCCTGGTGCTAAAGCTGTCAGTGCTGAAGGACTTCTTGTCAGGGATCCAAAAGAAGGTAGCCTGACTCCTTACCTCTGTCCTCGGTGCCTCTCTCGGCATGCCCCCTGACCTTGCCTGCCGCTGCCCCTTCCAGGCCCTGAAGGCCCTACAGGACATGAGCTCCACAGCACCCCCAGCCCCACTGCAGCCATCCACACGTAAGGCCAAGGCCATCCCTGTGCAGGCCTTTGAGGTACATGGCAGGAGGTGCCAAGTAGTGCCTCAAGGGGAAGAGGGCAGTTGGAGGTGAAGTAGGTGCTGGCTGCCCCAGGGCTTGTCAGCAGCCTCCCCACATCCTGCTCCCAACTGCAGGTGAAGCTAGACCTGACTTTGGGTGACCTGACCAAGATTGGGAAGTCACAGAAGTTCACGCTGAGTGTGGACGTGGAGGGTGGGCGGCTTGTGCTGCTGCGCAGACAGCGGGACTCACAGGAGGACTGGACAACCTTCACACATGACCGCAGTGAGCCAGGGCCAGACCCAGACAGGGTGGCCAGGGTGGGCCCTCCGGGTCTGGGTACACGGCCCTATGTGACCTGGCCTCCATCTCTAGTCCGCCAGCTCATTAAGTCCCAGCGTGTCCAGAATAAGCTGGGTGTCGTGTTTGAAAAGGAGAAGGACCGGACGCAGCGCAAGGATTTTATCTTTGTCAGTGCCAGGGTGAGTAGCAGGGCGGGCCAGGCCAGGGCCTAGGTCTGATGGCTGGGCCATTGGAGGCTGCAGGGGTCCCCACGTAGACATTTCCAGGTGAATGGGTGGAGAAGGAATGCATGCTACAGGCATGTCATCTCTGTCAGCAGAGGGGGTCTAGCAGAGTCGGGAGCATCTGTACTGAGAGTGGGCAGCCCAAGGCTGGATTCTGTAGTCAGTCAGTGAACATGTATTGAGCACCATGGGGTCACCAGGAATTGGAACCATTTCAAAAGCGATGGGTTTTTTTTTTTTTTTTTAATATGTGCTTGGTTAGAGGGGTAGTATACAGAGGTGAACCAGACAGACATGACCCTCCCCTTGTGGTATTTGCTGTCTAGCAGAGTTTTCCTGTGGGTGGTGGGGATTCCTGACTGCCCACCTGCCCCTGATGGGCTGCTGTCCCCCCAGAAGCGAGAAGCCTTCTGCCAGCTGCTACAGCTCATGAAGAATAAGCACTCGAAGCAAGATGAGCCTGACATGATCTCTGTCTTCATAGGCACCTGGAACATGGGTCAGGCCTGGGCAGGGGACTGAGGGGGAGAGGGACAGCCCCAGGGCAGGGGCCTGATCCTACCCCTGTCCATTCCCTCCATCTCCAGGAAGTGTGCCTCCTCCGAAAAATGTGACATCTTGGTTCACATCCAAGGGTCTGGGGAAAACCCTGGACGAGGTTACAGTGACCATACCCCATGACATCTATGTTTTTGGGACCCAGGAGAACTCTGTGGGTGACCGCGAGTGGCTGGACCTACTGCGTGGGGGCCTCAAGGAGCTTACAGATTTGGACTACCGCCCGGTGAGGGGGTGTGGGGACAGGAAGTGCAACATGACTGGTTCTCCCTCTGGTCCCTGGGCATGTCCCCTGGGAGAGCTAACATGAGTCCTTTATGCTGTGGGACTCTAGCCACTGAAGAAAGAAGGGTGGCTGGTGTTCCCATTCTGCGGCTGATATGACAGTCCATACAATAGACCGGGGCAGTGGGGACAGTGGCCCCAGTGGCCCCAGCCCCAGGCCAGAGCTCACCTCACACGTTGTACCCAGATTGCCATGCAGTCCTTATGGAACATTAAGGTGGCGGTGCTGGTCAAGCCAGAGCATGAGAACCGCATCAGCCATGTCAGTACCTCCAGCGTGAAGACTGGCATTGCCAACACCCTGGGTGAGCATGATGGGCAAGATCCCTCTGTCCACACTACCGCCTGCTTCTCTGTCCAGGGTCTCCTCCTTTTGGGTGGTCTGAGCTTCATATAGCTTCTTCATGTTCTAAATCTAGCCCCACTAGAAAGGTAGGGCTAAGATTATTACCCTTATTTCAGAGATGATAAAACTCAGGCCCAGAGTGGTTGAGTGACCTGTTCCAGGTCACACAACAAGTAAGTGGTGGGACGAGACACAGTGCCCAGGGTTGTCTTGCTTAGATAACTACAGGCACTTTCAGCGGCATGCTTGGGATCCCCTGTGACTTCTAGGGTCTCTGCTCATTCAGACACACAGCCTCAGGCCTTCCAGGTGAACTGTGTGTGCCTTGTTTGGACCCCTAGGGAAAGTGTGGGTATCTGTTCAGGGTCTTCTGCCTCATAACATCTGGAAGGGTAGAAGGATCCTCCCGGTGCTGCTTTGAGGGACAGCAGGAAGAGTTGGGGGCCCTCTGAGAGTAACCTGGGTTTTCCTGTCTTTCCTTCCTGACAGGGAACAAGGGTGCTGTGGGAGTCTCCTTCATGTTCAATGGCACCTCATTTGGCTTTGTGAACTGCCATCTCACCTCAGGAAATGAGAAGACTGCCCGGTGAGGGGCATCTTCCCCATAGTTTCTTTACCCCCACTTTTTATTCCCCTAAGATCTAGTTTCTCCCATATCCCAGTATATGACCTTCTACATCTCTGTCTCCAGGGATCCCCGTCTCTTTTAATCCCAGTTCAAGACTCCTCTGTCTGTTCCTGTCTCTGACCTTGTCTCCAGGTCCTCCCCAATCCCTGCCACATCCCTGATCCCAGAGACCTCTTACCTTTATTCCTCTCCCTGTGTCCTGACCCTGGGGACCTCTGCCACTCTAGGCGGAACCAGAACTACCTGGACATCCTGCGGCTGCTCTCACTGGGTGACCGGCAGCTCAGTGCCTTTGACATCTCTTTGCGTTTCACTCACCTCTTCTGGTTTGGGGACCTCAACTACCGCCTGGACATGGATATCCAGGTGTGAACAGGGCCTGGCAGGAGCTAATGAGGAGGCTGGGCTGAGGGCCAGGGGGGCTACCACACCTGGCTCTGGCTTAGAGAGATGTGCTCAGTCTCTGTGTCACCCACCCTAGGAGATCCTGAACTACATCAGCAGGAAGGAGTTTGAGCCCCTGCTCAGGGTGGACCAGCTCAACTTAGAGCGGGAGAAGCATAAGGTCTTCCTTCGATTCAGTGAGTGTAGGGCCTGACAGGCAGTCCCCAAGAGCTAGGGGGCATGCCGATTCCCCAGGCCATCACGGCCATGAACTATTCCCAATCTTCCTAGGTGAAGAGGAGATTTCTTTCCCACCCACCTACCGATATGAGCGTGGTTCCCGAGACACATATGCCTGGCATAAGCAGAAGCCAACTGGGGTGAGTGAGAAGAGCAGGGTGGGCCTTGGGGGACCCCCAAGGGCTATAGTGAATCAGAGGCCATGTCAGGGTCAGGGATCTGGAGCTCTGCCTCTCCAGTTCCTCTTGTCCCTCTGAGGTATTTGTGAGGGTCCAAGAAGGGAGAGGGTGCTGGGGCCTGGTGCAATAGGAGTACAGGGCTTCATCAGCTCTGGGGTGGGGCCCATGCTGAGATGCCCGTACCTGTTAGCTCTGACCACCCTGCAACCTGCTGCCCAGGTCCGGACCAACGTGCCCTCATGGTGTGACCGGATCCTCTGGAAGTCCTACCCTGAGACCCACATCATCTGCAATTCCTATGGTCAGATCCTTACAGATGGAATGAGGGGAGATTGGGGGTACTCACTGTCCTCAGAGCCTCAGCTCTGGGAGATGGGAGAGAGAGTAACGCTCCTCCCCCTAATTCCCATTCTGTCTCCCTCAGGTTGTACTGATGACATTGTCACCAGTGACCACTCCCCTGTGTTTGGGACATTTGAGGTTGGTGTTACATCTCAGTTCATCTCCAAGAAAGGTGACTATTCTGTATGTGCTTATGGACATGGCATTTATCTGGGTGGGCACAGGTGGTGACCTGGGGGTGTGCATAGGTCTTAGTATACACAAGAAAGTGCATACGTGTGGTTGTGTGTGTACATGTGTATGATGAGTATTTCTGAAAGTGATGTGTGAAGTTTTCTGTGTGACTGGGTCATCATGTGAGTGACATGCCCATGAGTATGTATGTGTATGTGAGTGTAACAAGGTATGTGCCTCTGCCTGGGGCTTTGCATGTAATCCTGAGTGTGCCTAGCAGTGTGGGGCATTGCTGGTGGGCATTTCCTGTAGGCATGTGGATCCTCTGTCCCTTTTTAGATGGATCTCTCATCTTTGGGTTGTTTGTTTGCTTTGAGCTTTGAGGTCTCCCTATTGGTATCTCAGGGCTGAGGTCTTCTCTCCCACTCTGCCAAGATTCTTGATTTCCCATCCCAGCACTCAGCCCCTGTGTCCCGTTCTTTCCATAACCCTTGGCTTCTGATGCCCTCTCAGCTGCCGTCCTGTCTTCCATGTCCTTTTTCCCCTCAGGGCTGTCAAAAACTTCAGACCAGGCCTACATTGAGTTTGAGAGCATTGAGGCCATTGTGAAGACAGCTAGCCGCACCAAGTTCTTCATCGAGTTCTACTCCACTTGCCTGGAGGGTCAGAGGCGGGGCCCAGGGGTCGGTGTGGACCAAGGGGAAGGGGAAGCCAGAGGGCACAGAGCAGTCATGGGGAAGGGAAGGAGGTGGCATTGAATTGGTTGTCACCTCTCACCCCAGAATACAAGAAGAGTTTTGAGAATGATGCCCAGAGCAGTGACAACATCAACTTCCTTAAGGTGCAGTGGTCCTCACGCCAGCTGCCCACGGTGAGGTTTGGGCAGAGCTTGGGTTTGTGGGCACTCAACTAGTATGGAGTCTGGAGGCAGAGTGCATGCGGGCACCTCCCTTGGGAGGCTGGGGCCTGGTGGCACCTGTGTGTGTGTGTGTGTGCACGCATGGTCATGCTCATGGGTCTGTTTGGCTGGGTGTGAGTGAGAATAAGGGATTGCTAATGTCTGGGTATGTGTGAGACCAAGCTACAGTTATTCATTCATTCAGTGAATACTTGTTGGAGCTTTGCTTAATGTCAGGTCCACTGAGAATGCAGAAAATTAATTAGTTATAGTGACATTAAGAGCTATGAAAGGTTGTTGTAGGGCTGTGTCCTCCACATTAAGGATCTGAGAGCTTCGGAGCTGCATGTAAGTGAGCATGAAGGAGCTTGAGGGTAGAGGAGAGTGGTGTCAGGGCAGCATGTGGGAGTGACAGCAGGGGTGGCTGGAATTTGCTCCTCAGTGGGCCTCTCCACTCCTCAGCTGAAGCCAATTCTGGCTGACATCGAGTACCTACAGGACCAGCACCTCCTGCTCACAGTCAAGTCTATGGATGGCTACGAATCCTACGGTGAGGGGCAAGGGGTGCAGAGGGGTACAGGAAGCCTTGCAGGAGCCTAGAAAGGCTTGGTAATTTGCTGGTCTGTCCCACTGCCCTTCAGGGGAGTGTGTGGTTGCACTCAAGTCCATGATTGGCAGCACAGCCCAGCAGTTCCTGACCTTCCTGTCCCACCGCGGTGAGGAGACAGGCAACATCCGTGGCTCCATGAAGGTGCGGGTGCCCACAGAGCGCCTGGGCACCCGTGAACGACTCTACGGTGGGGGCTTCAGTGGGGAAGAGTGGGGGCATGAGATAGGGTGGCGTGGAGGCCAGGGCAGGCCTAGGAAGGGAGGACTCTTGGGGACAAGTGGGAATTCCTCAGATGCTTGAAAATTCTTCAGCCATAGCTGGAAGTGGGCTTGTCCAAGTTGCTAGGAAGGGGCTGGACAGCCTAGTGGGTGTTGAGCCTCCCTTTTTCCACCCCCAGAGTGGATCAGCATTGATAAAGATGAGGCTGGAGCAAAGAGCAAAGCACCGTCTGTGTCCCGGGGCAGCCAAGAACCCAGGTGAGTTGGGGCTATAGTAGGTGCCACTTGCCGGGGGGCTTTTTGTCAGCCTCCACTGCATCTCTTTTCCTGTGCACCCTTGGCAGGTCGGGCAGCCGCAAGCCAGCCCCCTCAGAGGCCTCCTGCCCACTGTCCAAATTATTTGAAGAACCAGAGAAACCACCACCAACTGGGAGGCCCCCAGCCCCACCCCGAGCAACTCCCCGGGAGGAGCCATTGACCCCCAGGTAAGAAGGAACCTGTCATCTCCTCTCCCTGGCATCAGCCCCTTCACTCATCCTACCCCCCCCCCCCAGGTTAGCTATCACTATGTTTGGATCTCTGGATGAGTCTGGGAACTGATTGCTGTTTGGGAACTCTGCTGCCCTGTAGCCGGAGGTCTTGGGCTGTATGTTCATGGCCACTCTGGCCAGCTGGCCCTCCCTTAGGTGTGGCTCCCTGAGCCAAAGAGAGCACAGTCAGCCCTTCCTCTCAGTTCTGCCTTAAAAAAATAGAAATTGTTTTAAAAACAGTTCCCTCCATGTAAACAGATTAAGCTGGAACCCTGTGTTTGGAGGAGGCACATGGCATAGCACGAGATTTCCCAAGGTGTGTTCTTTGGAACACCATGCTACAAGATGCCCACTAAGCATGGGTCTGTGGTTAGATGAGTTTGGGAAACATTTCTTGCTAGATTCCTTTCTGAGATATTCCCAGTGCAAGGCAGTCAGCAGAAGCTCTGAGCTTGTCTCCAGGAAGGAAACCTTTTCTCAGCTTTGTTTAATATAGTTTCCCAAGCTTAATGGGCCAGGCATCTTTTTTCTGTATGTATTAACTATTACTATTCTGTGGAACTAGTGTTGAGGGGACCATACTATGGGAAATGAGGCTTGCTTCCTAATGATATGCAACTGTTGCTTGAACTTAGATAAAAACTCCTTGGTGCCTTTTCACTCATCTTCAGCTGTCATCAGTCACCTTAATTTAATCCCCGGGCTGGAGTAAAACTCACCTGAATCCCTGAGTGAGATTCCTCAGTAGATAAACCTCAGGTGTCTCCAGTGGCTTTCTCACTAAAGGCCTTTATTGCTCTGGCATGTAGTACCCATGTTTCTACCCATTTGAGCTTAGGTTTCACTCAGTAGTGAGACTTAGTCATCCAAGTTTGGAGAATCCCAGCAAGTGAGGCAAGGGAGTTTAGGGGTTATCCTAGATTTTAGAGGTGAGGAAACCAAGGGCCAGAGAGGGAAAATGACTTGTTCAAGGCCACATGCACAGGGCCTAAGTCTCCTGTTCATCCACTGCACCTGTGGTTTCCCCTTGGGTTTCTGGCTCTGACTTATTCTGATGTGAAACCCAGGTTGAAGCCAGAGGGGGCTCCAGAGCCAGAAGGGGTGACTGCACCTCCACCCAAGAATAGCTTCAATAACCCTGCATACTATGTCCTTGAGGGGGTCCCGCACCAGCTGCTGCCCCTGGAACCACCATCGCCTGCCCGGGCCCCTGTCCCGCCTACCACCAAGAACAAAGTGGCCATCACAGTGCCTGCTCCACAGCTTGGACGCCACCGGCCTCCCCGTGTTGGGGAGGGGAGCTCATCGGATGAGGAGTCTGGGGGCACACTGCCCCCTCCAGACTTCCCACCCCCTCCACTGCCAGATTCAGCCATTTTCCTGCCCCCTGCCCTGGATCCTCTGCCAGGGCCAGTTGTCCGAGGTCGCAGTGCGGGTGAGGCCCGGGGCCTACCACCTCCCAAGGCCCACCCGAGGCCCCCACTGCCCCCAGGCCCCTCGTCAGCCAGCACTTTCCTGGGAGAGGTAGCCAGTGGGGATGACCGCTCCTGCTCCGTGCTGCAGATGGCCAAGACACTGAGTGAGGTGGACTATGCCCCCTCTGGGCCAGGCCGCTCGGTGCTCCTCTCGAGTCCCCTGGAGATGCAGCCACCCCGAGGACTGTCCTCTGACTATGGCCGGGCCCTCAACTTCCCACCACCTGGTATCCGAGAGAGCATCCAGGAAGACCTGGCAGAGGAGGTGTGTGGGCCAGGGTTGGGTGGCTGTGGGTATCAGGGGTGTGTGTGCACCCATGGTCTGTGGTACCCATCCAGTATGCAGCACTCATGGATGCGCCCTCTGCCCTCAGCTGGGCACTGGAGCCTGGCAGACGCATCAGTTGCCTCCAGTTCCCCAAGAGCATGCGGTGGAGTGTGGCTGTCTGCGGGTGCCTCTGCGTGTCTGTGTATGTCAGCGCCTTCCGTGCCCCCCTTGACACTCCCTATTCCCTCAGGCTTCTTGCCCGCAGGGCGGGCGGGCCAGCGGGCTGGGCGAGGCTGGCATGGGCGCCTGGCTGCGGGCCATCGGCTTGGAGCGCTATGAGGAGGGCCTGGTGCACAATGGCTGGGACGACCTGGAGTTTCTCAGGTGGGGCGGGGCTGGAGGCGGATGAGGTGGGTCTGGCTGTGGGGGCGGGACTACGGGCTTTTCAGAATCCTGTCTGACCATGGAGCCTCTGCTACCTCCACAGCGACATCACCGAGGAAGACCTGGAGGAGGCTGGGGTGCAAGACCCTGCTCACAAGCGTCTCCTTCTGGACACCCTGCAGCTGAGCAAGTGATGGCGGTGGCTGCGCAAAGCTGCGGTCTCAGCGCGCCTCCACCCCCTTCACGAAGGCCCAGCCATAGCCCCCGAGTTGAAAAGTCATGAGGGGTGGGGCAGTGACTCTGCTTATTTATTAGGGAACGCATTCCCCACTGCCCAGTCAGTTGGAACGTAGTAATTAGGACATCCCTGCCCCTTACCTTTTAGGCCCAGGACACCTGAGGTCAGTTGCTACGGTTCCACCAGGGCCTTGGTTACTTGGTCCATTGCTGTCCTCCCTCTCTGGATTTGTCTTCCCAGCCCCAGGGATGTCCGTGGGAGGGGTCGGAGAGGGGGAGAGAAGGACAGTTGAGTACCTCTGGGCCCCCCCCCCCCCCCCGTCTACCACTGTTTTTTGCTGCCCCATGGGTCCTGAACCACAGAGAGGGTGTTCAGCTAGGTCCTCTCCAACTCCCCACTTTGGGGGTGTCCGTCCAGAAATGAAGGAAGAGCCCAGTGACTGGGCTGAGGTTTATTTAAGCTTTTCTGCCTGGGATTGGAAGTGGGGAGGGAGGGAACCTTAATATTATTTGGGTGGGTTGGGAGGGCAGGATCTCAGCCATAAAGTGGCAGTTTGTTTAGAGAAGCGTGGCTGGCTGAGCCCCTCGGTTTCCTGGTGGGTTGCAACTGGGGACCAGCCACCGTGTGCCCATCTTGGGCACTCAGAAGGCTGCCGATGTGATGTCTTCAATAAATTAAGTTTTATTTGGACTGAGCAGAACTCCAATAAATTACAAGTTTTTCAAAGGAAACAAAAATCAGGTTAAAGGGAAACCCCTCTGTCCCTTTCCGGGCAACTGTCCATCTCTCTAATCAGCCTGTCTTCTGAGCCAGACAGTACTGGGGGTGGGAGGGGACCAGTGAGGGAGCGAATTGGCGGGACTCTGGGCCATGACCATCCTAGCAACGACCTACAAGGGGCCCTTGCACGGGTGGGGTCAGTGTGGATGTGTCCAACGGATGGAGCAGCGTGCACTGGTGGTTACCAGCATGAGGCTGCAAAGGGGGCCGGGCCAGTTCTTTAGGACCCTCATGTTCTGGAACTGTCAGAGACCGGCGTTATTTGATCCCACTTCCAAGGAAGGCCTAGCTAGAAGTAGGGGCTGCAGGCTCTCCTGGAAGCTGTCCCGGTGGAAAGTATACTGCTTTGCTGGGTGGGGGTGGGTGAGGACGAGAGTGGCCGTGACTTGGTCTCCAAAGCTGGGGAGAGAACACCTAGGGGCCACACACAATAAAGGTTGGGGGAGGATGGGGTCTTCCAGGAGGGCAGCCGGGATGGGGAGGGACTCTGGCAGGTCCTGGCAGGGCAGGGACATCTCTGGGGGCAGGCCCGGAGCCTCCAGAGTCGCGGGGCTAGAAGAGATTGGTCTTCAGGGCAGGCCCAGGCTTCCGGTGGAAGGAGGACAGAACCCCAGAAAAGGGGCCGGGTCCTGGCTCTGCCGGCTGCCAGGCCTTAAGCAGCTCGGCCGCGCCCGCACCAGGCCCGCCGCCTCCACCGCCAGTCACGCCGGCCCACAACGGGCCCTTGAGCGGTTGCGGCCCGGGCCCAGAGCCTAGGGCGGCTGGCAGCGGACTGGGGCTCAGGCGCGGGCTGGCCAGGCCTGGCGCGGGCGGCGGCAGCGACGCGGTGCTGTCGGGGGTGGGGCTGCACGTGGACTCTTTGGAGTCGTCGTCTTCGGACGAGCAGCGCGCCTCGCCCTTTTTGGTGCCCGCCGCGCCCGCCGCGCCCTTGGCGCTGGCCGCGCGCTCCTGTTTTCGGAACTTGGCCCGGCGGTTCTGGAACCACACCTGCGGGCACAGGGATCTGTCAGCTGAGTCGTGGGTCGGAGAGACAGTGGACCAGCCTCTGACTGCAAGCCGTTTGTGGGGCCTCTGTCCGGAAGGGGCCCAAGAGGGAGAACCACAGTCCTCCGAGTGCGGGTGGCTCAGCCCTCCCCTGCTCTGCCGGTCTCCTCCTTTGTCTGCCCGAGTCTTTTCCTTGTCCCCTTCGACCTCTGTCCCAGCTCCAGTTGACCGTTCCCCCAGGTCCTTAGGGTCTTCCCCTTTGGGATCTGCTCATAGACGGATCTCGCTGCCTCCCAGTGTTTCTTGGTCCCCTGGGAGGGACCAAGGATGAGTGATCATCCTTAGCCCTATCCTTGTATCTTCTCTTTTTGGAAGTTCTGGAAGTTCCTGCCTGGAGAGCCCAGGGTCCTGGAGAGATGGTTATGGCACTGGGGGAAGCCTTTTTTTTCCCCAGACTTAGAGCACAGAACAAACCAAAACCCACTGCCTAGTCGGGTCTGACTCATAGCGACCCAGGAGGGCCAGCTATAGTTGTACTCCTGTGCACAGGATTTATATAGATAAGAGTCCGCTGGGTCTGGCTCTCCTTGGCCTGAGCCTACCCCAAGTCCAGGCTTTCCTTGCCCAGAGTTTTCACAGCTGTAGAATTGAGGAGGGGGCGTGGAAATGCTGATGGGCCTGAGCCCCGCAGGTTTGGTTTTGAGGCTTTGGTTCTGAGGTTCCACCCATTCTCCCTCAGTCTTGGCTGCTCCAGCGTGGTCTGCATACCCAACCCTACGAAGGCGTCTGAGGGGGTTATCTAAGTGAGCTGGCGTGGGGCCCAGCCGGCTAGAGTCAGCTTGTGTTCCTCCGCCTAGCTTTTCCCGGACTGCTCCCGGTCGCTGGCCCTGAATTCCCTACCTCCAGGCAGCACTTGTCGGTGGCGCGGGCAAAGTTCCTTTGTCCCGCAAACCCCTCCAGACGTCAAGCACTAACCTCGCATTCCCTTCCCTCCATCCCATATAACACTCGTATACACACATGCGCGTGTACGCACCTGCACGCGAGCCTCGGTGAGGTCGATTTTGAGAGCCAGCTCCTCGCGTGTGTAAATATCAGGATAGTGGGTTTCAGCGAAGACGCGCTCCAGCTCCTTGAGCTGCGCGCTCGTGAACGTGGTGCGGATGCGTCTCTGCTTGCGCTTCTCATGCAGGCCCGACGGCTCCGGAAAGAACTTGTAGGGCACTGCGGATGTGTGCAGGAGGGTGCAAAGTCGGTGGGGGGCATGGGGGTTGAGCTGGGTTAGGGCGATGGGCACTGTCCCCCGACCCTCTGAGTCTGGCCTGGCCCGGTCCTCTCAGCCTTAAGGCAGAGCACACCTAGCCCTAGCTCTAGAGAGCTGCCAGTGTGAAGGTGGTCGGGGGCAGGCAGGGAGGTTTGGGGCCATAGAGCTGCCGCAGGAGAACCAGAATCCTGTCAATCGTCCCGACTTGTCATCAACCATCCATCCTGGTCGGTCCACTCTCAGTCCCCTGCCTCTAGGATGCCCCCCTCGTCTCTCCCTTCTCTTCCTGGTCTTGCTCTGTCCAGTCTTGCTGACTATCGGGTGTCATCACTGAGTCTACCGTTAGCCAGTCCTGGGCCTCTACAGACTCAGACTCTACTGCCCGAGACTGTCTTCAGCCTTGCCGTGGGTGCTCTGGGATCACGAATTTGGCTTCCTGTACCTTGCCTCCATGTATCTCCATATATCACTCCCATCCTGGGTTCCCATTCTTCTCCAGGTGTCCCCCTCTTCTTGTCCTCCTCATCTGTCTTCAGCTTTTCCCTTCTGGACCAGTCTTCATTTTATGTCCATTGAGAAAGATCCTTATTTCTCCCCATTCAGGTTTGTCCATCCTCCCCTTAACCTTTCTTCCTCCAGGTCCTTCTCTCTGCCTCCCATCACCCCAAAGCCACCCATGCCTCTTTTATCTTCTTAATTCCCATCCCAGTCCCCACTGCCTCATCAACAGTGTTTCTGACACATTCTCCCTATGTCTATCTCCAACTCCCCTTTATGTCCCTATATTTTCCAGGGATCCCCAATCTCCCCTAATCCTTGTCTCCAAGACCCCATTCCTATCTCCGTCTTGCGCATCTCTGTCTCCAGTTTTCCTAGGTCCCCACACCTTATAATTCCTTTCTCCCATTACCTTGTTCTTTCTCTCTCCAAACCCTGGGTCCCCATTTCTCTCAGGCTCTCCAGTCTTCCCGTTCCTGCTCTTATCTAGCCCAGGCTTCCCAGTCTCGCCATCCTTATTCCAGTCTGTGCCCCTATCTCTCTGGTTCTCATCTTTCTCAGCTCAGGTCTCTAGTTTTCTCCTTGCATTCGGTTGGTCCTCCCAAGAGGGAAAGAGACTGGGTGGGGCAGGGTGGAACTCTTTAACCAAAGAAAAGGGCATGGCTGAGGAGTTTCATTACGATGAGGGGTCAGTGACGATTAGGACTTGGATCAAGGGTTTGGGGATGTCAGGGGCTGCTTTTGGGTTCTGCAGGTCTCTAGGACAGTCTCCAAGGGGAACGGGGAAATGTAAGGAGTTTAAGGATCTGGGCCCCATTTCCTGCAGAATTGGCCATAGCATCTGTTTTGGTGAGAGTGGCATCGGTGAGTTTGGGCCCCGGTAGAATGGAGCCAAGACAGGGCAAGAGTGACAGGGGGGACCTGATGGCGCAGGGGCGTGAAGAAGGTTCCTATCTGGACAGCTCAGCTGCACAGGGGTCCTTGCTAGATGTCTTGCATGATGCGCTGCAGGGGCCATAAGGATGGGTGTCTGATTGGGCTGGGGTGGGAAGCCCTCTCGATATACCAGGGATGTAGAGATCCAGTGGTCAGCCTGTGCGGATGGGGAGTGGAGGGCCTGTGAGGGGCCTGGGCTGGATGGGGATTTCTTTCTTTGACCTGTAGGGTAGGGGATAGTGAGATGGCAGCGAGAAAGAGGATCGTTAAGGATGAGAAGTTGATTCTAAAGGGGGAAATGGGGGGTCCCACGAGGCGTGGAGGGTTTGACCAAGGATAGGGGCAGCGGTGGGAGACAAGTAGCAATCACTGTCGGAGCAGGGCACAGGCTAGGCGGTCTGCAGGAGTTGAAGGAAGGGTTGGACCTGGGCAGCGCTCACCTGCTGAGTAGGGCGCGGGCTGGTGGTCGCGGAGAGCGCCAAGCGCGCAGTTGGAAGAGCCGAGCGCGGGGCAGGGCGGCCCCGCCGCGGGGAATGCAGGCCGCAGGGGGCTATACTGGAAGCCGCCAGGCTGGCTGCAGGCGCCGAAGTCGCCGTAGGCGGACGCCTCCATGGCCGCCACGCACGAGTCGTACGAATTGAGGTAGGAGTAGTCCATCTGCCCGGGGGGCGAGGGCGGGGACCGGGCTGGGCCGGGTTGGGTCGGGGTCAGGATCCCGGTCCGGGCGAAGATCGGAATGGGGGCCAGGAGCCTGCGCTGAGGACGCGAGGCCGGCACTGAGTACCCGCGAGTTCGCCCGCCCCGTCGCGGCAGCACTCTGCCCCGGCTGTAAAGCAAGTGCGGGCCGGCTGGACCCGCGCGCCTTTTAACGCGCAGGACCCCGCAGAGGGGGCGGGGCGGGAGAGCTTGGCGGGGGCGGGGCCTGGGCGGTCCATGCCTCGCCCCCAGCAGCCCCGACCCCCACCCCAGGGCTCCCCGCCGCCCTTTTAGGGCTCCCGGGGAGCTGGGCGCGGCTGCGTGGGGCCCCAACCTCGGAGTCTCCTTCCAGCTCCAATCCAGACTAGATCTTCGGTTTCCACACGCGGAGCAAGGCCGGAGGGTCCTGACCCTTTTCCTGGGCCTCCCCACCTGCGGCCCAGCAGAAAGGAGGGAAGACAGACTCCGCGTCACTCGTGTGAAGAAGTTAATTCAATTTTCCTTGATAACTGAGTTATTCCTATCGGGCCCCTCGGCCTCCCGCTCCAGCGAGGTCCCATCCTGGCAGGGACCCCGGAGGCAGACCCAGGAGAAGGGAGGGAGACAAGGACAAGCAAGAGACGGTGCCTGGGATGGGGACGGGAAGGGATGAAGACGGAGAGAGGAGACTGAGAGAAAGGGACAGAAATAGGGATGACGGGGACAAGAAAGATACAGGTACAAAGAAGCAGACAAGGCTGAAACATGGACAAGAGACAGACAGATACCGAGATGGAACAAGAAGGAGACAGGGACAAAGACGCAGCAAGGATGAGACCTGGAAAAGAAAGGCAGGGATGGAGCCGGGGGAAAGAAAGAGCGAGAATAGGATGGGGACCAACCGGGTAGGAGGACGGAGATGGAGACAGAGAAGGAGGTTGAGGCAGGCATGGAGACAGAGAAGGGGTAGAGATGAAACATGGAGGGAAACTGGGATTGTGATGGGGACAAGGAGAGGGACGAAACAAAACAAGGACAGTAATAGTGTGACAGACACATGCAGAGGAGCAGTCTCAAAGATTCAAGGCTGTGGATAGACACACAAGCGGAGAGCAGAAGCTGAGGGGCGGAGAGAAAGAGCCTCTGGAGAGCTGAGACCCGCGAGCTGGAGTGCTGAAGCGGCTGAGCGAGGCTGGTGGAGGCGCTGTGGGCTGACACGCCACCGGGATGCTGAGGGGAAGGGTCACAGAGGGGCCAAGGCCTCTCCATCCCAACTCGCCTCCCCTCAACCCTTGCCGGGCCACACGACCTTGCTCCCTGCACCTTCAGGGCCCACCCGCCTCTTCTCTCCCCAGCTTCCTTCTGTCCCGATCACCTCCCCTCCGCCCGGCGTGACCCTCTAGTCCCTAGCCCCCGCGGCGCAGTGTGTGTGTGTGTACGCGCGCGCGCGTGTGCGTGTGTGTGTGTGCGTGATGAACGTTAGGATGAAGAAGTAACCAAGTGACCCCTTCACTTTCCTTCAGCCGGTCACATCTCCCCTCCAGATGCTCTTTTCTTCTCTGGGGAAGCCACCCAGACTGGCTTTTGGCCGGGGACCCACTGCTTCATGGGCCATGGGCCCTCCAGCTGTGGGACAATCTGACAGTTTAGCATCCTTACCAGGGAAACTAGATCGGAAAAAATGAGTTTGGAGCCTGTTTGTTTCTGTTGTAACTCCTTCTGAGAATTTGCGCTTCCACCCAGAGATAACTGAATCAGAGTCTACATTCTAATAAGATCCTCAGTTGATTCTTAGGTATAACAAAATTTGAGAACCATTGCTCTACTGGCGGGTCTCAGAATTGGTCCCTAACCAGCGGCATTAGCATCCTTTGGGAACTTGTTGGAAATGCAAATTCTCAGCAAGGGTTGGAACCTCAAGGTACTGGCTGAAGCCCTGGAGAGCTCCACGGCTTCTGCCAGTGTCTACACCTGAGGGGCAATGGATTGCTTGCCACAGATTTCCAGCCTGATCCACCTGGATCTTGACAGGTCCTGCAGATGGAGAGTCTGAGTCCCAAGACACCAAGGGCACATTCTTGTTGTCAGCCAAAATCATTTACCAGCACAGTGCAGAATATGACCCCCATCCCTCAGGCTACCCCTCTCCTGGCTATCTATTCCTTGTTTCACACAAAGAACTTGAACTCGTAATCCTTGAGTGTTTTACTCCATAGTAGGGGCTCCTTGAGGCGTCTTCTCATATTACTTTTCAGGTTTAAACTTCCAAGGGTTTAAATCTGATAGCTCAGCTAGGACAACAATTTCATCTTTTCTCTTAGAACTCAACCTTCCCACTCCCCACTGTGTAATTGCAGCTGAGGGAGGTTAAGTAGGAAAATGGTAAAAAAAATTGGAGTATACTGTCTACATTTGGCAATATCAGGCAGGTGCTTGACAAGCAGGACAAACAGATGAGCACAGTGTGTTGTTACTAGGTGCCAACGAGTTGGTTCCGACTCACAGTGGCCCTATGCACGACAGAACAAAACATTCACTGGTCCTGCACAATTGTTGCTATGCTTGAGCCCATTGTTGGCAGCCACTGTGTGACTCCATCTCGGTGACGGTCTTCCTCTTTTTTGCTGACCCTCTACTTTACCAAGCATGATGTTCTTCTCCAGGGACTGATCTCTCCTGACCAGCTGACCAAAGTACGTGAGTGTGTAATCCCACCATCCTTGCTTCTAAGGAGCGTTCTGGTTGTACTTCTTCTGAGGAAGATGTGTTCATTCTTTTGGCAATCCATGGTCTCTTCACTTTTCTTCTCCACAATTCAAAGTTGTCAATTCTTCTGTATTCCTTGTTCATTGTCAGTTTTCCCATGCATATAATGCAATTGAAAACACCATGGCTTGGGTCAGGTGCACCTTAGTCCTCAAGGTGACATCTTTGCTTTTCAGTACTTTTAAAAAGGTCTTTGTAGCAGATTTGCCCAATGCAATGTGTCTTTGGGTGTTGATTCAAATGAACTGAAATCCTTGATAACCTCAATCTTTTCTCTATCATGATGTTGCTTCTCGGTCCAGTTGTGAGGATTTTTGTTTCCTTGATGTTGGGGTACAATCCATACTGAAGGCTGTGCTCTTCGATCATCAGTAAGTGCTTCAATACCTCTTCACTTCCAGCAAGCAAAGTTTGCGTCATCTGCATAATTGAGGTTGTTAATGAGTGCTCTTCCAGTCCTGATGCCCTATTCTTCATGTAGTTCAGCAGTTCAGATTATTTTCTCAGCATATGGATTTAATAGGTATGGTGAAAGAATACAATCCTGGTGAACACCTTTCCTGACTTTAAATCATGCAATGTCACCTTGTTATGTTCAAATGGCCACCTCTTGATTTACGTATGGATTCCTCATGAGCACAGTTAAGTGTTCTGGAATTCCCATTCTCCACAATGCCATCCATAATTTGTTATGATCCACACAGTTGAATGCTTTCGCATGGTCAATAAAACACAGGTAAACATCTCTCCAGTATTCTCTACTTTCAGCCAACATCCATCTGACATCAATAGTGATATTGCTGGTTCCACATCCTCTCCTGAGTCCAGCCTAAATTTCCAGCTGTTACCTGTCAATATACTGCTGCAGTCATTTTTGAGTGCTCTTCAGTAAAATTTTACTCGCATGTAATATTAATGATGCTGTTCAATAATTTCCATGTTCAGCTGGATCACCTTTCTTGAGAATAGGCATAGATATGGATCTCTTCCAATCCACTGGCCAGGTAGCTATCTTCCAAAGTTTCTTGGCATAGAAGATGGAGTACTTCCAGGGCTGTATCTCTTTGTTGAAACATCTCATTTGGTGCTCTGTTAATTCCTGGAGCCCTGTTTTTCATCGATCCCTTCAGTACAGCTTGGACTTCTTCTTTAGTACCCTTGGCTCCTCATCACATGTTACCTCCTGAGATGACTGAACATTGACCAATTCTTTTTTATATAATATCTGTGTATTCCTTCCACTTTTGATGCTTCCTGTGCAGGTTAATATTGTTCTCCATAGAATTATTTAGTATTGCACTGAGAAGCTTGGATTTTTTTCTTCAATTCTTTCATCTTGAGAAACGCAGAGTATGTTCTTCCTTTTGGTTTTCTATCTCCAAGTCTTCGCACGTGTCATCCTAATACTTTACTTTGTCTTCTTGAGCCACCTTTTGAGATCTTCTTTTCATTTCTTTTACTTCATCATTTCTTCCTTTTGCTTTAGCTACTCAGCATTCAAGAACAGGTTTCATACTCTCTTCTGGCATCTGTTTAGATCTTTTGTTTCTCTCTTGTCTTTTTAATGACCTCTTTTTCTTCATGTATGATGTCCTTCCACAACTTGTCTGATCTTTAGTGTTCAATAGTTATATTTATGCTTGAGATGGTCTGTAAATTCAGGTAGGATATACTCAAGGTCATAACTTTGGCTCTTGTGGACTTTCTTCAGTTTCAACTTGAACTTGCATATGAGTCATTGGTGTCTGATCCATAGTTGGCCCTTGGCCTTGATCTAACTGATGATATTGAGCTTTCCTATTGTCTCCTTCCACAGATAGAGTGAGTTTGAATCCTGTGTATTCCATCTGGCAAAGTCCATGTGGAAAGTCCCTGTTTGTGTTGGTGGAAAAGATATTTACCATGAAGTCCTTGGTCTTGCAAAATCCAATCATGCTATCTCTGGTATCATTTTTATCACCATTGCCAATGTTTTCCAACTACTGGTTTTTCTTCTTTGTTTCCAACTTTTGCATTTCAATTACCAGTGATTATCAATGCATCCTGACTGCATGTTCAATCAGTTTCAGACTGCAGAAGCTAGTGACAATCTTCAATTTCTTCATCTTTGGCCTTAGTGATTAATATGTAAATTTGAATAGTATTTGTATTCACTGGCTGTCCTTGTAGTCATGTTGATATTATCCTGTCACTGACAGCATTGTACTTCAGGATAGATCTTGAAATGTTCTTTTTGATGATGGATGCAACTCCAGTCCTCTTCAAGTTTTCATTCCCAGCACAGTAGACCATATATGATTGTCGGATTCAAAATGGCAAATACCAGTTCCTTTCAGTTAACTAATGCCTAGAATATCAATGTTTATGCACTCCATTTCTTTTTTCATGATTTACAGTTTTCTTAGATTCATACATTGTACATTCCATGTCTGATTATTAATGGATGTTGCATCTGTTTCTTCTCATTTTCGGAAACCCTGGTGGTATAGTGATTAAGTGCTACAGCAGCTAATCAAAAATGTCAGCAGTTCGAATCCACGAGGTGCTCCATGGAAACTCTATGGGGCAGTTCTACTCTGTCCTATAGGGTCACTGTGAGTCTGAATCAACTGGATGGCAGTGGGTTCTTTTTTTGGATTCTTCTTGTTTTGAGTTGTGCCACATCAGCAAATCAAGGTCCAGGAAACTTGACTCCATCCACGACATTAAGGTTGACTCCAATTTGAGGAGGCAGCTCCTTCTCTAGTCATCATTTGAGTGCCTTCTAACCTGAGGGGCTCATCTTCTGGCACTGTATAAGACAAATGTTCCACAGCTATCCATTAGGTTTTCACTGGCTAATTCCTTTCAGAAGTAGACTCCTGAGTCCTTCTTCCTAGTCTGTCTTAGTCTGGAAGCTCAGTGCAATCTGTCTGCCCTGGGTGACCCTGCTGGTATTTGAATACTGGTGGCATAGCTCCCAGCACCACAGCAACATGCAAGCCGCTACCCTGGGACAAACTGATGGACGCATGGGGGAGGAACAGCATGGCAATTTGTAATGCTGGTAAGGAAGCCTCTGCCTATGACCAGCAAGTTGAGGCTGCTTCAGGAGAAGAATCCTGTCCTTAGATTTGTCATCATCAAATTCTTGGCCACACCCTAAAAGGAATGCACTGGTTAGGAAATGCTGGATGGCTGGTAGTTGAAATGAGGTTATTTAGGAAGATCTGGGGAAATCAGGGAAGCATGGTTTGCTCAGCTCCTCTTAGCAGCCTGGCCTGAGAGCAGACAAAAGTTGACATTAGTTCTTCTTTGCTGGCATCTGAACTGACTTTCTAAGTTAGGGAAATCCCCTACCTAATAACCAGATACTTGCTTTCTAAATCTCCCTTGAAAGCAGGGTGCAGGCCCTTGACCTTGTCTCAGCCAATCATGTGCACTGATCACAGACTTATTCTGTAGCTAAGGAAGTGAGGACTCAGAAGCTGTAAAAACTCTCCTAGGGACAATGCAGTTGCAGCATGATCTAGCTCTAGGGGCAGCAGCAGCCTATAGAGATTGGTTTTAGCAGCATCCAAGGTTCAGGGTCAGCTATCTGAGCTCTGCAAGGGGCAATAGTCACAGTGAATCCTCACAGAGATAGCACTACAGATTAAGATATTGTTTCTACTTGTGTAGTCCTAGCTTGTTATTCTAGTATTTGTTTGTGATACTTACGTTTTAAAAAAATAAAGCTCTTTTGTTTTCTTTACATCTGAGTCATGGATTGAATTGTGTCTTCCTCAAATGTTGTAAATATTAACCTTTCTTTGGAGTTGGTATAAATGTGGATCTCTTCCAGTCAGTTGGATGGGTAGCTGTCCTCCAAATTTCTTGGCATAGATGAGTGAATACTTCCAGCCCTGCATATTTGTTGAAATATCTCATTTGATATTCCTTCAATTCCTGGAGCCTTGTTTTTCGCCAATGCCTGCCATGAAGCTTCAAGTTCTTCCTTCAATACCATCAGTCCCTAATTGTATGCTACTGTCTTAGGCTGGGTTTTCTAGGGAAGCAAAACCAGTAACACATATATGTACAAGGGAAGATTTATATACAAAGCACAAGGCAAGATTTATACATAAAGAAAACAGCTCATGCAATTGCAGAAGCTGAATGTCTCAAGTCCTGGCACAAGCCTCATGTGGCCATGGGAGCTGATGAACTCAAGGTCAGCAGGTCACAGACCAGAGTTCTAGATCGCTGGTTGTATAGGTCGACGGATCCCAAGCTTGCAGCAAGATTGAGCTGCAGAGGCTGGTCAGGGAACAGGACTCTCAAGCGACAGCTGTAAGGGTTCAGGTCCAGGAACCAGATGCCAGAAGAGAGCAAAAGCTGCTGGCTACATGAGCAGACCACAGTAGGTGGTGGAAGGTGGAGAGATGAGAGCCAAGGGAGAGGAAGCCACCACAGTCCCCGCCCTGCCACTTGATACAGCAGCCCAACACCAAGTAGTCAAGTTGACATAATCCTGACCACCACAGCTACCTCTTGAAATGGTTGAACATTGATGAACTCCTTTCTGTATAAGGACTCTGTGTATTCCTTCCATCTTCTTTTGATGCTCCCTGTGTCGTTTAATATTCTCCCTGTAGAATCCCTCAGAACAGCAATTTGAGGCTTGATTTTTTTCTTCAGTTCTGATAGCTTGACAAATGCTAAGTAGGTTCTTCTCTTTTGGTTTTCTACCTCCAGCTCTTTGCACATGTCATTATAATACTTTGTCTTCTTGAGCCATTCTTTGAAATCTTCTATTGAATTCTTTTACTTCCTCATTTCTTCCTTTGACTTTAGCTACGTGATATTCAACAGCAAGTTTCAGAGTCTCTTCTGACATACAATTTGGTCTTTCTTTCCTGTCTTTTTAATATTGCTTGCTTTCTCCATGTATGATACTCTTGACATCATTCTACAACTTTTCTGATCTTCGGTCATACGTGTTCAGCACTTGAAGTCTGTTCTTGAGATGGTCTCTAAACTTACGTGAGATATACTCAAACTCTTGTGGACATTTTCTAATTTTCTCCAGTTTCAGTTTGAACTTGCATGAGAGCAGTTGATAGTCTCTGACACAGTCAGTACCTGGCCTTGTTCTGACTGATGATATAGAGCTTTTCCATATTTGCCATAGTCTCTTTCCACAGAGGTAGTCTATCTGATTGCTATGTATTCCACCTGGTAAGGAGCGTGAGTATAGTCACCATAATGTCAGTAAAAAAAAAAAAAGGTATCTGCAACAGGAAAGTCTTTGGTCTTGAAAAATTCTGTCATGCACTCTCCAGCATCGTTTCTGTCATGAAGGACTTACGATGTGTCCCTCAGGTTGTAAGGCACTCAGAAGATACCTGGGGAAAAGCTACCTTCTCAAAGTGGAGTCGATCTTAATTAGGGGGATGGAGTCAAGTTTTGCGGACTTTTATTTGCTGAGCTGGTATGACTCAAAATGACAAGAAACAGCTGCAAACATCCATTAATGACTGTATTTTCTGACTAATGATTCTTCTTGTTTCCAACTTTCACATCTTAATCACCAGTAATTTTCAACACATCTTGATTGTGTGTTTGATCAATTTCGAACTGCAGAAGCTGGTAAAAATGTGCAATTTCTTCATCTTTGGCCTTAGTGGTTAGTACATAAATTTGAATAATAGATTAAGTGGTCTTCCTTGTAGGCTTATGGATATTATCCTGTCACTGACAGCATTATATTTTGGGATAGATCTTAAATGTTCATTTTGATGATGACTCCAATGCCATTCTCTTCAAGTTGTCATTCCCAGCATAGTACACCGTATGATTGTCTGATTCAGAATGGCCAATACCAGTCCACTATGGCTCACTAATGCCTAGGATACTGATGTTTATGTGTCCCATTTTGTTTTTGAGGATTTCCAATTGTCCTACATTCATACTTCATAAACTACACTTTCCTATTATTAATGGATGTTTGCAGCTGTTTCTTGTCATTTTCAGTCATACCACCTCAGCAAATGAAGGTCCCCAAAGCTGGACTGCATCCATGTCCTTCAGGTCAATTCCACTTTGAGGTGGCAGCTCTTCCCCAGTCATCTTTTTGGCACCTTCCAATCAGGGGGCTTATTTTCCAGCACTATATCTGAGAATGTTCTGTTGCTATTCTTAAGGTTTTCACTGGATAATTCTTTTCAGAAGTAGACTGTTGGGTCCTTCCTTCCTGTCTGTCTTAGTCTGGAAGCTCAGACGAAATATGCCTGCCATAGGTGACCTTGCTGGTATTTGAATACTGGTGGCATAATTCCAGCATCACAGCAACACGCAAGCCTCACAGCATGACAAACTGTCACACACAAGTGGGAAAATAGCAACAGTGTATACAAAATAGTAGATTATTTCTTCCTCACTTGAAGTCTGGGTAGAGAATCTAGAGCTGTAGTGGCTGCTGCATGGTCATCAGGGACTCATATTCCTCCTTCCTTCTGTATTACCACCACAGAGTGTAGTTTCTAGCTTCAAAGTTACTTCATGTTACAAACTGGCTGCTAAAACTCCTGCCATCACATCCATGTTTTGTGTATTGAGAAGAAGGTGCATGTCTCAGGGAGAAACCTCCCCCTAAGGAACCTCCCTAGAAGTTCCATGCACCACGTCTGCTTACTTCAAATTTGCCTGGTGTTAATGATATGGTCACATCTAGCTGAAGGGGAGACTAGGAAAGGCAGGATTTTAACTGGACACATTGATTCCAAATAAATAATGGATCTATTGTAGAGGAATAAGGAAAGATGCATTAGTTATATATGCTGCATAACAAACTATGTCCAAATTTATCAGCTTGAAAAAAACACTTATTTATTGTCTCAAAGTTTTTATGGGCCAGAAATCTAGGCACAGCTTATCTGAGTCTTCTGCTCCAGGGACATTTGAGGAAGATGTATATTTATTTACCTTGTTTATTCTTTAAAGACTTCCCTTATGAGACCTTTCACTATTTCTCAGGGTAACCATGCCCTCGGGAAGGACTTCTTGGAGATTATTGGACCCTGATCCCAGTGCTGATCTTGGCAGCTGCAGCTGACACAATCACCTACCACTCAGCAGGAAGCTCACGGGGCTCAAGTGACAAACTGACTTTCGGTTCTTACTGTTAGTCCGGTGGTACCTTGAACCCATAATTTTGACATTTTCCAGTTTCTGAGTCTGTATAGTTAGACTGCATAGTAACTTAAACACCCATGAAAGCAGCAGTCAAGAAATCAAAGGATGCATTGCACTGGGAAAATCTGCTACAAAGGATCTCTTTAAAGTACTGAAGAGTAAAAATGTCACCTTGAACACTAAAGTGCACCTGACACAAGCCATGGTATTTTCAGTCACATCACATACATGCAAAAGCTGGACAATTAACAAAAAAGACAGAAGAAGAATTGATGCCTTTGAATTGTGTTGGAGAAGACTGTTGAATGTACCATGGACTGCCAAAAGAACCAACAGATCTGTTCTGGAAGAAGTACAGTCAGAGTGCTCCTTGGAAGCAAAGATGCCAAGGCTGTGTCTTACATACTTTGAACATGTTGTCAGGAAGGATCAATCCCCGGAGAAAGACATCATGCTTGGTAGAGTAGGGGGTCAGTGTAAAAGAGGGAGACCCTTGATGAGACGGATTGACGCAGTGGCCACAACAATGGACTTAAGCATAAAAACAACTGTGGACATGGCGCAGGTCCAGGCAGTGTTTCATTCTGCGGTACATAGGGTTGTTATGAGTTGGAACTGACTCGGTGGCACCTAACAACAACAACATAGTTAGCTAGGTATATTCAACAAGTACAGAATCTACATATGTCTCTTTAATCTATTTAATATAGCTATATGAATAATTGTTGACAGGGCCAAATGGAAGACCCTAGAGCTCCTGCTTGTCAAAATTATAAACCAAGCACACTAATGACTTCCTGAGAAAGATGCAAGATTAGTGCAACCACTAAAGATGTGAAAAATTCAGAGGAAATGATTGCCATTACCTACTCATTGAACTTACCTACATGACTTGTGCAGCAGTCAGAAGGGCCTTGAAGAGTTACAGGTGACGATTCTCATTCCAGATGGTGCTAATTTCTTAGTGCCCCTAGAGCACCAAGGTGGGTGGCTTTAATGAACAGAAATTGATTTCCTCCCAGTTTGGGAGGCTGGAAATCTGAATTAGGGGAAGGCTGTCTCTGTCAGCTTTGGGTGAGAATTCTTCTCTCAGCTCCTCTAGCATTCTTCTCAGAGTTTTTTCGGGATCTTCATGTGGTATTTATCTTTTCAATATCCATGCTTGCTTACTTCTGTGTCTATACCAGCTCCTTTTATGTCTTAAATGTGATTGACTTAAATCACAACTGACATGGATATGGTCTCATTAACGTAACAAGGAAAACTCTGTTCCCCAGTGGAATAACATCCACAGGTATAAGATTAGGGTTTATAACACATGTTTTTGGTGAATACAATTTAATCTAGTGACACAGACAGACACTAGAAAAATCAACACAGCCTCTGCCACTTGTAATAAAGTTAATTTACCAATGTTTTTTCTCTATCTCAAAGACTGAAGAATTCCAGAGGTAATTTTATTTAACCTGGGAGGGACAGAAGTACAGAGTCACCCTTTTGCCTCAGGACTATGTCGATTTTCTGTCTCTGTGTCATAACTTACTCCACAGGAATTCTGATTATCTCAGCTTCCCAAGAGACATCATACTGACCCCCTACGATGATGATAAAATGCTGATAAAACCTAAAGAACAGGAAGTGTCAGGTACCCTGGATGCCTTGCTGAGTTGCATGCCCCAAAGTAAGAATTATAGTCATGCCAACTCAGTGGAGCAGAGGTCAGTAGCCTAGGGCATGCTGTTGAATTCTCTCTAAAGGAAAAAATACATTGCTGTGTCTTACGCTCACTGTCAGGAAGAAAGAGACACAATACTAGGCCCTAATAAGAGTCACATCTGTGTCCTTTCCCTAGTATTTGGGAGCAAATCTACAGCTTGTTTGGCAAGAGACTCCTTTTGAGACACAACTCTTGGCTTGTATTAGATTCTGTTGTAGACCGAATGCCGGACAGTAGGATGCCCAGTGACCATGAGAAGCACACCCTAGCTGTCAATCATGAACTGCTGTTACCCGATCCATCTGCCATGAAGGTGGCTATGCTTATTACCAGGTGGCAAGATCTCCATTTGGGTCTTATTTTGAGTTGGTCCTGAGGGCAATGGAAGCTGCATGAGCATGTGGCTGTCCCTCCCAGAATTCCTTCTCCTTTCCTGTTGCCTCTCCTCTCTCAGACCATACCTGTCTTAGTTAACACATGCTGCTGATAATGGAAATACCACAAGTGGATGCCTTCAGCAAACAAACGTTTGTTCTCTCATAGTCTGGTTGGCTATAAGTCAGCTCCAGGGGAAGGCTTTCTCACTGTCAGCTCTGGAGGAAGATCCTTGCCGCCTTTCTTCCCCAACATTAGCAGATTTACTGCACAGGGACCCAGGATCCAAAGGGTGCTTGCTCTTGGCTCTCTTCTTGCTTGGCGGTAATGAGATGCCGCTGTCTCTCTAGTAGCTTCTCTCTTTTATATCTCAAAAAAGGTTGATTCAAGATACAACCTGATCTTGTACACTGACTCCTGCCTTATTAACATAACTGCCCCTAATCTAGCCTCATCAGCACCATAAAGATAGGATTTATAACACATAGGAAAACCCCATCAGAGGACAGAATGGTAGACAATTATATAGTACTGGAATCATGGCCTAGCTAAATTGATACACATTTTGGCGGGGGCGGGGTGTGGGGTGCAAATTCAATCCCTAACAACACATAATGACCTCACAAGAAGATCTCTACAATGAGTTGATGAGAGAAAAAAATCAAGCCTGGTTAATAAGTGACACTGCACGAAATGCAGGCCCTGGCTGGCAGTTGACTTGTTGTGGTGTGAGGGTCTCATTCAGATGCAGCCACGGAAGATCGCATAAGAGATCTTTGAAAGGGCCCAACTCTGAATGGTACATTTTGTCTTTCTGTGACAGGTGCATTGCCTGAAGAAGGGCAGAAGCTAGTGGTTTGGTCTTTGAAAGATGAAGACAAAAAATTTCTGAAAGAAATATGTGAGCGGACTTCAGAAAGGACTCAGAGTGTGAAAATGTTTTGGTTCAGGTAACTGGTGTTCAAAAGGTCTTCACTGCAGAAGGTTCCCGATAACAATCAGTGGACTTGAAGTTCTGCTCCGGTAATGTCATCCAACTTTTCTACTCAGTCATTCCCAGAGCTTTCTCAATGGACTTAGGAAAAAAAGTGGCCTTGGGGGCATGAGTGAAGGTTATGTGGGCTCAATAACAGAGACTCCCTCTTACTAAGGATAGCCTGGCTGTGGCCACTGATAAGTGCTTGGCTTGATAGCCGAAACTACCAACCCCAGTTTCAATACGGTACCATGCTGGGAGCAACAGTCAGGTACTTAGAGATGTTAATTTATTTGACCATTTTCTTTAGGGAAGTGGCAGGAATTTGTCAATATGACAATAGAAGCCTATTCTGGATTAAAATTTATTTTTCCTGCCTTCCATGATCTTACTAGCAGGAGCATCTGTGGACTTCATGAATGACTTATTCACTAGCATGTTTTATACAATACTGCTTCTGAATAAGGAACTCACATTATAGTCAAAGAAATGAGGTGATGGGCTCCTGCTCATAGTACCTCATCTTCCAGAAATGATTTGCATTGTAATAACTAGAATGACCCAGTGCAGGGTCAGTTGTGGTGCCAGTTGGGAGACAGACAATTTCTTAGTTGGGATGATGTCCTGTGGTATGTATTATAGCATGTTCTGAACAGGCAACTAATAATATTTATGATTCTGTTTCATCCAATGCCATAGTACGCATCATGGAAAAGAATGATTTGCCCTGGGGACAAAACAACACTTTAACCAACGGGAAACTGACTGCCTTTTTGTGTTCCTCATTCTACTAAGAAAACAAGTAAGTGTTGGCACTGAAGTCATATTGCTGGCTGTAGTGATTCCTTCTGATCAATCAAGGGAAAATAAGAGGTGCTGTTACATAATGGAGGCAGAGAAGGGTATGGAAACTAGGGGCCTTCTGGGGGTACCTATGAGTGCTATCATGTCCAGTAGGGAACACTAATGGAAGATCACATTAACTGTATCACCAAGGGCTGAGATTCCTCAGGAATGAAAATCTGGGTCATCTTATCTTAGAAAGGCCCCCAAACAGTTGATGTGTGGGCTGAAGAAAAAGAAGATGTGAAATGGGTAGTAAGAGGAAGGAAATCAGTTTTGTGACTAGTTGCAGAAATGAGGATTGCAGCACCTACCCATATTTTTTTCTTTGCTATGTTGCATATATGTGTGTTTTAATAATTATTTTTATAGAACAAAACATGTACAGAATTTCACAAATCAAAGCTTATAATGAAAAACACCTGTCCTGTTTTCTGCCACTGTCTATTCTTGGATCCCACTCTCCAAACCATTTTATCTGTTTCTTTTGGTATTGATTTTGTGTAAGTTTAAATAAACAAATGGCAATTATAGCTAACATTTATTAAATGCTTACAATGTGTCTGGTTCTGTCCCAAGTGCTTTGCATACATTGTTTAAGCCTCATAAAACCAAAAATCAAACCAAACCTGTTGCCACTGGGTCAGTTCTAACTCCTAACAACCCTGTAGAACAGAGTAGAACTGCTTCACAGGGTTGGTGATTGGTAAATTCAAATGGCCAGCTGGTTAGCAGCTGTAGCCCTCAACCATTGCACCACCAGGGCTTGTTGGTGCCACTAGGGCCCTTTAATCCTCATGATGTCATTATATGGTAGATATTATTTTTATTTTCATTTTTGGAGATGAGAAAATTAAGACAAACAGGTGTTAGGTAACTGCATAAGGTCCCAAGGCTAGCAAAGGGCAGAGCTGGGATCTGATCCCAGGCAAATGTTCTCTCAATATTAACATCTTTAACCCGTGATTTCTTTAGAATATTTATTTTCTTCTTTGTATGAATATTACAAGCACCCAGTTTGTTTCTATTATCTCAAATTGTTATATTTCACTGAATCTGAGACATCAATGCTTTCTTCTTTAAATTTTATTTGTTTTGCTGTTGTTGAGAATATTCACAGCAAAACAGACACCACTTGGACAGTTTCTACATGTTCCATGTAGGGACACTGATGATGCTCTTCGAGTTGTGCAACTGTTTTCACCCTCTTTTTCGGAACTGTTCCTCAATTAACATAAACTCACTGCCCACTCAATTTCCTACCTGATCTTTCAAGTTGCCTTTGTCAGTTGAGTCCCATATAGGTGGCATCTTGAAATAACACTGTGCTCAAGGCAAACTTTCTATACTAGTGAAACTTTCTTATCATTTAGAATTCTTATTTTATGTGTATTTAAAGAACTCTTTTGGAAACCCTGGTGGCATAATGGTTAAGTGCTATTGCTGCTAACTGGAAGGCCAACCGTTTGAATTCACCAGGTGCTTCTTGGAAACTCTATAGGGCAGTTCCACTCTGTCCCATAGAGTTGCTGTGAGTTGGAACTGACAGCAACACATTTGGTTTTTAATAAAGAGCTTCTTTATTTATATCACCTTTGTACATATACACAAAATAGACACAAATTGTTTAAGGTATTTCTAAAACTTCTACACATTCAGAGTCCCACTCTCTTGAATAATTTTTTCTTTTTTTTGCCTCAAAGATGTCAATTCCAATAATATTATACTCCTTGCTTTCCCGAGTATTGGTGACATAGCATTTTTTTAAAAAGAGAGAGAGAGAGAGAGAGGAATCCATTATCACCAGTAGGACTTTCTCCCGAACTCCTGATACTCATTCTGCAAGTTTTGATACTGGTATTCTCTTAATTTTACCAGAAAGTATCAAAGAAAAAATTTTTGGACAACAACCAGAACTTTGATTCTTTCCTGACTGAAACGTCAAAGAGTCGCAGTAAGCCAGTCGTGCCACTGGGAGTACCAATCATGTTTGTATGCGGCAGTGTCAGCCATGCCAAGACTTGCCAAGCCAACGCAATATACGATGCCATCTCGGTTTAAGATTTTCGGATTTCAGTTTTGAAAACACATGCACCTTGGACTCCATGAAAAACAGCAGCTGAATAAGAATTTTACTACCGCAACATTGAGTGTGGACTTTATATCTGAGTCATGTATGTATCGTGTATGTACTACGACTACCTTAACTTCCCTGACTCCTTTGTAGATATTTTTGCTTTTCCTAGAATTCATAATTGCCTTTCCCCCCATTTGCCTAGTTTTCTAAGTTATCATTATTACTTTCCTAAGGACTTGTGAAGGCCTTAGAGACCCGCTTGCGCACAATCAGATATGTCAGGTAGTCCATGAGTCCTATTACGTTTTTTCCCAGACATGTCTTTCCTGGAGCTTTCTGGGGATAGATTGAATTATAGCTCCCAGTTCTTCACTCCCTCCAGTTAAAGAATTATACACTTATGTTTTTTGTCACGTGACTTTACAGTACATGTAGTCACGGGGTTATGAACACCCAACTTACGTACAACCCATAGTTACCAACCCTACCCGCCAACTCTCCTGAAGGCTATCAGACAAAACTGACTCCACATTTCTAGGCTGCCTCTCCCAGACCTGCCAAGCTTCTACCACGTGCCAGGTGCCGCCGTGGATCCTTCAGGGCAGCTGATGACGGGCCAGTTCCGGCAACACCGTGCGCCCAGCTGCAGCCCACAGCGGCGAGCAGAGCGCCCACGTGCACCCACTTCCTCTGGAGCTCGGCAGGGCGGGTCCCACCGGCTGATGGCCCAGCACCGCGGGCCGGCTCCGCTTGGCTGGCCTCGGCCAGGTCAGTGCGCAGCGCGGGTCGTACAGCCGAGCGCTGGCGCGTACAGCCGACCTCCGCGGCACCCGCTGACCCAGCTGCGCCCCGCGGCATCCCGCCTGGCCGGCCTCGTGCTGTGCAGCCCATCTTTCTGGGCTTCTGTTTCCCCTCCTTTACACGTGTGGGATTTCACTACTGCGATGGTTCTCGACCTCCTGTTTGCTGAGAGGTGTGGAAGGGGGCGGGAGGAGGCTGGAGGGACGCGCAGGCAGTCGGAGATTCCTGACTTCAGTCGGTCCACGTGGTTTCCTCGTCCACGGAGAACTTTGGACTTGAGTTTCTGTCAGCATCCTCTTCCCAACCCTTGGATACTGACTTGCTTTTAGCACCGCCGAGACCACTTTCTTCTCTGTGCAGGGCCCTCACAGTTGGTGTACGGTGACCAGGGGATGGGGAAGTTATAAATCCGGCCCCAGCACCGACCTGCCCCCTCTCCCAACCCTCCCTGCCTCTGCTAAGGAGAGTTCAAAACCCAGCAGAAATGCGGCCCAGTGGTACAACGTACATGTTTTAGTTCAGAGTTTACAATAAAGCAGCTAATTGATCTCAAAGATTTTACAGAGGAGAATCTTCTGAGTATTTTTGGGTATTACTATCCCTGTCGGTATCTCTTCAGCTGTGGAAGAGGCACATACAATGGTTCACAATAACATACTGATGCCACTTTGCAACACATCAAAATATTATTGTTATTACTGTATTAGGTTAAAGATGTTCGAGAGTAACTAGAAGTGTTTAACTTTTTTATGCATAGAAAGTACACTACATACTATATATAAGACCAACATTGCCTAACTGACATTAGATGTGAACTGCATGTAGCTCTTCTGACTTACATACAAGTTAGATTTACAGATTGAGGAACAAACTTGTTTATATTCTGGGAACTGCCTTTAACTCCCACTGGAGAACCCACTGCTGTTGAGCCCATTTTGATTCACGGCGACCCTACAGGACAATTAAAGACCAACCGACCAACCAAATCTGTTGCCATCAAGTTGATTTCAGACTCAAAGGGTCCCTATAGGACTGAGCAGGACTGCCCCACAGTTTTGAAGGATCACCTGGGGGATTCAAACCACAGACCTTTGGCTTAGCAGACATAGTTCTTAACCACTACACCACCAGGGTTTCTGTGTACTGCCTCAATGGGTTTTCCAAAGCTGTAATCTTTATGGGGTAGGAGCAATGGTGGTGCAGTGTTTAAAACACTCAGCTACTAACTAAAAGGTCCATGATTCCAACCCACTAGTCACTCCTGGGGAGAAAGATGTGGTAGTATGCTTCCTGTAAAGACTGACAGCCTTGGAAACCATACGGGGCATTTCTACTCTTATCCAGGGTCTCTGTGAGTCAGAAGCAACCGAATGGCAGCAAGTAATCTGTGTCAGAGCAGACTGCTGTGCCTTTCTCTGGTGGAGCAGCTGGGGGGGTTTGAACCACCGAACTTTCAATTGGCAGCCAAGTGCTTAACCAGTGCACCACCAGGGAGTATATTTTCCTTGCTGCCTGGAGCCTGGCCCTGTGACTTGTTTTGGCCCAAGAATGTTAACAGACATGAAAGGCGCAGAGGCTTTAAATGTACTTGCGTAATTTAGTTTGTTTCTTGAGCTTCTGCCATCCATCATAAAAATAACATGCCTCAGGTGGTTAGGCTTGGCTGGCAGGTGGTTAGTTCAAGGAGAATGAGAGAACACTGGAGAACTCACGAACCTAAACTTCAAGTCTAGAGTGAAGCCCAGCTGTGCTTAGCTAGACTGGCAGAATCCAGCCAATATGCAGAGCCTGAATATGAAAAAGAAATCTTGGACGCAAGATACTGAAATTCTGAAAGTCTTTTTTTTATTACATGGAAAAAAACTAATACACCTCTGTCTTCCTGCACCAACCTGAACCAACTGCTGCTCTGCAGGACTATTTGCCCTGGGATAGTCCTCTGCCTAAGGATTTTCTGTCAGAGCGGATAGACAGAGCCTTCCACTAAAGCCGGTGCTCTCACTTGGAACTTCTAACCTCCTAAACGGTGGGAAAATAAATTTCTGTTCGTTAAAGCCACCCACTTGCCGTATTTCAGTTGTAGCAGCACTAGATAACTAAGACTCCTTCACAGGCTTAAGCTTCCCTTTCCTGCCCCTGTGTTGAAGGGTATTTGGCTGAACAGAATGGAGGAAGAGATCTGGAAGTCTTAATTTCTTCCATTTTTAGTCTCATATGTCATCTTACATTCTCATAGCACCTGTTGCTTTACATTCCTGAACTTTTCTGGATTTGTACATTTGTATTTTCATACATCAATACATCTGTGGTATAAACTTGATTCTTTCTGATATCCCCTCTGTAGCTATTTGGTGTTCAGTTTCCTCACTTCTGCTAACTTCTGTATTCATTTGATCACAATTTACATTTTTAGTGGATACATACATTTTTAGGTGAAAAAAGGAGTTTATAATCTTACTAACTAGGTAATTCCAAATAAAAATGCATGCTTTTTTTTATTGTGATGATTCAAAAAGTAAAGAAATAGAAAGTAAATAAGAGGAGAAATCTCCCTCCTTTCTTTTCCTAATCCCGCTCTCAACACATAACCTTTGTGAATGTTTTCTTGATTTCTTCCAGAAACTGAAAACAAAACAAAACAAAAATCCCACCTGTAAGTATGTGCATGCAGCGGTGTATGCACAAAAAGGATAAAAATATACAAATATGTGGACTACTTTCCCACACAGTATTTCTAGGGATATTTTACTGTTGGTACAAGCAGACATGGAACCCTGCTGGTGTAATGATTAAGTGCTCAAAACCTTGGCTGCTAAATGAGAGGTTGGTGATTTGAACCCTCCAGTGGCTCTGAGGACAACCTGGTGTCCTAGTGGTTAGGTGTTACGTCTGCTAACCAAAGGGTCAGCAGTTCGAATGCACCAGGCACTCCTTGGAAACTACTGAGCAGTTCTACTCTGCTCTGTAAGGTCACTATGAGCTGAAATTGACTTGATGGTAGTGGTATATACTGTTGTTGTTGTTAATGGCTCTGTGGAACTGTCTCCTGTAAAGATTACAGCCTAGAGAAATTTAGGGTGCAGTTCTACTCTGACATATGGGGTCGAAATCAACTGGATGGCACCTAGTAGGATCACCAACACGCAGACACATCTTTTTAAACAGCTGTATAGTGTTAGCCATGTAGTATTAGCTGCATGTAGATCATCATAATTTACTGTGATGGACATGCTGCTGATTTTTAAACAATATTTTCAGAGCAGTAGGAAAACAATAATTTAAAGGATCTCTTCCAGTAAATTCTTTTTATAGAGCAAGCAATTATTTCAGCACGCAAATACTTATCTGTTAATTTTCAGGTTTGTACATTTGTATTTTAATACATCAAACTTTTTAAAAGTGAGCCCATCTATAAATGAAAGAAGGCTGCATATACAGTTACAAACGTCTCATAGCAAGGCACACCACCACCACTCACTACTGTTGACTTGATTCTGACTCACAGCAACCCTACGTGACAGGGAACTACCCCACAGGGTTTCCAAGGCTGTAAACCTTTACAGAAGCAGACTGCCATGTATTTCACCTGTGACTGGTGGGTTCAAACTGTTGACTTTTTGGATAGCAGCAGAGCATTTCACCACCGTGCCACAGGGGCCCTTTTCCCAGCAAGGCAGAGAACAAAATTATTGGGAGTATTTTGGTTGCAAGAAGCAGAAACTCTAGGAAAATTAATTTTAAGGATGATCTGCTGCCTCATGGGATGTAATGGCAGGTGGACTTCACAGAAAACTGAGTTCGGGACCCAGACATCATCACAGTTTTCTGACATTTATCTTTGCTCCTCTCTGCACTCTGTTCACTGCCTGTTCTCCTCTCATTGGATCCGTTCCTCCACTTCCCTGGCCCCGAGAGTGGGTAACTTGGTGAGAACAGCTCCAGAGCTTTAAATCTAAGTAGGGCACTTTAAAGAGAGCAGTGGAACTCTTCCTCAGTCCCGATTTTAACATTTCTTGGGAGAAAGGGAAGTCTCATTGGTTCAGTTTGGGTCACGTTGTCATGTCTGTGCCAACGAAATATATCCGGAGATATCCAGGGAGCAGGGTCATTGTGTGCTAATGTGGCAGCAGCCTTGGTACGCGTTGGGATTGCGCGAGTGTGGAAGTGAGAGGGTTGCTATAAGAAAGGGAGCACCGAGTGGACTGTCACCAAGGGGTTGCCATTACTGGGCTTTCTGGTTCTCTGAGGACAGCTTCCTGGAAGGGGTACAATTTCAGCAGTGCTATCACTTGAAGAAAATTCAAGCTCTGGGTGAAGGCTTTATGGTGACCACGCCAAGGGCTTTTCCCAGAGCAGAGACCCTACCCAAACAAAGATGCCCTTGTCACAGTCCACAGGCACACACTTCACTGGGCCTCTCAAGCTGTGGGATCCTTCCAGGCAAAAGTGGAAAGCCATAAAAACAAGGCGAGGCTTGGCCCCGTGGAGCTGGGAGCACAGGGCCTTCATTTTAACCATTTATGAGGATCTTCATTTCTTCATGCAAATGGATATTTCTCTTTAGTTTTAAATTCTGTCCACCTGATGTTGCTACTAGTTGTTGAAGAGCTGGTCTCCTACTCATGGCGACCCCATAGGTTACTTCATAGGATTTAATCTTGGTGGAAGAAGTTTACTAGGTCTTTCTTCTGTGGAGCTGCTGGGTTAGTTCTGTCAACCCTTTAGATTAGCAGCTAATTGCAGAGTGATCGTATTACCCAGGCTTCTATCTGCCTGAAAAATTCCTTTACCGTTTCTTGGAATGTGGGTCAGTTAGTAATGAATTCTTTCAACTTGTGTTTGTCCTGAAGAAGTATTTTACTCTCGTTTTTGAAGGATTTTCATGGAGGGTGGAATTCTGAGTTGACTATTTTCCTTTAAAAATGTCACTGCTATTGTGTTCAGACTTACAGTTTCTTATGAGCTATGTGCTTTATTCCTCTATGTGCAGTGTTTTTTTCCTCAGGTTGCTTTCAAGATTTTCTTTCAGTTTTGGAAGGTTGACAATGATGTCTCTAGGTGTGTGTAGTGATTTTAAAACATCTGTGATACCCTTCTCTTTTAAAAGATCATTAAAAGCTTAATTCCTCTCTCCTGGAATTTGGGCTGGACTTACTTCTAATTAACAGAAGATGATGGAACTAATGGTGTGCTAAGGAACACTGATGGTGCAATGGTTAAGTGCTTGGCTGCTAACTGAAAGTTGGGTGATTTGAATCCATCAGGTGCTCCCTGGAGGAAAAGACTGAGTAATCATCTTCTATAAAGATTACAGCCTGGGAAACCCTACAGGGCCAGTTCTACTCTGTCCTCTAGAGCCACTGTGAGTTAGTACTGGCCTGCAGCACGCAGCAACAACACTGATGTGCTGCTTCTGAGACCCTGGGCCACAGAGGGAGGGTGTGTCCCCCACCTGCCTTTCTCATAGTACTCTGTGAAGGTTAATTGCCATACCATGAGAACACACAGACATTCCCGTTCCCTGGTTCCATTCTTCCAATTTTCCTATTCTTCCCTGTTCTGTCTTGTTTTTTCACAGGTGTTGCCCATTTTGGTCTCATTAAACTTGAAGGACCTAAGAAGCACATACCTCAAGTATGTTATTGCTTGTATTATATGCCTGCCTAATCTTTGGCTGAAATGTGAACTTCCTGAGTGGCTTCAGTTCTGAGTTAAAAAAGCATCCTGGGGCCATAGTCTTATGGCTTCCTCTAATCTGTGAGACCAGTGAACCTGATCTTTTTGTGAATTTGATCTTTTGTTCTACATTTTTTTTGCACTCTGTCTAGGATCACCTGTTGTAATCCTAGTCAGAGGGATTGGCTATGGTAGCTGGGCACCATCTAGTTCTTCTGGTCTTGGGATCTTGTAGGCTGTGGTTAATACGGTCCATTAGTCTTTTGGCCTAATTGCTCCCTTAAGTCTTTGTTTCACTCTTTTGTTCCAGACTAGAAAAGACAATAGTATCTTTGATGACTGCTCACAAGTTTTTAAGACTCCAGATGCCACTTACCACAGAAGGGTGTAAAAGACTGTCTTTAGAACTATGTTGTACCAATTGATGCAGATACCCCAAGTCTGCAGTACTTTGCCTTAGAGCCTGGGACCTTCATCCTGAGAGGTGTTTAGTTTTAAGGAGTTTCCCTGATTTTGCCACTTGTGTGCTTGTTTATATTGAGCAGCACCTACAGTCATGTATTAGAATTCTACCTCTAAATCTGTATTTGCCAGTGAGTGTGCTCCCTTACCCCCTCCCAGATTATTGTAGATTACTGTTTAACACTATTGTTACAGGATTATCTGTACTATAGTACCAAAACAAAAAACAAAACACTAATTGCCTTCAAGTCAGTTCCAACTCATAGCGTCCCTAGGGCACAGTGTAGCAATGCCCCCACAGCGTTCCCAAGGTGCACCTGGTGGATTCAAACTGCTGACCTTTTCGTTAACAGCTGTAGCTTTTACCCACTATATGATGAGGGTTTCTACACTAATTAAACCATTTAGGTACCATAAAAAAAACCCAAACACACTGCCATCGAGTTGATTCCAACTCACAGCAACCCTTTAAGACACAGTGAAATTGTCCCATAGTTTTCAAAGAGGGGCTGGTGTATTTTAACTGCTGACCTCTTGCCCTTAACCACTACACCACCAGGGCTCTACTAGTTACTATTAAAAAGATTTAAAAGAAACCATTGCTGTCAATTCTGACTCATACTGACCTTGTAAGAACAGAGTAGAACTGCACCCATAGGGTTTCCAAAGAGTGCTGGTGGAGTCAAACTGTTGATTGTATGGTTAGCAGCAGAACACTTAACCACATTGCCATCAGGTTTCCGGCAGTTACAATAGCTGTCCTTTATTCCTGCATTCCTGCCTGTGTGTCTTCTCTTACGTTAGTCATGTTGTGCAGATTCCTCCCATGTCATCTACAGCGTTTTAGTTCACCAACATTAACATGTGTCTATTATCTCAATGGCAACTTCCCATCCTTCTCCCTTCCATTCCAGGTAACCATTCAAGTTTTTTTTTTTTTTTTGGCCTTGTGTGTAAACCTTTTGTTATTACCTTTAATAGTGGTTCGTATCATACCTGTCCTTTTGTTATTGACTTGTTTCACTCGGCATGATGCCCTCCGGATTCATCCATATTGAGGTGTTCCATAGATGGGCTGCCATTATTTATCATCTCACAGTATTCTGTTTTCTCATTTTCTTGATGTGTTTTGTATCACAAGTTTTAAGTTTTGATCAAGTCCAGTTTACCCATTTTTTTCTTTTGATGCTTGTTTTTGATGTCCTACCTCAGACGTCTTTGAACATTTTGTACATAAATTCGTTTTATTATCTACAATTTTATTTGTTGCATCTGCAGACTTTTGTTAATGGTAGTCTCCTTTTTTGTTTTTTTCCTGTAAGCTCATTTTCAGTAGGACTTGTTCTTCCCTTATGGATTATGGGACTATCTTTAATACATATTTAGGGTATGTTGATAGTAAATTTATTCATTCCTTACTTTGCAGACTATTAAGTTTTGTGTTCGCTTCTCTGAGAGCCTATAGGTTTCACTGACCCAAGATCAGCTTTTAGTTTATATTTCACCTTGACATCCTAGTGACTAACATTTGGGTATTGTGAGCTTGGATCACTTTGAACACCAGGGAAAGTACGAGTTTCCACTCAGGTAACATTTTCCACTCACATGCTGGGGTAGCTGGTAGACCTTACTGATTCCCAGTCTTTAGTGTTTTTCTAGTCTTCTTTCACAAGCAAACAGTTCTTTGAGACTCCCAAGTCATTCTCGTGGTTGAAGCCCTGGTCCTCAGTCATTAGGCCTATACCTGGTCTCAAGTTTTTATGAATTCCTTGATCTCCACTTCTCACCCTCTGACTTTTGGGTTCCTATTTATCCCAGGCATGTTAAGATTTCCCTTTAGTTTCAAGCCCAGTTGTGAGTTAACCTTTGTTGTTGTTGCTACATAGTATCCAACATTTCTGTGTTTGAGGTAGAAAGGGAGCTTGCAGTCCTTGGTCTGCTGTATATTGATCAGCAGTTATCTCCAACGATTTCCCACACTGCAATCAGAAAGTCTTTTAGAACACCAACCTGGTCATTTCATTCCCTTTGCATGGCTTTTGAGGCATTTTGAACAGGAAACTTGCCTCTCTAGCTTCATTTTCCACCCCTTTTTCCTCTTTCTCACACTCACAGCTTCTACACTTCTCTCTTTTCTCTTAGTTGTATTTAACGTTAGTGTGGATGGCAACGAAATTTACCTATTTCTAGTTTGCTAACCATTAAGATGTCATTGCGACAGTAGTATTAATGTTTATCTTGCGAGTTAGAACCAGAAAACAATGGAGTAATGGCTGTGAACCGAAAGGTGGCAGTTCTAACCCACCAGGTGCTCCTTTGAAACCCTGAGCGACAGCTCTACTCTGTCCAGTAGGGTCACTGTGAGTCAGAATCGACTTGATGGCAGTATTTTCTTTCTTCTTCTTCTTCTTCTTCTTCTTATATGGCATCATATAAACATAGTACTATATGTGACACTAGCTAGTTTTATCGAATTGAAATGCTGTTGACTTTAACTAGGTCTGCATTAGATTGCATATTAAGAATTAGCATTTTAATATTAATTATTGTAGTTTTGAGTAAGCAAAACATTAATACAGTTCAAAATTTAATAAAAGTATAAAAACAAATACAGTGAGTATTGCCTTCCACTGTGATCCCTCAATTACCCTATTCTCCTCCTTCAGAAGTATTTCTTACATATATAAGTATATACACATATTTGTTATGACTCTGGATAGAATACTTTTCCTTCTGTTTTAAGATGACTACTTTACTAAAAGAAAAAAAAGACTGCTTTTTATACATTCATCTTTTATTCAGTCACTTGCCACATTTTATTAATGGCCAGTAAGTTTTTACAATAGCCTCTTTCATTTCTTAGATACCAGTAATGTATCAGCAAAACAAGATAATTTATTTTACAATATTTATAGATTATTCAGTTTTCTTGCCTAAATGCTTCCACCTGAACCTTCAAAGTGATACTGAATAATAAAGGCATGAGCAGGTAACCCATCTCATTTCAGATTTTAATTAAAATAATTTTAGGTTTACAATAAGAAATGTTTGTTACTGGTCTTAGACGTTTTATCACATTCAAATAGTTTCTTTTTCTTGTTTTACTTAGAGCTCAAGTTTTCTGAAACTGTACTTAAAGCTGCAAAACTTTATCAAATGCCCTTTCAGGGTATATTAACACGATTTTTTTTTCCTCTTTAAAAAAAAGGTTTAATTTGAAATAATTTTAAATTTACATAAAAGTTGCAAAATTAATCCAAAGAATTCCTGTGCACCCTTTATTAAAATTTCCCAAATGGTGACACTTTACTTTCATTTTTTCACTTTGTATGTATACAGTTTAAAATTTGCCAAAACATTTACCAAACTGCCTTTACCTTTAAACTCTCATACCTTTTCTAAAAACAAGAACATTCTTACATAATCACAGTGTAATTATCAAAATCAGAAAATTAACATTGATAGTATTAGGAAATATACAGACACTGAAATAAACTTTAGGCTCTTGATGTAGTTGATTATACTAACAGATTTCCTGATACTCTTCTGTCTTGTACTGCTGAAATAAACTATGTGGTCTTGGTGTACAATTCAACCTGATTTTATTTGGGTAATAAATAGTCTTAATAAATAAGACTAGGCTATGGCATTCTTTTTCACACACTGTCAAGTTTGAATATTAATCTTATATTGGCTTTTAAAAATCATTTGGGCAGCTTTCTTTTTTTTCATGTCTGAAATGTTTATATAATAGAAACAATATAAATAGGTCAGATGATTTATTTCTTGGGAGAAGTGGTGGCTACAAGGGTGTTTCCCTTGTGGTAATGCATTAAACTGTTTTGCAGTTTATGTACTTTTCCATATGTACGTATTTCAGTAAAAAAGCTTTAAAAAAAGAACACTATTTTAAAATGACATATTTTTAATACCAATTTCTTCTTTAATATTCAAACTTTGGCTATACAAACTTTATTTCTTGAGTCAACGTTCCCTAGAAAATTTGGTCCTTTCAAATTTACTGCCATAGAGTTCACTTAAAATTATTTCCATATGTAAGTTTGTATGTAATTTCTCACGACATTGTATCTTCTGTTGGTGCACACATCATCTTCATGTGTCCATTTTGTTTTCTCTTTCAGTAACTCTAGCTTTTATCTTTATTGGATCCATTTTCTAATGGTTTAAATGCTACCATCACAATTTATGGACACTTGAGTGGCAGAATGCTTAAAGAGCTGCAGCTGCTAACCAAGAGGTCCAGAGTTCAAATCCACAGGTACTCCTGGGAAACTCTATGGGGCAGTTCTATTCTGTCTTACAGGGTCTCTATGAGTTGGAATCAACCTGACAGCCACAGGTTTGGTTTTTGGCTTTATCACAGTCTATATGACCTCTGCACTACTCTGTCCTATGGCCCACTATGAAGATCTTCGCTTGTTGCAGAGCCCAGCCACCCATCAACCCCAACGTTTCTCAAGCTACCGTCATGTGCTGGCACTATGCCAGGTTCTATGACTAGAACAATATCTGCTCTCTTGGAGCTTCCATTCTAGCTAGTAAGACAAACAGGATAAAAGGGATGCGGGAGAGCCGACTATTCCCTATGGCGCTATGGAAGTGTAGCATGTGGGTCCAATGTCACCTAGTAGGCCTGGCAAAGAATTCCAGGAAGAACTGATATTCTAGTTTCTCAGAGTCTGAGGGTTGACTCTGTCCCCTACCCTCTCTTCTTAAGAATGTGGCCACTGAGTCTCCCTATACACAAGTTATCTGGTTTGGAGTTGGGGGCCTGCTGCTCCTGGCCACAGATGACTGAAGCAAGGTTCTGGCAGCCGGCAGTAAGAACCTTGTCCAACAGGAGTATTCTTTAGAGGATGGTGACTGACTGACTGAAACAGAGGCTCTAACGGTGCTCTTAACACCAGAGAGAAGGGAGAAGACACAGAAATAGCAGGAGCAAAAGAAGCAGATAAGGAATAGTAGTCATAGGTTTGACAATCATGAACACTCTGATGTTGGCTGAGAACTGAAACTATCAATATGAGCTGATCATTTTTAATAAATATACAAATGGATACATTTAATAACAAATTCAGATGTGTGTGCATGCACATATTGACATGCATACACATCCTAGCTCGGTCTGCTAAGAGGGCCCAGAAGCAATAACCCTAAGAGCAGTAAGCACACCTAGTGCCCAGACGCCGAGTTTCGAAGTACCAATCTTGAGTAAAAGGAGAAAGAGAAAATACAAGGTGAGCACGGGACATCTTGAAGTGCAGAACGTAAAGAAGTACTCAAAAGCAATGCCAAAAAGACAGGAACCAACTTGAAAGAGTTCTGAAAGGCCAAATCTAGGACAATTAGGACAATAAAATAAATTAGGTAAGCATTAAATTACCACCATTTGATACGATCTACTGACAGGGATTTACTTATCCGTACCAGTATGGACTCAGATGTTTGATAGTGAAAAGCTCTTTTTCAGCCTGTTGTTAGTGCTATGTGACTCGTAGTGACCCAGTGTGATGGAGCATAACAGCCCCACGGTGCCTCAGTCTAATCAAGTGAATTCATCAGATAAACCTAAACTGAGGGAGAGAACTCAGCCTGGACTCTTTGAAAGTATCATTCTCAAATTCATGAACTCCAAAAGTGTTAAGTCATGAAAGACAGGGAGACTGAAAGAGATGTAGTTACCAATGAGCCTTTTGAAAGTAGTCAGAATCTTGTGTGGAGATACTTTGAAATTATGCAACTCTTATCATGACAATAAAATGCAATGTGAAATCCTGGACTGGATCTTGGACCAGAAAAAGTCCATCAATGGGAAAGCTGGCAAAATTTGAGTGAGGTCTGTAGATAGTAATACTGAATCAATGCTAATAACTTCCTGGTTTTGATAATGACGCTATGGCTACACGAGATGTTAACATTAAGGGAAGATGGGTGAAGATTATATGGGAATACTCTATTTTTGCAACTTTAAGTCTAAAATTACTTCAAAATGGAAGTTAAACAAAAGGGGGGAGACTCATTGCATACAGGACATAGAGCTTGGTTATGGGTGATGGAGACATGCGGAGATGGACAGAGGTGATGAGATGCACAACATGATGATTAGTATTACTGAACTGTGCATGGAAAAACACTGACATGAAAAATGCTTTGTTACACGTTTACCACAGTACAAAAGAAAAAAACAAAAGAGCTGGGCCGTCCCCTAGGTCGGGAGCTGCAGACATAGATCTTTGAGAGGCTAGAAGGTGACCAGCGGAGCCACTGCTGGAGCCCAGACCTGACTGCCTCACACCCACCATGCTGTCAGGATCTACTCTCATCACTCAAGGGAATTTGATTCCTGCCTCTATTTTCTGTGTCTTGAAAAGATTACCTGATAACTAAAGGAGGGTTCCAAGAAGGCCTTCCTTGCACTGGGAGGGTAGATGGGTGGTCATCAGCAGTGACTGCTGAAGATGGTGCCTGAGGACATCCCAGGCATTGCTGTGCCCTGCTAGGCTGAGCATGAAACATGGCTGGCCTGTGAATGCCCTTGGGGGATGGTGTCTAGACCCTCTCCTTTGTGACTAACACATAGTGTGTGGGGTAGGTGGGGTAGGTATTTATTCCAAGCTCACCAGGCTGAGACAGCATCAGAGACATGGATGGAGTAGACTGCACAGCCATGTATGCAGAGCCTGACTCCATGATCTTCTTTCCCTACAGTTTCCCAGTGTCCGTGTTGTTAGTTCCTGGAAGGAGGAGCCTATAGAGCAGAGCTTGCTTGCTTGTTTGGGGCTATGTCCAGTCCCAGAGTTGGGGGGAGTGGTCATGAACTAGTCAATCTCCCTTCTTAGAGGTGTCCTACACTGACTAGTTCTAAGGCTGGAGAAACGTGGCCTGGCCCAACTCCTGGACATGAGATAGAAAGGGACAATAGGTATGACAGGGCAGTGGAAGGAAGGAAAGGTTCAATGGACCCCTTTTCCTTGTAATTTGGGGCATGGGAAAGGACCACCAAGGCCTGGGCTCCTACATTCCCTCCCCACTCCTCATGATGAGGCATTCTGGGGACCAAGCTGCAGAAAAGCCAGCAGAGGGTAGGCAGGTCACAGCACGGTTCCCATCTTTGTCAAGTAAGATCGATTCTTAGCTGCCATACTTCTGAGCTTCCTGGGTATGTGAGAAGCTTCCAGAGACCACAGGGCATGGGGATCACGCTGAAGGACAGAGCAGAGGGATTCCCTCCCTGCCATGAAGGGAGTGTAGCAGCAACTCCTCTCCTGGAGACTGGTCAGCAGATTATAGGCCCAGAATGAAGGGGCCACAAGAGGTCAAGATTCCTGCTCAAGAATCTGGAGCTGAGCACATGTCTTCCAGGGGCTGTGAGGAGGTAAGCAGGCCTTACACTGGGTAGAGAGGAGTAAGAGGCATGAGCGGAAGATAGGTCGGTAGCCATGCCACAGCTAAGGGGCCTTTATTGATGTTGAGGGCACGTACAGGCAGGCAGCTAGATGCTAGAGTGTATAGCACACCTTCTCAGGGTGTAGTGGTGCCCGGATGTCCAGTCTGTGGGTCTTGCTGTCCTTATCGATGATCTCCAGCCGTAGCTTGGGTGGCCGCTTCTCATCTTGGGACGAGGGCAGCTCGGGGCTCTTGAAAAGCTGTTTGTCTGAGTCCTCTACAGTGATACGCAGCGTACAGCCACCCGGCAGCAGGTCTTGTTCATAGGCAGCTGCCAGCTGGTTCACCACACGGCGCTCTACCTGCAGGTGGTAGTCAAGAGGTTTTGTCAGTGCCCTGACCTGGGCAGTTCAGGGCCTGAGCTTGAGGCCAGGCTCTATTGCTTATAGCTGAATCCCTTGGGGCCGGTTAGAAACATCTCTGAGCCTCATTTTTCTTGTCTACAAACTGGGGCTAATAACACCTAGCTTGCAGGGTTGTGCTAGACTCAGTGATGTCCGTTTCTGAAGCTCCCACTCCAACCCCTCCACTCCCAGTAGTGGCTCATACTTGGTCACCCTTCTGGACAAAGATTTTACTTGATCTCATACTTAGTCCTAAAGGGACATCTGCTCTGGGTATAGATAATTCAATCAGTCAAACTAGAGGGAGTCAGGCTGGGAGCCAGAGAGGGAGGTATGGAGGCACATCATTACTCTTAGGTTCCTATCTGAGAGTTATGGCTCACCTCATGCTTGATGGAACGGGCGCCATAGTGCACATTGTAGCCGTCGACCAACACGTCTGCCACCTCACGGTCCCAAAGCAGTGTGATGTTGTGTCTCTGCTTGGCCTGAGACAGGTCAGACAGGAGCATGTCGTCATGTGGCCCAGTGCTTTCCATCCGTCACCACCCTGGCCTGAGTGTGAACCCCAGGGTCACTGCCCCACACCGCTGTGCTCCATTTTATGTCAGTGTGTACGTGTGTGGGCAGGCTCTTAGCCTAGTGTTCCCTGATTGCCACTGGGCAGACATCCATACCCCACCCACAGGCAGACCCCACTCTTACTCTCTTGGCCCAGAAGTTCAGCTCCTTGTTGACTAGTTGGATGAGCTCTGAGTGGCAGAAGGGGAGGAAATATACAATCTCATTGATTCGTCCCAGAAATTCATCCCTCCGGAAGTGAGCCTATGGAGCCAGATTAGGTGGGGTGAACTTGGTGATCCAGAAAGGGTAAAGGGAAATATTGGATCTCAATGGGGCAGGGAGTGGGGCTTCTATGTGTTTCACACGGCAATGCCTCCTCTCTCCACAGCTCCAGCAGGATGGAATAAGAAAGACCTTGTACCTTTAGGATGGGGCGAATCACATTCTCCTTGAAGTTCTTTGAGATGGTGATCTTGTCACTAATCTGAACATCCCCTGTGGAGGAAGTTTTGATGGCTGTGTCAACCCCTTGTTTCTGTCCATGAGAAGAGCTCTGGCCCCGCACCTGCCTCTTATGATGCTGGTCAAGGCCTGGTTTCCTCACCTGAACAATGAAGGGACTGGACTGGGTACTTTCTGAGGCCTGCTAGTTCTCGTCTGCTATAAAGCCTGAGAGACCTTAGGGTGGGGACTGTATGAGGGAGCAGGGAGGAGGAAGGGGTCAGGAGAGGGAAAGTGCCAGGACCAAGACTAAGTTGGAGGGAGTGGACTGCAGGGTCTAATCTAAGTAGAAATGTGACAGAGACTGTCTCTTGCCTGACATACTCCTTTTCAGCATTCCCTGGGGCTCACCTACCCAGGAAAGATCCCTGGGAGAAACGCACTGTGTATCCATCCCCATACGGTTTCTGATCTGCTGTCCCCTTACTGCATCCAAGCATTGCATCTCTTCAGTCTCCACAACCATGGCTTTTTCCTGGCTCCCACCCTGAGGCGGCCCTGTCCATTCATCTGTCTGAAGCCCTTCTGATGTCCAGCACACTTGGGGCTTTCCTGAGGAAGTGGACGCACTGTTTTCTCCTGTCTTCTTCTCTTTACTGTCTGGTATGGTACCTGGTATCCGGTCATACCACGTAAGGACAAAGCTGACTCCCGGGACCCTCACTGAGGCCCAGGACCCCAATCTCCAGCCTTGCCCCCAGGAAATGTGCTAGTGGTCTGGTCATTTGCAGAGGCAGCTCAGGCCACGTGCCATACCGAGGTTGTCAGCGATACGGTTATGGCTCAACTCCAAAGCTTCCTGTCTCAGCTGTAGCGCGTGCTGTGCGATCTCTTCGCTGGCCACATTGGAGGTCATGATGAAGATGGCGTCCTTGCAGTCAATGGTCTTCCCTTTACCGTCTGTCAGCCGGCCCTGGGAAGGAATAACGACTTTCCAGTCAGAGCTGCAAGCCTGGGCTGACGTTAGCACTCTCAATACACACCTCCTCCAGGAGGCCTCCCCAGACCGCATGTGCCTTCCCTGCCCCTGAGAGAATCAGCTGCTCTTTCCTCTGGGTTTTCTGAGCACTGTATTCACACCTTGCTACAGTGTACACGGCCTTGGGTTTAACTGCTCTTCCTGCTGACAATGCCTCTAGGTGAAGCTGCACCTACTGTGTGGCCACCTAATTATCCCTGGCACCTAAAAGTCTGTCTGTCCGTCTGTCTAGCCATCCAACCACTTTCTTACAAGCCCACTCTGGGTCAGGCTCTGCGTTGGGACACTGGGGATCCACTGAACCTTCAACATTCTCCCAGTACAGAGAGGTGCCCTAGAATCTGGCACAGAGTAAATATTCAATACTTGCTGGCCTGGAGACTCACAGTCACCCTTAGAAGTGGATGTAATTATGATCCCTACAAAGGGAACTACAGCTCAGAGCAGTTAAGTAACATGTTCAAGGTCTCACATCTAGAAAACAGAAGACCTGAGAGTTGAACTGCCTGATTCCAGGTTCCACGTGCTGCCCCGCCTACCATCAGATCTAGTGAAGACTAACGACACTCAGTGTCTCATGTGTTACGATAAAGGGAGGCCCAGAATGCTGCAGGAGTTCAGGGGAGGGTATTTACAGGGCTACTGTGAGGACCAGGTGTGGTCCTTCCAGCGAAAGAGTCTTCCTCAACTATGCACTTTACAATGCTCAGAATTATCATCACAGTTGCAGATACTGAACACACATTTTTTGGGATCAAATGAACAGTGTGAACTGAAACAGGTCTAACCCCTACGATTTTTGGTGCCATCCTCTGGTCTGGCAGAAGAGGGTAGAAAATATTGTTTCTCTCTGAATTCACTTGGGTTGTTTTCCTGAAACCTTTAGTTCTTCCTAGAAGTGACACGGCAAGACTCGAGCTTGCTTACTTTGGATGTGTCCTCGGGAAAGATCCATCCCTACAAAAGGACATTGTGTTTGGTAAAGCAGAAGTTCAGGAAAAACAAAGGAAACTCTCCATGAGATGGCCTGACACAACAGCCACCACAACGGACTCAGACATACCAACGATCGTGAAGACGGCACGAGACTGGGCAGCGTTTAGTTCTGTCATACATAAGGCTGCCATTAGCTGCAGCTGATTTGACAGCAGCAGGCAACAAGAGGTGACACAGAAGAAAGCATCTATGTGGAGGTAGACCCATCGAGAAAAGAGAAAAGGAGCAAACAGCAGAGAAGAGACAAGATAATTATCAAAGAAAGTAGAGCAGTTCAGGGGCACAGGGGCCCACCTACTCAGCAAACTGGAAGGTAACCTGTGTGACAGCACTTTACAGCCATTTGTGACAAAAGCAGCATCCGAGACTCACAGAGACAAAGTGATGTAATAAAGATGGTGAACATTTATGGGGCACTTTCACTTTCACTTATAGGGGCTCTGTTTAGTGCTTTCCATGAACTAGCTCACGCTGTCCACTGGACTGTAGCTCCATGAGGGCCAACACTTGCTCCTGTTCATCTCATGCCCTGGGATGTGGCACAGCAAGCATTAAATACCTGCTGGCTGAAGGCACCACCATTAGGAAGCCAGAAACCAAATCAAACCGGCTGCCAGCCAGTTGATTCTGACTCACAGCAACCCCAAAGGACACAGGGGAACTGCCCCACAGGGTTTCCAAGGAGCATTTGGTGGACTTGAACCGCTGACTTTTTGGTTAGCAGCTACAGTTCTTAACCACTGTGCCTCTAGGGTTTCCATGTAATTAAGATCCTCACAAAGAAACTGAGGTTCAGAGAGGTTAAGTAACTTGTTGAAGGTCTGAGCCAGAAAACTGAAGCACTGAGACTTGGACTCCCTAACTCCAGACCCCGTACCCGACCCTCAGCACTAGGCTACAGAGCTCTCATACCCAGACTGTGCCGGGTAAGTGAAGCTTCATGAAGACTTCTTCTCTAAATGTATTTTTTTCTCAGAATTCTGCCAAATTTAGTTTACATTTCTTGATTCTCACAGACCGAAGCAACCAGGAGGGGTACTAGGGCAGAAACCCGTCTGGGTTGCTCTGAGTTGCAGATGAAGCAGAGCTTCTGCAAGCTAGAGGACGTGACTCTGGGGGTAGGTCACCAGCAGGACAGATTACTCCCTAGGTACCGTAGGCATGGATTTACTGGTGCTTACTTAGTAATCAGTTGTGTACAGTAACTCACATGAAAGCACACTACAGACTGGTAAGTAAACACAGTTAAGTCCATGCTTATTGTTCAGTCCACCTCTGCTCGTTGACTTCAGCCTGTTGGCTACTGCCTGATGCCAGGCATACTGGACTCCGCTGCCCAGCTTTAGGCAGAAACCAGCCCTCCTCAAGTCTTTCCCTTTCCTGTCAGTGGGCCTGACTCAAGGTCAGCCTTGGCTTCTGAAGCCAATGTAATGACAAAACGAATCTATCTCTTAAGAGGCCACAGGGGAAGGAATGTGCAGGAACCGAGCACCTACTGTGTGCTAGTCATGGTCCCAGGCTCTGAAACCTGGCTTTATACTGGTCCCTAGCAACTGGTTTCTGAGAAAGCATTCGTTTCAAAGGGGCCTGGTGACACAGGTCCTCAGCTGCTCACTCCCAGTCCCTGCTTGGTCTGGATAAAGAGGAAGGCAAGGGTGCCAGTGGCTGTACCTGGGCTTTCACTTCAGTTTCCCACTGGCCCCCTGCCAATGGGTTAGACTAAGACAGAACCCACTGAGGGCAATCCTAGCCCTGGGGCAGTCGGAGAGCATGTGCGATAGGCCCGAGCACATGCCTGATACTAAGTGTCTTCCACACTCAATTTGGAGAGCTCCCCCCTGAAGACTGACTTTATGCAACTGCTGTGCTGGCCAAAGCAATAACGCAGTGACAATTCTATTGCAAGAGATCAAAGCTCCACTCATAACTGGGCCTGAGGATGGGTCCCACGAGCAAGGAGAGCAGGTGCAATGTATGAGTGACCTCTCACTCCTACCACAGCTCAGGGTGACTTTCAGTGTTCATGTCTCCTTCTCCTCAGTTTCCTTGGCAATAAACATATGTCCCAAAGAGGGAGCTGTCACTGTCCCTACTTCGTAACTCCTGGGTCAGGCTTGAGATGCTCACTCAGGGCTACAGGACTCCTTTTCCATGGTTTCATGTGAATCCTTGAGGGAAGTAGGAGGGTGGGGTCCTCTTCTAGGGGAGGAGACAGTCTCCTTGTGGGACTCCTGCCCTGTGCTGTAGACTCTGGGGTCACCTGGAAAATGGCCAGCATCAGTCCTGCTTGGCTTTTCAGTGACAGCATTCTGGGTCCTGCTTTTCTAGGCCAAGCCTTGGGGGAACTGAGCAGTGGTAGGACGGGGAGGCTGTGTCCCTGCTAACTGCCCCAGACTTCCCACTCATCCTTGTGCATTCCGTCTTTAGGGAGTCTTCTCTCATGTCCCTGACCGGATTAGGTACCCTCAGAACTTCCTGCACTTGCCGCTTATCCCTGGTCTAGCACTTTCCCAATAACCTGAACTGCCTTTTAGGTGCCTGTATCCCTTGGTAATTCCTGAGTGCTGAGGCAGGGACAGCACCTGCTTTTTCCATGTCCTCTTGCCCCACACAGTGCCTCAACAACAAATAAACAAACCACATTCTCTCAGGTGTCCTCATACCTCTAGGATTCCCTCTTGGACTCTTTCCTGGCAGGTTCAAGGCTCCTTCTAAGTCCTCTCCTCTTCTTATACTCTCTGTGCTCTCCCCAGGTAAGCTGGTTCACCCATTCCAGCGGCTTCTGTAGCTCTGTCTGTGCTGAATGACTCCTGAACCTCTATTTCCAGTCTGGGCCTTTCTCTTAAGTAGAATGACCTCTTGGACATCTCTACCTGACTGTCCCACAGGCATCTTATTGTGAACAAGTCCAAAACTCAGCGTGTCACTGCCCTTGCCAATCTGCTGCTCATCCTCCTGTTTCCCCGCCTCAACTGATGGCAGCAGTAGATGCTGCATTACAACACATTCAATTGCTAAGCCCTGCACAGCAACCTTTCAAGCAATCTCTCCAACCCCAGTCCCCTGCATCAGAACAAGCCTTCTCATCTCTAGCTTGGACTATTCAACAGCCTCCCTGCTAGTCCCGGTCTCCCCTCTAGTCCATTCTCTACACGTTGGTCTACAGGATATAAGTAAAATGCAGATCTAACCATGTTTCTTTGTTATTTAAAGTCCTTGAACGGCTCTTCACTATCCCGCGAATAAAGCCATACTCCTTTGCCTGGTGTTTTAACTGGCTCCTCTCTGTTTTATCTGCCTTATCACCACCAGTTCATTATCACTTTTCGTTCAGCAATAATGATCAGCTATGGTTCTCAGACGGCACTGGGCTATTTCATGACCCTGTGTTTTTGCATAATTAGTTTCTACAGCCGACCCTTCTCTGCGTTCACTTGGCAAATGTTTATTCTTTCTTTGAAGATCTGTAGAATTACTGTTGAATTCAGTGAATTAATACAGCATTTCCTCTGAGTTTGTGGGCTCTGGGAATTGTTAGCATGAAAAAGAGTGCAGATGTGTAAGTATAGCTGAGTAAACTCAGGTGCCACCATCCTTCTGTTTGTCACACATTGGTGGCCTGTGTGCTACTCTGATGCTGGAAGCTATGCCACCAAAATTTCAAGTATCAGCATGGTGGACAGGTTGCTGTGGAGCTTCCAGACTAAGACAGACTAGGAAGAAAGGCCTGATGATCTGTTTCCAAAAGTCTGAAAATCCTGAAAATTCTATGGATCACAACAGAATATTGTTTGGCATATTGCCAGAAAAAGAGCTCGCCAGGTTGGAAGGCACTCAAAATCCACAGTGGCCATAACAGTGGACTTGAGCATACCAGGACCGGGTGTACACAGGACTGGGCCATGTTTCATTCTGTGGTACATGGAGTTGCTGTGAGTTGGACCTGACTTAATGATACCCACCACCTGGATGGCAGCTTTGGTCAGTGGAACCAAAAGGATAAACAGAGAAACTGCAAAGGGCTGCTTGGGGCTGCAGGAAGGCATCATTATCAACTCAAAAGGCAGTCTGTGGAGAGAGAACAGCATGAAAGGAGTGGACGGGGCTTGTATGTGGAGGCTGTAAGTTTCTTCCAGGTGGGGCTGGTTGTATTTCAGCCAGTGGTGGCTTTCCTGCTTTCTGGGCCAATGATGCTATCAGATGTACCCACCCAGGGATATCAGAGATCAAACAGCTTCTGCGCCCATCCTCTCTGGACTGGACACTCCTTTCCTGTGACAGCTAATTTTATGTGTCAAGTTGGCTAGGCGATAGTGCCCATTTGTTTGGTCAAACACTAGTCTAGACATTGCCATTAAGGAATTTGTTGATGTAATTGATCTGATTTATTTTTACAAGCAGTTGACTCAGTAAAGGACGTTATTCTACATCAATATGTGGTGGGCCTCTGAAGGCTTTAAGAGGAAAAACTGAGGTTCTCAGAGAAGGACATCTGCCTCAAGACTGTAACACAGAAGTCCTGCTTGGGTCTCCAGGCTGCTGCTTGATCTACAGGTTCTGCACTTGCCAGCCTCTATAGCTGCATAAGTCAGTGCCTTAAAATCAATCGATCAATCGCCTTTCCCTAATATACATCCTCACTGCAGATCAAACTCTCTCTTGGCCTTAACTGCACGGTAGTTATTTAAACAGTGTTAGGAGTGCAGGCCCTAGAATTGGACTGCTTGGGTTCAAATCTCAGATTTTCTGTTTCTAGCTGTGTAACTCTGGGCAAATCACTTTGCCTCAGTTTCTATATCCTTTAAATGGAAGCAGTAATAGCTGTCTTTGTAGTGCTACTGGGAGGATTAAATGAGTTGGTACATATATTATTTCTTAGAACAGTATCTGGCACATAAAGTGCAAAAATGACAGTCATTATTATGTCCCCTTTCTACTCTCCTATTTGGCTGAGAGCTCCCAGAGGGAAGGTTTAGGTCTGGTCCCCAGCTGTGTACTTGAATTTCATCAAGATGCTGAAGCTGAGTTCTCTGAGAACATGTGTAAATAACTGAATAGCGACCTTTGAAAGACTGGCCTGTTATTCCTGTGTGGGAGACCCAGGGGGCAGGGAAAAGAAGAGGGACTAGGAAGACAGCAATAAAACTGGGATAAGCAAGGATGCTGGACCAGGCAAGGAAGACAGTGGGCAGCTGGTGGGTAGATACGGATCTGGGTTCTCCTAGCTTGGTACTAAGTGTGTTATCTGTTCCGTCCTGTGCCTCATCCTGTGCACCTGTGACATGGGAAGCAAAACCCCTTCCCATTTTCTCAAGCCTGGAGAGGGCCAAGCAGAAAGGTGGGCTGGACTCTATCTGGAGAGGTGCTGGCCAATACAGCCCCTGCATTGGGATGAGGATGGGGCAGTTATGCCCTTAGCTCCTCCCATTCTTTTGGCAGAGCAAGGTCTGTGCAAGAGGATGAGGCCATTCTCTCCCATGGTCAAAAGTGCTCCCTCCCCTGGACCAGGTAAGAAGTGGCCCAGAAAGGTCAAACTAGGATTCTGGGACCAGGTATATCTGCAGGTCAGTTCTGGTTCCTCCACACAGCATCTCTGTGGTCTTGGGCAAGTCATTTATAACCTTTCGGAACCGCAAAGTCTTTATTTGCAAAAATGACGCTCTTTTTACTTTGCCTGGCTACTGTGAGGATTAGTGATATCACCGTCAGCACAAGGCCAGTACGTACTATGTTCTGAATAAAAGGGAGTTCTTCTCCGTATACAGAGCTCATCCCTTCCAGCGGGGAGACTGCCCAGTTTGTGAAGAGCTGGGAGCTACCCAGAAGAAAAGGGCTTCCATGAGCCAGAGTATCATCTCATCATCACAAGCAGCAGTAGCAGCATCCTGTCAAGGCCATAAAGTCATCAGGGACAGAGCAGGAACTAACAATTCAAGTCTCTTTCTGTCTTGTGGCACCTCTGTCACAGATGACATGAAATTTCAACTCTTTGGTACTGCTGATCTTGAGTGCCCAGCCCAGGCTCTGGTCCAGAGAGGGGGATAAGCCACTATCTGCTGAGTGAATGAATACATATACACAGGAGTAGTAAGTTGAAGATCAGATGCACCTTTGGGCCCTAGTTTCTGCTGGTCCTAGCCCCTTGTACATCCAGGAGTTCTCCCCACTCCATCCTGGCCCTAGCTTCAAGCTGACTTTCACCTCATCAAACAGCTGCAGCATGATGGTAAGCACATCTGGATGGGCCTTGTCCACCTCATCAAAGAGCACCACGGCATTGGGGCACTGCTTCAGCTTCTTGGTCAGCTGGCCACCCTCCTCATGGCCGATGTACCCTGGTGGGGACCCGATAAACTTGGCTACCTGGCGGAAGAAAGGAAGTAAGCTAGGAAGGCCTTTCTGGCCTTTTAGTGACCAACATGAGGTGAGCATGGGATGATGGCTTTACACTTTGTTATGAATGCCTTTCTTAACAAAAACAGGTGGCAGATTGTCTCCTGGTGTGGCATGGATTTTGCAATGATGGGAGGGCAGTGGGAGGGCAGGCAGATCTTCTGTTTATTCCTCAGAACAAGTTCTTTGCAATACAATTTGTGGTCCTGATGCGCACATATGTCACTACAGGAGGACAAGCCCCCAAAATGTTGGAATTACTGAGCCTTAAAGGCCCAGTAGAGCACTGGTGGTGCAGTAGTGAAGACCTCAACCACCAGCACAAACGCTGACAGCTCAAATCCACCAGCTGCTCCTTGGAAACCCTTTGGAGCAGTTCTACCCTGTCCTACAGGGTCACTGTAAGTTGGAATTGGCTCTACAGCAATGACTTGTGGATTTTTAAAGGCCCAAATGATAAGTTACATTAAAAGACCATGGCACAGTCATGCTGACAGGCCCTCCAAGCCATGCTTTATTGAGGTGTTTCTCATGGGTTTCTCGCTTACCTCATGTCGCTCCTGGAATTCAGACATGTCCAGCCTGATGAAGCCCTGTGTGGAAAGAAGCCGGTACTGAGTCCACTTGGAGACAGGAGAGTAAAGGGACGGGTTAAGGAGGAGAGCATTGTAAACAGTCCACTAGGTTTTCAGACTCCACAAACCCAAGCTCTTCTACCTCATTCCTATGACATATTTTTTCTGGTTCCTTGCCTCCTTTTCTGTTCACTCATGCTCCCCACCCATGATCCCCTCATTTGCTACCTTAGTAAACCCAAGTAATGTCCCTGCCCTTCTAAATCTGGCTCAGAGTGCTTCTTCTTTCAGGCAGGTTTACCTTCCTCTTTACTTCCCACATTTCCTGAGGGCATCCTGTATGCTGGGCTTTGGAGCTACAGCAGGGAACACATCTTGATCTCTGGCCCCATCCAATGGGGCAGGCAGAGACAGATAAAGTCAGTCATAATCTGCATGGAGTGTGAAGAGATGGAAGGAGCAACCAATGCCCATAGAGTCCCCATAGTGGCCCTCAACTTCATGAGTCTGTGTGGGTACAAGTCCCTTTGTTTTAGTTTACCTTGTTGTTCTTTTTAAAAAACTAATGCATCTTCAAAACAACAAATGCTGGAGAGGCTGTGGAGAAAGTAGAACCCTCCTACACTGTTGGTGGGGTTGCAAAATGGTCCAGCCTCTTTGGATGGCAATCCGGCGCTTCCTTAAAAAAATGGATATCGATATACCATTTGACCCAGTAATTCCACTACTTGGAATATATCCTACAGAATCAAGGCCTTTCACACCAACGGACACATGCACCAGAAGGTTTATCACAGCACAGTCCACGATAGCAAAAAGATGGAATCAACCTAGATGCCCAACAACAGAAGAATGGATAGGTAAACTATGGTACATATACTCAATGGAGCACTACGCAATGATAAAGAATAACGACGATTCCAGGAAACATCTCCTAACCTGGTTTCAACTGGAGACATTATGTTGAGTGAAAGTAGTCAGTGACAAAAGGACAAATACTGTATGAGACCTCTACGATAAGATCTCAAAAACAGACTTGTGTATAGAAGAAAAGACTCTTTGACAGCTGCAAGGGAGGGGAGGGAGGAAGGGTGGCGGGGGAGGGTTTAGTTTAGATAGTTACTAGAAATCTAGTTGGGAGAAAGTGATGATAGCACACATTAGAAACAAGAACAACATTAAGTGGACTTCAGCATAACCTGAGTACTCCTTCCATCTTAACTCAATACTGCAAGGATAGAGTAGCTGGGGCGGGGGGTGGGGGACCATGTTCTTAGGCGAAATCGAGGCCAATTGGCACAACTAGCATTTTGCTAAGAGAGCTCTCTGCACCCCACATTGGTGAGTGGCGTCTGGGGTCTTAAAAGCTGCCAAGCTGCCATCCGAGGACACAGCAAATGGTCCCAACTCAGCAGGAACGGATGCTCACTGAGGACCAAAATGACATGCGGTAAAGACAACTGAGTAGACAGAGAGACCCAGAAGAGTGGGTGCCTTCATCGACTTGGGACCGGAAGAACCGGATGGTGCCCAGCCACCAACAGTGATAGCCACGATGGAGCTCACAGAGAGGAGTCTCACTGGCAACATAAGAATAAAAAGGGGTGTATCATGAGATCTCCACTAAAAGACCTCAATTGATGGTCCAGTGGTTTTGGGGTTCCTCGGAGAGCATGGTCCCTGGCCCTGATGCTGCCCTTTCCTATAAATTATAACAAAGGTCCACTCTTTGGACAGGAATGGATTGGACTTGGCAATGCAGAGTGACCATATATTGGAAGCACTTTATGGTTCTATACATCTATAGGATATCATCCTGCTGACCTCTGGCTGGAGGAAGGGGAGTGGATGGAGAGGAGGGGAATGGAGGCTGTTGGGAGGATGAGACATGTATGGAGCAGAGAGGAATAGTGTGCAGTCATCAGACAGGGAGAGCAGTGGAAGCTGCATGTATGGGGGCATGTAAATTTATACGTGAATGTACATTTTCACTCAGTCATGTTAAATAAAAATTAAAAAAAAGTACACATTAGGTAATTTGGGCAATGTTAAAACTCAGGCTAGTGCATTTGATTATGGATTCAGGCTTCCTGTTTCGTATTCCTTTTTATTTTTTTTAAATTTAATAAATTTTGGGGGTTTTGTTCCTTCTCATGTTAAAAAAAAAAAACTAACGCATCTTTTAATTTTTTTGTATTTCTTCATTTTGTTCAAGATGACACCTTGCAGTGTGATTTGGAAAAGGAATATAGACATCATATCCCCTCCTTTTCATGAAGAGTTAACTGACTTGGGGAGTTTAAGAGCTGTGAGGGCATTTATAGGTGGCTTGTCTCTCCACCCAGGTCAGGGAATCCCCACAGTCTCTCCAGACCTCTGCTCCTCTCCCAAATGCTCATGCTGCCCTTATCATCAGACAGCAATGGCTGAATACTGCTTCTCCTGAGAGCTGGGGAGGACAGAGCACCAAGACAAAGTAGCTTGAAATCCAAGGTCATCTTCTAGCTTAGCCATTGGTTAGAAATTCACTTAGTGATGCACTTCTAGTTCTTTCTCTGTCTCTTGTCACTCTGCACTTGAGGTGTTAGATGGTAGAAAGAACCTGGACTAGAAGCCCAAGAGCTCAGCTTCTAGTCCCAGTTATGCACTGTGTGGCCTTGGGCACACTGCCTCCACTTTGTGAGGTATAGTTTCTTCTCATGTAACTCAAGGCTGCTCTGTTGGCCTCACCAGTGGTTTGCACAGAGTACCTGGCCCAAGTGCTGGCAAAGGGCTTGCAGAAGTTATTTAGGCCACACAGGGGAGACCACTGCTATCAGAGCACATGGGGCACGAGCCAGGAAACATTTCTGGACGGCCCCAGGCACTTAGCCAAGAGAAACACAGGCTTCAGGAAGGGCAGAAGGATGGATGTGGAGACGCTGGGAGTGCTGTCCAGAGGGAGCAAGGAGCTGGAAGCCACAAGATAGGTATCTAGTTAATGACAGCTGACAGTCTTTGGTGCTTACTATGCACTAGACAACGTTCTAAGCAAAAGGGCTTAGAACATGTACAAGTCTGTAGAGCCAAGTACTGTTACTATCATCACTTTACAGATGAGAACACTGAGTCATAGGTTACAGTAACTTGCCCAAGATCACACAAGTCTGGCCATCTGGCTTCAAGCCTGCGCTCTCTGCCATTGTGTGCTCCTACTTCACGTCTCCCTCTCTTCCAATCAGCCAGCTCTAGGCTGTCTTCAGCTGCAGGGTCTGAGCTTTGTGTCCAGACGACAATCAGTGCACCAGGGTACAAGCAGTAAACTCAAGCACTTCCTTACATTAAGCAACCTGGGTGGGTTTTCATTTCAGTTGTTCTACTGACTTGACTTGTATTTAGTTTTGGACAAATCTCTAGGCTTGGTTTTCTTGGCTGGAATAATTTGCTTTCACATTATTTTAGCTTGGGTTATCTACAAAGTCATATTAATAGTGATATTCAACATCCCCTGATTGCTTACTATGTACAAACAATGGTATTTTAGCATTGTATATCAATGTTTCACTTAACTTTCATTAACAATCAATCCAATGATAGGTATCATTATTGAACTCACTTTATCGATGTGAAAATAGGTATAAATATTTTGGCCAACTCCATCTAATAAGGGTAGAGTGGGATCTGAACCCAGGCAGCTGGACTCAGACCTTTGCTATTAATCCCTATGTCATACAGTCACTGCAGTAGCAAGTCTTTTGGGCTATACTACCCTCCTCATGGTGGGATCACAGAGCACAATTAAGGTTCTGTTTCAAGCAATATTAAGTCTGGCAATGGAATTAACAAGATGTTCAATTTCGGAGAAAGAGCACAGAGGACCAATGAGAGAAAAAAGAAGCTCGGAGATCTGATGGAGAATTTATAAAAATGTACAAACAATGCCTTGTGAGACAGCAATATCTGGAGGTGTTTCTTTACAAATAAGAAAACTATCAGAGAGCAAGAACTAGAATTTAAGTTACTGGACTCCTGGGCCAGTGCTTTTTCCGTCTGGTCAGCTACCTTGGGAGAAAAATGCAAGGAATCTCCTGTTTGGGAAGAGCCTATTATGTCCTGAGCCCCACACATGACACTTTCTATACACCGTTCCTTGGGCTATGGAGGTGTCAGGTACACTGCTTAGACACCTCACAGTCTAGGGACTCTCTTGGATTCTGAATGCAGGTCTCAAGTATGCCTACCATATGGCTGGAAAGCGTCTACACTAAACACAGCTTCTGTAAAAGCTGGCACACTGGGTAGTACAGGTTGTCATTATTTGTGGTTGGGCTGATTCTGACACATCTTGACCTCACATATTATAGACTAGAACTGCTCCATAGTACTAATAGTAGTAATCTTTAAAAAATTTTTTACTATTGTACTTTAGACAAAGGTTTACAGAACACAACTAGATTTTCATTAAACAATTAGTACACGTATGGTTTTGTGACACTGGTTATCAACCTCATGATATGTCAACACTCTCCCCTTCCTGACCTTGGGTTCTCTATTTCCAGCTTTCCTCCCTCTCCTGCTTTCTAGCCTTGCCCCTGGGCTGGCGTGCCCTTTAGTCTCATTTTGTTTTATGGACCTGTCTAATCTTTGGCTAAAGGGTGAACCTCAGGAATAACTTCATTACTGAGCTAAAAAGAGTGTCTGTGGGCCATCCTCTTGGGGTTTCTCTAGTCTGTCAGATCAGTGAGTCTGGTCTTTTGTTCTTTGTGAATTAGAATTTTGTTCGACATTATCCAGCTCTGTCCAGGGCCCTTCATTGCGAGCCCTGTCAGCGTAGCCAGGCACCATCTAATTGTGCAGGATTCAGTCTAGTGGAGGCCACTGTCGATGCAGTCCCTTAGTCACTTGGACTCATCTTTCCCTCATCTTTGTTTTCTTCATTCTCCTTTGCTTCAGGTGAGATGAGACCAGTGGATTATCTTAAGCTGTCACTCACAAGCTTTTAAAACTGGGACATTTTAGCTGTAATCTTTAATGAAAGATTGCCAAGTCTTTTCTTCCACAGTACCACTGGGTAGGTTTGAACGGCCAATCTGTAAGTTAGCAGTTGATGGCAAACTGTTTGTGCCACCTAAGAACCTTTGGTATTTGGTAGGAGTTCTGTATAAGCACCAGCTGTGATTTAAAAATATAGTACATGTATGGTTGTACTGGCTTCTCATGCCTATCATCTCCCCATGTAAAAAGGGGACAAACCGACAAGTCTATGACCTTGCCTCTTGGAGTAGCTCAGAACAATGGTATAAGAGAGGAACTGAGAGACTGATTTTTGATTTTACTTCTTCACCTCACAGGTGATCTTGAACAAGCTCTGTAATGCTGTAGGGCTTTAGTTTTCTTTATCTGAAAAATAATTTAGTATTCTTCCTCACAGGATCAAATAATAGATGGGATACTGCTGTGAACAATACAAAATGATGAAGAAATGCGAGACAGGGAGTAGGCACTTACTGAGTGCTACGGCCAGAGCTAGTTGTAATTCATGTCATCTTACTTGATGCTCATGACGACCTTACCCACAGGATTTGATAGCTTCACTTTGAGGCAAGAAAGCTCAAGTTGTAGAATGTGAAATAACCTGTCTAGGGTCAGTAGAAAGCAGAAATGAAACTTAAGTGAAGGAAAAGCTAGCTCCAAAGCTTCCTTCACTTCCCTCCACTGCCTTCAAGGAGGAGTCGTGTTACTGCCTTCTGAAGCCTGCACTGAAGGCTCCACCTTCATGTCATCATCACGTCTTAGGAAAGCCTACACTGGTGTGTATCTTTCTTCCTTTAGATGCGCCAGCTAAAAAATCACTTGCATCACTGGTCTTTAACAAGTCTCGTCCCCCTTCTACACCAGCAAGTCAGCAGATACTTTCATTCTACCTCCATTGTGTATGAAGACATATTAAGACAGCTCGGATAAGGAGATTATAATTTGTAATTAAATATTAACCTTTCTGACAGTATTAAAATTAAACCACCCAGAATTCTTCATCCCTAATCAGGTGGTTCCTGCCCGTTACTACATCTTCCATAATAGTCTTGTTAGTTTATGGGCCTTTCCAGAGTGCTAACTGTTTCAATCGCTGCCAGTGTGATGAACTGCCCTTAAAAATGCTACTTTGGTTGGAGCACATTAGTAGGCCATGTGCAGCTTTCCGCCTGCCTACGCATTAAGTGGATCTGCTTCAGGCCTGGCTGAGGGAGAACACCAAAACTGGAGCCCAGGAGGCTCCGGAGACTTCAGCCAGTTACTAGTAAGAAGGAGGTGATTCTGGGGCCAGGAGGTCACAGCCTGAACTATGTTTTTTTCCGTATCTGGCAAGCTCTCAGGGAGACGGCATGTGGACAGCTGGGCCAGCAGAGGGAAAGGAGGTGTCTAGGACTGTGTTGCTGTGGCCATTGGCTGGCAAAAGCCTAACAAACTTCTCATTGCCTCAGCTGGCGAGTCTTGCCACAGGCAATGGGCAAAGGCCCCTGGGGTCATGGGCAACCTCTGATGGTGGGCACGGAGAACATTGATGCCCTAGCCCCGATACTGGGAAGGCTGGTAGAAGAATGTCTGACTTTAGCTGAAATGTTTCTTTACTCTCTCTGACATTTTTCTCTGCATGAAAGCATTTCCTGTCAGCCTAGAAAGACAACCTGAGCAGGCCTTGGAAATCCACAGTCTAAACAAATGGGATGGAGATGGCACTCTCCTATAGAGAATACAGATCTCCAAGTCACAGCAGGGTTGGGGTGGAACTATACCTTACAGGTGAATGTGTCAGACATCATGTTCAAAAGCTCATTCAGGACAGAGAGAAGCAGTAAGGCATCTTCTGATTCCTATGTGTTCCATCTGATAGCTCCCAGAAGCCTGTCCTGCACAGCCTTGAATACACTGGGCCCTAATGGTATGTTTCCAAAGCTGTCTCCTCCTCTAGACTACATTCCTTGGGATAGGGAGAGTATTTTACTTGTTATAGTATCAGCATCTAGTATAAAAGTATAGATGTCTGAAAAACGTTATATAGGTGAATGCTCCAAAAGGCAGACACAGCAAGGATTATTCTTCCCACTTCACAGATGAAGATATTGAGGCACAACGAAGTTGGATAACTTGCCCAAATCCTTGGGAGCAATTGGTGGCCAAGCTGGGACCACAAGTGAGGCCTGCTTCTTGGCCCAGGGTCTGACTTTTTGATTAGCTATTGTTGGATTCAGGGATCTTGGGTGTTTTGGGAATAGCAGAATGGTGAGGTCTCCACGACCTGCAGAATGGGCTTAGGCCCCAAGCCTTACCTTTTTGGCATCTTTGTGCATATATTTAGCTGTCTGCTTGGCCAGCTCTGTTTTTCCTAGTAAGAAAGAAAGAAGAGGAGGAGGGTTAGGACCAGATGCCAATCTCTTAGAATCAAAGAATATAAGAAAATGCATGGACATAGGAAACAATATAGTCTATAGATGTGTACACAGAGGCTCAGAGAGGGTCAGTGACTAACCCAAAGTCACCTAGGGTATTAATGGTGAAGCCAGGACCGGAATCAAAGTCTGCATTACAACTAGGTTTACTGTGCAGTGGGAGGTAGACTCTTATTATGCAGAGCCAACATGTCCTTTGAAGCCCAGCACAAACCTTTCGTCTTCCAGGAGTGCCCGGACTTCCTGGCTTGCTGCCCAGCCTCTTTTGGGACTAGCCTTGGCCCTACTATCCAGACCCTGGAGGCACATGCCAAAGAGAGGCTGGGAGGGGATAAAGAACAGCTCTCACTGACTTCACAGCCCTTCTTTGCAACATAGAGGAGAAATGACAACCCTGAAGTGGTGGCTCTGAAGGGTCATCTGATACACTCAAAGCATTTGGAAGCCACTGCCCAGCGTAGGAAGCTGAGTTCTGTGCTATCCTGGCCAGGCTGTGTAATCTTCTGGAAGATATATGAAGGAAAGTTAGGCCATGAGGATGCTGAGAGGAAAAGTAGGGTGCTGGGGGGAAGGGGTGTCTGTGAGGGCAGAGAATGAGAGACGAGAATGCCTCAGATAATCCAGCCTAACTGGTGAGCAAAACACCCAACCCATTTTACTGCATCGCGCACTCTGCTGGCCAGCAGGGTCTTATTTAGCTTCCTAAAGGGGGATCTCCCAGGCTGTACTGTATGTGGATTGTGTGGCTTAGCAGCGCAGGTGATTCCATCGTTCTCAAAGGGATCCAGAGTGGCTAACAATTCACCTGAAGGATCTGTTCCTCCAGGTGATTGTGCCCCTTGCACCCTAACTTCCAGAGGGCTAGGCATTAATTCCAGCTGCTTGTGACAATGGTCAAAAACAGAAGGCCCTCTCAGTGATTCTGTAATTTGGAGGCAGTTGTTCTAAGACCAAATGCAGAGCTGAGAGTTATGGTGGGCTGTGTGACCCTGGCCCACAGCAGCTGAGATTACTAGGCTTGGGCTGGCCCCTCCCTCAGCTCTCCCGACCACCCGCCCTCCACCCTGGCTGATCTGTTCCCAGTTACCTATTCCAGATGATCCTAAGAAGAGGAAGACCAGAGGGTGTTCTTCGTCGTACCAACCATTCTCCTTCCTCCGGATCGCTATGGCCAAACACACAAAACAGGGGGACGGGGAGGGAGGCAGATAAATCAATGACACAAAAGGCAGGATAATTATCACTAAGTATACAATATGTTTTACTGCTCTGCGCCCACTCAAAGTCCTCACTACCATTAGTGCTGCCTAATCTGATTAGCTGGCAAGGCCCCTAGAGACACCTAATCAGGTTAGCATGGATTTGGAAAGCTGCCCAGAGCAGATTTCGGATAAAGTTTTCCAGGATGAGCACTCAGTGTTGCCAGGGAAACTGAAAGGCGGGTGGATGGTGAATGGAGGTGAAGGGGGTGGGGGGAGCTGCTGAAGGAGAATTGGAAGGAACTTTAGCCCAGCTGGTTACCCATGTACTCATCATAGGAGAAGCCTGCCTCCTATGTAAATAGGAGTGGCAGAAGCCCATGGCAGATCCTTGGGGATCTGGGATGTGAGCTCTGGACTCTATCATCTGGGGAGACCAAGGCCTGCTCTGCTGTCTGAATTGAGAAGTGGAAATACAGACAAATGCAATTTCTGGAAGCCAATTAAGATAGAGTGGGCTCTGGGCAGGGAAGGAGTAAGTCACTCGGTTAGCATCTCGGGTGGTTAGCATGGCCTCCAGCGAGATGTGAGGAGTGGGACAGGTCTGTTACAGGTTCCCATCTCTGTTAGAGGGATGCCTGACTTCTTGTCTTCAAAAAAAAGAAGTATATAATCAAGGACTATGTATTCCTGGTAGGAGCTTAAGTGCCAAAGTACAGAGTGAAAGAGATCTGGTTTATGAGTATTACCCAAGTATAAGAGAAGGGAGTGGCAGTGAAATAGAACTGTAACTGAATACGCCAAATCAAATGCTAAGCACAAACAGAAAAACTATACCAACTTATTTACCCAAGACCCACATCACCATTCAGAAAGCACAGTACTATTCTCAACTCCAGTATCTGACCAGAAAATGAAGAGATCAAGATACTTGCTCAAGTAAACTAGTAGGTGGCAGAGTTACCCCTCTCTCTAAACCTACCTTCTTTATTGCCTATAGCAGCTTAAAAAAGTGACTTATCAATTTGGGTTGCATTAACAAACCATGGGGACACAGCACTGTACAATGTCAAGGTCAGTGTGCAGGTGGAGCAGTGTGTCTGGTCTTGTCTCACGTGCAAGGAGGAGATTAGTAAAGGGATCTCTGCTGCACAGGGCATGGGGCTCAGAGACCACGTGGACTGAGAAAGAGCTGACAGTCTCAGGGTGTGTCTGTTTTTCCTGAGGTGTTAACATCCTAAATGTCAGACTGCAGACGTCAAGGAAAACTTTCTAGAAGAACTGGGACCGAAGATGGATCATGAAGGCTGGGCAAGTGGCCAGAACCACAGAGGTGGCAAGGGGAATGAATGGTACTGCTGGGTGGGGTCAGATTATGCAGCCCTTGAATGCCTGCCTTAGGAGTTCAGACCTATGTCTGTGGTCTCGATTACTTCTTGAAAGTGCTTCAACCCAAGGCACTTTCTAGTTGAGAATCTTGACAAGAGCTTGAGAAAACACTCAACTCAGCCCTCTCCCCTGGGCTAGCATCCAGATCCTCTCTAAACCATCTGGCCCAAGTCCTCTGGAAGGGCTGGCCTCACAGGCACCTGAAAAGATGGAGATGAAGAGGGAGAAGTCAAAGCCTGGCTGAGGGGAAGCCCTGGGGTACCAGTGCAGGAAAGAAGGTACGGGTGGGAGTATCTGGGGAGGTGGGGACATTATAAAGTGACAAAGGCTGGACTTTAGTGAACACTCTCACTGAGTATGTGGGTGTATGTGTATTGGGGTGGGGTTAGTCAAAGGTCACCTGAGAAGAGCTGTGTTCTTCCAAAATTGGCTGAATTGAGAATCTAAGTTGAGAAGAAGTTGGGCACAAACTGGGTTCAGGCTTCAGTGGGGTATATCTGGAGAAGTGGTGCCCAGGTGTCAGCTAGAAACGGAGTCTAGGGGGAGACAGGACCCCCCCCCCCCGGTGTCATGTATCTGAGGTCTTGATCTTGGCTTCTCTTTCAGAGAACCTTCTCAGCCTACTGAGAGCTATATGTTGCTGGGCTGTGCAGTACAAAAACTGCCACAGAGAATGTGGAATTGGATTATGCCTGGGGCCATCTTTTCCCCTTCTCTTCTAATACTGCACCTGGGACAGAGCTCTTTATAATGCCACGCAGACTCCACTGCGCAGCTGTCCCTGGTCAATTCTGCCAGACCCAGGGCATGAGTCTGGGGTGGGCCTGATCTGGGCCCCCCATGAAACAGGCGAAATGCCAACCATTAAACAATTACAACTCTGGATATTTCTAATAATATCTGAAGAGAAAAACGGCCAAGCAGATGGAGTCTGACAGAGTGAAAAATGGAAGCAGCCAGGAAGGACTAGGGGAAGGAAGATCCCGGTCTATGTGTCTAGCAGGTGGCTGGGGACCAAAGCTGGGAGCCCTGAGGGTCCTGCTCACGCCAGGATAGAGGCTGGTATAGAGAGTCGGATGGGCCCTTTAGGGAAGTGGCCTTTAGTGGTGACACTCTTACTGTGGACAAACAAACACAGTGACTTATACTGGTAGCCCTTTATAGTCTATGAAAAACTTCTGTAGATATAATTTTATTTGAGCCTCATTCTGACCCTGTGAGGCCCGCAGAGCAGATAACTTGATTCCCATTTTATAAATGAGGAAATACGTGCAAAGAAGTTAGGTAACCTGCTCAAGCTTATGCACTGGGCTTTAATCCCAGCTCTGGCTGACTCCTGAGCCTGAGCTGGTACTTCAGGAGTTTAGAGAAAGAAGTCAACTCTACATTATCGCAGCACCTCCTCACATCCTTGCCTCACCCAGAAAGTTTCTCTCTGTGGTCTCCCGCTCTGGCCTACTCACTCTTTCAACACAAGGCCTCTGGAGACCCCACCCCCTGACCCTCTGCTGATGGCTGCTTTCAGGATCCTCTTAGCTGGCAGCTCCACCCCTTCCTTGGCTGGCCCCATTCCTGTAAGTGCCACCCAGGCTCCCCTGCCTCCCCAGATGCAGTGCGAGGGCCGCTGCGCATGTCACACGTGCCTTTCCTTTACCGGAATGCCTTCAGCAGGCCGTGTCTATTGCTGCTGGGCCATCTTAAAACTACCTACAACAACTCTTTTTGGTGAACTGAGCTACACCACAGCTGTCATTTCTTTAACTCATGGAGACTGTTCTCTGGAATGTGCTCATCTACAGGTTGGTATGGTGGAGATGGCAGGAGTTACAGGATCTAGTTTGGAGTTCTAGCTCTGCCACTTACTAGTTGACTGACTTTCATTAAAACACTTAGTCCTTCAGAGCCTCCATTTCTTCATTTATAAAATGAGAAGTCATGAATCCTGAGTCATCCCCATATTTAGATTAAATCAGTTAACGGACATGAAAGCAATTTGTAAGCTGCAAAGAGCAGAATAGCAGGAGTAAGAATAATGGTAGTCATAGCAGTGTCAGTGGTGGCAGCCATCAGACTTGGTCTTTTATAGATACCTCTCTCACCTTTACAATAAATGTGAGAAGCAGGTATTATGCTTGTCTTACAGGTAAGGCGGAAGCCTAGAGAGGGACATTGTAAGGGGGTTTGTCTGCTTCTGCCCTCATGTTCATGGTGGAGAGTGCGCTTCTAGTCTTATTGGTGTTTCATGGGAGCAGGTACTGGGCACTGTATTTCTTGAGAAGCCTCTGAGACTAGCCCAGCACTGGGCTAGGTTGGTTTAATTAAACATTGGTTTAAGGCTTGCTGACTAAATGAGTTAATTCTTGGGTATTTCTGGCATCACAAAGGAAAAACAACACAGACTTAAACTCTCATCTTACAGAGAACAGTGAGGCCTGGACTAAAAAATCTCTCAGTATTCCAGGTGATCACTACTGCCCTTGGGTGAAGAAGCCTTCCTTTCTCTTCTTAACCTCCTTTCCAAGGAGCCAAAAGCAACTATTCAGCTCTGGCTGGTACTGGAGAACTTACAAAGCCGCCTACAACAACGTTTGTGCCTTCAAGGTAAATGTCGCTCTGAAAATTGTGAGTTCCAAAAGGAATGGGAGTACAGGAAGCCACATCTGTTCCTGACACTTGTGTCTCAGGATGAGGGGCAAGAATGCCAGGTAGTCAAGAGTATGACGGGACATTACAGGAAGAAAGACTCAGTGTGTGTAAAGACTAGCAGAGAGGAAAGAGCTGCCTTCTCCTCTCAACCCAGACCTTTGCTCTTACTGAAAAGTTTTAGTGTTAGGAGACTTTTTTTTTTTTAATATGTGTGGTGAATTTTTGGAAACTCTGGTGGTGTAGTGGTTAAGTCTATGTCTGCCAACCTAAATGTCAGCAGTTTGAATCTTCCAGGTGCTCCTCAGAAACTCTATGGGAGCAGTTATACTCTGTCTTATAGGGTTGCTATGAGTTGGAATTGACGTGACGACACTTTTTTTTTTTTTTTTTTTTGGTAGCAGAGATGCTAATCAAAATGCTGGCAGTTTGAATCTGCCAGGAGCTTCTTGGAAACTCTGTAGAGCAGTTCTACTGTCTTATAGGGTCGCTATGAGTCAGAATCAACTCGACAGCAGTGGGTTTGGTTTGGTTTTGGGGTGAATCTTTAACTACCTGAAGATGTTTATTTCATGTCTGTGGCATCTCTCAGGAACTAGTCCTTCAGCAAGGCTCTAACGATTGGGAGTCACCCAAATGTCTACCAATTACTTCCTGTCTGCTGCTTATAGGTTTAAGGAATACAGCAAGTGCTCAATAAAGGCCTACTGACTGGGTGGATACTGGGGCCTTGGATTTGGTGGATCATGGAAAACAGCTCTTGGTTTGCAAGGATTATTCTTTCTGTAGCAAACTACTGTTACTGGTAGTTATCAGATCACAAATGCAAAAGACAGGTTTTGCACAGCCCTCCCATGTGTTTCTGTGTATATGTACTGTGGGCAGAAGAGCAACACCTTCCAGAAAAAGGCACTTGGTGTTGAGGAAGAATGTCAAAACGGGTTTGGATTTTATTCACTTGAGTTAAACATCTGTGTGCTCAACCCTGGGGAAACAGCTGGATGAGAGGAAGTTCCTGACCTTTGGAGGGAGAAAGACATGCAACGTGAGCTAACCATGTGGTAAGTGCAGTGACAAAGGGTGTTCATATAAAGCCCACAGAAACGGCCCTGAATCCAGGTGGAGGAGTAGGACAGGCTTCCTGAACAAGTCCTAGGTTGCAGGTGTTTTCAGCAGGCAAAGTGGAAAAGAGAGCAGTCCAGCTGACAAGAGCAGCAGCAGCAAAGGCAGGGAAGCCTGGAAGGACACAGCATGTGGTGGAACAGGTTAGTCACACCACTCTGCAGCTCAGGGGTGACCTGTATGTATTTCTCAAATCAGAAACCAGGACTCAAAGAAAGGGTCTAGAAAGTGGAGGCTTGGGAAGAAGATTTTGTTTTGGACTAGTCAAACAGGGAATTGGAGGATGAGGTAAGATAAGATGTGCATATTGTGTGCCCCATGGCTGATGCTGAGATTCCAAAATTCAGGCCAGACTCCAGCACGGAAAGGTGTTGGAAGTGGCTCAGCTTCAACTAGGACCAGGTGGAATCGGTGTTAGGGACAGGTCTCTGGTCAGCTGGGGCACTGGGGGAGTTGCCAGGTGAGTTCAGCTGAACTGCTGCCCAGGGAAGGCTTCTTGGAGTAGGTCTGGGGATGGCCTGTCCACTTAAGGGGTCAAAGGTCAAGCAGTATGTGTCTCATAATTGTTTCAGTATAGTCATCTTTCTAGTATGATTGTGGGCTACTAGAGGGCCAAGTTCTACAGCTTCTCTTCTTTCCTCAGAGTGTATCACAGAGACAGACAACAGACCAAATTAGTTAATTCAACAAACTGCACTAGGCATCTACTTTGAGCAGGGTGTGGTGCTAGGAAATGGGAAAACAAAAACAATTAAGCTGGATCGTATGCCCTCAAGGAGGCTGCAATCTACTGCTCCCAAACTAAGTCAGGCTAAGTAAAAACCAGCCACAGTCCAGTACATGGGTAGGGGTGGGGTGCCGGAAGTCCAGAAGTAAAGGAACTCCAAGCAGAGAGGACAACAATAACAAACGCAGCAGGAGACAACCACAGAGTGTTCCAGGAATCAGAGGGGGCCTGGTGTTTCTAATGTGTGTCAGGCATGAGGCTGAGCCAGCTGCAGGACCCTGCCTTGTACACTGGGTTGAGGACAGCATGGATTTTGAACAGGGTAGTGACACTCATATTTGTGTTTTACAAAGATCATTCCAGCTGATGGGCAGACCTAATTACAGGGTAAAGAAAAGAGGTAGGAAACCAGTGAGCAGGCCACTGCCATGTTTCAGACGGGGAATAGTGATGGTCTGAGCTAGGGCAGTGGTATCAGGTACAGAGGGCAGAAGTCAGGTTTGAGAGTCACTTAAGAAATAGAATGGTAGAACTTAATCCATCATGGGCTTTAAGAGGTAAGGGAAAGAGAGAAGGGTCAAGGGAGCACCTACACTTCTATTCAGAAGACCAGTGGGCAGTGGTGTCCTTTTCTAACCTAAGAAAACAGGAGACAGGTTTGGACTCTTGTTCTGCAGGTGCCGAACATGTAGCGGACTGCCTTTCTGAGGAGGATGTTGGGGCATAGGGACTGCTGAGCTCCTGTACAGTCAGCTCAGTAGGGCACGCATCCTCCCCACTGCCTGTGACCAATAGCAGCTATGGACTCTGGAAGGACCGCCTCACTTTCAGTGCCTAGGCTCTGGTGGATGCCACTTAGGTTGGTTCTGCTTTTGCTCCATGACCCTAAGCAGACAAGAAAGGCAGTGGGTCCTGGGCTGTGGGGCTGGTACTTTATCTACTCCATTTGTAAGGTGGTAACTGTGAGCCAGCCTTGCTGAGAAGCCCTGCAGCTGGGGATCACACTGATAAATTCACTGTATTACTTTGCACAAATCAATATCCCAGCACTTACCAGGGGTTGATGTGACCAAAATTGGTTTCAGCCAATTCGTGAGGGTAATAAATGGCCATTTATCAAATCAATTCATTCTGCGGCACTTCTCTGGCTGCCCATCCTCATGGTACCCGTGGGGTGCCAGGCTCAGCCAGCCAGCCCACTATGACACTAGCCTAGATGTCCCACAGTGGCCTGGTCTACACTCTTAATCAGTCTCACTTTCCTATACACACTTCAGTTTTGAGGTCCTGAGGTACTGGGTGGGGCTTGCCCCCTCACACTTTTCCTGGGCTGGTAGCTACAGCTAACAGGCTAGCTTATGCACTGATGCTGGGGTCCAGAAGCTTCTGCGGGCTGGTCACAGAGACTAGACATGACTCTGAACATAATCCGTGTGGTCCCCAGCTGCAGGGTTTTGGCAAGATGGGCACACAGTAACCACATTACAAATGGAGGAGAAAAAACATCAACCTTGCAGCCTAGAGCCCCATGGCCTTTGTCCTTCCAAGGATCACCAGAGCCATAATAGGGTCAACTTGCATGCAACAGCATAAAGAATACGGCCTTCCTGGCTGAGGCTGAGTTTAGGTAACAGAATGGAAGCTTTGGGTAGACGCAAGCACTCAGGGCGGATACTCTGACAGACCCTGGGAAGCGGGGCATGGAACTGTCTATTCTTGCTCTGGGCCAATGGTAAAGAAAGACCCAATGGGTGACAAATTCAGAGGCAAGTCTGAGGCAGAAACTAAGAATCAGCTCCAGGCTGAAGGATGTAACTGTGGGTTTGACCTAAAAGAGTACAGTGCCCAACCCTAGACTGTGAGCATCCTGAGGATGGAGACTAGGTTTCATTCACTGTTGTCTGGCACATACTGACAACAGCATCTGTTTTATAGTCAGATGGTTCCAGATTTGGCTCCCCATGACACAAGTGAGGAAAGTGATGCCTAGAGAAGCTAAGTGACTAGCTTCAAGTCGCACAGCTGGTAAGTGGCCAATCTGCTGTTTCAGGCCAAGTTGGGTCTAATTCTTTCCATCTCAATGCTCTCTCCAACCCCTACTTCTGGGGAGCTTCATATCTTATGGGCCTGAGGAGCTGGTGAGAAATAGGAGGTCAGACAGGACCACACAATCTGCGGGGAGAAGGCTGTGCTAAGAACCTAGGGAAAACACTGTAATAGTGGGAGCCGGCAGAGATTATTTTCTTAGACCTCTGATCAGGTAATCTCTCTCTCCTGCCCAAGGGAACTTTCAGAGTCTCTCTTCCTTGCATCCCAGGCCAGGCCATGGCTGTCTGAGTCGGGGGTGGTGGGGAGAGGTTTGCACCTCCTGGATAGACCTGAACGAGCAGCCTCATGTGATTTGGCATCAGCAGCAGAGCCTGATGCATTCAAAAAAGCTCTTGCCGAGCTCCTGTGTGTGCCTGCATTCAGCCTTCTGACCTCTAGCTGACCAGGTAGCTCTGGTCTATGTGCTCCTTTTATCTGTTGATGGGGTCAGGTCCCTAATGAGGGACTCACAACTTCCAGTGAGACCTGGTGTGTGAAGATAATGATTAGGTTGGGACTTGTGTGCCTTCATTTTTCAATTACTTTTCTAATTGGTATCCTAGGGCTCATAATGCCACCCATAATGTCCTAGCGGGGCAGCCAGTTTGAGCCTGCTTGTATTAGTGACCTGAATTGTCCTTCGTGCTCACAGACCATTCTGTGGGACTACATGCTTAGAGAAAAGAGGTGAGAACACACAAAGGGGGGTGACTGAGACACCTCATGGCGCGGTTTTAACTTCAGTGGAGCATCACAATCACCTGGAGGACTTAGCCTCACTCCCTCAAGTTTCTGACTCCGTAGGTCTGAGGTAGATTCTGCATTTCTAAAAGTTCTCAGCAGATGCTGATGCTGCTGGCCTGGGGACCATGCTTTGAATACAACTGCTTTAGGGGATAGTCTCTTGTGTAAACCTGGCATTGGGTTTCTTCTTCCTGGCCTTTATACTTGTTTGAAATCCCCCTGAGGGAGTTAGGCCCATGAGTCAGAAAGCAAAAGTGATGAGGTGGCTGCCTTAGGCAGAGCCCTGGTTTTATTTATTAATCTAGTGGAGTCTGCACAGGGAGCAGGGTGTTAGACTAAGGGTTATGCCTGTGTCTGGCTCCCAGGAGTCAGAGTATAGGACACAAGAACTTTAGGGGTAGAGAAGGCCCTCGTGAGATGTTCTGAGCATTTTCCCTAAAACTCGGCCAGCTGCCGGCAAATGGTAGTAAAGAGTCCTCACTGCCAGACAGAAGACACAAGTCCTAGTTTAGGTGCCACCTTGCTAGTGACTGCAGGCAAACTCCTTCCCCTCTCTGGATCTGCTTTTATATCTGAAAAGGGGTGTGGGTGAAGGTAACAGACCAGATGAAGGCAAGAGCTAAATTCTAAGCACAGGAAAGCAGCCTTGAGCAAATCACTTGACTGCTCTATACCTGTTTCCACACCTGTAAAATGGGGACATGAAGGTACTGACTTCAGAGTTGCTATGAGGACTAAATGACATAACGTGTAGAGAGCCTCTAACAACGACTGGTCTATAGAAAGCTCGTAACAAACATTAAGTTTTATTATTCTTAACTACCTCTTTCCATAATTTGATGGTACCAGGATGTAAACCCTGTTCCAGGGGACCCCAGGCCATGGGGCACCCCGCCCTTCGTGGTGCTGGCTACTACCCCACGTCCTCACCGGCACCCACTGTGGCAATGGCATTCTCCTGGCCGATGATGTGTTCTCTCAGCCGCTGCTCCAGAGGGAAGCGACGCCGCTCCTCAGCCTCCCGCTTCCGCTGCTTCTCCTGGTACTGTCGGGAGATGGGGAAGGTGGCTTAGGATCTCTGGGCACTGTAGGACCCCAGTTTCATACCATCCCTCAAGACAGGGAGAAAATATTGGTCTGACTTTCTGAGGGTTCCTGCTGCACCGTTCTAGATCATGAGCAGAGGTGCTGGTCCTGTCCTTCCACTCTCCCCGTGTCCTAGTCCTCACATCATCTCTGCACTGCAGGTGGCTGCTGCTCAGGGCTCCTCCTCACCCTGTTTACTTGCTAGCAAGCTACCTACTAAGCCAGTAGATTAACTCTTGGCTCTGAAGTATTGACAGAAGACCCGGGTTCAAATCCCAGCTTTATCACTCACAAGATATGACCTAGTGCAAGTTAGTTTCCTTGTTTGTAAGCTGGGGATTAAATATAATTATGTATATGTAATGTGCGTAGCACTGTCCTGGAACAGTGAGTAATAAATACAAGTTCCTTTCCCTTTCCTCTTTTAAATAATCTGTTTTTTGCAAGACCATACACAGAATATACACCAATTCAATTTGGACAGTGACACTGACGACATTCTTCCAGTTGTGCAACCATTCACACCCTCTTTGTCATTAACATAAACTCACTGTTTCCGAAGCTTCCCATCTAATACTTTGAGTTGCTCTTGTCAGTTTGATCCCATATAGACAGATCTTAAGAGCATGATGCTCAAGGCAGACATTCTTTACTAATTAAGCTAAACCATCAAGCAACACTATCAATTAAACAAATATTCAGCAATTGATATGTGCCTGGCCCTGCGCACGGCCATGATGGAAGGGTGAAGGGTTGGGTAAGGAGGAGGACTGTGCCCTGTTCCTGGCAGGTTTTGGTCAATGCTGAGTCAGGATCTGGGCTTGGCCCATGTCAGGAAAGACACAGTAAGGAGGTCTGAGCTTGGTCATGCTATGAGGGAGAAGACAGGAGAGCCAGGGACTGCACATAAACATTCTCAGGCAGAATCAACCATTTTTCTCATGATTTCAAAGCATGACTGCCCATCTCTAGCAGGGTAACTATCACTAAATAACTGCTTGGAAACAAGCCTGTTGTGCTTGTGAATCTGGTTCCTGAGGAGAGGCACTGTCTTTTACTCATACCTGTTTCAGAATGGGTCCTGGCACAGTGAAGGCCACCTGGTGAATGCTCGAAAAAATGAGTTTGATGACAGAAACATCCATACTGGGTAGTATAGGAATGTAGGGAAAAGGAGAAGCGGTGGAAGATTTTGGGGGAAGCTTTCTGGGGGATGAGAGGCTTTAAGAAGGCCAAAGACTGGACAAGGTGGGAGCTATGGCACTATCTGGAGAATGGGCAAGGAGGTGGCAGTTCGTGGGTCTGAGGACAAAGCACTTAGGGAGGCCAAGAGACAGGGAGAAACAGTAGCTCTTGGAATGGAAAAGACCCAAGTCTTCAGGGGGTTCCTTTCATCTACGACCCCTATAATACTGACATCTTTCTAGAAAGAGAGCTGCCAAGCTAAGGCCCTGTCAGAAAATTTGTGCCTGCAGATTACTCTTGTGGGCAGAATGGATAAAAAATACCTGATGCTTGGGCAGTGTTTTCCTGTTATGGTACTGACCTTGACAGAAGTTAAAAAAAATAAATAGCAAACAATCCAATTTTGGCTGTTGCTATCAGTCTGTAACTGAAAGCTCCCATCAGTCCTGGGGTTTCATATGGAGCAATAATTCGGCACTGATCCCAGTGGAGCAACGCTTGCTGTTTGGAATCCAGAGTGTCACTGTGCAGCTCCCTCAGGCGCCACATATATCACCTGGCTCTGGCAACTCCAGCCATATATCTACCTCCTCCTCCTCCCTGCCACCCAGCCTCTTTCAGCGTGGGGTCCATGGGGCTGGGAGACACACATATACCCAACTAGTGCAGTGCTGGCTGGTGACCTGATTGGTCTGCAGTTGGACAGAACAGGGGAGGAGCTTGAAGGGACCGAAGCTGGCCTCTGAGGGTTTATTGGGTTGCTTTGCTCTCTTCACCCTTGCTTCTGGCCTTTTGCTCGCACTGCTGCTCCATGACAAAAGTCTTCTGTATTCCCACCTGCATCCAGGTGTCCTGATGATCTTAGCTTAAATATTACATTGTCCAAGGAGCCTTTTATAAGGCTTCATGCCTGCCCCTCGTTCCTAGGACCCCTGGTGCACTTACTGAACTACCTATTTGTCTCAATTCAATGAGGACCTTAATTACAAAGACTATGTTTTACTCACACCCACAGCTCCAGCATCTATAACAGGTCCTGGCACACAGGAGTCAATACATGTTGCCAGCTGAATGAAGGTAACTACCTTTGTGGAATAGCTGCTATGTGCCAGGGACTTTATTCACAGTATAGGCAGTGCCTAGGTTACAAACTCCTGACTTCTGTACAACCTGTAGTTACAAACCAACTCCTGTAAACCCTGTTATGTTAAAAATTTGAGGTACACATAGTAACAAGTAGGCTCTGCTTATTACACGTAGTCAGTCCACAGGTTATGAGTGAGATCCATTCCCAACTGAGTCTTTATATCTTTAAGTGGAATTTGTAGGTGAGTCAAAAGAGGTGCATGTGGTTCTTATTCAGCTTTACTTCAGTGCACGAAAAGGCTGGAAGTCTTTACAATGGTTTAAAAACTGCAGGTGCAGGAAGTGAAGGTGAGGGTGATGAAGAATTCGCTGTGAGTAGGGGTTGGTTTAATTGTTTCAGAGGAGGACAAATTTACATACCATTAAAGAGCAAGTAAGAGTAGGCTGAGGTCTCATATTTGCAACTCGGGAACTGCCTGTACTGTGTTATTATGTTAAAGATATTTCAGTGTATCTGGAAGTGTTTCTTTAGTGATACTTATACATAAAAAAGTACACTACATGCTACATACTAAGACAAACATTTGACTAACTGACATTAGAAATGAACTACACCAAACTATTCTGACTTAAAGACAAGACTGGAGACTGCCTGTATCACATTTAATTCTTGCTCATTCCTTATCTGAAGTCTGACTCTTCTTTTGGCTCATAAAGAAGTGGCTCATAATGACAGAGTACAGCTCTGATACAGACAGACTTGAGCTCAAACCTACCTCACCCACTTGAGAGCCAGGTAACCTGGGGGAAGTTAACTTGCCCCCCACCCCCAAGTCTTAGTTTCCGCATTTGTAACATGGGATAATACTCACACCTATCCTGATGGCTCCTTACAGAATGCCGGAGGGGACTAATGAGACAACACAGACAGAGTACTTAGGAGCGCCTCTAGCATACAGCCAAGTGCAGAATAAACAGGAGGTGGAGTAACTGAATAGGCTCACACAGTACCTGGCCCTTACCAGTTTTTTGTTAAATGTTAGCTCTCTTCTTCACTGAATTCTAATAACTGATTGCTTCACTTAGTACTTTTTTGTGCATATGGGGGAGGGTACTGGAACCTTTTCAATTCATACAATCTTCTGTGTGGCACTTCATAGATAACAAGAGTTGCTCTGGTTCAAGGAGAAGCCAGCAGCTAAGTCTGCAGGAGTCCCCACCTGCCCCAGGAGAGATTCATGAGGGTCTTTTCTCCAGGAACCCCACATCCACGCTACAAAGTCTTGACACTGAGTCCCAGGGATGCTTCTATTGCCTGAGGCAGTTCATCTCCGGCTATCAGTTTTCCCTACCTGGCAGAGAATTCTATCTCTACCTATTTTCCATCCACTGGTTTGTGGGGCCACATAAAACATAACTTTTTCCTTTGCCCTAGAAAAGCCTAATATGACTTTCACTCCACCTTGCTGATTTGGGTACAACCATTGTGGTCTCCCTAAATCTTCTGCAGAGTAAACCTTTCCAGTGCCTGAACTCTTCTTCATGTCATGATTTCAGATTGTCTTAGTAGTCTTGTTATTTTCTTGGGCAAGGGTAAAGGGCCCTTGACTTCTAAGGGGGTAAGGATGAGGGAAAGCATCTCGGAAGCTTCTTAGATGGTTCAAGAAAGTGTCAAACTATAGCCTAAATCTGAGTACACCTTGATTTTCCCCTAGCCCGGAACTCCATGTGGTATTCAGAAAAAATTCTGAAAATGGATCAGACTTCTTGATAAAAATGTACAGTAAACAGAATTAAACTAGGTAGGATGTCACTGCTTCATGCTCTTTTCCCATTGCTAAGCACAGAGTTTGCATCAGAAAGGGTCCAATGAATGAATGACTTTTTAAGGTATGGACCATCGGTTCAGCCTTGTGTAAGGAACCTAGAGAAGGAAAACACTTGTCTGTATATATTCTATGTTGGGGTGAGGAAGACTATGGGAACTGAGAGCAAGGCCCTGCTTAACCCTTGCCAGATTCCACTAGAGGGGAAAATAGGGCAGGTGACCCAGCTAGCAGAAGTACAGAGCACTGGGCAGAGAGGCACTAGAAAGGAAACACCTCAGAGAGCGGGATGGGGGAATGATCATCTTCTTAATCAAAGCCATGTGCAATCAGCTTCAGAAGTCCTCACCTGGAGCTAGCAGTCACCAGCTCTCCAGGCTGCATCTTGGCTGGATAATCATGGCTACTGGTTTCCATCAGTCTTGATTTAATATGGCACCCCTCCTGGCTGTGAGTGCATTTACAGGAAAGGGCTGGGAGGCCGAGGCAACGCCTAGCTGGGCTTGCTCAGAGGTGAGTGGCTCTGTGTATACAGCAAGTATCCCTACTAGCAAGCATCCCTACTACTGAGCAACCCTCAGGGGGCAGGTGTGACCATGAACCTGGTAGTATGTTCACTGGGAGGGCAACTGGGATGGGAGTGGGGATGGACAGTAGTCAGAACGTAACCCTACGCAAGAACAGATGGGTACAGATGGGGAATAGAAGCAACGCCAGACCCCACAAGACGGCATGGAGGAGTTGGGCCTACACAGCCTACCTCACAGCTCACAGACAGACTCAGATACACCTATATTCCTGACCCCCTGACTCAGACCTTAATTCACTTCACAGGTGAGGCTTTACCATGCCCTGAAGTTGGTAATAACAGAAAGAACTAGGCAGAGAGGTCAACAAAACAAACCAGAAGGCAAGAGATGAGATTAGGGGAATGATGGAGAAAACTCTTGAGTGACGGGAATGATAACAGAAGAGTCTCGGGGGTCCAATGAAGGAGCCTGAGGATGCAGAACAGATGGGAAGACTAGACGGGATGAGCAAGGCAACAAAGTGACTTGGAAGTCTCTTGAACTAGCCCATAAAGTACACAGCCCTCTAGAGGAAAGCTGGGGCAGAACAGGTGTCAGCCCATCAGAACTGGCGACCACTAGGTCAGCATTCCGGATTCCATTTTCTTCTCTTCCAGTGTATCCTCCTTTTGCTGCTAGAACTCTCTTTTTAACACGTATATCTTGATCACACTACTTTGGCAAATAACTGGGTTGATTCAGAGACAAGACTGGGGTGAAAAGGCCAAGAATGGCTCCAGTGATGAACCAAGGCGTCTAAGCTGGAATGGGAAGGAGACAGGAGGCTGATGAAGGGGTCAAGGGTTGGAATAGTCAATGAGACTGAAGGATGAGTGTAGAGGGAATCAGAAGTTGCTAATGATCTGATGGGAAATTGTGATCAGATCACTGAATTTTACAATTTCATAGTGTCCAGGTGATAACAAGGGCCTGGTACGTGCCCACACGAATGTCTGAGGGCCCCTAGAATGAAGGTCACGTTTGGGGTGGAGCGTTACTTATCAAGTGTTAAGTAACAGTGAGAAACAGAGGGCAAGGGAGTCAGATGTTAAGAGTAGAAGTTTTAGTTGAATGGAGACAGTGGTGTGAAAGCAGCAGTGCACAGCAAAGCTGCAGTCTTTCCTGCACCTTGGCTTACGCAATTCCCACTCCTAGAATGCACTCTCTCTTCATTTTGCTTCTCCAGGTGAATGGCAACACCATGTGTCCATTTGCACAAGTCAGAAACATAGAAGTCATCTTGACTTCTCTCTTCCTCAGCCTTATCTAATTTATTACCAAAGTCCACCTCCAGAACATCTCTTAGTCATCCATTTTTTCCCACAGCCCCCTTCTCCACCACCACCACCACAGAACCAGCTGCTATAATCTAATGCTTGGACTAAAGCAATCAGGTCTGGACTACTCTGTCTGCATTTGTTCTAATCCACTTTTATCCCCACATAGCAGCTGGGTCAATTGTTTCAAAATTAAAAGTTTATCATATCACCTGTTTAAATAACTGATGACTTCTCACTGTAAAACCTTAGCCTCATCTCACCTTGTCCTCCCTCTTGCTCTGCTAGTTTCAGCCACGCTAGTTGTCATTTTCTTCAACTTTGCAGAACTTTCTACTATCACAAGACCTTTGCAGATGTTTGTACCTTGGTCTACAATGTTCTTCCCTCCTGAAGTTCAACTCTTTCTCATCCCTCAACTCTAGTTCAATCATCACCTCCTCAGGCAGTTTTCTGAGCACCTCTGTCCAGGTCAACAATCATTTCATAGGCTGCCCTAGCACCACCCAAAGAGCTCTCGTGGTGTAATGGTTAAGTGCTTGATTGCTAACTGAAATGTCAGCAGTTTGAACTAACCAGCTGCTCTAGAAAAGACAAGACCTGGTGATCTGTTCTCATAAACATTTATAGCCTAAGATACCCACGGGGGTCAGTCTTCTCTGACCTATAGGGTCACTAGGAGTTGGAACAGATTCAAGATCAGTGGTTTTTTTTTTTGTTTTTTGTTTTTGTTTTACAGAGACTCTGAGCTCCCAGAAGACTGGAAACAGGTCTTCTCTTATCTTCAGAGAAACAGTGCTGCAGTGGTGAAAAGTGCTAGCCGGCTCTGGAGTGAGAGTATAAAGATTAGTGTTCTGTTTCTATTACTTGTCACTAGTGGGACAAAGAGACTGTCAATAACACACACACAATACAATGACAGCAGTAAATTCATATCTATTGATAGTCATAGTGAATGTAAATAGGTTAAATGCACCAGTAAATAGACAGACTGTGGCAGAATGGATAAAAACATTATCCATCAATATGCTGCCCATAAGAAACACATTTCAAACACAAAGACATAAAGTGGTTAAAAATCAAAGGATAAAAAAATATAATAGGCAGACTCCTCACTGTCCCACTGTTGAGTGGATTCTGACTCACAGTGACCCTACAGGTCAGAGTAGAACTGCCCCATGGAGTTTCCAAGGAGCACCTGGCAGATATGAACTGCAAACCTTTTGATTAGCAGATGTTGCACTTAACCACCAGGCCACCAGCGTTTCTAATAGGCAGATAGCAACCAAAAAAGAGGAGGAGTGGCAATATGAATCTCTGATAAACCAAACTCCATCATAAGAAGTCAAGGAAGGACACAATAATTAAAGAATCTATTCACTAAGAGGACATAACCATGATAAATATCTATCTACCAAATGTCAGAGATCCAAAATACATTAAAAAAAACCTTAACAGAAATGAGAAGAGAAATACACAGATCTACAATAATAGACTTTAACATATTATTTTTGATGACAGACAGAACACTAGAAAGAAATTCAACAAAGATACAGAAGTTCAAAATAACACAACCAATTTGACCTTACAGACATATATAGAACCTTCCACCCAAATGCAGTGCTGCAGACATTCTTCTCCATTGCATATGGATCATTCTCTAGAATAGAACATATTCTAAGCCACAAAACAAGACTCAATAAATAATAATAAAAAAGAAATAATACAAATTGTCTCAGATCACAATGCTACAAAATTAGAAATCAATAACAGGAAGGACAAGGGAAAAAAATCAAATACTTGGAAACTGAACAACACCATCCTTAAAAACAACTGGGTAACAAAAGAAATAATAAAAATTCCTAGGATCAAGAGAAAGTGAAAACATAAGACACAAAACCTTAGGGACAGAGCAAAAGCAGTGCTCAGAGGCCAATTTGTAGCAATACATGTAAACATCAAAAAAAGAAGGGCCAAAATCAGTATCTTAACCCTACAACTCAAACAGAGAGTAGCAAAAGAAACCCACAGCTGACAGAGGAAAGGAACTAATAGATTAGAGCAGAAATAAATGAAACAAAAACAGAAAAACAACAATCAATAAGATTAGAAGCTGATTCTCTGAAAGGATGAATTACAATGACAAACCAGTGACCACACTGAAAAAGGAAAAAAAAGAAGATGCAAATAACCGAAATAAGAAATGAGATGGATATTACAACTGTAATAAAAATGATCATAATGGAATACTATGGAAAATTATACTCCAACAAATTTGAAAACCTAGAGAAAATGGCAGTGCAACGGGTAAAGGGCTCAGCTGCCAACTAAAGATTTGCAGTTTGAACCCACCAGTTACGCTGCGAGAGACAGATGTGGCAATCTGTTTCCATAAATAATTATAGCCCTGAAAACCCTACAGGGTGGCTCTACACTGTCATACAGTGTCACTACAATTCAGAATTGACTTAATGGCAGTGAGTTTTGGAGGAACCGGGCAAGTTTCAAAAAACATAGTACCTACTGAAACTAACGTAAACTGAAGTAGAAAATCTCAACAGTCAGTAACAAAAGAAATTGAAGAAGTCATTATAGAATAGGAAGGAACAATCCCAAGTTCCTTCTATGAAGCCAGCATAACCCAGATACCCAAGTCAGGCAAGGACACGATTAAAAAGGAAAACTTTAGACCAACAGCCCTTATGAATGCTGATGCAAAAATTAGCAGCAAAAATCCAGTCAAGGGAATCCAACAACATATCAAAAAAAATCAGACACCACCGGTAAAGACAACCTAGAAGACAGAGAGATCCACAAGAGTGGGTGCCTTCATTGACTTGGGACCGGAAGAACCGGATGGTGCCTGGCCACCACCAGTGATGGCCACGATGGAGTTCACAGAGAGGAGTCTCATTGGCAACACAAGAGTAAAAAGGGGTGCATCCTGAGATCTCCACTAAAAGATCTCAATTGTTGGTCCAGCGGTTTCAGGGTTCCCCTGAGAGCATGGCCCCTGGCCCTGATGCTGCCCTTACCCATAAATTATAACGAAGGTCCACTCTTTGGACAGGAATGGATTGGACTTGGCAATGCAGAGTGACCATATATTGGTTGCACTTTATGGTTCTATATATCTATAGGATATCATCCTGCTGACCTCTGGCTGGAGGAAGGAGAGTGGGTGGAGAGGAGCGGAAAGGAGGCTGTTGGGAGGATGAGACATGTATGGAGCAGAGAGGAACAGTGTGCTGTCACCGGACAGGGAAAGCAGTGGAAGCTGCATATAGAGGGGCATGTAAACTTATACGGGAATGTACATTTTCACTCAGTCATATTAAATAAAAAAGAAAAAAAAAATTAGACACCACGACTAAGAAGGATGCATACCAAGTATGCAGTACAGTTCAACATTATAAAGAATTGATGTAATCACATGATTGTCTCAATAGATGCAGAAAAACACTTGATAAAGTTCAGTACCCATTGCTGATACAAATTCTCACCAAAATAGGAAAAGAAGGGCAATTAGTCAACATAATTAAGGAGATATATACAAAACCAACAGTCTACATTATTCTCAATGAACAGAGACTGAAAGGATTCTCCCTGAGAATAGGAGCCAGACATGGATGCCCTTTAATATTACTCTTATTGAATACTGTACTGAAGTCCTAACTAGAGCAATAATACAAGAAAGCACAATAAGGGGCATCCAAATGGTAAACCTAGTGGTGAGTGGTTAAGTGGTATGTCTGCTAACCAAAATGTTGGCGGTTCAAATCTGCCCTGCACTCCTTGGAAACTATAGGGCAGTTCTAGTCTGTCCTATAGGGTTACTATGAGTTGGAATTGACTTGGTAAGGAAGAAGTAAAACAATCCCTATTTGCAGATGATATGATCCTATATACAGAAAATCTCAGAGAATTCACAAGAAAGGTACTGGAACTATTGAAGGATTCAGCAACATACCAGAGCACAAGATCAACATGTAAAAATCAGTCAGATTCCTCTGTACTAACAAGGAGAATTCTGAAAAGGAAATCAGGAAAACAATACTATTTATAACAGCCCCCATCAAAAGATAAAATACTTAGGAATAACCTTACTAGGGATGCAAAAGACTTATACAAAGAAAACTATTAAACACTACTACAAGAAAATAAGAGACCTCCATACGTGGAAACACATACTCACAGACAGAAAGACTTACTATGAAAATGCCAATACTATCCAAAGCAATCTACAGATACAATACAATCCTGACCCAAATTCCAACATTACTTAACAAGATGGAAAAACTAGTCACCAACTTTATATGGAAAGAAATGAACCCTAGATAAGTAAACCATTACTGAAAAAGAAACAGTAGGAGGGCTTACACTACTTGATCTCAGAACCTACTATACAGCTACGGTAGTCAAAACAGCCCACTACTAGTTCAATGACACATACACACACCAATGGAACAGAATTGAGAATCCAGAAATAAGTCCATCTATCTATGGGCAACTGATCTTTAAAAAATGGTCAAGTCCGTTAAACAGGGAAGAGACAGTCTCTTTAAAATGGTTCTGGCAGAACTGGATATCTATTTGCAGAAAAATCAAACAGGAATTCATATCTCACCCCATACACAAAAACTAACTCAAAATGGATCAAAGACCTAAATATAAAACCTAAAGCTAGAAAGTTCATGAAAGAAAATACAGAACAATAGTAGGGGCCCTAATTTAGAAAAGAATATCACACTTAACTAAAAATGTACAAACTTCAGAAGATAACGTAGATAACTGGGACTTCACAAAAATTAAATACTTATGCTCATCTAGGGTTGCCATGAACTGGATCTGACTCGACGGCACTTGGCTGGCTGGCATCAAAAAACTTTTCCATGACAGAGAAAAGAGAACCCACAGACTAGGAAAAAAATTTTGACACAGATACATCTGGTATCTCTAAAATGTGCATCTCTAAAACGTACCCAAAACATCAACAATTCAACAATGAAAACACAAATCAAACCAATCACAAAATGGGCAAAGGGCATGAACAGACACTTCACTGAAGAGGACATTCAGGTGACCAAAAAATACATGAAAAGATACTTGTGACTATCAGCCACTACAGAGCTGCAAGACCAAAGCTATGATGAGAAACTGTCTCACCCCTCCAACAATGGCATTGACCCAAAATCCAGAAAACAATCAATGCTGGTTAGGTTGTGGGATGACTGGAACTCTCAAACACTGTTCGTGGGAATGTAAAATGATACAACTACTATGGAAAATGATATGCTACCTCCTTAAAAAAGCTAGAAATAGAAATACAGTATGACCTAGCAAGCCCACTCCTAGGAATATATTCTAAAGAAATAAGCTATCATATGAGTAGACACACACGCACACTCATGTTCACTGTAGCACTAGTTACAACAGCAAAAAGATGGAAACAACCTAAGTGCTCATTCATCTGTAGACAGAGATGAACGGATAAATAAATTATAGCACATACATACATATATTGGAATACTAAGCAGTGATAAAGAATAATGATGAATCTATGAAACATCTCACAACATCAGTGAATCTGGAGGGCATTATGCTGAGTGAAGCAATTCAATTATAAAGGGCAAACACTGCATAAGACCACTATTATAAAAACTCAAGAAAACGTTTACATACAGAAAGAAACACTCTTTGATGGTTAGGAGGGAGGGGAGAGAAAATCACTAACTAGACAGTAGGCAAGTGTTAACTCTGGTGAAGGGAAAGACAATACACAATACAGGAGAAATCAGTACAGCTTGACCAAGGCATTTAGAGGAACACAAGGAAAGAAAAAGAGAGACAGAGAGGCAACCACAGTAAATTCTAGAGTAGACAGCATCCTACAACAATAGGAAAAACGAACAACTTACAAGCATATATATAGCAGAGCTATATGGTGAACAGTGGAATGAGGGTGTATAGGGATATATCCATGCACGTATATATAGATTAGGCTGTGGATATTTTTACCTACACATTTGTAGGGGAACTCTGACGGTGTAGTGGTTCAGTGTTACAGCTGCTAACCAAAGAAGTCAGCAGTTCAAATTCACCAGGTCCTCTTCGGACACTCTGTGGGACAGTTCTACTGTCTTACTCAGTCGCTATGAGTCAGAATTTGACTTGACAAGAGTGTTTTTTTTTTGTTTGTATGTACAGTACATATATATAATATATAATTCAGAGAAGCTTTCTAGAAATATTCAAATACCTTGAAGGACCAAGTTACTGCCAAGGGGACCATGGTCACGGGGGACATCTACGGCATAACATAGTTCATAGGGAAAAGGTTGTACACCCTACTTTGGTGTGCAGCATTTGGAGTTTTAAAAGCTTGTGAGTGGCCATCTAAGATACACTGATTGGTCCCATACCATCCAGAGCAAAGGACAATAAAGACAACCAAAGAAACACGGAACATATTAGTCCAAAAGACTGATGGATCACACAAACCATAGCCTCCATGAGCCTCAGTCCAGAAGAACAGGATGGTGCCCAGCTACCACCACCAACTTCTCTTATAAGGATCACAATAGAGGGTTTTGGACAAAGGAGGAAAAAAATGCAGAACAAAACTCAAATTCACACGACAGACCAGACTTACTGGTCTGCCAGAGATTAGAAGAACTCCTGAGACTATGCCCCCAGATACCTTTCTGACAGAAGTCAAGCTACTCCCAAAGTTTACTTTTCAGCCAAAGATTAGACAGTCCTACAAAACAATATAGCACACGTGAGGAATGTGCTTCGTAGATCAACCACATATATGAGACCAAATGGATAGTATCTGCTCCAAAGCAAACACTGGAAGGCAGGAAGAGACGGGAAAACTGTATGAATAGAAATGGGGAACCCACACTGCAGGGATTATAACCAATGTCACAAAACAGTTTATGTATACATTTTCAAAGGACGAACAAAATTTGCTCTGTCAATTTTCACCTAAAGCCATGTGCATGTGTGTGGGCACAAACACACATACACACATATAAATAAACTGGCTTGTACTCATTAAAATGTCAAGGACATGGCAGAAAAGATTGAGGAACTGCTCCAGACTGAAGGATCTTAAAAGACATGAAAATCGAATGCAGCTTGGAATCTCTGAATTTTCTCTTCCTGTAAAGAATTATTATTGGGACTACTGGTGATATCTGAATATCATCTATGGACAGCTAAATCAATATTGTTTTGATCTTGATAATTACACTGAAGTTATATAAAATGTCCTTGTTTTTTAGGATACAAATACAAGTATTTAGGGACTTAAAGGGGTATATTACGTGTATAACTTATGCATAAATAATTCAGACACATACATCTGCATAATATATATATGTATGATAAAGCAAATGTCAAAAAATTGTTGACATCTGAGGAATCTGTGTGGTGAGTTTATAGGAATTCATTGTACCATTTCTGAAATTACGTCAAAATAAGAAGGAAAAAAAAATCAACATAATGTTCACCTTTGGGAAACACATGTCCCTATGTGATGCAAACAGTTTACACCACTCCGCTGACTAACCTAAAGGATGGCAGTTTTAACTCACCCAGCAGTGCCACCAAAGAAAGTCCTGGCAATCTGCTTCTGTAAAGATCACAGCCAATAAAACCCTATAGAGCAGTTCTACTCTGTAGCATATGGGGTCACCATGAGCTGGAACTGACTCAATGGCAATGAGTTTGGGTTTGGGTTTGGTTTAGGGGACAGGCAATGACTAGAAGGAAGCATGAATGGGCTTCCAAGTGCTTGTAACAACTCTTTCATGAGAGAAGCTGAGGAGTACTCTTTTTATTATTTCAAAATGCAAAGTATTGAAGGCAGTTACAATACTGAGGCACGGCTGCACAGGGAGGTCAAGGGTCAGAGGAAGAAGTCAACAGGCCCGAATCTGGTCAAGACCGAAAGAAAAGCTACAGGGCCAGATGTGACATGAGTTAGGGCATCTACATCTTTATGAAAGAGAAAACTACCCTATAGAGGTTTAGGAGATTAGAAGCACGTGGCAGCAGAGGGCAAGGGCTAGCAGCCACAAGTTAGTTGTTCCTCAAGGAACATACTCAGCAGTGAGGAAGGCCCTCCGGTCCCTTGCTGGAAGAGGTCCTGGTACACTTAGACAAGGCAGGCACCTACCGGCTGGCCAGAGAATACAGTAACACGGAAGGGGCAGTAGTACCTGTGGTGGGTGGCCTCCCCGGCATGCACATAACCTTGGCCAGCCTCTTTGTTTCTGCCCTGCTCAAGCCCACCTGCGTGTACAAGGAGAAGCCTCAAAAGTAGGCGTTGCTCCCTCAAACCAAGTGCAGGATTTGCCAAGGCTTAGAAATGTTAGGGTTCCCTGTGAAATGATGTAGCATCTCTGTGTAGGTCCTGGTTGCCACCTTGTCTCCCATCTCCATGATAAGGACTTCCTTGCCACAGATCCCACTGCCCAGCATGTGGCCACAGAGCTTGCGTGGGTAGAGTTTGTCGAAGCCACAGATCTTGCAGTACCGGAACCCAGCAGGTAGGTGAGCGTGCAGCTATCTGCCTCATCCTCACATAAACTGTTGGCTGTTGCACTCGGGGCCCTAGAAGGGCTCCCTCAAAGTCAACAAAGACTTTATTGGCAGTGGATGGCAGCCACCCTCTCTGCAAGCAACCTGGCTGGAAGAAGCTGGACTACTGCCTCTTGAGCAAGCTCAGTGACATGGTCATGATCGGGTGGTCCACCAGGACTACCTTGCAGTCTTTGTACTCCACCAGCACTGGTCACTGCTCATCCTCCCCCAGCCAGCCCTCCCAGGGCTCCTATTACCTCTGGTTACCCTCCCTGGGGTCAAGATTATGGTCACCCTTCCTCCAAGGCTCAGTCTCTGGGCTTGGTCGCAGCAAACGCAAAGGACAGGTTTCCCCAGCTGGATGGTGTGGACGGGGACACACTCAGCCAGCAGCTCCACAACCCACACAAAGCCTGAGGGGATGATGTGTCAGGCACTGGGGATCTTGGCCCACTCCCCAGAGGTGCTCAGGGACACCTTGTTCATGCTACATGAGCTGCTATCACAGCTCTCCACCTTCAAGCACTTGGCAAGCTTCAGATTGTCTGCTGGCTTCTGGGTCATTAGGGTTGACCCTGATGCAGTTGTGTACCTGTTTCTGGGTGAACACTCCCCCACTGTTCTGACTCTCAGCACTGACTGGTTCACCATGCTGGGAGAACTCCTGGGTCAAGTTATGGAGCTTGTTGTATAAATCACTGAATTCCTCAACCATGCCCTCAGGAATTCTGTGGGCCCAGTTGGTAAAGTAGCAAGCCATGTGAGTTCTGGAATAGAGGCCGATGTGGCCCATGGTTCGCTCCCCATAAGAAGTCTCTCCCAGGAGGCTACTGGCTTCTGCTAGATGATAGATGGGATTCTTATGGTAGCCGTGGATCCAGGTGGTTCCCAGCTTAAATGTAACACGTTAGGCTTTTACACTCTGCATATGCCCACCAATGCAGCCGGAAGCCTTTAGCAAAGTGACATCCATGAGGCCCTGCACCATAAGCACCCCGGTCACAGCCAGGGCCGCTAAGGCAGTGTGGATCACCACCACGTGAGGCTGTCCCGTTCTCCACAGGTCATGACTGAGAGCATCATCTGCACTGTCACCATAGGATACACAACTCTGCATACCATCTGCACTGGCCTCCTAGGAACCTTTTTTGCAACAACATAAAATAAGGACTATACAACACAGGTGGACCTCACTGGAGGAATACATAGGAATTAAGTCACCTACATTTTTCCCTGTTGAGCCGGGGAAGTGAGTCTTTGGCAAGCAGCGCTCTAGCCTTGGTCCCCTCTGACATCTCTCCTCTAGTGGCCTGCCTTCTTCCTCTAGTGGCTGCCAGGACCTGCAGGAGCCTGAGTCAGCTGCAGCGACTCATGTGGGGCCCCACTCCACCTCATGCCCCCAGCATGCCCCACCTGGTCTGCTCAGGCCTTGCCACTGCTCCCTGTAATAATTCTATTTCTCAATCAGGCATATGCAGCTTGTGTATACTCATGTGCACTTTATACCAGTATATTACAATAATTTTTTTTTTAACAATAAGAAACCCACAACTTTATTTACTTCTCAATAAGCTTAAATCCTTGAGGGATACAGCATCACAGGGATTCTGTGTTCAGTGGCCTTAGCTGGGAAGTTGCTTCGGAATTTGGCCCGAGCCATGCCACTGTTCCCATGGGCCTGGGTTACCTTTCCCCAGATTGCCCTCCTCTTGTTAGGTTTGCCACCAGGAGTCACTGAGTTGTTCTCTGCTTTATACACTTTAGCACACCTCTTGCCTAAGCAGAATTTGGTTTCATCTTGGGCATAAACACCTTCAATTTTCAAAAGAGCTGTGTGCCCTCTCTGGTTCTGGAGACCCCGTTTATAGCCAGCAAAAATGGCTTTGGACCACAACCTTCCAGACATATCTGGTGCGTCAGAAGTCCTTCCCAGCAAGCCTCCACAGACTCCACGAAGGCGGAAAGGGAAACTCATTTTTTTAAGTTAAGAAGAAAGAGAGCTGGTCCCCATTAAGCACTTAGCATTGTGTGTGGCACACAGGAAGCTTGCAGCAAGGGTCAGGTAGTGTGGTCTTCGTGAAAGGGCCTAGCACAGGGCTGGACAGGCGACACGGTGGCACTTGTAATGAGTTCCACAGCAGGGAAGAGACCGAGCAAGGCAGGGGCAGGGTCTGTCTTCACCCTAAGGAGGAACCTAATATAACCCTCTTACTCTCCTGTGCACCGCTGCTCCTGTCTCCTGGAAGGCTGCCCTTAACTCTGCTGGGGGCACCCAGGCTTTCAGCCTGTAATGGAGATGCAGGGAGGAATCACATCCCCAGCTACCCCTGAAGCAAATGAGAAAATACAGAGATAGGAACTGTGCTTGTGATTCTGTCAGTGGGATATGCAAATAAAATATATATGATAGGTCTATCTGCCTAATATTCCTGCCAATTCATTCTCTGGGTGTGATTAAAATGAGCAATAAATTCCTTGCGAGTCTCGGTGGAGTGAGGATTCAGGAGTGGAGATGCAGGCTGGCACCAGCACGTCCCCCTCAGCTGAATATTCATCATGGGATAGCTCCCCATATTTTTGTTTTATCTGCCATCATGTGCAGAGAGATATATTTCTACTTCTCCTTCATGTCTTAGTTAAGACACAAAAATGGTGTAAGCTTTAAGTATTAAACTCTCTAGCTACTGAAATCCTTCAAAGGGAGATCACAGGCAACTTCCTCTACGAAGCCTGCATACTCATCTGCCTGGAGGTGGTCCACAGTTTCTCAGAGCCCCCACCAACTTTATGTGGACTCTTTTTCAGGCGTAAGCCAGTGCGTGGCTATTCTGAGAGTACCTGCTTTTCTCCAGCTAGAAGGTAGGCTCAGGGGACTGGACCTCATTCACCTCTGGATCTCCTCAGGGGCTGGGGGGGCATGAAAGCTGTAATACACCGGACTCCTGACAGAACTGAGGGTACCAGCAGCGAGGAGAAAATCATTCACGACACTTAAGTCTGACAAAGGTTCTCAGGGCTACTGACAAAAATTTAAAAGGCAGAACGCAGCAAAAAATTATGCTTATAGATCATTTTTAAATGGAAAAATAGTTGAGAAATAATACTAAGTTAAAAAAAAAAAGGCAGATTCTAAATACATACCAGGATCATACTCTAAAACTAGCCTGGCCAAGAAGAAAAAAGTCAGGTAGGGGTATGATACAATAGGCAGTGGTGCAGGGCCTGTTGTTGGAGAGTGTATGTCAAGGCATTAAATTAAAAAAAAAAACAATAAAAAGAAACTCTGGGTCAGCAAAACAAAATATGGTTGCCAGTTTGAGACCTCTGGTATACACACTAGGATGTCAAGCATGTTAAAAACAAAAAAAGAAAGAAAAGCTCATCTATATAAATACGTATTGTTATGTTCCAGGAAAGGCAAATATAATGCCCTAACAGGAAAGCTCTGGCTCAAATCCTTGTAAGTTACTTAGAATGACTTGATTTTCTCTAAGTCCCTTGCCTTCTCTTGTGTAGGTTCACTGTTCCTATCTATAAAATAGGAGTAATAATAGCTACTTCATAGAACTATTACAGGATTAAGAGAAAAAAAAATTAACACACCTGGCACAGTGCCCAGATACCCTCAATAAATGGTAGTTATTATTACACACAATTAAAAATATTAATACTGGTTACGTCCAGGAGTTAGGACTAAATGCTTTTTTATGAGATCCAGCTCAGCTGTCATCTCTTCCTGGAGTCCTTCCTTGGTCTCCTAGGCAGAACTAGAAGCCACCTCTGGGTTCCCAAAGTCCCTCAGTGGCGTCATGGCTGACTTGCCTGTTTCCCCATCGGCCCATGAGCCCCTTGGGTATTCTACTCACCTGTCTTCCTTCCCTCTAGCCCGGGGCCTGGTCCATGGGTGCTATCAATACATACGCATTTTCTCTCCATTACCCTTTTTACTACTTTCCAAGTTTTCCTTGATGAGTGCACGGGACTATTCTAACTACAGAAGGACATGTGACTATGACGGTAGGTAAAGGCGGAGGAGGCGGAGCTGCTAGCAGGGAATGCTGGGTGGACAGAAAGGGAGCAAGATCGACGAGAGTGACAGTAACCTAGGCCTAAATGAGAGTCAGGAGAAGAGACTCCAGGCGGAGTCCTTATGCTACAGATGCAGGGCCTGGACTCAAGAGAAGGGCAGCTGCCAGTTACTTACTGCCAGAATGGAGGTCGAACCCAGGTTTAAAACAGTGCTTTTCCCACAAACTCTGCCTCACAATTTTGAAGACGTATTCTTTTGCAGCTTGGAGGATAGGGAGAAAGCTGAGCAGAAAGACTAGGTGACCAAGTTGGCACTCAGCAAATGAGAAAAAGAAAATGCTTCTGACGTCCTGGGCAGAGCCGAGGTGTGGCTCACATGGCCAGATCTGAGGGAAGAGCCCAGCAGTTGGGTGCAGATGCTGAGCAGACAGCAGGACATTCAAGATGTAGGAAACACAGACTGGAACCCAGTGCATAGAGGTCAGCAACAGATAGAATGGTCTTCAATGCAGGAGGCTATGGAGTGCCTGGACTGGCTCTAAGTGGTCATCTGGCTTTCAAAGGCAGCCCCTTCCACTGTGAGGGAACTCTTCCCTGAAGCTGCCACCTGCTGAGCCAAGCCCTGTCCTAGCTGTGCCACTGAAAGTTTCTCATCTTACTTAGCTGCTTCCATGTCTCTTCTTTAGGCCAGATGTTCCTATACTGCCTTCAACTTTCCCCCGTGGCACAGGGATCCAGTTTGTCTTGCCATCCTTCCTGCTCTCCTCTGTATGGATTCTAAGAGCTCAATGTCCTACTCAGAATGTGGTGCCTGCAAATCCCTATGTGCTTCAGAAAGGGTCTGATAGGCACAAGGGACAGCAACTGTCATCTGTTTACTCTGCTCACCAGACCTGTACTAACGAGGCAAACACCTAACCACTTGGGCAGCCAAATCTTGTGTAAGTCTCTTAGTAGCCGTGGTTCTTCCACCTGTACTGGCACTAAGAAGCCCTTTCTCTTGCTTCACATCAACAGACCAAGGTCTGCCTTATACATCACACCACCTGACAAACCATGGGTGCTCATGATCAAGGATCAGCACTTGTGTCCACGGACAGCAATTCAGCAGTCCCTGAGATTAATCAAAATAGTGTTGAAGGTTTTCCTTAAGGCACTTGAGAAACCTGGCCTGACTTCCAGGGCTACTCTGTAGGGGCAGGAAGCATGAGTGAAGGAAGGGAAGCATTTGCTCTCAGGGATTTAACAGCTCTTCCTAGCCTCTAGGGCCCTTTTCAATATGCTGTGAAAGTGTATCACCCTCCAACCTCCTTCCCTTCTCTGGAAGAAACTAGTGCAAGACAGTTACTAAGGATCCCAAGGAGACAAACACTGCATGGTTAACGCTGGCTGTGACGTAGTAGATTACTTAATATGGCCCTTCTAGCCACAGCCTTTTTGGTTGCTACATAGTGCTTTGGTGAGACTATGCAAAAAAGGTGCTTGTTGCCTACCAAGAGGATTAGATAGCTTGCTGCTAATGCAAATGAGGTGTATGGTACCCTCAGGTGGGGTTGGACCATGTACATAAGGTGTATGGGACCTTAACAAGGGGACTGGTCCGTCTGTTGTCCTGCTAGGGTTAAAACAAGCTATCCTAGAGATGGAAAGGGGGGATCTCACTATTACCAAGAAGAGAAGATGGGAATAGAGCATGTCCACTGGTCTCTGGGACCCCTGCGTGGGGAACCTCCTAGACCTAGAGACAGACACAGAAAGCTGTGGTGCTGCAGATGGTTCAGGGCAGTGAGAAGTGGTGGCTGATAAATGGTAGCAGCAGAATCAGAAGACCAGCATGAGACGGAGCACGGGACTGCTGGCCCATGAAACAAGGTTGTTACAGTGTATGTGCCAACCTACAGAGCAAGAGAGCTGAGTGCCTTCAGGTAGAAAGCTTCCCGGTGGAGTAGGGTGCCTCCAGGTACTTGCTGGTGGAGCCAGGCAAGCTGACCTATGGAACAAGCTGAGTGACTTCGGACTGAGGCTTACTGGTGGAGTTGGGTGCTTCCTGTCACTTACTGGCAGAGTTAAAGAGCTTTGTTAAGACCTGTTCCAACACGGCAGATGCTGGGCCAAGAGACCAAATGCTACAGAAATGCCTGCCTGTGCACATGGCTGAGAAGAGGCCATCTTGTTACTTCCCTAATAAACTCTACGACTCTAAGCCTAGTTTCTAATCACTTAAGGAGAAGTGGACTTTGGTGTGGAGTTTGACACAGTTTAATGAGCAGAGAGATTAAATGATGCATGGAGGGCTCATAGGCCTCCTTTCTCTGAGACTTACCTTGGCCTCAGATGTCCTCAGAAGCTTCATCACCTCTCCTTCTCGGGCATAATCCAAGGGTGTGTGTCCCATTTCATTCCTCTGAAGGGGATTGGCTCCTGGTAGGAGAAAAAAGATGAATAATCAGAGGGACCATGAGTAATCAGCGAGATCCTTCCCTTGGAGGTGGTTGGGGCTCTGATTTCAGTGTGAGGAATGTTCATGGACATATTTAACAATAAAAATCTAAGATACTGTAGAATGGTGGGGAGGCATATCAAGCCACTCTGGGAGCACAGTTCTTTGTCCTTTCTAAAACAGTTGCCAAGGGTGCTGGGGCTCCTATACATAGCATGCATCTATGTATAGAAACACACTACCCATGTGGAGAAATGCTGCAAGCACATGAAGATGTCTCATGCACATATACATACACAACTGAACACACAAATACACCAAATACATAGATTAATTCTTAACACAAATACATGTGAACATATAAACTCATACATACAGTCATTAACATGCTCACATCTCAAACACATTTGATTATAGATGAAATTCACTCACAAAGCTACACAAAAGCACAGAATATCCCAAATAATTAAAAGCCTCCTCTTTGATTTCCTGTTCCTTTCTTCCCTTTAATGCTCTTATTGCTGGGCATTTCCTGCCTGCCAGAGTCAGCTGGCAAGATGGCGGCATCACCAGCAACCTGGCCATACTGGCCCACAGTTTAAGGCTCTTAACAATGGTAGTTGTTAATAAGTGCCTGTGTGTCTGGGAGGGGGTGAAAAGGATGGTGACAGCATTTCCCCCCAATCATTAGGTCCTATGATTTAAGGACAAAGTGCTCCTAGTATGACACAAAGGTTAGTTAGGGTCAATGCATCTACCTTCCTGCTTGCCAGTGCCTGTGGCTGATAAGCCTGTATACTACGCACAAGGCTTTGCAAGCATCGAGAAGAGGCTACTCTGCCTTTCCACGGTATCAGCAAGCATGCTTCCATATCCTCTTCAAAAACCATCCATTCCATTCAATTTGACAAACAGTGAATGCGTGGGGCTTGGGGACACAGAAGAAGCAGATACAGCCCTACCCCGATGGCACTCCTATCAAGGCAGGAGGACAGAATCCCAAGAAGGCTGCCTTGTACAGGGCAGATACTTGATAAATATGTGTCAAGTGGAACATTAAATAGTATTCTTTTGAGCTTCTTTCTTGTTAGAGAAGCGCCTTATAGAAATAAAAAGTATTAAGAAGTAATGAGCTGGCTGGGGAAAGTAAACACACAGGCATGGCTGTGTCAGCACAGGGCCTGACTCAGAGTGTTTGTCCAACTACTGTTTGTTGATGGGCAGTAAAAACCAGTGTTCTTCAACTCCAGCCTTTAAGAACATTTTTACCAGTATATAGAACAGTTCCTATGGAAGGTCTCCCTGAGTCATTTAATAAATGACTCAGGGAGCATCAAAAGAAGATGGAAGAAATACAGAGTCATTAATACCAGAAAGAACTGGTCAATGTTCAGCCATTTGAAGAGGCAGCATATGATCCGGAACCGAGGGCAGTGAAGGAAGAAGTCAAAGCTGCATTGAAGGCATTGCAAGAAACAACGCTCCAGGAACTGATGGAATAAATATCAATTGAGATATATCAACAAACAGATGCAGTGCTGGAAGTGCTCACTTGTCTATGTCAAGAAATTTGGAGGACAGCTACCTGGCCAACTGACCGGAAGATCCATATTATGCCCATTCCAAAGAAAGGTGATCTAACCAAATGTAGAAATTAGCAAACAATATCATTAATATCATATGCAAGTGAAATTTTGCTCAAGATCATTCAAAAGCAACTGCAACAGTATATTAACATGGAACTGCCAGACATTCAAGCTGGATTCAGAAGAGGGTGTGGAACCAGGGATATTACTGCTGCTGTCAGATGGATCTCGGCCAAAAGCAGAGAATACCAGAAAGATGTTTACCTGTGTTTCACTGATTGTGCAAAGGCATTCAGCTGTGTGATCACAACAAATCATGGCTAACAGTGTATACAGTAAGAATTCCAGAAACTTAATTGTGCACTTAAGGAATCCATATGTGGATCAAGAGCAAGCTATGTGAACAGAACAAAGGCACCCTGCATGGTTTAAAGTCAGGAAAGGTGTGTGACAGGGTTGTATCTTTTCCTATCTTTTCAATCTGTAAGCCAAGTAAATAATCTGAGAAGCTGGACAGAGAACAAAGCATCAGGATTGGAGGATGACTCATTAGCAACCTGTGTTTCGAAGATGACACCACCTGACCTGCTGGAAGTGAAGAAGACTTGAAACACTTATTGGTGAAGATCCAGAACCACAGCCTTCCGTATGGACTGCACCTCAACATCAAGAAAGCAAAAATTCTCACCACTGGACCAGTAAGCAACATCATCATAAGTGGAGAAAGGACTGAGGCTGTCAAGAATTTCATTTTACCTGGATTCACAATCAACATCCATGGAAGCAGTCAAGAAATCAAAAGACACATTGCATTGGAAGTCTGCTGCAAAGGATCTCTTTAAAGTTCGAAAAGATGTCACTTTGAAGACTAAAGTGTGTCTCACCCAAGCCATGGTAATCCCAATCACATAATATGCATGTGAAAGCTGGACAATGAACAAAGAAGATAGAAGAAGAACTGATGCCTTTGAATTGTGGTGCTCGAGAAGAATGTTGACTGTATCATGGACTGCTAGAAGAACAAACATCTGTTCTGGAAGGAGTACAACCTTGGAAGTAAAGTACTTCCTTGGAAGTAAAGATGGCAACACTGTGTCTCACACACTGTGGACATACTGTCAGGAAGGAGCAGTCCCTGGAGAACAACAATATGCTTGGTAGAGTGGAAGGTCAGCGAAACAGAGGAAGACCCTCACAGAGATGGACTGACACAGTGGCTGCAACAATGGGCTTAAGCAATAAAACGATTGTGGACATGGCACAAGACTAGGCAGTGTTTCATTCTGTAGTGCACAGGGTTGCTATGAGTCAGAACTGACTCGACAGCACCTAACGACAACAACATCATCATCATCAAAGGTCTCTGCTTCTTAGAAAAGACCTATAAACATGCTGGTAAGCATTTAAGTGTGGCTGTCTGCCTGGGCTGCAGAGGAAGAGGCTAAACCTCTACATATGCATGGAAGGAGGAGGTGGAAGAGGCCGAGAGCGGGAGGCACAATTGAAATACACTTGTATTATCAATAAGGAAAAATTAACACTTTTATACTCAATCCTGTTTTCTAATATAAATTTAGTACAACCATAATTTCTTGTAAAACTTTCTTATAACTGACATACCACTCTTACACTATAAAATTAAATTTTATTTAAAGTATAATAGTGGTGTATAAATATATTTACAATGTTATGAAGACATCATCGCCGTTTAATCCTAGAACATTTTTTTTCTTTTTTTATTTAATATGACTGAGTGAAAACATACATTCCCGTATAAATTTACATGCCCCCCTATATGCAGCTTCCGCTGCTCTCCCCATCCGGCGACAGCACACTATTCCTCTCTGCTCCATACATGTCTCATCCTCCCAACAGTCTCCTTTCCTCTCCTCTCCATCCACTCTCCTTCCTCAGCCAGACGTCAGCAGGATGATATCCTATAAATGTATAGAACCATGAAGTGCATCCAATACATGGTCACTCTGCACTGCCAAGTCCAATACATTCCTGTCCAAAGAATGGAACTTCGTTATGATTTATGGGTAAGGGCAGCATCAGGGCCGGGGGCCATGCTCTCAGGGGAATCCCGAAACTGGACAATCAATTGAGGTGTTTTAGTGGAGATCTCAGGATGCACCCCTTTTTATTCTTGTGTTGCCAGTAAGACTCCTCTCTGTGAGCTCCATCGTGGCTATCACTGGTGGTGGCCAGACACCATCCGGTTCTTCTGGTCCCAAGTCGACATAGGCACCCACTGATGTGGGTCTCTCTATCTTCTGGGTTGTCTTTATCCCATGTCATTTTGGTCCTCGGTGAGCATCTGTTCCTGCTGAGTTGGGACCATTTGCTGTGTCCTCGGATGGCAGCCTGGCAGCTTTTAAGACCTCAGACGCCACTCACTGATGTCGGGTGCAGAGAGCCCTCTTAGCAAAACGCTAGTTGTGCCAATTGGCCTTGATTTCGCCTAAGAGCATGGTCCCCTGCCCCCTGCCCCAGCTACTCTATCCTTGCAATATTGGGTTAAGATGGAAGGAGTACTCAGTTATGCTGAAGTCCACGTAATGTTGTTCTTGTTCCTAATGTGTGCTATCACCGCTTTCTCCCAACCACATTTGTACCAACTATCTAAACTAAACCCTCCCCACTCACACTCCCTCCCTCCCCTCCCTTGCAGCTGTCAAAGAGTCTTTTCTTCTATACACAAGTCTGTTTTTGAGATCTTATTGTAGAGGTCTCAGACCATATTTGTCCTTTTGTTGCTGACTACTTTCACTCAACATAATGTCTTCCAGTTGAAACCAGGTTAGGAGATGTTTCCTGGAATCATCGTTATTCTTTATCATTGCATAATGCTCCACTGAGTATATGTACCATAGTTTACCTATCCATTCTTCTGTTGTTGGGCATCTAGGATGATTCCATCTTTTTGCTATCGTGGACTGTGCTGTGATAAACATTCTGGTGCATGTGTCCGTTGGTGTGAAAGGCTTTGATTCTGTAGGATATATTCCAAGTAGTGGAATTACTGGGTCAAGTGGTATATGTATATCCATTTTTTTAAGGAAGTGCCACATTGCTTTCCAAAGAGGCTGGACCATTTTGCAACCCCACCAACAGTGTAGGAAGGTTCCACTTTCTCCATAGCCTCTCCAGCATTTGTTGTTTTGTGTTTTCTGGATCATGGCCAATCTTGTTGGGGTGAGATGGTATCTCATTGTCATCTTGATTTGAATTTCTTTCATAACTAAAGATCGTGAACATGTCCGCATGTGTTTTTTGGCTGCCTGGATCTCCTCTTTAGTGAAATGTCTGTCCATCTCCTTTGCCCATTGCTTAATTGGATGGTTTGTCTTCTTCTGATTGATATTTTGTAGTATCTTATACATTATGGAGATCAGGTGTCGGTCTGACACAGAGATGCCAAATATTTTTTCCTATTCTGTGGGTGTTCTTTTAATTCTATTAATAAAGTCTCTGGATGAGCAAAAGTGTTTGATTCTTAATAGTTCTCATTTACCTATTTTCTCTTCTGTTGACTGTGGTTTGTTTGACAGATTTTGGAGTCTGTCCACATTGTGTATTAAAACTTCCATTGTTGTTCCTACCTTTTTTTGGATGAGCTTTACTGTTTTAGGTTTGATATTTATGTCTTTTATCCAGTTGGAGTTGGTTTTTGTATAAGGTGTAAGATACGGATCTTGATTCAGTTTATTGCAGATGGATATCCAATTTTGCTAGCACCATTTGTTGAAGTACTATTTTTACCCCAGTTTAATGTCTTAGTGCCTTTGTCCAATATCAACCGTTCATAGGCAGATGGTGTCATCTCTGGAGTCTCAATTCTGTTCCATTGATTGATCTGTCTGTTCTTGTACCAGTACCAGGCTGTTTTGACCACTGTGGCAGTGTAGTATGTTCTAAGGTCGGGTAATGAGAGGCCTCCCAGTGTGTTCTTCTTCTTTAGTAGTATCTTACTTATCCAGGGCTTCTTCCCTTTCCAAATCCTAGAACATTTTTATCACCCCAAAGAGAAACCCTACACCCATTAACAACCACTCACCATTCCTCCTTCTCCTAACCCGTTTTTCTTCCATTCTGTGAGTTGCCTTCCTATGTTCTTTACAGTGTTTTGAAGCACGCGATTTGATTTTTCAAATGGTTTCATTCATTTAACTAATATAAATTGGGTATCTGCCATTTGCTGGGCCTGATGTTGGGCACTGGGAACCCGCTGAGAATGAGACATGCCCTCATGGAACTCACAGTCTACTGGGGAAGTAGACAACAGAATTAATCATGTAAAATCAGTGAATTATACCTAAAGTTAGACCACGTATCTCAGGACAAAGGAAATGCAAAATAACCTTCTGCTGTGCAGACCCTTTCCTCCTCACCCTGATATCCTCTCTTCCAGTCTCTGAGACAAGGTGTCCCCGGCTTCTCTCAGAGGTGAAGCCCTTATGGCGCCATCTCACTAGGTGCTCTAGATCTCACTCATTCTTCTTTCCTCTGGGGCCACCTGTCATTGAGGCTCCCTTTTTTGTCTGTATCTTCAGCTTCCCTCTTCACTGGCTCTTTACTCTTGGTTTAAGTAGACTAAATTTTTTTCATGTTACAAATATTTCCTGTAAGCCTATTTTCTCCTCTAACTTACTTATCATTAAATAACTTGAGAGTTGCTTACATGTGCTGATGCCACATCTTTAGCTCCTATTTACTTTTCAACTCAATCAACCTGGTTTCCACTGCCATCTCTCCATTAACATGCTCTGGAAGATGCTTTCACAGTATTTCAGTGTTTTTATTGCCTAACTGGAAAAACCAACAAAGAGATCTCTTTTTATATTACTTGATGTCTCATAGCAGCTGATACCTGGCCATCCCATCCTTTCAGTTCTGTGATACCATAATTTCCAGGTTTTCCTCCCCCTGCTCTAATGATTTCTCCTCTCTCTCTCACCGAATCCTCTTGCTCTGTAAGTCCCTTAAGTGTAGATGCTACCTAGAATTCAGTCTTTGGCTTCTGTTTTGGCTGTTGGGTAATTCCACCTAGTTCCATGGCTTCAAGTTACCACTTAGGGACAGCTGGCCCTCAAATCTCTATCTGCTAGCTGAACATTTTCATCTGATTACCCATAAACAGTATTTACTTAACACACCCCTAATCAGAACTCATCATCTGGCCCCAATTTTGCTCTTGCTAAGTTATGGTCTCAAACAATGAATCTGTCCCCTAATTACCTACTGGATCGCTCTCCTCCTCATTCTACCACGGCTCTTGTTGCCATCCAGACCACTTTGATGATCTCCTAATAAACAAGTAATATGCACCTATTTATGTGGCAAGTTGAGAAAAAGTAACATATGCTCTTGAGCAGCTCCTAGTCAAAGCAAAGGGAAAAGACATAAGGCAAGTATAGTGCTAGGTGATGAGTACTTTGCAAAAGGGAAACTCAGAATGGTACAGGAGAACACAGCATGTGATGACTAAACTCCTTGGAAAAATGTTTCCCAAAGAGGGTGACATAAAGGCTTGGCTTGAAGGATACAAAGGTGTTCACTAGACAAAACCGCTAACAATAATGATGGTAGTAATAGCCACAGCACTTACTGAACACTTATTTTTGACTGACCGTGTGCTTCTTCATGCTCTATTGTCACTGAACCCTTACAACTACCCTGAGAAACAGGAATTAAAATCCCCATGTTACAGATACGGTGGTTGGGCTCAAAGAAGTGAAATTCTTAGCCCAAGGTCATAAACTAGTTATCCACTTAGATTAGGAGTCAAGTCTATCCTGATTTTCCAAATATCCATTTCTCTCCACTCCCATCAGGGTGGCCATGACACATTCCTGCTGAAAAATTCTTCCAGAGGTTTTCATCACTCACAGGACAGAACGCAGTCTGCTTAGTAAAGGAGTGTATCTGTGCTAAGTCACTGGAATAACTGGAACCTCATTCTTTCAATTCTGTTGGCATTTCCCTTTATAACTGCATGTAGGATGATGAGGGATTGGCAAAGCCAATGAATAATTGTCTTTTTTATATTTCTTGATTTCTCTGTAGTAACTGAAACCTTGACCACTCTCTTCAGAGTTCTATGAAACCACTTTTCAGGGCTCCCTTCCACTCTTGTGACCATTCCTTCTCTATCTCATTAGCAGACTCCTTATCCTGCTTTTAAGATTGGCTGCTGCCTAGAGTTCAAGTCTCCAGGAGCTAAAGGGGATGAGAAATGAGTACATAGCTACAACACAGGATGTGTGTGCTTACTGCACTGAAGGACAGGAGCACTGTGGGAGCTCAAGAAGGAACAAAGTGCTAAGGGACTTGTTAACCTGGCCCAGCCTTCCTGGGCCCACCCTCACTGTCTGGTGCTCAGCACTCAGAGGGCTCTGAAGGGCCAAGGGGCCAGTGGTAGACAGTTTCCTCTCCTCCCTCCAGATCTGTGCAACAGCAGGGTAGAAAGGGAGCCCCGACTGATAAAAAGGCCTCTCCTTTTTCAAGCAGCCTCAAGGATAGCTCTGTCACTGGGTGAGGGCTGGAGTAGAAGCACGGAACTAGAAAGAGTTCTCAGAAAGGGAATAAAAACAAGAGGTACGAAGACAGAAGGAATGGGTGAGAGACAGGAATGGCGAAAGAGGAGGAGGGGGAGACAAGAGAAGAGGGTGAGATTAGCTGCTTCAAACAAGTGCTGTCAGTGATCTATATTTGCTTACAGGATGAAAAATGTGTGCCATAAACATTGGCCACTGAGTAATTTCTAGTACAAGTCATGTCACTTCTCATAAACGATGGGATGGGGACAGGTAGGACATATCTGCACCTGGGCCATCCAGCACAGGGATGCCTTTCAAAGCAGTGGTAGCCCTGTCTCCAGCCCAGGAGTCTCTCAGCTCAGCTCCACTCCAACCGCTCATAAAAGGGGAAGTCAGCTTAGCTCCCCAAGGTTCTAAGCCTCAGGGCAGCAGCACATCTGTTTGCACTTTCGGAAGGCTGAGGTGTGGCGCCATGGATAATGTCCATCTAATATGAGTTCTGCAACCCCTGCACCCACTCTCTGACTTGACTAATTGCTGTAATAATTGATAGAATCTGACTTCTACAACTGATCGATTTCACCTCCACGACCAATGGCCACAAACCATTATACTCCAATAAATAACCATGTTGGGTCTCACTCGTCTGCCCTCTCCTGGGGCATCAGGATGGCCAGTGCCCTGGCCTGACCTCCCCTTGCCTCCCACCCAGGGGCCCTCTGGGCTGAGCAGCTGGTCTGGAGAGCCAGGCCTCTGGGAGCAAGTGAAGGGTTGGACTGAGGTGGGGAATGCTGATCATAAGCCATCCGTCACCTCCCACTGGCTGTCTGGGGCCGGGGCAAACACCTGGAGCACCCTAGGCACTATGGAGCGGGACCCCTCCTCTCCATTCCCTGCTCCCGATTAGTGTGTCCCAGCTTACAATATGTGATGAATAGCAGACTGGCTTCCTGGTAGCGCTGCTGCGGCTGCGCCTGCCTGCCACAGCTGTGGAAGGTCACTCATTGGGGAAATATGTTTCTGTCAGTGGTATTGAAAAAAGTTTAGTGGAGTGACAGGCCTCAATTTTTCAAATTTTATTAACTCCATCCTCTTAACCATTTGTCTTGAATTCCTTCAGATTCTGGGAATCTGTCAATAGGTCTTATGCCAGAAAAGTAGGGTGGGGGTCAGAGGCTGACCCTCATTGATGCCATGTGGCTGGCTTGGGTATCATCACCTAGGGCAGGGAGAAGCTGCAGGGATGGTGTTGGTGGAAGAGAAGGCAGATCTGGCCCACCTGTGCCCAAGGAGGCCCTGTTCTTCTCTGGCACAGTGCCAGCCTTTTACTTGGCATAATCACAGATTCACAAGTGGAAAGACACCTTAATGGTGAGCTCTTCCAATTCCCGAAAAGATTTCTCTCCACTACATAAGAAACAAGTGATCAGTCTGGTGCCCCTGAATGTTTCCAGTACCCAGCCCCACACGCATGGCCCTTCAAGAGGTTCTGCCACTAAACTGAGGAAGACTCCTTCTCATATTGAGCCACCACAGCTCTCTCCAATCTCACTCCCTGCAAATACACGCTCATCTTTTAAGACTTAGTTCAGGTTTTTCCTCCAGGAAGCCTTCTGGTTTCACTCCCACTCCTGGCTGAATACCCCCTCCATGCTCCCACAGGCACTTCTATCTCTACCTTATTCCACTGATCACTCAGCACTATAATCGCCTCCCTCCAAGCTGGGAGCTAGGAGAGGTCAGGGCCGTTTCTGCACCACGGCTGCATCCTTGGTACTCAGCACAGGGCCAGGTAGACAAAAACCTGTTGCAATCAATTTGATCCCAACTTGCCTAACAGATGAACTATATTCTGTCCATGGTATCTTCTGAGGCTGCACTGAATGTGGCTGTCTTTTCTGCTTCAGAAGAGCTCTTGTGACAGCATGTCTGTGATGACGACCCTTATCCTGCAGGCCAAAGCCCCCAGTCTCTTTGATGGTCCTAAGTACCTCTGTGCCTGGATGGCAGAATAGGTCACGTCAGGCTTCAAACCCCTCTGTGCTCTGTGGGTAAGGAAATGAGGAAGAAGTGTTGGTGAGAGAAGCCCATTTGCTCTGCTTAAGAGTTTGGGAAATAGGGAAGAAGGAACTGCTGGAGGGGTGTGTGTGTGTCAGCAATCAGACCTTCTCTGTGCTGGCAGGAAGAGCTCATAGGCTCTAGGAGGTGGAAAGGAGGGAGGTGGCAGCTAGTCACTCCTCCTTTCTAGATTTCCTTGCCACCACCCTGATATGGTTCTCCAACTACCTCTGTGACTATCAAAGAGGGTAACAATAAAAAACCAACAGCAAATGCCCTATACAAACGTGTTAAGCTATTATTATCGATAATATTGACATGCTTAGTCATTCCCCCCCACACCCCAGGTTCTGTCAACCATACGGCCCAGCTCCTGGAGATCCAATTCTACAGCCACAGCAGGATCCCTTGACTCACTCCTTCCCTCTACATTCAGCCCACTCCCAGCTCTCATCAAGAGCATTGGATGCACTTTATGGTTCTATGCATCTATAGGATGCTGCTGACCTCTGGCTGGAGAAAGGAGAGTCGGTGGAGAGGAGGGGAAAGGAGACTGTTGGGAGGATGAGACATGTATGGAGCAGAGAGGAATAGTGTGCTGTCACCGGGCAGTGAGAGCAGTGGAAGCTGCATATAGCTGGGCATGTCAATTTATATGGGAATGTGCATTTTCACTCAGTCATATTAAATAAAAAAAAAAAAAAGAGCATCCCATGGAGGAGTCAGCGGCAAAAGGGGTGGGGAGACTATCACTCACTGGCTATGCAATCTAGGTGCTCGCCTGGTGGGAATGACTGCTGCCCTGCCTACCTCTGGGGGTTTTGTGAAGACTGAATAAGATAAAAAGTTCAAAAAGGATTTGAAAAGAGGATAGGTTGTAGGTGACAGCATTCTTTGTAATAACTTTTACATTCATTTTTCTTTTCTATTTTTACTACCAGCTCCTTTACATCCCGATTTTTACTCTTTCAGCAATCTGTTTACTATCTCCAAATGAGAATCTTTTTTAAAAATGAATTTTACTGTGTTTCAGGCGAAAGTTTACACAGTCAGCTAGGTTTCCACTTAAAAACTTTCATACAAATTGGTCCATCAAACTGGTAGCCCATTTTTACAACGTGTCACCATCCTCATTATTTCTATTCTCTTCGTTCTGTTCCCATTGATCTAGCTTTCCTTCCCTTCCTTTTCCTCTTTGCTTCTGGGTAAAGGCTGACCATTTGGTCTCATACAGTTGATTGACCAATGAGCAGCTTTCTGATGAATACAAGGGAAATCTTTCCCACGTTCAGTGTATGTCAGTGTGGACACAGAGACGTTAATATTGACTGATCTGTTCTTTTGGTTACTAGCTCATCAAAATAAGCATTCACAGACAGAACGGCCACATTAGCGAAGCTGTGTACCTTCTCTTTATCCACACTCCACATGCCTGGAGCTCCTCTCTTTGTCTCTCCAATGATCTGGATCTTATTCATTGGGCAGGTCCAGTGTTGATGCTTCCTTCCTCTGGAAAGCCTTCCCCACCTCTATCCAATCTCAATCCTCCCCCTCCCTGTACCCCTTTAGTCTTCTCATCTTACATCCTTTCCTGGCCTAGGCCTTGGGGGTTGCACTGTCATTTTCCTGACTGTGTTTAATCTTCATAGCTAGTCTACATGCCGTCCCTTAGGTCAGAGACTGACCAACTCGCCTCTGTACTCCCAAAAGCTGAGGGTGCGAGAGGAGACTTGTCCAGAATGGTACAGAAATGCAGCAGAACTAGGAATGGAGCCATTGTCCCCTGATACTTTATCCTGAACTCTTTCTACAAACCTCACTCCTGAAAACAAGACCATTCACTGAGCACTTACTACAGGCCACTCCTGGGCTGAATACATTTCTGTATTTCATTCTTAACAACAATATGATGAAGAAGGTAGAAGAAACATTATTACTTTTTAGTTTTATAGATGACTTAAACTAAGTCTGGGGGAGAGCAGAGGGCAAGGAGACAGGCTAACATTTGTTAGCTTAAAGCCTTCATATGCAGTCTCTGTATTATTTATCAAAGACTGAGAAAAGAGGTGTGCAGAAAGTTGAAACAATTTCCCCATGGTCACACAGCAGGTAGACAGTCAAGGTGGGATTTAAAATGGGAATTTTTATTACATTATTCTCTCTGTTTGAAACTTTACATAATAAAAGGTTTATTACTATTATTATTTTTAAAGAAACAAGGTCTGATTTTCTGCCACACAGTACAAGCCTTCAAAGACCTGCTGATTCAAAAGGAGGAAAAAGTCATCTTTCTTCTCCCCTTTAAGTATGCTCACATGCTCGAAAACCAACTTAATGGAATGTCTAGTGGTAGGTCTGGGATAAACAGCTTCACTGAAGTTGCAGAAAAAGGGGGTGATGGGCCCTTTTCTCATCCAGGACTCACCTCTCTATGGGCCAGGTCAATGGCGACTCAGTAGGCCCTAGCCTTCTGATGGACACTTTCTGATAGGATCCCTTGCCTTTAGGTAAGTAAATTTCCAAAGCTCAAGGAACAAGGTATATTGTCTCATGGCTTGATTTAGCCATTTCATTAAAAAGCACTAAGTATTGACCTTGGGCCAGAGGCTGGGCACACAGTAGAGTCAGATTAGGTCTTGCGCTTAGGAACAAGTGGTGGGAGACAGGCAGGGACGGAAACCGACGACAGTATAGTGCGATAAGCGCCAGGTGTGGTGAGAGATGAAGATGACAACTCCCTCCCTCCTACTAGGGAGTCAGCGAAACACAGCTGAGGAGGTGGAAGTAAGTTCCAAGGTCATAGAGACTGTGAGCTTGAAGCCAGGCCTACTAGTTCTGGGCTCTTTTTACCTACCTGTGCTGTTTCTTGACAACACCCCAGTTCCCACTTATAGTACTGATTGGAAGGACAAGACTGTTCTCTTCAGTGGTGCCAACCTCTTTAAATTCTACATGCGACAAGGCCCAGTTCCTTTTTATCAACCAGAAGTGTCCCCAGGCCACTCTAGCCTACATGGATCACTTTCTCTTTCTCCTTTGAGGCCCTGGAGGATTCATTTGATTACCTATTTTTTACACATATATGCCACCTCCAAAATTAGATGTATTATCAAGGGGATGTTTTGTGAATATCTAGAAAAGGAAATGGTGACTGTCACTAGGCATCAGGATGGTTCACAGATGTCAAGTCATGCCAGACTAACCTCATATCATCTCTACTTTGTCAGGATGACCTGTCTGCTCAACCAGGTACAGTCAGAGTAAATGTGAACTTCATCAGGCATTTGATGGACCGTCTCAGAACAACCCTGCAGATACAGTGGTGAAATGTGTGTGGTATGTCAGCATAGCTGGTTAGACAGCACCTCGTGGATTACCTAGATCCAAGGGGTGGAAAGGTTGACTGAAAGATCAGAGGTGAGCTGGAAAGAAGTTTCCCAGTAACAACAAACAGGTTTGGTCCTGTTCATCATGTTTATCCTTGGTGTGGATATTACAGGGATGGCCTGTTATCAAATCTGCAGACCTCCATATACGTGTTGGCAGATGGACATCAAGAACCAAAACAAGTAAGATAAAAGTGAGAGATAAATGGAAAGTCATAGGTTTTTGGAACATATAGAGATTGTTTTGAGAAGAGCAATGGAGACTGCAAAGTTTAGAAGCCACATGGGGAAAATGGTTTACAGAACTGGAAAGTCAGGCTGGAGATAAAACAATTCAGAAAACATGCTTGCTGTTTCCAACTATTTGTATAGTCATCATGTGGAATAGGGATTAGCGTCATTCAGCATCAAGCAGAGTCAAATACGGCTGAATGTAAGAAAGTTTCAACTATCAGGAAACCTAGAGACAGAATATGAGAAGTCTCATCAACAAATGAGCTCCTTGGCACTGGAAGTGTTCCAGCAATGAATGGATGACCACTCACAAGGTTTACTACTTATTTGTCAGTTTACAGATGTTTTTTTAAAAATAAGTGGTAATTTGTGCTTATTCTCCATTCATTCAGTCAAAAGTAAATTTGGGGAGCTTTCTATGGATTTGGGACAGTGTTAGGTGCTAGAGATACACAGGTGAGTAAGGAGACACTGTCCCTGCCCTTAAGGAACATGGTGCTCCCACAGTAGAGAGAAGGATAAGTTTATTTCAGTACTATTTTGTGTCCTGATACAGTCCTCAGACAGAGCAGCTTGGCTTCCAAGTCAAAGTGTTCCTGTGGAAATTCAAACACATATTTAGTTACTAACAGCCATATATAGTTTAATCAAGACCAAATCAACTAATGATTGAAGGAACAAAGTGTATACTGAAACACAATTTGGGAATTTTTGTGCATGATGTTTTGTTCTTACAGCCTGAGTTTTGGTCTTGGCTGGGACTTGTTTATGTACCTATAGACTGTCTTACAAGTGGCTGTGGTGTCAGGGTGAAGTGATTTAGCCAGCAGCCCTACCCAACTCTCCATTTCTTACCCACCCTATGGGGACTGCTTCAGCACAGACATAAACATGCTCCTGCCGTTACCTTATTGCACTCGTCACACAGGGAGGCTAGGAGGCTTGATTCAGAGATATGATTGGATTTTAAATCCCAGTCTCACAGGATTTTAATTACTGGTCTGGGGCAGCAGGGATAGGCGCTGGCTGCCTTTGGATGGAGGAGGTCGATATACCAGTCCACAACATATTGAGCCACAATGCCTGCAGACTCTATTGCTCTATTTAATCATCTTTTGCAAAATTTACAGTGGAACAGGAGGGATCAATACGGAATTTATCACATTCTCTTGTAAATATGAGCCAGGAAAGGGTTCCAGGCAGTTTGTTACTGAGTGGGAGGGAACATGTCTGTGTACAGCTGGGCATTAGGAGATGAGACAAAATCTATACTTCTTGGCATATGCTACAGATGCTCAGCCAGTCCTTCTTAAGCCTGATGATAAGTTCAACAAGAAAAACATGGATTTGCTCACTTACTCACAGATTCATTCAGAGCACCTACTTCATGCCAGACTTTGGGTAGGTCTCCAGACACAGACTGGAATTCAGCCCTTGACATCATAATTACAAGGACACCACAATGGTTCTGACACCAGTGGTAGACCTTGGGCAAATTACTTAACAGGCTGATGCCTTTGTTTGTGCACATGGAAAATTAGAGAATAAGCACCTCTGTCACTGTTATTTTGCCAAAAAAAAAAAAAAAAGGCTCTAAGTCTTATTCCAGAGCCTGGTAGACAGTAAGAACTCAATAAATAGCTTTTATTATTTCAGAACCCTGTGGGTGGAGCGGCTAAGAACTTGGCTCCCAGCCAAAAGGCAAACAACTGAATCTACCAGTTGCTCCTTGGAAGCCCTAGGGGGCAGGTCTACTCTGTCCTACAGGGTTGCTCTGAGTTGGAATCCACTCAATAGCAACAGGTTTGGTTTCAGTTTTATTATTATTTTTACTACAGTTACCATTATGAAGCATTTCTTTCTACACTGGGTCTACCCAATGGTATTTTGGAACCCTTTCTAGAATGGCCATTGCTCATGCTGGTAAGGTGTAAGTTTGTGAACTTAATTATATACTTGTCTATGAGGAATTTTTTAGCCAGTAAACAAATAAATGTATTCAACACCCTCCCTACTCACCTGATCTGGCCCCCAATGACTTTCTTCTTTACCTGAAGATAAAGGAAATACTGAAAGGAAAACATTTTTTTTTTTTTAAATTGTGATTATGTGAAGGTATTCAATCCAAGTTAAATTTGAATGCCCGCCTATGTGCAGCTCCTTCTGCTCTGCTTGCCTGGTGACAGCACACTCCTCCTTTCCGTGCTATACATGCCATATCCTCTTGATAATCTCCTGTTCCCTCCTCTTCACCCTCTCCTCTCCCTTCTAGCAAGAGGTCAGTACGACAGCATCCTATAGATGCACAGAATCATGAAGTGCACACACCATATGGTCTCATTATGTCCCTGAGTTGAAAGGAAAATAATTTGATGATAGTCAGGACATCAAGAGTAATATGACAACAGCTCTGATGGCCATTCCAGAAAGAAGTCCCAAACTGCTTTGAAAGGTGGACCACGCACTGGCATCCAGAGTATAGCTTCCCAAAGGGAGTACTTTGAAGGTGACCACAGTGACTTTCAGCAATGACGTATGTAGCACTATTTCTAGGATGAGTTCATGAACTTAACTGGCAGTTCTCATATGTGCAGAGACTGGGTGTTCAGCAGGGAGACTCAGCAGACAGAGGGGAGACTTGAGTGGCTTTTCCAGGGCAGAGACCTACCTAGAGCTATTGGCAACAGGAACAGAGGAGTAAGGGTGTATAAGGAGATATATGTTAAGCTCTTTTTTTTAAAGTTTCAATTATAATTAAAAAAAAATTTACCGTATTTTTGGTGAAAGTTAACACAGCAAATTAGATTCTCATTAGACAGTTTCTATACAAATTGTTCAGTGGCATCAGTTACATTTTTCACAATGTATCAACATTTTCTTTAATTGTGTTCTGGTTATTCTGTGTCTAGTACTCTAGTTTTCCTGCCCCATATCTTCTCAGTTTGCTTTAGAGTAATTGCTACCTTTTGGCCTCATACAGGTTTTTTAATGGAGCACTGCACTCACAGATATCTTTTACTTTGTGTGCCAATCTGTTATTTTGCTAAAAGGTAACCTCAGGGGATAATCTGGTTCAAGGTTTAAAGACTATCTCAGGATGACAGTCTCAGGGAGTCTTCCAGTCTCGACTCATCTAGAAAGTCTGGATTTAGGAACCTGAGTTCTGGTCCATGTGTTCTCCTGTTCTGTCAGGGTCCAGCTACTGTGGCTCTTATCAGAACAGCTGGCAGTGGTGGCAGAGCATCATCTAGTTCTTCTGGTCTCCGGGTAGATGATACAGGTGAGCGTATACATTTATATGGGAATGTACATTTTCACTCAGCCATAATAATAAAAAAATAGCCTCTTAAAAGTGTTCTGGGGGAACAGAGTGAGAACTGACTCATTTTATGGAGGTAAGCCAGGGAAAACTACACAGAACAGACATAATGAGTTGGGTCCTGATGGCTACGTAGGATTGTGATAGGTGAAGACAGGGGAAAGAAGGGAATACAGAGAGAAGCAGACAAGGAAAGGTATGGTGACAGGGACGAACACTATGCCAGAGAAAGAGTGAGCAGTTCAGTCGACCTATGGCAGAGTTGGTCCCTGTCTCTCTGGGTCCCCTCAGCAGAAGACATCCTCCCAAGGGGCCCACCAAACTGTTCCTGACCCTAAGGCAAGTCATCATTCCCAACCTGGCAGAAGATTCCTGCCAGACTGTGGATTGCTCTGCACGCTTACCTTACAGGCATGAGAAATTACTGCAGGCTTTAAAGCAGGGGAGCAACAGGGTTCTGTGTGACAGGGGACAGTTTGAAGGGAAGCCTGGAGGAAAGGAGACGAACATCCTGTTATAGTAGTCCAGGTGAGAGATGAAGAAGAATTAGGTTGGTAGAAAGAGAAGAGAGAATGGACTTGAGAGAAAATTAAAGGAAATACAGCGCTGGGTAAATAGTGAGGGAGATGTCATCAGACTTATTTATGATCATTTCTTATTTGGGTGATGGGACAGACTATGGTGTCCTTTAGCAAGCACAGAATTTGGAAGAAAATGTGAGAAAAACAAGGTTTGGATACCTTAAGTATGAGATTTCTGTAGAACACTAAGCATCAATAGAGCTCCTGGAGACATAAAAATGCGCAGTTTATGCCAAGGAAAATACATATGCCAGTCAAGTTAGAAAAGAGAGGGTACAAAAGGCATGGAAACAGATGTTCAAAATACCCTACATGCAGATTTAGGTGAGGAAAAGGGCAAAAGCGAAAACCCTTGCCAATGATTCCTGCTTAGAGTAAACCTAAGGAAGAGGTTTTCTATATGGGGGGATGATGCTCTGTGCACAGGCACTGAGGTGTGAGGATCTTAGCTCATTGTGATGTTGGGTAAGTTCCCTGGAAGTCATAGGCTTTCAGTAGTCCAGCACCATCCCTCTATGTTCCCACAATCCAGCATGGACTGTCCCCAGAGATGGCGGCAGCCTCTGTGGCTAGAAAGCAGCTGGGAACAATTGTCAATGGCGATGGAGAGGCTCTGGATAAAGCATAGTTCAAAGTGGACTATAATAAGAGCCTGGGTCCCTGGGTTTCTACAGTTTCCCTCCCCCTCTCTATAAATGACAGCTGAGACCAAGGCAGCCAAGCCTGGGGTCTGGGCTGAATTTAGCAATCATAATTATACTGCTGACGTCTTGGGTAGAGCCATAGTCTCCGCAGAAGGCAGCTCCTTTTGTTCATGCACTAAAAACACATCATCTTCAAACATGCTAATCACATGTCTGCTTCCATCTAACAACATTGGTGGGAGGCTGAGGAAAGGGCACACAATGCCCACACATCTGGCTAATTCAGTTAAGAGGCCAATCAATCTTGATGGGGTGTCTAGAAAACACCAACCACCCCAAAGGACTGAGCTGACCAGATGTTTAAGCTTCTGTTGACCAATCCCAGCATAATGTCTGTAGCAGGGAAGAAGAGTTCCAGGGATGGCTTATGCGTCCACTTACATGCCTATTCTCAAAGCTAATGAAAATCTTCTGCTCAGCTGATATGTATCAGCACATTAAAGTGGGGCTGTGCCAGGTTCCCTGGAATGAGATGTATTTCGCTTATTATATTCTTACATTTGAGTATATTCAAATACACAGACTTTCACTCTGACCTTAAGGAAAACAGGAGACCTTTCTTAGAGTCAGCCTTGAGAGCAACCAATGAAATATTTTTGCCAACTGCACTTCCCAGTATAGAGGGAATCTGGAGGGTGGAGGGATATCTTTAACTATGATATCAAGTGGCACAGACTAAGTACGGTTTTAAGATTTCTGGGCACAGGAGCTGTTCATCTGCTGATGTCTGCTTTTCAAACTCCCAGCAAGGCTGAAGGTCTTACTCATCTTCCTCATAAAAACTGCTGCTTTTTTTAAAAAGTCACAGCTGCTGCCAACAAGGATTCTTCCAGTTTATGCTCTGTCCTCTATGTCCAAACACAGTCACCAGACAAGTTACTAAAAACAAAAGAGGAAGGCTGGTGGGCAGATGAGGGGTAATGGATAACAAAGAATATACCACAAACATGGAGAGGACCATTTTCGGCCCAGAGCTCCTTGCTGGTTGCTAGTGATTACATTTGCTTAAGAGTGTTTTCCCCTAATTAAATCTAAATGCTTTACTAAGTTTGTCCCAGAGTTGAGACTCCATGACAAACCAAATGGGTGGAAAGGAAACCATTTACTTTTTAGAAAGTGATGAGGGAGAAGCCCAAGTTTACAATGAAGTCTTTGTCATTATATTCTGTGCCTACAACAGCACTTGACATTTAATAGCAATTCAACAGATATCTTTTGACTGAAAAATTACAGCCCAGTTATGATACAGTTGGGGTACGTCCCTTTAGTTTCTGTTTGTCAGGAGAGGCCTCCTACAGTCAGTCACTGACAATCTCCCATTGTCACTGAGTTGATTCCGATTCATAGCCACCCTATAGAGGAGAGTACAACTGCCCCACAGAGTTTCCAAGGAGTCCTGCTGGATTTGAACTGCTGGCCTTTTGGTTAGCAGCTAGAGTACACAACCACTATGCCACTGAGTTTTCACTGACAATACTGCTGAAAAGAAATCAGTGCAACAAGCATGCATCAAGTTATTTTGGAAAGTGCAGACATGGATCACATTACCATATCTAGCTACCTCTTCTTCTTCCCTATGGCTGCAGTAATCAATGCTGCTGACCAATCCCACCCCATTTTCACTCTTTTCCGCCTTGATTTCCACCATACACAATATCCAAGGCTGTTTATGACCTTTGCAGGTTCCTGTCCATCCTTCTGTCCCAAGTTATGGGTGTCCCCCATGGCTGAGTCTTCAGTCTTTGTCCTTTTCTCTGTGTGTTCTTCGTTAAAATCCATTTCCAGTTCACATTGCTTAAATTATCCTAGTGGTTCAAAATCTTGGCTATATACTGGTAGAATTACATGTGGAGTCTTAAAACCATACCAAGCCAAAGTGTGAAAAAATACTTGCAATATATATCATTAAGGGCTAAATTCTAACATTTAACAAATTTTAAAAAATGAAGAGAAAAACAAAGACCAAAATCCCTGTGGAAAAATGGGCAAAAGACATAAACTGATTCTTCACAAAAGGAGACATAAAGTGGCCACTAAGCATATGAAATGATGCTCAACTTCATTCATAAAAGAATCAAACTATAGCTACACTGAGATAGGACTTACCACTTACTGGGTTGGCAAAAACTTAAATGCTTGACAATATACTATTACAGAAGCTGTGAGAAAGATAATCACATACATTCCTGGTAGGAATGCAAAACAGTGCAACTTTTATGGAGGGGAAAGTTGCCTTTTCTCTTTGTCCCTGCCAATACTACTTCTAAGACTTCACTGTAAAGACATACTTCAATAATACCAAAACATACGTGCAAGAGGTTATTCACTGCAGCATTATTTGCAATTGCGAAATACTGGAAACCCCGATGTCCCCTCATAGGACATAAGGCACATACAGACAATGGAGTGCTATGCAGCTGCAGACAAAAATGAGGAAGCTCTCTAGAACTGGTAACTTGTGATTTTCAGGAAACACTGCTAAGAAAGCAAACTACAAAAGAGCATACGTATATTATAAGCTACCTTTCTGTGCCAAAAAAAAGGGGGTTGGGTGAGGATAAGAAAGCACATATATCTCCTTACAAAAAGAAGCACAGAAGGGTAGACTGGAAAACAATAAAAGTGGTTGAGAGTAGAGTGCTGCTCGAACAAACACCTAAAACGTGGAAGCCATTTTGAAACTGTGAATGGATAAAAGATTCAGAAGGAACCGAGGAGAACTGTTAACACTGAAGAAGGCGCAGATGGTGAGAAGTGAGCAGAGGATCTGCAGCAGCAACAGCGGCAGCAGCAGAACCAGAGGCAGCACTGGAGCCGACTCATGTAGCGAGAGAGCTAAGTGTCTGCACAGAGTTTTCCTCCGGGAACAGGGTGTCCCCAGGCACTTGAATCAGTGGAGCTAGCCTTGCTGACCCGCAGAGCGAGACAGCTGAGTATCTTTGGGCAGGACGCTTTCCAGCAAGAGTGGGGTGCCTCAGGGCACTTGAATTGGTGGAGCTACAGACCTTTGGAACACTTGCCCTGGCAGGGCAGCTGTGGGCCCGAGGCCCGGGTCATGCGGCCATAGGAAGCAGAAGCTGAAGAGACCAACAGCATGAGAAGCTGAGCTGCCTCAGTCTCAAAAGGTGTAGCCATGGCCTCAGGGGCTTGAAAGGGTGGAGCCAGGGCTTTCTGTATTTTGTCAGAGAGGAACTGCCACTCGGTTGGGCTTACGATACATCTAAAGCCAATGGGGCAGAGTTTCTGTCCAAGTGGGTCTTGAAGGCAGAGTTGCAGCACAGGGCTGGGAGTTTCCAATCAGAATCCAGAGACTGTGGCCAATACCTAGAGTCTGGAGGGCAGGGCCATTGTGTAAAGTGTCTCAGAAAACGGAAGATTATTTTCAAAGCTTTGAGGGTTAATGTAATGGAGTGTCTAACTTGTGCCTGTTCTGCCACTGTAACTTTAGACGCAGACAGCTTACATTCTAGGTTTCACAGATGTAGAACAGTTTTTGAATTTTGGACTTTGAACTTATTTAAGACTTCTATCATATGGAACAGACATGATTTTGCTACGATGAGATGAATGTGTTATATGTTTCAATGATGTGATTTTTGGGGTGCCAAAGGGTGGGATGTCATGGATTGAACAGTGTCTCCCCAAAAATGTGTGTAGCCATGTGGCTGAGCCATGATTCCCAGTATTTTGTGACTGTCATCCATTTTGTGATTTGCTATACTGTATGTTAAAGGATTAGGGTGGGATTGTAAATCCCTTTATAAGATCACCTCCCTGCTCCACTGTAAAGAGAGTTTCCCTGGAGTGTGGCTTGCTCCACTCTTAATCCTTTTATCTTGCAAGAGAGAAAAGGAAAGAGAAGCAAGCAGAAAATTGGGAACCTCACACCATCAAGAAAGCAGCACCAGGAGAAGAGTGTGTCCTTCAGACCTGAGGTTCCTGCACCAAGATGCTCCCTGGACAAAGACTGATGCAATACTGGACTTTCCTTCAGAGCCAACAAGGGGGAAAGCCTTCCCCTGGAGCAGACATCCTGAATTTGGACTTGTAATCTACCAGACTGTGTAAGAATAAACTTTCCTTCGGTAAAGCCATCCACTCTGTTGTATTTCTGTTAGAGCAGCCCTAGCTGACTAAAACAGTGGTTAACCAACAAACAAGAGGCTGGGGGTGAGAGCGGACAGAAAAAGGGTGAGAGGAATACAGCAGGGAGTTCACTTCTCTGAGCAGACCTATCTTTTCAAATAGTTTTGACTTTCAGAAATAAAATAATGAAAAAAATTTAAATCAACAAGGATAGGTGGGTACAGTAGGTAAAGCTGAAGGCAAAGTGTAACAAAATGAACCTAGCTGTATTTTAAATCAATAACAAAAACACACTGACAGGAAAACAACAACAACAAAACTGAGCGAAATACAGTGAGGTTAATTACTTTTATGCATGGCTTTTCTAGCCATGGTCTTGTAACTCCCACTGAAGTGGCTTGTGATAGGGCAACTGTACCCTACCACTTTTGCCTTAAAATGACAGCCAATTCTAAAGCAGAGTTAAGAGCCCACCACCACCAAAGAGGCAGAGACCAGCAGGTGGGCTTCCCAGCCCACAGAGAGAGAAAGCTGGGTGCTTTTGGGCAGAGACTGAGGGCCAGAGAGAAGAGTGCCTGTGAGCACGACTGGGGAGAAGCTATCCTGATAGAAGAACCCTATATCCTGAGTGTTCCCGAGCCCAAACTGTAATTGTTACTTCTCTAATAAAGCTCATAATTGTGAAAAGTAACTGCGAAGTTCTGTGTACCCAATGCAATGAGTTACTGAACCCAGCAGAGTGCTGTGCAAGGGACAGTTGGTAAGTATGGTAAGCACAGTAAGGCTGGTGGAGAGAAGCTTGTCCGGCTCTACCACGTAGATGTCAGCTTTGTACTCTTCTTGATTCTCCTCCCCCTTGTGGGGTTGGAGGAGGTCAGACACTGCCTCCAAGCCTTTTTTACACCAAGGAACTTATGAGCCGAGTATATGACTATATACCCTCAGTTCTGGATTCAGTAGGGGGGAGAACCTCAAACTAATCTTGACCTGAACTCTTTTTAGTAGGCTTGTTTTCTAAAGTGGTATGAGTGAAGGGATTCTGAAACTACTTGAGATGTATCATAAGGCGGAACAAATGACCAAATATGTCAATGCTGTTTGGAGCCAGGGTTCTTACAGTGAAAAGAAGAGACATACAGATATGAAACGTGGGACGACAACCCTGTAGGGATGGACTGGAATTGGAGGTACTGGTGTTCTCGAAGTTTCGCAAAATAATGTATGTGCATGTCTATGTGTATATACCTGTACATACTAAACATGTGACAATTTGTTACAGCAACAATGGCGAAGACACACAAGAAAAGTTACAGGGGTTGCCTCTGAGGAGGTACTCGTCCTGTGCTTTGTGTATGTGCCTTATCACCAAATTCACTGTACAGAATACAGTATGAAGGAAGGGCTTGTATCTTTTTAGTTCCTGTAATGCCTGTTATTTGTTGCCACTGAGTTGACTCTGACTCACAGTGACCCCACATGTGCAGAACAGAATTGCTCCTATAGAGTCTTCAAGGCTGTGACCTTCTGGAACCAGATCATCAAGCCTGTCTCCTGAGGTCACCACTAGGTGAGTCTGAACTCCCAATTTTTCAGCTAACAGTCAAGCAATAGATTGTGTGCACCATCCAGTGATTCTGCCTATGTTGTCTAGTGCTCATTTATAAAGTAACTTATTCAACAAATATTTAATGAGCATCTATAATGTGCCAAGGACAGTAGTAGCTGCTGGGAACATAAGCACTAGAGATCCCGACCCTACCTACCTACATCTCAAGTAGGAAACCCACTGCAAGGTAAAAGAGAAATATATTAATAATTAACTATATATTATGTACCAATACATATTCCGATAAGGGTGATAAAGAATTTACACAGCATACTTCAAGAGCATACAGCAGAAGGAACATAGATTAGACATCAACTAATAGTTGCTGAATTATGAACACTTAGATTTACAATTAGATGAGTCAGAGGACAACTATTCATCTAGAATCACAAAATGCAAAAATGGAAGGAAGCTTTGAGGTCACGAATCAACTACCTCATTTTACAGATGTGGAAAATGAAGCTCATTATGGAGGAAGGTCCCACTACAAGGCTGAGGTAGTGCCAGAACCAACAGCCAGCTCATCCGACACCATTCAGTACTTCACATGGCACAGAGTTCCATGACTTCAGCGAAAGTCCCTGAAGGATTCCTTAAACGGCAAGCATGCTTCTTCGGCTAGGTTTAAAAGAATTAATTTCTGAAACGATGTTAGGGAGTCTGTGGTACAAAGCCACAGAGCATCCCTGCTGTGTTCTTCCCAGGATACTGCCAGGCTTCTGTTCAGAGGGAGAGACCACAAGGACACTCGCAGCAACCTGCTTTTTGGAAGGGAGCCTTGATTCCGGCCCACCACCCAGTCTGACCCTGGAATGGGGCCTTTGCTGCTTTTTTGCAGGTCTTGCCCTTCAGACCAACATCTCCCCTTTCTTACAGATGCACTGTTGCCCTTTTCTCTGTGCATTCTGCCCAAGAGCACATGCACTGGAGGGGGTGCAGGTGGGCTGCCTTGGGAAATCTGCATCCTACCCAGCTCGGTTTCCAGGCCCAGTGTAGGTGGAGGACAGTACAGGACTCAGAGCAGACTTGGCCCAGCTGACGCTGACCTCTTCCTCACCCAGGGGAGCCTTGGCCTCCAGCTGCCACTGCAGGCAACGATGAGGTCATGCCGGATACCAGCCAGGCTCATGGGAGGACTGCTTGGAGCCGATTAAAGCCTTGATGAAAAGTGGGTGCCTGGATGCAGGTAGTTCTGGTGACCAGGCTCTCTCTCTAGCTCTGTCATACAGTGGCTTTTCTATGTCCACAACAGCTGGGATATAGAAATTCCCAGGGGTGAGCAACAATAGTTCTTCATTCTGCACTGGGTAAGGGGCTGACTAGGTCAAGTGTAGAGGGAAGGATTCAAAGTAATGCAGGGCTGCTTTTAGCCCTGAACTCATGGTACCACATAGACTGAAATTACAATTGCAAAGAACCCCTCAATTCTTCATGACACTCCTGATTGGACTGTTGGGTCCCTTCAGGATGACTAAGGGCCATCCCTTTCCACAGGGCTTTTCTCAAGTTAAAATACAGACAGTCGACACCCATATTTCACGGCTCAACATAAATGCTACATACTCAGACTTGTCTTACTCCCTTCAGACTAGATTAGGTCCCTGTTACATGCCCACAGATTACTCCTAATCCCTCCACTCTCCCTCAATAATATGTACTTCAATGGCAATTAACTAATATTCTTGTAAACACATGCCCACTGTCTCTACTCTGCCAGATTTTAACCTTCATAAGGACAGGGAGTGCAACAAATATTTCCTAAAGTAATAACAGGAACCCCCCCCAAAAAAGACCAATAAGGAGAAGACAGAGGTTTATAGCTAAGTTTTTACAAGTATTCTTTAAGAAGTATCCGCCACCCCTCTACTTTATATCGACCATGGGAACTCTTCTTACCCACTGTACTAGTCACAGGGCCAGGCAGGTCCTCCTGGCTCTCTGTCCTGCTCTCAGTCACCCACTGACGTCAAGCATTTCTGATTTTAAGTGACATAGAAAGACTTTATTTTTTACAAGCTTTAAGTTGATTTATAGACTATAAAGTTCACCCACTTCAACACTACAGTTCACTGCTTTTAGCATTTTTACAGAGCTGTGCTATTATCGCCATCATCTCATTTTAGAAGACTTTCATCCCCCCTGACCTGAAAACCTTGTACCCATTAGCAATCACTCCCTGCTCTCACCCACCACCTGCAGGCATGGACAGTTTTTAGCATTTGTACGCCCAAATAAGAAGAAACCTTTACAGTTCAGTTATCTGACTTAATAATCTATCTTCTACATGGAAAGTTATGCTAGAGAGGGGTGATGATCTGCCACAGGTCCTGCAGGGTAAGGACTGGCAGAGCAGTCCCTGAAGCCTGCATTATAACGGCAGTGCTTTAAACTACTGGCCACGCAACATGACTGCAGGCCCAGCACTGCTGACCCCACTGGACCTCAAGCTACATGAGGGCAGAGCCTATATTGTGCTTATTTGTCTTCCTTCCCTGCCTGCAGGTACTGTTAGAGAAGTAGTGCTTAAAAATCTGTGGGGGACCAGTCTGTGAACTTTGTTACCAGTTATGAATGACTTAAGTACAGAAATCAAGCATAAGCATGTGGTTGCTTTAGCAGAGACTTGTCAGAGTGATTTTATATCTATTGTGGCAAAGATAAATTTGGGTATGTATTTGGTATGCCTTTTAAAATATAATGTTTCTAACAATTTATATTGAGTGTATTTTATAGAAGTACTAGTGTGTGACAGACTGGAAATTACAAAAAAAGATATCTTTCATAGACAGTCTGGGGAGCACTGTCTTACAGCAACCTGTCTCCCACTCTTTGCTGCTTCTCCTTTTATCTGTTTCCTTGAATCTCTTGAATTGGCTCCTCTTCCCATACTCAACTCTGAAATATTAGTTCTCTTGGGGTTGCCCTTAGGCCTCGCTAGCTCTACAACTTTCCACAGACAACTTACAGATTCAGCCAGCTTTAGCCCAGCCCCTAGACAGATAGCTCTCAAATCTTCATTTCCAACCTAGAGTCTTTTCTTTCCTGAGCTTCAGATCCATTCCTTCAACTGCCTGCTGTATAGCTCTACAAGTGTGTCCCACAAGTTCCTCACAGTAAGTTGATCAACAGCTATTTATTAATCACCTACTATATGCCACAAAACCCTAGTAGTTTAGTGGTTAAGTGCTACAGCTGCTAATCAAAAGATCAGCAGTTTGCATCTACCAGGCGCTCCTTGGAAACTATACGGCAGTGTTCTATAGGGTTGCTACGAGTTGGAATCAACGCAACGGCAATTTTTTTTTTAATGTATGCTAGCTGTGAATTTTCTTCTAGGGCCTGCAAATACATCAGCAAAGAGACAAGGCCTCTGTGATAACAGTTTACTTTCTTGTGGTGGGAGGTAGATGATAAACATATAAACAAGATCATTCTCAGGGCTGCTAAGTGCTATGAAGAAGATAAAATAAGGTAACATAAAAATGTCACAGGGAAGCTACACTCAGTAGGGTGGTCAGGGAAGGCTTCTCTGAGGAGAGGACGTCTTAGGTGAGACCTGAATCAGACGGCAGCCACCTAAACAAGGAGAGTGTTTCGACTGCTAGGAAAGGAAAGTGCAGACGCCGAGACAGGAAGGAACTCAGAGAGTCTGAGGGACAACAGAAGGCCAATGCTACTAGAGCACAGTGAACAAGGGAAACAGTGGATACAGACGAAGCTGAAGAGGTAGGCAGTCCAGGTTTATACAGGGTCTTGTAGGCTCTGCTATGGAATCTGGATTTCATTTTGGTTTCAATGGGAAGCCAAAGAAGGATTTTAAGTAAGAGAATGATATGATTTATATTTTTAAACAATCCCTCTGGCTGTTAGTTGAAGGGCAAGTTTAGGGTAACAAGGGTAAATATCATAAAGTTTGTTGGGCAGCTGTGGTAACAGAAAGTCCAAGAGAGACAATAGTAGTCTGAACTGAACTAGAGTGACAGCACTGGAAACAGCAAAAAAGGGGACAGACTCGAGGCGTACTTTAGAGGCTCAACTGGCAGAACTGACTGAAGGATGTGATACGGAGTGTAAAAAAACGAGACTCCAAGTATCGTTACAAGGTTTTTTGTCCCGAAAACTGGGTATGTGACAGTACCATTCACAGAGATGGAGCAGACTTGGGGATGCCAATTTTTGGAGAAAACATGAAAGTGTATTTTTGCCATGTGAACACTGAGATTATGGAAAGAACAGGAACTGGGGAAGTGGAGTAAGTGGATATTGATAATTTTTTAAAGCATTTTTGCCGTGAAGGAATGCAGAGAAATATGGGATCAACGGAAGTTTCTGGTTTTGTTTTGCTGATGGGAATGACTCAGTAAACAGAAAATAAAACATAACATAGAAGAGACAAGGGAAAACTGGAGGTGCAAAGTCCTTGAGAAAATGAGAGAAAGTAAGAACCAGACCTCAAATGCAGGGACTCGTCTTAGGAATTTCCTTTACTTCAGAGGTAGGAAGGCAGACTTAGAGGGCAGAGATACAGGAAGGCTGGTGGAGGTGACGGTGTGAAGACAAGGTAGTTATTCTGATCACAATCTATCCTTTCTCTATGAAGTGTGAAGTGAGGTCATGTGCTTGGGAGCTGGGAAGGAGGGTCCTGGAGATTGGAGAGAAGAGAAGAGAAGAAATCGCCTCAGTTCCGAAGTCAGAAAGCAGTTTTACTCAGGAAGCATAGTGGGGGGGGGCACAGTGGTGAGTGTCTGAGATTTACAGTCATAAATGTGAAGAGAGTCCATGTAGGATGGCTGTGTGATTTTTCTCCAGCAATATCCAGTTCTTCAGATATAGACATGAAGTGCTTTCTAGTGGAGGGGAGGCAGATGATAAACAAATGAGTGTTTCTGAAATAAATATATATAAAAAGAGTTGAGTTTATGGAGGGTTAGTGTTTTGTTGGGTGACAAAGAAGGGCGAAAGACGCAAAGGAGCAGTTACAGTGCTGGACAAGGGAAAGCACAGAAGGAGGGAAGAAAGGAATATGAGGAAGGAGCCAGCCAAGTGCCGTCGAGTCGGATCCGACTCATGGCGACCCTAGGGGCCAGGATAGAACTGAGGAAGGAGAGTATGTTTAAAACAGAGCTGGCCACCCCTCTGCTGCCCACTATGGCTCCTTCCGACGTCTGTTAGTGCAGGGAATCACCATCAACTCAGCTGCCTAATCCACAATCTGGACCTCGTGATTTTTTTCTTCTATTTTACCACCTGATTCTGCTCCTGAGTGTTTCTGGCATCAGTCCCCTTCTCTCTCTTCCCACTGTGACTACCTTAGTTTATTAACTGTCACCTACACAGTTACAAGAGCTTTCAAATTAAATATTTTCTTTCTGAAATCATGTCCCTTCTAATCTTTTGTGATTTTTTAAACCTTTCTTTCTTGTGTAATGTGTATACAGAGAAGTTCAAAAGTATCAAAGCGTGTAGCTCAGTGAACTGTTGTTACGATACATCTGCATAAGAAGCACTTACAGAGAGAACATCACAGCACCCCGGAAGCTCCCTTGTGCCCTCTCCATCACTACTCACCCCTTAGAGGATAAATACTCCCCTAACTTCTTACGTTATTGATTAGTCTATTTCAGAAATGCCTTAGTTTAGTTAAGTGTAGGCATACTGTAAGTACTCTTCTGTGTCTGGCTTGTGACCATAATGCTAAGTTTGTGAGATTCGGCACTACTGTGTGTAGAACAAGAGTTCACTCATTCTCATTTCTGCATAACTGTACTCCATTATGGGGACATTCTGCAACTTATCCATTCAACTACTGATAAACATTTTGGAAACTTCTAAATCATCTTCCACATTTAACACAAGTCTAATCCTGTCTTCGCGGTTCCTAATGAAGGATGGAGTCCTACTTCCTTAGCAGAGCTCCTGTTTACAGACCTTCATTACTGGCTTCTACTTTCCATTCTTCTTCTTTTCATTTTCTTGTGCTTTAGTTGCAAGTTTACAGTGCATATTAGCTTATCTATTTCCCATTTTTGCCTTCTGATCATTCCACTCACACATACCTGATAAATCCAGCTCTCTGAACTACCCGCAACTGAATAAAGTATGCTGCTTCTAACACCACATCTTTGAAGATGCTGTTCCCTTTGCCTTCTCTCTCATCCATCCAGTAAACTTGTATTCATCCTTCAAGACTCAGTGTACCATGCTTTTCCCACCCCACAGGGCCCTCTATACATCTCCATTACTTACCGGACAGCGATTCTTTGTTAATGTGTCTCATTTTCTCATTGAACTATTAGTTCCTTACGGGCAAAGTCTAGGTCTGGATCATCTTTATTTCCCTGGTGCCTAGGCAAGGCCTGTACCAGAGATACTTTTTGGATAAATGAATAAAAAGACTTGCCCAAGGGTTATAGGGGATGCTGAGCTGGAAGAGGTCCTTGGCCTCAGCAACTCTACCTTCTTTATTTTATGGAGAAGAAAAGACTTGCCTAAGGTCACATTGTTTGTCGGTGGGAGAGCCAGAACTTCTGACCCTCAGTCCAGGACTCATTTCCCTTCTGTGGATTGCTGGCAAGAATTAGAGTGTGAAGTTTCACAGAGGGCAGCCTGAGGCAAAGCTGATTTCCTCAACATATGGCAGTACAGCCAGATGGACATACAGTGAAGTGGAACAAGAAACAGAACACTCAGTCTGAGGTCCTGACAATAAGTTAACAGGCTGTTAAAAGGAGGCTCTTCGCCGCAGGTGAGGACGGTGGTGGGGAATGTAAAGAGTCCACATGGCTGGTTAAGCTGACGACTGGGCCATGTACTTGCAGAGAGGGGTAAGGAAGAGCCACCTAAGTAGGTAGGGAAGAGGTAAAGGGAGGCTCAGAGGAAAGAGGCATCAGGTTTCCTACAGCTCAACTGTTTTGAAGTAATGAATATGGATGTTCAAAAAGGAAGTAGCAATACAAGGAGAAATGAAGGTAGCTGCAAAGAGACAGCTCATATCTCATCTGTGGGTCAAGTCAGACACATTATGACACCAAAAGTGGGTGGACCACGACACAGATACCGCATCTTCTAAGAGAAAACCTACAGTGGTTCGGGGGATTTATTAGTGCATCCAAAATGGACTGTCATGGACTGAATTGTGTCCCCCCCAAAAATGTGTACAGCCATTTGGCTAGGCCATGGTTCTTGGTATTGTGTGATGTTTCTGTATGTTGTGAATCTTGTCTCTATAATGTTAGTGAGCAAGGATGGATGGCAGTTTTATTGGTGGAGCAGGACTCAGTGTATAAGCTTGGTTGTGCCTTGAGGCAATCTCTTGAGATATACAGGAAAGGGATGCAAGCAGAGAGATTTGGGGACCTCATACCACCAAGAAGGAGTGCTGGAAACAGAGTAAGTTCTTTGGAAAGGACCCCAAGTCCCTGTGCCTCAGAAGCTTTCAATCTAGGGAAAGACTGACAATGAGGACCTTCTTCCAGAGCCAAGAGAGAAAGCCTTCCCCTGGAGCCAATGCCCTAACTTTGGATTCTTAGCCTACTGGACTGTGACAAAATGAATTCCTCTACATTAAAGCCATCCACTTGTGGTAACTCTGTTACAGGAGCACGAGATGAGTAATACATGGACTGAACTATGTGTAGGACCTTGTGGCAAAGGAGACAGAGACAATCATCAGACACAGTCCCTGTCCTCAATCTACCTGCCTGACCTAGTAGCTGGGAATGGACTCAAATTCCAGGGAACAAGGAATACATCATAAGCGAGGTAGCATTACGAACTGAAAACTGATTGGTCAGAAGGGAGTTCATCAGTGAGAGAAGTGAAATCTTCAGTGAAATGAGAAGCAGAAAGAACCGCAAGAGCAGATGCAGAGAGGCAGGAACACAGACCTGGCAGCACAGTGCAGCTGCAGGGTTAGGGCAACAATGGGGAAGCAAAAAACAGCTCGATGAGGGTCATACTAGAGCAACCCTAAAAACCAGGTTACAAAGTTAGGATGGTTCGAATTCTTCTTATTATTATTTAAAGTATGCACTGAATATTTCTGAAGTTAGTAATTAACAAATACTATACACAGTGACTTCTCTGTGGAAGGCAGTGTACTACCACAGGCCCACTACCTAAATCTGTTCTAATCTTTCCAAAACCTTGGAAGATGAGGTTAAAAAAATCTCTCAAGAATGGTCAGTAGCTTCTCCAGGACCACACAGCTATTAAGTGGGCAGGGACAGATAGTATTCAAATCCTGACTCCAAAGTTCATATTCTTTCCTTGTAGCCTTTCTCAACTAAAATTTTTCCTTTGAACCAAATACAGAAAATTATTTGAGTAATGATTTTCTCAATTCTCTCAAGAATGGTACATGACTAGTACCACCTTAGATGCCCAGAAAAGAAGTTAATTCCTTGCATACAACAAATGCCTTAGGACATTAGAGCTCAGTTTTCAGAAGGAACCCTAGCTGAGAAAGGCTACCAAGACTAGATAGACTGATGTTTTAAGGAAGACGGATCCAGCAGTGTGATCACTTCCCTAAGAGGAAACAGATGCTAAAACACCTTAAAAGTCCTGGAATTACTGAAATGAGTCAGTACCAGGAGCCTCAGGGAGGAGACTCCTGCAATCTCTCTTCTCAGTGGTCCTGCCTCTGCCTCCCTGGGGCCATCCCTCAAATCTTTTCATGTACTTTCAGTCAAGCGCAAAAGCAGAGCCTACTGCTCATAAGCCCTCAACACTGCCAAAAGTGGCATCTTCAAAGATAAAAAACCAGGCCTGTGTACCTACTTTTCTGTGAAGGTTGGAGGTAGAAAGTTAAAAAAAAAAACACAAACAACCAACCCACTGCTATCAAGTCAATTCTCACTTACAGTGACCCTACAGGCAGAGTAGAACTGCACCATAGAGTTTTCAAGGAGCCCCTGGTAGATCTGCACTGCCAGCATTTTGTTTAGCAGATGTAGCACTTAACCACTACATACTTAACTCAAAACCCTTCTACAGAAATGTATCTGGCAAACTCCCACTACCCTTCCTGATAAACGGTTTCAGTATTCCAGCTCTGGGAAGCCTGATCTAATTGATTTACTCAGGCAGAACCAGATGTCTACTTCTTTGTGTCCCCACCGCCCCTTGTCCAGCCCTCCTCCAGAGTATCTACTCAGCTGTAATCGCCTGTTTCCGTATCTGCCTTCTGTGTCAGTCTGAGAGTTTCTTAGAGTCACATGTAGTTTGCCCGACGCCTCTTAGGAGCTCCTTAAGTCCATGGTCTCAGAGACAGCAAATGTCTGTGAGGTAGATGTAATTTCACAGATTAGACACTTGAGTCTTAAAGAGGCAAGGTGACATGTCCAAGGCAAATACAGCTAAAGGGAGAGGCGGACATAAGTAGGTTAATGATTTGGCCCTTGAGGCTGGGCGACTAAGGCAAGGGTGTAAATGAATACTGAGGAAAAAGGCAGGTGAGAGATTTAAAGCAGAGCTGAGATTTAAATTTGGTTGCACTGTGCAATGGGGCCTTCTGATGATAAGGAATCTTTATAAGTCTGTGCTAAGCACCTAGTCCAACACTGCAGGAGTTTAGAGGAGGATGTATCAGAGTGGACCAGACAATCAGGAGAGTCTTTCGGAAAGAAAGAGACTCAGAAGATTTTTGAGGACTCAGATGGGAAGAAAGGTAACACGATGACGTTCTAGGCAGAGTGGTATGTGGGCAGAGAGAGAATTCACAGGCCTTTAGGTAGGCGTACAGGTTCCATTTGGGGGCAGAAAAGGATATAGGGTGAGAGTTTCATTTTTTTATACAACAGGTCATATTGAAAACTACCAATCATGGAGCAACTACCACATACCAGTCGCTCTTACAAACATTACTGCTAATCTGCATACTGTTCCAACAAGGCCGGTATTACTTAGCACATAAGAAAACAGAGGCTTAGAAAGGTAACAGTATATAGCTAATAGATGTGTGAGCTGAAATTCAAACTCTGGTTGACTTGACTGAAGCCCAAGGTGTTACTTCTATTACTTTATGCTGCCTCCTAATGGGCCAGCGAGGTTCCCACATTATCAGACCAATGCTATCGCCTACATCTCTTCTCAGCTCTCACATGAGTACTGCTGCTCACAGGCCAAGATAATTTGTCTACAGGCCACTCTAGCTCTAACCCTCTGAACTCTCACGGGCTAAGCAATTTCAAGGAAAACGGTTCTGTGTCGACCTCATGAGGACAGGTGTTTAGGCCTGCTCTGGACCCCCTGAAAAACCTCCCGAGAAGCTGCTGCAGTAAGGCTGTTGCTGAGCATAAACTAAGAAAGCTGGATGGTTAGGAAGTTAGCACTCCTGTCTTCCGTGAGATCGTCTAGAGAAGGTCAGCTGAGATCAGGAGACTTAGGAAATGTTACTGGCAACAGGCCCTGGGACAAGTGAGCAGGATCTTGCCTCTCGGTTGGCTGGTCACACACACAGGCGGACCAAGAGAGGTCACGGGGGAAGGGAGGTCAGAAGTTGGCAGGCCTGCAGGCCCTGAGTGACAGCCACTTGTTTAGTTTGGGGAGGGAGAAGTAAGAGTGGGTTAACGGTTTTGGCCCTTTACACTGGGAAGCTGGGGCAGGGGGTGTAAATGGATGCTGGGTAAAAACGCAGGTGGGAGAAATGTAAAGGTTGGGCTAAGAGTGTCTGTTCCAAGTCAACAGACAGGAACCATGCCACTGGAGGAGCTCAAAAGGCTGGCCTAGGCCTGGGGGATAAAGGCAGGGGGTAGGGAAAAGCTTTATAAAAGGCCCACTGCCTCTTGATTTCAAAGGTGTTCGATCTGGAAGGCAGGAAGAGGGGCTCCTTTTAAAGTGAACTCCCTATCTGTTTGGGGGTTGGGGCAAAAAAAGTGAAGAAAACTAGTGGACAATGTTTGGGGGTATTGATTGATTTTAAGGCATGGTAGAAATAGGCCTCATGGTGAATGATCCAATTCTTGGCTACAAATGTCTCACCAGACAGCTTTCCAAGGGATAAAGTGAGAAGTATCCTACTTGGGGACATTTCCTAAGTCGCTGCTTTTGAGTGCCCAGAGTGAGCTCTCACTCCAAATACACCTGTCATCCCAGGCATTGTCACCACATCCATAAGTCTTCCCCTTAACAGCGTATGTGCTCCAGACCAAGGCACAGTCTGGCTGGTCTGGGCAGGCTCCCTGTAGCCTAGGGTTATGGACCAGGCTTGAGTTTTATGCCAGTGTAGCTGAGGCTGATTACAGGCAGCAGAATTTGGGGTTTATGGGGAAGACCCTCTAGCCCAATCACGTCACAAGGGTCAGAAGATCTCAAAATGTTTGTTGGACCTGAAGAGGCAAGACTCTGAGACTGGAAGAACTTTATTTGAAGACTGGCTTTTGAAAAAGGAGTTAGGCTGCAGATGACAGCTTGCAGAAGCTACAAGGAAGAACAACACAGGTCATCAAAAAGGAGATATTTCAACCAGTCAGAACTGGACTAAAACGGACTAGACTACCCAGGGAAGAAGTCTCTGTCTTCTTTGTTTGGTCACTGACAAATCCAAAGAAGTATAAGCCAGTCAACCCAACTGTTCCTCCTTGGACAGAAGTTAGGCAATCAAGGTGACGTGGTGGACCTCTGAGGATGCTTTCAGCTCTTAGGTTCTATGAAGAATGACCCCTCACACGAAAAACTCCGGGGTCTAATCCCAAGAGAAAGTTCCTAGGCCTCAAAGGAATACCAGTGTAACAGGTATCTGAAAAGATGCTTCCTTTCTACCCTAAGGAGAGGCTAGGGTGGGATAGTGAGAGGAGGGTAAGGAACTAATGGGGAGGTATCCAGCAGGATGGCAGATAACTCTGGATCTGACCTACAAGACCAGGCCAATCTGAGACTGTGAAGGTACACACTGTCCCTCCAATCAGAACTGATGCTCTCCAAATGGAGGACACTCAATCACTCAATGAATATTTTTTGAGGTGTGCCAAGAATTCTGCTAGGTGCTAGGGACCCAGGATTGCAAACAGTCAGCCTTGGCTCTTGCTTTCAGGAGCTCAGATTTAAATCAGGGAGAAAGCTACTGAATGAATAAAAACAACTTCAAACTGTGAAAAATGCAATGACAGTAAAAGACACGGTGCTGTGACTCTGAGTATGGGAGAGACCTTCAGACGGTGGTGGATGTAAGGGTCACAGAGGACTTCTTTGAGGTCTGAGTTAGGGGGAGCTTGAAGGGTCTCTCCATTGTTCCACTAGCCATGCTCTGTAGGTCACAGGGGAGAGAACACTTTTGAGGGGGAGCAACAAATAAGAAAACTTTCAGAGCATGTACAGATAGGCAAGATGATGTGGTGCAATGCATACATATGCATACACACACACACAAGTAGGCAAAGAAGACAGACACCACAGGAGGGCACATCACATTTGCACAGGACATTATCACGAAACGCAGCCACTCTGCAGACATGTCTGGCTCTGGGTCAGGGCGGCACTGCCAGAGTGGAGAGCCTTCCAAATACTCTCTCCCCCCACCAGTAGCCCCCACCTCATCCGGTCCACACTCTCACCTCCATCAAGCAGCTCTTTGACAGTGCGGTAGTCGTCAGCAAGGACCGCATAGTGCAGAGCCGTGCAGCCCTTGAAGCTGGCTCGATTGTTTAGACGGTTGTTGAAGTCATCCTCTCGAGTGACCAGGACTGTGTGGACAGTGACACAAACACTTCTATTAGTAACATATGCCATGAGTTGCCACTTTTACTTTCTTTCTCTTGGCACTGGAACTTACTCACTCAATCTCCCCTCCACTTAGCGTGTACCTGGCCATCTGTGCTGGGCAAGATGAGATAAAACAGAGGCCAGTTAGTTCACCAAACATTTACCGACATCTTTTACGTGTTAGGAAACCCTGGTGACATAGTGGTTAAGTGCTATGGCTGCTAACTAAAAGGCTGGCAGTTCAAATCCATGAGGAGCTTCTTGGAAACTCTATGGAGAAGTTCTACTCTGCCCCATAGGGTCACTATGAGTTGGCATCGACTCCACAGCAAGGGGTTTGGTTTGGTTTACTATGTATTAGGAGTTGTCCTGGGGAATAGACATGAGTCAGATACGGTCCCTGACCTAACCTGATGGGGGAGGCAAATAATTAAAAAATATTTTGAGTACTATTTGAGATAAATGCTATGTTTGAGACATAGCAGGATGATATAGGAAGCCAGAGGATTTAGGTGAAACTAGGCATGAAGAGAGGATCCCAGAAGATGAGAATCTTGAAGGGTAAAGAAGAATTATAGGGTAAAGAATTATAAGGGTAAAGACAGGCTGGGGCAAAATGAGGGAATGGGGAGTGGGATGGGAACAGAAGGCTATCTTTACCAGAAGAGTAAGACATCTCTCTGTTTTCAAGATGTTTACAATCTAGTGAATATTCCATTTTCATTTTTAAAGGATTTTTTAAATTTATAAAAATAATTTTTTGAGTTATAGAAAAGTGCAAGGAAGAAAATAATCTTAGTAACTTGAGAAATTACTTATATAAATATAATATTAGCATATAGGGTCTATAACCTGAAAATTTAACATATATATAATTTTATATTCTGCTTTTTCTACCCTCAATATACCACGAACATTTTTTTGAAAGGTACAAAGAACTTAAAATCCCAAGCTCACTGGTACTAATATTCCTGACACTCCCAACTGTGACAAAAAAGAGCCTAAAACCCAGTTCCCTCTGGGTTGGGTGACCACATGTTCCTGTCCACCCAGGATTTAAAAAAAAAAAAGACAAAAACCAAAACACTCTTGCTGTTGAGTCAATTCTGACTCATGTGACCCTACAGGACAGAGCAACACTGTCCCACAGTGTCAGAAGAGAACCTGGTGGATTTGGACTGCCAGGCTTTTGGTTAGCAGTCATTAGCACTGAACCACGATGACACCAGCGTTTCCTTACCACCTAGGATATCCGGGTTTATGTTTGTTGCCCTGGACGGTCCCAATTTAGATGATCAACTGGAAGACTACTCCACATCTGGGCTCCTCTCTGGGGAATCGAGACTCCACAGAACATTATCTATTCTGCTCAGACGGTGAAGTTTCTTATCTGATGGTAAGTGCGTATCTCATGTAGAAACTAGCTGAGTAGCTATCTTATACTCCTTCCTTCAGTGGGTTTGTTGTAAGTAGAATCTGGGTCCCACCTACATGCATTCCTCTTCTCCCTTAACTCCACAGCATAGGGTCTCTGCAAAGGGGAGGCTCCTCTTACCTCCTACTAAATAAAAGGGTGTATCTGGTCAAGAGATGACCTGGCCGAGGGAGTCAAAACTACCACACATGTAATGGAGTCTATGTATTTTCTCCTCCTGCAAAACTAAACTTCCATTTCAAGTCCTACAAGATTGTCGTGCCTCCTTTCCCTAATACCAACAGATTTCGCTTACTGACTTTCTTCTACTGTGTGTCTGGCATGGTCATGTCAAACAATTAGTAACTACCTTACACTCTATTATTATTGTCATCTTATAGACAAGGAAACAGAAGCACGGAGGTCACACAGCTAATAATGTGTTAAGTGAAGATGAGAATCCAGGTTTAACCCATTTGAGCCCTCACTCTTTCTATCACTGTCATGCTGTCACCTTCACGTAAATGAGGGAATCAGAGCTGAGAGAAAAGAACCCAGTGTAACACGTTCTGGTACCACCCTTGGCTCTTCTTCCTTCCCAAATGAGATGAAGGTGTAAAGCAGAGATCCTATGGTACCTGTCCTTAATAGTGAACAGACTGCAGTTTGCAACTAGTGGTAGGATACACCAGGGTAGGCAGAACTATTTCATATGTTTGGGAAAAGTGAATGTGGTACAGTGTGTAGCTGGAGAACAGACCGTACTCTCTTGGATTACAGGCAGTGGTTTATCAGCAATTCTACTGCAGACAGGGGCTCTCTAAACTGATGACCACCCTTCTCCTGCTTAGGTTACCACCTGACCTTTCTTAGAGCAGGGAGAACAGGAAGTAAGAAGGGCTTCTGAGTAACTAGCAAAAAGTTCTCACATACAGTAACATCTACAATTTTACCAAAAAACAGCCTCTTAGGACCTAATTCAGAGGTTACTCTTTTCTCTCAGCTCTTAATCATAAATATTCTTATCACATCATGCTAGGTGTTCCTGTTTCCAGGCCACTGCAGACCAGAAGACAGTAAGAACACTGTGGAGGAGGCTTTAGAATCAATCAGATTGATCACGATCAAGTGCTAGCTGGGCAGGCGGGAAAAAGAACAGCACAGTGAAAAGCTGAAACAGGAATTCACAGAGCACAGCACCTCAAAAGCCACTAACAGTGTCACTGAATTGTCACATACGACATTAACTGCTGCATATAATGACGAACCTGAGGAAAAGTGATATTTAGCCCTAGAAAGCAGGAAGGATGTTATTAATTTTACAAAGAGAACTCATCATTCATTTAACAAACAACATTGAATGAGCACGAATACATGGTGGTAGCTTCTAGAGAGAGGTACACAATTAATAAGATTCATTTCCTGAATTTAAGACGTTAACAGCTGAACACAAAAATCAAGATCACTGAACAGACTAATTATAGTTTCAAAAGTGTAATGACACAGACATACAAGATTACGGATATATAGATATACAAACAAGATTACAATGTAAGGATTACACTACGTGTAAAGGAGCTTGGAAGAGAGCCTGCCAGTACCTCCCAATAAATTATTACTATTATTATAACTGCCTAGTCTTACACTTCCAAAAGCATATTCTCTATGAAAATAAGGTTTCATACAGGGAATGCTGCAGACACTCTTCTCAGAAAGGTACACTGAGCATGAGGATCTAAAAAGTTCTGAATTAGAAACATCTGCTAAATTTGGGGTCACTCAGCCATTTCCCAACTTGTTTGACTCCCTTTCTTCACCTAACCGTTGGTAAAATCCTACAGTACTAGTACTTCACAGAATACTCTTGGTAACTGAATAGTAAATTATTATCTATAAAGCATTTTCATTCACTTATTTATTTTAGTATAACCCTGTGAAGTGTATGTTCAGAAGGATGACTCAACTAGTTAGCGAAAGAATGGGACTATTTTCCTGGTCTTGTCATTAAGCTCTTTCCTGTACATCATTCAGTTTTAGGGAGGAGCCTTATTCCACAAGATCTTGCTGAAGTCCATAGCTCTTCAGATCTCATACTCTTCCCTACCTCAAAAAAGTGGCCCAAGGTGGGAAGGAGGTGGGGGCAAGAGGTATAGCATGGAGTCTTCACACATTTATACATACTTACTAAAGAAGAGTTAGTGAATCCAGGGAAGCCAAAGTGACTCACCCAAGATTGTCTCACCAGCTGGCCACCAAGGTGGTCTTTTAAGCCATATGTTTACAGCTGGCGCCGAACCTATGAACTGTCCCCCTCCCAACAAAGACATCTAGCAGCTTGTCCCAAGCATCCCTGTCCCTTACCATCCTTCCAAGCCAGCCACGTCTCTTTTCAGTTGGTTTTATGCCCTCTGCCACAGGGAGGGTGACAAGGCATCACTTTGACATCCTTTTGCTCCAGCTTCTATTTATTTTATTATGGTAAGTATGTATGTAACACCATCTCTGCCTTTCAATGTTGAAAAATCCATGTGTGGGTGGTATGGTCAGGCTTTGGGCAGATTTATGCCAGATGTATATACCCTTCATGATTCCTTGGCCTCATCAGTGAGAAGGAGCCAGCAGAAGTGAGCAGTTGTCCCTGAAGCCCTTCACATAGCCTTGACCACTCCCCAGCACTGCTTACACTGCACAAATATACTGCGTTCCATGAAGAGAAACAGCTGTTTAAGGCAAAGAGTGATTCAGACTAAAGCAGTCATACAGACCTGACTATTAGCTTTGCCATTTACTAAGTTCTTCTATCTGTAAAATGAGTATAACCAAATAAACCAAACCCACTGCCATCTAGTTGATTACAACTCACAGCAACCCTATGGGACAGAGTAGAACTGCCCTACAGAGTTTCCAAGGAGCACCTGGCAGGTTCAAACTGCTGACCACTGGGTTAGCCAACACAGCACGTAACCATTACGCCACCAGGGCCTCCAAAATGTGTATAACAAGTAATGATTTGAGGAATACAGAGTATGTAAATACCAATATGAATCAAATCTTCTTACAGGCTTTTAAACGTTTCCATAAACATCTGGAAACCTTGGTTGTACAGTTGTTAGAGCTACAGCTGCTAACCAAACAGTCAGCAGTTTGAATCTGCTAAGTACTCCTTGGAAACTCTATTGGGCAGTTCTACTCTGTCTTTTAGGACTGCTATGAGTTGGAACTGACTCAAAAGGTCAGCAGTTTGAATCTGCCAGGTGCTCCTTGGAAACCCTATGGGACAGTTCTACTAGGGTCCTTTAGGGTTGCTATGACTTGGAGTTGACTCGATGGCAATGTGCTGGTTTTTTTTTTAAATAAACATTTACTGATGCTGGCTTTGTCCCTGTTGGCAGGCACTAGGGATACTGATGAATCACACATGGCTCTTTCCTCACATTGCTAAGTCTACTGGATGGGACAGCAAAAGCAAAAGCTTTATTTACCACAGTTGCAGAGGAAAGGTAACTGAATCCCTCTACCCCAGCTCAGCCTCCACACTCCACTCCTAGGAGCTTACACCATCTAATGTTATGGAATGCCTAGCAATGCCCTTGCCTTTCAAAATGTGAGCATGTCTCCACAAGAGGACACCCCAATGATTAATACAATAAGCACAATAATAAACCCTTACAGCATTTTAAAGTTTAAAGAGCACTGCGATACACTTGCTCCCTCAACTCTCATAAGAACCCATGTAGGGCAGACTGGCCAAGTACTATTATCTCTACAGAACAGATGAGGAAACAAGCTTAAAGAGGTCAGCTGGCCTGTCCAACCGGCACTGCTAGTCAGTGGTGAACTAGGACTATACCTTGTGCCTGTTTGGCTCTGAGGCCTACGTTCTATCCATCATACTGTACAGCCTCTGCCAATGCCCACGGGCTCAAGCCTCATGTAACTCAGGGTGAGCTTGGTGTTTGTGCAGTGCATAATGCCTTCTTATCAAGAGTCCCTAGGATGAAGCCTCTGGACTCTCAGCAAACACCCACCATCAAGCCAAGTTAACAGAAGATACAATGCGATTTCACCAGCACTATAATAGGAACACTGGTGGTCCAGTGGCTAAGTGCTCAGCTGCTAATCAAAAGGTCAGTGGTTCAAACGCACCAGCTGCACCATGGGAAAAAGACATGACAGTCTGAGTCTGAAAAGATTTTTGGACTTGGAAGCCCTGTGGGGCAGTTCTAGTCTGTCCCACAGGGATGATATGAGTAGAAATTCGACTCAACAGCAATGGGTTTTGATTTAGCACTACACTCAGATGCCCTGGGTGGCATGAATGGTTAAGGATGGCAGTTTGAAGCAACCTAGTGGCACGTCAGAAGCAAGGTGCAATGAACCGCTTCCAAAGGTCACAGCCTTGGAGATCCTACGGAATAGTGCTACTGTGCACATATGGGGTCACTATGAGACAGAATCAAGCTGACGGCAACTAATAAGAAATGTAATCTAAGCACTTGCCCCTCATGCTACTGCTCAGGAGCCCCACCTACAAGGGGGTAGTGGTGGTGGTGGGTGGGTGAGTTATCGAAAAGACTTATCAAAGAGGCCTTCGATTTCCCAACTTAGAGAAGTAATGTCATTTCATCATTTTCATCTTTTCTACTACCACTGAAGTCAGAAAAAACATGGGGAGCTTCAGCAAAAAGTGAATTCAAATTAATTTTCTTTGGGAATTCATAACACCTGAGATAAATGTAGCTTTTTCTGACAGGTATTTTTTTAATATATATATGTATATATATATATATATATATATATATATATATATATATATATATATATAAAATCTCATCAAATCCTTACTAAAACCTGACAGACAGCTGTCCTACTACCAGGATCAGCAGGCTGCCTTGTCACCCTCTGCAAGAGCTGTCTGCTCTGCTTCTTGCACTTACCTTCAGCAAGGAGAAAGGGCAAAAGCGAGATTCCCTGTGCTGGATCAACAGGAGACCATCCCTGGAGACGGCAAGCACCTTTTTTTCCATATCCTCCCCAGCCTTCTTCCTCTCTAAGTCCTACCTCTTGTTTAAACCCCAATTAAAGTCCTTCTCATCTAGGAAGTTCTCTCTTCTCAGCTCCGCTGTAAATGCCTGTAACACTCATTACACATACACATTTATGGGTTAATAATTTAGTCTTCCAACCCCTCTTGTAAAATTTTTTTGTGTTACATTTTTGCCCTCTGCTTTGAACCTCCCTACCTGGCCCCCAAGATCCTAGGATGCTCATGGATGACAGCAGTTCATAACATTTTCTCTATTTCATGCAGCAATTCAGTATTCCATCTAACAATACCATAAACCTTTTATCATTCACCTACACATCCACGAGCACACCACTACTCCGCACCTACAGTACTATGTAAGTGCAATGAGACACACACACACAGGGGCCCAGAGGGAACATGGATAATCTGTCTCAGAGAAGAATCTCCCAGAAGTGTTTTGAGGATGAAGGACAGCTTGTCAGGCAGAGGTAGGGCTTTCCAGGAGAGGAACTGGATTTGCAAAGGCCAGCGAATGAAAGACTGTATGTACTGCCTGTCCATTTAAGATACTGTGAGGTCTGCAGTGAGCTGGGGATGCAGAGGGAAGGTGGGTAGAGTCACGGGTAGAGATGGGTTGGCCAGGCACGCAAAAGCCTGATTCTGAGAGGGGTTTTGGATTTTATCCCCAAAGCTATGGGTATCCAGTGGTTTTTGTCTCACTTCAGCAGTATGAGGAACAGCAAGAACAATGGACTAGAAGACGATAAATTCGCTAGAAGAAGGCTCTTTCATTAACTTGTTATGGTCTCAACCCCTTTGTGCCTCAGATTCTCTGTAAAGTTGAGGAGTTCTTTTACATCAGTGGTTCCTGAACTTGAGAAGGAACAGAACTATTTGGGGAAACCTTTTAAAAATGTTGATTCTTCATGAAGTCATCTGGAAGACATTACGCTGAGTGAAGTCTGTCAGATGCAAAAGTACAAATTCTGTGTGAGACCATTCTTATAAGGACTTAAGGAAAAAGTTTAAACACAGAAGAAAATAATCTTCGATGGTTAAAAGGGTGGGGAGGCAGGGAGAAGAGTATTCACAGATTAGACAGTAGACAGGAACTGGGTAAGATGAAGGGGATGGCAGCACACAGTAGAAGGGAGGTTATCATAACTGGACTACACCAAAAGCTAAAAGGTTCATTAAATACAAACCAGCATTTTGAAGGACAGAGCTGGGGACCACAGGTTCAGGGGACACCTAGACAAATTGGCTTAACTGTTTTTTTTAAGAAAATGTACTGCATACCCCTTTGGTGAGTGGCGTCTGGGGTCTTAAAAGCTAGCAAGCGGCCATCTAATGAGCATTAATCGGTCCCAAACCACCTGCAGCAGAGGAGGAAGGACATCAAAGACATGAGGAAAATAGGAGCTCAGTAGACAGAAGGCGCCATATGATCCAGAGACTACATCCGCAAGAGACCAGAAGAACTAGATGGTGGCTGGCCACCACTAATGACCGCCCTGACAGGGAACACAAGTCCCTCTCTGGTGCAGTGGGAAAAAAACTCTTTAAAACTCTATTAAAAGACCACACTTGATGGTCCATCAGACTGGAAGGTCCCCTGAGGCCATGGCTCCCAGACTCTCTGTTAGCCCACAGCTGAAAGCAGTGCTGAAGCCAAAACTTCAAAGACTGGACTGGACTTTAAGACACAGGGTGATCCTGGTGAAGAACATGCTTTCTGGCTTAAGTATACACATGAGGCTGTCTGAGCAGCTCTTGTCCAGAGGCAAGATGAGAAAGTGCAGCAGGACAGGAGTTGACTGAATGGGTGCTAGAAGTACAGGGTAGAAAGGAGCGTGCTGTCAGACGGGGGTGGGAAGCAGAGAGCATGTCGGGTTACACAGTGGAGTGGGTGTAGGATTTCATATGGCAAACTGATTTGGACTATAAACTTTCACTTAAAGCACGATAAAATATTTTCAACAAGTGTTGATTCATGAGTCAGAATTGACTTGATGGCAGTGGGTCTGGTTCTCATTTTTTGGGCCCTCACTTCAGCAATTCAGATTTAGTAGGCAGGGCTTGGAAATGAGCATCTTAAAAGCCTACCTTCATTGGTCCTTAAAGAATACTCTGAGGAGCACTAGAGGATCCCACTCTAAAGTTCTTGTGAAAAACACAAGATAGATGCAATGCTGGCCAAGGCCATCCCAATTCCACCTGTACCATCCAGAGAAGTCAAGGATGCCTGTGCACCAGAAACAGCCTTCATAGGTTAGAAAGTTACAACAAAGCCTCTGGGGCACCGCCACTGGGATGAGACCCTTCAGTATCCCAACCATATCTTCCTTGCAAAAAAAAAAATCCCAGTTGTAATTAGGTTTTTCTGTACAATATACTCTATTTCCTCATTCATCCATCAAACATTTATTAAGTGCTGTCCATAGGCTTGAACATGAGAATAGAAAACAGGGGCTGCCCTCAAGAGTCTGTCAATGCTACAAATGACATAATTCTTTTTCTTTTACAGAATATCTCTGAAAGAAAGAAGTCAGAATTTGGACTCTGAGAGACTTGGATTCTAATCCTCACTCAGGTAAGTGTCTCTGGAAAATTAATTCGTCTTTCTGAGCTGCAAATTTCTCACAGGTAACATGGTGACATTAGTACCAATTAGCTGAATTGCTGTAGGGATGACAGATGATGCAGTACAGTAAGGGACACAGGAATTGACTAGCACACAAAGAATGGCACTTTTTAAATTAACATGTCCTTTTGTCTCAGAACTCAACAACACTTCCACATTTTTCTGTTTGACTCTCAGGGGGTTCACCTAGTTAATCTCTCCAAACAGACTTCCCACTCCTCCCTTCCCACTGGTCAAGGCCCTCAGAAGGCCCAGGTAAACTTCATTACGAGTTCTCAGTGGATATTAGAAAGAGCACAGACAGTAAAGTCAATCAGAATGGGAAGCAACTCAGTAACCGTACGGTTTTGACGAAAACATGTAACATCTCTGAGGTTCAGTTTCTTCATCTGCAAAACAGGGATAGTATCACCTCACAAGATTCAATAGCAAACCCAATTTAAAAAAACGAATGTAAGATGTGAATAGATATTTCTTCAAGGAAGATACACAAGTGACTAATAAATGTATGAAAAGGTGCTCAACACTGTTAGCCATCAGAGAATTACAAATCAAAACCATAGTGAGATACCATTTTACACCCACTAAACCCACTGCCAGTGAGTCAGGTCCGACTCCTGGTGACCCTATAGGTCAGAGTAGAACTTCCCCACAGTTTCCAAAGAGTGCCAAGTGGATCTGAACTGCTGACCTTTTGGTTGGCAGATTTAATACTTAACCACTATGCCACCAGGAAACCCACAGGAAACGGCTAAAGTAAAAAAAGAAACATGGTTACAAGTGTCGGTGAAGATGTGGAAAAACTGGCCTCCCTCATACCTTGCTGGTGGAATGTAAAATGGTACAGCCACTCTGCAATCTCCAAAAGTTAGTTACCACATGACCCAGCAATTCTGCTTCTAGGAATAGACCCAAATTAAAACATACGTTCACAAAATACCTGTACAACAATGTTCATAAGAGTATTATTCACAATAGCCCCAAAGGATAAACAAATCTTCATCAACTGAAGATTAAATGTGGTACATCTATATAGCGGAATAGTATTTAGCCATAAAATGTTATGAAGGACTGACACATCAAAAAAATAAAGCATTAAGCCAAACGAAAGAAACCAGTTGCAAATGACTATATGCTGTGACTCTATCCGTATGACATACCCAGAACAGGCAAATCTACGGAGACAGACCACTACCTGTCAGTTTGTTGTACTGTGCTAGCTTGCGTGTTGTTATAATACCAGAAACTATGCCACTGGTATTTCAAATACCAGCAGGGTCACTCATGGTGGACAGGTTTCAGTGAAGTTTCCGGATTAAGACAGACTAGAAAGAAAAGCCTGGCAATCTGTTTATAAAAAGTAGCCAACAAAAATCTTATGATTAACTAGGTAAAAATGTCTGCCTTGAGCAGTATTCTCTTTTAAGAACCATCTACATGGATCAGATTGACAACAGCAACTTCAAAGATTAGACTGTCTGCGGACAGGATGCTTCAGGGCAGAGTGAGACTCCTCTGGGTACTCGGCATCAGAGCCAGGCCCACCAACCCACTGAACAAGAAAGCAGAGGCTTACTTACCGACTGAGTCAGGTGCCTCCAGGCACCTTATGAGCAGAGCTAAAAGGGCTTTTTAACAGTTGGCTCTACACCGCTGGGCCAGGGAGCGGCATGCCTGTTGGCATAGCTGATAAGAAGCTGTCCTCATCAAAGAACTGTATCCTGAACAACTGTAACCTCTTACTTCCCTAATAAACCCCACCATTGTGAGTATTGTCTGAGTCTTGTGTGGTCACTGCAACAAATTACCAAACCCAGCGGAGAAGAAGAGAGTGCCATGAGAAGGAGGTAGGTATCGAATTGTTAAAGAGGTTGAGGTAGAGAGGCATGTCCAGTTCTGCCTCCTAAGAATCAGTCTGGTCCTGCTGATCTTGAATCTCCTTCCCTCGTCTGTGAAGTAGGAGGTCACAAGAGCCTGCATCGCCATTTTTATTCACACATACATTTTAAAAAACACAAATAGAAAAAATTTTCTGACGCTACAGGAAAGCCAGATGATGTCGGCATTCTATTAGTTGTGGTCATTATTTCTTCACTTGTCGAAGGTTCTGGAAACCCAGGTGATGCAACGATTAAAGGCTATGGCTACCTACCAAAATGTCTGTAGCCTGAATCCACCAGGCACTCCTAGGAAACTGTATGCAGCAGTTCTGCTCTGTCCTATAGTGTTGCTATGAGCTGGAATCTACTTGATGGCAATGGTTTTGGTACGGTTTGGTGGAAGGTTCTAGATCATCTGGATTATCTCTGAGAACGATGATGGCATTTCTAGTTAGAAAATCAGTGACAGACAACTGTCTGTATGGCCCCTTTCTTTGTTTCCTTCATATATTTCAAGGTAATAACTCACTGCTTCCTGAATCTGTCTATTGATTTCGGCAAAGCGATCAGTGTTTGGGTCCTTGTTTACAGCAACTAAAACCTCTGATTTAGTTAGAAAAAACTCCAGTTAATCCTTTTACTATAAATATTTTTGATATCTTCTTCCTTATTATTTTTCTTCTTTCCTCTTCAAAATCTATTAAGTCCTGATCTATCAGTTCCCCTTCTTCTTGATCACTGGTGACATGAAGTTCTAAACTCAGTGTTCCTGCCATACGGACCAGGATCCCTGCCTTTGACCACAGATCCCTGGTGGGGTTTTCCAGAGTCCATTATCTCTCTCCTACACATCATCACGTTCCAAAGGTAGGTCAGAGGCTTAGCAAAAGTTAACAAGCACCCAGGGGCAATCTCTAAATTGTATGCCCCACCGCCACCATCCAAGTAGAATAGATTTTGATAGAGGTGATGCATCACCAGAAATGTCTTCCCCCCTCTGGTCTGACTGCCGCGGTCAGGTGCCTTTCATATTTGTGGTGCCTTGGAATGTCATTTTGTGCCTCATCTGGTGTCCCCTTGGACTTGCGCTTGGGGACAAGTTGAAGAAGACAAGCCTGTCTTCGCCATGCTTCTGGGGTAGGGTAAATTCTTAAGACTCTGTTACTCATTTATCTAAAGTTAGCAGTTCAAATCTGCTAGGCACTCCTTGGGAACTCTATGGGGCAATTCTACTCTGTCTATAGAGTCATTAGTAGTGAGAATTAACTCAACAGCAGTAGGTTTTTTTTTGGTTTACAGACCCATCAAAACTGTGAACTGCTTCTGTTTCCCATCTCTCCTAACTTTCAGTGTCGCAACATACTTATTAAGTAACTATCTAGATTCTCTGACTTGTCCTGTAATACTGAGTTCGTCCTTTCTCCTTTCCCAGCACCCTAACCAAAGTGGTATTCTTTCAGCTCCAGGGATCCCCGAGGGCAAAGCTGGCAACGCACAACGCATCTGCTCTTTTTACCTGAATTAGCTATGCTGTTCAGTTGGTCACTCTTGGTCCCTCTGTGCTCCCCATCCCTACACCTGCTTGCCTCTCCTCTGCCTTTTCTTCAAGATGTTAAAAACTCGCAATAAAAAACAAATACAAAATGCTGTAATTAATAGCCAATTCCAAGCCAACCCAGCATCTCTACTAATAAACCTCAACACTTGCAGAAAGAACAATAAATTCTGCTCCTCTCTGGTTCTGAGGTGGTCTCTTTTTATATACTCCGTGTGTATGCGTATGTATGTGGGTAAATGTGTCTACATATATATTTATTTTCCTTTATTTCCCACCCAGGGAGGGGCAGAATAATGAACTGCGTGCGTCAGGGAAGATGAATCTGAGATACTAGGGAGCAGTGCAGTAAAAAGATTAAAGTGTTATTATTGTTGGTTTTTTTTCCCCATGGTCCATTGTGACAGCTCGACCGTCATCTGTAAAAAATGTCTCAGCGAGAGATAATCATCGGAAACTCAATAAAGCGTCAGGGGGAGCCTCAGCCCCCATCAATCACTGGGTGCCTGGAAAATTTCAGCCCTCTGTCTCCCTTCCTGCTATCCATATAAATGTCTCTAATATATTTTGTGTGGTGTGTGGGACCTATCCCTGATTTGGAACTTTTGATGAAAAAATATTTATATACAAAATATGTAAATCAGTTAAAAATCACAAGACTAGTTCTTTGCCACCCTATTCCACTTTTTACTTTTATAAATGCAACAGAATTTATTCTTTTTAATAAAACATGTCAAGTAGTCAATCTCTCTCTCTTAGTCAATGTATATATAACTTTGGAGGGCTAAAAGGATAGAAGCAATTAACTAATGGGCTGATAGACTTTGCCTTGAAGTTGGCCAAAATGCTTGATGGACTGACAGTGCATTGTCCTTGCTAGTGACTCTGCAACGGCCAAGGTTGCTGAGAAATGACAGTCTATCGTAGAATCCCTGGCCCTGGAGATGTGACAAGGCTCTGCACAGGCCTGGACAATGAGGAATCAGAAAGGGATACCGACTAAACCCAATAACTTGTCAAAGAGTTTTTGGTTGGTCAGTTTCTAAGGCTTCCAAGACTCTGGACATGCCAGAGGTTCTCAGGTGACTAAGAGACTGTTCTGCTGGCATTTGGTGTCCTGCCTCTGCCTCAGTTTTCTTTAGTGCCTACATCACAGGGTTGCTGTGGGCTTACAGTACCAGTAAATGTTACCTGTTGCTGCTCTCACCATTGTAGAGGTCTCATCATCTAACCCTGCTTCTCCACCCTGCGATGCCTGAATGCCCTGTCTTCAAGTACCATCAAGGCTCCTCTCTGTCTGAAGGATAACGTCCAAGCATCTTGATCTGGCCTCAGTCTACCATAGTTGCATTGTCACTGCTCTCTATTCTCTAAAGCAAATCTTCTGCTGTGTGGCTGCATCACCGTAAGAAATCTGGCTGCTGGTCCAAAACTTATTTTCTGTTTTCCTTGAATGTTTTGGACACAAAACTTCCCTTCTTCACTCAAACCCAACTACAGGAACCCACTGAAACATTTCTGAAACCATCCTACACTTTGAGGCTCCAATCTTGCTTTATTTCTTTGACTGCTTCAGTCATAGAGATTCTCTTTTCTGAGCTCTGACAGTACAGACCATCTGTATCTCTGATTGAGTCCTTGTGCAATACTATCTCGGTCATATCTTGAAACTTTATTATTATTTACGGTTATTGACAACATCCTACATTTGAATGATGTCTTACATTTTCTCCAGTGCTTTAAAAAATAATTTGATACTCACAACAAGCCCATGGAGTAGGAAATAGTCTTCTCTACAGATGAAAAAAATCAAGGCTCAGAGAGATAAAAGGAACTGCCTGAGGTAACACAGCTTAAGTAACGGCAAAGCCATTCCTTGGATTCGAAATAATATTTGGCTGTTTGCCGATAATAGTTTACTACCAAATAAAAGCATCTGGAAGGCTTTTCAAAGACTCTGAATATAATTCCATAAGTGTGTGATGAGGATAATGATGATGTAAAGACACAAGCTGATATTAATGGAATTTCTCCCATGTTCTAGGCTTTAAGTTAGGAATAAACATACTACCTCTAACTCTCCCAATAACTTTTATTTTGCAAATAAGGAGATGGCCTCTGAGAGGTGCAGAAAATTGCTCAGAATGTCACAGCAACAAGAAACCCTAGTGGTGTAATGGTTAGGAGCTACAGCTGCTAACCAAAAGGTAAGCAGTTTAAGTCCACCAGGCACTCCTTAGAAACTCTATGGGGCAGTTCTACTCTAACCTACAGGGTCACTATGAGTTGGAATCAACTTGACAGCAACAGGTTTGGTTTGGATGGTCACAAGTATTCTGCACATCCACAATACCATAATAAGCACATGGGCTCTCTAGAACTGAAGGTTAGGGGGCAAAACAAGGTGTCTTCCAGATAGGTGAAGTGGTCTAAATGAGTTTTTTAAGCAGTGCAAGCACAAGGTCATAACACTTGTATTCTAGAGCCCACTACTCAGAGTGAGAGCCCATTAGAAATCCACATTCTTAGGTCCCACTCCAGACCTACCACGTCAGAATCTCTAGGGGCAGGGCCTAGGAAATCTCTTTTAAACAAGCTCTCTAGGCAATCAGTGTGCTTGCCACCTGAGAGTCTCATTTCCTTGGGTGCCTTATTACTCCTCCCTGAGTCTGAGCTGTGCCTGTGCAGGGCTGGGCACTCCATAGGTACCAAGTTACCACATACAGCAACCAGGTAAGTGAGCGAGCTGGGATAAGCCCACTCTTTGGCAGCGTTTTAGGCAGGGGAGAAATATTACAGAGAGCAATTCCATTACCGCCAGCGGGGACTCCTAGCCACCTCCTGAACGCCAGGGCACTTGTCCACTGGTTAGTGATGCTCCAGCCTGCACCGTCTTGTCCCTTATCTGAAGACACAGAGATGAGGAGGTCAGCTGGAACAGGCCAGGATCTGCAGCCTCTGGAGCTGGGGAGGGAAGGGGCCCACTGGGGCAGGTGCGGTTCTCCCTGACAGGTGGAGCCTGGAGAGCCAGGCCCTTTCCCACCAGAGGGGTTCTATGCCAACCCAGCTTCTGCACAACTCATCTTTATTCAGTCACTACTTGGAGCTGAGAAAGGAAGCTGATTTACAGCCTCACTCTGGCCACGTTTCTGCCGTGTTTTATTGTTTTAATTGTACATAAGAGAGGCGCTCAGAGTGCTCGCTTGCATTTGTGACAGTCCCAGACACTCAATGTTTATAACAGTTACTTACAAGCAGCCAGCGGCATCCCTGGCTGGGCGATTTGTTTACTGTTACCACTGATTTATTGATTGTTCCACCTGAGGACGGGGGCCCACCACTCAACAGCCAGCCAAAAACAGAACTCTCCTTGAGTGGGCACCAGTGGAGCTCACAGCACTGAATGGAATGTGGCTGAGACAAGGAATGAGGTGGCAGAGAAGCAGCTGTGATCTCCATGTTCCCCTGTACGTTTGGGCCATCTCTGTGCCTCTGCTTAAGCTGTGGCCCTACTCAGAATCTCGTTTTCTTTCCTCTTCACCTTCCAAAGACAAGCTGAAATCTCACTTTTAAGTATTCTACTTGTTCTGATGTTAAGACTAGAGACTTTCAGAACCTTAGGAGTCACAGGACTGATGTGGACCTTGGAGGCCATATAATCCAGAGCCCCAGGGCAAGAATCCCGTTGACAGCATTCCTGGCGGGCACACTTCCAGCTTACGTTAGTCACCTTGGAATGGTGCACTGCTCACTCCAGAGGCAGGCTTTCTGCCTCATCCTGAGTCCAAATCCACCTCTACAGAGAAATTCTTATCAAATGTCACTGTGCTTTAATTATAACTAAAAAAACCTAACCTGCTGCTGTTGAGCTGATTCTGACTCATAACAACCCTAGAGGTCAGAGTAGAACTGTCCCATACTGTTTCCAAAGAGCGCTTGGTGGATTTGAATCGACAACCTTGTGTTTAGCAGACATAGCACTTAACCACTGTGCCACTACAGTTTCCACTTTAATTATATATATATGTATACACACACATATATATATATATATAACCAGTATATCAACGATATAAGATAGGCTACAGATGAGAAAACTGAAATTCAGAGACCTTGTGGTACTTGCCCAAGATCACAAGCCAGTAAGTGACCAGGGCTGGATGAACCACGAATGGCTGGCATGGCAGTTTCACCTTCCTTCCAGGGCACTGCTGTGCCTCCAAAGATGCCAACTGACAGGTGGACAGTATGAACAGCACAGTCAGGCCAACACGGTTTGCTTACCAAGTAGACCTGCGTCACCTGCACTAGCAGGTCTGATCTCTACCCAGAAACACTAACACTGAACAAGGGTGGAAGATTGCTGTAAGGCACTCAGCTGGGGCAGGCTACTCTCTAGGGGGCAATACTCATAGGTGATATAGCAGAGGGGCTTCATGAGGAATGGAACAACCAATGACAAAGTGTCAGCAAAGAGGACAGAGAAGTTTCTTTCCTCCCTAAGCCTTGTCTATTCTGAGCAGGCAGAAGAGATACAAAGCTTCTCCGAGGGACAAACAACTCAACTTTTCTGATACCTTTCAGTCTTCCAGCCTGGATCCACCTTCCTCCTCAGGTCTTAAACGGTGGCATTCCTAAGTGAGACATGTCCTTAGCTTATGCTTTAAATCCTTTCATTGGGCAATTTCACTCACACTCATTGTTTTAATTATCAAGCAGATGGTGGTGACTCCTAAAGTGCCACCTCTTGCCAGACTTCTCTTCTAGGCTCCTGACTCACAAATCAGAAACTGAGGTGTCACCATGTATGTCTCCTCTTCCATCAAGTCCCATATTACAGAGTCTGAATCTCCTCCTAATGTTTGTTATTTTCTGGAAAGCCTGGTGGTGTAGTGGTGAAGTACTATGGCTGCTAATCAAGAGGTCGCCAGTTCAAATCCACCAGGTGCTCCTTGGAAAGTCTATGGGGCAGTTCTACCCTAACCTACAGGGTCATTATGCGTCATAACCAACTTGACGGCACCTAACAACAACAAAAGTATTTTGTAAATTCTATGTTCTCCTTTCCCAAATTTCACCTTTAGAAATTCTTAGAAAATTACAACGCATTTTTGGCAAGAGGAGCACAGCTTCTCAAAGGGATTCACTACCCTGAAAAGGTCAAGAACCATTGCTAATCTCTCTCCTCCAGTTTTATCTTCCACCTCACCAGAATGGTCCCCTGCTTACAATTTGTTAATGGCCTTCAGGATACAACATGTCTTACAAAGTCCTTCCTATGTATAGGCCTGCTTACCACTCCAGTCTTGGCAAAACATTTCACCTGCCATCCCTCTCCCCACATCATGTCACTGTTATGTGTTATTCCTTCTGCCTCTACGGTCCACGGCTCTCAACTTGCCTGGCAATCTCTGATTCATCCTTACGACCAAATGCAAAGTCACTTATGCTGTGACATGTCTCAGACACCACCTCACCCAGAGCTGATCACATTCTTTTCAGAGAAACCGACATCTTTTGTGCATCTATCACTCTGTACTGTGACTCTTGCTCACAGCTCTAACTTCTTACTTGACTGGCAGCACTGTGAGGGCCTAGACCACGTGTCTTAACTTTAATATTTCCAACGATACTCAGTAAATGCACGTTAAATTATAAATACAAGAAACTAATAAGCAATTACAAACCACAGAATACTTCACAATTCACCAGTCACACATTTTATCTACTGATCTTCATAACAATACCAATAAAGTAGACAAGGAATGCATTACTGGAGTTTAGGGAGGCCTTGCCAAGGTCATAAATTATAATTCACTACCTTCCTTGAGTACTGGGCGCACACTGAGGCTCCAAAATTATCTATTAAAACTTGAGTGCACTTGATGAACCCTAGCACTGACACTATGCTCTAACACTGAAGGTCTGTCCAACATTTCTGAGTCTACACATTCTAGGCAAGGGAAGGTATCATGTACATCCTTCTACTCCACCTTCCTTGAAGAAGAAATTTAACCCCCTCCCCCTGCTTTAAGCTGCCTCACCCCATTCCAGATCGATAAGATCGCCTTTCTCCTACTCCCGACCCTTCACATCCCACAGCCGCTCTATCCCCACTTGCAACCAACCCCATAAAACACCCAACCCCCTGACACACGGTGCCAGTGCTTTGGAGAGCATTACCCCTGCTGGCCCCTAGCGTAATAAACTGCAACTGCTTCTCTAACCTAGTGGCACCAGGTCATTTTTCCACACCATCCTCATACCCTCCACCCCACAACCCAGGTAACTGCCCATGAACAAGTTAATCCAGTTCCAACAAAGGAGAACCATAGGATTCTCTTGTTTGTTTCTATCTACTTCATCAATGACAATGACTCAGAGTTAGGTAGAATATGTTGCATACAGTAGGTGCTCAGTACTTATTGGTTGAATGGATGAAAGAATGAAATAGTTATAAATAAAGGAAAGAAAAAGTGGTTTAAGAAAGAGCTAAAGGCCTTGAGTGGTACAGAGACAGCAAAGCCCTGAGATGGTGCTAAAGGAAATGTAACTTTTCAGACCCCGGAAGCAAAAGCAGGATGCATGAAGTCAAAGAGCAAAGCATACCCAAACTGATACATCTCGGAGGATGAGATAAAGTACCAGAAAACTGTGGCAAAGGTAGTCTGTAGGCAAAGGTAGTCTAGAAGCTGAAGCACAATTTATCAGTAATTCCTTACAAAACTTCTGAATATATTTTTAAATGGTTCTCAAACACTTCTGCAATTATTGGATACCAGTATTGGTTCCCTAAGAAGAAGACATGAACATGTCCATATAACCTAATTTCCTTTTTGGAAACGGTTATTGGGAGAGAAAAATCAAACAAATGCTAGGGTAATTTTACAAGAAATCTGAGAAAATTTATGATTTTGTGGACAAGATGGAGAAATGGTGGCTGCAAAATAAAGACGTTTGCTGGGTTTATAGCTGGTTGAAAGAACATAATACCAGGAATGTTAAATAACGCAGCAAGATAGTCCCAGAGGGCAATTTCTTGTCATATGCTTCGGGATCCTGTTCATCAGTAGAGTTCTAATGAACATTTTAATCAAAGACTAGCACATAAAGTATACGATAGCAGGGGGCTTGTCAGTCTAATTCATCAGTGCCTGGAATGTGATCAGTAGATGTTTATTAAATAACCAAATGAATTCACAGAAAGCCTACTCATTCAATTTGTAGATCACATGAAATAAGAAAGTTACTATTTTTATCTTTATTTCAGGAGAGATATGATCACCTTTTCCAATATTTTCATTGTCTATCTGGAATGCAGGCTGGCTGGCATAAGAGTTAAAAAGAATTCAGAGGAGGCTGATCAAAAAAGAAAAGAAAATATCTAGAACATGCATTGGCAGACTATAGCCTGTGGGCCAAATCTGGCCTGCTGCCTATTCTTGTAAATAAAGAATTATTGGAACATACCCACAGTCATTCATTTATGTATCATCTATTGTTGCCTTTGCACTTTAATGGCAAAGTTGAGCCATCGTGACAGAAACTGTCTAGCCTGAAAAGCTTATAAAATATACTATCTGGATCCTTCCAGCAAAAAAAGTTTGCTGACCACTGATTTAGAATACTGAATATGAGTTTCTGCCTGGAGAGAAGCATCAGAACACAAAGCTATAACACCTGAAAGCAGACACGGTCTGTAACAAGAGAGGGATAGAGGACAAATCAAGTGATACCTCAGTAATGACCTTGAGAAAATATAGTCTATCCAGAGGACAACATGAGGATGGAATGAAAATAATATCATTTTAAAATCAGTTTAAAGAACTGTAGAAAAGAATAGGAAAACAGTTACCACCTTGAAACAGCTGAACTGTGGAGCAGACAGAGGTGGCATGTTCTGCATGGTTTCCAACTTTAGAACAAGGTGACTGTGAGAGTTCAGGAAGGCAGACTTCTAGCAAAATAAGGTTTCTTTTTACATAATTAGAGCTAAGAATGGATTGGGGTGCCTTGACAGACAGGCTAATGCTAGGGTGAGGGAGGCTGCAGCAGGGATTCCTACCCTAGGGAGTAGGGATTGGTGTGACAGCCAAGGTTGGATTGGATGGTCTTCCAGCTCTGAGATTTTGGGAAATCAATAATGTTTACTGAACCTTTCTGAGATTCTGAGAACAGGTGAAAAGGCACCTAAATAATCTTAACCCTCCTACATGGCCCTGCCTTTTATGCAAATACTCCTCCCTTATTTTCAGTGAAAGCACCTGAACAGAAGACAGAGCTGAGAGTGGCAATGCCATACTAAGGAGAAGACAGCCCATAGCTAAGCACCTACATATCAAGCTGCACATACAGGGCATGTCTGGTACTCATAAGACTCTACTGTATTTGACACATAAAGCAAACATAATTCTTCCAGGCTCAGTGGGAAACACAAGGAGGCATAGGTCATGGTCTGCACATGAAGGAACTGTCAGCTGGGAGGAGAGAAAGACACAGGGGTAAATGAGAATTCAAATAACCACGTAAGAGGTCAAGATTTAGAACATTCAAAAGAGCAGCCGAGGGCAGGATGCAACTGCTGTCAAGTATAGGGAAGGCTTTCGTGGAGGATCTAGTCATAGCAATGGAGCCTTGACAGAAGGACCAGGTTTCTAGAGGTGGCGAGGCAGGGAGAGGGCAATTTCACACTCTACTGAGGCAGCAATGCCCTAATGCTCTTGGACATCCCTTATGAGAGAGCAACGACACCTCTGCTCTGTGGCTACCAAACCCAACATCAGTCCGGCAGCCTCACTGACAGTTCCAAAGACGTGGCATATTGCTCCCTTTGGCTGAGGCTTCCTCCAGACCAATTTTCTGACTGTCAGGCAATCAGCAAGGCTGTCTTTCTGACATTGCTGCCAACACTAAAGCAGCCACTGCTCAGATGCCCTGTTGTTGGAAATCCGAGGGGAATCTGAGTGAACGACCCAGGATAATGGGCAGGAAGTAGGGACAGTCTGGATAAGCAAAAACTCACATGTGAAACACTCATTTCTGCCTGTAGCCAAAACAACCTGCTATCTTCTTGACCCTACTTTCAAAGAATTATTCACCGCAGGCAATGCAGACTGACCCGCCCATGGGCCCTCCAGCAGACATGTGACTGAGCTCTGGTACAGGCGCACACTATCCTTTCTTCTGCAGATCTCTAAACAACTATCCACACAGCACCCCACAGAGGGCATTAATGACAACCCCGTTTTCAAGTACAGACAACAAGGCACAGAGAGGGCTGACTACTGTCCTGAATTACACAGTAAGTTGAGGGGTCAGTACAATACTGAGGGATTTCCTGAGGCTCTGAGGTTTCTTTTAAAGAAATAGTGAGGCTATTTTTTCGTTCTGGGGCAGAGTAAGTCTCCTAGAAGTGGATGAGGACCAAGTCCATATTCCACACAAAACAGAAAAAAACTCATTGCTATCGAGTTGATTCCAACTCACAGTGAATCCTATAGGGTAGAGCAGAACTGTCCCACAGGGTTTTCAAAAAGCAGCTGGTGGATTCAAACTGCCAACCTTTTGGTTACCAGCTGAGTTCTTGTGTGACCAGACCTCCCATGCAGCTGCCTTAATTATTTCACTGACACCTGCTTCACTGCCCACTCATCTGATATTCTACAAGTTCATGACTACGCCTTCAAGAAAACACTAGTTGAAATCAATGTTCTCTCCTCTCCATAGTTCACAAAATCAAATCTCTTATCTCATTCTGCAAGACTCTGAAGTGATATGTTATAGTTCAGAAGGGCCTGTGATGAGCAGCTGTTCAAGTTCCCTGGGTTATACATGTGTTCCCAGACAGGAAGGGACAGGCTCTTACTCTTACTCTGAGTTGCTGGCACAGAGCAAGGCTACAGGAAGCCACAGTGAGGACAGCTCCCACAGCAGCAGGGCAATCCACACTTACCTTCCAAAGAATGGATTCCTTGCTCCTTGGAGGTCTTGTAAACACTGCTGAAATCATCTCCAAGGTTTGGGTCAGCCCCAGCAGCAAGCAGGACCTGTACCACACTGGAAGAAATCAGAAAGATAAAAGTGTGAGAAGCAGTAAAAGCCTAGGGAAGCAGACCCAGATTCTGAAGCATATTTATGGGTTGTGTCTGCCCGCGCTCATGTGTGTGGTTCAGTGCAAAGAACACGAACTCTGGAAGTGTAAAAGACAACGATAGGGATGTCAGATTGGAAACTTACTAGCTGAGAGCTCTGGACAAACTACCTAACATCATTAAGGCTGTTCATACAACTGCAAAATATAAACTCTCTATTCAACAATTACTTTCAAATAGCCTAATCTGTGCTAGCCACTGTTCTAGATGCTGGAATTTGTGCCCTTACAACCTGCTAGGGAAGATAACAACTCAGCATAAAATTACAGCAAAATGTGTTGAAGGCTGTTACGGGAGAAATCTTGTGTGCAATGAGAGAACAAAGTATGAGATGAAGGAAGGCTCCCAGAAGACGTATTAAGATACAAGGTTTGACAATTAAGATCACGAACTCATCCTAGAAAAAGTTCTACATACCTCAATGCTGAATATCACCACGGTCACCTCTGAAGTACTCCAACTGGGAAGCTATGCACCAATGCCAGCACCCAGTCCATCCTTCAGAGCAATTGTGGAACTCTTTCTGGAATGGCCATTACAGCTGTCACTGTATTACGCTTGGTGTCCTAAATATCATGAAAAAGTCTTCCTTTCATTATTTCCTTTATCTTTGGGTAAAGAAAAATGTCATGGGGGCCAGATCACATGAGTAAGGAGCCTGTTCCAATATAGTTACTTGTTTGCCGGCTAAAAACTCGCTCACGGACAATTACACAATTAAGTTCATGAACTTGCCACTGTGTGGCCATGAGCAATGGACATAACAGAAAGAGTTCCAAAACTGCTTTGATGGGTGGACTAGGCACTGGTGTTGTTGCACAGCTTCCCGAGAGGAGTACTTTAAAGGTCATGGTAGTGATATTCAGCAGTGAGGTATGTAGCACTTAGAAAAATTAAGTTTGCAAACTTAATTGTCAGACCTCATATTTGAGACTTGAAGGCTGACTAGGTCTGATCTAGTATGGTGAAGTAGGAGGTCCCAATGCATTTACAGATTCTGGCAGCAAGAGAGCATAGTGCTAGATCTGAACAGAAAGAAATGAGAGTAGAGAGTATAGGAGAAGAACAGTGGGAGAGGAAGCAAGCAATTGAAGGGTTGAAAGCAGAGGTGATGTGATCAGATAGTTTCCTCCCAATTACAAAAGATACATACTTGCTTTTAAAAACATTTAAACCATACAGAAGTGAGTTAAAAAACTTAAGATGTCCCCTATGTCTACCTCCTTAATCTAAATTCCAAGAGAAATCACTATTTAGAGTCGGGTATGCTTCTTTCCAAACCTTTACCATTAGAAAAGTCACTCTCACAGCTGTGTGACAGCAGACAGGCGGGAGCAGGCCCAGAGACAGAGTCCTAAGCTGGGTTGTTCGGAGGTTAAATCAGATATGTTTACAAAGCACTGTGCACAGCGCTTAACCTAGGAAGTGCTCTCTATGTTAGCGTCCCTTTTTTCTCCTTTATACAATGTTTCTGCTAACACATTCCTTTTTGCTCTCATAAAATAAAGGCTCATGTTCATAAAAATCACGACATACAGATAATCAAGAACAAAATGCTTTTGTATATATAACATCCTCCCAGTTTTTCACATGAATATATACATATTTTTAATTATAAAAACAGGATCAAACATAAACTACTGACACACACCTTCCTAGAAACCGTAATTAAATATTTATCCTTAACACTGTTTTTTGACTTCTGTACAGTATTCCACTACAAGACTATTCCATACTTTATGTAATCAGTCCCCTATCATAAAATAGATTGTTTTTAATATTTCAATATTATAAATAACAGAAATCCCTGCTTATTTTCTTTGGATAAATTCCTAGAAGGTAAAATTCTAAAGTTAAAAGTATAAGCATTTTTAAATGTTTTCATAAATATTACTAAATTGCCTTTCAGAAAATTATATCAATTTTTATCTTTCCCTAGCAAAGTATAAAGTATTACAGTGTGATGCCTTCCTTTTAATAAAATATACTGAAACATATTTTCTTCCTTTTTTGAATGTTAGTCCAGTAAACAGGAAATAGTATTACACTGCTGTTCCAACTTGCATTTCTCTGATTACTCGTGAGGTTTAACTTGTTTTAAAAATGCTGAAAGATCAGCTGTATTTCTTTTTTCATGAATTTCTAATTTATGTTCTTTGCCCATTCTCTTAGTATGCTTCTCTTTTGCTTACTGACTTTTAAAACTATAAATGCTTTCAAAGGCATAAACGGTAAGCATTTCAGACAAATTACTTATTATCATAACTATTAAAGAAGCAAAACAAATTTTCAGTTTTTTCTTTGTTTTTCTAGTATCTATAAACCAGTAGAGTCGATGGCTTTCCTTATTCCAACTGGTTTGATTATTATTACCTTCAACGGACACAGCACCTGGCTACCCATTTGCCAAATGGATGGTTGGATTCCAATAACTTCCATGTATACCAATATATACTCATCACAGCTAAGTCAAAGAACCAAAATCCATCTTCCATGTACCTGTGGTTTTTCTACATCTCATTAAAAATAGCCAGATGAATATCCTATATCTACTTAACCTTACCTAAAAGCATTTTAAAAATTACCTTTTACCAGTAATTTATCCAGAATATGAATTAAGATCTCAAAGACAAGGGAAAAAGGTCTATGAGCAGCTAAAATCCAAGTTTACACTCATAATTCATAGCAGAGTTCTTCAGGCTCTACCTCAGAGTTCTTTTATTTTACAATTTGGACACAATTGCATAGTCTTTCTGTTTCCCAGAAAATTAAAGTCAAGAGAGTATAAAAAGGCTGTTATCAATGGGCACACTAACTGAAGGCAGTGAGAAGTAGTGTGGTGTAGAGGTTAACAACACTGGCTTTAAAGACTGTGACTATCTGAGCACTGAAATGAATAATGACAATAATGTATTATAACCCATTAAATAAGACTCCATGAGTCCCTACTGAAGATAAATTAATAAGTAAAAGAGGGAGCTCTTTTTAGAATGATAGGTAATAAATGTAGAAAGAATGATGGAATCAGAAAATCACTGTTTTGTAACGTAACTGTCAAGAATTATATGGCTGTGTTAGTATGTAAAGAGCTTACAACAATGCCTGACACACAGTAAGTGCTCAACAACCGACAGTTATTACTACGGTGTTAACAGACTCTGTGGTTGGGCTGTGGGGAAGTCAACAAAAGTATGAACGATAACACTTAATTGGAAAGACAACATGGCTGAATTCAAAATAAAGCTCTACCATTTCCTTATGAGAATAATGGGGCTACTGATGCCTCTGTTACAGGTTATGAGTGAGAAAAGCATGTAAAACTTTGTGTTGTTCCTACTTCCAGCAATACCATGGAAAACAAACGAAAAACTGCCCGGTCCTGAGACATCTTCATAACTGTTGTTATGTTTGGGCCCACTGTTGCACTCACTGTGCTAATCCATGTCACTGAGTGTCTTCTTCTCTTCCTGCTGACCCTCTACCAAGCATGATGTCCTTCTTCAGGGACTGGTCCCTCTTTGAAAACATGTCCGAAGTACCTGTGATGAAGGACTGCCAGAAGAAGGAACAGATCTGTCTTTGAAGAAGTACAACCAGAATGCTCCTTAGAAGACATGATGTTGAAAAAAAGGTATTCCCAATCAATACGTCATTTGTCTTGGAAAACTCTATCCTGTGATTTCCTGCATTGTTTCCACATTTTCCAACCACTGATCCTTCTTTGTTTCCAAATTTTGCACTGTCACCACCAGTAATTATCAGTGCATATCCTTGTTGCACATTTGCTAATTTCAGACTGCAAAAATTGGTAAAAATCTTCAATTTCTTCATCTTTGGTCTTAATGGTAAGTGTGTTAATTTGAGTAACAGAGGTATTAACTGGCCTTCTTGCAGGTGTGCAGATACTGTCCTACTATGGGCAGGTTATTCTTCCACAGGTGCAGCATACAGAAGGAGCTCCACAAATACGAACTCTCTTTCCTTTGTCCATATAATCTTGGTGGTAGTAACATGACTCTGGATTTGAGTGCCAGATCTATACTTGACCACCCCACGACTCATTTAGCATAGTCCAGTGTCAAGAAAACAGCTCTTCTATATTCTGCAAGAGTCGGCTTCTTTTAAAATCCAAGAGATACGATTTAAACTCAGACAGACAATAATTTGGTTAATCTTCAGCTGCTCTATCCAATCAGCATTCAATCACACCCTCTCCCATGGCAGGCTGTCCCTCTAGGCAGCTAGTGTCACTAACTGTGCTACCTGGGTCTCTCCAGGTTTGAGGGTATTGATTCCATCTGTCCAATTTGCAGGCTGAAAGACGTGTCAAAGCAACCAAGTATACTGCCCTTGGGGGCAACAGTAGTCTAGCAAGCTGAGAAAGAAGAGTGTCTAGGCTCGGCCTTGGGGCTGCTAACCCAATCAAAGTGAACGGGCAATTCACTTCACAAATTTGTAGGCCAATGAGGGTGAGCATCCAGGCTAGGGACCCATCCTGCAAACTGAGAAAAGATTCCCTTCACGTTTAATAAAACCCACCATGCAGCAGCGCTAGAGAAAGAAGTACTCTGGAAATAAGATGAGCTATGCCTCTCTTACAATTTTTGCTGAGACACAAGCAAATTCCAAAATTCAGACTTGTGTTTGGGAGAAGTGACTTACATGGGCACATGGTGAGTTAGTCCACCTGGCTGACAAGGAATAGACAGGGTTAGCAGTAAGAACAGAATCTAACTGGCACACAGGAAGGCAGGCACTGCTATTAAAAGATGATCCACCACTGGCACAACTAGCGTTTTGCGAAGAGAGCTCTCTGCACCCCACAGTGGTGAGTGGCGTCTGGGGTCTTAAAAGCTGCCAAGCTGCCATCCGAGGACACAACAAATGGCCCCAACTCAGCAGGAACGGATGCTCACCGAGGACCAAAATGACATGCAGTAAAGACAACCTAGAAGACAGAGAGACCCACAAGAGTGGGTGCCTACATCGACCTGGGACCAGAAGAACCAGATGGTGCCCGGCCACCACCAGAGATAGCTGTGATGGCGCTCACTAGGTTGAGTCTCACTGGCAACACAAGAATAAAAAGGGGTGCATCCTGAGATCTCCACTAAAAGACCTCAGTTGATGGTCCAGCGGTTTCGGGGTTCCCCTGAGAGCATGGCCTCCGGCCCCGATGCTGCCCTTACTCATAAATTATAACAAAGGTCCACTCTTTGGACAGGAATGGATTGGACATGGCAATGCAGAGTGACCATATATTGGAAGCACTTTATGGTTCTATACATCTATAGGATATCATCTTGCTGACCTCTGGCTGGAGGAAGGGGAGTGGACGGAGAGGAGGGGAAAGGAGACTGTTGGGAGGGTGAGACATGTATGGAGCAGAGAGGAATAGTGTGCTGTCACCGGACAGGGAGAGCAGTGGAAGCTGCATATAGATGGGCATGTAAATTTATACGGGAATGTACATTTTCACTCAGTCATGTTAAATAAAAAAAATAAATAAATCATTTAAAAAAAAAAAAAGATGATCCACCAAAGGACAACCGTAACTTCCCTTCTGTTCTGAGGCTGGCATAGTGACTGCTATGTTAAAAGTTTGAGTTTAGGGAAGGCTGCCTTATATCTGAATTAAAAAAAAAAAACCCAAACCCACCGCCGCTGAGTTGATTCTGACTCACAGCGACCCTGTAGAACAGAGTAGGACTGTTTCATAAAGCTTCCAAGGAGCATGTGGTGGATTCCAACTACAGACCTCTGGGTTAGCAGCCATAGCACTTAATCACTATGCCATCAAGGTTTCCAACTGCTGATACCAAATAGGCTGTAGTATATGTGCCACGCCTCTGTGCTCTTAATAACTGGACTCAAGGGGACAGAGAACACTATCCTGCTTGATCACATTTTCTCTGTATTAAGAATCATCTCCATTCAAAAGAACTATATGCACTCCCCCACAGGCCAGCACTGTGCAGAGGCTTAAAGAATATCAGCTATTCTCCAAGACAGCTCAGCATTTGGTCTCTGTGGAAAAATACATCTGCCAATGCTAATATCAGCTTCAAATCCTAGAGATAATTTCCAGATATCCTATTCCCCTTACTAATTTGGGGAATCTGAGACTGTCTATAGTATAAAAGGACGTGCGGTTGCAGTTGTCCTTTAGTGATGTGGCTCCAGTAGTCTTCTTGTGTGCCCATCAAAATCTGCTCTGGTCAGCTCATGAGCTGACTTACCAAAAAAGACTGGGTCTTGCAAATATTGAAGGTAAAAGTTGTGAGGAACAGCATCAAACTGACAGGCTGGCACAGAAGCAGCAATAGGACAGAGCTAGCTGTGCTGGAGGTAGCTGCCATTGCAGGCCTGGAAATCTAGCTAATTCTAGGTTTTGAAGGCTTGTCTGTGGTGGGGAGGAGAAGGCAAACCCAGAGCTTAAGACTCTCGTAACAGTCCACCTGTGAGTGGGAATGGGGAGCTCTGACCTTAGGTTGACAGCTGTGTTCCTTTTGCCTTGTTTACAATGCTTGCTGGTAAAAGTATTTACTTTTTCAAGGGGACAGAATGTGACTAAGAAGGAGACGCCAGCAGTCTAACAATAAAGCTAATGTATGCATATACTTTCTACACGGCACTGTTTTAAACATTTTATATATGCTAACTCATTTAACCCTCGCAACATCCCTAACAGATAGGTTACATGTAAGAAAACTGAGGTACCAAGGAGTTAAGAAACTTATTCAAGGTCACACAGCTATAAGGAATGGAGCTGGGGTTCAAATCCAAGAAACAGGAATTTAAACCAAAGCTACACATTCCATGTTCTCATCACTATACTATGTTGCCTTTCATGTCTCTGTGTTGACTCTCAGTCAACTCCCCAACAGTCTTTTGGGAGTACTTTGTCTCAACTAAGAGTTTGACAGAAACGATAGGATGAGAAAGCCCAATAGAAAAACAAGGCAAGATTAGGAACAGGCAATTCCTAGAGGAGGAAACCCCCAAAAGATGATTAAGTATACAAAGAGATCCTCAAGGTCATTTATTATTAGAGAAATGCAAATTAAAACAACAATGAGACACCACTTTGAATTAATATTGACCAAAGTTAGAGCTGAAAAATGCCATGTGTTGGTGAGTACATGGGGATTCAGGATGCCCCACACCATCAAAGTATAAGATGGTGCTACCATTCTGGGAGCCAATCTCGTAATACTCTGTCAAGTTCAAGTACTTCACTCTATGACCCAGCACTTCTGCTCCTGAGTTTATATACCCCAGAGAAATTCTCACATAGGTCTATAAAGGGACACACTGGAGATACTTATTGCAGAATTTTGTGTCAAATGGGAGTTGCAGGCAATCTAAGCGCCCGTCACTGGGGGAACAGGTAAATTATATGTGGTGACATACACCATGAAACACTGCAGCAGTCAGAAATAACAGTTGGATATATATGTAGCAACACGAACGGATGATCAAAAAGAGTTGGTTTTCCTATTCCCTTCTATTTACACACATGATTAAGCCTAACCATTTGTTCCACAAGTTTGTTTCTTTTAGCAAACCCCTGAATTACAGAAATTCTAATTACTACACTGATCATTTTTGGTGCTAGAGAATTCATGACCCAGTAAACAAACACAACGAACCTTATGAATTTCACCAAAGGATGTCAAATAGGGTACTCCCTCTGCGTAGAGTATCTCCCATGCTTCAACTGGTTAATGTTCACTCACCTTCAGAGCTCCTCAGCAACTTTTCTGACTCATAGTTGGGCCCATACCCTTCCTCTTTGTCTGCACAGCACCCAGTACTCACCTCCCTTGCAGGTGGCCCCCATCATACTATATCACAATAATCTCCTTAGTTTTATTTGCCCTTCCCATTAGATGATGGGGTAAGGGTCATGCACCAACTTTATTTTCCAGCTCTCTCCTCAGTGCCTGGATTATAGTAAGTAGTCAATATGTTCTCTGAATGAGGTACAAATACATGAAATGATTATTTTATTTGATGGGAAATGCAGGAGAAAGGTGGAAGGCAAATTTTTCAATCCTGTGTGGCTGTCTCCCTCCCGACAGCCTTAACAAGCCTGTAGGTGGCTTAGCTGTGGACAAAACTCTTCCTCTCCTGAGCACCAACCCCTTCTAGGGCTCTGGTCAGTTCTCAGACAAAGAGAGGAAATGAACAGAAGAAATGTCCCTATGTGACAGTTCCCGGGATTCTTGGAACTCCCTTTGGAGCCCTAGCCCTCATGAGGCATGTTTTAATTTGCTGATCAGGTTGTAATTAGATTAGAGGTGGGAGCGCATGTAGGACTTGGCCTGCACTGACCTTGTTGAGCTCTTGCTTTCAAGGCAGTGGGTAGTCACAATGCATGGGAGGGCAGTTAAATCGATTGAAGTTAAGGCTTTCTGTTTTCAGTGGCTGGAGGGGCTTGGGATTCTCACATTGTTTAGAAAAGAGTGAGAAAACCTGTGGTGTGAGCTGAGGCCAGTGCTGGGCCAGGCGCGTGTCAAAGACGGCTGGTGAGCAGCTGGAGTTGGTGAAGCAAGAAAGGCAGTGATCCCAGCTCCAGGTCGTCTCCACACAATGTCAAGCTTCAGAAAATGTCCTTCCAATTCTTCCCACCACCCCAATTTAAAACAGAGGGTGAAAGCAATGAGTGTCATGGGTCCCAAGAAGAAGACAAAGAATAGACAAATCTATTCTCAATTCAGTGCACATCTCACTGAGAACAGGAGGCAAAAAAGGTTACAATTCAGGATGTTGGCTGGAAAGGCAAACAAACTGTGGCTCATGCAGTAGTAACCTGGCCTCCTGGCTGGTCAGGAAAGCAAGGCGGTCTGACCAAAGGCCCTGGATGTATTAAATTTACAGGTCCCGTGGTATGGGGGCATGAACTCAGAGTGGAGAGGGCAGGGAGAGTTTTCTTTTTAAATCAGCTTCCTTATGAAATAAATTAACAATTAGGTAGGAAATGAAGTACCTGTGTAAAAAATGTGCCATAATTTGTTCAAATCACAATAATACGTCTTTTGTTTCCTTATCCCAAAAGGTAAAGGTCAATAATCATAATAAAGGAGGTACAGTATATTAAGAACTTTATAGTCATTATTTCATGTGCTTATCACAACTCCTCACTGAGGTATTATTCCAATTTTATAAATGAGTAAACTGAGGCTCAGCAGGATAATGTGAACTGCCAAAGAGTACACATGAAATAAGCAAAAGAACCAAGATTCAAACCTAGGCTTTTCTGAGTCCAAATCTGTTGCACATTCTCTTACACAACACTGGTTTTCACCCATCTGACCTTCTGTTAGCCTTTCGCGTCATCCCATAGTTATTGTGTCTCTTCTGTGTACCACAGACAGTGTTTTAGATGGTAGTTAAAGCAAAGCAGAGGGTTGCAGCTAGCTGAGGGGAATGATTCAGATGGACAAAGGTCAGAGTGATGAGCCCACAAAGAAGTGAGGTTATTGCGAGCAAGCGTCAAAGAAGCATGGGATAGTAACCAGTGAGCTAAGGAATCAAGGTTGCTCATCACAGGGTGTCCAGGGCAACCTCAATTTTACAAACTTAGCTTGTTCAGAATACATACCTATGTCTTTCAAACTGTAGTTCAAAATACATAGCTGTCTCTTAGGGGACATCAAGGCCAATTGGCATAAATTAGCACTTTGCCAAGAGAGTCTTCTGTACCCCACATTGGTGAGTGGCGTCTGGGTCTTTAAAAGCTGCCAAGCTGCTGTCTGAGGTCCCAACGGTCGCCAAACGGTCCCAACTCAGCAGGAACGGATGATCACCAAGAACCAAAACGACATGGGGGAAAGAAAACCCAGAAGACACAGAGACCTACATGAGTGGGTGACTACATCGACATGTGACCAGAAGAACCAAATGCTGCCCGGCCACCACCAGTGTTAGCTGTGATGGGGCTCACAAAGTTGAGTTTCATTGGCAGCACGAGAATAAAAAGGAGTACATCCTGAGATATCCACTAAAAGACTGCAACTGATGGTCCAGAGGCCTCGGGGTTTCCCTGGGAGCATGGCCCCTGGCTCTGATGCTGCCTCCTGACCATAAATCTTCAGACAGGAATGGAATGGACACAGAGTGACCGTATCATGTGTGCACTTTATGGTTTCATGCATCTATAGGATGTCATCCTGGTGACCTCTTACTGGAGGCAGAGGAAAGGGTGGAGAGGAGGGGATAGGAAATTATTAGAAGGATATGACATGTACAGAGAGGAGTGTGCTGTCACTGGGCAGGCAGAGCACTGGGAGCTGCACATAGGCGGGCACGCAAATTTATGCGGGATTGTACCTTTTCATTCAATTATAATTTAAAAAAAAAGAGGAAAAAATACATAGCTGTCAAAGCAGACTGGTTGTTAGGGTTTGGTTTGGTTTGGTTTTTAACCACAGTGCAGACACGGACCAGGTGCTCTCTAGGCAAATGATCAAACAGAGTATGATGGAGCTGATACATCTCTTGGATTCTGAATGAAAATAAGGAAAATAATAATAGCAGCAGCTGCCATCTGTTGTGCACTTATTATGTGCTACTCATTGCATTAGGCAGTTTTATGTGTATTAATTTACTTAAATCTTCACACCTATACTGAGATAGGTGCCACTATTATTCCATTTTGTGGATGACAGCTAGTAAGCGGTAGAGCTAGGTTTTCAACTTGGGCCATCGCATTCCAGAACCAGTGCTCTTTACCACCGCATTCTACACAAGTAGACTCTGTCGCCCCAAAGTATGGCCTGACCATGCTTTGACCATTTCTGCTTCCTCACACACAGGGCTAGCCAAGGGCAGTACATGCTAACTGAATCAATTCACTTCCGGGGTTCGTAACACTGTGCCATTAATTCACACATTGTTTTTCGTCAGCCCTAGGCATTCTTTCTCAGTGTTGCTAAATTGGCTGGGCCTTCCCCATTTGGGACTTTACAGCTCATTTTTTGGTTTTAAGTGTAGATCTGTATACATTTATCCTCACTAATTTTTTTGACCATAGATTTGCACATTGTGGTAGCACACCGAGATCTTTTTTATATCCCCCCTTCTTTCACCTGACGTAAGAGCTATCTCATCACACCTCATTTAATCTGCCAATTTAGCTGGCATTTATCAAAGACTTTAGTGAAATCACAGAAATAACTACTGAACAGAATACAGTCTTGTGGCCCACCTGTGGAGTCTTCTCTCCATTCATATATAAACAACGAACAGGTCATTCACCACTTAGTAGTCTGACAAGACTACTGTCCACATCCTATTTCACTCCTATGGATATCAACAGACAGTCAATACCTTGCTGAAACCTAGACACGTCTACCATATCTACTGCAGACCCCGGAGCCACCAGCCTGGTAGCCTAATTTAAACAAGCAGCTCATGTCACAGGGTGGGTCTAGTGTCTTTTAAAGATGGGCAGGACTGGGCCACATCACAATCCCCAGAATGGAAAAGCCCTTCTCAAATTAGCTGAACTAGATGACCACTGAATGCTCTCTGGTCCCCAAATGATATACTCCACGAATGCAGCACTGAACACAGAACCCCAGGACAAGAGGTGGTGCTGGGGGGATGTGTGCCCTCAGACTGTTATGCTAGGCAAATAAGCTGGCATTGCTTCACAGGGTGCAGTATCTTAAGACGTCTGAGGTCAAGGCATGCATCTGCCAAACTAGAAACGGGTGCACGCTGGAATTGGAATATCATTACTACGAAACAGGATTATCTTAAGCAACAATTCCAAATGGGATTAGAAATGACTCTTTGTTACTCAGAGATAATCGGCCACAGCAGCAGAGGTGGGAGAAACATCAAGCCCGGCACACTGTTCTGGGGGCATGGTGCTGACATCCTGGGCACCTGGCCAGCACTCTAACCACTATTCCTTGCTGGGAAATACTGGGCATTCTCCTGCATTGGGCAAAGGGCCACGTGGGACAAGAGCCAGCCCCACATCAGTGTGCCTTGCTCTGGGATCCCAGGTTCTGGACCCAGCTGCATGGATGAAAAGAACTTACAATAGACTTGCCAAACTAGACTGCTTCTGGGTCACTTATATGATGTTGATGAGAGACAGGTATTACTCCCACCTTAGTCAGAGGTAAGTTTACCCACAGGCTACTCACTAACTTCCTCTTGGGACTACAGCAGTAGGCCAAGTACTGTAATAATAATTAAGGTACTATTACTACTATTAACTGAAGCAGCAAATCTTTATTGAATGTTTACTAAATTTATATGGCAAGCACTGTTCAATGTGCTACATATAGATTTACACATTTAAACCTCACAAAAGTCTTTTGAAGTTTATCTGTATTTTGTCCACATTTTATGGTTGAAGAAACAATCACAGAGAAGTGAAAGAACTTGCAAGGTACATAACTAGTAAGAGGCAGAGCTTACTTACTTGAGCTGACCCTACTAGTCCCAGTACCCCTTGGTCTATTCCAGGGCCTTGCTCCTCCCCCCTGCCCTCCACAAGCAGTACTGTCCAGCAGAAAGAACAAAAGTTTGGGGTTCAGAGAGACCCAAGTTCAAATCCTGACTCGCCTTTTCCCTAACAGGATAGATCTTGGCATCTCTGAGTTTCTTTCTTCCCTGCCTATAAAACAGGGGTAACATCCCTCCCTTTCGGGGTTGTAGTGAGAATCTGAGATAACATGGGAAGTGCTTGACTTGGGTTGGTCACACAAACGGTACCCAATCAGTTAGAACCATCATTATCACTATAGCCAGGGCATCAGCATGAAGCCCAGATTCTTTGGGCAGAAGGAAGTACTACTCTGCAGCATGAAGCTAGGCTGAGAACAGGCTAATGACTCCCGGAAGAGGCTCTAGGGCCTCTAAGGACCTGTACAGAGACAGGTCCAGAGTGCTCTACCTGCACTGCCACTGGTCTGTCAGCAACAAAGTGAAGCCTCCCAGGGAGGCTGCCACTGGCCTACAGTGAAGGCAGCATCTCCCTGCTCTGAGAGCACCTATGAAGCTGTCATGCAGTGGCTACAAAGAAAGACCTGCAAAATCTCTTCTGTGGGACAGCCATATGGCTGGGGCTGTGGGCTTCTTAAGCATGGAGGGAAAATCAGCAAATGCTAAGAATAAATGACTGCTGTGAGAGAGAATTAAATGGTCTTCAGCCAAGAATGGCAGCATTTTAAAATTAACAAAGCCCAGGTACCACATCCAGGAAGGCCTTGGCAAATGCGTGTTATCCACTCATTAGCTCAGCTCCTCAGGGACTCTGGCCAAGCAGGGAAGGCAGTGCCGGGAACCAGCCCTTCCGATGCTGATGAAATGCACTTCGGTAGAAAAGGCAGAAGGAGGGAGGGAGACTCTTGTGGGGAATTTCAAACAGTTCTGCTGGATCCCTGTATTCTGCCTTGGGCTTCTCACCTTCTCCTCTGAGACAGGGGGCCCCTGTGACAGCAACCAGCAAGTCCAGGTGGATTCAAATCTGCACTCTCCCTCCCAACCCTCCTTTAGGATCTTTGGTTCCTAAAGCACCACAATGACCTAACTTTACAGTCTTCCTGAAGGGTCTAGAGACAAGCAGCCCAAGAATGTGGGGGAAGGCCAGTTCCCAGTCCTGCACCCTAAAACTTTCTCCTTGCTCTAAAGAATCATAGTATCCACGCACTTTGTAAACTTATGTAAATGCACCAGATACCACTATTAAAATGAATTTATCACTATGTTACCAATAATTATACTTCATGATATCACTGATGGTATAAATTCACAAATCTTCATTCTCTACTAACAACTAGAATATATAATCCTCTAATATGATACGCCATGAACAATAAAAATTGAAAACATTCCAGGTGACCACTAATAACATGAACTCATTCTGACACTAGTAATGAACATGAATTTTCAGTATGCCATTGATTACACTAATTAACAGTCAGAATGAGAGAGGTGCAATAATGTTTTAAAAAGTTTTTCAAGTCAGTTTATTGGGGTATCATTTACATATGCTAATCATGGTTTTAATTTGTCTTTTCCTAACTGAGAATTCTGAGTATCTTTTCATGAGCTTATCTGCCATCCAGTTCTTCTTTGGCGAAGCATCTGTTCAAATCATTTGCCCATTTAAAAAATGATTACATTGTTTATCTTATTACTTTCAGGTCTTTAGAAGCCATGGTGGTGCAATGGTTAATTGCTCAGTTGCTAACCAAAGAGTTTGTAATTCAAATCCATCCCATGGATATACAGGAGAAAGATGTGATTTACTTTGGTAAAAATTACAGCCAAGAAAACCCTATGGGGCAGTTTCACTGTAACACGGGGTTGCCATGAGTTGTAACAGACTCAACAGCACCCAAAAGCAAAAACAGTTCTTTATATATTCTGGATGTAAGTCCTTTAATCAGACATACATTTTGAGTTTCTTCTTCTAAGCAATTGGAAATTATAAATGTTTAAATCATACATTTTTTCTCCCAAACCACTGTCTCTTGCCCATATACTCTGATGAAGAGAACAGGAAAAAATTAAACTTTCAAAGCACAGATACCCTAGTGTCCTTGGAGCCCTGGTGGCATAGCGGTTAAGAGCTTGGCCGTTAACCCAAAGGTCAGCAGTTCAAATCCACCAGCTGCTCCTTGGAAACCCTATGAAGTAGTTCTACTCTGTCCTATAGGGTTGCCATGGGTCAGAATTGACTTGATAGCAGTGGGTTGTTTTGTTTGTTTGTTTGGTTGGTTTACTGCCCTTGGACAGTGCTTGGTACAACTAAAACTCATGAGACACTTTTTACCCCTATTCTAAGCACTCAACCAACACTAGGGCTCTAAGGAAAGCTCCATCTGGAGCAATGGCTGTCCTATAAACTGCTTCCGGCCCCCTAGTCTCTGTATCTCCTAAAGCCCTGTTCTGGTCCACCAGGTTTCTGGAATGGTCAACAGTTGTCACACTCCACTGCTGGTCATTGTCCACTGGTAAAGGTAGGAGGCTCCCAATCCATCCCTCAGTGAACGAGCAAACAGTGGGGCCTGTGGCTGTATGGACATCAAAGTTGAGCAAACAGGCTTGGCAGGCCCTGCCTCTCCGCCTACACATCCTGCAAATGCCATCTGAAGGAGCTTCCCCAAGGGGGGTCATGACTTTTAGCTTGTCATAGCACACATCAAAGTTTGCACCACACACGAACTGGGTGCATGGGTTCGAATCAAGTCACCCAAGAGCGGATACTCAGCCATTGTGTCCAATTTTAATCCTGTGTTTTCCCAAGTAATTAAGCCTTCTTGCTTATGAACTTGTGACTAAGTAAAGCATCACTGAGAGGTTGTAACATCAAAGTGTCTTCCACCGTCTGTCCTTGCTTGGTAAAATTGGATTTCTTTCCCTTCTTAAAGAAAAACTAATTGAATTTAGCTGAAGGCTGGGTATATTTGCACGAGCCAGTGAAGGCTAGGCTAACTCACAGTGATCATCCTGGGACACTGTGGCTTAGCCTTAGCTGGGTCAGGTCAGAGTACAACACCCAGACTCAAGCTAAACAAGTGCTTTGTGGCACGGGGCCCACCAAGAGCTCTCTGAAGACAAGGGGCCAGACCTCAGTAACTATTCCTTGAGTCCATACTAGCCTCAAGCTGTTACTAGAGCTGGCAAAAGGATTGCCCGGGTAATTCGTTGGCAGAACAGCTACTAAAGACAATGGCTATCACATTACTGAAGTCTGGGATGTCACCAGTCCATGTAAATGTCTCAAACGGCTGTTACTGCTTATTCTACAAATCCTTCATAGCACTGCAGCTTAGCTTTAAACAGTGTTTGCTGGATGCATAAAATGGTAATATAAAGGAATGCTAGAACATTCTCTCCTACAAATCAAAACTCTCTAGATCTATTTTTTTTGCCTTATTTATCAAGAAATGTAAATTCAAGTTCAATAACTACCTAATTTACAATAAGTACAGTAAGGTCCTTGAAAACTCTGGTGACATAGTGGTTAAGTGCCATGGTCTGCTAACCAAAAGGTCAGCGGTTTGAATTTGCCAAGCACTCCTTGGAAACTCTCTATTGAGCTTGGGGCCACCAGTATTCCCACAGAGGTAAAGGTTTTCTGCTTTCAGCCTTGAATCAAAGGCTGCTGCCCCTCCACTTTCTCCAACTCCAGAGCCAATCTAAAGATAGTAACATTTTAAGAATGGCCAGTATGGTGATTGATTTGGTGATTGATTATATGAGAATCAACACATTTCTAATAAAGAGAAACTTTTTGGCCAGACTTTGCTATGGATACTAATAACCTTTGAGACTCTTACTCATGTGGCCCCTTTCCAATGAGGCTAACTCACTCAACTTGACCTGTGAACCACTGGCACTCCTTTTTTACCCTGATTCTACTTTACCTTTTTTTCCACAGCACCTCTTACCTTCTAACACACAGCTTACTCTACATATTATATTTATTGTTTATTGTTTATTGCCTCACCATACCCACCAACCACCACTAGTACATAATAAGCCTTATGAGGGCAAAGGTGTTCGTCGGTGATGTATTTCAGTTACCTAGAGCAGAACTTGGCAAAAAGGTAGGTGTCAAAAAATATCTGTGAAATGAATAAATAAACCCAACTTGAGGGTATGCTATTTTCAGTATAAATGTGTCCTTCCTGGGCACTGAAAGAAAGAGGAGGGGCATAAAACAGATGCTTATAAAGCCAAAGATTAGTCCTGGGAACCAAGGCAAATAAACACAAGCTATCACTCTCACTTTGCCAGGGTCAACAGGCATCACTGATTTGCTAATAGTTTTACATAAAGACAGAGCAATCAGTTAAACTAAAAACTCATTAGATTCAGAGAGAAGTAACCCCAAAAGCGTATCTACCAGCTCTCTGATTATTAATTGAAAGTACTTTTAAGTACAGCATTACTTCCTATTCAATCTTACCCCTGAGAATACTACATATAGAATATAATCTTTCTCTCTTCTCCACCAGTGGCTTTCTCTTGCAGATGGAAATGCCTGAAAGCTGGAGAAGACAGGTGGGTAGAGGTGGAGTATCAGTGGCTGGAGAAGAAAATGCAATAGACTTTGGAATTAGATAAACTGGGATGCCAGTCTGGGATCAGTCACATTTGTTGGCTTAAGTGACAAACTCCAGTGAAGAGTTTGAAGAGTACAATGTAGAACCTATCACTAAGCCTTCCTTCAGCTGACAGTGGTGTCTGAGAGGACAAGGTGGTATCTGCAGAAACGTGAGCAATCAGGGCTGCTGGTACTTGCTGCCTATTAGCACTACTGGTGTAGGCCTTGTGCACAGCAGATTCTCAATATAGTCTTGACTTGATTTCTAAACATTCAAATGTTGAACATGCAGATACTAAATCAACTAATAATTGTTTTAAGCACTTATTAAGTGCAAAGAACTGTGTTTCCTTGCCAGGTGCTACAAGGATGAAAAAAATGAGTCAGACAAGATCTGCCTCAAAACAGTCTAGGGGAGGGGAGTACAGATGAACTAAGACCGGCCATGACTGGACAAGCGGACAAGCACTGAGGCTGTGCATGGTTACTTGGAGGCTCACTGTACTGTATTCTCTTCTGTATATGTTTGAAATTTTCCATAATAAACAGTTAGGAAAAACAGGTTCTAGCCATCAGGGAGCTCACTGTCTAGTAGGAACTGGACATGTTTAAGAGTGACTGTTAAAAAAAAGAATGTTAAATGCTTCCAGAGCGCAGAGGTAGGAGAAATCCCTACAGGTGAGATGCGAAGTGGAATCACTCATTGAAAGGTTTAAGAAAGGTAAGAATTTGAGCTGGTACTTGGGTGCAAATGAGGAAAGAAACATGATGAAAAGATCCACTGATTATATGCTTTTCCAAAAACCTCCACTTGACAAATCTCTGAACTGTGATCTCTAATACCATATTCCTGGGGTTTTAAGAAAACAAATATATGCAAACCTCTCCTTTTGAAAGCAAATTAAAAAAAAAAAGAAGCATCTCTCACAGAGCAAAGGAAAGCCAACCTGGGCTGAAGCTTGCTGCTGGCACACAGCAGACAGTCAGAAAAGATCTGAATGAATGAATACCTGATATCCTGACTGCATGTGTGTGCACATGTGTTGTACACAGAGAAGTCTAATGGGAGCATCAGAGAATAACAATTTACCAATTATCACCTACAGCAGAAGCATTATCTTGCTTGATTCTCATAAAATTATAGCTAAGAATCCACTCTGCCTCCAGATTTAGATGCTCAAACCTTTGCTTCCACACTGCTATGACATCATTGACCACATGAGACCATGTCTCTTTCATCTCCCTTTCTTCTCCATGTTAGATTATAAGTTCCCCAAAGACTCTAACCCCCTCTTCAAAGATTCGCAGAGTCTGAGTCAGAGTAGATACTTACTGAGTATTTGCAGAAATAACCAACTAACTTCACATGAAGAAGCAGGCATCTATAGAGATGTGAAATACATGCAAAGTATCTCTGCCACTAATGATCAGAACTGGGAACGCATTCCAGGCCTTTCAGCTATTTACAATTTTTATTTTAAAGACTTAAGTGCCTGGTGCTAAAGAAGGCAATTAAGGAGACTGGTGGCTGGGAACAAGTTCCTGACAGGAGCAAAGAAAGACCTATCTCAAGTACAGCCAAGTGTCTCAGCCAGCCTGAGGCAGGTAATACCATATCTATATTAAAAAAAAAAAAAAATCCCAGTTTTTTTTTTTTTTTTTTATTTCCGCTACATACATGACTCCCCCAAAGGTGGCTATTACTGGCAGATAAAAGCCTCCTATCAATTTCAATGGCTGCTGTTACAAGTATCCAAACTCTTCTTTCTTTAACAGGTGAAAGCTTCCCCTTTTGTAGTAATCCAATTTTTTGAATAATCACAGCCAGAGCTTCTCTAGCTCTCCCTTCCTTCCCTAGTTTTCATCTGAAGCCTCCAAGAAGCTGCCCCACTGAGGGCAGTGAACACAGACTTCACAACATGGATAGACAGCTGACAATAAAAATGATGATGATAACTCACCCTGCACACTTTATTATTTACAACAAGTTTTCAAATACATGGTTGCCACAATAAGGCAAATGACTTGCTTAAGGTCACAAAGTCAGCAAGTGACAGTACTGGGATCCAAACGGCACCTCTTCCCACTCCACATATCCTACACTTCCCATTGCACTGGGTATAGTTCAATACCTCAGGCTGAGTCCATCTTCCTGCCTCTGGTGAAGACACGGGGCGGGGTGGGGGGGTAGAGCACGTAAGAGGAAGCAAGAGTAGGAGAAGGTTCATGCAGATATCTTACTAAAGGAGCCCTGTGTGGAAATTTCTCACCTGTCATTTCGGCTGATGGCTGCCACCATGAGAGCTGTCCAGCCAAGTTTGTGCCTTGCATTGACATCTGCACCTTCTGACAGGAGCCTAAAGAGAAAAAGAAATATTCTTAATGCATTGCTCACCATGAATGGAGCCCTGGTGGTATAGCAGTTAAGAGCCTGGCTACTAACTGGAAGGTCAGCAGTTTGAAAGATTAGATTTGGAAACTCCTTGAGACAGTTTTATTATGTCCTAGTCATTATGAGTCAAAACTGAATTGATGGCAACAGGTTTGCATTTTGGTTACGGGCTCACCATGAGAAGAAGAGTGGAAACAACCACAGAAGAAATGACAGTCAACGAACAGAGAGGCTGGGTATATCGGGAAGTAGTAAAGGCCTTTGAGACCTAAACCCCGATCCCAGCTCTGGGGGTCACTCGTCTCAGAGTCAAGGTTCTCCCTACCTCTCTCCTTCTTCTTTAAAAGTCTGCCCCCTGCTGTTGTCCTTTAGCCTTCTGAGAAAAGAAGGTGCCTTTCCTACTTTAATACCCTAACATTCATTACTCTCTTGGTCGAGAAGGTTTTATCCCTGCCTCTTTGCCTATTCCAGTCCTATTCTCATGCTATGTGATACAGTCCCGGCTTGTGAGAAAGCTTCTTTGACTTATCAAATCCAGTGCTTAGCTCACAACACCTAATGACACTTCTTATCCAGGTGGTTCTCAGTTTACAGGTGAATCACATTTACAAGTTTATCTGTATGTTGAGCAGAAATCCTTTAACCCAAGGAAAGATGCCAAGAACACTAGATAAGGTTCCTCGGAGAAGCTATAGCTGCTTATTTAAATCTCTATGTCAGTGCCTGGCACATACCAGGAGCTCAATAATTGCTGAATAAACTAACAAACACAGGGCTTCAAATATAGCACTAAAAGTCTAAATTCCGGGTCCTGGGAACAACTGACCACGTCTTGCAATGAGCAGGTAGAAAAGCGGAAAGGGAGGAACAGAACCACTGTTGTTGCTAAGCACTCACTGCAGATACAAACCTCCAGAGACACTTAACTGAACTCACTCACTCTTCACACAGCTCTAAGAGGCTGATACTTCTCTCTTCTTCACATGGATAGGAAACACTGGTGGCGTAGCAGTTAAGTGCTACAGCTGCTAACCCAAAGGTCAGCAGTTCATCTCCCAAGCACTCCTTGGGAATTCTACAGGGCAGTTCTACTATGTCCTACAGGGTCACCATGAGACAGACTCAACTCCACGGCACTGGGTTTGGTTACATGGATATGGTAACAAGTTAACAGAAATTATCTGTTCAAGGTCGCAAAGCTAGTTACGGAGCAGTACAGTGACTGGCATCAATAATGATTCTAAAGCCTGAATCTCTCCTACCTCGGCATCCTTTGCTCTGGACAGAATCTGGCTTCACATAACATAAAAAACAAAAAACTAAATTTATTTCAGTAAATCAGTATGGTATGTGCTTGGTCCTATGCTAGATACCGGGTTGGAAGGTAAAGGAAGAGAACACATGGGATGTGACCCAGGGAGGCATGCAATTTAGTTGTGGAGATAGGATTCAGGCATGGAATAATGACAGGTCAACACAGGACAGCATGAAATCTGGGCACTGGTGCCTGGCTTCTGACCATAAGTGCTACAGAAGGCCACGAAAAGGAGACACCAAGAGTGGAACAATTTATAGAGGCAGGATCTGCTTCTGAGGACAGAGTGGGAGTGTCCAGGACACTGCTACATTACTGCTTTTAACTGAGGGTTGTCTACCCACTAGTAGGTTCCAGCAGAGTGGGCACTGAGCAGAGTCTGGAGACGCATTTGAGTCCCAGTACCATTCTTCTCCCTCAATCTGTTGTAAACGTTCCTCTGACCCAAGTCAGACGAAATTTCTGTGCTGTAAGTGGTTAACTAAGCCTTGGGAGGGCACTGAGACACATCATGTACTTCTTTATTTATTCACCCATGGTGTCTACATGCCTTTTACAGTGCTGACGCAGCAGGCAGACACACTACCAAGCACACAATTATGCACTTGATGAGTGCCAGCCCTGGTGGCACAGCAGTTATGAGCTACAGCTGCTAATCGAAAGGTCAGCAGCCTGATTCCACCGGCCACTCCTTGGAAGTCCTGTGGGGCAGTTCTGCTCTGTCTTACAGGATCGCAAGAAATTGGAATTGACTTGATGGCAACAGATTTGGTTTTGGTTTGTGAATGACGGATCAGAGGTGCACAACAAGGGAATCTGCTCTCTGAGACGATGATGCTAACAAAAGGGAATGAGCCAGACAAATGGAGGTGAGGAAGCAAAAGGAGTGTTGTAGGCAGAAGTAAAGCCTCCCCACCCAGAGGTCAAGAAGGCATGGGGTCTAAGGGGCCCTGAAAGAGGTTTAGTATGGCTGGACACAGAATACGAGAGGAGTTGTGAAACCCTCATTTCCCACTTCTACTCTGGACAATTTCTTCTGCAAGATCTGGTCCTCTGAATTTTCTTTGAGACGGAACCTGCTTTTAGCACAAAATCTCCTTCCTGAGTTAGCAAACCATGTGGTGCAGTGGAGAACTCATGCTTCTAAGAGTCTCAGAGACTGGAGTTCTCCTAACTGTGAGTCTGAGTGAATGATCTCATTTCTCTGGTCTTTAGTTCAGAATGACTAGTAAATTGAAGGATGAAAAATTAGGGTGACACAAAGTCAAAGACCCCTTGCTGAAGGAAAAGACTTGAACTGCACCTTAAAGAATGGAACAGCTGAAAGGAGGAAAAACATACCCATCAAGACAAAAGTACAGGATAACATTTGGAAGAAGGCAAAGAAAAGCAAGGTATATTCAGAGACCATCAAGTAGCTCTATGTGGGCCTAGTTTACATCAGCGAGTCTCAGTTTTCTCATCTAGAAAATAAGGATTAAAACAAGGACAACACCGAAAGACCCAAACCCATTGTCATCAAGTTGATCCCAACTCACAGCAATCTTATAGGACAGAGATCTGCCCCACAGAGTTTCTAAGCAGTAGCTGGGGGCTTCAAACTGCCGACCTCTTGGTTAGCAGCTGATCTCTTAACCATGGTACCACCAAGGTTCCACAAAATAAGGGTAACAATCTCTAATTTGTAGAGATCCCAGCCCAGCGCCTGGTATACAGCAGGTATTCAGTACACAGTGGTTTCTGCCTGCCACCTGCCCTCTGTTTTTATCACTTTGATGGAACAAAGTGTTCTGGTCTCAAGCTGGTAATAGCAGGTTGGCCAGTTCCCAGGATTCTAAGACATGATTGTACAGGATGACCTGGATAATTGAGCCAGGCTGGCTCTAGGCACTGCTTTATTCATTTACTCAACAAACATGTGCACACACACAGGCTCCACGCTGGCTACCCAAGAGGAAATAGAGACAGAAGTCCTTGCTTTCTAGGACGTGAGCAGGTGGGAATTTCTTCGCAATGAGGGATTGTCAGGAGAGGGGGAATCTCCAAACTCATTATCCTCTTAACAAAGAGAGGAAACTTCCCCTGTATAGGGCAGGGTCTGAGCCCCAGCTCTACCACCTATTACTTCTAACACCCTGTGGAAGAAATACCATCTCTCCAAACTTCCGTTTTTTTCACAGGTTCACTGGGGATCATAACCCCCTTCCAGCTTCCCTGAAGTTTTAGGAGGCTACACTGACACATAAAAAGGAAAGGGCTCTATGAATGTGAGGAGTACTCTTAGGAGGCAAATCTTGGTGCTCTTCAGTGAGACTTCCGCTTTTAAGCCCTGCCCTACTTCCTGACTGAGCCTCATTCTTTGATGACATCTCTTAGGGCCAAAGTACAATGGAAAAAGCAATGACTGGCGTCCAAAGGCCAGATTTTAGACTTGGGCATTGTTGCTTGTTAGCTGTGAAAAGAGGGGCACTAATACTACACAGAGATACTATACAGTTCATCTCCATAAGGAGTGGTGGACCTGGTAATTGAGGGAAAGACCAGAACTAACTTCAAACAACACCACAAACCCAATCACTAACTTTCCTCTTTTGCATCTGGGTAGACCCTTCCCCCATTTCCCCTCCATGTGCCCAAGAAGTTAAGATTTCACAAACCAAGTCTCCTCCGGTTCATTTTGTTGCTTAGCAAGTGAATGCCCAGCGGGCAGTCATTTCAAAGTCCTGGGCCAGCTGGGCGGGTGGCTGCCTGCTGAGAGTGGCTGAAAGGGCCTGTGAGGCCTGAGAAAGCCACCCTTGCTCTCCCCTGTGATTTTCACCAATGGACAAAATGCGGCAAGTGAATTAATCTCTTTTAAAAAGAGCAATGCTTGTGACAGAGCACGGTGTCTCCGAAAAGGTTAGGATTCCATCATCCCTGGGATGATGAGTGGAATGCTTAACGTGCGCTGCCACTCCCGGCAGAGCAGGTGATGTCGGGGGCTGGGAGTGGGGGTGGGCCTGGCAGGCCTTTCTGGGCTCATTCCAGACTTTGTGGAGGGCCCTTCCCTAATGAACTAGGTCTGCTTAGCAGGGCAGTGGTGGGTGACACTAAATGTGGAGACTGCCCAGAGTAGCTGACAAAGAGGAGACACTAGAACTAGAAGCCCAGACTTGAATCCCAGTTCCTGCACAACTCTCAGGGAGTATCAAGGGGCAGCAGAAGCAGCCAAAGATCCTGGCTCAAACCCCGGCTCTGCTACTTACCAGGTGAGTAGCCTGGCATGATGGAGTGACTTAACATCTCTAAACTTCACTGGGTTCCCTCCTGCTCTCTGAGTCTGTTTCCACACCTATTAAAAAAGGGAGAGGATCCACTAGCCCCTTTATATACATTGCACAGGATGCAGCAATGTGACACAACAGGTGAAAATACTTGATGTGCAGCAAAGCAATGTACACAAAGAAGAGCCTGTGCTGCTGCTGCTATTGTTACTTTCTCATTCGTGCTTCAGTTCAAAACTACCCAGCAGCTCCATGGGGAAGGATGCAATCTGCTTCTGCAGACATTTACAGCCTTGGAAACTCCATGCAGTTGGTCACTAGGAGTTGGAATCATCTCAACAGCAGTGGGGAGGGAGGTGAATTTGTATTTACTCCATTTCAAAAAAGACAGAGTAAACTAGGGTGATATACAAGGACTGCCAATTAAGTTTGCAAACTCATCCTAGATAAACTGCTACACACATTATTGCTGAGTATCACTACAGTCACCTTTGAAGTACTCCCCTTGGGAAGCCATGCACCGACGCCAGTACCTAACAATTCTGGAACAATTCTGGAACTCTTTTTCTGGAACGGCTGTCAGAGCTGTCGTACTACCCTTCAAGTCCTCAAAGTCATCAAAATGTCTTCCCTACAGTATTTCCTTTAGCTTTGGGTAAATAAAGAAGTCACTGGGGGCCGATCAAGTGAATAGGGAGGGTGTTCCAACACAGTTATTTGTCTACCAGCTAAAAACTCCCTCACCGACAACTATACCTTTAAGTCCGTTAACCTGTCACTGTGCCGCCATGTGCACTGGCTATTCCAGAAAGAGTTCCAAAATTGCTTTGAAAGGTGAGCTGGGCACTGGCATGGGTGCATAGTTTCCCAGGGCGTGTATTTCACAGGTGATCACAGTGATGTTCAGCAATGAGGTTTGTGGACTTAACTGTTGGACCTTGTATACAGAACTTGGAAGACAGTTAAGTGTTCAAAATTATCTGCTGATAGATAAATGATGAACTGGTTCCAATCTCCAGGCAAGGGCAGTGGTTGGATAAGAGTTGAAGATTAGCACTGGAAAGTAACAAATCAAAGGGGAGAACAAAGTCTACTCCCATCCATCAGTGACCCGGGAGTGTTCAGGAGGTTACAGACCAGGACAGGGATAATCCTTTAGTGAGGGACGAGATGAGGGAGCCAAGCTTTCACTTTCTACTGTGACAACGTCTGTACTGTTTGAAGTTTTTCTTAAACGAGTGTGTGCACATGTACACTGTGTATACTTAAAAAATTCTTAGAGGGGAAAAAAAGATTCTACACTTTCCTCCTCCAAGCAGCTTTCCCTTAGACAGCCTTGATGTTGCCACAATCCCTTGCCCACCGATGTCAACAGTTACACTGTTTAGCTGCCCAACTGCTCCAACAGTCTGGAGTCAGGAGCCAGGAGATGTCTTCATCTTTTCAGTCCTGGTAACTGGCTCACAGCAGGGCTCAGGGTTTACATGAATGAATATCTACAGTATTTATATACATACTCTCTTACCAGGTACCCATATTTCTGTCTTGCACTGAAGTTACCTCTGTCATAATATGACTGTTTTTTCCAGAGAACTTAGGCACCTGTGTGTATGCCGGAGGGTGAGATGTGGCTTCTCAGTCTCGTGCTACAGACACTGGAGACACAGACCCGAGCGCTGGGTGTCATGGATCCTAGTCACAACTCTATCAATAACCTGCTGTGTGATCCTGGATAAATCCCTCTCACTCTGGGCTTTACCTTACTCTGCAGTAAAATAAGGGAACTATGCAGTTTCTAAAGTCTTACAATTTTAAGTATGTGTAGCATCAAAGTGCACATTCAGATGTGCATTCCTAGCAGAACATCCAAGATTTCCAAAGAAAACACAACTCCCTGGGCTTGCTGTTTATAGTAAGACAGGAGAGAATAAGAGCAGTTTTGACTTGTTCTGGCTAACCCACTCTCTTACTCTGGGGAGGGAGGTGCCACTTGATTTTTCTTCCCTTTTTTTTTTTATGACCAATCAATACAAAGCAGCCACTGAACTTTAATCATGCATTGTTCCAACTGATTTCCGGATCTTTCACAAGAACAGGCCCTCAGCTGCAGCTGGGGAGGGAACTCAAGGCTGGGGGGGCCTGTCCCACCTGCATCAGAGGCCTGGAAGCAGTGAGCCATGCAGACCCAATCATGATTGCTATCTGGGCAAAGGGGCCCTGGCTGGAGCCTCACAGAAGGCCGTGTTTACAGTAATAACAGCACCAGGCCTGCTGTCTGAGCAGAGGCAAGGCGCCTGGGGCTAGAATCCACATACAGCCTCCATCTGCGCCTTATCTACCCAGCCTGCCAGGACTTGGGGGGTGGGGTGGGGAGAGAAGGAGGGAGGAACGACTGCTCTCGAATTCTAGCCTGGGCCAGCAGGCTTCAGGCAGGGTCCTAAGGGTACTCTAGTTTCATGGACACGTGGCATCTTTTGAATTCACTACTAGAAGTGAGCACCCTCTTTCAAGGCCCAGCTTGGTAGGTATCTTTCCTCTAGGAAGCTCTTTAGATGCCAAGACTTGGTCATGCCTGAGCAGTGAGGAAAAAGAGGGACTAGCATGCATGTAGGGCACCTTATGTGTCTACATGTTTACAATTTTTAAATGTCTGGAATTACAGAATAATCTGTACAGATGTCAGTCCAACCCTTCGTTTTACATATACAGACATAGACTCAGAAAGCATTACCCTTGGAAGACCCCAAACCAAACCCACTGTCTTCGAGTCAATTCTGATTCATAGTGACCCTATAGGACAGAGTAGGACAGCTCCACGGAGTTTACAAGGAGCGCCTGGTGGATTCGAACTGTGGATCTTTTGATTAGCAGACCTAGGAGTTAACCCTTGGAAGAGATTAACCCATATGTAAGCCTGTCTCTATTTCTTCTAGACTGCGGAAAGTCACACCAACTGCTCAAAATCTGTCATCTTATTTATCAGCCTGCTAGGCTTACCTAACAAAGATGCTAAGATGGCCAAAGAAAGTAATTTATGTGAAAGCAGTTAAATTTTCCAAATGTTAGTTGCTAATATTAAGGACCCTGGTGGCACAGTGGGGTTCAAGTAATCGACTGCTAACCATAATCGGTGGTTGGCAACCACCAGCAGCTTCACAGGAGAAAGATGTGGCAGTCTGCTTTTGCAGCAGTTTACAGCCTGGGAAACGCTATGGGGTCACTATGAGTTAGAATTGACTCAGCGGCAGTGGGTAAGTTGCTATTACTATACTCCTACTCTATTTGTTCAAGGGCCGGCAGTACAGAAGCTCAATGAATATTTGTGGATTACACGGAATAAAGTCCAATGCTGATACTACCATTCTTTGTCTCTCTCAGAGCTCCTAGCAGGAATTTAGCACACATTAAAGTGTACTATTACTTTTCAAAACTTTTTATTTTGAAATAATATCAAAATTACAGAGCAGTTACAAAAGTAGTATACAAAATCTTCATATTCTCTTTACATTTTATCTCATTTACTACTCTTTTTTTCTATATGTAACTCTTCCTGAGCTGTTTGAGTTTCAAATATTATGCCCTTTACTCCAAATATTTTAGCTCAGTGCAAAAACACTTTCTTACACAACCATTAAGCAATTATTAAAGTGAGGCCATTTGATACTGATACAATGTTTTTATGTAATATATAACTGATATCAAAATTTCTTCAATTATCCCAATAACACCCTTTATAGCAATTTTTCACCTCCTGAGATCCAGGTTACAAGCCAGGAACAATGTCAGGATCAAGTATTCCATGTGCCTTTGGTTTCCTTTCATCTAGAATAGTTTCACAGCCTTTCTTTGATTTTCATGGTATTGGCATTTTCTACAAGTAAGGCTAGTTGTTGGTAGCCTATCTTTTAAATTGAATAGCAGTTTTTTAAGGTACCACTTCACTGTCTATTATTCATCCATTCACTCCAGACATTCCCTCCTGAGGAGTGCTGAGCAGGGTGCTGAGGGTGCTTTGATGAACTCTGCAGTATCTGCCTTTGAAGAATTCACTGGATAGTCAACACGCCTGGCAAACAGCTAAAATACAAGTAAGGACCCTGGGGGAAGGTGTCACAGAATTGTAGGTCAGAGCAATAGAGCCATCAGGACAAATTCCTGGAGGCAGAGGATTCAGCTGTGCCAGAAAGGACAGGCAGAAGCACAGAGCCCCTAATGATCTCCCGGGATCTTCTACGGGAAACATCTCTGCTTCCCCATTGCATGTTGTGGCTGGAACTGAATACAAAAGTCCAACAATACAAGGCCATTTAGGGGACAGGATGATCCAGGCCACCTTCACCTGGGTTATCTCTGACAAGGGTTGTATGAGATGTCCCAGAAAGTCAGCACTTGCCTTGGTGACTTGGTAAAAAGGGGTAAGCCTGCCCAGGCTGCTACGGTGTGGGAAAGGGTTTTGGGCGCCACCTACTGGCATCTGCAGGACTCTGGACTGTGGCAGAGGCCAGCTGGGCAGTTGGCATGCTGCCAAAAATTGGAGAGCCCCAAAAGTGACTCAAACTTCACAGACAGGGTTGGCACTTGAGCTACCACTGCCAAGTTCTAGACTTCAGAAATATGTTCTGTGAAGAATGGATTATGCAAAGCAACCACAACACCTGGCCCTCTGGAGCGGTCAGGTCAAAGGGGTGGCCTTCACTCATTCAGGTTTATTCTATCAACAAAACTTAAGCAGCATTTTCTCCATGCCAGGCTCTGTACTGGAAACTGAAGGTCAAGATGAGTCAGACATGGACTGTGCTAATAAGGAGCTCCCAAACTGAATTAGAGGATGGGGAATGGGACTAGTAGACAAATGCTCTAAGTAGCACAGGTGCTCAGCAATGTCTGTACAGTCAGTGAACACAAAAGCATGCTTTGTTCATCATGTCTTGCAAAGCTCTTTCGTGGCAGGCTTCAAAAAGACTCATTTCTTGAACAGCCTACTGTGTATCATACCCTGCTACCCAGTATGTATAATCTCATACAAGATCTCATACTTCTGTATTTATTATCTCTCGATTCTGTGATTACAGAAGGAGCCTGGATAAATGACTTTCTTAAGATTACGTGGCCAGTGAGCAGCAGCACTGATACTGGAGCCCATGCTCTTTACTTAACCACACTGCCTCCCAATAAATGCATCCCACCTGCTTCTTTTCCACATTTAACACAGGCCAGCACACTCTAGGCATCTGATGGAATCAACTACCTGACAGAACATGATAAAAAACGAAAAGCTTTACATTGAAAGGAGATTATCTGAGGGATGGAAAGACTCTCTGCTCAGTTTTGCTTTCTAGAATGTTCTACTTTGGAAGAGATACTTTTCACCTAGTCTCAGGACAGGAAGGACCAACCCATCATATCTGCATCTTCATGGCAGTCTTCAGATCATTACTACTTTCATATTCACATGTCAATATAATATTTTACAGTGGTCTTGCCTTGCACTTAACAGACAAAAAACAATTAAAAAACAAAACAAACAGAAAACAGGATACCCTGGTTCTCAGGAGGTTGGGCTGAATGCCAGCTTGACAATCTAGGAGTGCAATGTAGCTGTCAAAGCTAATGTAAACTCAGATTGTATTAACAGAAGCATAAAATCTCCACCAAACAGGATAAGTGCCTTGCTCCTCACAATAATGGTCATGCCACACCGGAAGTCAGAGAGAACACTAAAACTTTGTGGCTATGTCACTAGAAAATGACTGAGATGAGAAAGAGCTCGAAGCTACAGTTTAGAGAACCATGGCTTATTTAGCCTGGAGCTCTGTCTCCTAATATTTAAAGTTCTGTAGCAGAAAAAAAGGGAAGATACGAGTTCTGTGTAATCCTAGAGGGCAGAGCTGCGACAGACCCAAGGCGGGTGGAGTTACAGAAGGAGCCAGCATGTAAAGACAGCCTATTCATTATGTGTCAAGTGCTATGCTAGGTACTTGCTTGTGTATTACTTCAGAATCGATACAATAAGGAATATCTTTCTACTATTTACAGAGGGCCTTTGCTTACACTACTCTTAAACAAACAAACAGAAACCCCTACTGCAGCCATTAACAGCAACTCTACAGGACAGAGTAGAACTGCCCCACAGGGTTTCTGAGGCTGTGAGCTGCAGGAAAGCAGATCACCACATCTTTTTTCCATGGAGTGGCTGGTGAGTTTGAACCACCAACATTTTAGTTAGCAGCCAAAGACTTGGTCACTGTGTTGCCAGGGCTCCAATTATTTTACTGTAACCATCCAGAAATTTTCTACCAAGTTCCTTACGTTCATACATTACCTATCTCCAGGTGCAGCCTAGATGTCATCTTGTCTAGTGAAGCCTTTGCTTCTCATGTATATCAATTACATTTCTTTTACCAAACTACAAGTTCCTTGACAGGCAAAGGTCATAATCATACACTTTTATGGTCTTTTTCAATGCCTTATTGGCCACAATGAGAATAATGGGCCTTAAAAGAATAAATGCCAAAGATGATACACAACTATAAGGACATGAAAAGATGCTCACCATTAGTAATAAGGCAAATGAAAATCAAAACCACAATGGGATACCACTTCACATTCACTGTACACATCTGTCTGTATAAAAAAGACAGATAATATCAAGTGTTGGCTAGGACTGAAGACCTCATACATTGCAGTCACTTTGGAACACAGTTTGGCAGTTCTTCAAAATGTAAAACAAAAGTTACTAAGCAAAACCAAAACACCACTGCCGTCAAGTCCACACTAACTCATAGCAACTCCATAGGATAGAATATAACAGCTCCACAGTTTCCACAGAGTGTCTGCTGGATGTGAACTGCTGATCTTTTGGTTAGCAGCTGTAGCACTTAACCAGTATACTACCAGGGTTTCCGTTACTATATGATCCAGAAATTCCACTCCTAAAAATACACTCAAGAAAAATGAAAATATAAGTCCACACAAAAACTGTAAGCAATGTTTACAGTTTCACTACTCAGACAGTTGAAAAGTAGAAACCACTAAAATGTCCATCAACTGATGGATAGATAAAACATGGTATATTCATATAATGGAATATTATTCAGTCATAAAAGGGAATAATACTAATACATGCTACAATATGGTTGAAACATGCTAAGTGAAAGCAGTCACAAGATGCCACATATTGTATGACTTCATGTATATTAAATATCCAAATCAAGTAAATTCGTAGAAACAGAAAGTAGACTGGCAGTTGGCACAGTTGGGGGGAAGGTGTGAACTGACTGTTAATAGGCCTGGGGTTTCTTTGTGGGGTGATAAAAATGTTCTTGAATTAGACAACAGTATTCAAGTCATCAACTTGATGGTAGTGGGGTTTTTTTTCTCCCTGAGTTACATAGTTAAGTGCCACATCTGCTAACCAAAGAGTTGGCAGTTCAAATCCACCAAGTGCTCCCTGGAAACTCGATGGGGTCATTCTACACTGACCTATAGGGTCACTATGAGTCGGAATTGACTCAACGGCAGTAGATTTTTGGTTTTGGTATTCGAGTTATGATAACCGCACTTAGGACCATCTGTTGGTTGTTTTCCCCATCTCATCTAGTATATAAAAAAAGCCAAAACCCAAACCCACTGTCGTCGAGTCAATGCCAACTCACAGCAATCCTGTAGGACAGAGCAGAACTCCCTCACAGTTCTCAAGGAACATCTGGTGGATTTGAACCGCTGACCTTTTGTTAGCAGCCATAGCACTTAACCACCACAGCACTAGGGTTTCCTATGTTCTATACAGAATGTTGCAATTTAAGTTACATCAGAACAGACTCATTGACACTTGGCAAAACTGTGGGTGGAATGGAGCCCAAAGCCCTGTGGTAAGTTGGAGACTACTTGTATACTAAGAAACACTGAACTGCGATAATCGAAAATTACAAATCTTAAAATATATGAATTGCATCTCAAATGAATAAAATGCATATTCAACTAGAGTCTGCTCCTCATGCGAGTTGCCCAACTGAGGACTGGATGCTGACCATCAGAGATGCTAAAGAGGGGACTCAAATATGGAGAGGTAGTGAGGCCAGAGACAAAAGTGCCTTGAATTCTGTCTGACCTGTGCAGGGGCTGTGACCGAGCCCCAGGTCTGCCAGCCTGGGAAGATCGTGCCCTGCTCGAGGCGACTCTGAGCCCCTGCAAATTCCAGGGGCCTCCGCTGTTTGTGCTTTGCATGCAGTCTCTACTCACCGTCCACCTGCAAAGGCTGGTCACACACACACTGCCCAGGAGGCCTGGGTGCTGCTGCCCCAAAACAAAAGGGCATTGAGATGGAAGCCTCAGCTCAGCCTGAGAGAGAATTCTTATGCAGCCTTCCTGGGCCACCCATGAATGAGGGATTCTAGGAGCCAGTGGCTAGCTTAGCGGCAGCTTCATAGGACTGCACCCTGCTGCTGGGTAGCTTTACGAAAATAGACAGATTTCAATCAACCAATCAATCAAGTGGCCAGGCCTTAGCTGTACGATGTGCCTTCTGAGTGCCCAGCTAGTCTTGTGTGGCTAGCTATGACACATAGTGGCAAGACGCAAGAAAAGGAGACAACATTTACTTTCTTAGTGGGTCACAGCCTTGGTGAGGAGACATGAATGAAGCAACTGAGGAGAAAGATGAGGGTAATCATTAAACGTCATACTGTATGGCTCAAACTTTAAGACCTATGCGAATTTTGAAAAGATCAACGTGTATCAAAAAAAAGTGGTCAGTCATAATGAGAAAAGGACATATCTGGATTCGCAAGACCTCAGTTAGTCACTGGATCCGTCTGGCCCTCAAGTTTTCTCATCCAGAAAGCTGGCCATAATTTATTCTGAAATAATGTGACAAGGAATAATGATAATACATAGAAAGTACTTAGCACTCTGTCTTACATAGTGAGTACCTAATAAATAACAGCTGTTACTAGAGTGAGCTTTCTGGGAGAGAAAGGACTTTAGGTGGGCAATGAAGTATGACAGGGATCTGGAGACAGCGGGTCATGGGTAGGACCTGAAACACGGTACAAGCAAAGGCTCACAGGTAGGCATGAGTAAGGTGTATGCTTTTTAAGTCTGACCACATAGGATTAATCTTGGCAAAGAGGAAAAGGTCAGCTTTGGCTAGTGGAGCTGGAGGGAGGAAGGAGCGAGAGGCAGAGCTAAGGGGAAGACAGATACGGAATCCGGTACACACAGTTTATCCTTCGGAACCTGTCAACTGAACTCCCTATAAGGCAGACAGAAATGATCCTCCCTTTCTTCCTTTAGCTAGAAAAGGAGAAAGATACGGTGGTCTACTTCTGTAAACTCTATGGGGCAGTTCTCCTCTGTCCTATAGGATCTCTATGGGATGAAACAGACTCGATGGCAACGGATTTGTCTTTTTTTTTCAGCTAGACTAATGTCTTGCTGAACATAGAAGTGCTAAGAGAAAACCATGGCCTGGGAAGCCCCCTTTATTGTTCCTGCCTCACAAACTCTTCATTTGTATAATGAAATGACAGGTCACTTCTCAAGTAGCCAACTTAGGGCAAATTACTTAAGCTCTCCAAACTTCTGCTTCATCATCTGTGAAATGGGGATGTATTACTTGGCAGAGTTGTTCTGAGGATTTACTGACTAAAGCATCACATAATGTCTGTCACAAAAAAGGTATTCAATGAACTCAGCCATGATTAGTAATATTAACAATAACAAGTAACAGGCAATTACCATTCATAAAGTTCTGAATATCTGGGTCCCCCCTCCAAAAAATAAATAAATAAAGATGGCAAACCTAAACATGGTAGGCTATTTGTGAGATTCCCATTCCTCACTCTTCATATTTATTTATCTTGTATTTGGTAGTCTAGGGTCTCTAAATGCTCATACTAGCAGTGTGGTGCTTACGAAAAATGTAGGGTCATAACTGAAAATCAAGAAAATTCTACTCTTTATCTTAATTTTGTTATGTAAGGGGAAGAAAGCTTTATGTAATTAACCACATGCAGTAATACCTACTATTCACTGAGTACTCGCTATGTGTCAGTCATAGGACTAAGTGGCTTATGTGCATTTTCTCATACACTGCAGCAACGGTGAGGTAGGTCGATTATAATCCCTACTTTGCAGTTGAAAATTCTAAGGATCAGAGAGGTTAGGGACCTTTCCAAGACAAAAAGAAACAAAAAACCCAAACCATTGCAGTTGAGTTGATTGTCACTCATAGTGACCCCATAGGGTAAAGAAGAACTGCCCCATAGGGTTTCCAAGGAGTGGCTCGTGGACTCAAACTGCTGACCTTGTGGTTAGCAGATGTGGCACCTACCCACTATGCCACCAGGACTTCCTTCCCAAGGTCAGGGAGCTAGTAAATAATACAGCTGGGATTTAAACCTTGTTTTGTCAGACTCTGAAGTCCTTACCACCCACGATCTGTCAATGATACGCATCTCTTGGGTAGATCATTAGAAGAGTCACAGGAGAGAACCACTAACTGCCTTAAGAGGACTTGGGACCCCTGCTCAGAAAGAAGAGTAAGCAGGATATAGAACTTTAGTTTAAAAGTGCTATTTTCTGAGGAGGTTTTTTTTCTAGCTACCATAGGGATAGAACGGGGACCATGAGGCAAAGAAAGTGAATACTGCAAGTTCACTGTGTTAGTTTGACTGCTTTCAATATCCTTGTTTATCCTCTGCTCCTAGGAAAGTTCCTTGGGAAAAAATCCAGCTGGTCTCTGCCACGCTGGCTATGACTGAGCAGAAATTTTCAAAATACTGCATGTGGGCCACAGCAATAGCAGTGGGGAGACACAGCCGGACAGCTGTCCCTGGCCCCTGTGGGGTCACAGCTCTGTGTTCTGCCCTTGCCTTAAGGGGCCCAAATGAAGTCTGGATCAGTATTCAACAAGATACCCAGCACACATAAGACATGAACTTAGGCACTTATATTGGTTCCTAATGCTTCTCAGCAATCAGAATGCCTGATGATCCTACATAAACTCCCACAGATCAGCTGTCAGAGCTCCTGAAGATGACTCCTAAATCTCTGGGGATGTCGGGGAGGACCCATTGATAGCGAGTCAGTTCTTACTCATAACAACCCCGTAAAACAGAGCAGAACCGCCACCCCTCCCCCAGGTTTCCAAACTACCTGGTGGATTAACGACCCTGTAGGACACAGCAGAACTGCCCACTGGGTTTCCAAGGAGCACCTGATGGATTCAAACTGCCAACCTTCTAGTTAGCAGCCACAGCACTTAACCATTATGCTACCATGGTTTCCTAAAGCCCTGTAATGCCTACTTATTCTTCAGTCTCCTTCTGGCACCTCCCTCTGAGCTCTAGTCCCATCAATCTTTTTCATACTTGCCATGTTTTCTCCTGCCACAGGGTCTTTGTAAATGAAATGTTTAAACAAAAATAATTTTTTATTGTATTTGAGTGAAGTATATTAAATTTGCATGCCCACCTATCTGCAGCTCCTTCTGCTCTCCTTGCCCGGTGACAGCACCCTCCTCCTTTCCTTTCTACACATTTCATATCCTCCTAACAATCTCTTCCTGTCCCCTCCTCTTCACCATCTCCTCTCCCTTCTAGTAAGAAGCCAGCAGGACAGCATCCTATAGATTCACAGAACTATAAAGTACACACACCCTGCGGTCACATTGCGTCCCCGAGGCTAGTTCATTTTTGTCTGAAGAGTTGACCTCAGTAGTGTTTTCTAGACAGAGCTAGCAGCAGGTCCAGGGGCCATGCTCCCAGTGGATCCTGAATCATTTCTATGCTTAAGCCCACCATTGCAGCTACTATGTCAATCCATCTTGTTGAGAGTCTCCCACTTTTTTGTTGATTCTCCACTCTACCAAGCATAATGTCCTTCTCCAGGGATTGATCCCTCCTGACAACCTGTCCAAAGTATGTGAGACTGAGTCTCACTATCTTTGCTTTCTAGAGCACTCTCGTTGTACTTCTTCCAGAACTGATATGTTGGTTCTTTTGGCAGCCTCTGGTACATCCAACATTCTTCTCTAACACCACAATTCAAAGGCATCAATTCTTCTCCTGTCTTCCTTATTCATTGTACAGCTTTCTTGTGAATATGACATGACTGAAATTTCACATCTTGGGTAAGATGCATCTTTGTCTTCAAGGTGAATCTTTACTTTAAAAAGGTCTTTGCAGCAGATTTTCTCAGTGCAATGCATCTTTTGATTTCCTGACTGCTGCCTCCACAGGCGTTGACTGTAGAATCAAGTAAAATAGAATCCTTGACAACCTCAATCCTTTCTCCATCTATCACTACGTTGCTTACAGGTCCAGTTGTGAGGATTTTTGTTTTCTCAGTGTTGTGGTGCAATCTATACTGAAGGTTGTGGTCTTTGATTTTCATCAATGTTTTAAATCCTTTTCACTTCCAGCAAGCAGGACTGTTAACTGCACAGTACAGGTTGTTAATGAGTCTTTCTCCAATCCTAATGCCTTTGTTCTTCTTCATATAGTCCAGCTACTCAGATTATTTGTTCGGGATACAGACTGGAGGGCTTTGGTAAAAGGATGCAACACTGATACACATCTTTCCTGACTTTAAACCATGGAGGGTCCCCTTGTTCTGTTCGCATGACTGCCACTTGATTTATATACGGATTCCTCATGTGTACCATTAAGTGTTCTAGAATTCTTATTCTCTGCAATGTTAGCCATAATTTGTTACAATCTACACAGTCAAATACCTCTGCATAGTCAATGAAACACAAGTAAACACCTTTCTGAGATCCCCTGCTTTCAGCCAAGATCCATCTGACATCAGCAATGATATCCCTGGTTTCACGTCCTCTTCTGAATTCGGCCCGAATTTCTGGTAGTTTGCTGTCAGTATACTGCTACAGTCCTCTTTGAATGATCTTGAGCAAAATTTAACTTGCAAGTGATATTAATGTTCAATAGTTTCCACTTTCAGATGGATTACTTTTGGAATAGGCATAAATATGGATATCTTCCAGTTGGTTGGCCAGGTAGCTGTCCTCCAAATGTCTTGGCATAGATGAGTGGGCACCTCCAATGCTGCATCCGTCTGTTGAAATATCTCAACTGATACTCCACCAATTCCGGGAGCCTTGGTTTTTCACCAATGCCTTCAATGTAGCTTTGACTTCTTCCTTAGTACTATCGGTTTCCTGATCATATGCTGCCTCTTGAAATGGCTGAAATGTTGATCAGTTGTTCCTGGTTTAATGACTGTGTATTCCTTCCATCTTCTTTTGATGCTTCCTGAGTCATTTAATATTTTCCCTGTAGAATCCTTCACTATTGCAACCCGAGGATTGCATTTTTTTCTTAAGTTCTTTCAGTTTGAGAAATGCAGAGCACGTTATTCCCTTTTGGTTTTCTACTTCCAGCTCTTTGCATATTGCATTACAATACTTTGTCCTCTTGGGTCACCCTTTGAAATCTTCATTTCTTTTATTTCATCGTTCCTTTCTTTTCTTTTACCTACTTGACACTCAAGAGCAAGTTTCAGAGTCTCTTCTAACATCCAGTTTGGTCTTTTCTTTCTTTCTTGTCTTTTTACCACAACTCTTCTGCTCTTCAGTTATTAGTGTTCAATACACCAAATCTGTTCTTTACGAGGTCTCTAAATTCAGGGAGGATATACTCAAAGTTGTACTTTGGCTCTTGTGGACTTGTTCTAATTTTCTTCAGTTTGAAGTTAAACTTGCATATGAGCAATTCATGGTCTGTGCTGCAGTCAGCACCTGGCCTTGTTCTGACTGCTGATACTGAGCTTTTCCACCATCTCTTTCCAGAAGTAGTCAATTTGATTCTTGTGTATTCTGTCTGGTAAGGTCCATGTGTACAGTCACCATTCATGTCAGTGAAAACAGGTATTTGAGGCTATTTCATACCATAAAAAGGGACGGGATACTCCCAAATTCATTCTATAAAGCCAGCATAACCCCAATACCAAAGCCAGGGAAAGATCCAACAAAAAAGGAAAACTACAGACCAATATCACTCATGAACCTAGATACAAAAATCTTCACCAAATTCTAGCCAATAGAATTCAATAGCACATAAAAAAAAATAATTCATCACAATCAAGCTGGTTTCATTCTAGGGATGCAAGGTTGGTTCAATGTCAGAAATACAATTAATGTAATCAATCACATAAATAACACAAAAGAATAACCTGATTTTTGTCAACTGATGCAAAAAAGGCATTTGACAAAGTCCAACACCCATTCATGCTAAAAACTCTCAGAAAAACAGGAATAGCGGGGAAATTCCTCAGTGTAATCAGTGGCATCTACACAAAGCTAACTGTCTTCATCATCCTGAATGGTGACAGACTGAAAGAATTCCCTTTGAGAACGGGAACTAGACAAGGATGCCCACTCTTACCACCTCTATTCAACATTGTGCCTTCTTCTAGCCAGAGCAATTAGACAAGACAAATAAAGGGCAATGAAGAAGTACAAATCTACTATTCACAGATGATATGATTATATACACAGAGAATCCAAAGGAATCCATAACTAAACTACTGGAACTAACAGAGGAGTTTAGCAAAGTGTCAGGATACAAGATAAACATAAGTAAATCGGTAGGATTCCTTTATACCAACAAAGAGTTCATCAAAGAAGAAATCACCAAATCTATATCATTTACTATAGCCCCCAATAAGATAAAATACTTAGGAATCAATCCAACTAGGGAAATAGAGACCTATACAGAGAGAACTATAAGGCCTCACTGCAAGAAACCAAAAAAGGCTTACAAAATCATAGAAACCTACCCTGCTCATGAATGGGAAGACTTAACATTCTGAAGAAGTCTATTTTACCTAAAGTGATCTACTTATACAATGCAATCCCAATACAAATCCCAGTATTATGTTTTATTGAGGTGGAGAGACATATCACCAACTTTATTTGGAAAAGGAAGAAATCCTAGCTTATTTAAGCACTACTGAAGAAGAGGAACACAATGGGAGGTCTCACACTACCCGACCTCAGAAACTATTACACTGCCACAGTAGTCAAAACAGCCTGGTACTGATACAGAAAGAGACATATAGACCAATGGGATAGAGTGGAGACCCCAGAGATGCCACCATCCTCTTATGAACAGCTGGTATTTGACAAAGGCCCTAGGATAATAAACTGGGGTAAAAAGAGTCTCTTTAGCAAATGGTGCTGGCAAAAATTCGATACCATCTGCAAAAAGCTGAAACAAGACCCAGATCTCACACCTTACACAAAAACTAACTCTAAATGGATCAAGGACCTAAATATCAAACCTAAAACAACAAAAATCACACAAGGAAAAAACAGGATCAACGATGGATGTTCTACAACACAGTTTAAATAGACTTCAAAATCTAACAAAGCACACTTAACAGAAGAGAAAATAGATAAATGGAAACTACTAAGAATCAAACACTTTTGTTCATCCAAAAACTTTATCAAAAGAGTTAAAAGACCACCTACAAAATGGGAAAAAATATTTGGCAGCTACACGTTGGACCTGATCTCCATTGTCTACAAGGTACTGCAAAATATCAACAAGAAAAGGTACATAACCCAACTAAGCAGTGGGCAGACATTTCACTAGAGATGACATCCAGACAGCCAAAAGACATGAGAATATGCTCACAATCATCAGCTATCAGAGAAATCCAAATCAAAACTGTAATGAAATATCATCTCACCCCAACAAGGCTAGCCATGATCCAAAAAACACAAAACAACAAATGCTGGAGAGGCTGTGAAGATACTGGAACTCTCCTACACTGCTAGTGGGACTGCAAGTAGGTACAACTTCTTTGGAAAGCAACCCAGTGATTCCTTAAAAAGCTGGAAATAGATATACCATTTGATCCTATAATTCCACTGCTTGGAATTTATCCAAGGCTGTCACACAAATAGACACATGTACATGAATGCTTATTGCAACACAGTTCACAGTAGCTAAAAGATGGAATCAACCCAGACGCCCATCAATAGATGAATGGATAAACAAACTATAGTACATATACTCAATGAAACACTATGCTTTGATAAAAAACGATGCAGATTTTAGAAAACATCTCACAACACAGTTTCAATTGGAAGACATCATGCTGACTGAAATTGGTCAGTGTCAAAAGGACAAATATTGTAGGAGATCCCTGTTATAAGGACTTAAAAACAGATTTACAGAAGAAAATACCTATGTTGCCTACAATGGTGCGTAGGGGATGAGGGTTCATCATAAATAACTGATGGATGTTAGAAATTTTATTTGCCGTAATTAATAAAAATTAAAAAAAAGAAAAAAATATTTGTAATGAAGCCACTCATCTTGCAAAATTCTATCACTCGCTTTCCAGCATCATTTCTGTCACCAAGACCGTACCTTCCAAGTGCTAATCCCTCTGTTTCCAACTTTTGCATTCCAATCACCAGTAATTATCAGTGTATCCTGACTGCATGTAGAATGAATTTTGGACTGTGGAAGCTGGTAAAAACCACTTACATTTGCCTTTACCTTTTATGAAACCACTTTCAACAATATCCAGTAAGTATTCGCTAAATATGTACACGAACTTTGACAAACAACTTAGCAAAGGTCTGCCATCTCCAAAATTCACAGTATTGCAGGACAGAAAAACAGGTTAAGTCCAAAAGAGGTGGTAGGTGCTATCACAGGGTAAGTGCAAGGTGCTCACAGGCTCTTGGAGGTTTAGGGAATGCTTCTGGGAAGACGCGACACTGATAGCCCATAGGATGAGTGATTTCCCAGACAAGGATTCATCTGCCTAGAACCCTCGCAAGGTTCTGGGAGGATGGTCACACAGGTTATCAGCAAGGGTATTTTACAGTCCAGTCATTGAGGAACTTAAAGGACTATCCCAAGGCTACAAAGTCAGTAAGCAGAAGGGACAAATGTAGGCTCAATCCCAGGGCTGGATTCCTATGCAGGGATAAAAAGCTTCCCTTCCCTTTTCTCTCAATCATCTCCATCCTGGGAGGTCTGGTTGTTCTCTGCTCAAGGGCTTGGCCAACTGCCTGACTTTGGTTTCTGGGCAGCTTCCACAACTCGCTTAACCCGTGATGTTTAGGAAGAGCTGCCAACTCAACATTCCCCCATTGCCTTCTACCACAATGAAGCAAGCAGAGATTCAGCAGGTCACACACCTCAGAAAATTTGCCAGCCCCTGGGCCACTCCATAGAGCTGCCCGCTGGGTGAAGGTGAGCAAGCCCTGGCGTTTTGGTGTGCGATAGACTCTTCAGAGGGACTCAGCTTTCTTGGTAGAGCTTAACACTGAGAACTGTAGTGAAAGGTTTGCAGTGAAAACCCCATTTAAGATATTTGGAAATTAGGTTCCGAAAACCTGAACCCAAACCAAAATCCCTGCCATCGAGTTGATGCTGAGTCAGAAGGATCCTTTAGGACAGAGTGGAACTGCCACATACATTGGTTAGCAGCCATACCACTTAACCACTACACCATTTGGATTTCCAGGTTTAGAAAGCCAGCCAAGCCAAGTGCCATCGAGTCGGGTCTAGTAAATCAGACTTAATTAAGGATCACAGAGTGAGTCAGTAACTACTTTAGAAGTCAAAACAGATCTTCTAGTCCTAAAAATCTTGTATTCCTTCTGTAACTTTATGCCTCTATCCAACATCCTAGCATTCACACAAACCTGTGCAGGTTACAATCCTAGCATTCAACAGCCTGTGATTTTCAGTGGCTCTTTTCTACAAGCATCATGTTAACAAAAGTCAATGTTCTAATGAGGCCTTCACCTTTGGTCTAAGAAAAAGCTTTTGTTCCAATCCAGTGCAAGCCACAAGGACAATTTACATACTTAGTAGTTAAAAGAGCTAGATGTTTTGGTTGCTCTGATGCCATCATTAATATCTTCCCACTCAGCTGAAATGATCTAACAATCGATAAACAGACAGCTTCTTTGAGGCCCCAAGACAGTGAAATGTATTTACCAGCCAAGACTTTTGTTAATTAAATAAAAGCTCTGGATCAATGTGCAGGACATTTACCTATGCTGTAGCTAAGCAGATTCTGGACACCTCAATCCTGTGAATTGGACAGCAAGTGCCTCGAGCCCCAAACTGGAGCATCCAAGGACAAGAACCAAAGCAAGTCATCAATGCAAAGCTAAAATACATGTTTATACCCTGAACAAAACCCAATCCTTACTTCTTTACTAAACTGTAAACCAAATCATATATTTTTTTCCAAAGTCATCTAGAAAACCAGTTTTAGCTGGGATTTAGTTCTGTTTTTTCTAAAACCATCAAAACAGGACACTGGAAGAGTCTCCAAACTGATAATTATTTTGTCAGAGGCAGCATGGTACGTATATTGGAAAAAGTTACAAGGACCCTTTCTACTGTTTAGCTGACTTTACCACTTGAATACTTCACTGGCATGTCAAATTCAGTATATTCAAAACTGAACTCATAATGTCTTTTCCCCAGTACAGGCAGCAGTAGTGTCTACACAGGTGATCAAGCCAGAAACCTGAAATTCATTCTAACACCTGCTCTCTGTAATCACCCATATCCAATTCTATTAACTTAGCATCTACTTACTGAGTACCCAAAGTATGCCAGGCACTGTACCAGACATTGATATCATTCTATCACAAAGTCCTGTCTCGCTTACTTCTTAGTTCAAGCCACCACCTGCACTGTCCTTTCATCTAGAACACTAGTCATATCCCAACCAGTCTGCTTTCATCCACCATGGCTATCCACTCTCTAAGAAACCAGTGATCCTTTAAGATTACAGATCCTGATCACGTCACCATGTCTTTAACTCAAAATCCTTCAAGGGCTGCCACTGCTCTTAGAATACAAAGTCTACATGGCTTATGGATCCAGTGTTATATGGTCTGTTTAACCTTCTTCATTTCATGCCACTCTGTCTAGTGTCTTGTCCTTCACATTTTTTTTAGTAGCTCTATTAATACATAATTCACATACTACATACAATTTGTCCATTTAAGGTATATAATCCTATAATTTCTAATATATTTTGCATTGTACAATCATCATAACCATCAGTTTTAAGAAAACTTCATTATTCCTCAAAAAAAAAAAAAAAATCTCATTAGTAGCTATTCCTTCCCCTCTCCCCCACTCCAGCTTGAGGCAACTACTGTCTCCATAGATTTGCCTATTGCAGACATTTCATACACATGCAATCATGTTTGCTCTTTCGTGCCTGGCTTCTTTTACTCACTATGTTTTCAAAGTTCATGTTTTACCATGCATGTATCAGTATGTCATTCCTTTTTTCTGGCTGAATAATATTCTACCATACAGATATAACAAATTTTATTTGTGTGCTCATCAGTTGACAGACATTTCAGTTATTCCCACTTTCAGCTATTCTGACTACTACTACCATGAACATTCATGTACAAGCCTTTGTGTGGACTTGTTTTTAGTTCCCTTAAGTACATAACTAGGAGTAAAATTGCTGTATCATATGTAATTCTATGTTCAATCTTTTGAGGCACTCCTGTTTTCTAAAACAAGTGCATCATTTCACACTCCTGCTAGCAGAGTATGAAGCTTTCATACAAATTCTCTATATCCTCATCAACACTTGTTATTATGCCCTTTTGATGCTAGTCATCCTGCCAGCCAAGTGCCATCGAGTCGGATCCGACTCATGGCGATCCTAGTAGATATAAAATGGCATTTCATTGTAGATTTGCATTTTCCTGATGGCTAATGATATCAATCAGTTTTTCATGTGTTCAGTGGCTATTAGTTTATTGTCGTGGAGCAATGTCCACTCAGTGTGTTCATGTATCCATATTTTTATAGGCTATTTATCTTTTTATTGTTGAGTTGTAAGAATTCTTTATTCTAGATCCAAGGCCCTTATCAGCCAGTATTTTCTCACACTTTGTGGGCTGTCTTCTCACTTTCTTGATGCTATTACCTGCACACAAGGGTTTTTATCTTGAAGCCAGATTTATCAATTTTTTCTTCTACTGCTTGTGCTTTTTGTATCATATGCAAGAGGGCTTTATGTGACTAAATATTACAAAGGTTTATTCCTACGTTTTCTTCTACCAGTTTTATAGTTTTGGCTCTTACATTTAGTTTATGATTTATTTTGTTAATTTTTGTGTACCACATAAGAGGTCCAATTTCATTCTTTAGATGTGGAAATTCACTTATCTCAGTAGCATGTGTTGAAAAGAGAAACTGTACTTCACTTTTGAAGCATATACATTGAAAACTGTGGAAGCTGGAACTCAATTGGACTGATCTGTTTTTCCAGGTCTCCCGAGTTTTCCACCTCTGACAGGGTAGAGTCTCACCACTTGTTTTTCACTCTTTCTTAGTTGATAGTATGTAAGTATTCCTTCTCTGACAAGACTCTGCCTTATACAGCTTCTGGTTTTCACAGGTTTTACTTTAACTATAATTTTCAAACTGTCATCTGGCTCTCAGTGAGACTGTAAATAACAAGAGGGCAGGGATTGTGCTACCTTGTTCACTGCTGTATCTCCAGCATCTAGCACAATGCCTCCTAACAGCACTCATGTATTATATACTAGTTAAACGAATTAACAACATTAGTAACAACATTAGTAACAACATTAACCCTGCAACTCAACAGGCGATAGGTGTTATCATTTCCAGTTACTTAGCTCAAGGAAACTGGACAAATTATCTCACTGGTTCTCAGTTTTTCATCCAAGCCCTCCATCCCTTTACCAGGAAGTAGGGGATGGTGAAAACCTCGAGGGCAGGGACTTGGTTCTCCTTTCTCATTGTGTGGTTTCCACCCCTCCCACATTCAGCTCCGGGCAGGTTCAGGATACTGGCTGGACACATGGGTGACTGGATGACAAAAAAACAGTCAATCAAGGCCTTCCATCACCAAGCCCCTATCTACGTCTAGACCTTTTCAGCCTAAGATCCAGCAACACCTAATAACAGGGCTAACTCCATCCACACCCACCCACTAGATTGTTCCTTGCTGGACGTGACCATCATGGCCTGGAATGTCTCCTGCTTCTCCTGGTTATGTCCTACTGATGTTTTAAGACTCTCATAGGCACCATCTCCTCTAAGAAGCTTTCCCTGATCCCCCAGGACTTCTCCTGGGCTTCCGTAGTCCCTCTGTTCTCATGTCTCACAGCACTACTCAGACTATGTTGCCAAAAGTCAGCCCTAGACCCCTTTTATCAAGGGCAGGAACTATGCTTGGTCAGGTGTCCCTTGTACCAAGCACACACCCTGACATATGGCAGGTACTCAGTAAATGTTTGTAAAATGAAGTGCATCTTGGAAAGAAAAGACAAGGCAGTTACCCCATCAGCTTCCTTCATTAGAGAATGTATGGGGCAATGAAAGGCCACTTAGCAGAGGCCCAGCCCAGCTCCCTGATGGGAGAAGGGAAATGGATAGGGGTGTCGTCTTTCATCCAGGTTTGCTCTGAAGGAAATGTGATCTCAAATAGAAGTCTCACTTCTCTGGCCATGACCGCTCCTCTCACCAGCTCAGCCCAGCCTGGACAGATGTTCTTTCAGCTTGGCCTGTGCCCTGGGTTTCAGGTGAATGGTTCTAGTTCAGAAGACAGGCCAGGTTTGGGGCGAACCTGGGAGCAGGGCCACCTGCTGACACTGCTGACAACTAGGATAGAGACCCTGGAACCTGAGAGCCACAGTGAAATGTACTTACAAGGTTTAAGTGCTCTGGGGGATGGGAAGGGAGAGAATGATTACCACATGGAGAGAAAGGAAGTGGAAAGGAAAGAAAAAAGGACCCACCCTTCCTCTGATATAATCAACGGGAATATCGAAATAAGACTCATAATGCTTTCTTCAGGTTTCCTGAAAAGTCAGTAAAAAGCAAGTTTTCCAAGTTCCCTACTTTCTGGACAGCAAGGTAAAAGACAGTGAGAACCAGCCCTTTCCCTGCCCTTGGGGAGGCCCACAATCCAGTGGTTTAAGGTGAAGTCAATCAGGAAAACTTCTTGATACAAAGAACAGATGGTGGCGATCAGTGGATCCTTCCCTGACCTTTCAGCCAGCCCGCCCCACATGAAACAGGCCAACAGTGTCCGCATCAAGGCCACTGCCCAGAGCACCTGGCTTGATTACCTGATATTGCATGAGAATTCCTGATCTGTTCCTGAGTAGGTCAGTTCCTAAACCTGACTGCCTTCTCAGCCCTGATGTTCCACCCTACTTCTCACCTGGCCTCCAGCTTCTTTTCCTGAAGAGCATCCTCTATTTCAGGCCAGCATGGTCTCTCCTACATGACCCTCACATCCTCCCCAGGCACAGCGAGGTAGGCAGGGACAAAGGATTGGGGGTCATACCCAAGTGGGAGGAGTTGGGAACGCTTCACAGTGGGAGCAAAGCGAGGTCTATGAGGAAGGCTAGTTTCCAATGCCCAGGGACTGCAGATTCCAGGGTTCCTTAAAGAAGATGTAGCACTGGCTCCGTGACCAGATGGGCATCAGGCCATTGCCCTTCACTAGAGCTCTCCCAAGGCTAGGCACATGGAGAACGAAATAAAGAATAGTTGCATGAAGCACCTGTGCAGAGAACTGGAGAGTAGAAAGGCTGAGTAATGACCAGCTATAACAATTTTGGAAACCTTGGTGGTGTAGAAGTTAAGTGCTGTAGCTGCTAACCAGAAGGTCAGCAGTTCAAGTCCACCAGGCACTCCTACTCTGTCCATAGGGTTGCTATAAAGTGGAATTGACTGAATGGCAGTGGGTTTGGGGGTTTGGGTAGCAATTTCGGCTCATTCCCCTCCAGAAAGGATGGTCAGACTCTACTTACCCCAATCCCTTAGGCCTGATGTTGTTAGCAGGAAAAATTGTATTTGGTGGGTTATATATCTGTTTCTTTGACACCACACGCTAGGTTAGCCCTATGTCCAGTGTCTAGCACAGGTCCACTCATTCACTCCTAAGGGGGACATATTTTTTAGATGCATAATGCATGGTGATAAAGACAAAAGGATGTCCCAGTTTGGGCCTTTCTTCAGCTTTAATCTGTCTTACTGAAACGGCCCCTTAACAGATCTGCCTTCTGCACTTCCTTGTTTCAGTTCATCCTTCCCTCTTCTGAAACACAGCTCAAACAAGGTCAGTTCCCTACCCAAAAACCTCACACGTCTCCCCACTACTTACAGGATAAGAATTCAAACCTCCTTATCACAGACATCCCAGGCCTTGTAGTCCAGTCTCTTCCAAACCCCCCTTCCTCTCTCCCTACACCTTCAAACACCTGCATAAGTACCACAGCAGCCACCCTCATGTCCGGCAGCCAGGTAGCATCTCCTGCTTCTGCCTTTACTCAGCTTGTTCCCTGCTCTTTGGTTCTGTATGAGGCTGGGGGCAGGGGGGCTTCTGTGCTGAAGCACAGGACCTGTGCCTTGCCTAACTCTGACTCCCTCATAAGGGAGCAAAGGTAGATTCTCAGTCATGCTAACCAAAGGAGATGGGACAAGAAAGGGGACAAGAGAAAAACAGGTCACAGACTGGGGGAAACTCATATGAAAGGTCCCTAGAGAAAGGTCCACATGGGCAAGAATATTCAGAATAACACCCTGAGTCCCCCCACCACAGTTCTGCAGTTTGGGGTGCATATTTAACTTCTAGTGGAAAGACGTGTACTTGAAAGAGCTAAAATAATGCTTAAAGGCTGAACAGAATGGGATAAACTAAGCCTCCCTAGGGTGAAAGAAAAGTGGATTCACAGCGCTGCTGCTCTACAAATGCCCTGCTTTCACAGGTCAGCCATGGGAAGGCAGCAGCCGGGCAGTGACCAGTAGGGGATCCCAGGTCCAGCAAGGGCCTGCTCAAGGGGCAAATCCCACCATACCGCACTGCAGTAGAGTGAAGCAAGGCTCATCTGGTTCTGGGGGAGTGAAGATGCCACACACAGCCTGCAGTTATGAATGGCTCTTATAACAACAAGCTGACATCTGTGCTTGGTTTCCAAGATGCATCATCGCATGTTTATTAAACTACTGCTCCATCATATTTATTTGGCTACGAAACAACTCCCAGCCCATACTTTCAAAAGTGGTTTATTAAAAACTAAGCCTTGAACATTAATACTCAAAAGCACCCTTGAGAATCAATAATAATGCTGCAGATAAAATGAAAGGGAATCAAAGCAGTAAGTCTTGGTGGGGGCTGTGGCTGCCTTTCAATACCTACTCATATGTTCAGGAAGCTGCTCAAGAAGAGCTCTAAGGGTCTGGTGCAGGGTAACCACCACAAACACCTGACTTCCTGCCTAAAACATGGGCATGGTAGCAGGGAAGTAGGTGTGTGTTATGGAACACCTAGCTCCAAAGGACCAAAAAGGCCAAGGTTAGTTCAGTGGGGCCATTAGTTTCACCCAGAACAGAACTTGTGTCCCTAACCAACAGCCCCATACCAAGGCCCTGTATGAGTGTCCATCCTGGTACTAGGTGGAGCGCTGAGTTGAGTCCCATCCTTACCCAAGAACAAGCTTCAAATCCAGCCTGTCAGTGGTGATAAAGAGAGTAGCTGAGCTAGGGAGGCTGGAGAAATTTAGTCTGTCCCTGTGCAGGGCGCCAGCATGTGCAAGCCAACCCTGCAGTCATGTCTCTTTAGCTCCAGAAGACTTGGTGGCAGAAAAGCTTTGCCTACTCCCTGCTAAATCCCCAAGCTCCTCTACAGAAGGCCACCCTCACCCTTGTCCAAACAGGAACCAGTAACACACGGCCAATTCTACAGAGAAACAAGAACAAATTGGAAGACCGAAAGAACTCACAAGATGTGGAGGCAACTCCTGTAAAGACCAAAATGGTTGAAGGACCAAGGGATGTTTGGGATTAGAAAAAGCGAGACACAGGGGACTAACTCCCTACTTTAAAATGTTTTAAGCTTTACTTGGGCCATGGAAGCCAACATGCTTGGTGACTACAGGGAAGTCACAGGGAACAGTTCCCAGCTTAAAGAGTTATAAGACTTCTTCATCCAAGGCAGTCATCACACAAGGAAGAGGTGTGCCCCCGCACCCCTCACATGTGAGAGAGCAAGGCCTAGGTTTCAACACTCACCTGCGGACTTCCTGGACATTGTTGGTGCGAGCAGCTTCCATCAGGGCTGCATCTGCAGAGAGAGGGGCATTGGTGAGATCCCGGGCCAGGACCTACCCCTCAGGGCTGCTTGGTGAGACAATGGAAGTGGAAGCACTTCGCAAACATGGTGTGTACCAAGTGAAACAACATCAAGATACATAAAGAAAAAGCTAATCACTCCCTCCCCACATGGTCTCTATTCTTAACAACTTGCCCTTCCACATCCTTCTATTTACAGAATCTAAACTCCTAACAATTCATCACACAAAGAAATGTAGGTAAAGTACTAACCGGTCTTGTCTACGGTTTAAGTACTCAGTGTGTGAATTACCTTCCCTTTTCATGTTTTAAAGCTCTGTAGAAGTGTAGTACATTTTGTCACTGTCACTATTATTACTAACCATCCCCTACATCGCCCCCACTTTCCCCCCTAACTCATTACTCAGTTCCAGTTCTCAATCTCGATATCACAGATCACAAACACAGTGAGGGGACAGGCTGCGAAGCCCAATGGGGTGTGAGCCGCCTGAGAATGGAGAGAAAACTTGGACTGAGTCAGGAGACCTGGCTCCAACTCGCCTGCCATCTACTCCCCACATGACTGGGGCAGCCCTTTCCCTCTCAAATCCAGCTTCCTTGACTATAAAGACAACAGCCTTTCCCCTGCTAGCCTCACAAGACTGTCACAGAGATGAAACGATGGTTGAAAAAAAATTGCAAATTCTCTGGTGCCAAGCCCAGAAACGGGAGACCCGACGCAGAAAAGCTCCTTTAAGCCTGACCTGGCCTGAGCTGTCTACAGGCCGCTGGCACCACCTTGTGGCTGCCTAACTCAAGACAACGAACTCAACAGCAGGAGCACAACTTTTTTTTTAACCATCCGACTCGAGGCACTTGGCTTGGCCAACATCAAATATCCTTGGAGATCCCTGTACCAAGCCAGGGTCCGAGGTACACTACTAAGCAAGGAACAGACTCCTACCGGGCCCTGTGTTGGAAGTCTCCCAGTCCACCCAAGAGTCCCACCTAGTGCAACACAAGAGGAGGCAGTGGAGCAGAGTGGAAAAAGAAGGATCTAGAAGCGGAGAGACCTGGGCTCCAAGTTAAAATTCTCCATCCCCCAGAGGTCTTCAATCCTACAGGAAAGCTTTCCTGACCGTGCTAGTTCTCTGATCCACCAACAGTATATAACAACACTCACCAGACAGTCAGGTCTATGTGCCCCATGTCGACCACACTCCCACCCAACTGATTTTGTTAAATTAGGAGTGCCCATAATACCCAGCCCCAAACTAGGCACACAGAAAGTACTAAAACAAAAAAAAGTAATGACAGTTATAGAATCACAGCATGCCTAAGGTGGACCCCTAGATCCTCTACTGCAAAATCCTCATCTTTTAGATGATGAAACTGAGGGCCTTACTCTCATACAGTAAGGCCCTACACAGACAGTAAGAACCCAGTCACAATGGTTACTAGAGGTGTCCTGACTCCCAGTCCAAGGCACATACTTTTTAACTGGCCACATCCTGCTGAATAAACAAATGAAAGTCAAGCAGTCCCCACTGCATGGACTCTACAAAACATCATGCTTCAGTCTTTCTCTTTAAGGAATAAATCAGAATCTGAGTGCTGATTTCATGTAGGTCAGAAGTCCAGCTCTCTGCCCAGTCTCCTCCTTCAGTCCCACGCACTCAGCTGAGGTGCCAGTCCTGCCAATTGCCCCACATGGTAAGATCCTGAGACTAGGCACAGCAAGACTCTGGGAGACAGTTGAACAGTACTGTGAAGGTACCGGGAAGTTATCCTTCACTGTGTAAGTAGGGAAATCTATAGGCCAAAACGGAACAAAATGGTCCCCTAGGGAGCAGTGGCAAAAGTAGCACTGAAACCAAGTCTCTTCGGTTCCTAGGCCACGTTAGGCTTAAGAACTTCTCTGAACCATCCAGCGGTTGCACATAAAGGATACTGCGGTTTCCTGGAGACCTCTTAAAAGAGGAATTGGACCAGGCAGAATATTAGAGCATAAAGGGACCATACTGTAACATAACATGTTTAATTCAATGCGCCCCTGTACAGACGGACAAAATCATGGCCAAAGTGAAGGAGCTGATCTTCGGGAGATTATGCAACTCAAAGACAATAAGCTCTCCACAGCAATCCCTGTGATCAGGTGCTGTCCGAGTCTCTCCAACACTGAGGCTCTCTATGTGTAACTGTAAGCATCTCTCATGCTACAAAGATGCCGAGTTAGGATACTCCTCCCGCCTCTACCTTCCTCGAACCCAGACAGTCCCGATAATCACCCTTATTGGACGGGTTCTTGCTGTAGCAATGAGCCACTAGCGCGGTGGCCAGGGCCCACATGCCCAGTCCCGTTCTGCTGGGGACCCCGCTCCAGCCGTCTCGTCCAGGAAGTGTTTCTTCAAGGGTTGAAAGGCGTCCCCACGTGGCGGCTTTAAAGCACTGGGTCTCTGCACGTCCTTCCCGGCGCCTCCCGGTTGCTGCCCCTTGTCCCGCGAGCAATGCCTGCGCTGTCCCAGGGCGCCCCCCGGCGGCTGCCCTCAACCATCGCGGCTCGCCGCAGCCTCCGGTGGTTACATTCCGGCCGGAGGCGCCTTCAAGGATGTGAAGAGATGGAGACCTAAGCAGTCGGATGAGGAGTCGCGGCGCCAGGGCTGTTTTCAACGCCAGGGACCCAAGCATTATGACAGCTGTTTTTTCTACAACCCGCTGGTGCCGGCCCCTGTGCTGGCCACGTCCAACATGGCTGCCGCGGTGCGTTCGAAGACGCCGCGAACCGTGTACTGCGCACTACCTCACGGGAGTGGTAGTCCACAACCATAGAACTTTCCGCAGCTGAATGACAAAGAAACAACGTATCCCAGAATGCTGTGAAACCAGTGTCACAATTACCGCTGAGCTATAGGAGCCCGGGGCATGTCGGGAAGTGAAGTTCCGGTTAGAGTGTGTGGGCGGGGCAGAGAGGGAACTATTAGGAAGGGGCGTGGCTATTGGTTACGCTGTGTGGCTACTGGCACAAGCTTGTAGTTCAACATTAGAATCGTAAAGCTGCTTTACCTGTTTAGTTAGAGCAGATGTGACATAATTTCTGGCCAGAGTAAATTAAGTAGGGACCTTTAGTAGCGACCTATTCTGAAGCTTAGATTGTTTCTTTTAGGCTATTTCTTTTTTCTGACTGATACAGCTTTCAAAAAGGTGTGTAAAGTAACTGGTACGTTGAAGTACGAATTCCTTTTGTTTTACTACACAGACTTCAACTTCTAGGTGTGGACTCGTGAAATAAACGCTATGTTCATATAAAGACGTACACGAATGTTCATAACAGCTTTATTAGAAACAACCCAAATGTTTGGGTATCAAAGCATGAATGAATAAACAAACTGTGGTATACGAGGTCTGACAGTTAAGTTCGGGAACTGAATTTGTTCTAAGTGCTACACACCTCACTGCTGAATATCAATACGGTCACCGTCTAAGTACGCCCCTTCAGAAGCTATGCACCGACGCCAGCGCCTATCCCACCTTTCAAAGCAATTTTGGAGCTCTTTTTGGAATGGCCATTGCACACGGCGGCAAGTTAACAAACTTAATTGTATAGTTGTCTGTGAGGGAGTTTTTAGCCAATAAGCAAACAATTGTATTGGAACACCCTCCCTACTCACCTGATCTGGCTCCCAATGACTTTTTTCTTTACCCGATGATAAAGGAAATGCTGAAAGGAAGACATTTTCATGACATTCAGGACATCTGTGGTAAACACAACAGCACTGCTGGCCATTCCAGAAAAAGAGTTCCAAAATTCCTTTTAAGGGTGAACTGGCTATGCTGGCCTCGGTGCATAGTTTTCAAAGGGGAGTACTTCAAAGATGACCATAGTGATATTCAGCAGTGAGGTATGTAGCACTTTTTCTAGGATGAGTTCACGAACTTACTTCTCAGTCTTCCCAGTTATACAAAACAACAATGAAGTTGATTCCGACTCACAGGTAACTGCTTGTGTTAAGGAGTACAATTGTTCCATAGGGCTTTCTTGGCTGTAATCTTTACGGAAGCAGATCACCAAGCCTTTTTTTCTGCGCTGCCTTTGGGTGAGTTGAAACAGTTAACCGTCAGTAGCAGTCAAGCACAGTTTGAATGACGCAGGGACATGCATATCCATACTACTCAGCAATTAAAAGGAACGAACTACTTATACATGCAAGGATGTGAATGACTTTCAGAATAATTATGTTAAGTGAAAAGAAGCTAACTCTTTCTTTAAAAAAAGACTGCATAATGTATTATTCTGTTTATATAAAATTCAGTAAAATAAAACCAGAAAATTCTAGAAAATAATTATACAAAGAAGACTAGTGGCTTGTTGTTGGGGATTCATGGTCAGGGAAGTTACTGGGAGGGAGGGATTACCAAGCGGCACTAGGAAAATTTGGGGGATAATGGATGTGTTCATTATATTGATTGCGGTAACAGTTTCACGGGAATATATACGTCAGTTTAAACATGTACAATTGATTGCATGTCAATTCTATCTCAATAAAGCTGTTTTTAAAAAATAGCTACCTGTTTTTACTTATCAGATTGGCACAAATTAAAAAATATGTGTATGACTACTTTGTGGCAAATTTGTGAAGAAAAAGACACACATATATTGTTGGTGGGAGTGTAAATGGTTACAGCTTCAACACAGGGCTAATTCAACACAAGCTAATTCAATATCAAAATATTGGAATTTAAAATACAGACACACGCACATATATAAAATGAAGAATAGAAATATTTGAAATAGCAGGAGATTGAAAATAGCCCAAATATACATCAACCCTGCATCATCACTTAGTGTTTTTCTTTTTCTTTCTTTCTTTCTTTTTTGATATTTAATCTCTACTAGAATCCAGTATCAAGTCAATACTGTTTTTACAAATGGGGAATAGCCAACAAATCAAACTCCTAAGGGTCTGCAACATGATTCTCCTATTGAGGCTTGCTAGAGCCTTGCCATATCTCTTTCTGTTATAGACACTTTCCATACCACTAGGTCTGCTGGGCCTTATAACTCAAGTGGCAGGGCAGCTTGAACAATAACTTAGACCTGCAGCAAATGTCTTCTTGCTCTGAGCTCCACTCAGTGGTGATAGATCTATGGGTTACTTGGCAAATGGTTTGGAGGAATATGTTGAAATGTATAAGTTACCTTCAAAATCCAAACAGGCCTGACAAGCTTTGTGCCAATACAAGGTGATACAAACTCTCTCTCATTTTAAAAGCTGCATTTCAACATGTCATTAGATCTCTAGAATGTAACCCATGTGTCAGGTCCCTGAATCTTCACAAGGTTTCTCTCCCATCATCTGGGATGTTTTCTACTTCCTGTTCACGAGGACCAATTTGTGTAATGTCGTCAATGTAACTGAGCATGATGTTCTGTAGGCTGTCAAGATGACCTATGCCCCTTCTGATAATCTTATGATAGAAAACAAGAGGTTGGCATAGCCCTGAGGACAAATAGTGAAGGAATACAGCTGTCACTGTTACATGAAGGCAGATTGCTTTGGGGCTGAAAGGAAAGCATTTTCCAGATGCCAAAGGCCATATTAATTTGCTCCAGTAAAAATACCACAGCTGCAATTGAATTCACTACCCTCTTAGATTTGCAATCCATAGTCATTCTTCAAGATCTACCAAGCTTTTGCATCTGCCAAAAGGACAAATCAAATGGGACTGCAGTGGGAACAACCACACCTGGATCTTTCAAGCTCTGTTGGTGGTACTAATCTCAAGTCCCTCAGGAATGTATTGTTATCATGGTGGTGGGCAGGATGGTCTGTCTTCCTAATAGCTAGAATATATAACTCTGGGAATGTAGAGGTAGACATAAGATTTCTCTTAATGCCGTTACTCCCAGTGAACCACTTGGGTAATTTGTATTTCCCATCTGTCATCTCAGGCCCTGACAATTCAAGGTCCTATTCTTTTGTGAGTATGCATGTGTGCACAGTAAGGTTTCTACTAAAATGGAAGCTGTAACCACTGTCTGACCGCTCTGACTCCTAAGGCCAGTGGACTAGCAGACAAAGAAAGGCATTTCTCGGCTGGCCTGGTTAGTCAAGCCCAGAGCAGGCAGTGTTTGGAGCCTCACACTCAGTCCTGTTAATAGAGGCATGGAGTCCTGCAGGGGTGGAAGGCATGTTTTGCTCTGAAAGCACGAGCTACTCTGCACCTCATTTCTGTAGCCTAGAGGTCATCTAGGACAGCAAAAGTGTCCCCCTGCTCTAGCTGAGAGGGCACTCGAGATCTCTACCCATCACAATTACATAAGCACAGAATGTTTATTTCTTATAAGATCTTGCAGGTGCTGATTTTAAATTGACCTGTTTTTTCACAGTCCTGTGCCTCTGCGTTCTGGCAGGGAAGGTTTTCTTTGTCTGTGTTTGACATATGTGTACTTGTTTCTAAAACACCTTTAAATTTTGGCAAACTTTAATTTCCTTTTATTTTTTTCTCATTCTCTCACCTGTCTTACGTAATTCTCTGATTCCTCTTTTCTTATGAAAAGGAGTCTATATTTAATGTCTTGACATTTCCCTTATAACTTACTTTTTTTCTGTTACTCTTCTTATTTTACCTTAACTGACTTTGTACTTGTTCAAACTCGTTCAGTCTGACACACAGCTAGTCCAGACTGTTTCTTTTTCCAAATAATGTGTCAGCTTCCATCCTCAATTAATTGAGTCTTCAGAGGAACTAGAGTGACCCAAACACATAACCAGTATTTACTGGCTTCGTATATTTTATTTCCATCAGTAAAGCTTGATACCTTCCCTTCTTGCAATACAGTACATTGCCTGTCTGCTTAACATAGCCCACCTGATATTTTTCCATCTTTTATTTGCATTTCCTTGTCTTCCACACTTATCTCATCTGAAAGTATACTGTCACTTTTTGCAAATATCGCCCTACCTTTCATAAATATTTCCTGTGTTTGATACGTGTCTTTCTATTATTTTTTTTAAATCCCTTTATCCCTGGTGGCATAGTGGTTAAGTGCTATTTCTGCTAACCAAAAGGTCAGTAGTTCAAATCCACCAGGTGCTCCGTAGAAACTCTGTGGGGCAGTTCTACTCTGTCCTAAAGGGTCACCACGAATCGGATCCGACCTGACGGCCCTTGACTTTTGGCATAGCTGAAATTCTGGGGCTTGGCCAGATTACCAGTGCAAGACTCACATAGCTTGGGCTGATCAATACAAAACTTTAAAAATAAATAATATTGGAAAATAGAATGCACATTATACACCTTTAAGTACCTTTTGTAAAATCTTCCTCTAACTGTTTAGTTTCATCATGAGTTCATGTTTCTCTTGATGGGCTAGACTAGTTTTGGTTCTCCATGGTCATTCTTTTCTTCTTTGAAGTTCAGGTGGTTGTTTATTGGCTGGTTATAGCCCTGTTGTTATGCCATCCTTGTCAGGTCTGCCCTAGGTATCTCTGAATATATTCTTGCTTTCCTGAATGACAGGTGGAATCTGCACATCAGTTTGTGCCAGTCATCAGCCAGAGGAAGACAGCTTGACCCTAGATTTTAATTAGGTCACTTTGATGATTAGGTCGGATGTGACTCGATGGCATTTGGCTTGGTTCGGCTTGATGATATAGGGAGCATTTCCCTTCTTTCTTTCTTTTTTTTAGCATATCATATTGATGTTGCCAAGTTATCTCTACTTTTATTTTTTTCCACTTTTCCCTAATGTGAAATATTGTTAGTCAAATTCCTTTTTTCAGCTGAATGGTATTTCATTTTCCTACCAACTCTGATGTGCAACATCGCCAAACCAAACTGTATGTTTAAATTATGTATTGTTTTCCAAATTACTAGTCTCCATTTGTATTTTCTCTTTCAATCCTCAATTCAAGCATCTTTGGGCTACTGAGTGTGCATGGTCCAGATAATCTGGCTCACAAGCATCTTTTACATACTAACCATCAGAAAAGAAAAAGAAATCCCAAACTCTGTTGAGCAACTTCTACCTCGAAGGGTATATATAGTTCCAAATGCTTAATAGAGTATAGACAGATATTGAAATGATACCAGAGATTGTATGATATAATTTTGCAATGATGACTTCTTCATTGAAAATACCTTTTTCAACAACATAAGTGGTGGCTATACACATATACCCCATCAGATGAAATACATAGGAATCAAATTAACTACATCTATGGGTACAGACAATGCAAAAGTTCAATATCATCAGTCAGAACAAGGCCAGTGGTCAACTGCAGATCAGACTAATTGCTCATATACAAGTTCAAGTTGAAACTGAATAAAGACAGGACAAGTCCACAAGCACTAAAGGATGACCTTGAGTATATCCCACCTGAATTTAGAGACCATGCTAGGGATAGATTTGATGAATTGAACTCTAATGATCAAAGACCAGACAGTTATAGAATGACATCAAAGGCATCATACATGAAGAAAGCAAGAGGCCATTAAAAAGACAAGAAATAAAGACCAAAAGGAATGTCAAAAGAGACTGAAATTTGCTCTTGAACTTTGAGTAGTTACAGCAAATGTAAGAAATGATGAGTAAAAAGAGCCAAATAGAAGACTTCAAAAGGTGTCTCCAGAAGTCAAAATATTATAATGATGTATGCAAAGACCTGGAATTAGAAAACCAAGAGGCAGGAACATGCTTGACATTTCTCAAGCTGAAAGAGTTAAAGAAAAAGTGAAGCCTGAAGTTGCAGTATTGAAGAATACTATCAAGCAAAATACTGAACAATGCAAGAAGCATCAAAAGAGATGGAATACACAAGAACAGTGTACTAAAAAGAACTGATCAACATTCAGTCATTTCAGGAGATAGCATATGATCAAGAACTGATTATACTTAAAGAAGAAATCCAAGCTGCACTGAAGGCATTGTCAAAAAGCAGGCTTTAGGAGTTAACAGAATACCAATTGAGATGTTTCAACAAATGGAGCCCAGAAAGTGCTCACTCATCTATGCTAAGAAATTTGGAAGACAGTTATCTGGCCAACTGACTGCAAGAGATCCATACTAACCGTTATTCCCAAGAAAGATGATCCAACAGAAAGAGGAAATTATCAAACAATATCATTAATATCACATGTAACTGATTATGACAATTAATAAATCTCACAGGAACACCATGCCAGCAATAACAAAGAAGGATATATATGCATACAGCAAAGTCTGAGGGTGTCTCAGCATCTCAATGAGGTCTGCTGATATCTCAAGCCAAGCCAAGTGCCGTCGATATCTCAAAGGGACCCATTTATCCTTACTGAAAACCAGTGCTCACTCTCAGCAGCCATCAGAAAATTTTCAAACAGGAAACTCAATGACAATAGCTTAGCTATCAGCTTCTTGTGCCTGCTGCTTCCTGGCTCCTCCCGGCCCACTCCACAACAGCTGTTGAATGGCCCCTGATCTCTGGGTGCCACCCGTTGCCCATCAGTTCCCTGTTCACGGTGTCCAGCTCCCCCAGTTACAGCTCTTAGCCAGGGTTTGGACTTCACATTCTGCTGCCACCCTCTGGGGCTGCTTGCTGTCTCTTCTACCCTGGAGACTGCTGTCTCTGTTGGTGCTACAGGTTTACTCACTCTGAGAGCGTCACAGTGCAGGGCCATAGTACAGGGTATCCACTTCTGATGGAACACAACTCTCATTGATCAGGAGGCCCTATCTAAGCCATCTTCTGGGGTTTTTATCAGTCACCTGGTAGGCCCCCCAGACAACCTGGGTAAAGGTTAACCAGTGCCCTGCCTCCCCCACCCCAACTAATATGTACCCAACAGGGTACGGTCTCCTGCCTCAGGGCTCAGAAACCAGGACCAAAATGTTAAATTGCTTTTTAGTAAGGTGGTTCCACACTGTGAAACACACTACAATTTAATAATGCATTAAAATAATAATAATAATAATAATGTAGCCTGACATTGTTTTTGGAAACTCTAGATCTACCCCTTTTTGACTGGTTACCTTGAGGGGCCATCCTCTTTTAGCCTTAGTTTTCTGTTTATAGAATGAAGAAGATTCGTTTATTCAATAAGTATTTCCTAAGAGTCCCTGGGTGGCACAAACAGCTAATGTGCTCAGCTGTTAATGGAAAGGTCAAAGATTCAGGTCTGCCTAGAGATGCGTTGGTCGAAAGGCCTGATGATCTATTTTAAAAACATCAGCCACTGAAAATACTCTGGAGCACAATTTTCCTCTGACATACATGAGGTCATCATGAGTCAGAACTGACTCAATGGCAACTGGTTAAAGGCTTACTACACGCCAGACATTGTTCTAGGTGCTTGGGATACATAGGAGTAGGCATGCAGAGATGCACACTGCTTCATGAAGCTTAAATTCTAGAGGTGGGAAGATCCAGACAATTAAAACACACACACACACACACACACACACACACACACACACACAGAATAAATAAATAAAATAAAACAAAGTACACCTCCTGTTTAGAGGCAAGATGAAAAGAGAGAAAGAAACAGGAACTGGCTGAATGAAGAAATCGGGGGTGAAAATGAGGAGTGTGCTGCCACACATATTACAGGGACGCAACTAGGGTCACATAACAATGTAAATTTTCGTATGAGAAACTAACTTGAATTGTAAACTTTCACTTAAAACACAATAAAAAAGAAACAAAAAAAATAATATGCTTGGATAAGGAGTGTGGAGGGGATAGGTTGCAGTATCAAATAGTGTGAAAAATGTAAATCAAATTTTAGATTGTATCAAGTGCTAAGGAGAAAAGCAGGGAAGAGGGAGATTTTGTGAGTACGTGTGTGTGTCAACAGGGGAGGCAATTACACTTATAGATATGATAGACACGGGAGGCCTCACTGAGAAAGTGACGTTTGAGTAAAGACCTGAAATAAACCATGTAAGCCATGTAGATATCTGGTGGTGGGGGTGTGAGTAAGCATCAGGCAGCAGAAACATCAATCAAAGCCTCTCAGGCAGAAATGTGCCAAGGTGTCTGAGAAACTACAAGAAGGTGAGTGTGGCTGGAGCAGAGTGGAGCAGAAGCTAGAGAAAAGTGGAATATAAGCCAGAATGGTTACAGGGTGACAAATTGTATATGGCCTCTTTAGGGCATTACAAGGATTTGGACTTTTACTGTGAGTGTGACGGAAGCCAACTGTGGATTTTAGCAGAGAAGTGGCATGCTTTGATGTAATTTTGCAGGATCATTCTGGTGGGCAAGAGTAGATGCAGATCAGTTAGGATGTTATATCGGGCAGTGTCTGTATAGGAAATAAAAACTCTTCCAGGTATGTCAAACAGAAAGGGATATAATGCAGGGAATTAGAGGCTTACAGAATTGTTGGAAGGGCTAGGAAAGTAAAAGTCAGGCACTGAACTGTTGATTTCAGGGTGATACAACCATAGCTGAACACAATTGTCAGTGACCTTTTACTTCTGCCAATTACTGCTATACCCACAACTGGGTGTCACACTATGAAACTGGTGAGGAGACTCTAAAAGGAAATTGAGTTTAGAATCTGACCATCACAATACTCACATCTGTCTACCTTGCATACCAGCAGCCACAGCAGCAAAAAGATGGCCTCTGCTTTACTTTTTACCTTTTATGTATCATTTAAGTGCAATTATTTTAAGCAGACCCTAATTGCAGTGGAATCTGGGGAATATAGTGTGTAACTTTCCAACTTCTCCAAATGTAATAAGGACAACGGGGACGTTGAAAAAGGCACTTTAGCTACAACAGTGGTTAATGTAACGATGCTTAGACCACATAGGTAACAACAGTGAGAAGTATTGGGTTGAATTCAGTGTATAATTTGAAGGTAGAAACAACAGATTTTGTTGATGAATCAGATGAAAGAAAGAGGTGTCAAGGATAACTCCAAATTTCTTAGCCTGAACAACTGGGAAAACAAAAGTCCTTAGAGGAGAGATATGCTTCAGTTAAAGCAAGAAAGTGAAGGGAAAGTTCAGAGAGAGGCTGATGATTTAGGGCACTTTAATGATGGACTGTGACTTCTAGGGGGCATGGTGGAAAGGTTTTTGAAGATGGGGAAATGTATGACAGGGGGATAGAGAAGGCATCACACTCTCCTTGTGCATTCTTGAACTAAAAATTGTGCAAAAGATTGCACTGATTTGGAAATAGTAGTTGATGCGTTGAAGTATTGATCATAAATCACAAAGTGTTACATAAGTTACAGCCTTAAAAGATGCATCAACACTTTCTCACCTGGATATTAGCTAAGCAAATAACAAAACTACAAGGACAAGAAATATGGAATCTCATGTAGAATTAAAGCGAAGGTAAGATATTGCTAAAGCAGCAAGAGTTTAGTAAGACATAGTGGCCAGTCTCACAGCTGAAATCATAACTTATTTCAACTGAAGTTTGCATTCAAAGAGCATTTAAAAACATTTGTGGGTTATTAGTGAATTGTCTGTTGAAATGTTTTCCCTAATGTTTGAAATTTTTATTGACTTAGAGGTGTTTTTCACATGTTATAAATGTTGCAAAAATTCTTTCCCAAGATACTTCTGCATTTTGTTTGTTCATGATGTCTTTTACCATTCAGAAGTTCAAATTTTTGACCCTGACTTCGTTTACTAGCTGTCACAAAGGAAAATTTTGACTTATGAAAGTACTTGCCTAGGTGATATCAAAACTGAAAAGTTTTAGTTCATCACATGCAATTGCTACTTTCCAGCTGATTGAAGTTTTATCAACTAAAACACCATGAATTTCTGATGAGTTTTTCTCAAGTTTTTTCTGAATACCACATACTAAAGTAAGACTTTCCTGACCAAAGAACAATGAGATTTATTTTAGCCAATTGTATGCGGACTTAGGAACTCATTCATTTTATCTGGATTGCTAGTTTTCACTGCTTAATTAGCATAGTCACCATCTTTTCTAACACTTAAGGTCCCCAGCTTTTCTCTGGTCTATTCCCTTCTCTGATTTCTTGGCTCTGTTCTATTATCTGACAGTCATTACATAACCCCTCATTACCTCAGTGTCCTGGGAAAATAACAGAACTAACAGATAAGGTTATGAGCATCAGATGAACAAACGTGCAAAGTACTTAGAACACTGTATGCCTGATACATCGTAAGCATCCACTGAATTTTAGTTATTCATATTGTTATTATTGTGTCAGATTTGCTTTTATTTTCCTTTATAGTTTGTGATTTTTGGTCTTAGTTAAGAAATAATTCTCTAAACAATAGAACTTGTCACAAATTTTCTTCTTCTCTCCTTCCAGCTAACTGATACACCTCTTTTGAAGTGAGATGTGGTGATTGACTTGCTTTCACTAGGGAAATATGAGGGAAAGTGATGGTGTGACTTCTAGGCAGAAGTGATGAGATCCAGGAAGCTCATCACCTTTTCATCTCACTCCCTTTCCCTGACTCAAAATTGTCAAAATAAGTGATGGAGCCTCCAGATTCCTGCATCCCTGAGTAACTATAAGGAGAACTCCACTGTGGTCTGAAATATGCATGAATAAGAAACAAATTTTGTCTTTGGTCTTGTTTGATCAGAAATACCTCACTATCTTAGTCATCTAGTGCTGCCTTAACAGCAATACCACAAGTGGATGGCTTTAAAAAGACAAATTTTGTTTGTCACAGTTTAGTAAGCTAAAAGTCCAAATTCAGAGAGTCAGTTCCAACGAAAGGCTTCTTCATCTGGCTCTGGCGGAAGGTCCTTGTCATTAGTCTTGCCCTGCACTGGAAGCTTCTGGGATGCAGGGTTGCTGGTCCTTTCCAAAGGATGCACTCAGCTCCTAGCACTACTTCTTTGTGTTATGAGATCCCCAAATCTCTGCTTGCCTCTCTTTCCTTTGTATTCCAGGAAGCTTCCTCATGGCACACTACAATTCCACACGTGAGTCCTGACCTGCCAACACAACTGGTCCCCATCCTACCCCATTAATACGGTAGGGGCAGGATTTATCACACAAAGGAACATCACACAATACCAGGAATCATGGCCCAGCCAAACCACCACACACATTTTTGGGAGGAACACAGTGCAATCCATGACACTCACCTTATAAGTAACTTACGCGCGTAGGTGGTTAAAAGCATTATAAAGGCATCCTAACATTATAGGAGCAACATAGTAAGCAGCTTATCTGAGAGCATCACAGGAAGCATATACAACAAAGGACTGGAGCTCAGCAGGGAGGAACAGCAGAACCAGGAGGAACAGCTGCAGGAGGAATGCAGCACCTTCTCTCATTCCTGCAGATAGGAGAAAGGAAAAGACAGGTTTCTGTACCAGTTTCTTAGAAATGGATCTTCCAAACTTTTTAAACTTCACCTCAGTTTTAGAAACCCAAGTAACTGGCTCTAGAGACTCACTCTACCTGGGCAGGAGGAATTGGACTCTTTTCTCACCATAAGGGATCTCTACAAACCCAAAAACTCATTGCCATCTAGTTAATTCCTAACCATAGCAATCCTATAAGTCAGAGTAGATCCACCCCGTAGTTTCCAGGGAGCGTCTGGAGGGTTTCAACTGATAATCTTTTGGTTAGCAGTTGTAGCACTTAACCATTATGCCACCAGGGTTTCCAGGGATCTCTGAAGTGCTCAGAAATACCAGGGAAAGGGGAGACTGTGAGGATGCATCCCTTGTTTCTCTAAATTTGGTATGACTGAATTTTCAGGTTTGATGATTCCTCAGCTCCTCCCCTAACCCACTCCCCAGGTCCCTGGGCTGCAAGCTGCAAGTGAGAAAGGACTTCAACCACCTGCTGCCTGCAACTCCTCTGGCCTTCATGGGAGTCCCTCCTTGTTTGCCTTTCTCCACCTGGAAAGCATTTCTGAACTTAAGGAAGTTCAGCTTTTGCAACAAAATATACACCTTTCTTTACTTGGGAAACCCTGGCAGTTTAGTAGTTAAGTGCTATGTCTATAAACCAAAAGGTTGGCAGTTTGAATCCACCAGGTGTTCCTTGGAAACTCTATAGAGCAGTTCTACTCCGCCCTAGAGGTTCTCTTTGAGTTGGAATCAACTTAATGGTACTGGGTCTGCTCTGGATCTTATTTACTAGAAAGTATTAACTGGGTTTGTGAATCTTGATGAAACTTGGCTTTCTTAACCTGAGGTTCTCAGCCTGACTGGATCAGAACACGAGCTATTTGGCTTGACATGGTGGATGTATTTCCACTGCTAGGCTGTTTGGTTTACCTGACTAGCCTGTTTTTACTAGGCTTGAAGCAAATACAAAATTCCTCCATGTAAAGTGCACAGTTTTTTTTGTAATTACATTCTGTGTACTCATTTCTAGCCCTAAATTGTCTCTTGTTTCCAAGGCTCCCTTCAGAGCATAATGACTAACTTGGTGTAAATTTACTGAATGTTCGGTTCTATTTCAAATCCAGACCAGACTTACCCGAGATATTGTAGTTTCTGTCTTATTAGCTGGGATTTTTAGTAGAACTATAGTAGAATAAATTGAAATGACTCTTACTTTTTTGGGGACTTCCAAGTAAAATTGTATTATGTATTTTATTTGTCTTTTCCATGGTGGTGGCCTGATATATCTCAGAATCAGTACCTCTTCTGTTGGATAGTAAGAGAATGCTTTGGTATAACACTCAAGCAGATTCTGATGACAAACAGTGTTCCATCAAAAACTGGCAAAAAAGCAACTATATTTTTAAACAAAGATGATGAGGCAAATTGTCCACAATGTACGTTTCCTTTCCCACTGTAATAAAACTTGTTCTAACTACCTCTATAAACTGTGTAATACTTCCCAGAACTGAGAAGCTGAAGAGCTCTTGTCAAATATTAATGGAAGGCTTTGAACTGAAAATTATGTGGATTCTGATGAAATTCTTTCACAGCTTGGTTAAACAGACTCAGTATAGGCCGCTATCGCGGTCCCATGGAAATGACTGAATTGTTCTGGATAGTTTATTGTTTTCTTTACGTGCCTTCATCTTTGTGCTGCCTTTTCCAACTCAGTTTTCAAATATTGATGATACTCCTCTTTTTGCATATTGTCCTAACCTGATATTTTTTTTCCTTTTTGCATATTGTCCTAACCTGATCTATTTTTTTTCCTTCTTTAAGCTTCAGGAAGAAGATTTGAAATTGATCAGTGTCCCTCATAGAAACGTAGAAAACAACTCATAACATCCTCTTCCCACTCCACTGTTACCTCCATACTTGCAAGTGCTCTTCTTACTTAAATGACCTGGAAGGAGAGAACCCTCATCCCACTCCCCTCTTACCTCCCTGTTTGTACTGACTTTTAAAGACAACTGCCCAGAGATATACCAACAAGATACTTGGGCGACTGCTGAATGACTCCATTCCTTAAGGAATCCTGCTTGGGAACCAAAGAATTCACACCGTGGAACTAAAATGGCAGATACACGTCGCCAAAATATATTGCTGGACCTAACTTGAGAGTGACGAGTCCAACCCTAGTTTCTGCACCAAGTCCTAGCACAGCCCCTTTTTAATATGTATGTGATTCCCTCAGAATTTGAGAAATATGTATAACTCCTCTTTTCCTGCTCAGTGTGAAAACTTCTCATAGCCCTCTGTTCAGGTAGGCAGACTTTGGAAGAATGTATCCCCTCTGTCTCCCTGGGTACCAGCCCATAATTAAACATCTTGCTTCTCGTCTCACCCATGTCTCAAATACTGGTTGTCTGTGGCAGGTGGCACAAACTCCACTTAGGTTTGCAGTAACAGGTTGGTATATGCTACCTATTGCATTAGCCACCAAGTAAAGATTGACAAGTGAGTGACAATGTGTAGAAGAAATGTCATTTCCAAGTTTAAAAATAGCTGCAAGTAAATATAGGATGGCGAGAGGAAGGTGTGAACATTAGCTCCACTGTGAGTATGTGGATCCATCAGTGTTGTGTTAATGAATTCACAATTTAAACCCAGAATTCCAGGCTCATATGTATTTACACTGCATCCTGAACAGCTAATTTGTGATTCCCTGTCAACAACTCTGACGTGGTTCTGCACATAGAGAAAAGGTGAATCTGAAATCAGGTCTCAGTATGCAGCTGGTACTGACATAATTTTAGGCAGTCATGCAGACCGCCAGTGAGAGAAGCAGATCACCTTTTAGCAGACCCTTTTAAGGCCTTAGTATCTTATACCCCCAGAGCAATACTCTGAGCCCTTTCACAAGGCTTAGTGAAATTATTCTCAAAGTTTTGCTAACCCAGGGCTGGAGCTCAAGTCAACACTTCTGAATATCGCTTGTGAGTGCCTGTCTAAGATGCATCTACTAATCCCACCCTACCTGGAGCAAATGTGGATAAAGATAACCAATGACAAAAGGAGAAAAATAAATGTATGTATATGTTCTCAAATATTTCTCTATACTGTCCATTTCCCCATGATCGACTTGCCTTATTAGTTACCATACCTCATTGAAAATCCATTATTTTCAACCTTTAGTTTTTGAGAGGTGAGGATATGAACTGCACGCTTAGCGAGACAAGCCAAAGAATGGGTGTCATACTCACTCAGCTTTTGGCTTGTGCTTGCTCCCTTCCTTCCTTCCTTCCTGCTTTCAGCTCTTTGTAAGTCATAAAAGTTCTCTGTGGTCTCAGCCCATTGTTTTGCTGTTCACAATGTTTTGGTTTAGTCTTGGGAGAGTATGGTTTGAGCCAGACCCTACGAGTGGCAGATAGGGACTATGACCTGTGATCAAGTGTCCTCGGTAACAACTTTGCTATGACTCCTGGCTTTTCTTCCTACCTCAGCCACTTGGAGGACATATTTTAGAAATAACAACTGTAGAAGTTCTGTACTTCAGTGGAGGCTGTCCTACCTTCCAGTTCAATCTGCATAAAAAAGAAATTTTAATTATCATAAATTAACTGTAATCAATGTTTAAAGTAAGAATGAACCTTGGAATAATCTTTGCTTCCATACAACTGTCACCTTCATAGACAACCAAAACTTATATCAGATAATATTAAAGGCAGAATGAACGAAATATCTAGAATACATTATCTGTAGGAGACAATGTTCTGAAAGAGAATTATGTACCTTGTCTGTTAAAGGCAGACTATTTGAGTAATTACACATTTTGTAATTTTTTGCACTGTAGAAGACCAGGGATGACGAAGAATTTTAGTCTAGCAAGAGACACTGAAAAGCAGATGCCTAATTTTCACACATTAAGCGGTTCTTTCTCCTCTGTGGAAACTCTGGTTGTGTAGTGGTTAAGTAGCACTCTGGTAACCAAAAGGTGGGCAGTCAAATCAGTAGACACTCCACTGAAACTGTACAGGACAGTTTTACTATGTCTTACAAGGTTGCTGTGAGTCAGCATCAATTCAACAGCAGTGGGCTGAATTTGTTTTTCTTTTTCTCCTCTGTAAGTCAGAGTTCAGAGTTGTCAGGTACCTGATATCCTGGGTTCCTTGGTGATTCAGTCCTTGTCCACTTCTGATGGCAATTCCTGAGAAGGCAGTACTCTGCCCTTTTACATGGGAAAAATAAACTTTCAGTTTCAGATTGGATTTGGAAGGGAAGCAGAATGGTTCATGAACTAGTTAATTTGTGTTTTTCTATGGCATCTTTTATTTTTTCTATTCCAAGAAGAGAGCTGGTACCTCCTTTTCCCATACATGTCATTTTCCAAATTATCTGAACCATTTGAGAATACTAGGTAAAGTGGAAGGTAGAGAGATGAACGCCTTTGAAGATGCTTTTTGCATCCTTCATCATTCTCATATGTTGCTGTAAATAACTCAGGGACTTTTGGCATTCTTAGTCATTTGCATACCTTGCTGTATTTTACCCATGAGCTATCTAAATAATACAACCAAACCTGTTGATTTCATACACAACTTTGGGAGCTGCCCAGCTTCTCTTGCTTCTAGCTCCCTGCAGTGAATCAGTTGATTTCTTGGGTGGTTGGGCTTGACCAGTAGGTGACGTCTTAGATGGTGAATATTGCAACAAACCAGACTGCTAGAAATCTAAAACCAAAACCAACAATATCAGATATATATATATATATATACACATATACATATATATAAAAGCTCCACTGAAACCTTTTGTGGTAGCTTTCATAACTGAACTTCCACAGAAATAGAACTTGGAAAGAACTAGGGTATAATTCTCTTAGACTTGTGTGTATTTGAACGCAGTGCCATCCTCACAGATCTTACAAGGAAGACATGTAATTATCCTTGTGCTTTAGATCTACCTAATGATCCTGATGCTACAAATATCAAAGCCTGGTGCAGAACTCTTATTGCAAAGCTAAGTGAGTTTGTGACGCTTGCTACAAATAGCCAATCTTTGAGATGGGTGAGATGAGAAGCAAGGTGTTTATTGCTTTATTGTGTGCTGGTAGGCAAGGAGACAGATGGGATGATTCCTCTAAAATCTGCCTCCAAGAAATGGAGACTAGCTGAGGGTGATATAGATTTATGAGTCCTAGGAATTTGTAGAAAGTTAATCTTCTTTGGGTGGTCAGAATGGTTGTGTTGACATCTTAATTGGTATTTTGGGCCCAGTGGTGATCTGGCTATGATATAATCTCCCAGCAGATTCCTTTATTTCTCTGTTATGGTTTTTAGATTATTATCACTTGTTTTCCACAGTCCTAAAGAGAATTGTTCTAGAAGAAGTACAACCAGAGTGTTCCTCAGAAGCAAAGATAGTGAGATTGTGTCTTATGTAGTTTGGACATGTGTCAGGAGGGATCAATCCATGAGGAAGGACATTGCGCTTGGTAGAGTGGAGGGTCAGCAAAAAAGAGGAAGACCCTCAACGAGATGGATTGCAGTGGCTGCAATGATGGGCTTAAGCATAAAAATTGTGGGCATGGTGTGGGATGGGGCAGTGTTTTATTCTGTTGTGCACAGGGTCACTATGAGTTGGAACTGACTCGATGGCATCTAATAACATCAAGAACACAATAAACAGAGCATAGATTAGTCCTTCACCTGGAGAGAAATTGAAGGAAACAATGGACTCGTTCTTGGAGACAGAATCAGGAAACAAAATGGCTCAGGTCATGCTCAAGGTACAGTCACTTATTTTACTCTCTCTCTTTCAAAACTATTCCTGGTGAACAGTGGTGTCAAAACGTGACAACACTATTTGATAATCCCATATGGGTATTTGGGGGCAAAAACAGGTCACTGGGTGGTCCCAATGACTGGTAATTTGATTTGACTATGATGTTCACCCTTCTCACCCTTTGCTTGATCATCAACCAATTTTCTGTCCTTGCTACAAGCCTTTAAACTGTGCTTGCTCCTAGACTTGAGGAAGCATTAAAACAGTGGAATGTGCCCCTCTTAGAAGCTTCTCCTGGAAATTGGCTGAGTACAGTCTGACACTTTTTCTGTCAGATCACATTGATCATTTTCCCTTGTGTGTCCAGCTCCCCTTGAAAGATTCTGCTTATGTCTGCATGTCTGTGTTTACCCTATAGAAGAAATATTTTTATCTTTGATTTTGAGAGACTAGCAGATTTCTGATATCAAAAATTTCTCACTATTACAATCTTTTTTTTCCCTGAATAAAGCCCTTCTCTATCTAAGTTCAGATTTGTTGTTTAACAGGTTAAAGACATAAAAACCTATTGGTTACATCAAGGGGAAAAAAATACAAGTCTGGACACTACTAAGGAAAGATCTTATTAAGGTTGACTAATGGAGTAGGAGGTCTTTGGCAGTAGATTTTCCAAGTTCAGTGCTGCCAATGACCCCTCTCAAGTACTGAGATGTAAAGATGTCACTGTCATGGATCGAATTGTGTCCCCCCCAAAATATGTGTAGCCATGTGGCTGGGCCATGATTTCTAGCATCTTGTAACTGTCCTCCATTTTGTGGTTTTCCTATGCTGTATGTTAAAGTATTAGGGTGGGACTGTAAATCCCTTTATAAGATCACCTCTCGCTCCACTGTAAAGGGAGTTTCCCTGGAGTATGGCTTGCCCCACCCTTAATCCTTTCAGCCTACAAGAGATAAAAGGAAAGAGAAGCAAGCAGAGAATTGGGAACCTCGTACCATCAAGAAAGCAGCACTGGAAGAAGAGCTTGTCCTTCAGACCTGAGGATCCTATGCAAAGATGCTCCCTGGACAAAGACTGATCCAATACCAGACTTTCCTCTAGAGCCGACAAGGGGAAAGCCTTCCCCTGGAGCAGACATCCTGAATCTGGACTTGCTGCCTACCAGACTGTGTCAGAATAAACCTTCCTTTGTTAAAGCTGTCCACTCTGTGGTATTTCCGTTAGAGCAGCCCTAGCTGACTAAAACAGTCACCTTGAAGACTAAGGTATGCCTGGTCCAAGCCATGGTATTTTCAATTGCACTGTATGCATGTAAAAGCTGGACAGTGAACAAAGAAAATAGAAGAAGAATTGATGCCTTTGAACTGTGGTTCTGGAGAAGAATGTTGAATGTACCATAAATTGTCAAAAGAACAAATAGATATGTTCTGGAAGAAGTACAACCAGTGTGCTCCTTGGAAGCAAAGATGATGAGAGTGTGTCTTACATACTTTGGACACGTTGTCAGGAAGGATCAGTCCCTGGAGAGGGACATCATGCACGGTAGAGTGGAGGGTCAGTGAAAAAGAGGAAGACCTTGACGAGATGGATTCACACAGTGGCCCAAACAGTGGGCTTAAGCATAAAAATGATTGTGGACATGGCGCACGACTGGGCAGTGTTTTGTTCTGTTGTTCGTAGGGTCACTACGAGTTGGAACCGACTCGATGGCCCCTAACAACAACAACAATGGAGTAGGCAGAGGTGGCTATCACAATAGGGAAACAATGAAAACCTAAGCCTAAAAAGTCTCAGGGAAGAGTGGGTAAGCAAAGCGTTTGCATGTGGAGACTGTAATGGGAGGCTATGGAAAAAGGAAAGAGATTCTAAAACTGGCTAAGAGGCCTGGTGGCTTTGACATGTAATGAATGACATCAACACTGCAAATAACCAATGATGGGAAACTTGAGGCAGGCAATGCGGTTTGTGGTCAAGTACATGAGGTAGGTAGGTTTGGGTCTGAAATGGAGCCAATAAAGTACAGCAAGTTCATATCAAGTTCAAGGCCTTGGCTCTCCTAATCCAATCAGCCCAAAGTTACGTCAAGCACAAAGTTCATGCCACTTATTCCTTTTATTAAAAACAGGCTCAGAGAAAACGTCCTTAAACAACTCAGAGATAAGGGACTCTTGACTGTGCTGGCAAAAGTCAATTATTTAAGGCTCATACAGATCAGGAATCTTGAAAGCGGGATGCCTAGAATGAAAAGAGAAGTATTAATACAAAAAGTCTTATTAAGCTAAAGAACCAGGAATTGAACCTTAGAGTATTCAGTTTGGTGGATTCTAAGAGGTTCAAACCCAAACCCATTTCTGTCAAGTCATTTCTGACTCACGGAGACCCTATAGGACAGACTGGAACTTCCCTACAAGGTTTCCAAAGCGATAAATCTTTAAGGAAGTAGACTGCCACATCTTTCTCCCATGAAGCAGTTACTGGGTTTGAACGGCCAGTCTTTCAGTTAGCAGGGGGCTGCTTAACCGCTGTGCTGCTGGGGCTTCTTTCAAAAGGTCACTGAACAAAAATCTTCTGATTTAGCAACACTGCTTGTTGAGTTTTTTGAAGCTAAGAAATAGATATACTTGGTGATGTTGTCCCTAGTCTGAGTTAACTTTCATATAAGGGCATGCGTAGCCCAGGGATATTTTTTAGACTTCTTTGGAAACCCTGGTGGCATAGTGGGTTAAGTGCTACATCTGCTAACCAAAAAGGTCGGCAGTTCAAATCCACTAGGCACTCATTGGAAACTCCATGGGACAGTTCTAGTTTGACCTCTAGGGTCACTATTCGTTGGACCTGACTCGATGACAGTAGGTATGGTTTTTGGTTTGCGGCCCAGAGAATGAGTGTCCAGGCTGAAATCTGGCCCAGGCAAGGTCTTTTGTGGTGACGAATCCTATGAGGCATATATCAAGTTGGGTCCTTCAAGGTGCATAAGAAATTTTTGTGCTTTAGCTTGAAGTGTTCTTCAGATCCTAAAAGTTCACCTGCAAGGTAATCTAGAGTCCTATACTACGGGTCCTGGCAGTTGGATTTTAGTTCTCGGTAATGTCAATTCTGGAAAGAGGGATTAAAACTGGAAAGTTGGTTTGAAAGATTGTAACCATATAATGAAGGAAACTGTAAGAACTGAAAATTTAGTGAGAGTTGATCAAAAATAACAAGATTCAGTCCAATTTATAAGTACCCATAAAACCCTTTGTATTCAAATCGATTCTGCCTCATAGCAACCCTACAGGACAGAGTAGAACTGCCTCATAGAGTTTCCAAGGAGCACCTAGTGGGTTCAAACCGCTAGCCATTTTGTTAGCAGCCAAATGCTTAACCACTATGCCACCAGGGTACCAGTTCGCAGGTGGATACTAAAGTTTTTTTTTTTTTTTCCCACAGTAGGACAGGAAGTCAATTCTATCTTTAGCAGACACTAGAGAAACATGTTTTACACATTTTCCTGAGAGGCAGATATCTGGCTGTCAGAGTTTCTGTATGGGGGATGAGGTTGAGGAGGTTACAAGAAGGGTATAATGCTGTATCTGCAGAACTTCATTTTATCTTCCAGTTTTCACGTCAAAGTCTTCCTTCTTCTTGTGGCTGTTTCTTGTGCTTCTCAGTCTTATAGTTCTTTTGGGTTCTGACTCTACTCAAGTCTGTCCCTTGTCCCCCTTGTGTATCCTAGGGGTGTAGGAAGCTGACCCCTTGCTGCATCAGTAAATACTCCAGCCACTTAGTTTCTTTAAAAATATGTTGATATTGCTCTTGCATTGATATCACTTCTCTTGTTTCTTTTTGTGTGTGTGGTCTGATACTTTTTTTTCTTATATAATGGGTTCTTAGGAGGGAAAACACAAATATACTTTTGATTTTAACCCAGAATTCAGAAGATTATTCTAATTGTGCATGAGGACTAAAACAAAACTTAAAAAAGAGTAGAAATGGTGTGAATCTTTCAGTATTACCTGGTTTCTTATAGGAAAGCCCTGTAAGCACTTCTCTTCAAGATGAATGTGACTTATTGTGGACGTGCTGTTAATGGCTACTCCTGAGCCACGACTGAGTTCTACAGACTGCATTTTTCCTGTCTTTGGGGACACTATTAGGAGGCAGGTTGGGATGAATGGCATATTGTTAATGGAATAGATGCAGCATAAATCAGAGAATGTGATCAGAGCTCAGATAACTTACAAGATCCTCTCCATTCCATTCCATTCCACTCTACACCCACACTTGATGAATATTCAAGCAGAACAGAAGCTTTTTATTCTCTGGCTTATTTCTGTTAAGATTTATTCATAGTCTGATAGTCACTTTGCTCAATGATTGAATTACACTTACGCACCCAAGCTTAACAAATTAGAATATTCTCCTGACTGTATGTTGACCTGTATGAAATGACTCTCTGTTTGTATACTTTGTGGACCAAACATACTCCTTGTTTAGATTCTGGACATTATCTCTATATTAAAGAGGAGAAAAATCATCTGAAGAAAAGATTTTTATAGACCAGACGAAAGTAGCTTTTCCCTTTGAAATGCTAACCCTCAAGTTTAGATAACCACAGACAAAACTTTATGAAATATTGTTACCCTAAGTAAAATGGATATTTGTCACAAAACTTATTATTATTTATTGCTCTGCCTGTCACATTATAAGTGCTTGATAGACGCTGGCAGAAGAAATGAGTGTCTTAGTCACCCAATACCACTGTAACAGAAATAGCACAAGTGGATGGTTTTAACACACAGGAGTCTGTTCTCTGACAGTTTAGTACACCCAAAGTCCAAATTTAGGGCATTAACTCCAGGGGAATGCTTTTCCTCTGATGGCTCTGGTGGAGTGACCTCATCATCAGTTAAAGGCCAAAGGACGTGCTCTGCTCCTGGCACTTCTTTCTTGGTGGTGTGAGGTCCCCATTCTCTGCTCACTTCCGTTTCCTTTGATCTTTTGTAAGATGAGAGGTGAGGCAGGCCACACCCCAGGGAAACCCCCTTTACACTGAGGGGTGTGACCTGAGTAAGGATGTTACATCCCACCTCAGTCCTCTAATACAATCTCATCTTGTCTCTTTAACCACAGGCAGAGACTAAGATTTACAACAAAGAGGAAAATTACGTCAGTCACAAAATAGAGGCCAACCACACATCATGGCCCAATCAAGTTTACACGCAGTTTGGAGGGACACAGTTCAGTTCATAACAGTGAGTATTGGGTAGAGCTGTTTGAATACTTTTTGATTCATTCTAGACACTGGAATGGTATGTGTTACGTGGATAGCATTAAATACTATAAGCTCTAGGGAGGAGGGGACTGTGAGACTGAAAAATACAGGAACTTGTTGATGAGTGTTCAGAAGAGGGAAAAGAGCAGTTATTAGAGTTGATCTGGTGTCTTAAGCTGGGTTCTCTGGAGAAGCAAGACCAGTGAAGCATGTATATATATACATATACATGCATACGTGTGTGTGTATAAATACACATATATACATATATATGTAAAGGATTCATACCGTTTGTAGAGGCTGGAAAGTTCCACATCTGCAGGTAAGGCATCAGGCTAGAGACATCTCTGATTCACATAGCTGCAGGAATTGACTGCAGTTCCTAGCTCAAATCCAGTACTAAGAACAAGAAGTCAGAAGATGGTGAGCTTGTCACAGGATCCATAGCAAGCAAAAGCCAGTGAGCTTTGCCAGAATGTCTATATATATATTAGATGCAGGTCACACCCCCAAAGAAACTCATCTTACAGGCCATTGGCTGCTCGTACTAGATCTTATTACAGAGGTGATTACATTGTATCAGTTCTCATCACAGAGATGATTACATTATGGAAGAGTAAATAGTCCAATATCTGTCAGATTACATCAGTACATCACTGTCAAACCACTGAGAATCATGGTCCAGCCAAGCTGACACATAACCTTAACCATCACAGAGGTTTTTAGGTTTACCGGAAAATTCCAGAGAAAGCACAGAGATGCCCATATACTCCCTCTCCCCCTGCACACAGTTTCTCCTATTATTAACATCTTGCGACTCAGCGGCACTTGGCTTGGCTAGCATTAACATAGTACATCTGCTGCAACTTATGAACCAATACTGATTTATTATTTACGCACATTTTACTGTGGAGAGGCTCCACTGCTTTTACAAGAGTCTCAAAGTGATTTGTTACCCCAAAAAGGCTAAGAACCATTATAAACCATGATGTAAATAAAGTCAAATCCTGTCAGCCAGGGTGCTCCTCTTCTCCTTAGAATGATTTTGTATTGCGTCTGCTCTGATTCATTGTCTGCTGTTTTAAAGTGTTGACTCTTCTAGGGCATTCTTATTTCTCGTATTTTCCAGCTTAGGAAGAAAGAGGTTCCTGACTGTAACTATGAAATATCTGATCGTCAGACAGAAATGGGAGGATGTTCCCACATGGAGTGATCAGTGTAAGCCAAAAGAGAAGAATCCTGTTCATCAGGAAATTAAAAATCTCCAGCTGACGTGTTATTTTGGAAGTTCTGAACCTTATTTCTTTCTTTTTGGTAGTTAGTCCAAGGGAAAGGTCAGAATGAATACTGAGTTACTGTTACATTAAAGCTGGAAAGCGTGTGTGGACATGGACTCTAAGGGCATTAGAACAAAGAAAATGAAACGTAAGTTCAGATACCAAAACCAAACCAAACCCAGTGTCATCAAGTCTATTCCAACTCATAGAAACCCTACAGGACAGAGTAGAACTGCCCCGTAGAGTTTCTAAGGAGTGTCTGGTGGATTTGAACTACTGACCTCTTGGTTAGCAGCCATTGCACTTAACCACTGTGCCACCAAGATTTAAATAAACATGTAATTATTCACAGGAGTGTGCTTAGCCAGATTCAGGTTACAATATTTAACTTAAACACCCCACAAGTGGTTTCAGTAGCTTGCTTGGCTAGTTTATTGACATCTGGACTCAGTGGCAGCCTACAGTGAATGAGGTAAAGATGTGAAGGCCCTCAAACAGCAGAGAGACAGAAATCTTGGATTTAAACATGCAATTTGCTCAGCCATTCTCACTGATGCTCCTACTAAGGTCCAAATGATTCTCTGTTTACCACAGGGTTAAGATCTGCATAAGCGGTGGACAAACTCCTGACAGGCAAAGCCAAATGCAGTAGTGAAAGATGCCACCTTAGGATTGGTGGCATCCCTGACCTCAGTGGGAATCATAGGATTCTGGGTTGACAAGAGGCCATGTGGTAGCTCTGAAACTTCAGAGTCAACGTGGGTCATTAGCATATTAGGCTGCAGGCGGGGAGGGTGGACAGAGCAGCGTTCTGACTCTTAGGTATTTGTGATGGGAGCTAACTGATCAGGGGGCCCTTAGGAATAAATAGATGTGCAGCTTACTAAGGTATGTCTTTTTCTATGTAATCAGAAAAGTAGAAACCTGGTTCAAGTCACCACAGTGGGAATTTGTAGCCTCTCATCCAGTTTCTAGACCTAAGCCAACTCATTAACTTAGAGTCCCTTGATTAAAAGGAAGACTGTGTCTTATAAGAGATCTGCAGTGTGGCTGGAAGTTTATATTGTAAACTTTCCTCCAAGTCTACCCCAAGAAGAAGACAATTGCTAGGCTGGCTGCACATTAGAAAGAGAAAATACTCAAAGCTTCTGGGAATTGTTAGGTGCTAGCTTGGGGTTGATGCTCTTCACTGGGGACACAAAATGTCACCTTGCTGTGCTGGTCAGAATGAGGGCATATGCAGCAAGCTGCCATCTAAGGAACATCAATTGGTCCCAACCCATCTGTAGCAGATAAAAATCAAGAACATCAAAGACATAAGGAACATATGAGCCCAGGAGACAGAAGGGTCCATATCACTGGGAGATTACATCAACTTGAGACCAGAAGAACTAGATGGTACCTGGCCATCACCAAAGACTGCCCTGACAGGGAGTACAATGTAGAGTCCCTGACAAAGCATGAGAAAAAGGGGAATGCAGATCTAAAATTCTATTAAAAGACCAGACTTGATGGTCTGACATCCTGGAGGATCCTTGAGAACATGGCCCCTGGACTTGCTGCCAGCCCAGAGCTGAAACTCATATGGAGGCCAGTTCTTCAGACAAAGATTGGACTTGACTATGGGACATAGAGTGATGCAGGTGGTGTATCTACTTCTTAGCTTAATGTATATATGAGGTTGTCCAACTAGTTCCTCTCCAGAGGGCAGAAGGAATGGTGGAGAGGAGGGACAAGTGTTGCTTGAGTGGATACAGCAAGTACAGGGTGGAGAGGAGGAGTATATTGTCACAGGGTGAGGCTATCAGATAGAGCTGCATACAGGGATGTGCTTGCTACTCTTTTTGTATGGAAAATTGACTTGGACTGTAAACTTTCACTTAATCACAGTAAAAATAAAAAAAAAAAAGAATGAGGGCTTATGGAGGCCAGTGGTAGGTGAAGCCTTGACTTAAGTCCATGTTTACAGTCTTAGCTCTCAGGAGAGAACTTCAATAGGAAAACAGTCATGGTTCTATTCAGTTGCTAGCTAAAACTGTTCATGCACACTTTTGGGCTCCTCATTCCACTGAATCAACATGGTATTATATCAGCTGGAATCACCAATCCTGATACTAAGGGGACAGTGGGTTATTGGATGCTTGAGGACACTATGATGAAAAGAAAGCATCAAGGAGAAACTCTGAGTCATCCCGGTATACCAATTATATTATTTTTAATAAACTTGACAACCTAAAGGCATATGGACTAACATGAATTGAGCAAAAGTGGGAATTCCCTTCTACATCTGGACCAAGGAATGCCCGAAAAAGGTGAATCTAGTCTGGGGATAAAAACCGAAAACTCAGTATCATCGTGGGTCATGTAAGAACAATACAGGAAGTGAGAAGGCTTAAGTTATGATCACTTCCTGAAATGACAAAACCTTCGGAAACAAAAGCCATTCAGAAATGGAATCAGAACAAGGAGAGCTGAAAGACAACCAAGAGGCTTAGCGTGAACACTGTCTCTATCCCTCAGGGCTCCTCTACCGCCTTCAGCCTCCATAGTGCTCGCAAGTCAGTCAAGACCATGTCAGATTGTGGGTGAAAATACTACGACAGGTTTGCAGATGTCAGTGACACTCTGTTTTTGATAAATGTTTGTAATGGATTGAATTGTGTCCCTCCTCAAAATACGTGCAGTAATTTGGCTGGGTCAGGATTCCCTGTATTCTGTGACTGCCCTCTATTTTATGGTTTTCTAATGCTGTAAATCCTAATCTCTGCCTGTGGTTAACAGAGTGGACTATGTTAGAGAGGATTAGGGTGGGACTGTAAATCTCTTCCCAAGGTCACCGCCCTCTGCCACTGTAAACGGAGTTTCCCTGGAGTACGACTTGCACGCCTTTTAGCCTTTTATCCTACAAGGGATAAAAGGAAAGGGAGGCAACCAGACAGCAGGAAACCTCATACCAAAGAAAGCAGTACCAGGAGAAGGGTGCTTCCTTTAGACTAGAGGTCCCTGCACTAAGACGCTCCCTGACCAAAGACTGATGCAACACAGGACTTTCCTCTGAAATGGACACAGGGAAAGCCTTCTCCTGGAGCAGACACCTTGAATTCAGAATTGTAACCTACTGGGCTGTGTAAGAATAAACTTGTCTTTCCTAAAGCCTTCCACTTGTGGTATCTCTGTTAGAGCAGCACCAGCTGACTAAAACAATGTTTCATACAGGAAGAAATGAGGAAATGCTCACCAGAAAGAAGCAGTCGGTCCAAACGCCCCTAGGATTCCTTGCCTTGCTAGGCAAGTCCGTGGAGTATATCTTCTATGGAGAAAAGAACACAGAAGATTTTCTTTCTTTCTTTCTTTTTACATACTATATCACAAGGCAAATTGGTCAAAGAAAATGATTACACCATTGAGGTATTTTCTGTGGGACTTAATTGAGAATCAAGGTGTTGAGGACACAGGTATAAATAAGAGTCTGGAGTTTGGGACCCTAGGCTGGAGGCCACCCACTAAGTGGCCTAAAACAGCAGAAAAGTGTTCTCTCACAGTTCTGGAGGATACAAGTCCAAAATCTAGATAATGGCCAGACCATGCTTTCTCTGAAAGCTAGAGGGAAGAATTTGTCCCACAAGTTCATCTTAGCTTCTAGCGTTGCCAGTAACCCCCAACTTTCCTTGGCTTGTAGACTCATCACTCCAGCCTCTGCCTGTGCTGCCATAGGGCATTCTCTCTGTGTTTCTGTCTCTGTGTCTCATTTCCTTGTTAGGACAATAGCCATACTGGATTTAGGGTCCAACCTACTCCAGTATGATCTCATTTTAGTTTAATTAATTACATTTGTAGAGACTGCTATTTCCAAATAAGATCACATTCTGAGGTTCCAGGAAGGACATGAACTTTGTGGGGACACTGTTCAAGCCAGTACAGAAAATGACAGTCACTGGCACAGAAATGAGGTATCCCTGACACACAGGAAATGGAACTAATCGGAGGTTCAGTCCTCATTTTCACAGTTGCATCTCTTCAAAATCGTTGTTCAACTTGGCAGTGACTTCAGTTTTAGACACAATTCACCTTTTGATCCTGATTTAGAGGCTTCAATACAGGTAAGTTTTCCCACCCCTGGATCCGCATGCTACTGATATCTACTCTCCCTTCATATCTTCTGAGTCAGGAAGACCCTTTAGGTGGACACATGACTGGGGTCTGTTAGACATTGTGAGTCCTAAATGTAAAATCATAAAGCTAAATAAAAGCCAAAAAAATTAATTTTTCAGAGAGCAATTGGTGTACATTCGTCATACACGTCTCGTACATGAACTCTGAGACAGGAACACGTAGAATCTTATGATAAGCAGGGAGCCCATGCAGCGGGCTCTGGGCAGCACCCAGCGCACTCTGGTTCCTCAGTGACTATGACAAGAGAATCACTTCTTTATAGGTCGCTGGCCCAGCAAAGCTGGACGGGTCCAAGAATGCATTTGATAACCAGTACACGGGCTATATTGAAGAAACGGAAAGAAAATCTCCCTAAATGTTAAAAGAACTGAAAGTGAATAAAAATTTAAGAACTGAATTGGAGAAAGCAGAGAAAGAATGAAAGCAAATGAAGAACAAAATAAGCTATTCAAAAGAATGCAATGGTTTCCGTGGAACAGCTCTAGTGGTCTATTCTGGGACCATCGCAACAGACTTTAATGGGAACGTGATGTAGTGTTCAGTTTTCAGTTCAAACTCTTCCATTATTATTTCACCAGCATGCTTCAGTTTCTCAGTCCCGGGAAGTGTTACACCACTTACAGAGGCTCTGTGACCAATACTCATCATAGTGGGTCAAGAAATGTGTGGTTTGGACAGCTTAACTCACATCTTTTCTCAACAGATAAGCATTCACCCACCATTTGTTAATGAAGAGGACTCAGTCTTTTTCATCACAATCTGCTTAGGATTTTCTATTGAATTTACTTTTGATCCATGTGAAGATGAAGTGCTTATTCCAGGCTATGAGGCATTTCAGAATGTTGCCATAAAAAATGAAAATTACAACATTAACCTTGAAGATTCTCAGAAACATAACAGCAATTTCAGCTTCTTTGCCCATATCCCAGGTGAACCTGATTCAAAGTGGGAGTGATGGGGCCACATAGAATGGAAGAGAGGGTGTTCTCCCAGCAGAAGACAGCCAGGACAGAGAACAATGGGGCCTCCAATGAACTGCTAAACAGACAGGGCTGATGTGCTAGAACAGAGATCAGAACTCAGACTTACAGACACGTAGTAGTTTCTAGTGCAGCCAAGCTCTCAACCTCCCAGCTTTGCAGAAAGTTTGGGAAGCTCTAATGGGCACAGGTAAAATGAGCCACGGAAAATGCCAGTATGTATGGCCATGGGAAAGGCAGGGGAGTTGGGAGAACTGGTTCCAGGCAGAATGGCGTGGCTGCTGCAGTAATCCTGGCCAGATGATGATACCTGATCTGAGTATGGAGCAGAGGGGATGCAGAAGGTCCAGGACTGTCAGTCTCCATGGAGTGCTCAGAGGAAGGGAGGGAACACTGAATGGACTGAGAGGTGCGGTCAGAAAAGAGGACAGCAGACCTTGACGTTTCCAGTTTCCATTAGATTCCAGGATATGTCCATGAAAACATGAAATATTTCTGAAAAACAGAAGCATCATACAGACAGAAAACAAACACTCCGAGAGAGATTTCAGGGAAACACCAAGGTGTTTAAAAGAAAGACTTTTTAATTTACCAAGCCGTGATAGAAACAGAGGTTCAAGTAAGTATCCCAGCAGGTGAAAGATGCTGTCCTGAGGCCGAAGTTACTTGGTCTTGGCAATATCGAAGTTTTGGACCAGATAATTGTTTATTGTGGTGATGCTGTCCCTTGCTTTTTAGAATAGTTGACAATATCTTTGGCTTTTACCCACTGGATGCCATCAGCATACTCTCCTTAGCTGTGACAGCAAAAAATGTCTCCAAACATTTGTTAAGGGGCAAAATTGCCAGCAGTCGAGCAGCACTGTCTTAGACAAATCCATATTCCTTTCTGGCTGGCCATTTAATAGATCACAAAGTTTTGTCGAATCTACCTCCTTGAATTATCTCTCAAGTTTATTCCCTCTTCCCTGTCTCCAGTGTTCCTAATTTCCTAAAGAAAAACGCAAGGCAGTTTTTAAGATAGAGCCAATAATAGTAACACTAGAGCATGCCGCTCAGGCTGCAGTAACTCCTATCAGCCACCGGGGGGTAGTCGCGCAGCATCAACTCTGCGACCAAGGCGCTCACCCAGAGCTAGGACGAGCTGCTCTAGAAGCTACTGAACTGACTAGGCGAGAGATTACGTCAGCAACCCTAGTCACCATCCACCTATAGAATATGCACTATGCGCCAGACACCGCTGAAGGTGCATCACTCATAGTAATAACAGTCATAGCTAAGTTTTGTGGAGCATTTACTCTGCCAGATTTTGTACATCGTGTAGATTAATCTCATAGATACCTACATCTCACAACAAACCTAAGACATAGATTAGTTAAATTATTATTTTATGGATGAAAAATCAGAGGCACAGAAATTAAGAAACTTGAAAAAATCTACATTTAATTATTCTACAAATGTTCAACAAAGTGTTTAACTGTTGAATACCTACCATGGGTGTGAGGTGCCATCATTACTAACCCAGTATTAGAGAAGAAGAAACCCTGGAAGCATAGTGGTTAACTGCTACAGCTGCTAACCAAAAAGTCAGCAGTTCAAATCCACCAGGCGTTCCTTGGAAACTCTGTGGGGCAGTTCTACCCAGTCGTGTAGGGTCATTATGAGTCAGAATCAACTGTATGGAAGTGGATTTGGTGTGGTTTATTAGAGCAGAGAAAGCAGTCTAAGTTTGCAGTTTGCTGAGTTAATATTTCTGCCCAGGGCTGTCTGTCTGATTCTAGCATCTTCTGCTGTGTCCACGTTAGGACACAGAGAGAAATTCTGAATCTGTGCCTCCTCCCATTTGTTCTGCTCTGATGGCCTGCTGTGCAATGGGACTTTTGTATCACCTATCAAGTGTCTGGTACTGTTTTGAAAGTCCAAAGATGAATGAGACAGAAGTGAAAAAAACTAAGTCAGTTGACTTTGGATTGATTTTGACTCATACCAGTTCCATGTGTGTCAGAGTAGAATTGTGCTTCACGGGGATTTCAACAGCTGATTTTTCAGAAGTAGATCACCAGGCTTTTCTTTAGAGGTGTCTCTCGGTGGACTCTTACCTACAGCCTTTGATTAGTAGCTGAACGCATTAACTTTTTTCACAACCCAGAAACTACAAGACAGACCTAGACTTTGCTTTCACTGTTTCTATAGTGGGAAAAATAGGTTGGGGAGGACAAGGAAGAAAGGTGTTCAATTATTTCAGAAATAGGTTTGATACAACATTTTTCATTGTTGAAGAGAAGCATGGGCAGGACGTTGTGAAATCATTTTAGAGGAAGTCAGCCCTGTGTAGGCAGTTGGGGCAGGCTTCCATGGGGATGGGATGTTTATGCTGCGAGTTAAAGTCTGACTAGGAGTTACTGAGCAGTGGGTCAGAGTTGCTGTGTAGGTGCACAATAAAATGCCTATAGCCTTGGAGTGGGAGGGAAAATGAAAATTGTGGCCCTAAAAGTCAAATGGGTGAAGGGTAGTAAACCCTTTGCTGTTGAGATTCTGACTCGTGGTGACCCTATAGGACTGCATAGGACTGCTCCCAGAGGGTTTCAAGGAGTGGCTGGTAGTCTGAACTGCTAAACTTTTGGTTGGCAGCCAAGCTCTTACCCAAAAACCAAATCCGCTACCATCGAGTCGCTTCTGACTCATAGTGGCCCTATAGGACAGAGTAGAAACGCCCCATAGAGTTTCCAAGGACCGCCTGGTGGATTTGAACAGCCAACCTTTTGGTTAGTAGCAAAAGTACTTACCTGTTATGCCATCAGTGTTTCCTCTTAACCAGGGATAAATAAAATCTGATCTCATGGAGGTAAATACAGTTAATGTGTCTTGTTCTAATCATGTTTGGCTACAAGTATGAACTCTGGAACCAGACAACGTGGGTTTCAATTCTAGCACCACCATGTATTAATTGTGTGACACTGGATGTATTATCCTCTCTCTCAGCCTAGATTTCACCATCTGTAAATTGGGAGCACATTCATCTCTACCCTTTAAGGTTGTTGTGGGGATTCAGCAAGCACATTGTGCATAGTAAGTGCTGTGTAACTCTTGTTCTTGTTAGTTGATATTAGGTTGATTCTTATTCATAGGGACCCTATCTGTACAGAGTACAACTGCTCTGTAGGGTTTTCAAGACTGGTGTTTCGGAAGCACAGCACCAGGCTTGTCTTCCAAGGTACCTCTGGGTAAGTTGAAACCACCAACCTTGCAGCTAGCAGTCCAGTGCTTCACATTTAGTGCCACCTAGGAACTTATATATAACAAATTATAATTATTATAATAACAAAACAGTATGTCTGGTAAAAATTTATATTCTGTTTTCTGCACTTCACAAGGGAGCATCTACCCATATCAGTAAAAAGTCCTTTATAAGTGTGCACACTTGAATAAGCTTGAATGCTGTGAGAACATAGAGGAAAGATAAACACCTCCCAGGGTGATAATGTCACTCAGAGGGGAGTAGGGGGGGGGAATTCATTTACTTTTTCTTTATACATCTTTTTATTGCTCCACTAGGAACAAAACAGAATAGACCGAAGGAACTGAATAGAGTTGAGAAACAGACCCACATGCATATTTATGTGTGGGATTTATGTCAAAGACTCTATTGCAGTTTACTGCAGATCTTTTTAATAAATGAGTTGGTTGAATAACCAGACTGAAAAAAGAATGAATTTCGACTCCTTCTTCAGAACACTTAAAAATTAACTCAGGATAGATAGATCATAGACTTAAATATGACAGCTAAAAGCAATCAAGCTTCTACAAGAAAATATGAATGGAAAAGATTGCTCACAGAGAACATAAGAGATTAACAAATTACACTTGATTAAACTTAAGAACTTATGTTGATCAAAAACCACTTTGTAGTTAGGTGTCCTTGAGTCAGTTCTGACTCACAGTACCCTATGTACAACACAACAAAATACTGCTCTGTCCTGCATCATGGTCACAATTGGCATGCTTGAGCCCATTCTTGTAGGCAGTTCATCTTACTGAGGGTCTTCTTCTTTTCACTGACTCTCTACCAAGATCAGTATCCTTTTCAAGAGACTGATCCCCCCTGAAAACATGTCCAAAGTGTGTAAGCTGGAGTCTCACCATCCTTGCTTCTAAGGTACATCGTTGCAGTCTATGGTACATTCAACATTCTTCTCCAGCATCACAACTTGAAGTCGTCAGTTCTTTTTCTGTCTTCCTTATTCACTGTCCAGCTTTTACATGCATATGATGTGAAGGAAAATACCATGGTTTTGGCCAGGCACAACTTAGCCTTCAATACTTTAAGGGAATCATTTGCAGCAGAAGTACCCGATTCAGTGTGTCTTTTGATTTCTTGACTGCTGATGGGTGTTGGTTGGGGAGACAAGTAAAATGAAATCCTTGAAAACTTCAATCTTCTCTCCACTTATCATGATGTTGCTTATTGGTCCAGTTGTGAGGATTTTTGTTTTCATGGTGTTGAGGTGTAATCTACACTAAAGGCTGTGGTCTTCGATCTTCATCAGTTAAGTGTTCCAAGTCCTCTTCACTTCCAGCAAGCAAGGTTGCGTCATCTGCATAACACAGGTTGTTAGTGAGTGTTCCTTCAATCCTGGTGCCCTGTTCACCTTCGTATAGTCCAGTTTGTCATATTATTTGCTCAGCATACAGACTAAGTATAGTGGAAGGACACAACCAGCGTGTATACCTTTCCTGAGTTTAAGCCACGCGGTTTCTCCGTGTTCTGTTCAAACAACTGCCTCTTGATCCATGTACAGATTCTTCATGAGCACAATTAAGTTTCTGAAATTCTCATTCTGTGCAATGTAATCCATAATTTATTATGATCCACACAGTCAAATGCCTTTGCATAGCCAACAAAACACAGGTAAACATCTTTATGGTATTCTCTGCCTTCAGCCAAGAGCCATCTGACATCAGCAACGATGTTCTTGGTTCCATGCCTTCTCCCGAATCCGGTCTGAATTCCTGGAAGTTTCCTGTCAGTATACCACTGCAGCCACTTTTGAAATTTTACTTGTGTGAGAGATTAATGATGTTGCTCTATAATTTCCACATTAGGTTTCATCACCTTTCTTGGGACTAGGCATAAATATGGATCTCTTCCAGTTAGTTGGTCAGGTAGCTGTCTTCCAAATTTCTTGACACAGCCAAGTTATCACTTTCAGCATTTCACTCATTTGCTGAAACATCTCAGTCAATACTCTGTCAATTCCTGGAGCCCTGTTTTTCACCAATGCCTTCAGTGCAACTTGAACTTCTTCCTTCGGTACCATTGGTTCCTGATCACATGCTACCTCTTGAAATGGTTGATCATTCACCAATTCTTTCTGATATAATGACGCTTTGTATTCTTTCCAAGTTGTTTTGAGGCTTCCTGCATCATTTAAAATTTTCCCTGTAGAACCCACCAGTATCGCAATTTGGAGTTTGACTTTTTTCTTTAGTTCTTTCAACTTGAGAAATGCCAAGGATGGTCTTCCTTTTTGGCTTTCTATCTCCAGTTCTTTGCACATGTCATTATAACAATTCACTATGTCTTCTCCAGCTGCCCTTTTTCAGTTCTTTTACTTCACCATTTCTTCCTTCCACTTCAGCTACACAATGTTTAAGAGCAGGTTTCAGAGTCTCTTCTGACATCCATTTTGGTCTTTTCTTTCTTCCCTGTCTTTTTAATGAGCTCTTGTTTTCTTCATGTAGAATGTTCTTGATTTCATTCCATAGTTCACCAGGTCTTTGGTCATTAGTGTGCAACACATCAAATCTGTTCTTGAGACAGTCTGTAAACTTAGGTGTGATAAACTCAAGGTCATACTTTAGCTCTTGTGGACTTTTTCTAATTTTATTCAATTTCAATTTGAATTAGTATGTGAGCAATTGATGGTCTGTTCCACAATCAGCCTCTGGCCTTGTTCTGACCAGTGGTATTGATCTTTTCCATTACCTCTTCCCACAAGTGTAATCAGTTTGATTCCTGTGTAATGTCCATGTGTACAGCTGCTGCCTATTTTGGTGAAAAAAGGTAACTGCAATGAAGAAATCATTGGTCCTGCAAAATGCATTCATGCAATCTCCAGCATCATTTCTATCTTCAAGGCTGTATTTTCCAACTATCAAGTCCTTCTTTGTTTCCAGCTTCCAAATTCCAATCTCCAGTATTTATCAATGCATCCTGGTTGCAAATTGGATCAATTTCAGACTGTAGAAGCTGGTAAAAAAAAAATTTAATTTCTTCATCTGTGGCCTTAGTGGTTGGTGCATAAATTTGAATGATAGTTGTATTAACTAGTCTACCTTATAGTCATATGGATATTATCCTATCACTGACAGTGCTGTACTTTAGAATAGATCTTGAAATATAATTTTTGACAGTGAATGCAATGCCATTCCCCTTTAGGTTGTCATTCCCAGTATAGTAGGCTACATGATTACCCAATTCAAAATGGCCAATATCAGTCCGTGTCAGCTCACTAATGCATGGGACATCGACAGAGCAAAAAGGCAAGCCATAGATTCACAGGAACTTCTTTCTAGTCTATCTTAGTCTTGAAGCTCCATTGAAACCTATCTACCAGGGGTGACTATGCTGGTATTTGCAGTACTGGTAGCATATCTTCCACCATCAGCTCTACCCAGTTAATAAACTTACAAAACAGTTTTTAAGTGATGATGATGGCTGCTTTAAAATCTGTCAGAAAATTCTAACATCTGTCATCTTAGTGTTGAAATCCATGGATTTTCTGTTTTCATTCAGTTTAAAATCTTCAATCTTTCTGGCTCTTGCTATAACAAGTGATTTACTATTTAAATCCTGGAAATTTGGAGCATTGGAGACTATGGATTTTATTTATATCTTTGGTTCTAGTTGTCTTTTTGTGATACTGCTCTGGGAAGGAAAAACGTGGGGTGGAAAAACCTACTCATTACTGACAGATGGGGGCAGCAATCAAGTTTCCTATCCAAACTGCATTGACACAAAAATGTGGTGACCTTCTACTTTATCAAACATGGTGTCTATCTTAGTTATCTTCTGTTGCTATAACAGAAATACCACAAGTGAATAGCTTTAACAAAGATAGGTTTAGTTTTTTCACAGTGAAATAGGCTGAAGTTCAAATTCAGTGTCAGCACCAGGAGAAGGCTTTCTCTGTTGGCCTTCCCATCAATCTTTCCCTACACTAGGAACCTCTTTATGCAAGGATTCTGGGTCCAAAAGATGCTCTTCACTTTGGGCCCTGTTTTCTTGGTTGTGTGAGGTCACCAATCTCTCTGCTCACTTCTTTGTTTTATATCCCAAAAGTTTGCCTCAAGAAAAATACAGTCTTGTAGACTGAGTCCTGCCTCACCAACACAACTGCTGCCCACCATCCCTCATTAACATTGTGGAGGCAGGGTTTATAACATAGAGAAAAATCACACAATATGAAGAATCATGGCCCAGCCAAACTGATATACACATTTAGAGGGGGACACAATTCAATCCATGACAATGTCCTTCGGTGATTAATTCCTTTTGATGATGTGCCCAAGGTAAGCAAAACAGTCTGTCTATCCTCACTTCTAAAGAGCATTCTGGCTGTACTTCCTCCAAGACTGAGTACAGAATTATGTATGTAAAAATGTTGAATTGGCCAACGCTTTGTTACATGTAATTTTCCACATTAAAAAATTAATTAATGGAGAGTGAGAAAAATCTCCCATGCAGAAAGAAATCTAAATAAATTAAGTGGATATTCCACCCTAAAGGAGAGAGAGTTTAACTTTTGTCTCCGTAAGTGTGGGCTTCACATAGTGATGTCTTTCCAAATGGTACAGAATAGAAAAGGGAGAAAAGAGTAACTTTACAGGTGAGCAACCTGACAAACACTACGTCTTAGTTATCTATTGTTGCTATTACAGAAATAACACAAAGTAGATAGCTTTAACAAACAGAATTTACTTTCTGACAGTTTAGGAAGCTAGAAGCCTGAATTCAGAGAGCTAGCACAAGAGGAAGGCTTCATCTCTGCTTGGCGCTGGAGGAGGGCCCTTGCCTCTTCAACTTTTGTTTCTTGGTTCCTTGGAAATCTGCCTTGTCTTGTCTTGTCTTATCCCACCTCTGCTTGCTAGCTTGTGTTTAATTTTTTTTTAATATTTATCAACAGAGATTGGTTTAAGACATATCCTACACTAATTTTTCCTCATTAACATAAAAAGACATAAGGGTTAGGATTTATAACATGCATTTTGGGGGATGCAATTCATTCAATACATAATGTACTACTTCAGTCAATAGTATTTGTGGTCAGAATCATCAAGGTCAACATAAACAATCATAATCATGCTCCCTTGGTATGATGTGATGAAAATGACACTTTGTCTCTGTGATTTTCCTTCAAAAATCCCTTCACCCCAGTCTAATCATTAGGAAAAAAATAAAACACAACAGAAAAATGCCAATACAGGGGCATCTTATAACCACTATTATTAAAAACTGAAAAGATCATAAAAAATAAGGGATGTTGGACAAAGTGTCGCAGTCAAGAGGAGACGGGGAGACGTGATGACTAATGCAATGTGACATATTGGATGGAGGAATCTCTGGGTGATGCAAGTAGCTAAGTACTCAAGTACTAGAACCCCACACGGAAGCCATCCCCAGATCTAAAGGCTACGTGATCTACTTCCGAAAGGCCACCGTATTGAAAACCTTCTGAGTGCAGTTCTATTTTACGACACGTGGAATAGCCATAGTTGGAACTGTTTCCATGGTAACTTCTTTTTTTGAAAAAAGATATTGGAACAGGAAAAAGGTATTAAGTAGAAATTAGGGAAATCTCAAACTACGGACTTTAGTTACATTCATGTATCCATACTGGCCCTTTAATTCTTACAAATTTATCTTACTAATAACGTAAGTTGCTCATAATAGATGAAACTTTGTGCAGGGCATGTGGAAACACTCTGCCCATTTTTTTCTGTAAATCCCAAAAATTGTTCTAAAAAAATAAAATCTATTAATGAAAAGAAGTGACAAGCAATTTCCTGGATATTAAGAAAAATGATGAGCAACATAAAAGTAATCAAAAACGAATGCCCGAATGTTGCCATTATCTCATAAATTTGAACATTTATGTGTGGTAAGACAGAGCAACTATATTCCTAGGTATTTACAAAGATTCAAACACAAGAATATTTATAGCAGCAAGATTCTGGAAATAAACAAATGCCTGCCAACAGGAGAGGGAATGAATAAGTCATAGTATACCAAATCAGGCAAAGATATTTCAAGAAAGGAAAATTACAGGCCCATTTTATTCACAAATATGGATGCAGAAAAAAAATGCCTTAAGATATTTGCAAATGTAATCCAAGAGAATATGGAAAAGTAATCATATTGGTACTTAGTTGAATTTAATTGACATATAAAAAGCTAGTTTAGTGTTAGAAATCCACATAGATCACTGTATTGACTGATTAAGAGAAATATACTATCAATTGAGTCAGAAAAATCTTTAGATAAAATCTGATTCTCGATCATTACAAAAACTTACAGAAAATTAGGAATAGGATATACTCCCTCTAATAAAGAGTACCTGTTTTTAAAAAATAGAAGAATATTTTCCTAAATGGGGAAACATTAGAAACACCCCTCTGAAGTCAGGAAAGTTACAAGAGAATGCCTGCAATAACCATTTCTGTCCATTATAGAATAGGAGATCTTAGCCAGTACACACCACAAAGAAACCTTTCATCTGGCAGCCAAGTATGTTAACTGTTCGCATCATTCAGGGTGTCCAGGATCTTCAAAACACCAAAAACCTGTTGCTATCAAGTTTATCCCAAGATGGAACTGCTCTACAGGATCTCCAAGGAACAACTGGTAGATACCAATTGCTAACCTTCTTGTTAGCAGCCAAATGCCTAACCACTGCACCACCAGGGATCCTGATGACCAAAGTCAGCTGTATTTCTACATATGAGCAACAGATAGTTTTAAAAAAAATAAATTAACCCTGAAAATAATGCTCACAATTGTGTCATAGACTATCAGGTCTCTAGGAATAAATTTGCCAGAAGGTCTTGAAGACCTCTACAACAAAGATTATGAAAATGCCAATTTTCCCCAAAATTGATCTGTAAATTTGATGTAATTGCAGTAAATATCCCAACAGACTTTTCATGGAACTTGGTGAGATGATTTAGAATTTTGTATGGAAGAGTAAAGGTCCAGGATTAAAATAAAAGAAGAGAAAAGTGGTTCCCGGGGTAGAGATACAGTGTCCATTCCCAGGTCACTCAAGGAATTTGCATCAGCTGACTGCATTAGCTGGCTTCTGGGTTAAGATCAAGAGGACATTTTCCTTTTTAGAGTGGCAGTGTCCATTACTAATTTCATTTTATTCTAAGAATGCAGCTGGGAAAGGAAAGGACAAGTTCAGAAGAAATGTCTGTCTACCTAGAGTTCAGAACATGCAACCAAAACTCGAGTGAGCCTGAACCCCCTGCTTGGGGGTTCCTGTCTCCTATTTTGGAGTTAGTGTTTGCTGTGTGGAAGCCCTTGTTGGCATAAAAAAGAAATAATTTAAATGTTACTCATGAGACCAAACATTTCAACCCATGAACTATTTTCATTTTTTTGTCTTCCTCTACAATCTTTATTTCTCTCATAAAACTAGGCACATAATTGTTTTTGCATGGTCATAAGTTATGCAAGCATCTCAGTGCAATGATTGGGGCAGGGGTTATGAGCTTGGCTGCTAAGCAGGAAGTCAGCAGTTTTAATCTACCGGCCCACTCCTTGGAAACTCTAGGAGGCAGTTTTGCTCTGTTTTATAGGGTCACTATAAGTAGAAATTGACTTGATAGCAAAAAGTTTGGTTTTTGGTTTTAGTGCAATTATCATCAATAAACACTTACTTAGTAACAATTCTGTGACAGGCAAAGTGTCCAGGAAGGCTCTTCCCAGGCAAATCTGTCAATTACTAAAGACAAACAATACTCCCCAAACTTTTGCCGGTGATTGTATTCATTGAGCTGTTGTTAGGTGACCTCAAGTCAGTTCCGATGCATAGCAACTCTATGAACAACAAAACGAAACACTGCCCGGTCTTGCGCCATGTCCACAATCATTTTTATGCTTAAGCCCATTGTTGCGTCTACTGTGTCAATCCATCTTGTGGAGGGTCTTTCTCTTTTTCACTGACCCTCCACTCTACCAAGCATGATGTCCTTCTCCAGGGACTGATCTTTCCTAACAATGTGTTCAAAGTATGTAAGAAACAGTCTTGCTATCTTTGCTTCCAAGGAATACTCTGGTTGTTGTTTTGGCGGTCTATAGTACATTCAACATTCTTCTCCAAAACTACAATTCAAAGGCATCAATTCATCTTCTGTCTTATTTGCTCGTGGTCCAGCTTTTGTATGCATGCAATGTGACTGAAAATACCATGGCTTGGGTCAGGTACATTGTAGTCTTCAAGGTGACATCTTACTTTTGAATACTTTGAAGAGGTCCTTTGCAGCAGGTTTTCCCAGTGAAATGCATCTTTTGATTTCTTGACTGGTGCTTCCAAGAGTGTTGGTTGTGGACCCAAATAAAATGAAATCCTTGACAACCTCAATCCTTTCTCCATTTATGACAATGCTGGTTACTGGTTCAGTTGTGTGGATTTTTGTTTTCCTGATGTTGAGGTACAATCCATATTGAAGGCTGTGGTCCTTATCTTCTTCAGTAGGGGTCTCAAATGTTCTTCATTTCCAGCAAGTAAGGTGGTGTTGTCTGCATAATGCAAGTTGTTAATGAGTCGTCCTCCAATCCTGACGCCTTGTTCTTCTTCACATAATCTAGCTCCTCAGATTATTTGCTTGGCATACAGATTTAAAAGGTATTGTGAAAGGATACAACCCTGACACACACCTTTCCTGTCTTGAAACCATGCAGCGTCCCCTTGTTCTGTTCACATGACTTCCTCTTGATCCATATACAGATTCCTTAAGAGCACAATAGGTGTTCTGGGATTCCATTCTCTGCAATGTTAGCCATAATTTAGTATGATTCACATAGTCAAATGCTTTTTCATAGTCAATGAAAGGCAAGTAAACATTTTGCTGGTATTCTGTGATTTCAGCCAAGATCTGTCTGACTTCAGTGATGATATCCCTGGTTCCACATCCTCTTCTGAACCTAGCTTGAATTTCTGGCAGTTCCTTGTCAATATATTGTTGTAGTCGCTTTTGAATGATCTTGAACAGAATTTTACTTGTGTGATATCAAAGATATTGTTCGGTAATTTCCACATTAGGTTGGATCACCTTTCTTTGGAATGGGAATAAATATAAGCCTCTTCCAGTCAGTTGGCCAGGTAGCTGTCCTCCAAATTTCTTTCTTTTTTTAAAAAAAATTATTTTTATTTTTTTATTAATTACAATAAAAGAATAAAATTTCTAACACCTATCAATTAACTCATCTATGATAAATCCTCAGCCCCCACCCACCCATGTAGCCAACACAGTCATTTTCTCCTACAGATAATTCTCTTGTTAAGTCCTTATAACATGGGTCTCATACAAAATTTGTCCTTTTGACAGTGATTGATTTCACTCAGCATGATCTCTTCTAAATGAGACCATGTTATGAGATGTTTTCTAAAATTGTCACTGGTTTTTATCATAGTGTAGTGTTCCATTGAGTATATGTACCATAGTTTGCTTATCCATTCATCTGTGATGGACACCAGGGTTGACTCCAACTTTTTGCCATCGCGGACTGTGCTGCAACAAACATTCATGTACATGAGTCAGTTCGTGTGACAACCTTTCTTTCTGAAGGATAAATTCCGAGCAGTGGAATTACAGGATCAAATGGTATATCTATCTCTAGCTTTTTAAGGAAGCGCCAAACTGTTTTCCAAAGAGACTGTGCTATTTTGCAATCCCACCAGCAGTGTAGGAGAGTTCCAATCTCTCCACAGCCTCTCCAGCATTTCTTGTTTTGTGTTTTTTGGATCATGGCCCACCTGTTGGGGTAAAATGATATCTCATTGTAGTTTTGATTTGAATTTCTTTAATAACTAATGATCATGAGCAATTCTGCATGTGTTGTTCGGCTACCTGGATATCCTCTTTAGAGAAATGTCTGCCCATCTCCTTCTCCCATTGCTTAATTGGATTATTTATCCTTTTCTTCTTGATATTTTGTAATACCTTATAGATTATGGAGATCAGACGTTGGTCTGACATAGAGTTGCCGAATGTTTTTTCTCACTCTTCGGGTGGTCTTTCAATTCTTTTGATGAAGTCTTTGGATGCGCAGAGGTATTTGATTCTTAGCAATTCCCATTTATCTATTTTCTGTTCTGATGAATGTGCTTTGTTTGTCAGATTTTGAAGTCTGTCTATATTGTGTATTAATTCTTCTTTTGTTGATCCTGTTTTGTCTTGGATGAGCTTTATCATTTTAAACTTTATATTTAGATTTTTAATCCAATTTGAGTTGGTTTTTTTATAAGGTGTGAGATATGGGTCTTGTTTCAATTTTTTGCTGATGGATATCAAATTTTGCCAGCACCATTTGCTAAAGAGACTTTTCTTACCCCAGTTTAAAATCTGAGGGCCTTTGTCAAATATCAGCTGTTCATAGGACAATGGTGGCATCACTCATAGATGAGTGAGGGAGGATATGTGGCAGTTGTGTTGGTAGAGCAGGACTAACTGTAAGATTGTAGTGTGCCTTGAGGCAATTTCTTGGAATATAAAGGAAAGGAAAGCAAGCAGAGAGTTGGGGACCTCATATCATCAAGAAAACAGTGCTGGGAGCAGAACACATCCTTTGGAAAGGACCCAGGGTCCCTGCACCTCAGAAACTCCTACTCCAGGCAAAGACTGATGACAAGGACCTTCCTCCAGAGCCAACAGAGAAAGATTTCCCCTGGAGCCAATGCCCTAAATTTGGACTTTTATCCTAACTTTCTGTGAGAAAATAAATTTCTATTGTTAAAGCCACCTGCTTGTGGTATTTGTGTTATAATAGCAATAAATGATTAAGAGAAGAGTTTTTTTTTTTAAAAAAAAAAAACAACTAAATCCATTGCTACTGAGTTGATTCCAACTCATAGTTATGCTGTGAGTGGAACTGCCCCATAGGATTTCCAAGGAGCACCTGGTGGATTGTAACTACTGATCTTTCAATTAGCAGCTGTAGCTCTTAATAACTGCACCACCAGAGTTTCCAAAGGGGAGAGCAGTGGGGGTGAAATAACGCAATGTAGTGCAGAGGATCCCCCAAATATCTGAGTCCTGGTCTCATACTGTGTGTAGTATTACTGATACTAGATTTCTCTCATTTGAAGAACTTCCATCTGACACAACCATACTTCTGATGGCCATTCCTCAAACCTACCCCATTTGACCCAGCTCTTGTTTGACTTTCTTCGGGGTAGGGAAGGTGAGGCACACGCAGCTGAGCCGGGATCACAGATAGCTATAACATGTATTTGTAATAGGGAAAAGATACTGGGTTCTGGCCGGTAGTAGCTGGATCACACCAAAGCAAACGGCAGTAAGTAAACCTAGGACATTTATGTAGGACCTCCCTTCGGGGCTCTGTGGTCTTATTCTTAAATATCAACAAATGATAAAGATAACCAGAAGTTTGAGGAAAGCTTCAAGATGAAACAGAATGACTGAGATAAAAATAAGAAAAAGATGGTATAAAAAAGAATAAGCAGAAGTCAAAAATGGGTTCTTAGGTATTTAAAATATGATCACTAAATTTTTAATAAGTTCAATGGAAGTGAAAGACATAAATTCATATGAATTTCCTGGAAGGCAGAATAATGGCAAGAAGTCAGAAAATATGAGAGAAAGATAATGAAAATACAGGCTCAATCCAGGAAGTACTAAAATCAAACCCACGCCCACTGTCATTGAGTTGGTTATGACTCATAGTGACTATGAAGATTAATGCTAATTGTCAGCTCAGCTAAGGAATGATTCTCAGTGGCTTGGCAGATAATATGTAAACATCCTCTATTTTGTGATACGATGTGAGCAGCCATTCAGTTAAAGGGAAGCTTCCTTGAGGGTGTGACCTGTGTCTAACATATATGGATATTCCGAGTCCTGGGCGGAATTAAGACGGTGGACTAAACGCGTGACTCCCAAAATCCTTCTGGAAACCAAGACCTGAAATGATAATTAAGCGGAGCCTTCTGGACACTTAGTGAGCCCTGGGATGCAGCACAGGGCTGTTAATTTGGACTTCATACCACTGAACACAAAACCTCCTCTCTTTCACTGACCCCACTCTCAGCGAGCACAGGCTTGCACAGACCGAAGGTGACTCACCATTTTTATTCAGTTCAAGGCCAAGAAAACAGAATGGAACAAATGGAAAAGAGAATTTCTGATGTGGAAGACAGAGCTACTGACTCCAGCATCTGTGAGGAGAAATCAGAAAAAAGAAACAAGAAAAATGAAGATGCATTAAGAAGCATGTGGGACTCTCTTAAGAAGAGCAATCTATGATTAATTGGAGTTCCTGAACAGGGCGAGACACCTGAGAACACTGAGAGTATTGTTGCTGAGCTGCTGACAGAAAACTTCCCAGAAATTATGAAAGAAGAGAATATAGATATCCAAGATTCATATCGAACACCACTCAATATAGATCTCAATGGAAAGACTCCAAGACATGTTATAATCAAGCTTAACAAAACAAAACAGAAACAGAAACTCTTAAAGGTAGCAAGACTCAAAGCAAAGCTAACAGAGGGAAATTCTGCAGGCTTTCATTGGGTTCCTCAGCAGAAATGATGCTGGCACAGAGACAGTGGCACAACACAACGTATATGGGTATTCCAAAAGAGTTTGCTCTCTCTTGCTCCTGATCAGATTCATCATTCTCTGATATCTGGGTTTTGGGTCAGGCTACCATGTTACCTGAAGATTTGGGGACTTACCAGCTCCTGAAACCCTGTAAGCCAGCAGCCTTCTGTTTGACCAGCTGTTTTTGGTTTTGTCAACCCCTGCAACCACATGAGTCAAGAGAAGCCCCCAACTTGAGTCCTGACCCATAAATTTGGGACTTTCCAGCCTTTACAACTGCATTAATTATTCCCTTGGAATAAATCTTTCCTTATATATTTATATGGAGCCTATATATACTTCACCAGTTATGCTCCTGTAGACAACCCAGCCTCAGATATTTGGTACTTGGAATAGGGTAGTGCTCTAACAGATAGCTAAAATGTGGAAGTTGTTTTGGAATTGAGTAATGGATAGAGGCTAGAAGAGGTTTAAGGTGCTTAATAGTAAAAGACTCATTTGCCTTGAAAAGATTGTTGGCAGAATTATGGATGTCAAAGGCAATTCTGCTGAGAGTTCAGAAGGAAATGAGAGCTATAGAGGAAGTCTCTGTCATCTTGCAGAATATAGGATCTTCCAGTAAGGGTGTCCTATCTTTGAACTTGAATAAAACAAATTGTGTAAATGATATAGTTTTAATTCTTTTATCATTTTGAAGTACATTTGATGTCACTATGTGTTCCACTGTGGTATCTTCCAAATGGGGCCAAAAATTGTCAGTTATCATAGCCTGAGATCTTTCATCATTGATAGTCACAGCCTCTCATTGTTCATCTTGGAAAAAATAAGGGCAAATGATTCCACTTGACCAAAATCCATCAAACTGTAACTTTTTGGGGGTGAAGTGGGTGTTCTTGAGTCTCCACTGGATTCTCATGGCTTGAAACATGACAGATTTATTTTGTTAACAAAACCATTCATCCAAAAATGGGCCTTGTTGCTGAAGATGATTTTTCGGCCAAAGGCAGTGTCAACTCCCAATTGCTCCAGAGTCCAGTCAGCAATCTATGATCATTGGATTTCAGTTCTCAAGTTAAAACAATTTTGTAAGGGTAAAGCTTCAAGTCCAAATGCAAAATCTGCCAAACTGTGGCCAAGGAAAGGCTTGGTTCTTACGCTCTGCAAGGAATTGATTGGGAGGGACTCTTGCACATACTCTGATGAACTGTGCAGTGCTGTCATTGGAACAGACGGTTGTTGATGCACAGGCATCATGTGACTGGCAGTAGACTTGGTTGTCTCAAAATTTTTGATTGAATGTTGACTTGTTCTCTCAGTGGGACAATTATGCACGTTGTAAATCTCACAGAAGGTGCGAAATGTTTGGTAAACAGATCACCTATTTTGATAATAAACTTTAGTAATTTCTGTGCCTTGTGGAGTCATGTAACTTTTCATGGCTATTTGTCAAGACTAACTAAAAAAAAAAAAAACATGATAAATATGGCCACTACAGGTTCACAAATACAACTGCCATGAGATGTCAAAAATAGGAGATCCTTATCAGAATATCCTTTACATATGATGCCAGCAATAGAATGTTGTTAGAGATGTGGACATTAAGTGTCTTTCTGGGGAGGCTTTAAAGAAAACAATGAACATATGATTGGACAGCGAAGAAATGGTGACAATTTTTATGCAGTGGCAAAGAACTTGTCTGAATTGCATTCAAATGTTTGGTGGAAGGTAGAATTTGTAAAAGACGAACTTCAGTATTTGGGTAACGAGATTTCAAATCAAGATCTTAAAGGGGTTGTGTGGTTTCTCCTTGCTGCTTATAGTAAAATGTGAGAGGAACAGATGGACTAAAAAATGAGCTGTGAAAAATGAAAACAAAACTTAAAAGATTTGGAAGATACTGTTGTATAAACTAAGGACTTGTGTCCTAGAAATTTCACCAAGTGACTACACAATCTTTTGTGAAAAAGTTTAAGCCTGTGACTGATGGATCTAACCAACTACCACAGCAGAAAACCCATTAGCATAGACGGAAAGGAAACAGAGAAAAAAGAAAGAAAGCTGTCTGCCTCTTGAAAGTCTCAAAGCAGGAAATAGGCTAAAAAATCTACATCTGCTGTCCTCTAAGAAAAGAGAAGACTGTCTCTGGAGCTACGCAGAGATCATCATCAGTGTTCAAAGGAGCACAGGAAGCAGAGCTGCCTTGATCTTAAAGGGTAAGGCCACAGCATCTGGGTTTTAAAAGGCAGAGCCACAGCCTCCTAGGTTTCAAAGTCAGATCTTTACTACCTGCTTCTAGAGTGTGGGACTGCAGTGGGACTAACGGTATGGGGCTGCTGTGCTCAAGGAGAAGGAAGACAATGTCTGCCTGTGGGGGTGGGGAGCAGTTGTCACTCAGATGGACTAGGAGAATGGAGCCACCCAAAGCCAAGGGAGCAGAGTTGCCATCCTAGTGGACCTAGAACATGAAGTTGAAGCTCTGGGCCACGGGGCCTCCCCTTAGAATCTAGAGGGTATGACCAACACCTGGAGGTTGGGGGTCACTGTCTAGAAGGTCTCAGTGAACAGGATTATTTCCAAACCTGTAGAGTTAATGTACATTGTTCTGCTGGGTTTTGAACTTGCTTGGTCCCTGTTGGAAACTTGACTCAGTGATAGTGGGTTTGGTTTTTTGGTTTGGTTTGTTGTCTGTTATCCCTTCTCTCCCCCAAATTTCTTCCTTTGTGGCAGAAATGTCTACCTTGTGCCTGTTTTACCACTGTACTTTGAAAAAAGATACTTGTAATCTAGATTTCACAGGTTCATAGATGAAGAGAAATTTTGCCCCAGGATAGAATATGCTTAAAGCCTCACCCATATTTTATTCAGGTGATTCAGAGATGAAATTTTGGACTTGAAGTTAATTCAAGATTTTTGGGATGATGTGATGGGGTAAATGTGTTTTGCACATAGAAAGGACATGAATTTTGAGGGACAAAGGGGTGGAATGTCATGGATTGAATAATGTGCCCCCCAAATTTGTGTTAAATCCTAATCTATATGCCTGTGCTTATTATTGCATTTGGGAATGCCTTGTCTTTGCTGTGTTAATGAGATAGGATTAATGTAAGCTGTATCTTAAACTGTTCTCTTTTGAAATACAAAAGAGATTAAATAAACAAGCAAAACAAGCAGAAATGAAGTAGAATAGATGTTAAGACACATGGAGATCTCCGAGGAACCAAGAAGCAGAAGCTGAAGAGACAAAGACCTTCCTCCAACAGGCAGAGAAAGCCTTCTCCTAGAGCTGGCACTCTGAGTTTAAACTTCTAGCCTCTTAAACTGTGAGAAGATAAATTTCTGTTTGTTAAAGCCATCCACCTGTGGTATTTCTGTTATAAGAGCACTAAATAACTAAGGCAGTGACCCTGTAGTACAGAGTAGAAATGTCCTACAGGGTTTCCAAAGAAGCAAACGGTTACATCTTTTTCCCACAGAGCTGCTGGCAGGTTCAACCCATCAACCTTTGGGTCACTAGCTGAGTCTCACTATAGAGGCTTAATAAAGCCTAACTAACCTCATTTCTAAGGAGCATTCTGGCCAGACACCTCCCAAGACAGATCTGCTCATTCTTCTGGTACCAAAACAAACAAACAAACAAACAAACCTAGGGCCATCAAGTCAATTCTGACTCACAGCAACCTTTCTGGTAGTCCATGGTATACTGAGTACTCTTCACCAACACCATAAATCAAAGGCAATCATTCTTCTATCTTTCCTACTCATTTCCAGCTTTTGCATGCATGTGAAGTGATTGAAAATACCATGGCTCAAAGTGACATTTTAAACATTTTAGGTATTAAAAAAAAAAACTTTCAGGAGGTCCTTTGCAGTAGATTTTCCCTATGTAGTACATCATTTGGTCCATGGGCTTTGATTATGAATCCAAGAAAAATGAAATCAGTGACAACTTCAGTATTTTCTCTGTTTATCATGTTGTTGCTTATTGATCCACCTGTAAGGACTTTTTTAAAAAAGGTGTTGAGTTGCAATCCATATTGAAAGGTTTAAATGCTTCAAGTCCTCTTCACTTGAAAACAAGCAAAATTTTGTAATCTGCATGTCACAGGTTGTTAATGAGTCTTCTTCCAATCTTGATGCCATCTTCTTCTTCTTATAGTCCAACTTCTCCAGTTACTTGTTCAGCTATCAGAGCCATTATACCCATTACAGTTGATGTCCTGGATGTCACCAAAATGTCTTCCTTTCAATGTTTTCTTTATCTCTGGGAAAAGAAAAAAGTCACTGGGAGACAGATCAGGTGGGTAGAGGGGGTGTTCCAATTCAGTTATTTGTTTATGTGCTAAATTTCCCTCGCAAACAACTATACAATTAAGTTTGTGCACTTGCCACTGTGCCACTCCAGAAAGAGTTCCAAAATTGCCTTGAAGGGTGGACTAGGTGCTGGCACCAGTGCATAGTTTCCCGAGGGGAGTTCTTTGACGGTGATTGTAGTGATAATCAACAATGACATACGTAGCACTTAGAAAAATTAAGTCCACAGACCTTAATTGTCAGACCTTGTATATGAATCTCTCTCTAGTGGTTGGCTAATGAATTTCTTGGTATGAAAAGAGTAGGCACTATAGCTTGCATTGTTTATTGGAACATCTCAATTGGTATTCCGTTAATTTCTGGAGCCTGTGTTTTCCAATTCCTTCAGTGCAGCTTGGACTTCTTTCTTTCAATATCATCAGTTCTTGACCATATGTTACCTTCTGAAATGGCTAGATGTCAACAAATTATTTTTGATACAGTGATTCCACATACTCCTTCCATGTTCTTTTAATACTTCTTATGTTGTTTAGTATTTTGCTCATAAAATCACTCAATATTGCCATGCAAAACTTGAATTTTTTCTTCAGCTCTTTCAGCTTGAGAAATGCTGAGCATGTTCTTATCTTTTGATTTTCTATCTCCAGGTTTTTGTACATCTCATTATAATACTTTTATATGTATGCTTGAATCACTCTTTGAAATCTTCTGTTCAGCTGTTTTACTTCATCATTTCCACTATTCGCTTTAGCTGCTCTAGGTTCAAGAATATGTTTCAGAGACTCCACTTACAACCAGCCAAACAAAATTATGTTTATATAAACCTTCTGAAGGCTTATGTATAGGTAATTTTTTTGTGAGTGTGATTCCAGTGAGCAGGAGTGAGTGAAAGACAGAGTGAGACAAGGAAGATGGGAAAGTCAATCCAAGGATATATCATTAAGGTCGACACATCGTTACATCCCATGTGACCATCTTAGGACCCTTATGAAATCTATTGAGTCTTAGCCCCTCTCAAGGAAAGAAAGGTGAAAGTATTTATCAATTGGATTCCTGTCCTCCATTGGTCAAAAGTTCTCCATAGGACCTTACCTATCCTGCCTGTCAGGCTGACGTGTGTCTGAGTGTTCACCATGCAGGGTAGCAGTCAAGTATCAGGCAGGTATCCAGTGAGGTACTGTCAGGTTTCACTTGCATGAAAGTGGTCAAAGTTTGTACCAAAGGAGTCACCTCAGCAGAGCTGCAGTCAGTAGTAAGGGTGAAGGATTTGAAAGAGGGCATAGGACTGCATTGATCACTTCTTATATAGCACTTCAGATCCTCTTATACCATCTGTTAAGTCCAATACATCACAAAGTTTTTGCAACTACCATCTCTGCGAAGACTGAATACGAGAGGATTTAGGGAAAGAATATAATTCCTGCTGGTGCGACTGGTCCCAGAGCCATAACTGCTATTCATCATCTCCATAACATTCAATGATACAGTGTTATAATTATTGCTTTATACAATCTTACATCTTTCATCACTGTTAGGTGCCATCTAGTCAATTCTGATTCATTGAGATCCCATGCACAGTAGAACCGATCCACAGGGTTTTCAAGGTTGTGACCTTCTGGAAGCAGATCATCAGACCTGTCCTCCAAGGTACTCTTGGATGGGTTTGAACCTCCAACTTTTCTGTTAATAGTTGAGTACTTAACTGTTTGAACCACCGGGGGACACCTGTATCTTTTAGAGAAACTAAAAGTAAAAAAAGAAAAGAAATTACAGAATTATTTCATGCTACCCTACATAGTAAACATTTCTGGTACCCTTCATTTCTTCCTTTGGCTTCATTTCTTCCTTTGGATTTGAGTAATCATCTAGCATCATTCACTTGATCAAATATAGCTTCAATTCCCTCCACCCTCTTTTGTTTCCTCATTGTTACATATACTATATCTTTATATAAGTCCTATACTTTTTGAGAGATGTATTGTCATGTGTCCGCCAAAATAGATTTGCTGACCTGAAAATCCCCGGCATTTCACCTACTCATCCTTTGTCCCTTCCTCTGAACCCCTGGCAACCACTGATCTTCATACTGTCTGTAGTTTCACCTCTTACATAATGTTGTATAGTTGCAATCATACTGCATGTAGCTTTTCCAGAGTGGCTTCTTTTACTTAACAATATGCATGTATGTTTCCTACCTATCTCTTCTACAGCTCATTTCTTTTTATTATTGAATAACACTCCATTGAGTGGAAACACTACAGTTTGTTTATTGATTCACCTATTGAAGGACATCTTGATTGCTTCCAAATTGTGAAAATTATGAATAAATATGCTATAAACATCGACATGCAGGATTTTATGTGGAAGTGTATTTTCAGCTCATTTGGGTAAATACCCAGGAGCATAACTGTTGGATTGTACAGTGTTTTAGTCAGCTAGGGCTGCTCTAACAGAAATACCACAGAGTGGATGGCTTTAACAAAGAAAGATTTATTCTTACACAGTCTGGTAGGTTGCAAGTCCATATTCAGGGTGTCCGCTCCAGGGAAAGACTTTCCCCTTGTCGGCTCTGGAGGAATGTCCGGTATTGTATCAGTCTTTGTCCAGGGAGCGTCCTCACTCAAGAACCTCTGGTCTGAAGGACGCGCTTTGCTCCCGGTGCTGCTTGCTTGATGGTAGCGAGGTTCTCAAATTGTCCTTTGTTTCTTTTTCCTTTTATTCCTTGCAAGCTAAAAGCATTAAGGGTGGGGCAAGCCATACTCCAGGGAAACTCCCCCCACAGCAGGAATTCACAGCCCCACCCTAATCCTTTAACATACAGGTTAGCAAAACCATACAATGGAGGACAGTCCCAAGATACTGGGAACCATATCCCAGCCACGTGGCTGCACACATTTTTGGGGGGAAACAATTCCAACCATGACATACAGTAAGCCTATGCTTGATGTTGTAAGAAATTACCATGTCTTTCTAGGAAATTGGCGGTTTCATCTGAACCATCTAACTCATTAACATACAATTGTTCTTAGTATTCCTTCATAATTCTTCTTATTTCTGTAAAGTTGGTAATGATGCCCCTTTTCTGTTTCTGATCTAGTGAGTTGGCTGGACTCGTGGTGAGCTCATGCACAATAGAACTAACTCCTGTCTCATCCTGTGCCATCCTGTCTCTTAAGAAGCACCCTAGCTGTACTTCCTTCAAGACGGATTTGTTTATTCATTTGACAGCCTACTGCAAATTTAATATTCTTTGTCAATGCTTGAAAACAAAGGCATCAATTCTTCTTTGGTCTTTGTTATTCATCATCAACTGTCAAGTGTATATGAGGTAATTGAAAACATTAAGATCTGGGTCAAGTCTTCTGAACCTATTACACTGCTACGGTAGTCAAAAGAGCCTAGTACTGGTAAAAAAGACAGATACATAGATCAATGGAACTGAATTGAGAATCTAGGCACAAAATAACCCACTTATGAGCAGCTGATACTTGACAAAGGTCCAAAGTCCATAAACTGTGGAAAAGATGGTTGCTTTAACAAATGATGTTGGCATAACTGGATATTCATCTGCCAAAACGATGAAACAAGACCCATGTCTCACACCATGAAAAAAACTCTAAATGTATTAAAGACCTAAAAATAAAATCTAAAACAATAAAAATCATGGAAGAAAGAATAGGGACAACACTGTGAGCCCTAATAACCCCACCCACTGCCATGGCATCAATTCTGACTCATTGTGACCTTATAGGTCAGAGTAGAACTGCCCCCATAGAAATTCCAAGGAGCAGCTGGCAGATTTGAACAGCCGACCTTTTGGTTAGCAGAGGTAGCAATTAACCCACTACACCACCAAGGTTTCTACAAGCCCTAATACATGGCATAAAAAGACTACAAAACATTACTAACAATGCCCAAATACAAAAACAGAAAATAGATAATTGAGAACTCCTGAATGTGAAACACTTGTGCTCATCCAAAGACTTCACCAAAAAATTAAAAAGGCAACTGGCAAAAAAATTTTGACTATGACAAATCTGATCAGTGTCTAATCTCCATAATCTAGAAGACATTGTATAACCTCAACAACAAAGAGATCAAAAAAGAAAAACATTTAAAACCTGGGAAGAGGATATGAAAAGGCATTTCACCAAAGAAGACATCCAGGCAGCTAACAGATATGTGAGAAAATGCTCATAATCATCAGCCATTAGAGAAATCCAAATTAAAACTACAATGAAATATCATCTAACCTGAACAAAGCTGGTATTAATCCAAAAAACACAAAATAATAAATGCTGGAAAGGCTGTAGAGAGACTGGAACACTTCTACACTGCTGGTGGGAATGTAAAATGGCACAATCACTTTGGTAATCGATTTAGCACTTTCTTAAAAAGCTGGAAATAGACATACTGTATGATTTGGCTATCCCACTTCTTGGACTATATCCTAGAAAAATAAGGGCTGTTACAAGAGTAGATACATGCACCCACCCCAATGTTTATTACAGCACTGTCCACAATAGTGAAAAGATGGAATCAACTTAGGTGTCCATCAGTGGATGCGTGGCTAAACAAACTGGTGTATTCACACAATGGAATACCTTGCAATGATAAAGAATGATGATGATCTTAGGAAACATCTTATAACATGGAGGAATCTGGAAGGTATTATACTAAGTGAAATCAATCAGTTGCAAAAGGACAAATATTATATGAGACCACTATGTTAAGGACTGAAGAAAAGCTTTAAGCATACAAGAAAATAATCTTTGGTGGTCACAAGGGTGAGAGGGAGGGAGGGGGAAATCATTGACTGGATAGTAGGTAGGAATTGGGTTAGATCAAGGGATGGACAGTGTGCAGTAGAGAGGTCAGCACAGCTGGACCAAACCAAAAGCTAAGAAGTTTCCTAAATATAACCCAACATTTCAAAGGACAGAGTAGCAGGGGCAGGATCTGGGGACCAAGATTTCAAGGGACATTTAGGTCAATAGACATAGCAAAGTTTTGGGGGACCAAGGTTTCAAGGGACCTCTAGGTCCATTGGCATGACAGAGTTTTTAAAGAAAATAGTCTGTATTTCACTGTGGTGAGGTCCAAAGCCACTAGCAAGTGGCTATCTAAGTAGCATCAATTGGTCCCAACCCACCTGGAGCAGAGGAGAATGAAAGATATTCAAGACAAAGAAAATAGGAGCCCGTGAGATAAAAACGGGCAAGTAATCCCCACCAACATGAGACCAGAAGAACTAGGTGGTGCCTGGCTACCACCAATGTCAGGGAATACAACACAGAGTCCCTGAGGTAGTGACAAAAAAAAATGGGTGTGCAAAACTCAAATGCTATGGATGGTCCAACAGACTGGATGGCCCCAGAAAGACATGGACCCTAGACTCTCTGTTAGCTCAGAACAGAAGCCATTCCTGAAGCCAACTCTTTGTGTTGGTAAGAGTGCACTTCTTGGCTTAAGTAGATACATGAGGCTAACTGGGCAGCTCCTGTCCAGAGACAAGATGAGATGATAGAGAGGGACAGGAACTGGTTGAATGAACACAAGAAATACAAGGTAGAAAGGAGGAGTGAGCTGTCACAGTGTGGGAAGAGCAGCCAGAGTTACATAGCAGTGTGTATCAGTTTTAGTATGACCAAATGACTTGGATTGTAAGCTTTCACTTAAAGCATAATAAAATACTTAAAAAAAAACCTGGGTCAACACTCTTAGGTGATATCCAGACTAATAGTCATACCAAAGATTTTTCTCTCCCAAGATACCACTCCACATGCCACCTGTGTGAACAGTGACTCGGATCTTAAAAGCTAGTAAGCTGTCATCTAAGTAGCATCAAATGGTCCCAATCCACCTCAACCTGAGGCAAATGGAGGACATTGAGAACAGGAGAAAGATAGGAGCCCACCAGATGGAAGGGGCCATAGGAGACATACTGTGCTTCAGCATGGGACCAGAAGAACTAGATGGTGCCTGGCCGCTATCAATGACAGCCTGGATAGGGCACGTGAAACAGAGCTCCAGACACAGAGGGTGATGGAATAGAGAGCAGACCTAGAACTCTACCAAAAGACCACACTTGATGGTCCTTCTGAACAGAGGGCCCCCTGGGAACATGGAACCCCAACTCTCTAACCCCAAACTGCATCTAGCACCTAGGCCAGCTCCCCAGACTAAGAGTGACCTGGACCATACAACACACAGACTGATACTGGAGGCGAACAAACCTTTAAAAATGTACACAGGGTTGTCTGAGGAACACTTGACCGGAGAAGAGTTGATTGGGTAACGAGGGCCAGACCTTGGTCACAAGGTCATGGGAGGTTCCGAACAAAAGAGGAAGCATGTTGTCACATTGTGGGAAGGGAAGACTGGGCAGCTAGAATGGAATAGAAGTGCAAGTTCTGGGTGTTACATGGCAACATGATATAGACTGTAAAATTGTTTTTAATCCACAATAAAAAAAAATCTGGGTCAAGAACACTTTTTTTCTTGTGTTAGTCATCTAGTGCTACTGTGATAGAAATACCATGAGGGATGACTTTAACAAAAAGAAATTTTCTCACAGTCTAATAGACTGGAAGTCCAAATTCAGGGTGCCAGCTCCAGGAGAAGGCTTTTTCTTTCTGTCGCTTTGGAGGAAGTTCCTTCTCATCAGTCTTAACCTGGACTAGGCGTTTCTCACTACAGGTAATCCAGGGCCAAAGGATGTGCTCTGCTCTTACAGCTGCCTTCTTCGTGGTATGAAGTCCTCCTGTATCTTCTGTATAAGAGGCTGTTGAAAACAGATGGCTTGGGTCAGTCACATACTAGTTTTCAGGATGACATTTTTGCTTTTCAACACTTTAAAGAGATCTTTTACAGTAGCTTTGTCCAATACAATGCATATTTTGATTTCTTGACTGCTCCTTCCATGAGTGTTGACTGTGGATCCCAGTAAAATGAAATCCCTGAAAACCCCAGTCTTTTCTTTTTATCGTGATGTTGCTTACCGGTCCAGTTCGGAGGATTTTTGTTTTCTTGATGTTGAGGTACAATCCATGCTGAAGGATGTGCTCTTTGATTTTCATCAGTAAGTGCTTCAAGTCTTTTACACTTTCAGCAAACAAGGATGTGTCATCTGCATATCACAGGTTGTTAATGAGTCTTCCTCCAATCCTGATGCACCATTTTGCTTTATATACTCCAGCTTCTAAGATTATTTAGCATGCAGATTGAATACATATAGTGAAAAGATACAACTTTGATACACATCTTTCCTGACTTTAAGCTATGCAATACCCCAGCTCTGTTCAAATGACTGCCTCATGATCCATGTACAGGTTCCTCATGAACACAATTAAGTGTTTTGGAATTCCCGTTTTTCACAATGTTACCCATAATTGCAAACTACACCATCAAATGTCTTTGCATAGTCAATGAAACACAAGTAAACATTTTTCTGGTACTCTCTGTTTTCAGCTAGGATCCATCTGACATCAACAATGACCTACCTGGTTCTACATCCTTTTCTGAATTCAGTTTGAATTTCTGGCAATTCCCTGTTGATGTACTGTGGCAGCCACTCTTGAATGATCTTCAGCAAAATTTTACTTGCATGTGATATTAATGAAATTGTTCAATAATTTCCACATTAGGTGGGATCACCTCTCTTGGGAAGAGACATATCTCTTCCAGTCAGTCAGCCTGGTAACTCTCTTCTAAATCTCTTGTCATAGACAAGTGAGCACTTACAGCGCTGCATCTGTTTGTTGAAATACCTTAATTGATATTCTGTCAGCTTCTGGAACTTTGGTTTTTGCCATTCTCTTCGGTGTCGCTTGAACTTCTTTCCTCAGTACCATCAGTTTCTGATCATATGCAGCCTCCTGAAATGGCTGAACATTGCTCAACTCTTTTTGGTATAGTGGCTCTGCATAATCCATCCATCTTTTTTTGATGCTTCCTAAGTTGTTTAATGGAAACCCTGGTGGCATTGTGGTTAAGTGCTATATCTGCTCACAAAAAGGTCAGCAGTTTGAATCAGCCAGATGCTCCTTGGAAGTCTATGGGACAGTTATACTCTGTCCTACAGGGTTGCTATGAGTCAAAATCAGCTCAGTAGTAGTGGGTATGGTATGGTATGAGTTGTTCAATATTTCCCCTGTAGAATCCTTCAATATTGTAACTTAAGACTTGAATTTCTTCTTCAGCTCTTTCAGCTTGAGAAATGGCAAACACATTCTTCCTTTTTGGTTTACTATCTCCAGGTCTTTGTACATTTCGCTATAATATTTTACCTTGTCTTCTCGAAGTTCCCTTTGAAGTATTCTGTTCAGCTCTTTTACTTTGTCATTTCTTCCTTTTCTTTACCTACTCAATGTTTAAGAACAAGTTTCAGAGTCTCTTCTGACATCCATTTTGGTCTTTTCTTTCTTGCCTGTCTTTTTAATGACTTCTTTTTTTCTTCATGTATGATGTTCTTGATGTTATTCCACAACTCACCTGGTCTTTGATAAATAGGGTTCAACGTATCAGATTTATTCTTGAGACAGGCTTTAAAGTCAGGTGGGATGTGCTGATGGTCATACTTCGGCTTTCATTGACTAATTCTAATTTTCTTCAGTTTCAGCTTGAACTTGTGTATGAGCAACTGACCATTTGTTCAAAACAAGGCCTCTGGCTGATGATAGTTAACTTTTCCACTGAATGTTTCTGCAGGTGTAGCCAGTTTGATTCTTGTGTATTCCATCTGATGAGGTCCATGTGTATAGTCACCATTTATGTTGATGAAAAAAAAGTGTTTGCAGTGAAGAAGTCATTGGTCTTGCAAAACTCTATCATGTGATCTCTGGCATCATTTCTATCACCAAGACCATATTTCCCAGTTGCCAGTCCTTTGCCTCCAACTTTCATATTCCAAGAATTAGTAGTTATCAATGCATAGTAATTGAATATTCATGAATTCTAGACTGAAGAAGTTGGTAAAAATCTTCAAGTTCTTCAACTTTAGGCTTAGTGGCTGGTGTATAAATTTGAATAATAGTTATATTAAGTGGCCTTCCTTGTAGGCATATGGATACCGCCCTATCACTGTCAGCATTGTACTTCAGGACAGGTCTTGTAATGTTCTTTAGGATGATAAATGCAATGTCATTCTTCAGTCAGTCGTTCCTGGAATAGCAGACTGTAATGTGTTGAATTATGTCCCTCCAAAATTGTATGCATCAATGTGGCTGGGCCTTGATTCCCACTATTGTGTGGTTTTCCTCCATTTTGTGATTGTAATTTCATGTTAGAGAGGATTAGGGTAGGGTTGTAACACCCTTACCTGGGCCACTTACCTGATCCAGTGTAAAGGGAGTTTCCCTGGGGTATGGCTGCACTTGTGAGAGACAAAAGGAAAAGGAAGGGAGCAGAGAGTTGAGGACTTCATATCACCAAGAAAGCAGTGTTAGGAACAGACCTGTCCTTTGGACCCAGAGTCCCTGTGGCTGAGAAGCTCCTTGGCCAGGGGAAAAATGAGGATGAACTCCATGTCAGGAATGACAAACTGAAGAGACATTGCATTCATCACCAAAAAGAACATTGCAAGATTTATCCTGAAGTACAGTGTTGTCGGTGGTAGGGCAATATCCACACGCCTACAAGGAAGGCCAGTTAACGTGACTGTTATAGAAATTCACGTAGCAGTTTTGGACCCAGAGTTGACAGAGAGAGAAAGATACCCCTGGGCTGGTGCCTTGAATTTGGACTGTCAGCCTACTTTACCATGAGGAAGTGAGTTTCTCTTTGCTAAAGCCATCCATTTGTAGTATTTCTGTTATAGCAGCACTTCATAACTAAGACTTACATGATTCCAAATGGACAATACCTGTCCATTTCAGCTTACTGATACCTAGGATATCAATGTTTATGTGCTCCACTTAATTTCTGATTTTCCTAGATTCGTACTTTATACATTCCATGTTCTGATTATTAATGGATGCTTGTAGCTGTTTCTTCTCATTTTGAGTCATGCCACATCAGCAAATGAAGGTTCTGAAAGCTTGACTTCATCCATGTCATTAACGTAGACTCTCCTTTGAGGAAGTGGTTCTTGCCCAATTGTATTTTGCGAGCCTTCCAACCTAAGGTTGTTATCTTATGGCACTGTATCAGACAATGTTCTGCCACTACTCTTAAGATTTTCACTGGCTATTCTTTTCAAAAGTAGACTTTTTTAGCCTGGAAGCTCAGCTGAAACCTGTCCACCATGGGTGATCCTGCTGCAATTTGAATACTGGTGGCATAGCTGCCAGCATCACAGCCTCACGTAAGACCCCATGGTACGACGAACTGACAGACAAGTGGGCAAGGGTACACTGGCCTGTCACAGTCCGAGTGCCCAAGCAGGAAAAGGCCCAGATATACAAATTCCAACCAAATTCATTGCCACTGAGCCAATTCCAACATACAGTGGCCCTATAGTCCAGGGTAGAACTGTCCCACAGGGTTTCCAAGGAGTGGCTGGTAGATTCAACTGCCAGCCTTTTGGTTAGCAGTCATGCTTTTAACCACTACAATGTCAGTGCTCCAAAGCCCTGATACAGGACTCATTTTTTGGATTTAAATTGACAAAGGTAGGGTATCTTGATCCTCCACATAAACATACATGTTCATAGGAGATACATACTATGCTGATCCTTTACCTTGGGAAGGGATGGTTTGATTTGTATTTCTAAGCCAATCTCTGTCCAGGAGTTGTGACAGATAGACTGTCATCCTAACCTAGCCAATTCCACATTTGGACACAAAAAGACCTTTTTCCTTGCAGAGATGCTGTTAAAATTTTCTGGAAAAGCCAAACTTCAATATCTGGAAGGGGTTTTATATGAAATTAAGCCTTCATTTTTACAATCTGAAGAGGAAGTCCAAAGTGTTTTGGAACACTGTTTAACTCAAGTCAGACTGAAATATGGGACAATAGGCTAAGTCAGTATTTCAGGGGGACACCACAGTCTCACATGTATGTCTGGCTTAGAGATGATGTTAAAATTGGTGGCAGCAGGGAAACAAAACTATGATTCAGAGAGAATAGTTAATGGATCTGGGTTCTTACATGCAGTTTGGGGTTAAAGATGACAGAGTCAACATTCAGTAAGGTTTGCAGATCATGCAACTGCTGAATGAGCTCAACACAGGTATTCTCACACCAAGAATTAATGGGAGCTACACTGAACAGCAATATGGGCAGAAAGTTTACAAAGGGCTTCATGAACCCAAGTGATGCAGTGGTTAAGAGTGCAGCTGCTAACCAAAAGTTTGGCAGTTCAAATCCACCAGCTGCTCCTTAGAAATCCTGTGGGGCAGTTCTACTTTGCCATATAGAATTGGTATGAATTGGATTTGACTCAGTTGGACCAGGTTTGGTTTCTTTTCATAGTGAGGAAACAGACTAAGAGAAACAAACAAGGGCTGCTAACATACAAGTAATACTGATGACAAAATAAACTGCAGCAGTGAAAGTCACTGTCATGGGTTGAATTGTGAGCCCTCAAAATGTGTGCATCAGTTTGGCTTGGCCATGATTTCTGGTGTGTGATTTTCCCATTTGCTGTAAATTCTACCTTTACAGTGTAAATGAGGGAGGATGGGTGGCATTGTGTTGGTGAGGCATGATCTACCATGACTGTATTGTGTCTTGAGGCAATCTCTTGGAATATAAAAGAAAGAAAAGAGCAGAAAGACCACAGGACCTTATATCATCAAGAGAGCAGTGCCTGGAACCTTGGGTTCTTATGGAGACAAGCTCTTAGTCCAGGGGAAGACTGGTGAGAAGGTTGATAGACAGACAAAGACTTTCCCTGGAGATGAAGCCCTGGATTTGGACTCCTAGCCTACTTTACCGTAAAAACATAAACTTTCTTTGTTAGAGACATCCACTTGTGAAATCCCTGGTATAGCAGCGCTAGATGAGTAAGACAGACAGAAAGGAAGATGAAAAGGCTACTAATCAGTAAAAGACTAATTTAATCAAAATGCTAATGGTAAAAGGATACAAGATTACTTCAATGTTCATGCATCTTGCTAAGTAAATCTGTGACATTAACAGTAAGGGTTAATAGAATATAAATGGTGGTAACAACTACACAATTGTGATTAGAAGTTAAAAGAGTTCCCCTGGCCCTGATGCTACCCCTGTCCATAAATCATAATGGAGGTCAACTCTTCAGATAGGAATGGATTGGACTTGGTGACCCAGAATGACCATATCATGTGTGCGCTTTATGGTTCTATGCATCCATAAGATGTCAGCCTGCTGACCTCTTACTGGAGGTGGGGGAGTGAGTGGAGAGGAGGGGATAGGAGATTGTTGGGAGGATGAGACATGTATGGAGCAGAGAGGAATAGTGTGCTGTCACCGGGCAGGGAGAGCAGTGGGAGCTGCATATAGATGAGCATGCAAATTTATATGGGAATGTACATTTTCACTCAATCATAATTTTAAAAAAAAAGAAGAAGAAGCAGTTAAAAGAGTGAATATGAATTCCAAACCCAGACAGGTCATAAGCAACATAAATATTCTGTGAAGAGTATTTTTTTAAAAAAGTTTGGGTTTTCAGAGGAAGAACAGTACATTAAAACAAGGAATAATATCCCACTGCTGGAGTCCACTCACATAATTCAATCCATGACGATGGAGTTCAGATAAATCTAATAGCACTTCTCCTGGTCCTGAGAACTTTATTTGGTGATTCAGTTTGGATAACAGATCTCTTTCTAGTAGACACTGGAGTATCTACTGATACTGGAGTATCTAAGCTGAGTAAAAATGAATATATGTCATCTAGAGGACCTAAAAGTCAGTAACAGGCTGGGAATGGGTTAAAACATGTTCTTGATTAGTGACTCCCATGTCAGATCCGACTCAACGGCACTTGGCTATGACTCGTGAAGTTTTATCATGCTGGTGCAAGGGATAAAATGTCTATCAACTGGTTAATGTATAAACAAAGTGCAGTATATGCATGCAATGGAATATTATTCAGAAATAAAAAAGCATGAAGTATATTACAACAACAATAAACTTTGAAAACACTACAGTAATGACACAAGCAGTCTAAAGCCCTCTTTTGAATTACTTTCAGTTTCTTGCAAGTAAAACTATTCCAGGAACCAGATCTCATAAATGTCTTTTTATGCAGATGCCTTTCTGTAAACAGTGCAGAAAACCACAAACAGGTGGTAAAGGAATAAAAATCTCAAAGATTAACCACACCTGGGACACTGACATAAATTATTCACACAATTGTGTAAACTTTCTTAGGGCTGTGTTTCAGCAGGAATCAGGTAAAAACAATTCTGGGGATACACGCAGAAGTCCATATTTGGCTAGAAGATTACGACTAGGACTGGGGAACTGAAGTTCTAGTACAAGTACCAGAACCGTCCACTGCAGAAACCATCTTGAAATTTGCTTGCAGGCACATTTCCCCTTCCACCATGTAACACGTACACCACAACTCCTCTTTCTACCACAAAACTTTTAAAAGATTCAGACAAGCTTTGTTCAGCAAGCTGCCAATCAGGCCCTCTTATGTCTGCCTACAGACTTACCTTGCCCTTGAGGAAAGACTGTGCCTTGCCTCTTCGTTCTTGAAAAGTACAAGGCAAGAATCTTAGCAAGCCCATGGTGCTAGGACCCAATAACCATCACTAAAAACCGCATTTTGTGTGATTCTTGCAAACCAAACCAAACCCACTGCCGTCAAATCCATTCTGAATCATAGTGACCCTATAGGACCGAGTAGACCTGCCCCATAGAGTTTCCAAAGAGTGCCTGATGGATTTGAACTGCTGACCTTGTGGTTAGCAGACATAGCACTAAACCACTATCTCACCAGGGTTTCTGTTAAGTGTCTAGAGTAGTCAAAAACACAGAGAAAAGAAGTAGATTAATGGTATCCTGGGGTTGGGGTGCCACATGGAGTAGAGCTGGGGAATTTTCACTGATGCATATGAAGCAGGCAGGAGTCAGCAGGCCCCCAATTTCAAAGTGGAAATTAAAATAGACAGTCAGGACTAATTCTTTGCCTTCTTATAAAACTGACATTTACTTAATTTTTTTTCTTTTCTTAAAATTGCTGGCTTCCTTTACCCGGCTCTGGCAGGAAGTCACTCATTAGCTGACAGGAGCCACTGGGAAAATACTTTTGCAGCTTGTCTTTACACTTTTTTAGAAACATTAAGCGGGTGAAGGTCCTGGTGAGGACCCTCTGCATTAGTTAACAGCTGAGAGTTTCCTGAATTTCCTATCCAATACACTCTGCTCCAGAATGAGTGACCCTCCCAAAACTACTCTCATTGTTCTCCTGACCCCTGAACTGGAACGGCTAGTAGCTTTCCCTTTAATATTTCAACCTTGCTTGATGGTGTTGGACAGGCTGGGAGAATAAAAATGCTGTTTGACACCCGTGTACATGGATAATAATAAAATAAACCTTTGGCCACTTACCCAAGCTTCCTATCTTAAAAAACTAGTTTAGCGGCAGGTAGTGGAGCCGGGTCTTTGTCCGGTCACAAATACAGGGTTTATTGCGGGGAGGCATGCTGAGAATCTTCTAAAATTAGATGGCATCTCACAACTCTCTGTATGAAATATACTAAAAACCACTAATTCCTACACTTTGAGTTAGTAAAATGTGTTTAAGTGTCTAAGTTTTTTCAAAACTTAGAAAAAAATTTTTTTTACTCCATGTAACAATCCAATTGATGAGCTTTCACACAACCTTCATCTTCAAATGATTTATTTTCAGGTAATGACATGCTAAAATGCTTTCTTACAAATGGTGAGCATGGTCAGTTAAGATTACATGACCATGCTCATGGGCTGATGTCAATATTTGGCAATACCTCATTGTGAGAAAAGCCATTTTCTAAGATGAAATATGTGACATCTCATTACAGATCAGCATTACAAGTTGTGTGATCAGTTGCAAACCATTTTGATGATAAAGAACATTACCTTTGAACCCCAACTAAATGAGCTATTATCCTTAAAAATATATATTATTTCCATTAAAAACCACTAACTTTGAGTCTGACTCAGGAGACCCTATAGGACAGAGTATACTGCTTCATAAGGTTTCCAAGGAGTGGCTGGTGGATTCAGATTGTTGACATTTTGGTTACATGGTTGGTAAAGTACAGAGCCAGCAAAAGAGAAAAAGACCCTCAATGAGAGGATTGGCACAGTGGCTGCGACAGTGGACTCAAACATGGCAGCAATTGTGAGGATGGCACAGGACTGGGCAGTACTTTGCTCAGTTGTATAGAGGGTGGTTATGAGTGGGAACCAACTCAAATGCACCTGACAACAACAATCTTTGCAGAAGCAGACTGCCATATCTTTCTTCCACGGAGTGACTGGTGAGTCTGAACCACTGACCTCTTGGTCAGTGGCCGAGCACTTAACTGCTGTGCCACCAGGGTTTCATTTAACCCAGATAGTTAATGGATAATGAAATAGCCTTGAATCTTCTTTTGGCCATCAGGGGAGAGTCTGGACCATTACTTGCACTTCATCCTGTACCTCCATTAACACTACAGGTAAAATGGAGCAACCTGAAAGCTAAAAGAAAAGGCAAGTGGATACCTAAAGTAAACTCAAGGTATTTCTGGGATTTGTGTCTTTAGTCAGACAAGTAATCTTGGGTTATCGTTCCACAGTGATTTCCAGTACATCCTTAAGACTTCTATTATTGCTTAACTTCTGATGTCTGGAATCTCAAACGCTTCTACTCATCTACCATTCAGACAGATAGTCAACAAATCATTAAGAAACAAAAAGAAAAGATAAAATCATGTGATCACTATTCAAACTGAAAATCATATCCTTAACATTCTATCAAGAAATTTTAGTGATTACTGAAGATGTGGACAATTCATGAGACCTTCCCTGCAGCTTTCTCTGAGGAAGGATCAAAAGGTGTGGGACAGAGAATAGAGTTTGCATTTTCTGAGTTCTGCAAAGAAAGTAGAAGACTGTCTTTTCTTTGATGCTAGTCCTAAGCTATAAATAAGTAACCAAAGAACTGTTTTGAACCAGCCTTAGTCAATTCATAACAGTTCTGCTTCAGGACTCTTGTTTCTGACAGTCAGCAAATTCTTAAACTCCATACTTTCCCAAAATTCTACGTAAAATTAGCTTTTTGTTTTGTTTGGAGAGACTTTGTTCTACAAACAGTTTACCCATGCTTGTCATGTAGTATATCAGCATGACAATTACAGTCCTTTGTACTACTCAAGAGAAAAACATTATATATCTACATAAAGACTTACATGTTAATTTTCATAGCAGATTCACTTATAAAAGCCCCAAACTGGAAATAACCCAAAATTCCACCAACTTTTGTATAGATAAGCAAAATGTAGCCTATCCATATAATAGATGTTATTTAGCGTTAAAAAGGAATGAAATAACGATACACATTAAAACATGGATCAACCTCAAAAATATTACATTAAATGAAAGAAGACACACACACAGATTGCATATTGTATGATTCCATGTATGTCAAATGTCCAGAAAAGGCAAATTTCTAGAAAGAGGTAGTACAGTAGTTGTTGCCCAGGGTTGAAGGTGAGAATGAGGATTATGCATAAATGAATACTTGAGATCTTATTAAGGTGATGAAAATGTTCTAAAACTGAGTCGTCTTAAAGCTTTGCAATTTAGTGAATGCAGTAAAAACTATTTAATTGTATATTTAAAATCGATAAAATTTGTTACATAAATTGTCTCAGAAATATTTTTTTAAAAAATCAGGTGTATCACCATAAACTGAAAGGCTTTATAAACTCAACCTAATATTTCAAAGGATGGAGTAGTAGGGACAGGTGTCTGGGGACCATGTTTTCAGGGAACATTGAGGCCAGTTGGCATATTTAGTTTTTTGTTAAGACAGTCTTCTGCACCCCTTATTGCTGAGTGGGGTCTGGGGTCTTAAACGCTAGTGAGCTGCCATCTGAGATACCTCTGTAATGGATGATGGCCAAGAACGGCAAAGATAACATGGGATAATGAGCCCAGGAGACAGAAGGACCAATGTGAATGGGATATTGTGTCATCATGAGACTAGAAGAACCAAATACTGAGTGGTCACTGCTGAAGTCAGCTGTGATGGGGGACACAATGTAGAGTCCCTGAGGCAACACAAGAAAAAGAGGTGTACAGCTCAAGAACTGTACTAAAAGACCTAAATTGAAGGTGTGACAGCCTAGAGGGTTCCCTGGGAACGTGGCCTGTAGACCTGCTGCTGGCCCTGATCAGAAACCAGTACCGAGATCAACTCTTCAGACAGAAATGGACTGGACTCGGGGACACAGTGTGAGTGGGTGGTGTGTGTACTTTATGGTGCTATACATTTATGGGAGGCTGTCCTACTGGTTTCTTTCTGGATGGATGAGAGGAGAGTGAAGAGGAGGGAACAGGTGCTCATTAGGAGGATACTAGAAATTAGAGTGAAAGGGAGGAGTGTGCTGGTGCGGGGTAGAAGCTGCAGATAGGTGGGCATACAAAATTGATTTGGATTGTGTCCTTTCTCTCACAATAAAAAAAAAGTCAGCTGTGTCAGATATGTTTGAATGATGGTCTCTTCCTTTAACATCAACTTGAACATCATTTCTCAGAATCTGCTTTACATCCTGTCTCTCACAAAATCAAAAAACACACTGCTGTCAATTCCAGCTCATACTGACTCTATAGAACAAAGTAGAACTGCCCCATAGAGTTTCCAAGGAGCACCTGGTAGATTTGAACTGGCAATATTTTGGTTCCACCAGGGTCTCCTGTCTCTCATGAGAGCTGTCATTTTCTACTTACTGTCACCAGTGCTGGAAACTCTGGTGGCATAGTGGGTTAAGTGCTACTCTGCTAACCAAAATGCCCGGCAGTTCAAATCTACCAGCCACTCCTTGGAAACTCTATGGGGCAATTCTCTTGTGACCTCTAGGCTCACTATGAGTCAGACCCTACTCGACGGCAGTGGGTGGGTATTACCAGCACAGTGGTTAAGAGCTTGGCCACTAACCAAAACAGAAGCAGTTTGAACCTACAAGCCATTCTCTGGGGCTGTTCTCCTCTGACCCATAGTGTGCTATGGGTTGGAATCGACTTGAAGGCAATGGGCTGGTAAACCCCATGTGGAACTCCACCACACCCCATGTCTGTTCTCCTCTTCTTCCATTTAAAATAAAATCTGACTAGAAATCTGCTGTCCCAAAACAAAGACTAGATTTCCTATAGTCCTTTGAAGTGGCCATGTGACAAATGTATGTCCAATGGAAAACAATCATCCTGTATCAGTTTCCAGGAACCTTGTTTTAGAGAGAACTTATCTGTATCTTTAGCCCTTCTCAACTTACTTGTCCTTTTCTCTACTTTGCAGCCGGGAACATGGACGGACCATGAGACTAAGAACCAGACCCAGTGAAAGCTGAGTCATTCATCTGGAAGAACCTAGGTCCCCTGAGTTCTCTATAGAGGAAAGTCATCATACCAGTCCTGGACTTTCTGTGTAGATTCTATTTATGGGGTAGAGAAATATGCTTTGTCTTGTTTAAACCACTGTTCTTTTCATCCACACCTGAACCTATTCCTAATTACTGCCTCATTTTTAACCTGTTGTTGTTAGCTGTTGTGGAGTCAGTTCCAACTCACGGTGACTTTGTAGCGTCGCCCAGTTCTGCGCCGTCTTCATTATCATTAATGTGTTAGCGTTCATTGCTGTGTAGCTATTACAATTACTAGAACCTAAATGTATACTTGCTTGGTGGAAATATTCAAACTATAGTCAATCAGCAGCAAGATGGAGAACTGCTGACTTTGTTTTATAATATTTTTTAAAGCCTTCCCTCGGCTTACTTGGAAAATGGAGGACATACTGACTGACTTGTAGAATTAGAGAAATGGTAAGAAATATTCAGAATTTGTGTGTACTGACTGTTTCTTGCTGCTTTCAGTAAGTCTTAAAGAGAAAGATAAACTCAGATGAGGGCTACTCCATGAATAGAAAGGAAAACAGCCTGCAATCTAACCTGATTGAGAACCTCATGATTTGGAGGCTTTTGAAGGTTGAAATGTAACTGCTTCTGTCCCTCTTCCAGTTGAAGAAATCACACTGTCATCTTTGAAGCTGCAGTCTTAGTAGGATACAGGACATGACTGCAAACTTTCACTCAAAATTTTGTGTAGGCCTGTGGATACCAGCTTTGGGCCAAAGAGCCTTTCCGTCCTTTCAGAAACTCCTTTGTAACTACTACTCTCTTTTTAAATTCACTCTGTTGAACTACCTGATTCAGTTGCCACAGTTCTGGCTGAAATAACGACGGCAAGGTTATCCCTTCTAGAACACAGATTCTGGGCTGAGGAGCCAACTGTGTCCGAGAAGAGAAGTTTGCTTTGCAGCCTAGTGGGAATGTACGACTGCCCCCGACCATGAATTGTCATTGGAGCTGTACTGCAGATATCTTTTCAATTTGCTTTCATTTTACTTGGATAAGAAAGGAGGGGACATAACTGATCTTTTAGTTTCTGTGTGCTTTGACCTCAAGGAACCATCGTTAGAGCCACCAGAGAGGACTAAACATCATGTAGGGGTTCTGCTCTTTGAATTGGAAGCAGGAACTGAATGCATTTTTGGATTTTCTCTCTTGGGACGGAGTGAGCATGTTCTCTTTATGAGAAGAAGGGGGTTCATAGATATTTGGGGTGAAATAGGGAAGTGAGTTCCCATTAATCCCAGGGTATTCGTGTGTGTGCGTGTACATGTATATATACACACTTTTTGTCTGTGTGTAGCTGTATATATATGTACACATGTGTATGTATATATATATATATATACACACACACACACATAGAAACACTTATGGCTATATATATAAATGCATTATGAGTTTTGTGATGTACATTATACTATATTATACATACACACATTTATACATTTATATGGAATCTCTGGGTGGCACAAACGGTTAATATGTTCAACAGCTAACCAAAAGGTTAGAGGTTTTAGTCCATCTAGAGGATCCTTGAAATAAAGGTCTGGGAATCTACTTCTGAAATCTCAGCCATTGAAAACTCTGTGAGCACAGTTTTACTCAGATACACGTGAAGTCACCATGAGTCAGAATCGATCCAAAGGTAATGGAATCATGATCAGATAATATATAGAGACGTAATATACATCTCTATATATCTATGTACACATATATACATATGTACCAGGATCAGATAACTTATATACATATTTATGGATTGAGACCCTGGTGGTGCAGTGGTTAAGTGCTTGATCATGTCTTTAATTTTTTTATTTTATTTATCATAGATATTTTTTGCACCAATTTTCATATTAAAATATTTATCTTTCTTACTGAGTATTTTGGTGGCTTCTTAAATTGTGCACTCAAGATGAGTGCCTCAGTGACATCACCCTGGTTCCAGCCCCATCTATGGATATCCCTTAATACTTTTCTTCCATACAAATACAATTTTTAGCTGGCACTTGGTCTTTCCTTCTCTCCTTGCTCCCTCCCTGCCCCTGAGAATAAAAACTATGCTTTCTAGTCTCCTTGATAGTTAGATGTAGCCATGTGACCAGGTTTTCTCCAGGAGATATAAATGGAAGTGTACTATAACAGATTCCAGGAATCCTCGTTAAGAGATAGCCTGTGCCCATTCTTCCTTCTTCTTCTTTATTGTTCATTCTCCTTTCTGCTGCCCAAAAGAAAAGATGCTCCTATCTTGACCATGAGGATAAGGATCACACCCTAGGAACATGGGATCACGAAGATCGAAAGAGTCCAGGTCTCTGAGAGTCTTGTAAAGCAGCCTTTGCTCCACCTCTGAACACCTGCAGCCTAATTTGCCTGAGGAAAAAAAAATCTGTCTGTTTAAACTATCACTGCATTGGGCATTGTGTCTCTCTCAGCCAAACATTTTAACTAACACCCTTTGAATCCCCACGGAAGATGACATTAACTTGAAAAGTTCTAGAGAAGTTTCAGTAGACACCAGAGTTAAGCACATCACAGAAAACAACTTAAAATCAGTAGTTAGATATTGATGCCCTTAAGAATTCCAAGATCGTGCTCAGCAGCGATTGCATGATACAGAATCCTGACCTCCCAGTAATCCTGGAATACCACTTCTCATTTCCTGCCCTCAGCCTCCCTCTCAAGTGACCTTAGGAAGCTCAGAATTATTTATGCTATTTTGTAGAGAATTTAGTTCTTATTCTCTGGCAGACTGCTCATAAGACCTTGCCCTGTCATGCCTATCTATCCTAGAGGCAAATGATGTTGTTGCCCCTAAGAAGCAGACTGTAGTAAGTGGTGCTTTCCAAAAAGTTGTCCTCCCTTCATTACTCAGTGTTTCAAGGAGCATCCCAGGCCATATCGCAGTGTCTGTATGCCTGGGTTTCTGCAGAGCATATTCTTAAAAATGTCAACAGGGAGACAAAAGGTCTGAGAATGTTAGACTGGACAGAAACCGCCAAAATGCCTTACAAAGAAGCTGAGTCAATTTATCTCTCCACAGACTGGCATGGGAGAGCCTGTCTCTTCCCTAATAAGGACCCTTAAATGAATCGCTCTTTCACAGTTTGCCAGTCTGGTATGTAAAAAGGGTAGCTTATTTCTTGTTCCAAAATACACATTGATTCTTAGTGAGATAGAAAATATATTCATATATTTATTGGTCATTTGCATTTTAGCAAATTGGTTTTTTTCACATTTTTTGACCCCCTTTTTCTTGTTTCTTTTTTCTTATTCACTTGTAGTACTTAGTGGGGTGCTTTAGTCATCTGGTACTGCTCTAACAGAAATACCACTAGCGGATGGCTTTAACAAAGGAAAGTTTATTCTTACATAGTCTAGTAGACTACAAGTCTGAATTCAGGGTGTCTGCTTGAGGGGAAGGCTTTCCCTCTGTTGGATCTGGAGGAAAGTCCTTGGGTCAAGGAGCATCTTCACACAGGAACCTCAGGTCTGAAGGACACACTCCACTCCTGGTGCTACTTCTTGATGGTATGAGGTTCCCAACTCTCTGCTTGACTTCCCTTTCCTTTTATCTCTTGTGGGATGAAAGAATAAAAGGTAGTGCAGGCCAGACTCCAGGGAAACTCCCTTTACATGGGACTAAGAGGTGATTTTAGGAAGGGTGTTACAGTCACAGTCTAATCCTCTCTAACATAATCCACTCTGTTAACCACAGGCAGAGATGAGGATTTACAGCATCAGAAAATCACAGAATGGAGGACAATCACACAATACCAGGAACCATGGCACAGACAAACAGCTACACATATTTTTGGGAGGGACACAATTCAATCCATGGAAGGGGATAGGGACATGAAAACTAATCTTTCCATTGAGTAGGAATAAGAGCATAAATTAATTAAAATTAAGTTTGCTGCACATAACAAAAGAAGTCTGATACAATAATTTGTTCTCAGTAGGAGTGCCATAGACACATCATATTTATTGACATATATATACACACACATGTTAGGAGTGTCATATGTATATATTTACATACATACACACATATTAGGTGGATATAGACAAACATTAGGTATTATACATTTTATATGTGCACACACATATATAATGGATTGCTATATGGGTTGCAAATATTTTCTCTCAGTCTGGTTTCCTCCTGACCTTTGTTCAAATCATCTTTTACTATATAGAAGTTTCACATTTTGTCAAATTCATTGACTTTTCCATTATAGCTTTGTCAAATTCTGGCTCCTCAAAGTATCACCAGAACAACCTATTAATAAGACAAAACTGAATTTAATACTTACCACAGTAAAAGAACACCATCTTGGCAGTCTTTATAGTGTCTCAGAGAAAGAAAAGTTGGAACTTTGAAACTTTGAAGGCTGATTAAGATGGGAAGCCAACTGTACTAGTTTAAGACTGGTAGACGCAGCAAAGGACTCCCTGGGTGACAAAATTGTTCAATAGTGCAAACCCACCAAGAGGCATGGTGGAAGATGGGACTGACAGTCTGCTTTTGAAGGTCACAACCTTGAAAACTCTGTAGTTCCACTCTGCACAAACAGGGTCATCATGAATAAGAATCAACACTAAGCAACTAACAACAACAGACACAGCTAAGCATGAGTTTTGAGGAGCAAGGTTCAATGAGTCTTGAGACATAAACTGTCATTTGATGCTTCCTTGAAGAGCTGGTCTTTCAGGAGTTTTGTGGAATGAATAACATCTTTATTTGCAAGTGTCATCTTTCTAGGCAGGAATATCCTGGAGTAAAGTTATGCTGATAAAGATGTTGTTGTTGTTGTCAGGTTCCATAGAGCTGGTTCCTACTGATAGCGACCCTATGAACAACAAAACAAAACACTGCCAGGTCTTGCACCATGTCCACAGTCATTTTCATACTTAAACTCATCACTGTGTCACTGTGTAAATCTGTCTCATCGAGAGTCTTCCTCTTTTTTGCTGACCCTCCGCTCTACCAAACATGATGCCCCCTCCTGACCCCTCCTGACAACATGTCCAAAATATGTTAAGATGCAGTCTTAGCATCTTTGCTTCCAAGGAATACTCTGATTGTACTTCTTCCAGAACAGATCTTTTTGTTCTTTTGGCAGTCCATAGTGCATTCAATATTCTTCTATAATACCGCAAGAAAATAGTAAACTCATGTTAATATGGACATAAATGGTTTTGGTTTTTAATGTTTTCCCTTATGATCATTCTTCTACCTGCGTTAACATTGGAGGAAAGAAAATCAATCCAGATCTTCACCACCATTTGATGTACCCCAATTATGTATTCAGGAGCCATGGTTTCAGTCTTGTGTTAATCACTCTTACCATGTTATGTTTTGCTGAAAACACCATAATGTGGCAACACTTAGGGTAGTTTCAATGCAAGTGTCAGTGTTTCCTGTTTTTTTCACTGGAGGACCTTTTTTAGATGATCTGATGTCATGGCAGCTATGCAGCAGCATTTAAGACTTTAAAAGTTAATGCAGACTTGAACAAAATCACTAACAGCATCTACTTCTTAGCTTTAGGAAACTCAGTAGGAAGATCACACATCTAAACACTGCAACACAGACAGGTCTTAATAGAAGGCTCATGGTCAAAGTTTGCAGTCAGCATCTCAGCAAGTAATGCAAAGTTCCCAGGATAAACCAAGAGAATAGACTACATGTCCAAACTTATATGGAATTACTGGCCAAATTACCTAATTTTCTGATTACTTCGTTTTCTCCCCAGATACCAGGGAAGTCTGCAAAGATGTAAACTCAATGTGCTCCCCTTAAAACACACATGACCCACCTCTCAGGAGGCCAGTATTATACCTAAGGTGGTGTATTAGTTTCTTATGCCAGTCATAACTAAGTACCACAAATTATGTGGCTTATAAAACAGAAATTTGAGAAATTTGGGGGCTAGAGTCAAGATGGTAGACTAAACACACATCTCTCTAAATCCCTCAGGAAACCAAGGCCTGAATTGATAAATAAATGGAGACTTCTGGACACCTGGTGAGCCCTAGGACATTGCATAGGACTGTCTATTGTGTCTACATATTGCTGAGGAGGAAACTTCTTCTCTTTCACTGACCCCAGCCCTTGTTGAGTCCTGGCTAGTGTGGACTGAAGGTAAATCACCATTTTAACTTTTTTTTTCTCTCTTAGCCAGCAGGAGGGGCTGAGGTGACCGGCAGCAATGCTTACAAGCACTGCTGATGAGATCGGTGAACAGAGTCACCACATTTTGAAAGCCCTGGCCTTGGAATCTGTGAGACTTGTCACCTCTGACCTCTCTCTCTCTCTGAATGTCCTAAGCTCCCCCACTGAATAGCCTTTTCTGAGGTGAGCAGGGGAGCTTATGTGGGACGCCATCCTGATTCACTGAGAGGTGGAGTTTCCTATACGGAAGCCTCAGCCAAGCCAGCCAAGTGCCATCGAGTCAGATCCGACTCATGGCGACCTGAGCTGGACCTAAATTCCCAGGCTGGGAGGCAGTGCCTGCCCAGAGAGTTCTTTTCCAGCAGTAAAGCAGTCTTTGATATAAAGGTTCTTACTTTGCCAGATAGGAAGAGGGACTCACACACCTGAAAGCCTGACTAACTTTGGAAGCTGTCAGATATCTTTTTCCTTTCAATAGATAAATAACTGTGTTGCGTCCAAATGGCATCTCTTCCAGCCTTTACTGTCGCACATTATAGGGTCAGTTAAGAGCTCCCCTGTGACTCTATAAGAGGGACTATATCTTTGCCAATCAGGAGGTGGAGCATGCTACCTCAGAGATTCCACTGAGCCCAATCACTTGAGTACATAGAGGTGTCTGGTGCTGAACTTCCTTTTCAGACAGAGCTTTAGATCCTGTTAAAGTAACACCGGAGAAACAAAACAACTTCCAGATGCCCAAAAAGCAACAAACATTTGGCCAGAACATTAGAAAAAATTCACCCATGGCTTCAGAAGTCCCACAAAAGAAAGAGCCAAAGAACTTCCCAGACGAAGAAGCCTTTCTGAAACTATCAGAAGGTTAGTACAAAAGGATTATATATAGAGCCCTCCTAGATCTTATACAAAATGCAGCAGAGCAAAATGAAAAATTAAGCAAGCTGTTTGATCTGATGGAACACCAGTACTCTGAAATCCAACAGATCAATAACAAATTCAAAGAGGTAGAAAATTCAGTGCAAAGCCAAGAAAACAGAATTGAACAAATGGAAAATAGACTTTCTGACTTGGAAGATGGAACTACTGACTCCAGCATCTATCAGAAGAAATCAGAAAAAAGAAACAAGAAAAATGAAGAAACATGTGGGACTCTATTAAGAGCTACTGACAGAAAATTTCCCAGAAATTATGAAAGAAGAGAATATAGATAGCCAAGATGCATATTGAACACCACTCAATCTAGATCCCAAAAGAAAGACTCCAAGACATATAATAATCAAGCTTAACAAAATGAAACACAAGCAGAAACTGTTAAAGGCAGCAAGACTCAGAGCAAAGCTAACATTCAGAGGGAAACTGTGTAGGATTTCATTGGATTTCTCAGCAGAAACGATGCTGGCACAGAGACAATGGGATGATACATTCAAAGCCAGGAGAAGAACTTCCAACCAAGAATTACATATCCTGCAAAACTATCTTTCAAATACAAAAATGAAATCAAGACATTCGCAGATAAACAGAAACTCAGAGACTTTGTAAAAACCAAACAAAAGCTACAAGAAATACTCCAAGAAGCTCTTGACTTAGTAGAACAAAACCATTAATTTTAAATTTTAGGAGGAAATACAGGACACATCATCCAGTTAGGGAAGGCTCCAGACTCAATCAAAACTGTAATATTAAAAGAAGTGATCGAGTGATCATATCATGAAAATTATAATGTCTTCATAGTAAAAGGAGGGATGCACTACAGTTGTTATAATCCTTCCAGATGGACAGGAAGTTAATAAGACGTGAAGTAGTTAAAATTGGGTTTAAACATAGACTATTAAGAGGGATCACGGGGGGGCTGCAAAGCACAATAAAGATGCAACATATCAAATCAAGAAACATAATACAGGAGTCTCAACAACCACAAAACCAACCCTGAAAAAGGTGAAAAATCAACTCATAAAGAAGAATGTCCCAGAACAGAATAATAAGAACAACAGAGAAAACATCAACACAAAAATAAACATATCACAATGACAGCACTGAACACATACCTATTAATAATTACATTGAATGCGAATGGACCAAACACTTCAGTCAAGGGACAATGAGTGGCAACTTGGATCAAAAGACTTGACCCATCCATATGTTGTCTACTTGACAACTCACTTGAGACTTAAAGATAGGAACAAACTGAAAATTAAAGGATAGAAGAATATATATCAAGCTAACAATGAACAAAGAAGAGCAGATGTGGCAATTCTAATCTCAGACAAAATCAATTTTAATGTAAAAATCCACCATTGTGGACAAAGATGGACACTATGTATTACTGAAATGTTCAGTACACAAACAAGACTTAACTATATTAAATATCTATGCACCTAATATCAGAGCACCTAAATATGTCAAAGAAACACTGACTACACTCAAAAAAGAGTTAGATTACTCCACAATAACAGTGGGAGACTTCAACATTCCACTCTCAATATTGGAAAAATCGTCTAAAAATAAAGCTCAATAAAGACACAGAAGATCTTATTGCCACAATTAACCAACTGGACCTCATCAACACATACAGAACTTTCTATCCATTAGCAGACAACTACACCTTCTTCTCCAGCACACATGGAACATTTTCCAGAACAGACCATGTGCTAAGACATAAAGGAAATCTCAACAAAATCCATACCACTGAATTACTGCAAAGCATCTTCTCAGAACACAAAGCCATTAAAGTCGAACTCAATGCAAAAAAAATCCATAGAAAGTGGAACATATGGAAACTGAACAACATCTTGCTCAAAAAGCCATGGGTTATAGAAGAAATCAAGGATGAAAAGGAGAAATTTTGCTCACCGAGGACCAAAATGACATGTGATAAAGACAACCTAGAAGACAGAGAGACCCACAAGAGTGGGTGCCTTCATCGACTTGGGATGGGAAGAACCAGATGGTGCCTGGCCATCACCAGTGATAGCCACGATGGAACTCACTAGGTTGAGTCTCACTGGCAACACAAGAATAAAAAGGGGTGCATCCTGAGATCTCCACTAAAAGACCTCGACTGATGGTCCAGCGGTGTCGGGGTTCCCCTGAGAGCATGGCCCCCGGCCCTGATGCTGCCCTTACCCATAAATTATAATGAAGGTCCACTCTTTGGACAGGAATGGATTGGACTTGGCAATGCAGAGTGACCATATATTGGAAGCACTTATGGTTCTATACATCTGTAGGATATCATCCTGCTGACCTCTGGCTGGAGGAAGGAGAGTGGGTGGAGAGGAGCAGAAAGGAGGCTATTGGGAGGATGAGACATGTATGGAGCAGAGAGGAATAGTGTGCTATCACCGGACAGGGAGAGCAGTGGAAGCTGCATATAGATGGGCATGTAAATTTATACAGGAATGTACATTTTCACTCAGTCATGTTAAATAAAAAATTAAAAACAAAAATAAAAAATATATATATAGTGGGAAAAAAAGAAAAAGAGAAATTTACGGATTCCAATGAGAATGAAAACACTTCTTACCAGAATCTATGGGATACAGCCAAAGCAGTGCTCAGAGGTCAGTTTATCTTCATAAATGCACACATCCGGAAGGAAGAAAGAAACCAAACCTATGACCTAACCCAAGTATAGAGAGAGCAACAGGGTAACCCCTCCATCACCAGAAGAAAAGAGATCATAAAGATTAGAGCAGAACTAAACGAATTAGAGAATAGAAGAACAAACTGAAAAAATTGACAAGATCAAAAGCTGGTTTTCCTGAAACGATCAACAAAAGTGACAAACCACTGGCTAAATTTACTAGAGAAAAACAGGAAAGGAAACAAATAACCCAAACAAGAAATGAGAGGGGAGTTGTCACAACAGATCCAGCAGAAATCAAAAATATCATTGCTGAATACTATGAAAGACTGTACTCTAGCAAATTTGAAAACATAGAGGAAATGGACAAATTCTTAGATTCATATCACCTACTAAAATTATCACAAGGTGAAGCAGAACAACTTAATAAACCCATCACAAAGGAAGAGATTGAAAATGTCACCAAAAAACTACCAACCAAAACAAGCCCTGGCCCAGATGGCTTCACTGCAGAGTTCTACCAAGCTTTTAGAGAAGAGTTGTCTCCAATACTCCTGAGATTATTTCACAACATAGAAAGGGATGGAATACTTCCAAATTTTTTCTATGAAGCCAGCATAACTGTGATACCAAAGCCAGGGAAAGACCCAACCAAAAAGGAGAACTACAGACCAATATTGCTCATGAATCTAGATGCAAAAATCTTCAACAAAATTCTTCTCAATAGAATACAACAAAATATCAAAAAAATAATTCACCATGACCACATTGGATTCATACCAGGGATGCAAGCCATGTTCAATATCAGAAAAACAATTAGTGTGATCAACCACATAAATAACACAAAAGACAAGAATCATCTGATTTTGTCTATTCATGCAGAAAACACATTTGATAAAGTCCAACACCCACTCATGTTAAAAACTCTCAGCAAAATATGAATAGACAGCAAATTCCTCAATGCAATGAGGGCCATTTATACGAGAGACTGAAACAATCCCCCTTGAGAACAGGTACTAGACAAGGATGCCCACTCTCACCTCTCCTATTCAACATTGTACTAGAAGTTCTAATTAGAGCAATTAGACAAGACAAAGAAATACAGGGCATCTGCATCAGCAAACAGGAAGCAAAAATCTCCCTATTTGCAGATGATACCATTGTATGTGCACAGAATTCTAAAGAATCCACAAGTAAGCTACTCAAATTGATAAAAGAGTTCAGCAAAGTGTCAGGATACAAGATAAACACAAGTAAATCAGTAGGATTCCTTTATACCAACAACGAGATTATTAAAGAAGAAATCACCAAATCAATACCATTTACTATAGCCCCTAAGAAGATAAAATGTCTAGGAATAAATCTAACCAGAGAAATAAGAGACCTTTACAAAGAGAACTACAAGACCCTACTACAAGAAATTAAGAGAGATTTAAATAAATGGAGAAACCTACCCTGCTCATGGATAGGAAGACTTAACATTGTGAAAATGTCTATTTTACCCAAAGCAATTTACTTATATAACGCAATCCCAATACAAATTCCTGTACCATTTTTTAATGAGATGGAGAAATAAATTACCAACTTTGTTTGGAAAGGGAAGAAGCCCCGGATAAGCAAAACACTACTGAAGAAGAAGAACTCACTGGGAGGCCTTTCACTACCCAACTTTAGAACCTATTACACTGCCACAGTTATCAAAATAGCCTGGTACTGGTACAAAAAGAGACAAATAGATCAATGAAACAGAATTGAGACCTCAGAGATGACACCATCCTCCTATTAACAGTTGACGTTTGACAAAGTCCCTAAGACGTTAAACTGAGGTAAAAACAATCTCTTCAACAAGTGGTTCTGGCATTTTGGATATCCATCTACAGTAAATCGAAACAAAACCCATATCTCACACCTTCTACGAAACCAACTCAAACTGGATAAAATACCTAAATATCAAATCTAAAACGATAAAGCTCATTCAAGAAAAATTAGGATTAACAATGGAAGCTTTAATACACAATGTAGACAGACTTCAAAATCTGTCAAACAAACCACAATCAACAGAAGACAAAATAGATAAGTGGAAACTACTAAGAATCAAACACTTTTGCTCATCCAAAGACTTTATCAACAGAATTAAAAGACCAGCTACAGAAGCGGAAAAAATATTTGACAACTATATGTCAGACCAAAGTCTGATCTCCATAATCCGTAAGGTACTTCAAACTATCTATAAGAAAAAGATAAATAATACAATTAAGCAATGGGCAAAGGAGATGGACAGACACTTCTCTAAAGAGGAGATCCTGGCAATCAAAAAACACATGCAGACATGCTCACGATCATTAGCTATTAAAGAAATTCAAATCAAAACTACGAGATACCATCTCACCACAACAAAGTTGGCCATGATCCAAAAAACACGAAACAACAAATGCTGGAGAGGCTGTGGAGAAATTGGAACTCTCCTACACTGCTGGTTGGATCGCAAAATGGTGCAACCTCTTTGGAAAGCAATCTAGAGCTTCCTTAAAAAGCAGGTAATAGATATACCATTTTACTAATTAATTCCACTGCTTGGAATATACCCTGCAGAATCAAGACCATTCACACCAGCTGATACATGCACAAGAATGTTTATTGCAGCATGGTCCACAATAGCAAAAAGATAGAATCATTCAACAAATGGTGCTGGCAAAATTGGTTATCCATCTGCAATAAACTGAATCAAGATCCATATCTTACACCTTATACAAAAACCAACTCCAACTGGATAAAAGACCTAAATATCAAACCTAAAACGGTAAAGCTCATCCAAGAAAAGGTAGGAACAACAATGGAAGTTTTAATACACAATGACGACAGACTCCAAAATCTGTCAAAGAAACCTCAATCAACAGAAGAGAAAGTAGATAAATGGGAACTATTAAGAATCAAACACTTTTGCTCATCCAAAGACTTTATTAATAGAATTAAAAGAACACCCTCAGAGTGGGAAAAAATATTTGGCAACTCTATGTCAGATCGACGCCTGATCTCCATAATCTATAAGATACTACAAAATATCAATAAGAAGAAGATAAACCATCCAATTAAGCGATGGGCAAAGGAGATGGACAGATACTTCACTAAAGAGGAGATCCAGGCAGCCAAAAAACACATGCGGACATGTTCATGATCTTTAGTTATTAAAGAAATTCAAATCAAGACAACAATGAGATACCAGCTCACCCCAACAAGATTGGCCATGATCCAGAAAACACAAAACAACAAATGCTGGAGAGGCTGTGGAGAAATTGGAACCCTCCTACACTGTTGGTGGGGTTGCAAAATGGTCCGGCCTCTTCGGAAAGAAATCTGGTGCTTCCTTAGAAAAATGGATACAGATATACCATTTGACCCAGTAATTCCACTATTTGGTATATATCCTACAGAATCAAGGCCATTCACACCAACAAATACATGCACAAGAATGTTTATTGCAGCACAGTCCTCAATAGCAAAAGATGGAATCAACCCAGATGCCCAACAACGAGGAATGGATAGGTAAACCACAGTATATATACTCAATGGAGGACTATGAAATGATAAAGAACAATAATGATTCCAGGAAACATTTCATAACCTGGTTTCAACTGGAAGACATTATGTTGAGTGAAAGTAGTCAGAGACAAAAGGACAAATATTGTATGAGACCCATACCATAAAAACTCAAAAACAGACTTATGCATAGAAGACAAGACTCTTTGATGGCTGCAAGGGAGGGGAGGGAGGGAGGGTGGGGGGTAGGGTTTAGATTAGATGGTTGATATAAATTTGGTTGGGTGAAATTGGTGATGGCACACATTAGAAACAAGAACAATATTAAGTGGACTTCAACATAACTTGAATACTCCTTCCATCTTAACCCAATATTGCAAGGACAGAGTAGCTGGGGCAGGGGGCAGGGGACCATGCTCTTAGGTGAAATCAAGGCCAATTGACACAATTAGTGTATTGCTAAGAGGGCTCTCTGCACCCCACATTGGTAAGTGGCGTCTGGGGTCTTAAAAGCTGCCTAGCTGCCACCCGAGGGCACAGCAAATGGTCCCAACTCAGCAGGAATGGATGTTCACTGAGGACCAAAACAACATGGGGAAAGACAACCCAGAAGAGAGAGAGACCCACGTGAGTGGGTGCCTACATTGACTTGAGACCGGAAGAACCGGATGGTGCCTGGCCACCACCTGTGACAGCTGAGATGGAGCTCACAAAGTTGAGTCTCACTGACAACACAAGAATAAAAAGGGGTGCACCTGAGATCTCCACTAAAAGACCACAGCAGCTTCGGGGTTCCCCTGGGAGCATGACCCATCACCCTGATGCTGCCCTTGCCCATAAATCACAACAAAGGTCCACTCTTTGGACGTGAATGGATTGGACTTGGTGATGCAGAGTGACCACATATTGGATGCACTTTATGGTTCTATGCATCTATAGGATATCATCCTGCTGACCTCTGGCTGGAGTAAGGGGAATGGGTGGAGAGGAGGGGAAAAGAAACTGTTGTGAAGATGAGACATCTATGGAGCAGAGAGGAATAATGTGCTGTCACTGCGCAGGGAGAGCAGTGGAAGCTGCATATAGGTGGGCATGTAAATTATATAGGAATGTACATTTTCACTCAGTCATAATAAAAAAAAAGAAAGCTCTGAAAGTTTGACTCCATCCACTTCACTAAGGTCAACTCTACTTTGAGAAGGCAGCTCTTTCCTAGTTGTATTCTGAGTGCCTTCGTACCTGAGTGGCTCATCTTCTGGCACTCTATCAGACAGTGTTTCCCCTGCTATTCAGAAGGTTTTCGCTGGATAATTCTTTTCAGAAGTAGATTTCTGGGTCCTTCTTCTTAATCTGTCTTCCTCTGGAAGCTCAGCTGAAACCTGTTCACCATGAGTGAGCCTCCCGGAATTTGAATACAGGTGGCATAACTTCCAGGATCACAGCAACACATTGGCTCCCATAGGATGACAAATGACAGACACATGGCTGAAGCAAATAATGTTTAGTATATGTGTATATGTATATATGCAAATATGTACACCAAAAACCCAAATCTGTTGTTATCAAGTCAATTCTGACTCGTAACAACTCTGTAGGACAGAGTACAACTGGCCTATAGAGTTCCTAAGTAGTGTCCAGTGAATTTGAACTGCCAAACTTTTGGTGACCATCCACAACTGTTAACCACTACACCACCAAGGTTTCAATACAGAAACTAGAAATTATTAATAGTTAGCAAGAGTTAGAGGGAAACAGACAAGGGGAATTTTTGCTTAGGGGCATTGAACCTGTGTTAACGGTAATAGAATAAGTTGGAAAATGATAGCTAGAGTGATGGCACAACTTGAAGAATATAATAATCAATGTCAAAGAATTATACCTGTAGAAACTGTTGAATTGGCATATATCTGTCTGTCTTAGACTGGGTATCTAGAGAAGCAAAGCACATAAATACATAGAGAGATACATTTATGTCAAGGTAAGGCTGCAATGTCCCAAGTCTGTGGGCCAGGATAGAGGCCTCTCCTGATTCACATAGCTGCAGGGGCTGGCAAACCCCAAGATCAACAAGTGAGACTGAAGGTCAGCTACTAGCTCAAGACCAAAGAAACAGAAGATAAACGGGAGCCAGCTGCAGGATCCAGAGTGAGCATAAGCTCAGCAATCTTGCCAGAATATCCACTTATATTCAATACAGGCCACACATCCAAGGAAACTCCCTTTCAACTGACCGGTTATTCATAGCAGATCCTGCCATGGAGGTGATCACATTGCATCAACTCACGAAAGTGATCACAACTGTCATAGACTGAATTGTGTTCTCCCAAAAGCGTGTAGAGCAATTTGGCTGGGCTATGATTTCCAGTACTGTATGATTTATGCACCATTTTGTCATTTGATGGCATTTTCATATGCGCTACACATTTCTATCACTATGATTTAATAAGATGGATTGGCAGCAGTTATACTGATGAGATCTACATGATTGGTAGTGTCTTGAGCTGACTTCTTTTGAGATAGGGGAGAAAAAGGTGAGCAGAGATATAGGGGAACCTCATACCGCCAAGAAAACAGTCCCAGGAGCACAGTGTGTCTTTTGGACCTGAGGTTCTTATGCTACAGTGCTCCCATACTGAGGGAGACTGCTGCACCACAAGGACCTTTCTCCAGTGCCAACTGAGAGAGAAAGCCTTACTCTGGAGCTGATGCCCTAACTTTGTACTTGCAGCCTACTGGACTGTGAAGAAATAAATCTCTCTTTGTTGAAGCCATCCACTTGTGGTAATTCCGTTACATGATTACATTTGCACTGGGTAACTAGGACAACAACATCCTACCAATGCCGAACTACTGCCAAAACTGCCAAACCACTGAGAATTATGGCCTAGCTAAGTTGACATACAACCCTGGCCATCACAATGTCTTATTACACATATGTTTACCAAAATTAAAAAAAAAAGAAACTTTAAGAAAAAGCACAGTGAGAATTAACACAAATGCTAGCAGGCTTTCGAGAAGTGAGAGAGTATACGATCTGGAGAAGCAACAATCTTTTTTTTTGGTTTTGACATTAAACCAATCATTGCTGACTGTAAGAATTTATCACAGAAGACAGAAGAATTGGTGCCTTTGAATTGTGGTGTTGGAGAATTGTATAGAATGTACCATGGACCACCAAAAGAACAAACAGATCTGTTCTGGAAGAAGTGCAACCAGAGTGCTCCTTTGAAGCAAAGACATCAAGACTGTGTCTTACACGCTTTGGACATGTTGCCAGGAAGGATCAGTCCCTGGAGAAGGATATCATGCTTGGTAGAGTGGAGGGTCAGCAAAAAAGGGGAAGACCCTCAATGAGATGGATTGACGCAGGGCAGCAACAATGGGCTTAAGCATAAAAATTATTTTGGACATGGCACAAGACAGGACAGTGTCTCATTCTGTTGTTCATAGGGTCGCTATGAATCAGAACCGACTCAACAGCACCTAACAGCAACAACAAAACAGAAATGTGGTAACAAAGAATCATCCCCTTTCAAGTAGCATAACTGTATGTCCACACAGTTTACAATATTACATAATTATTACACAAGTTCCAGCAGTACAAAAAGCAATTTATGAAATATTCTTTCTTTAAAATACTTCAATTTGGTTGAATACTAACAATTACATTTGCATACTCTTAAATATTGGTGCAAGTAATAATAGTCAGGGTTTTCAGAAATGTCACTTAATTCAGTTGTGGGGAGATTAAAAACTAAATTCAAAGCCTTACAGCAACACAACTACCATGTTTGCATTTTTTATTCCCACTAAGGTAAAATCAAAGAGAAGACCTAAAAGCTGATTAGTTTTTAACTAAAATTCACAAAACAACTTATTTTATTAAAGGGTTTGCCTTGACTTAAAGTATTAAGAATGTATGCATTAACATTTAATCTACTGTATTTATTTTTCCACTTTATATGTCTATTTATTTATTTCAGGGCTTTGCCTGTAAAAATCCATAATTGGTAAGGTATGCTGTTGCAAAATACCTTGGAGACAAATACGGAAGAACTCCTTCTGATGAAGTATGTGCACAAACAAGATTAGCGATGGCCTTTACTTCTGTCTTTTCCATTTATTCCCCCAACTCTAACTCACAAACAGAAACTGATTTCAAAGCCAGTCTGTTCTACCCAGATCCACTCTTGCTGTGAGGACTTCTGTTACATCTGTTCAAAATGAATTCCTCAGCTGGAAAGGATCATACCAGAACATGTTCTTCCTCCTGAACATAAAGATTCTCAAAGACTCAAAGCAAAAAAAAAGCAAACTACCACTAACTTGATTCCAACTCGTAGTGACCTTGTAGGATGGAGTAGAACAGCCCCATGGATTTTCCAATACTATAAATCTTTACATACTCCGACATGTCCATCAGCTTGTACTATAGGGGCTTGCATATTGCTGTGATGCTGGAAGCGATGGCACCAGTATTCAAACTCAAGCAGGGTCACCCGTGGTGAACAGGTTTCAGTTGAGCTTCTAGACTAAGACAGATTAGGAAGAAGGACCCAGCATTTTACTTCTGAAAAGAATTATCCTTCTAAACAGCAGGGGAACTTTGTCTGACACAGTGCCAGAAGATGAGCCCCTCAGGCTGGAAGGCTCTCAAGATGCAACTACGGAAGAACTGTCCTCTCAAATAGAGTTGATCTTATTGATGTGGTTGGAGTCAAGCATTCAAAACTTTCATTTGCTGATGTGGCACAACTCAAAATGAGAAGAAACAGCTGCCAATATCCATTAATAATCAGAACATGGAATGTACGAAGTATGAATCTAGGAAAACTGGAAATGGTCAAAATCAAATGGAATATGTAACCATGGATATCTTCGACATTAGTAAGCTGATATGGACTGAGATGGCCATTCTGAATCAGACAATCATGTAGTCTACTATGCCAGGAATAACAGCTTGAAGAGAAATGGTACTGCATTCATTATCAAAAAGAACATTTCAAGATCTATCCCGAAGCACAACATTGTCAGGGATAATATCCATATGTCTACAAGGAAGACCAGTTAATACAATTAATTATTCAAATTTATGCATCAACCATGAAGGCCAAAGATGAAGAAATTGGAGACTTTTACCAACTTCTGTAGTCTGCAACTGATCAAATATGTAATCAAGGTGCATTGATAAACACTGGTGATTGGAATGCAAAAATTGGAAACAGAAAACGATTGGTAGTTAGAAAATACAGCCCTGCTGATAGAAACAATAGCAGAGATTGCATGACATAACTTTGCAAGAACAATGACTTCTTCATTGCAAATACCATTTTTCACCAACATAAATTGTGATATACATATGGACCTCACCAGATGAGTACACAGGAATCAAATCAATTACATCTGTGGAAAGAGTCAAAGGAAAAGCTCAATATCATCAGTCAAACAAGGCCAGAGGCTGACTGGAACAAAATATCAATTACTCGTATGACAGTTCAAGTTTAAACTGAAGGAAATTACAAGTCCGAGGGAGTCAAACTATGGCCTTGAGTATATCTCATCCAAATTTAGAGACCATCTCAAGAGTAGACTCAACACACTGAACACTTATGACTGAAGATCAGATGAGTTATGAAATGGCATCAAGGACATCATACAGGAAGAAAGTAAGATGTCATTAAACAGAAGAAAAGTTAATGAATGTTAGAAGAGACTGAAAACTTGCTCTTGAATGTTAAGTAGGCAAAAAAAAAAAACGTAAGTAAAAGAGCCGGGGAGAAGATTTCACAGGGCACTCCAAAAAGACAAAATAGAGTATAGTGAAATACATCAGGCTCTGAGTTTGCTCCGTTATTATTTAATAGTCTGTCACAAGGAGTCCCTTAAGCCACACCAGTTGACAAGTTGGTGGTTTGAACTTATCCACATGCACCTAAGAAGACAGGACTGGTAATCTGCTTCTGAAAGGTAGAAGGCTTGAAAATCTTACAGAGCAGATCTGCTCTGCACACACAGGGTCTCATGGGTTGAAATGGACTCCATGGCAGCTAGCAACATCTGTTCAAGGGTTAGGCTCACGCAGTCCCTAGGGAACGTGATGTGTGTGTTAACCCCACTGTTTTGAGCATCACAAAAGTCTTTCAGGGCAGACCTGGAACTCTCGAGCAAGCAGCCTAGGAGCCTGTTTTCCTTGACTTGTGAAAAAGGCAGACTCTCAACAGTCAGTCAAGTGTCTTGAACACCTTTAAAGAAACTAAACCTGAGGAGTTCAATGGCAAAGTTAGTGGTAAGCACACACACTGTCATTTACACACACTATCTTCCAGATACTTAAACAATGATCACCCTTGCCAATATAAGATGAAATTGCTTTAGTAAAAGGGAAAGGAAATAAGGGAGCTTGGGACTTTCTACAGGGGAATTCAGATGAAGACTCTGCTAAATGTCTTTGCAGCTGGGTGGTAGAGTCCTGTGTAAGAGCAACAAAAGGAAGTCCACAATTCACTGACCCTGAAAGGAAGTATGTGGGTCACTGCTGCACACAGACCACTTGGCGAAGTAGATCAGGGCAAAATAACTTATAGTTATTTTTGCTATTTTGCCTTTGTTGCAAGGAATCAGAGTGCTTACACAAAGGGACTCAATGTCTCCCAGGGAAAAAATTAAGAAATAAAGCCACACCTCCGATACTGTAAATGTGCTAGCTCTTTATGTAAAGCCCTCCAGGCCGAGAGAAAAGAAAATAAAACCTTCCAAACTACAGAACACCACGTTTACAAAGAAACTTGATATGTAATCTGTGTTCTGTGATATATATTAATACATTTAAGCAGTTTAAAGAAATTTGTCTTCAGAAAGATTGTTTCATGCTTTTCTGCTTAGAAAAAAAAACACTTCCAAGTAAAGAACTAAAACTGTGCAGTTGAGTGTAAAAACCTTTCAATAAAAGGTAAATTTTATATTCTTATAAGAATAAAATAAAACATGTATAAATAACCTTGAAAAATAATAATTAAAAAAAACCCAAACATATTGCTGTTGGGTTGATTCTGACTCATAGCTACCTTCTAGGACAGAGTAGAACGTTCCCACAGGGTTTCTAAGGAGCTTTTGGTGGATTTTAACTGGTGATCTTTTGGTTAGCAGTTAACCACTTTGCCACCAGGGCTCTAACATAGGTTATTAATAAAAATTTAAACAATATCCTTATTTTAAAAACTAAGGTCTTTCTCCAAAATGTCTTTGCATGGGAAATGAGAAAATGTAGCATTAGTTCAATGACTTCAAGTTTCCTGCCAACTTATAAAATAAATATGTAGATCAGGCACAATGATATGCAGATTAACACCAGACAAAAAATTGATAGTCATAAAGGCTTTACAAAACCTCTGGGTTCTAAGGAAGAGCCCTGGTGGTGTAGCAATTAAGTACTGCTAACAGAAAGGTCGGTGGTTCAAACCCATAGGCCACTCCTCAGGAGCAAGATATAGCAATTTGCTTCCTTAAAGATTTATAGCTTTGGAAACTCAATAGATGGGGAGGGGGACAGTTCTACTCTGTCCTACAGGGTTGCTATGAGCTAGAATCAATGACACTTTTTTTTATTACTAAGACTTCTAAGAATTTAGAGAATTATAACAGTAACAACAGCAACAACAACCCCAAAATGGTTGCCACTGAGTTAACTCCCATTCATAGCAACCCTACAGGACAGAGTAGCACTGTGTAACAGGGTTTCCAACGAGCATCTGGTAGATTTGAGTTGCCAACATTTTGTTTAGCCACCAGAGCCCTGTTAGAGAATTACCTAACTCTGCAAAATAACTATAAGTTATTTTGCTATTTTGGTTTATTTTCTTTATTTTCTTTTCTCTCGGCCTGGAGGGCTTTACATAAAGAGCTAGCACATTTACAGTATCGGAGGTGTGGCTTTATTTCTTAATTTTTTCCCTGGGAGACATTGAGTCCCTTTGTGTAAGCCCTCTGATTCCTTGCAACAAAGGCAAAATAGCAAGTCCACTGAGGCTCAGGGACTACAGCTGTATTCTCTAAAAACCTATAGAGGAAGCCTAACTAATTCAAAATTATCTATAAAATCAAAGCCATTCCTTTGTTGCCTGTAGTATGTCCAGACCACTCCTCCAGGAACAGGGTGGGAGATCTCCTGGAGTTCCATAATCCTCTGGGATTCCCCATTCCCAATCCCTCAGTTCATACCAGCTGTATTTTGTTTTTAATTATGGTAAAAATATACACAGCAAAACATACACCAATTCAACAATTTTTACCTGTATAAATCAGTGGCATGTATTAAATTTTTCAAGTTGTGGTTCAATCTTGCAGTGCTTTTCCAAATTATTCTACAAATGTTAACATATATTCATGCCTCCTAAGCAAAAACTCCCCCTTTCCTCCTTCCTCCCACCCCTGGTAACCACTGACGATTTTTTATTTCTGTATATTGGCTTGAGGAGCCCTGGTGGTACAAATGGTTAGGCATGCTTTTGCTAACGGGAAGGTTGGCGGTTCCAGCCCACCCAGCAGCTCCAGGGGGCCATCTGCTCCCCTAAAGACTACAGCCAAGAAAACCCTATGCAGCCGTTCTGTCACACATGGAGTCAGAAGCAACTTAATGGCACACAACAACACATATTTGCTTATTTCCTAGAAGTGAGATCATACAATATTCATCCTTTTGAGACTAACTGATTTTGCTTAGCTCATGGTATTACACAGGGAAGCAAATACATCACTCAAACAATATAATAAATTATTTAATTATTAGACTACCTGAAGATTAAGCTTTTTTTTTTACCCTAAGGAACACAAAGAAAAAATGATGCATATATTCAGAAGGAAACGCTGGTGACATAGTGGGTAAAACACCCGAAGCTGCCCTGAGCCCCCTAGCTGTCGATATATTTAACCTTTAGGGGCCATTAGTTCCCTGTTTCTGAAAGAAAACAATTTTGGTCCAAAGTTTTGCCTCTCAGAGCCTCTAGGGAAAATTCATTTAGCTGGGCCTTCATTCCAACAGAAAGAAAACACTGTAGTTTTGAATGGAATCGAACTCTAGGTAGGAAACTAGAAGCGTTCATTTCAGGAGACAGAAACACCAAAGCTCTTCCATCCCATCTGACTGCTGGCAGGCTCACAAAAGGATGGTACCTACACGAATATTCCCTGGATTCCTACCCAAGGACATCTGGCAACAGCCACAAGACAATGATCCACAGCAACAGGAGGCATGCGCTGAAGTTTCTCACTCTCTTTGCTGCATGTACTTAGCCAACTGCTCTGTGATGTCTTTGGTGAAGCTAGAGACCAGTTTCACAGAGGAATGAACTGCAAGAGGCAAACGAGCATCAAAGGATGAAAACAGCCTGAGACAAGGACCTGCCTTAAAGGAGGTAGGAACCTAATACTTAAGAGATAGTACAACCATCTGTCCCTGTTTGCTGAGACTGAGGGGTTTCCGACACCCAAGACTTTCAGAGCAGACACTGGGTAAGTCTCCAGCCCACAGGAAGGAGCTGATCACTGCAGGAAGAGGGAAGACGGCTCAGAGAAGGTGTCTTAGTTCTCTAGTGCTGCTGTAACAGAGATACCACAGATTAGTACCTTTAACAGTACCTTAACAGAAATTTATTTTCTCACAGATTAGGGGGCTGGAAGTTCTAATTCAGACTATCAGCTCTAGGGGAAGGCTTTCTCTCTCTGAGGACTCTGGAGAAAGGTCATCGTCTCTTTTGAGCTGCTGCTCCTCGGCAATCTTCATGTGACTTGACATCATATACTGAACTGTGTCTGCCAAAAAAAAAAAAAATGTGTAGCCATGCGGCTGGGCTGTGATTCCTGGTGTTGTGTGATGTTCTTATCCGTTGTAAACCCTGCCTCAGTGATGTTAATGATAGAGGATGGGTGGCAGTTGTGTTGATAGGGAAGGACTCAATGCGTAATGGACTGTGTCTTGAGGCAGTCTTTTGAGATACAACAGAAAGAACCTAGCAGAGAGAGTTGGGAGACCTTGTGCCACAAAGAAAACAGTGCCAGGAGCTGAATGCATATCTGGAAAGGCCCCGGGGTCCCTGTACCTCAGAAGCCCCCAGTCCAGGGGAAGGTTGACAACAATGTCCTTCCCCCAGAGCCAACACAGAAAGCCTTCGCCTGGAGCTGATGCCCTGAATTTGGACTTTTAACTTGTTTTTCTGTGAGAGAATAAATTTCTCTCTATTAAAACCAGGCGCTTGTGGCATTCCTGTTACGGCAACCTGGTACTGTGTGATGTTCCTTCACTTTGTAAACGCTGCCTCTGTAATGTTAATAAGTGAAGATGGGCGGCAGTTGTTTTCATGGGGCAAGACAATGTATGGGATTATACTGTGCCTTGGGGCAACCTCTTGGGAGATACAGGAAAGGGAAGCAAGCGAAGGGTTAGGGACATTATACCACCCAGAAGCAGTGCCAGCAGCAGAGCACATCTTTGGAAAGGACCCAGGGACCCTGTGCATCTGAAGCTCCCAGTCCAGGGAAAGACTGATGACAAGGATTTTCCTCCAGATCCAGCAAAGGAAGCCTTCCACTGCAGCTAACACCCTGAGTTTGGACTTTAAGCCTACTGGACTGTGACAAAACAAAATTCCTTTGAAAGCCATCTACTTGTGGTATTTCTGTTAAAGCAGCAGTAGATGGCTATGACAAAGTCCTAATCTACAGCAGGAAATCAACATAATATCTAAACTTCATACATCCAGAGTCACACCAACCCACTGCTGTCTAGTCAGGTTCGACTCATTGAGACCCTATAGGTCAGAAGAGAATAGCCCCACAGAGTTTCCAAGGGGCACCTGGCAGAACTGAACTGCCAACCTTTTCATTAGCTGATGTAGCACTTAACCCACTATGCCAATATGTTAAAGATACAGAGCAGCCAGCATGCTTGATAGTGGTGGCTGCCATCAGGTTGATTCCAGCTCATGGTGATCCCGTGTGTCACAGAGCAGAACTGCTCCATAGGGTTTTCCTGGCTGTAGTCCTCATGGAAGCATATCATCACTAGGCCTTTTCTTCCATGGTGCAACTGGGTAGGTTTGAACCTCCAACCTCTAGGTTTACAGTTGATTAATAATTGCTGGTGACATCTAGGAACCTTCCAAGTAACCACTAAACAAAAACAAACCTAATGCTGTTGAGCTGATATCAACGCATAGCAACCCTATAGGACAGAATAGAACTTCCCCATAGAGTTTCCAAGGAGCGCCTGTTAGATTTGAACTGCCAACCTTTTGGTCAGCAGCCGTTCATTTAATCACCTGACACACCCAGGATTTCCAGTAGAAGATGTGAAATCAGAGATGGTAAAAGGGGTTGCCTCTGGAGACCAGGCTGGGAGCAGGTAGCTATGGAACTGGAGGTTGTTGTTAACATTATAAGCTTTTCTGCACTGCTGGTTCTTTGCCTTGTGCAGAGAAAATTCTGAAAAATAACATTGCAGTAAGCATTTTTATACATGAAGAATCATGGCCATTTGGGATTATGATTTTGTGATGTATTCTTAGAATTTCCGTATTCAAAGTTCCTAATACAACTTCATTTCCAGAAGATTTGAACAATTGATATGGAATGGCATGTGTAAACTACCAAGCATCTAGCAGGCACTCAGGATATATTAGTCAGAAAAAAATAAATCACCCAGTGTTTTATAGCAATGTCTACCCCTTCCCAACAGCTGTCACTAAGCAGTGCAGGCATTTTGACATTCCTCTGGGTCTTCTGCAGAGACAAATAACACTGCCGTGAGCCGCCCTGTGCCAATATCAATTCAGGGCTTGCCAGTGTATATTTGAAATAGGTTCCTAGAAGCAATAAATGCACGTGCAGCTTTGCTAGATAGTGCCAAGTTCCCCTCTGTAGGGACTGTGCTATTTTGCACTTCCATCAGCAATGTGGGAGAACTTCCTTTCCTCACAGATGCACTAAGATAAACAGCTGTTTGACTTTGGGGGTTTTCCTGATCTTGTGAGTGAGAAATGGTCTCTCAGTGTAGTTTGATTTAGTTGCCTTGCCTTTGTCAGACCATGGTTGCCTTGGTTGTCCGTTCAGTGTTATCACGGGGCATAAAAGCACCAGGAAGCATCCTAAGAAACCCCTTGAGCTCCAGACACAGTCTTTGTGACCCTATTAAGTGTCAGTAAGCCTGTGCCTTCATGAAAATGAGAGCTGCGTCAGCATAGTAAACCCATTTTTGCTCTCTGAACCGCTGGTCTGGAAACTAAAAGTGACCACGTAGCAGTGGTAGGTTCAGATTCAGTGAAATCCTGTGGTGCCTCCTGATGGAAGAACTCACTCCTCCTTAGGAAATGCGACTTTTAACCAGCCGAGCCTGAAGTTGCAGGAATACAAAGCAAAAACTCTGCAAGTAAGTCACTAGAAATGACAGTAAGGAGAGCCACTCCCCCGTGTACTCTAGTACCCTTCGGAGCCCGAACTGTTAACCTGCAGATTCAAGTACTGAACAAATGGGTTTAGTTTTAAGGTGCTAACTTTGGGGCATGATTGGTATGCAGCGAGAGTTAACTGAAATGGCTGGACATGTAGATCTGGGATTTAGAAGAGAAATCTGGACAGAGAATTTAGAATTTAGAAATCATAAAGAGGTAATAGAGCTCAAGGGAGTAGACAAAATTACCACAGAAAATCATGTAGAGAGCAGCAACGGGAGGCCTCCAAAATCACCAAACTGAGTTCAGTGATGCCCATCTCAGCGACCTTCCCAGGTACCCAAGCTGGTGACCTGAGCTTTCAGTAGTGCACATGATGCCTTCTATGATCTGGCCCTGCCAACCTCATCTTTCTCCTATGCTCGTCTTAAATCATCTCCCTACACTCCAACAAATCTGAACTTTCTGATGCTCACCAAACAGGCCCTGCTCTGTTCCTACCATCAAACCAATGTTCATGCACTGTCTTCTAATGAAAATGTCTGTCCCATCCTGTTGTTTGCATATTCGACTGCCATTGCAAATCTTCTATGTCACTACCTCCAGGCAGCTTTCCCTGACCACCACCCTTCAGGATAAGTTAGGTTCTCCATCTGTATCTTTCTTTGTCCATTGCTCTGAGATGATTGCTTTATCTATTCCACTCTTCCCATCCTCCTCACCTATAGTCCGGAAGGGCACAGACTGTGCCTTTTATGTTTATAGGCTTCTGTGTTTATGTGTGATCAGGTGTTTAGAGTGTCTCCCCAGGAACAAATGCAGCTAAGCTGGAACCTGCTTCAAATAGGTAGATTTTGGAATGGACAAGCTGAGCTAATGATAAGTCTGATTTTTCTCTCTCTCTTTTACTTCTATAGATTCTGTAGCAATCTTTGTTAGTTAATGCAACATTCATTCTCAAACCTCTTTTCTTTGTCTACCTTTTTTTTAAGGCTTGAAATCCTAAATAGCTTTTTTAACCCTCAGGCTCTTTTGTATTTCGATGTGGCCACACTTTGTTGTGAAGCAAGAGACTGCTGAAAGCTTCTAGGAAAGCTTTTGCTTTTCTGATCAAAAGGGCACATGAGCTGGCCTCAATCCTTTCCTTATCTTCCTGTCTGGAATGCAGATGTGAAGCCTGGAATGTCATCAGTCATCTTGCACCATGAGGTAACAAGCTAACCTATTGAAGATGGCAGAGCAGAAAGCCCTGAGTCTGAGCCTCTGATGGTATCCCAGAAGCTCTGCACCTGCCTAGGTGCCTGGCTGCCTCCAGACCTCTCCTTTTGCAAGCTAATTAAACGCCTGATTGTTTCAGCCACTGCTTGTCAGGTGTTCCGTCTTCGAGCAGAAAGCACTGCTAACTGAGACACATACACCAACCAGCAAAAACTCGCTGCAACAGTGATCGAAGTCCAGGTCATGCTGGAATCTGTGTTAAAGATAAATCTACCAATTAACAAATCCATATGGTTTCGATTTTGTTTTTGTTTTTCTCAGCTCAGCTCTCAGTGCTGCGGGGGAGACTTGGATACAAGAGATGTAGCCTCTGTTCCTAAAGTGTTTACAGTCAAGTAGGAGGTGGTTGGACAAAATAAGGCACTGAACAGCATGCAGTTAAGTGCTGCATTTTCTAAAGCTCCAAGGACAGGGAGCTCAGTAAAGGTCAAGTGCCTGAAATGGGGAAGGTTTCCTGGAGGAAACAGGCTTGAAGAGGGCCTCCCAAGAGCAATAAGATTGGTGCTATACCATTATCCCACACGTGATTTCCCATGCAAAGCAAGTGAGCCCAAGGAGATAAACTGCCTGCAAACCTCTCACAGTAGAGGCTCATAAGTACTGGTGCCCTTCTGATGCTCAGTACAAAGTCCCTGGGTGGCACAAGCAATTTGCAATCAGTTGCTAGCCTAAAGGTACTCATTGAAACCTACATAGCAGTACATTGGATGAAAGGCCTGGCAATCTGCTTCCATAAAGATTACAGTAAAAAAACAAACCTATGGTACACAGTTCTACTCTGTAATACACAAGGCCACCATGAGTCAGAATCGACTAGAAGACAACAGGTTTGGTTTTTGTTATTCAATCCTCCATCCAAGGTGGTAAAACAAAATGTTTTTCTCCCTGCCTGATTCATTTATTCAACAAAGATTTGATAAGCTGTTTCAACCCTGGTGGTATAGTGGTTAAGTGTTACAGATGCCAATCAAAAGGTCAGCAGTTTGAATCCAGCAGGCACTCCTTGGAAATTTTACAGAGCAATTCTACTCTATCCTATAGGGCAGCTGTAAGTCGGAATTGACTCAAGGGCAACAGATTACTATGGGTAAGGAACTGCTTTAGGGATTACAGATACAGCTGTGGGCAAAACACACACAGTTCTGACCTCAAATACTCCCATTCTAACAAGGCAGACAGATGATACATAAACACCTTGAACTCAGAGGGTTATGGGTAGCAGGGCACAGGATGAACAAATTCAGGAAGGGACAGCTGCCTTCCCTTTCCTTAAAGCTCTGCCTTTTCACATCGGTTACACGCCTGGGTTCCTATTACCCAAGCCCTTCGCTAGGTGACCCTGCTTCCCGGAGTACTTGGAAACAGCCGCCTGGAGAGAGTTCTCGCTGTGGTGCTGTGCTCGGCCCCCGCACTGCAGACCACCGCCTGTGTCTCCTCAGCCTGCAGGTCTGTCCCGTTCCTTTCTGCCACCCTTGTTGCACATCTCCCACCTGCTTTCTCCTCATCACCCTTACAGTGCAAGCCATGGTTTAACTTTTTTTTTCTTTTTTATTTAATATGACTGAGTGAAAATGTACGTTCCCGTATAAATTTACATGCCCACCTATATGCAGCTTCCACTGCTCTCCCTGCCTGGCGACAGCACACTATTCCTCTCTGCTCCATACATGTCTCATCTCCCAGCAGTCTCCTTTCCCCTCCTCCCCACCCACTCTCCTTCCTCCAGCCAGAGGTCAGTAGGATGATATCCTATAGATGCACAGAACCATAAAGTGCATCCAGTATATGCTCACTCTGCATTCATGGTTTAACTTTCTATTGGCCTCATGCATTCTCCCATTCTTCATGAGGTACAGTTCATCTCCCCAGCAATTACACTCTGGCCACACTGTTCTGTGGCCACATCTACCCAGATGTTGTGTATTGAATTATGTCATGCAAAATATGGATTGGAGACCTGACATCTGTGCTTGTGAAAGTCATCTTATTCAGAAACAGAGTTTTCTTTGTTAGTTAATGTGGCCATACCAGTGCAGGGCAGGTTGTGTTCTAAACCGTTTCACTTCCACGTTTACATGGAGCAGCATAAGACACAGAGACATGCAGGCACAAACAGGGGAAGACAGATGCCATGTGAAGATTGCCAAGGAACAAGGAACACCAGGGCTAGAGCAGCTGAAAGAGACCCTTGGACATTCCCCCAGACCTAGTAGAGAGAGCAAGCCTCCTCACTGGAACCAAATTTCTGAATTCAGACTTTTAGCCTACTGAAGGGTGAGAAAGTAACTGTCTGTTCTTCAAAGCTCTCACTTGTGGTATTTCTGTTATAGCAGCCCTAGGAAGCTCAGACACCTGAGAACCTCCTCCCCATCATCCAGAGCTGGGTGATGGCACACAGTTGGTCATCCCAAACTGGGACACTTTGGAGAATAACAGGGGGCTCTGTTAATAATTATAGCAGATGACAGGCAAACCAAGACTCTAGTCACCAATTCAGAGCTCAATTCCAAAATCTCATCTTCCAGGCAGCTTCTTTGTTAGATCATCATTTCTGAACCCACATTCTGTGACAGATTCAGGGGATATACGACAGAGGTTTCACAAAAACTAACTGAAGTTTCCACATTCAACTGATGTTGGGAGACTCTGAGTTGACCCACGATAAATGGATTTCCTTAGTGTACAATGCACCAAAATTAATATGTATTGTTAAGACTAGAGGATGTCATGTTTCCCAAGCCATTTGACCAGGGGAATCTTTGTGCAAAGTGCATCTCTTGGAAGTAACACAGTTTGGGAAATACTATCCTTACAAATGGAATTGCCCCTGAAGTCTATGCTTATTTCTGTCCTTGTATTTGGTATTAGAATATGAACTTCAGGGTGGAGATGGGCTCATGCCTAGTTTTGCCTCTTACCATCTGGGCTCCATTTTGCACCAGGATTTTTCGGGCTGCAAGTAACAGTTATCGGGAGGTATCATGATTCATTACTCTCCCAACAAGAGCTCTTGAGTCAGGTGTTCTCAGCATGACATCATCTTCAAGGCCCCAAAAGCTTTTCGTGTCTTCGCTCTGCCACCTTCAACATGCTGTTTGTCTTCTCACACAGTCACAAGATGGCCACAGAGCTGCAGCACAGCACAGAGAACTAAACACATTCGGCAAAGAAGGAGGTTGTTTTCTCCCACGTATGTCTTTACCGTCTATTCTTAGCAAGAAAAAAATTTTCCAGGTGCCACTCCCATTCATGTAAATATCTTTTCTTCAGAGCTCAGCGGCTAGTTAGTGTGACTATCCATCTCAACTGACCCAGGACTGATGGGTTTCCTGGGACACAGTACTTAACAAAATATCAGTTGCTCTCAAATTGAATCTGATTCATGGCAACCCATGTGAGTCAGAGGAGGACTGTAGTCCAGAGGGTTGTCTTTGCTGGATTTTTCAGAATTATATTTCCAGGCTTTTCTTTCGAGACACCTTTGCGTAGACTGAAACAGCTAACCATTTGGCCAAGCACATTAAACTGGAGTGAGTTGGTAATTGGCTAGGAACACATGGTGTGAATCTGTCTAAATTAGCTATTGAGCAGGGACCTGGAATTATGACTGATTAGACTAATCAGGATTTATACCCTGAGATTGGAAAAAGACCACCCCCCCTAGGGATGAAGTGATGAACACCCCAATAAAACCTACTGTCTTACAGTGAGGAAGAGGGGAAATTTTGGCAATGAACAGGACTGCCTTATCTATAAAATGAGAGACAGTGGTAATTTTCCCCTTGTGCTATTGTTATGAGGAATCAAATGACATATGTTAGTACTTTATGAGAGAACAAATAACAGCATCTTTATATTAAGTGGAAACCCTGATGGTGTAGTGGTTAAGTGATACATCTGCTAACCAAAAGGCTGGCAGTTGAACTCCTCCAGGTACTCCTTGGAAACTCTCTGAGGCAGTTCTACTCTGTCTGTAGGATTCTTATGAGTCAGAACCAACTCAGCAGCAAGGGGGTTAAGGTTTACATTAAGCACTGGCAGATAGGTAAATACATCCCATTTTACAGATGTTTTTGAGAAATTAAGGTTCATATAGCTAATATACATTGGAGCCAGGTATCAAAACCAAGTCTGACACCAAGATGCAACTCCTAACCTTTACAGCTGGCTGCATCTCAGAGTTGTATCAGATGTTAATTTCCTATCCTTTCATCTCTGGCAGCTGGTACAGGGCCAAACAAATAGCAAGCCCTTATTAAATATTTTTGAATGAGTAAGTAGGAACAGCTGACATTTCTGAAACCATTATAGTTTACAAAGAACTTTTGCCTTAATTCAGGATTTTTTCTCCTAAACCGAGCCTCTTTCCAGGAATCCTTGTCTTAGCAAATGACACCAGCATCTATCCAGGTACACAAAACAGAAACCTGAGAGGCACCATCACCCATTTCTATTCCCTCTACCCATCATATCCAACCCACTGGCAAAGTTATCTCTCAACTCAGTGCATGTCTGTCCGTCCTCTATGACACTGGCCCAAGCTACACTCATATTCTCACCTGGACTGTTGCCCAGGCTGCACTGTACTGCCCCCATCCTCTGCTCTCTTCTCCAAGCCAAATGGTCATCTCAATTTCTGACCAGGTCACATGCCTACTGAAAATCCTGTATTTTCATTCCTTCTAGAACAAAGTGCAATTTCCTTAACATCACCTGGCCTCTGCCTGCCTCCATTGCCTTATTTTACAGTATCCTCTCTCATACTCTCCCGGTCACCTGTTCCCAATGACTCTTTGTTTTCTCCAGCCTTGAAATCTTTGCACAAACTGTTTCCTTCTCTGCTAGCCTGGCTCTTTACCTGACTATTGCTCACCTCAAGTCTTAACCCAAGTATCTCTTTCTCTAGGAAGACACCCTGACTGTCACAACCAGGTCAGATCTCTCTGTCATAAGCTCTTATAACACCAACTGCTTTTCTCTAAATATCCCAGTTTGCCAGTTGCAGCTTTATATTTGCTTATGGGTTTATCTGGTTAACGTTTTAATATTTGTCCCTCAACTAGTATGTAAGCTGGGTGTCTGGTTTTGTTTACCTCTGCAGTGTTTCTGATGCCCAGCCATGGATAATGCATAGTATGTTTTCAGTAAATATGTATTGAATTAATTAGCATTTCCCCCAGGATGCTGTGAGCTTCCTCAGGACAGAGTACCCGCCTTATTGCTTTGGCTTCACCCACAGTGCCTCACACAGGCCTGAGCCTGGCAGAGTGTATAACGAACACTCTGAGTGATGAATGGCTACGTAGTTGACAAGGATATAAGGATGGGAGTACTTGCCCGAAGCAACCTGTAAAGCAACTGACAGAAGCAGGAAAACAGACAGAGCCGAGGAAGGATGAACTATAAGGAAACTAGTCTTAGTGGGAGTCGGTGTTGTGGTTAGATGCTGTTGAGCTGGTTCTGACTCATAGCAACCCTATGCACAACAGAACAAAGCACTGCCCAGTCTTGCGCCGTGTCCGAAATCACTTTTATGCTTAAGCCCATTGTTGCGGCCACTGTGTCAATCCATCTCGTTGAGGGTCTTCCTCTTTCTTACTGACCCTCCACTCTGCCAAGCATGGTGTCCTTCTCCAGGGACTGATCTTTCCTGACAACATGTCCAAAGCATATAAGACACGGCCTTGCTGTCTTTGCTTTCAAGGAGCACTCTGGTTGCTCTTCTTCCAGAACAGATCTGTTTGTTCTTTTGGCGGTCCATGGTGCATTCATGGTACACTCTTCTCCAACACCATAGTTCAAAGGCATCAATTCTTCTTTCGTCTTTGTTCACTGTCCTGTTTTCACATGCATGTGATGCAACTGAAAATACTATGGCTGGGTCAGGTGCTCCTGAGTCTTCAAAGTGACATGCTTACTTTTTAACACTTTAAAGAGATCCTTCACAGCAGATTTTCCTGATGCAGTGTGTCCTTTGATTTCTTGACTGCGGCTTCCATGAGTGTTGATTGTGGACCTAAGTAAAATGAAATCCTTGACAACCTCAACCCTTTCTCCGTTTATGATGATGTTGCTGCTGGTCCAGTTGTGGGGATTTTTGTTGCCCTGATGTTGAAGTGCAATCCATACTGAAGGCTGTGGTCCTTGATCTTCATCAGTAAGTGTTTCAAATCTTCTCCACTTCCAGCAAATAAGGTGGTGTCATCTGCATAGAGCATGTTGTTAATTAGTTGTCCTCCAATCCTGATGCCTTGTTCTTCGTATAATCCAGCTTCTTGGTTTGTTTGCTCAGCATACAGATTGGAAAGTTATGGTGAAAGGCTACAACCCCGACACACACTTTTCCCGGCTTTAAACTATGCAGTGTCCCCTTGTTTTGTTTGCACGACTACCTTGTGATCCGTATACAGATTTCTTAAGAGCACAATTGAGTGTTCTGGAATTCCCATTTTACACGACATTAGCCATAATTTATTATGACCCACACAGTCAAATGCCTTTGCATAGTCAATGAAACACAGGTAAACATCTTGCTGGTATTCTTTGCTTTCAGCTAAGACTCATCTGACATCAGCAATGATTATCCCTGGCTCCACATCCTCTTCTTAACCCAGGGCAGTTCCTTGTCAACATATTGTTGTAGTCACTTTTGAATGATCTTGAGCAGAATTTTACCTGTGTGTGATATCAACAATATTGTTCAGTAATTTCCACATTCCATTGGATCACCTTTCTTTGGAATGGGCATAAGTGTGGCTCTCTTCCAGTTAGGTGGCCAGGTGGCTGTCCTCCAAATTTCTTGGCATAGACAAGTGAACACTTCCAGCACTTGCATCTGTCTGTTGAAATATCTCAGTTGATATTCCATCAATTCCTGGAGCCTTCAGTGCAGCTTTGCCAATGCCTTCAGTGCAACTTTGACTACCTCCTTCACTACCTTTGGTTCCTGATCACATGCTACCTCTTCAAATGGCTGAACATGGACCAGTTCTTTCTGGTATTACGACTCTGTGTATTCCTTCTGTCTTCTTTAATAGTTTCCCTGCAGAGTCCTCCACTATTGCAGCTCGAGGCTTGAATTCTTTTCTTCAGTTCTTTCAGCTTGAGAAATGCAGAACGTGTTCTTCCCTTCTGGTTTTCCACTTCCAGCTCTTTGCACATGCCATTATAATACCTTCTTTCGTCTTCTCGAACTACTCTTTGAAGTCTTCTGTTTAGATCTTTTACTTCGTCATTCCTTCCTTTTAATTTAGCTGCTCAACTCCTGACAGCGAGTTGCAGAGTTTCTTCTGACATCCAACTTTGTCTTTTCTTTCTTTCCTTTTTTCCAGTGACTTCTTGCTCTCTTCACAACTGATGTCTTTGACGTCATTCCACAATTCATCTGGTCTTCAGCCATTAGTGGTCAACACGTCAAATCTGTTCTTCAGATGGTCTTTAAACTCAGGAGGGATATACACAGGGTCATACTTCGGATCTTGTGGACTTGTTCTAATTTTCTTCAGTTTCAGTTTGAGTCTGTGTATGAGCAATTGATGATCTGTGCAGCAGTCACCACCTCGCCTTGTTCTGACTGCTGATATGGAGCTTTGCCGTTGTCTTTTTCCACAGGTATAATTGATTTGGTTCCTGTGTATTCCATCTGATGAAGTCCACGTGCACAGTCACCATTTGTGTTGGTTAAAAAAGGTGTTTGCAATGAAGAGGTCTTTAGTCTTGCAAAAGTCTATCATGCAATCACCAAGGTCAGATTTTCTGACTACTGATCCTTCTTCATTTCCAACTTTTGCATTGGAAGTCTACTGGTAATTATCAATGCATACTGATTGCATGTTCAGTCAATTTCAGACTACAGAAAGCTGGTAAAATCTTCAGTCTCTTCATCTTTGGCCTTAGTGGTTGGTGCATAAATTTGAATAATAGTCATACTAACTGGCCTTCCTTATAGGCATATGAATATTATCCTATCACTGACAGCATTGTACTTCAGGACAGATCTTGAAATGTTCTTTTTTATGATGAGTGCAATATCTTTCCCCTTTAAGTTTTCTTTCCCAGCATAGTAGGCCATACAATTATCAGATTCACAATGGCCAATACCAGTCCATTTCAGCTTACTAATGCCAAGGATATCAATGTTTATGTATTCCATTTCATTGTTGACAATTTTCCTAGATTCATGCTTCGTACATTCCACGTTCCAATCATTAATGGATGCTTGCAGCTGTTTCCTCTCATTTTGAGTCATGCCGCATCAGCAAACAAAGATCCCAAAGGCTTTACTCCATCCACAACATTAAGGTTAACTCTGCTTTGAGAAGGCAGCTCTTCTGAGTGTCTTCCAACCTGGTGGGCTCATTTTCTGGCAGTGTATCTGACAATATTCAGCTGCTAATAATAAGGTTTTCCCTGGCTAATTCTTTTCGGGTCCTTCAGGTCCTTCTTCCTAGTCTGGAAACTCAGCTGAAACCTGTCTACCATGGGAGAAAGAGGGTGAAAGCCCATCTAACAATTTACAAGCCAGGCCAAGTGCCGTCAAGTCGGATCCGACTCATGGCGACCCTGGAGTGTTATAAAACAAAAAGAGCCTACAAGATAATAGAAAACACAAATCAGGGAGTCTGTATCTTGGTCTAAGCAGCCCTCATGGTGCAGTTGTTAAGTACTTGGCTACAAACCAAGAGATCAGTGGTTCAAACCCACTGTACCCCACAGCATGCTTCAGTAAAGATTATAGCTTGGGAGGACCAAGGGGTAAGGAGTTACAAAGCACGTGAGCACATGAAAACTTAAGAGCAGTTTGGGTTAACATTTCTTTAGGGCTTGTCTTAGGCTGTGTTCTTCAGAGGAGCAAAACCAGCGAAGCACACATACAAGGACCACCAATTAAGTT